>OX422144.1:27386631-28787178 GCA_949129095.1 Volucella bombylans
CTGGTTGGTCGAAGTGTCGAAAATATCGCTGGCGTCCGTAGCAAACGATCCAAATCAGTCAATTCCATGGCGTTCTCAAGAATTGGGCATCGCTCAGAACACATTATGAGGTGCTTTTCTTTTGGCCAGTTGAAAAATGAAGTAAATTCAATTGGATGTTTGTATTTTTTTTTTAAAACGGTAAAATTTCTGTTTATTGATTTTATAAATTAATCATCAATAGTCCAAGCTATTGACAACATCTTTTTTAACTTTTGGGTTAATTTATTTGAAATGTATCACAAAACACGGACTTGCGATGTTAGTTGCTTTAGTTTTGGCTGACACTAATATGTGCTAATTTTAGCAATCATGGGCCGTGCTTTACGTGCAATGTTTTTAACGTTATGAAACAAAAAATACTCAATTGTAAAAATTATAAAGAAAGTTTGTTACATGGTTTATTTAGATACAAACCTTAAGTATTTTGATTTGTATTTTGTTGCAAGTTGCTACCGTTTATACATTGGTTTATGCATTTTCCTTCTGACTCTACTAATAACATTTCTCTCTACTTCTACTCGTACATATTACTTGAAATTTGAATAAAACATATTCAATCCAACGTGCCCCCATTTACGTATAGTTTCCCCTAGAACATTTTTCGTGCACACACAATGCCAATAAAAGGGCTAAAATGGCTCAAGATTTATCCCTTCTTTTTTCACAACAGCACCAGTAGCATGAAAAAAATATTAATAAAAAATAAACATCTTTATGGGTCAAGTGTGTAAGACAACGCCTGTAGTGTTCCGATTAAAAGAGTAAAGAGAAGAGAAGCTTTTGAATTCCTTTAAAGATAGCAAAAAAGCGGAACACAATGACACTCCAAAATGCATCTGCTTCAACAAAAGACACTTGGGTAGCTGGAACAAATACAAACGCTACCACATTTTTTTTTCTAATTGCACAATAGATCCACTTTGAGGGGTTGGAATTGTTTGAGAAGCTACAAACTTTTAAGGAATTGATGATCCGCATTTGCATTTTTTAATCGAATTTCTTTAAGAAGGAAAAAATGAAAATCAATTTTTTTCCTTTTTCTCATTTCAGGAACTTAAGGAAAGTTTCAACTATGGACTATTTTGCCCGCCCTCAAATGGTAAAGCAGGGAAGTTTCTCGACGAGGAACGTCGTTTGGGAGATTATCCATTTAATGGTCCTGTCGGATATTTAGAGGTAAGTCAAATATGTGGAATACACATCTACCTATTCGATGGAATAATGGGAAAAGTTTTTAATTGCTCTTCTAACGGGGTGCACTGATTTTTTTAGGACTTAAAAAGTTTTCTCCAATAAAAAAAAATTTCGTCGAACAATCAAGGAATTATTTAGGGTGTACTCGTATGGTACATACAAAATAAATTAGTGCTAAGAGATTTTTAAGTTGAGATTCTTGCTCAATTTTTCAGTGGACTTACTTTCATTTTGTCTAGGTTGCAATAATAAATGAAATTTTGTTTGATTCTAAAACTTATTTTATAACAGAAAACAGAAAAATTGACAATTTGACAAAATGTCGTTCTTCAAAGATATGCTTTAAGGTATACAGATGCATATACATGAGGTCATGATTGTTAAATTTGATTGATAAGATGAGGGAAGACGAATATATATAACAATCTTTTATCACACAATTTCGAAAAAGTACAATGATAGTCTGTATGATAATCGTAAGTCAAATAGAAAACTCCACATTTCGAAATAGCTCCGCACAGCACATACTCGTATAGCCAGTAAATTGCAAGCTCTGGTTTTGGAAATTCTTTGTTTAGCAACATCTTAATAGTTCGTCACGATTCTCAATTTTGTAGTATGATACTATTATAATTTAGGGACTAAAGAGAATTCGTCACATTTGAATTAATTAAGCAATAATCTCACCATATACTATTCTAGATGTAAGTGAACGCTCAGCCCAGAACACAAGCACACATAAGTTTGATCAAAACAAGTCAAATACGGACGTTTCAGCGGCAGAATTCTCCCAAATAGAGATAAATACAGCCTTCACATACGCGTCTTAGTCTTGGACGATGTACAGAATGTGAGAGGTGCTAGTTGTAGAGTGTCCTTTCTTTCGACAAGAATAGCTCTCATATATACAATTTAAAAGTCATAGTTGTTTTGAGAATTATGTTGTAAGATCAAATCATCAAAAGATCTACACTTGATCAGCATTTCGAAATCAGAACGATACCAGAGACACTCCAAAAGGTGATCAAAAACTGGACAGCTCAAATGCGCAATATGCATACAATAATAGCTTGGCATGGTATTTATTTGACAGTTACAGTGGTGGTCATATAATTAGAAAGGATGTAATGCGATGTGTATTTTGATGGTGTCTTCATTTCTCCGACCCCAGATGTATGTACTTTCTGGCCATAAAACTTGTCACTCATTGTTATTCAATTTAAAACAACTGTTACCAGAAGTTAACATTCGCTCAGTCGCTCTTTATTACAATATTTAGTTAGAAGTTGCAATTGGTCATATAATTAGAAACGCAGAATTAAATTAAATGTTTTATTGAAGATGTATAAAAAAATAAGAGATATAAAAGATACGAGTAGTTGCAAATTAAAACTGAAATTTAATATTTTGTTGGATAACCTTTATTTTTGATTACTTCGGTAAGACTCCATCACGTTCTCCATTATATTCTTCTACATGTGTTGGTCCATTCGTCCACGTATGCGAACAAGTGGACCAACACCATTCGACGAAAATCAGACCATCACGTTACCTCCTCCATGCTTTATGGTTTTTAGCGTGTACTAGGGATGTAATTCTTTGTCTGGAGGACGCCTGACACTTTTCCATCACTGTCAAATAAATTAAACATTGACTGGTCGCTTCAGAGTTTTTGTTTTGAAATATGTGATTCTTTGCGTGCGACAATGCTCTTGTAATCGATGTCTGACAATCCTACTTGAAATCTTATTTCTGGTTTGGGGTTCAGTGATGTCCTTTATTTGATTTGATGTAAATCATGCGGGCTTCCCTTATAGATGTTTTTCTGGGTCTAGGTTTCCGGTCCAGCTTTTCAAATTCTCCAGTCTTCTTATACACCTGAATTGCTCCAAATACCATCTTCATAGAACATTGAAACCGCTTGGCTCTTAAAGACATCGATTTCTTATTCTTTGGATAGTTCTCAACTATAAGCTTTCAAAGGTCTGAGATGCATTATTTATTTTTAGCCATATCGTAACTGTATTATAGTAAATATTGTATAATAATAACTACATTTTAGGGAAAAGACAACTTACTTTACTAACGATTTCGTGAATTCGCACTTAATTCTTAATTTAACTCAGCGTTTCTAATTATATGGCCAGCCAAAATTGCAACTTCGAACTAAATATTGTAATAAAGAACGACTGAGTAAATGCTAAGAATCGGGGAAATGTATGCAGCGTCTAAATGTACACCGCATCACATCGTTTCTAATTATATGACCACCACTGTATTTTGGAAATCCAGAAGTCAAAGATTATTCCCTCAAAAAAAATTTAAAAAAAAATAATTCGGTGAACTTGTTACTGATACTTATATTTTATTTTGAAGTTGGGCGCATTTAAAAAAATACAATACTTTATATTGAACGGATCTAACCGGACATAACTTTGATGTAGTATTCTCCAGTGGTTTTTTTGATATTTCTTATCCTATTATTATAGGAGACGTTGTTTTTAGTTTTAAATGCATTTTATTTTCTTAATCAGTAACTCTTACACACTAACAAAAAATGCTTAAATGCTAGCTTACAATTACTCAACAATCTTATGTTAACTTACTGGCCCCACACAGGCACTCTAAGCTACTCTAAACTCTTATGTCTATGGCTTACGACTTCAGTTACATTTTATTTAGGAATACTTATTTTCTATACTTAAGGCTAAGAAAATAATTTGTTTACAAAAACTTTGCATATGGACATAATTTTTTATTTTTTATAAAAACTTAATATCTAATTTAAAATAAAGCTTAGTCTCCCTAACCTACATACACAATACACACATACACACACATAGACATAATACACAATTATATAAATATATTAGTATATACCTTTGTATATACCAATATATGTATATATTTCTTAAGTGCTAACCTAAACCTATGTAAGCTGGCCACCGCTATTCACAGAGCAAATAGATTGGTTAGTGTGGCTGGTCCGTAATTGACGGAAACGACGACGAAACATCTTCCCCATCATTCAACCACCAGAAATGCTGGTGCTGCCGAACGACATTCCTCTTATCGAGATTCCCCACCGCCCTACTGAACCTGAGGCGATCAACACTGCCTTGTGCGACGTCTCTGTTGTAGTTGAGTCGCCTGTCCCCAGCTGTATGAGGGACATGGAAGATTAACGGAACCGCTGATCTATCCTGGATCAACCCTATCTGATCCAGGTAGAGGAATGCTTCCGGTGGAACGAAGCCGTCAGAGCGCACACTCTCGTGGTAAAGGTAATTGGGGTAGTAAGCCCCAAATATCAGGTAATTCGTCGATGTCATTGCTCTTGCAATGCGCCTTCGAGTCAGCTTTATTACGAAGTTGTCCACTCGTATTACGTTCGCCCTGTTGTAAAGAACCTCATTAGGATAAAAGCACAATGTTCGGAATACCATCGGTCCCCACTGATTTCTTAGGCCTGATTGTGTCGAAGATCTCATGGAGTTCTTCCTTCGAAATGAACGGGGGTAGGTCACCCTCTCTGGAAATGACATTATTTGCCATAATTCCGTCGCTGAACCGGGTGAAACCAGAGCTCTCGGATCGCCAGTTCCCTATTTCATTTCGCGTACCAAGACGCGATTGTCTAGGTCATAATTAGGGCCAATGGTATCAGTGGCCTTGTATACTTCCTGGAAAGTCGCCCCTATAGTCTCAACCTTCTCCTGTGGATCCTCGATCACAAAAAAGTCGTCATCATCAGCGGCCTCATTTGGATCGATACCTGCTATTGTCAGTAACCGTTCGTTGTCTGTTGTCCGGGCTATTTTAAGACACTGAATGTCGTTTTGGTTTTTTCTCCGAAATAGTTTTATTTATATTCGGGTTGCTGGTGTTTATAGACCGGACCTTGTTGTTCCAATACAAACTTTCAGAAATTCTGTAATTCTCTTTTATTAACGTTTGCACATTTTTAATCGACGACTTCAGTGTCCTAATCTCCGGGTCTTGTCTGTCAGTTAACTGTCTATACAAGTTTTTGAGTCTTGTCAGAAGTCTACTCTTCTGTCGGTGCAGTGCGTCAATAGTAGGATTGCGGAACAGGTCTTCGTTAGTAGTACGTTGATTCCGCGGTATTGTAGTGTCCATAGTTTGTTTAATTGTCTCGTCCATTTGTTTTAGGTAATTGTCGATCTCCTCGCTTGACAAATTCTTATTGGACGGTGGGTGGAGCGTGTTCGAGGAGAGCGCTCTGTTCAAGGTTGCGGAGAAGCGTGTCCATCGAGTCTTACTGTAGTTGTAAGAATATCTTTGGACAAACTCCTCCAATTCCGCAATTTCGTTGGGAAATGTAATTTCGGTGCTAAAACCGCAATGGTCACTGTCATACACGAATGTGCGCAGATAGTTTAATGTTTGTAAATTCGTACCTATCAGTCGTATACGTTCGTCGTACAGCAGTAGATCCAAATAAGACCCGCCTCTGGGAAACGGCGGGCTATCTGTCGCTTTAAGACCGAGTCTGTACATGTCATCGTGCTGACCCCACCAATCGAGTAGTAGGTTCCCTCTAGTATTTGGCAAATTATTTCCCCAATCTCTGTGCCTAGCGTTGAATTCTCCCCCGATTCCAGCTTCAGAAGTCGAAAAAGCGTATCGAGCTCTGTAATGAATAGGGTGGATTGTGAAGCCTCAGGTGCATAAACAGAGGCCAAGTACAGCCGCTTTCCACTGCGGAGCGGTATGTAAATGACAACTGCCCCCAACACCCGGAACCTGCGCAACACTCCCTTGTACACTCTGTGAAATTTTATACCTTCTTTAATGAAGATCGCGACACCGCCTCCACGTTTGGATCTGGGCCGATTTTTTCTTCTAACAATATAATTATTGTACTCCAATTTGTGCTTATCGGTTAGTTTGGTTTCGCTAGCGAAAAGCACATCAGGACTTTGTTCTTGTAGCAATTTAAACATCGCCGCTCTTCGTTCGATCCTAATCAGTGAATTAACATTCACCGCAAGGACCTTCAAAGTTTGCTCCAGCATGTGCGCACCCATTACGATATTTGTTGCGTTAGGCCCGGCAGCAGCGCGTAGATCTGGTCCACCCGCTTGGTCTGTTCTTGAACCTGCTTTTGCAGCTGAGCCATCTGCCCTTGGATTGCGAGCAAGATGGCCAGCATGTTAGGTGCAGCTTCCGTTGTTCTCGAAATTGGCGCCGGAGAAGCAACAGTCACTTGCTGTACCGTAGCCCCCCTACCTGACGCCATTTGGGCGTAGGAAATTTGGTTCGTGACGGCTGGTGTTTGAAACCTAACAGGTGAACGTTTGACCTCCACCTTCTGCTACCGAGCCAATTTTGTTTTTTTAAAGTCAGCGAACTTAGGACAACCCCGATAGTTTGCGGTGCTGTGACCTATCGGATGCTCCGTCAACACCCAGAGCAAACTCCTCGGAACTGTGCACTTCACGCATCGAGGCTGCATTTGGCAGTTCGACGCGGCGTGCCCGAACCTCTGGCAGCGAACGCATTGTATGACGCCTTCGCTCCTTTTTAATTTTTCCCAGTGAACCACCTGGTAGTCTAGGACATTGATACTCCTCAGACTATCCAGACGGCTTTTGGGACTGAGTTGCACCAGGAACAACGGCAGACTCCGTTTCTCCCGCCTGGCTCTAGCTGTGGTAAATGGCTTTACCCCCACAAACTTGAGTCCTTCGCACTCCTTCTCTTTGAGCAGTGCAAGGATCTCCTCAGGATCAGAAGACGGTTCCAACCCCTTCAGCAGCATTGATTGCCGCTTTTCACACTTCGGTGTGAATGAGTAGTGCTCCGTCGCCGTTTCTTTTAGGAGCTCTTTCACTTTCGCGTAGCCCTCCACTGTATTACAGTGGGTGGCATGGCGATCGTTCCCCAATCTCTTAATATTAAAATTATTACCAATGACCAACTTACACAGGTCCTTGGTTGAATTTACCTCTAGTTTATAGATGTTGATAGGAGGCACCTTCTCCTTCTTCTTCTTCTGCTGCTGTTGTTGCTGCTGCTGTTGTTGTTGTTGCTGTTTCTGCTGGTGTTGTTGCTGCTGCTGCCTTTTCCAACTCCCGTTATGGGAAGAGCGGAGCGCTCTCCTTTTCCTTGCTTTTCCTTGAATAACTCAGATAATTCTAGACCCGATTTTTTTCAAAATTTTCGTCAAACGAGTGCTATGTTAATAGATTTCGATTAGTACTGCAAACATTTCGAAAGAGTCCTCTATTTTCAAAAAAAATTAATTGTACTTTGTATGTGTTTTTTTTTTTTAATAATATAAAAAATCATCGACGGATTTGGTCAAAATCTAATGGCGGCGATTCGGCCAGAAGACGCACAATCTGATAAAAATTCAAATCGATAGTACTATTCGTTCGCGAGTTATTAAGGGCAAAAAAAAAGGCATATACGGATATATACACGCACACAGTCACATATACATCTTAAAACGTAAAGATATGACAAAATTTCCATTCTCGATTTTTGAGATGAATGCAAAAATTTCCTTATCAGGAAGTTAAAAGTGAGCATCTTTGGTGGCCCAATGGAAAAGCATACCACGACATTCAAGAGATTTTGCAACAAGGTAAATTGTTTTCATGGCAAACACTCCTTCCCATACCTTAACTTCGAAAACAAATCTTAGAGTTAGATCTAAGGCTTTTTCTTCTCGAGTCACACAACTTTAGGAAAGACCTGGCTGCAGCCATAAAGACCAAATATCAATAGCGATGTTGCCAAAGCTCGCACATCTAAGATTTAATACAATTCGCCACTCAAAACAATAATGGTGAGAAATTTCCGAAAATTCTCTAGCAACGAAGAGAGGAGTAACATTGGCTTATACGAAAGAAATTAATAGAGCTCGAGAAGCGATCGATTAAAACCATGGAATGATTCTCCGACAGAAATTATATTCAGAAATCTAACTAGAAGGTACTTGTAAAAAGAAAATGTCAGAGCAATAACGCCGCAACAAAAGCATATAGGAATAAGGATGGCAACGTTATAGTTGATTCGCTGTTCTGAAAATCTGGTATATGTTTCATCCATTGTCACATAGCACATGAACAAATTATTTTCATCCAAACAGCGCCGTGAATCATCAAGACGTTGTTGTTCTTTTTCCAAGCGCGGAACCCACTTCGAACAGAGCTTTCGCATACCCAAATAATCTTGCCAAATATGACGTAGACGGTCTATTGATATCTTTACGATTCTAGCTATCTTACGCACTATCGCTGTGCGGTTGTTCATAACGACTTTGTGGATTTTTTCGATGTTTCCGCGTAGCCGCCTCATTTGGGCTCCCAGAGCGTTCAGCATTATTTGTGCAAACCAGCGAAATGTAGTTGCCTTCGACGGAGCAGATTCGTTATAACAGTTTTTTGTTAACGCACGAATTAGATGTCACCATCTATGTGTCAGTCTCTGGGAATTTTTGGAACCACCTGTTATAAACTAAGACCATTTTTATTGATGGAATTTATTTAACTATAAACAAAGCCTTTAATTATAGCAGTTGATGTTTGTGCATAGAGTTAAATTTAAGTTAAAAAAAGGAAGTACAAAAATTGTAATCCAAAAATCAATTATAATATAAATTGTTAGCCGAATATCTAAAAACACTCTTATCAAAATATTTGGTGACCCGAAATCTCCTTGTGTAAACTAGTAGTTAATTGCACTGCCTAATAGTAAATGGTAATTCTTAAAATAACGCGTATTTTGTATGGAATGAGCTCTACCGTTAATTTAGGTTTGATTGGATACAATTACAATTATTTATACGAGTACGTGAAACAAATCATCGATCTTTACAGACTATCAAAGTAGAGCCCTGCATAAGTGGAGTCAAAGTATTGTGCACAGTAGTCAACTCATTCACACTGATTCAGATTCATGAATCCTACCACAGTAAAATATGAATTTTTGAGTTAATGAATCATATAGTGTGCCATGAACACAAATCACTCATTGCTTATGAATGAATCCGAATGAATCATTAGTTTCCTATGACTCGTGTGGATCATGTTTCATGATTTAGAAAATAACTTGTTATAGAAATTTAATATACGGAAAAAAGTTTTTGTGTTAAGCAGTGTTGTGTTAAGTGTATTGACAATTCTTTGCTATTTTAAAAGGAAAAAAAATGGAGGAAATAAGTTTAACTGAGAGTGTAAGTACTAAATTGTTTGATGTGTAAAATACCTTATTGTTTATAATATTTTTTTTTTTTATAGATCAATTTGACAAACTCTAACGGTGGTGTTGATCCCGGATTCGTCAAGGTGAAATTGCAAACAGGAGAATTTTTTTTTATAATTTACTCGCGCCTAAGGGTTAGATACCCTTTTACTGTTACCAGGGCGCGGGCGGAAAGGTAGAAAGGAGGAGAAAGGAAAATTGTTTTGTAGTGGTTTGAAACTCAGGTGTGTTTGGTTTCGGTATTTGCTCTCCAGGGGGTGGGAGTCCGAATAGGACGGAGAGTTTTTTCTTCACTCAGAGTGGAAGGTTATAATTCGCAGTAATTATTTGTGCTTGAAACTCTACAACAGCCAAATCTACGTGTCAGTGTTATGCCTTCACACGCAGAATTTTTCTGTCTGAGTTCCAATCACACAACTGAAAAACTTGAAAGACTTGTTCATGGGCAGGATTCGAACCTAGACCCCTCCGAGTGAGAAGCGATTGCTAGTACCACTACACCACGGCCACCCCATGAGAATACAAAGTAAGCGATGTACTTGGTCGCAGTAAAGTGTGGAAAGTTTTCGGAAAGGTGATCCAAGAAAATGGAACTGAGGCTGAAAATATTGTGGCATGCCGAATTTGCAGCAACGTTTTTAAATTTTCAAAAAGTACTTCGAATCTTGTTCGGCATAAGTGTTATAAGATAGAGAAAAATAAAATTGGTCAAGAGAATCTACCGGAAACTTTTATAGATACCGGCACTAAGAAAAGCATTACGCGTGCAGTAACAGAATGGACAGTGGAAAATTGTCGCCCATTTATTATTGTTGAAGAATCAGGATTAAAAAAAGTGGCTTCCATGTTATTGAAAATAGGATCGGAACTAGGAAGCAACATTAACGTTAATCATCTGCTTCCTCAGCCGTCAACCGTATTCCAAAATGTATCTGAGTTGTATGAAATACATTTTAAAGAAATTCGACAAGAAATTATAACAACGAAATTGTGTGGATATAGTATAACATCCGACATATGGACAGACAATTTTCTACGAAGTAGTTATTTAGCCATACCAATTCACTACATTAAGGAAAATACAATGAAAAGCCGTCTACTTTCAATGACAAACATGAGAAGTGAAACATGCACAGGTGCAAAAGTAAAAGATAGAATTTCAAAGAAACTACGCGAATTTGGATGTGATTTGGATATTGATGACCCAATATGTGTGACCGACCGAGGATACAATATGAGTGCCGCATTAAAAAATAACACACAAATACATTGTAAAAATCATCTTTTGAACAATTTTATTGAGAAGGCTTTTCAAGAAAATTACGAATTGGCGAATATATTACAAAAAGCAAGTAAGCTGGTAAAATATTTTAAAAAATCGGGAATGAATTCGACCCTAGAAATGTCTTTAAAAAGTGTTTGCCCGACTCGATGGAATACTGTTTACTACCTTCTAGAATCAATTCAAGCGAACTGAATGCACATCACCAACATTTTAATGGAAAAAAATCAAACAGCCCGTATTAATGATTTAATTCTTAATACAATATCTTCAATTGTAAACATCCTCAGCCATTTTGAGAAGTGCTCTAAAACTTTAGAAGCAGAAAATTATCCAAGCTTGCATCTGGTCATCCCTTGTGTACATTATCTAAGCAAAATGTGCAGCACTTACTCCAATGAAGTTGACATTGAATATATATTAAAAACCACATTAAAAAAAAACTTATAGATTCGATGGTTCTAAAGTACTTAGGTAAAGTACATAAGGTGACACTGTTTTTGTTTCCACCTACAAATAAATTGTTGCAATACAACGAAGACGAAAAATTGCAGATAATTGAAGATTGCAAAAAATTTTCGAGGGCCCGGAACTTGATAACTGATAAACGATGCGCTCTTACACATAATGAAGAGATGATAAGCAAAATCATGTTTTTAAGTTATAATGTGCCACAACTAGATTTCTTTAACAAATCAATAATAAATAAATGCCTATGTTTTACTTAAAATCTGTTTTTTTTTTATTTGTATTGTAAGTTATTTCAGAACTGAGCTTTGTTGTTTCCTTATTTGTTCCAGTCAATAGTTTTATTTGACCCTTGTATACATGTATGTCAATTTATTGTTGAAAAAGAGGGGTATATATTTTAAATCCTTAAACTCTTACATAATGATTATTTCAATAGCACTAATTCTTTAGGTTTTAACAAAATAAAATATTGTTTTCCAATTTAAATATATTACATATAATATAGATTCCTCGTCCATTAAGATATAATATTTTACTTAAGATATAATATATTCCTTAAGAATATGTACATACATTCATTACGTGCTGCATATTTTCCATTCCCACTTATTGTTTTCTCCGACCGTTTTTCAAAACAACGAATCAAATGCAATCACAATGAATCAGACCACTCAAAGCACACGAATAATAACTCCTTACTGCAGTTACTGTTCGAATCACAAAATGTGAGTTATGACAGACATAAAAATGAATCTGAATGAGACTGAATCATTTCAAATCACACGATTCATTCTGTCTCATAAAGTGAGACATATGATTCATTCAGAGTCATTTTAAAATGAGATGAGTTATTTGAAGTTTGACTCCACTCATGCAAGGCTCTATATCAAAGTACCTGTTTATATCGGCAAGTATTGCCCATGAACGTCGTCTTCACATCTTTATGGTGATGAAAGACTTTTTGACTAGCGAAATACTTGAATTGAACCATTTTTAATTTTTAAATGTGAGCAGTTGGCCTAAAACATACCTTTTTTCCTCTTCATTACATTTCCTTCCACATCACCGATCAAAACGATTTGGGGAGCATTAGTATAAAGTCGATCTTTCAGAAAACCTCGAAGAAAGAAATCACAAGACGTTAGATCAAACTATATTTCAGTCCAACTCTCGAAGCCATTTCGCGAAATTATGCGATTTCCGAGTTTTTTCTTTAAAAAACTGATTGTTTGGTGCGATGTAGGCTTGTAGCAAATGTTGGGACCAAATATTTCTCAAGTCAATTCCAACCCATTCGGTCCATAGAAAGTTTTCCAACATACTACGGTAGAGATCAGAATTGTCGGTAACGGCTTTTCCTTCATCAACTTCGAAAAGGTAATGCCCAATCAATCCATCTCACAAAAACTGCAACTTACGGTGAAATCTTTTCAGAACTACTCACTTAACGTGGATGCGGACGCTTCTTGTTATCCTAGAGAGTATGATTCTCCCCAAATTTTCATACAATTCGTGTAATTGTTCGCTTATTTGGCCTTCTAACGACACCAAAGATTTCACGCAAAGCACCCAGTGTTCACACTGGCGACTAGTTATTTTTGTAAAAGGTTTTTATGATAATTAAAGGTTCAGCTTATGTGTACGACGCAATGGTTAAAATTTTATTGAATCAAACTTTCAAAATCTGACAATAAACATGAAGTTTGTCAAAAAACAAAATTAATGCTTACTCAGATGTGTACACGTTTCATGAATCACGCTTTCGTTAGGTTTCACCTTAATTCGGAATAAGAGCGGAAGAAAATTGCACAACGATATATTGCAAGCCGTATTATTGGAACTTTAGATAGTTTTAATTTGAATGTGACTGGATAAAGCGTTTGCTTAATGCAAGTTTTCACAAGCAACCATATATTTTACAAATTGCAAGCGTTATGAAACTGTGGTCTTACCTGAAAGTACAATTAAACCAGATGCCTAACTTTTTAGCTTTATCCATATATTTCATCATCGTGTTCGCTAGAAATGGAGATAGCAAACTACCAATGTCTGTTTTAGATATTTAACATATTATGTATGCACATAAGTGCAGATTCTCACTGAAGCAAAAACTATAAAGAAATGATTGTCGAATTATTTAAAACAGGTGAAGTTGTCTGCGCATTGTTTGCCCGAAACTCTAGAAGGATCATTCTCTTAAATATGCAATGAAATGAATGAAAATGGAGTTAAAATTCCATTTTCGGTTGATGTGAGTAACCATGAGGTTTATTTTAAATCATAGCACACACATATTGGTTTGTTCAATAAGTTCTGCGGTTTTTTAAGGGTTAAAGTTAAACATACATTTTTGGTACACGAATGCTCTTTCTGTTCGCCAACTCTAGCTGTTTTTCTTCCTTGCCTGCTTCAAAGTATCGAGCTAACGTGGAATCAAGTCGAAGTAAAGGACACGTCGCCAGTTCCACCAAATGCTCGACATGACCTTTTTGGGATGCAACTCTTGTTTACCGACCGATTACGGTATTCCACCAAGAGCCCATCATGACCTTGTACGCCGAATGTTGCTGTAAACCACAAATTTTTCATCTCCCGTAGCCACTCTTTTCAGGAGAGTCTCAAGCGAGTTCCATCTCAACAAAGACTCACAGGCCATAATGTGATCCTAACGCTAACTGCAGCCAAGATCGTCGTCAGTGGTGAGCAAACAGCATTAGGAAGGTCTGTATTTCCTGAACGAAAGCGTGTAAACCAACGCTGATAAGTGTCAGCGTTTATAGCCAGATCTCCATACATGCTGCAAATCTCTCGTTGCGCCTCTGTCGCTTTAACTCCTTTTTTTTAAGGAAGCAAAATATGCCGAAAAGGCACTCCATCCATTTCCTCCTCCATTTTAAAAAAAAGTATTGAGCACTTGAAACACGTCCTATCAAAACAAATTCTCGTAACAATGTAAAGGTTAACCCTCTCTATTTGAATAAACAACAAAAATTTCATAACGGTATACACCGAGATTTTCTTAAACGGTGAACATGAAACGATAAACAAGAAAAAAACCGCATAACTTATTGAACAACACAATACATTGGGTACAGAAGTATTAAAGTCAGACGTTTTAGAAATGGGTAAGTGTTTATCGGAAGACTAGAAAAAATATTATTAGTAGAGCGGTAGACAAGCTATGTAACGGCGGTAGATATAAACTGTTCAATGTAGTTCAGGAGAAAAAGCTGGAATATGTATTCGTCTATACTCATTTTACCAGTAAACCGTTACATATGGTTTCCTAAAGAACATTTTTTTGCGGTCGTACAGAATTGTTTAATTGATAAACTTCATTCCTTGGAAGCTCATACTAAGAAAGTATTTACTATTTTTTTTTTAATTTACGCGCGTCTAAGGGGTTAGATAGTATTTTACTGTTGACATGGTCTCGGGTGGCAAGGTAGAAGGAGGAGAAAGGAAAATTGTTTTTTTTTAGTAGTGGTTTGAAACTCAGATGTTTTTGGTTTTGATATTCGCTCTCCAGGGGTGGGAGTGAATTTAATTTAACAAGATTCGAAAGCTTAATCCTACTGTCGCAGTTGTCGGTGACATTTCTGGAATAGAGCAGCAAAATTCTGGTCAATGCCAAACAAATCACCACCCGATTGTCAACGTACAATATCGTCCTCGTGTATTACTGGAGTCCACCATACCAATTTTTCGCATGTGTAACATAGGTATGACAATTGGTTTGCTAGAAGTGCGCAAATGCATATTGGTTGAGAACATTTGAAAATGGTGTTTGTTAACACTAGCATGTATCTTTTGGCCCTGAGTTTTGCCCTTGCCAGACATTTCGATTTCGAAATTGTAATGGTACCTTTAATAAAAAGACATTTCAGAAAGCTCCAAAATAAGCCCCTTACAGAAATAAAACTTTTTTGGACGTGAAAAGCAAATAGGCATATAATAGGCAAACCGCTGTAGGTACTACGGTGAATCTTTAAAAAAAGTATTTGAGTATCAAATCAACGCTCTTATTGACATACAGGATGTCAGTTATTCCGGTACGAACTTCAATAACACTTTCACTCTCATGTGAATTAAAAGCAAAACAACTTACAGGTACGCGTATATGCATCCTTTTTTTTTTACTTTTAAATTAATTTTTATTGTTTCTTTCATTATTAACTTACATTCTAGACAAAAATGATCAAATCTAATTTGACAACAACAGTTACTTAATCTAGCTTACTGGCTCTTACCGAACGCTCCAAACTTAACAATTTCATTCAACTTTTGTCTTTCGGCCTTAAAAACTATCTTATGATTAATCTTATCTATAAATTATAAAATATGTAAAATTTCCAAGAAAAATAGTTTTCGAAAAAAAAAACTTAGATGCCGTATCTTTTGAATTTTGTATAAAACTTAAAACTATGGCCCTATTCTACTTAACCTACCTAAGCTACTTAACCTATCTTATCTATAATCTATAATCGGGATGATCCCAATTGCGATTTCGGGCGCCCGTCATCGTCAACATCGTGCACACGCACCACCATGATTTAACCAATGCGATAAACCACTGGTAACATTTCAGAGGTGTGGCCTCATGCTAACGAGATCCCCCTAACTATCATTGATCTAACTTACAACTAAGAGGAATATGTTACCTTAGTAATGTACCGACCTAGGAGAGCGAGCCAACCCTTTCCCCTTCTTGAAGCCACCAGAATTCGGTGTACTGATTCTCGGCATCGATCCGATCCCTGTTCGCAATCGCGGGACTAAAACGGAGGAGCTCCTGAGCATTGGCAACATACCCGTCGTAGATAAGCCGCTTGCCCCTCTCACCGCAGTGGCAGTGGGATATTACCGGGATGCTACTTTGAACTAACCCTTTAGCATCAATATGGAGAAAAGCCTCTGGCGGGATAAAGCCCGATCGAAATGAACTCTCGTGGTACATTTCATTGGGGTAATAAGCCCCAAAGATCAGGCTATTATCGTTGTTCATTGTCCTTGCAACGGGTCTTCGAATCACCTCAATCAGAAAATTATCAATCCTATTCAGATTAGCCCCATCATAGAGGACTTTGTTGTGATAATATTTTTTTTACTATGATTCTGGTGTTCTGAACAAGCCAAGACACGTCCTAAGACACCGCCTTTCAAAAACCCGAATCCTTTCCATCTGATACGGCGCCACATTGAACCACACGGATTAGGGCCACATAGCATATGACCTTCACCCTGGAGACAAGTTGACTGCTATGAAAAAGCCTTCTTGTCAGGGCTAAAGGCTTCATGGCTCCAGCAAGACAAGCAGCTATATGCTTGTCAAAATACATATACTTATCGAGCCAAATACCAAAGTATCTCACTACGCTCCTCACCGCTAATGGCTGTCCAATGATGGCCCAATTTCGAAAATTATATCTAGTATCCCTAGAAGCCCATCTCAGTGGAGTCCTGAACAAGATTGTATCCGACTTTTGAAAATTGATCGAAATCACGCTGCTGGAGTGTATCGATGACTTCGATTTTTGGACCTCATCTGTACGCCACTAAATCGTCTACGTACGCTATGTGATGATTGAGGTAACCTACTAGATCACTTGTGTAAATGTTAAACAGTATCGGAGAAATCACAGCCCCTGTTGTAAGCCGTTTTTAATGTCAAAGATCTTGCTCGAATTGACGTTGTTACATTTAACAGCAAACTTCTTTCCAATAAGCATGTCGTAAATCATACTCGTATATGTATAGCAGAGGTTTCGGCATGCCCACCCTGGTCAACTTATAGAAAAGCTCCTCTAACCATACAGTATCGAAGGCCTTCTCAAAGTTAACGAGGCAGGCACCCGTACACTGGTTCTTGTCTTTATTCCATTGCATATCGGAGACCAGCTTTGACACAGCATGAATAGTGTCATGCCTCGCCCTAAAACCAAACGCTCTATTGAATATTCCGAAGTAATTTAATCGACCGAAGACTAGCAGGGTTAGTTCTAACTTTAACCCTTTCCGGTATTGGATGTACCACTGCTGTTTTAAACAGCGTAGTAAATATATTCACTACTTCCAAGGGCAAGTGTCATAATTCGACGTTTGGAATACCGTCTGCTCCCTACGGCTTTTTGTTTTTCAGAGCCTCAAAGTTGCACAGGAGTTCATCTTTTCGAACGAACAAATGCGAGGAAGCTCGTTCATCGGCGAAGATAACGTTTGCCGCGTTTTCTTCACTGAATACCATGAAACACTGAATCGCCAATTTTGAAATTCGTTGCGCAGATAATAATAATTTACATAGGCCCTGTTGTCAATGTCGTGATTGCGGCGAACTGGATTGTTCACCGTGTACACGGCCTCAAAAAAAGCTGCCAGCAACTCCACTTTCTCCTGTGGGTCTTCAACCACGAAAAGACCGTCGTCACCTGAGTCGGCACTCTCTGGACTTATGCCAACGGTCAGTAGTGTCTGTCTGTTTTCTGTCGTTTGTGGAATTCGGACACACTGACTTTCGTTATAATCTTTCCGCCTGAATAATTTATTTATCTGCGGGAACATATTCGGACTACTGGATTTTATAGCCCGAATCTTATTGCCCCAGTACAGACTTACAGACTTACTGTAATTTTCTTTAATTAATTGTTTTGGGTTTTTGATCGGTGACTTTAGTGTTCTTATTTCTGGGTCGTTTTTGTCAGTAACAGCTGCTCGAGAGTAGTTTACTTTTGTGTGCGTACAGTGTGTTGATTGCTGGAGTTCCGTATTTTTCTACCTGGCTTTCGTCTGAGTATTCTATCCGAGGGTTAGTCTGCTCCATAGTTCGTTTGACAACGTCTTGCATTGTCAGTAAACTACGGTCGATTTCTTTGTTTGTCAAGTTTTTGTTAGTCGGGGGATCAATTCCACTCTAACGTAAATTACGCTTTAAAATTCTGGAGAAGCATGACCACCGTAGTACGCGTATATGCATTCAATGAAAAGTGACACCGTAAACCCACGAATTGCTACAGCCTCATTTCTTACCTCGACTTTGCTAGTAATTAGAAATCATGTTAGAAATCAAATCAGAAATAGGCCTTGTCAATCGATTTTTTATGTCGCCGCTTTGTACAATAGTTTGTTATAAGTACTATTCCAGACGTGGTGTAGTTTTAGCTACCAAAAACGTTGTTTTTTTCTATTGGGCCTTGAAATCTCACAAAACAATTTTATGAGCTCGAAGTAAGTTTCTTTGGTGTCATGCTTTGTTTCGTATGTGCACACATATGGAGAAAGATACAATGCCTCGAGTCTATTACAATAATATATATCATCAGTTTTCACAACTTTGTCATCCGGCCACCATATTGTATTTTATGGATGCCAGTGTAAGACCTGTAAATCCGTCTTTTTAATTTCATTTATTTTTTTCTGTGATAAAAAGTTACCTCAACACTTCAATCTGTAGGATCCAATGGATCCTCCATGGAACTCGTGTATGGTGCTCACAAAATACCTAGTCCTACTTTCGATGTCGCCTGAATACAGAAATGGTATCTTGGTAGAAACATTATACTATTCCAAAATTAGTGGCTATAATTTATTGTATGGACTAGTCCAATTCGTTGCGTCAACAAATGGTGATCTTTTATAAGCATTATGCATATATATTTAATTCCATTGCAGCAATTAAGTTGAGGATGCCACAACGCCACAAGATGGGAGGAAATGTTATTCTATTTATTTTGATGCTTCTTGTTTTATTATTTATTACTACAGTAATAAAATGTACTTTCTTTCTTATATTTACAGCTAAAATACAAAAGACGTGTATACAAGATGTTAAACTTGGATGAACGCCAACTGAAAGCACTGCACACACGAGCGAATCTTCGACGCTTTCTCGAATGCATCAATGGTGGCCATGTGGAGAAAATCGCCAAAATGTGCGCCAAAGGGCTGGACCCAAATTTCCACTGTCCCGAAAGTGGTGAAACGCCACTGACCGTGGCCACCGGAGCTAAAAAACCAAATAAATTGCTTATTGCACTAGTTAATGGTGGTGCTTTGTTAGACTACCGAACAAAAGATGGAGCAACCGCTTTACACAAGGCTGTTGAAAAAGATTCTTTGGAAGCTGTAACGTAAGTGTTAACTATTCACTGCACATACATATATGATTATTATGTATCGACACACCACATGACATGTGTGTTACAAAATTAAACCCACCTGTCTTACCACGCCGGCAAAATGGATTTATGACTAGTTTTTATGAGTTAATTTTTTTTTTTTTTCATTGGCGATATAGCGCTTATCGCCTAATTAATCGCCAACTTGATGGAAGTTAATTTTGACTTAATTCAGAATGCTAGTGTAGCGAAAGAGAGTGCGAACAAAACAAGTCGGCAAGTGCCAAGCCAAAAACCAAGTTTTTATTGCAGCAATTCCAAAAAGTGTTGGCCATATACACTCATGCTTTGGATACCTTTCAAATGTCTCAAGATAAATTTCTGCTGGCTTTGTTGGGACTGTAGTCAGAAATATCTAAATTTGGGCGAGTAACTGTTTAATCAGTTGTCCCAGAGAAAATGTGGCCAACAAGACGTTTTTACCATTTTAATATACAAATTTATGCATTCGTTCAATTGGTTGTTGGCAATTTCTAATATATGGAGAATGAAACTTAATGTTGTTTTTTTTGTTTAGGTTTTTTTTTTGATTTTACTTATTTTTATTTTTGTTTATAGCACCCTCTTGGAACTTGGTGCATCACCCAATTATAAGGATGGTCGTGGAATTACTCCTCTTTACATCTCGGTAACAAAAAAATGTGATCCAAAAATTACAGAAAGCCTATTGCATGATCATGCAACGTTGGGCATTCAAGATAATCAAGGTTGGCAGGAAGTACATCAGGTAAGTCTTGTTACCAGTTGTGATAAATTTTTTTTTTCTTTTGCACATGGTTATGAAAAAAGGTGGACATTTACGTTTGTTTGGAGAGAAGATTTATATATTCATATTTATAAACACATTATATTTATTTTTTTAATAAATTAACTGCGCACAGTAAAGGTAAAATACTTAAATATAATTTGATTCCATTCTTTGGTTTGAAAACGTTGCTTTTTGGGTTTGAATTGCGATGAAAAATAAATTTAACAAATGACAAAAAGCAATTGTTTTTTTTCGGAATATTTAAATATATGGTGATGGAAAAAATGGTGTAAATTTAAGTCTAAGTAGATGTTCTGTAGAAGGTACTTCTAGCAAACAATCTTTCCACTTTAACTCCTTTTTTCCCCAAAGCAATAAAAAATAAAAACTTTAAAATCAATTTATTTCCTTTAAATTTCTTGAAAATAATTTCTATATAATTATAATATTAGGCATGCCGACATGGTCTGGTCCACCATTTGGAACATTTATTGTTTTATGGTGCGGACATGGATGGCCGTAACGCTTCCGGTAATACACCATTGCATGTATGCGCTGTTAACAACCAAGAGGCTTGCGCTAGAATGCTTCTTTTTAGGGGTGCCCAACGTGAGGCTCTTAATTATGCAAACCAAACTCCCTATCAGGTATTTATTTCTGTCTATTAAAATTAAAAAAAAAACTTCTTATCCTTATATTTCTTACTTTTAAAATAATTTCTTAGTATAATGTAGTTTGTGGTTTCATGGTATCCCAGTTATTTTTTTATAAATGTAGTTTGTTCTTTTCTATATAGTATAATGTATTGTAAATAAAAATGTTTGAATTTTGTTTTAATTTTTAAAAATATTTTACTTATACGAATAGGTTATAAAACAAGGTTTAAAATACGAAAGAAAATCGAGCAGAGGCATAAGTTATTAGTATTTACCTATATCGGACGCTTTCAAAGTTCTTCGTCCACTTATGTAAGACGTGAATATATATGTATGAGTACATATCGACGTATAATAAAATGATTGAATTGAAATCTCAATCAATATTGATTACAGCTTAATTTGTTTAATTTTTTTCAATTTTGGTGGGGGCGAACGCCCCCATTTATTCGGCTTAATACAAGCTATAACTTACAAATTAAACTTAAACTAAAACTTAAAACTAAGGTTGGTTGGAGTGGTGAACGAGAACGGATTTGAGGTAGGGAGTGGTGCGGTGGAAATCAAAGACGGTAGGGTTTGAGTTGATTTGACGTAGCATACGGGAGATTGGTTCGTTCGCGCCATAGGAGGTGTGGTGGGTTGGAGATAGAAGAGTCGAGGGGTACGTAGATTACGAGGGTTAGTGTTGAGGAAAATGGAGTTGTGAAGGGACGCGCTTTCAACGTGACCTGAAAGGAGTCGATGAATGAAGAGAAAGTCTGCAGCATCTCTGCGATCTTCAAGGGTGTTTAAGTTGATAAGGTTGAGACGGTTTTGATAGGGGGGCAGATTAAAAGGATCGTCCCAGGGCATACCTCGGAGAGCAAATCGAAGAAAACGGCGCTGAATGCCTTCAATTCTCGAGATATGAACACGATGATATGGGGACCATACTTGACTGGCGTACTCTAGGAGGGGGCGAACAAAGGTAATATAGAGGGACCTGGTCACGTATGGGTTGTTGAATTCTTTGGACCACCGTTTTACAAAACCTAGTGCAGAGTTGGCTTTGACGATTATCTCATCCATATGTAAACGGAAGTTGAGCTCGCTATCACACAAAATGCCGAGGTCACGGAGAGATTGTACGGAGGAGATAGGTTGGTTATGGAGAAGATAGAGTCGGGGAGGAGATTGGTTCCGCTTATGTGAGAAGGTGATGGATTGGCATTTGGCGATGTTAAGTTCCAAAGAATTTTTGAGGCAAGAGATCGAAAAACTATCAAGATCTTGTTGAAGGAGGAAAGAGTCATGGGGAGAGGAAATGGTTTTGAAAAATTTGGTATCGTCGGCGTAAAGGGAGACAGACGAGTGTTTGATGATCATATCGAGATCATTTATGGAGTGGGCTGACCTAAAACGAACACTGTAAAAACGGTTTTTGAGGTAAGAGGATATCCATTTCACCAATATGGGTTCAAAGCCGAGGGCAGATAATTTAAAGATGATTAACCGATGAGAGATTTTATCGAAGGCTTTGCTAAAATCGGTTGCAACTACATCAACTTCATTGCCATTTTCGAGGGCAGAGAGGGCAAAGGATACGAATTCAACGAGATTTGTGGTGGTTGACCTACCCTTTAGGAAGCCATGTTGTCTAGGAGAAATAAGTGATTTGCATTGGAAGCTTAGAGCTTCATACAAAATACTTTCGAAGAGTTTGGGTATATGAGAGAGTTTAGCGATGGGACGATAGTTGGTTATTTCATTCTTTGATCCTTTCTTGTGGATCGGGGTTATGAAGGAGGATTTCCAAGCCTCAGGAAATTCTCCTTGTGAAAGGGATAGACGGAAGAGATTAGAAAGGGCAAGGGAAAGAGAGGAAGAACATTTTTTAAGAAATATGGCAGGGAGGTCATCTGGGCCGGGTGTGAATTCGTCATTGAGTTGGTGTAATTTATGTTCGATATAAGACGGATCAAAAATATGAGAGAGAAGTGGGCCATTGGAGAAGTTCAGTAGGTAACTAAAATAGGATGGATCTGGTACAAAGGAGTCGTTGGTGAAGGATTGCTTAAAAAAGGCGGCAAATAGGTTGGCAATGGTGAGTGGATCGGTTGATGACCTGTTGTTGAAAGAGAGGGAAGGAGGGTAACCATCGGATTTTTTTTTGTAGTTAACAAATTGGAAAAAGGACTTAGGGTGGTTTATAAGGTTGACTTGCGCATTGTTAAGGTAGTCCTGGTAAAGGGAATCGTATAGTTCTGTGAAATGAAGATAAGCACCAAGATAGTTGGAATAGTCGGTAAAGGATCTGGTACGCAGGAAAACAGCCCATAACTTATTTCTCTGATTTCGTAAGGAACGAAGCTTGCGATTATACCAGGGAGGACTAGTAGATGATGTTTTAAGGCGGGAAAACGGAACGTAAAAGGAAAAAGAATTAAACATTTCTTTATAAAAAATGGATAAGGCATCATTTATACTTAGGTTGTGAAAGTTAAAGAGGGATCTGCTGAGATATTCACTGATTTTGTGAAAGTTTGCTTTATGAAAGTCGTGGTATGAGAGAGTTATGGGGGGAGTGGACTGGAACGAAGAGTTATGAAAAGATGAAAGTAGAAGGGGGGATTTTAGTTATCGATTGTTGAGAGAGATAGGGGACAAAGTGAGACTGAGGAGTTAATTGGATCTATTGTGAAAATAAGGTCTAATTGCCTGCCCATATAATTGGATATACCACTGACTTGGCATAGACTTGAGTCTGTTAAGCGATCTAAGAAGAGACATTCCTTAGCTGAGTTGGCATTTGAAGCGATGAAAAACGATTGATCATCTGATGGAGTCCATTGTAGTTGAGGAAGATTAAAGTCGCCAAAAATAAGGATATCATCAATAGGGTCTGACAGGTCAATGAAATGATCGATCGCATCAATAACAAATTGGTAAGATTCAATAGGTTGAGCTGGTAGGATATAGCAACATATAACGTAAAGGGACTTGAGAGGCAGTGATATTTTTATTGCGACAAAGTCGGCTTTAGAGGATGAAGACATTGTAATGGGGGAAGAGTTAAGGCTGTTGTCCATCGCCAGTAGGACGCCTCGACAGGGGGAATCTTTATTTGCGCGGGTAGGATCATCGTCGCGGAAAACATTA
Organism: Volucella bombylans; assembly: GCA_949129095.1. Taxonomy (NCBI): domain Eukaryota; kingdom Metazoa; phylum Arthropoda; class Insecta; order Diptera; family Syrphidae; genus Volucella; species Volucella bombylans. The sequence goes on from OX422144.1 coordinate 27,410,572, forward strand.
AAAGTAGGAGGGAACAATTCCTGGTTCTTTATGTCGGGAATCAGATTGGTTTCGGTCAAGGCGTAGATATCAAAGGGAAGAGCATGCGATTGACGTAGGACAGCATTGGTTTTAGAGCGAAGACCTCTTACATTCTGGTAGTAAAATGTAAGAGGGATGTTGTGGGGTGGAGGTGTGAGGCAGGATGGTTTAAGCGCTGGCAAGGGAGGCACGTTATGGACGAAAAAATTTGTCGTGGTCGGCTCGGCTTCGCTGTAGGTGTGATACTCGTTTAGAGTGAACATAGTTGCCGAATGCAGCGAGGTCGTCTGCTACTTTCTGAGGGGGCATGTTAAAAATCTCGTGGTACCTGACATAAAGGTTCCTGAGACTGATAGGGTCCGTAGGGAGGCCTTCCTGCTGGATGGAAACCATGACGCTGGTTTTGGTTTTCCCTTCGTAGCAGACCGAGTCCGATTTGTCATGTAGATAGGCAAGAAAGAGACGAATGTTTTCGTATATCTTTCTTTCTCTGAGCCTAGAGAGAGCATATCGACTTTCTGTAGTGCCATTGGTTTGCTTTGTTAGTTTAACAGTGGGGGGAAAAAGGGGATCAAGAATAGGAGCATTGGAGGAGGGAGATAAATGATTAGATATGGAGTTGGATGAGGGATGAGATGTGGGGTTTAGGGTATGGGAGTTAATGAAATTAGGGTACTTAGCTCCAGTTTTAAGGTCGAAGTTGGGAATTGAGTTGCTAGCTGGGTTTGGTGGTGTATCAAAAATAGGGACTGGGGCCCGTGAAACCGAGGGAGAAGGCGAGCTGGAAGCGGGATTTAAGATAGGTGTTAAGTCAAAAGAGACACGTTGACGTCGGGGCTTGGTTTGGGGTGGAATAGACGGAGTTGGAGTATGGGTAGGAGGCTTAAAATTAGGAAAAATTTTAGTTTTAAAGTTCCAATTGGAGCTGGGTTTGTTTTGAGAAGAGGAGGTGGGTCTTGGCAAATTGGGTTTACTTGCTACCTTGATAGATGGTTTAGGTAAAACGGACTGCTTGACTTTATCCTGCTTCTTGGTCGTATTTTCCAACCATTTGCAGACACGCATCTTTCCAAGGTTGAAATTGTTGCTGGCTGGATTATGGAATAGCCATTCGTATTTGGCCGGCATATTGAGCTTGAAGCTACGCTTACTTCTGTGGTGAGATGTTGGAATTAAATTACAGTGGCTAATGGTAATGCCATATTTCTTTACGAAGAAATTGGAGATCCAATCAGCATCAGCGTGTGGTGGGGCGCCTTTTATAAGAAGCGTAGGAACAACGTATATTGAAGTTTTTCATGTATGATACATTAGTGCGGAACATTTGCCATTATTGGTTCAGAATTGCAATAACCGTCTCCAGCGAGCTTGGTCGTTTCATAAAAGGTGTTTTTATTTAAGAGTTTTATGATTTGAAATTGGAATAAAACATACGAGATGATCAAACGAGCCAATGAGCGCGTTCCGAATTCTAGGGATTGAAATGTCAGTCAAACCTATGCATGCAAATGCAGATGCCATTTCCATATGTCAGCATGCGTCATAATTGGATATTTACTTTCAATTCTTACTTCAAGCTTGTTGATGATTTTATAGATAACTAATTCATAGTATTAAAAAAGATAAAAGAGGGTAAAATGGGTGATGAAATATTATGTAAGTAAAATTATATGAGCACTTGTTTTACCAAAGTAAAACTATTTAAATTAAAGGTCAAGTTATGCTTCGTGTTGCTGAAATAAATATTTCGTCGCATTAAATATTATGATGCAGCCAAACCTAATGTGATATGTTATACAACCACATTAAAATATTTGGTGATGAGAACAGCGAAGTATTTATTCAAGATGAATCCAATCCAGACGGTACTAATAACACCCAAAAAATTAACATAAAAGTAGACAACGCGGTATCAGAAAACGGAACTTTTTACTTTGCTTATTTTACCTTGAGAAGAAATTTGCTTTGTATTTCATTATTTTTTAATAAGTTCAAATTAATCAGTTAAGTTCAATAAACTTATATAATTGAAAAAAAATATATATATACGAGTAGCATAAATAAACAGAAACATTCGTTGCATGATTTCCTCTGACTCATCAATATTAATTCACTCCCTCAAAATTAAACAACATTTTTATCTTCATAAAAGAAAATAATGTATCAAACAAATAAATTGTGAAGCATAACTTTCACTTAAGTCAAAGTCGGCAAGCCAGCTGATTTTTGACGTTTCTTCGCCTGGAGGCCACTCCCAGGCTCATTTCTAGAGATAATGTTGTCATCGAACACTTTCTTCAATAACTCTGTGCTTTCGCCGGCAGTATGGCATGTGACATCATCCTGGTGAAACTACATGTCCTGCAGACCATGTTTACCCACTTTTCGAAACAAAAATTCGTTGATCATTTTCTTTATTTTTGAAGAAATACGGGCCAATGATGCCGCTAGCCCATTAACCGCACCGCACCGCAACAAATTCGACAATTTGGCTTATTAACAAAGTCACTGAGAGACGAGTGAGCCTCATCTGTAAACAAAATTTGACGGTAAAAAAGGTGGTCGACTGTTCAGGTACGCAATCAGCTGAGTCACGACGCAAACGGTGATCGCTTGGCTTCAATTGTTTAAGAAATTGAATCTTCTAATTAAGATCCTTGCGCAAAATCTTCCACAAATTCGATGGACAAAGTTGCGAAATGGCGAATCGATAAATCAACACTGGCGCCGATATTTTCATCTGTACGTACTCTGCAAAAAATATAATGCGAAATTTTTCAATTGTGTTGCCAATAGCTGTGTCACTTGGTCGATTATAAACAACTTTGAATTTAATTTGTGAACTAATCATCAAACTGTCATTGTCAATTTATTCAGTAAACTCAACATTTTCATCATGGTAAAGTACACGAACGAGCAACGTCTGCAAATTATAAAAATTTTCTACCAAAATTCGGAGTCGGAGACTGCAACTTTAAGAGCGTTAACTCCAATTTTCGGTCGTAATTCTCGGCCTAGTAGACAGGCAATAACAAGTTTAGTGCAAAAAATTGAGTCTACATATTCGTTGTGTGATGTTGCCGTGTCAGTGAGACAACGGGTTGGTTGAAGTGTCGAAAATATCGCTGCCGTTCAGGCATCCGTAGCAAACGATCCAAATCAGTCAATTCCACGGCGTTCTCAATAATTGGGCATCGCTCAGACCACATTATGGCGTATTTTGCGTAAGGACTATGGTTTACACCGATACAAGATCAAGCTGACTCAAGAATTGAAGCCCATGGACCTTTTGAAGCGACGTACGTTCTCCGATGGTGTTCTGGAGAAGATGCGCCAAGATGATGAATTTCATGGCAAAATCATCTTCAGTGAAGAAGGTCATTTTTGGCTCAATGGGTTCGTCAATAAGCAAAATATGCGTTATTGGTCGGGTAAAAATCCACATGTGCTTCATGAGTCACCACTTCATCCACAAAAAATAACTGTTTGGTGCGGTTTGCAGCCGGCGGCGTTATCTGGCCATATTTTTTCGCCGACGATAACGACCGTCACGTTACTGGTCAGCGTTATCGCGCTATGATAACCGATTATTTTTGGCCCGAATTGGAAGATATGGACTTGGACGACATGTGGCTTGAACAGGATGATGCCACAAGCCACACAGCACACGTTACAATCGATTTATTGAAGAGTAAGTATGGTGAGCGTGTTATCTCAAGAAATAGGCCAGTCGATTGGCCGCCTCGTTCGTGCGATTTAACGCCGCTTGACTATTTTTTGTGGGGCTACGTTAAGTCATTAGTTTATGCCAACATGCCGACGACGTTGTAAGAGCTCAGAGCCATTATTGAACGCGAAATAGCGGCCGTTGCGGCCGAAATGTGTGGCCGAGTCGTTGAAAATTGGGTCCAACGAATCGACCGCTGCAAACGTACCCGCGGTGGCCATATGAACGAAGTCGAGTTCCATTCATAAATGTTTTGATTGTACTTCAAGCCGATAATAAAGTGTACAATTAGTGTAGCTCTCTTCAAACATTTTTTATTGAAAAATAATTTTGGAAATAAATTTGCAATTTCGATTTCTATGTACATGAACACGGGTATCCTTTTTCGACCCATAATTGGCGAAATGATCCGTATGTGTACGTGCGACTACAGGTGATTTGTATCCTGCACCCATAATGTCCGATTGACCAGTTTCGTCGAGTTTTTGTTCATTTTAGCTTTCGTGTGTAAAGTGCAACCGGGATCGCATTTCGTACGAAAATATTACAGCTAGCCAACTGGTTGATTACAAAAAGCGGTGGTTTGAGAGAAGTAAATTTATTCGTTTAACAAAAAATTATTATTGGCAAGAACACAGCTCATTTGACACATTTGAACACATTTAATTTTTAAGCGAAATAAAAATAAAACAGAAATCACAAGCGTGGAGGAATTTGTAATTGATTGCCGGTTAAAAATACTGTTCGCGAACAAATACTCATACACAGAACAGACATTGACAGATGGATACCTTTTCTAAATCCTATCATTGGTAACTTGTTCATTTGAAGTAACTTAATAGCTCGGCATGATCTATGTCCGGATTATAAACATACTATTAGCATGTCCAGTGGAGGCACAAAAATCCATGTCCAAACTAACATCACTTGTTTGTCTCGACATGAGAGTGGGTGAAAATCCAGGCATGAATTCGACACTGCAACTTCATCATCATCATCAATTTTTTCTCGCACAATTAATGAGAAACCCATACATTCAACTTCTTCTTGTAACCAACTTTCTGTAATTGACAGTTTTGTGATCAATGCCTAGCTCCATAGCAAAATCAGTAGTGCTGGTCGGCTTGTCTTGCTCGACTTCTTGAAGAATTTCAGAGCGTACATGTATAATGATAAAATAAATAATAATAATAATGATTGCAACGCCTGCTTCATTCTCCATTGATGCAAACGGGGCCAACAATTACCCGAGCAACTTTTTTCTCGAAACGCTCGAGAGCAAACTGCTGACTATCCTGTAAGGGGATAGGCCACTCTAGAAACCGTAAAAATAAAATAAATCGAGGTTACAAAGGTAGAAGTTTTTCTTACATATGGTTCACTGTAAATCATAATTTTTATAGAATAATAAATAAACAAATGGCTGTGCAGCGTTTCTCAGAAGACCTCTCTTTTTTGGAAAGTTCTACGTCCTTGAATTTTTTTTGTACATGACAGCTAGAAAAGTACGTAGGATTTTTTCGATATATTGATTTTTGACCGAATGGCGAACTTCCAAAGTCAAACTTGTAAAATTCGCAGAAAAATCGCCAGGAAATTGTTAATAACCAATGAACTATGCCATATAAAAAAATAAAGGGTCCGCCATCTAACGTTTTTTTTTTTCAACTAGTGCTTTCGTGAATGGTAACACTTAGCTCATGTCTGATTTGACAGATAATTAGTTTTATCCTTCCGCTGAACGAATATGGTTGTGTATACGCTTGAACTACGCTTCGCTAAGTGGGCCTGCGATCGACTTAGAGAAGATGCCGATTTTGCCAAAAAAAATCATCTTTTCAGATGAAGCTCATTTTGATCTTGGCGGGTATGTAAACAAGCAAAATTGTCGCATTTGGGGCACAGAACACCCACACGCATACATTGAAAAGCCGATACACCCAAAACGAGTCACTGTTTGGTGCGGATTTTGGTCCAGAGGCATAATTAGACAATTTTTCTTTTTTTTGGCCGTTACAGTCAATGGCGATCGTTATCGGGCCATGTCGAAGGAATTTTTGTTCACAAGAATTGAAGAGGAGGATATTGGCAACATTTGATTTCAACAGGACGGCGCTACGTGCCACACAGCCGAAGCTACACTCGATGTTTTGCGCCCTGTTTTTGAAGATCGCATTATCAGCCGCAGAGCTGATGTCGTTTGGCCACCTCGGAGCTGCGATTTGACACCGTTGGACTATTATTTGTGGGGTGCCGTAAAAGATAAGTGTTACGCCGACAAGCCAGAGACAATTGACGCTTTAAAGGACAATATTCGTGAAGCCATTGGTGAAATACAGCTGCACACAATCGATAATGTGCTTAAAAATTGGACCGATTGTGTAGGCTACTGCATGGCCAGCCGAGGCAGCCATTTGAATGAAATTATTTTCCATTATTAACCGGAAGGATAAAACTAATTATCTGTCAAATCAGACATGAGCTAAGTGTTACAATTCACGAAATAAGCACTAGTTGAAAAAAAAAACGTTAGATGGCGGACCCTTTATTTAGACAATATATTTTTAAAGATCTAGTGAAAATTTGAAGTAAATTGGTACAAGTACCTCGAGATATTTCCTGGCCATAATCTTTTGAGATATCATTTTTGAGGTCCTAAGCGACCATTGAAAGCAATAAAAAAAAATCGATTTTCTGAAAATCCTAAATTGGCCTAACTCCATAAATGAATTGGGCCAGCAGCGCAGCAATCAAGTTCACAGCGCAATTATTGCCCTATCTTCCAGTGGTGATCCCCGTAAATTCTTACTCATGGAGGTTAAAATCGCAAGGCGTGCTCAACTGGCTTACGCCGTCATATGGAAGAGATAAAAAAATATGACGAAATAGCTAATAGTCTTCTAAATAATGCTGGTCATCCATATCCACCTCCATGGGTTTTTAAGACGGTTCTTTATTATTATTTTGTTATTATATTCATATTTTTAGCTCGTCACAAAATTTCCCCGCTTTAAACAAATAGTCCGCCCTCTCTGCTGGGAAAGGATAAACTTCATCGGAAATGGTTACAACGGTTAGATTAAATATAATATGCAATTTGTTAGGAAAACAGTTTTTTGCTTGCTAGTATCAGGAATCTATTTGCAACGAAAAGTTTAAACAACCTTCAGGATTATGACATCAACAGAACAAATTTGTTTTGTTTTTAAATTTTCAATTATTGTACTTAGTTTCACTCATTAAAATAACCTTTGGTATCCCGGAGAAAATTTGACTTTATTTGACCAAATTTATGTTTTTTTTAAAGGAAAGTTGTTCAATGGGTCGAATATGCAATGAAAGTTTGAAGCAATGAATTATCCCCTGCTTTTTGATTTTCTTTCGTATCTAAAGTGTCAATCAATTTTGCAGGTTCTTGGTAATTATGTGTTTTTATATTTGTGTTTCTTCGACCTTTTTTTAAGAACTAATTGTTAAATGTATAAAGGTATATGTGATGCTCGTGATTAAATTTATAATAGTGAATAAAAAAATATTAATTAATATTTAATTTCTTCAAACAGGTCGCAGTAATCGCTGGTAATTTAGAGCTAGCCGAAGTTATACAAAATTATAAAACCGATGATATTGGTAAGCAAACTATAAATGTTATTTTTTCAATTTAAACCACATTCGATTTTGTTCATAAAAATAAAATAAAATGTTTGTTTGTTCATAATCATGAATATATCTATGAACGTTTCATTAATAAATGCATTTTGAATTTATATGTTGCAATAATCATATACCGTTAAATGATAATGCAAATTTAAATTATTTTTTTTTTACTTATTTTTTTTTTAAACTTTTTTTTGGATTGTTTGTCGTTTTGTTAGATAATAGGTTTCTGCATAAAATAATTTCTATATTCATTACAATTTATTTCTTTAAAAGAATATATTTTTCTTCATTTAATTTTCCAGCATATCTTAACTTAATAGAATTCTTTGAAATTCAGTTCATTTTTATTTTTTTAATCGCATATTAATTCTTATACAATATCTCATGCAACTTTACAGAAAACATTAAGCTCTTGAGAGAATAATCTTAGTATTTTGAAAGGAGTCTTAACTTTATAGCAAACTTGATACGAAATGGAGTTAGATCCCCGTCTGTATAGTTGTTTTAAATCAGTATCTAGATCTAGTGCAGGCAGGCACCAGGAAGATGCTTGCTTCAGTTGATATGGTTCCTTTTATGATGCCGAGGTCTTCGTTTTGAATCCTACACTCAAGACCGGAGCTAGCTGTGATGTTCATTTGCTCAACATGTGCAATCGAAGAGGGTGAATTCTGTTTATTCTCATACATACTTTATCGTCATACAGTCGAACTGAGACGATAAGAGTTTTATACAGTGTTGGTGGGAGGAACATATTTCCCAGTATTGTGTTTACACAAAAAAAAACTCAACAACTGACAAAAGTTATTCTACGCTCGATTTCTACGGTTTTGTCCTTGTTTGAATCCAAGTAGGCAAAATCGTTTACCATATCAAAGTTATAGTTTGCTGTTGCCACTTATTATCTTTTTTTTAGAGGCAGCATAGCCTTTTCTTTACCTTCATCCAACGCTATAGCCATTTTCGCTCTGGTGACACCTCGCTGACTTGTCATATCAATTTTCCACAATTTTTTCAAGTGAGGTATTGAATAAATCAAATGACACCACGTCATCTTATCGAAATTTTTCATCGAATGCCCTGATGATATCATTACCGAATCTTATGAAGCAGCTATCGTTCGCTATTGTTATCCTGCATACATAAAAGTACAAGACGTGACATGGCTGCACATAGGTAGCTCGCCGATGGTTATAGGGTCTCAACGTTCACATATTGCGGTAGATAAAATCTTGCAGTTAGTAAACGTTAAATATATTTGAGTTCAGGTCTTTGTGAAGTATATAGTACACGCGCTAAAAAGGACAACTACAACCAATGTATTATTCAAAGAGTTAATTTAAAGCCACACTTAAAGCACTCTTTTCGAAGAAGGTTTGCTTCCACTAGTAGTGAATGGGCTTATAAGATAACATTGATTGAAGAAATTCTCTGACGTCTCTGGGGGTTTTCCAGATTCCCTATGCTTTAACGAAAGCACAGTTATTAAGAACTCACTTGCACATTGTTTTATGAAAAACACTCAAGCTATAACACTAATTATCAACGATGGGGTCGATTTGAATGGCTGGTCCCGCAAGAGGTTTTACGATTCAAAGATCTAAGGCAAATAGGTGACAAATAGGTGAATATATTTCGAGACTCACTTCGTTACTGGAAACATATATACAGTATGTTACAAAAATACGTTTCCACGCCATGTAAATAAATTTAACATCAACAATTCTCCCACTACTGAACTTTTTCCAAAATGTATTTACAGGAATATAAACAACATAAAGCAAGTTACGAAAACAATAATATTAATATCAAATAAAAACTATTCTTCCTTCTTTTTCTTAGGGTAAGTAGACTATAATCAAAGTTCAGTGGTGCAAACGAAAGTTTCCATTATCTTTAATTCCTGCACTGACGACTTTTTCGAAGAGACATCTTTGCCAATCGGTCTTGCATTGTATGCACAAGTTACTTACATTGAACTGTTGTAATTTTTTCCCGATCTTGATTTATGTGTTTCTTTAATTCTCTTAGGTTTTGAGGTGCTTGCTCGGCAATGTGTAGTTTGAGACGTGCCCATGTATTTTCTGTTGGGGACAAGCCCTTTTTGGCAGTATGAGTGGTCGTATTGTTATGTTTGAGGACGAAATAGCTACCTATAAGACTTCCGGAACTGCTACCTCTTTAACAAGAATACCAAAAACAAAAGCGTAGTTACAAGTTTAAAAAAAAAATGGGAAAAATAGCATGACTTTCTCAAATATATTAAGTGGAAACTTATTTTTGCTATATACAGATAATATAACAAAGAACCTTTGTTAAAAATAAAAGAGAAACACAGACTTTAGAGTAAACATAGATTTTCATAATTTTTTTAAAAGAGCCAATAGTTTTAAAGCAACTATTGCCCTCTTAAACCCATACAATTTAATAATGAAAATTAGCGGTTTCGTATAAAATGCTAGTCCTTAATAGAGCTCTCGGAACGGCGTTAAAAAGAAAAGTCAACAATATGCAAACAGTCAAGTCTACTCTATATTAGACCTGATAGTCTGCGTGGCGCTGTGGTTAAGTTCTTCAGCTCCTATGTCAGAGTCTGGCTTCGATTCCCTAGCATTACTCCTACTCCGAAAAACAGAAAAATAGGCCAATGGCAAACCTCTAAAGGCGACAGCTTCTTCCTCCATTGAGAATCGCAAAAAAAACAAAGGTGTCCCTACTTGTGCATGAAATGACAAAATAGTCAATAAGAGGCTAGGCCTTTGTCCACAACTTTAAATCGGTTTTAACTTAATAGGTAGAGTTCGTACAATAAATATGAAATGATTAAGCAATTTCATTGATTGGTTATCTAACACACCGAAGAAGCGATAATAATATAATTACTGATAATATTCATAATTACTGATTTAAGGGGTTACATACGTTTCTCCGCTCAAAAACGGAGAATTTTCAAGATTTTTTTCGCTACGATAGTAAAATAATATAAAAAAAGTAAAATATACATTGTGTAAAGTATTCCTTGACGAATACAAAACATTATTGACAATTGAAGAAAAACAATTATAAAGTATACATTTCGCCCATCTCCGGAAACCTCTCTTTAAAAACGTGCTGGTCGGTACCAGGAATATCTCTGGTAGGTTTCGTTTGAAACAAAAAAAAACCTGTTAAAGTAGATGGATAAAACTAGTCTCTATCATAGCCGTTTTCAAAAATTTTCATTTTTAACAAAATGGCAGCTTTTTGAACGTACGAGCTATTTTTGACTAAAAAACGAGTCACATTTTTATTTATAACAAATCTAAAAATTAAGATATCAAAAAAACCGTACGTAGGAGGATCTACGTAGATAATGGTATTAAGAATATCCGTGCGAAATGTCATGCAAATCGGTCGAGTGGTTCAAGAGATATTTCTGGTACCGACTCGGAAAACACTGTTTCGAGAAAAACGCAAATGAAATGCAAAATCTGCAGTGTGTCTTGCCTACGTGGCTTCGAAAGCAAAACTGAAAATGTGCTCGGGTAGTGCCTTCTGGAATATTCTTATACAAGGTTTAAATCTATTGTTAATCAGGTATAAATATTTGCGAGGGCACTGACCTGTCATTAGAGAAGGTAGAAAGGCAGAGCAGGCACGCAGCTGCTCATGTCCCTAATGAGCGCTCCGCCTGGTCCGACGTCTAACGGTCATAACTTTCATTAATTATTGGAATTTTTGAAAAATTCTTGCGGCATTTGAATTGCAAAAGAATATAGAATTTTTTCATGCAAAAAAAATCGATTTTTTTGAGCGGAGACTCGTATGTAACCCATTAAATAAATAAAATATATTAAATGATGAAATTCTCTTTCCTTTAACAATAACAAAAATTGTTGTAGTATACCTATACATAACTAGACACGAACAAAGTTAGTCGCTCGATCGTAAATATTTTTTAAATATTCTTCTCTTCTCTGGGGGTTTGTTGTATATACAATATATGTTGGTAATGTATTATGTCTTTCCTTTCAAATATTGCAAGACCTTATGAGACTTTATGTCAAAGCCTTTCCTCTACATACAAAACTTTATTTTTAAATCAATTTCTTAATTGGCCCACTATCCCAATCTTCTTAATTTTTTTTTTATCAAAATTCGTAGCTTTTATGTTTACCATAAAATTTCATCCTTTTTAGTCATCATATGTTATTGTACTTTCTCGTAATTTTCGATCGTAAAACGTTAATTGAATGCCCTAAATTGATTTTTCTTTTTTTAATTTGATATTTTTATAAGTACTTAGGTATATACATCGTAATACTATATGTAGCATAATTTATTTTCATATTTGCACTCCTCAACACTTTTTATGTCATTTAGATTGCTTGTCATTCTACAATTGGGTCTAAAGTGGAAGCTATCATAATTTTGTATAACATACTCCTTAAAATATTTTTAAATATTTTTTTATGCATACATACATAGATGTTAGATGTTCGCTAAATGTTCACTGTTGTTTATGATGTTCATTTGTAGTATATGTTAAAGTTTTTAGAAACTATGTAGTTCCTAGACACCTTTACATAAGGGAGAATGACATTTAAAACGTAAGTAAATGTAAGATTATAATAAAGCCACTATTTACTGGGTAAATTTTTACTTTGAATAACAGCACCTACAACGTGATAAATTAATTCTTTTACTAAGACATAATCAGAATAAGAAAGATGTTTTAGAAAAAATAGAAATAAATTTAATGAACACCAACTTTCTTGCAATCCCTAGAAGGTCTTCATCTTTATCGTGAAGGTTTCTTTTTCGATATTCAATGTGCCAACGAATAAATGACTTAAGTGTTTAAATATTTTAAACATCTGAAATTAAAATGAATACATACTAGTACATACTCTTTTGATGTTTTTTTTTTTAATTTTCCTTTAATCCCAGACTTCCATGTAAGCTTTCACTCTAAATCCTTCTGAGAGGAAGATGCTTTCATGGAGGACAAGTCAATCCATCTCTACACAGATGGATCTAAAACCGATAGCGGGGTTGGTGGCGGTGTTTTCTCAGATAAGCCAAATCCAAGTCTTTCTTTCCGTCTTCCATACCACTGAGCGTGTTCGAGGCGAAAATGTTGGCATTTAGAGAAGCTCTGTCCTGGCTGCAGAAAAACATGATATCCGCCTCTTTTCGGATAGTCAGGCCGCTATCAAGTCTCTGGACTCGGTTTCATTAAATTCTAAAACCGCCCTTGAATGCCGATCATCTCTTATGGAGAAGGCAAAGCAGTTCAACTTTCACCTTTGCTGGGTGTCTTGCCACAGAGACATTCCAGGGAACTGTAGGGCCGATGAACTCGCCAAAATTTTAACATCTCTATCTATTCTACCGGAAAAGGGTAGCATAGGTATACCAATCGCAAATTAATATTAAAGCTGAATGCCAATAAAAGAACTTAGGTAGACTGTTGGACCAACATGCGACCAAATAAATCTGAATCGCTCTAAGAGTCTGATCCTTCTAAATAGGAAACATCTCAGCGCCATCATGGGTGTCATCACTGGACACTGCCTCATAGGCAAGCACGCAAGAAGGCTTGGCGCTTTTACAAAGAGGATCAGACGATCCTACACCTACTCTGTACATGTCCAGCTCTCTCCCAGTGAAAAAAACTTCCCTTAGGTGCTTTCTTCTTCAACGACCTAAACGATCTTAAAAATATAGCCGTAAACAGTCTCCTACGCTTCATCGTAAGCTCAAACTGGTTCCATTAGTAAGAGGGTCATAGATGCACGTGGCATCACAATGGGCCAATAGGCCTAACTGGGTTGATATTTTCAACAGCCACTCTTACCTACCTACCTACCTTAGTCTCAGTATATTTAAATTAGTAACATAACATTCAAGTTCGAATCAAAGCAAATAATCTTTCTAAATTTTGATTAATTTTTTATTCGTGATGGTATCGTACACAAACTTTTTTACACACTTACTACAGTCCAGGTGTGAAGGTCGAGCATAAGTCGCCAACGTCGCCAAGCACCCGCGGCGCTTAGTAAACTCTAAACTCTAAGATAGTGCGTTCTTCACTGCGTGGACACCCTAACCTGGGTTTTAAAAATTAATTCACTTATGCAATTAAGCAAACTGAATATAGTTCCTGGTGGGATGTTATTCTCGTGACATGATACTTTTTACCGTGTGATGAAACCTCAGTACATTGTTTTTAAATTTATCGGATTACTCAACATCCCCCATGAATTTGAGAAAGCCACACACGGAGAATTTTTGGTATGCCATCATTAGTCACAATAATCTTAAGAAAGATACCATATTCCTCTCACATTCGTCACACAGTATGTATGTAAGTATGTTTAAGAAGAAGTAAAAAAAAATGTATATTTAGTTATATCGTTCTTTATGATTAATTTCCAATAAACGAACAGTGTTCTATGCCAGTCTTTACAAAAGCCAACCGTTTTAGAACCCATTACTCATAGAGTTTTGCGAGAAAAAATTGTAATATCTACGAGTAGAATCAATGTGATAATAATATGACGCAGATGATACATTATTCTTAACCTACGAGTATATAGTCATATCGATCATTTTTATGAATGTGGTCTGTCATTACTTTGGTGTAAGAGCATTGCTCATACACTTAAATTATATCATAGTTTGGCCAGGGCAGTAAGTACCCAAACAGGCAACACGAATTGTTCAAACCTAACAATTCCTTATTCAGCACTTCCGCTGTGGAGTTTCTGATGGCTTATTGATGTTTATGCTATTGGTCTCCAACACTTGATGCAAGTTGCAGATGATTTATTGAAAAGTTTCACGAAAGTACACGATCGGCAAAGTTTCTGGTTTTTTGTTTGTGACTTTTTCATGTATTTATTTTATTTACTGTGGCATAATGTTTACAATATTTACAGTCATAATGCTCGTATTACAGTGATTTGGTTGAAGCACCTTACTACTAAAATATTATTACAAATGTTTAAAATACTCGTAATATCACAGAATTTTATAAATTTGAAGGAAAAGCCACTAAAAACCCTCACTAAAATAAGTTCTATGCCCGATATCAAATTTGTTTGTGACTTTATTGCAAGCATTCAACGTCGATTCTCCTCCAATTATTTTTCTGTTCTGGCTGCGTATTCGGTATCCAAATGCATATATTGGGTATAACTAGGCAGTGGTCCAAATTAATATTGGTTCGGATTTTTCGACATCTATAACACTGTAATAGTGCTTCATGTTTATCGCAACATGATCAATGGTGGGTTTGATATTCAGGTGACCGTAATCTTCCTTTCTGAATATTGAGGTGGGTGCTATTCTGTCCTGCCAAGTCAATTAGCCTCTGTTTGTTTACAGAGTTACTGCTTTTCGACTGTACTACCAAAGAAATCCGCATATCCCTATTTTTAGCATTAAAATCACCAAAAACTATTTTAACTGCAAACTGAGGACATTACTCGTACCCTTTGTCCAGGAATTCGTAGAAATATACTTTGGTAGCATCGTCTTTTCCTCTTCGGCAGTGAGAGTGTATATCAAATCAATGCACGGTTGGATATAAATAAAGTGTTGTTTACGTGCTGAAAGTCCAAAAGTTTGTCTTAGTCGACCATTTACAACAAGCCCCCACCCCCACATCCACCCCCACGCCATGAGATGCTGTTTTTTATTTTCAGAGCAGTATATTCGTACCGCTTTGATACTTCTTTTGTAGGACTTATTTTACCAGGTTTTGGTGATATCTGCTTTAAAGCAGTGTAAGATCTGCTCTCTCTCTCTCAATTGCACGTGGCCTGTTTGGTATTCGAACACTTCATGTGCAAATCCAAATTTTTTCCCCATTTTGCAGGATCGCTATATAGTGGCATTGACCTTGTTAGAAAAAAGTGGATATCAATGTACATAGAATTTAACATTCTGGCCCCAAGAATCTTCAATTCCTAGCCGGAAGGACAATGCAGTTTAGTATGACTTCACTTGTTTTTTTTTTTTTTATTTGAAGAACTCAAGAGGGTATTACTACTCTTAAAATTCCAGCACGTGTTAAGCTTTTTTTTTGGAAAATTGGATAGCGTCTCCCTCTATCGGCTCACTCGTTATTTCGCTCCCTGGGTGGCATCCAACATTTAATGGGGAGACTAAATTATTAGTGTAATTGGACTTGTTGTTGTATTTTAGGTAACCATTCATCTCACGAGATTTTAGTTGCCTGAAAAAAGAGTGTCTTTCGCGCACGGCTGGTATTGAACCTCGAACCGTCCGATTAGGAAGCCAATACACTAACACTTGAGCCACGGCCACCCACTTAGTGGTAATGGGTCCTCAACCATTTTGCAGTGCGCAACTAGAGGAAGTTGGATAAAGGCCACGATAACTGGAGACGTTTAAGTAAGAAAATAAAGGCCATCAAAAGAGAATTCATCGTTATCCGAGGCTTTTGGTTGCCTTACAACAATGACGTATTTACGTGTTTGGGTAAGCAACCTCAGGCCCAACCGGCTCCAGCTCTTTCTGGGAATAGTATTAAGTAACACTCTTTGAGGATATGAGCCACTATGTTATTTTACCACTCTGACTAGTCTTGAGGAGCTCATGACAGTTTTACATCGCGGTGATTGCAATAAGATATTATCATCTACCCTCGAACACCTACAAGCTTTCACCACAGTTTAGTTGTTATTTTATTGTTATTTAATGTAAATTTTTTGCACCAACGATGCAAATTAAATGATACAGTAAAAATAAGTAATAATAAATTGCCAACGGAATCTAAATGTAAAACATATGTAGTTTGAATACTCGTATGATGTTTTTTCCTACCCAGAATAATCATCGACAAAGAATAATTGATGATGGGTCTAATGGCATTTCCGTTTCATTTGTACCAGAATTTGTAGATTGGGGTCATCTTATTGAATAAAAGTGTTGTGTTGAGACAATCGTTTTGTAGCCCCAAATATCAATATTAACGCAGATCAGTTACAAATGTTTTGCTCACTGAAGCTAAGCAGACTTTTGCCATTCGCAATATTGATATCAGTTACCTAACGTCTAGTGTGGATACACTTAAGTGACAAAGTATAAAAGAAATTTTCTATGCATCAGGAGTAGAAAAAATCCTCTCAACTAACCCAGTAATGCTAAATGGCTTCTGGACGATTTCTAGCAAAGTATCGCTTATCTTCTACTTACAAAAGGTGATTTTTTTGCTATTTGGTTTTTCTGTATTCTATTTTTGACAGCTCACGCGTGATTCGTGAGATATGTGAAAGTCAAACGTGCTCAGTTAGCATTGCCATTTCATCATGGAAAGGCTTATACCCTAACAACGCATACAAATTATTGAATTCTATTATCAAAATTCGTGCTCTCTGAAAAATGTTTTTCGGGCACTTCGACCATTTTACGATCGTCATAATCGACCTACTGAGCAAGAAATTCAAGCCATAGTGACCAAATTTCGTACCAATTTCACGCTATTGTACACCAAGCCACCTATCCGTATGCGTAGAGTTTGTACCGAGGAAAATATTGCTGCTATATCCGCCAGTGTTAATGAAGACCGTGATTTGTCCATTCGTCGCCGATCGCAGCAATTGGGATTGTGTTTCACGGCTACGTGGAAGATCTTGCGCTATTATTTTGGGCTAAAACAGCTCGTAAAAGAGCTGAAACCGAACGACCTGCCACAACGTCAAATTTTCGGTGAGTGTGCCTTAGAAAAGGTGGAGGAAAACCCGCTTTTTTATTGAAAATTTTTCTTCAGTGACGAAGCTCATTTCTGGTTGAATGGGTATGTTAGTAAACAAAACTGCCCGTATTTGGTGCGATGAACAACCTCAGGTAATACAAAAGCTGTCAATGCACCCAGAAATATGCACTGTTTGGTGATTCCGGCGGAATCATTGGTCCGTGTTTTTGTATAGATGACCGTGAGAACAACGTTGCCGTAAATGGCGCCCGTTATCTTTCAATGATTTCGAACTTTTTTTGCCCAGTATGAACGAGCCGAACCTAGTCGACATATGGTTCCAGCAAGACAGTGCTACATTCCATACAGCACGATGTGGACCAATTGATAAATGAGTTCGGGGAGCAATTTATCTCTGGTTTTGGACCGGTGAATTGGCCGGCTACTCGTCACTCGTCTATGCGGATAAACCAGCATTGAAAGACAACATTAAACGTGTTTTTAACGAGATACCAGCTAATATGCTCGAAAAAGTGATTCAAAATTGGACTCTCCGGACCACTTAAACGTAGTCGTGGTCAAAATTTACATGAAATAATATTTAAAAAGTAAATGGTAAGCATTGATTCTCAAATAAAAATTGTATGCACTTTTGCAATTTTCCTGTGTTTTTGACAATTAAAAGCCAAACGCTTAAAAATCACCCTTAAGCTCATTTCCCTGGAAGCGAGCAAGTAATTAACTTTATCTACTTAAATAAGCCAAGTAAGCGATACAGACAAACTATAATGTTTTCCGCACAACATAGCTTCCAACGATATAAATTCATGCCCAAAGCTTTTAAATGTTGTCATTTAAGTCCGAAGAACTTCAAATCCGTAAGTCGGTCGTCATTTCTTCTAAAAACTCTAAAACGACAGATCTATATCGTATATAGTATATAAAGGGGCTCTTCTAGACAGAGAAGGTGATTTTAATATCGTCAACACATCTTCTATCGCAAACTTTGAAGGTAGGTAGCTTAGCGTTCGAATAAATAATTCAAAAATACATAGAACATCCACCAGAAGATCCATCGATGAAGAAGGTCGCAAGAAGTCATTTTATTCCTCTTCCTTCTGGAACTTGTTTTAAAACGGAGGTTTCAAGGTGGTTGCTTATATGACGTTCCTTTTGTGGTCTACATCTTAAAGGAAGTCCTGCAATACGCTCTCAACAAGATGGGAATATCGTTTTGATTTGAACATAAACCCCACAAAAATAATTTTTTTCTCTTCTTTAGGAAATATAAAATTCCATATATTGACCTTCGCTCGGTCGATGGTAGATATAAGATTACAATTTTTGACAGTCAGTTGAGCTGGAAACCTAGCATATTCGTACAAGAAAAAATTAAAAAAGGCATGGGAGCACTTTTCTCTTGCAAAAAGCTTTACTCGCTCTAGCTATACGACTCGCTCGGAAAAAAGGCCTCAACTAAGAGAAAGTTGTTTGGTGGATTGCCTACGATGAAGCGATAAATCCTGACAAGCTAATCAAAGTCCAACGATGTTTGTGTATTACCAGAGGTCTTCAAACTATTCCATCTTTCCCCTTTGATGGGTGATAAAATGTAAGAGCATTTCAGGAAACCGTAAAGTCCATGAGATAGCCAAACACAGGGTTAACCGATTGCTATATGCTAGTTCATTTTAAAGCTGGATACCATCAAAAGTGCAAAATTTAAGTGAACAAGTGGTTCACTGGTCCGGCGGCCAAATAAATTTAACCAAAATTTAACCCGAAATACTCTAAGGTGCGACAATAAGTTTAATCGCATGCAAGCATGTGATAATTCTTGGTTGAGGAAAGGCATTATATCTCTCAAAGTAAAACTAAATATAACAGCTTTCTATCGTAAAGAACTTTATAACTTGACTATTGCAAAGATGGGGCTATGAAGCTTTATCTGAAGCTCTTCAAAGAATTCAAGGAGTATAGAGAAAATTTATTCTATTGGGTTGTTCAAAAAGTCATTGCGTTTCTTTCCTTTGATTTTTAGGTGAGTTTATTTAATATACGTTACGAGCATTAATCAATGATGTATTGGCCGACTTTCTGCCATCTATCGGGCTATCCATACCTCGATTATAAAGCTTCCTATCTTTCTCTGTAAGAAACTAGTTTGATGAAGAAATAAGTGGAAGTCTGATGGCGCAAGATCTGGGCTATACAAGCTTCATCTCGTCTGCTTCAACTTTTTTTTCGGTTCACATAATGTAGGAAATCTATTTTTCGTCGTCCGTGATCATACACTTCAAGAATGGATCGTTTTCTATGCGTTTGCTGAGTTGATTGACGTTTATACGGTTCGTCAGATGAATTTCTTTCAACTCATGCGATATCGAGCTTCTTTACGAAACCAAGCGATTTCAAATGGACATTAACGCTTACAATGGACACTGTTAGAGCGTTAGCAAGCTCCCAAACCGTTGACTGTTTATTTACTTGCAAGGGCTACCGAAGAGATGAGCGCCTTCAGCTGAAAAATCTCCATCACGGAATCGGCCGAACCAGTTCTAGCACTGTCGTTTTCCTATAACATTTCTGCTATGTTCTAACCACAATTTCAAACACGTAACTCGGGCGAATCGCGCCAACTTTTGTTTTCAGGTATATCAAAGTATAAACAACAACAAAATGCGCGCAAAAATTTGATATGTATATCAGACTCAGATACAAATAAACGCAGACAAACCCATCTGTTACAAAAACAACGCAATGAATTTTTGAACAACCCAATAATAGCAATACAATAATTAGCATTATATTACCTGAGATTGATTTTATTGATAGATTGCATTATGTTTTGAACCATTTGTGACTTTTTTAATAAATCACAGGAACATAGTAAAGAAGTTAAAACCCATCCTGATCATGATCATCGTTATCTGTTAAGTTTTTTAATGATTCCTGTGCTAGAATGTTCTCAGCGTCAAATGTACACATATCACATATCGTCTCTGGAGTATGCCTTCTGAAAGAATCGTAGTCCACTTAAATTGACTATTGAGCAATCAACAAATCAGTAAACTCTGTATAGTACTAAATATTGTTGCTGTTATTACAACATACATGTTGCCAAAAATCGCATAAATTTTAATAATCGTTTTGTTTTCAAAAGATCTTGCTTTAAACATTTATTCCAGACATTATTTAACCACATAAGTTGAATACGCCAGTTCGCCAACTACTCGTATCTTTAGAATTCAGAGAGCCTTTCTAAGAAATTCTGAAACAGCACAGTTGTATTAAATTACATTTCTAGAAAACTTGTAGATCTTCGAAAGATCCTTTAGAAATTATTTACAGATACTTGCGATATACATACATACATTAATAAACGTTCTCCTTAGTAGCGTTGAAATATCACTTTTCCAATCAAATCCGAAAGCAATCTTAAACAATTTTTTGCTTGCAGTGCTTTCGCTATCCGACAGAGCAGGGCGGCGAGCAAACTAATCGCCTTTTCACTCATATCGCATGAATTATCGCCAGTACTGTGTGGTGTGCCATGCAACGATTTATCGATAAACAAAGTCAACTCGACGCCTCGTAGCAAAGTAAGCAACAGGCAAATAAGCGAACCGTTTAATGCCGACTTTGCAATAGAGAGCTCCCGCAGACTTGCAATCCGATCGTGTGTGAAGCGTGACTATTAATTTTCTTCCACTTTGTTGATTTTTTTTTCCAATATTTAATTAATTTTAAGTAGTTTTGATTGTGTTGATTAGGTTAAATAATTAGCTTAGGCTTATAAAAGAAAACGACAAGCAAATCCAAACCGATTAAATCGAAAGAAGTTGAATTAGTTTTTGTTCTTTTTTTTCGTGAGTGTGGCTTAAACATAAACAAAATTTTGCGACTCTCTCTCTCTTACTCTTAAACCCTTCACAGTACCCTTTCGTGGTCAACCGCGCTATAATCCGAAACGCCGGTCTGGAGTTGGATGGATGGCCGGCAATGGTAATCTGAGCGGTGGCGGTAGTCTAATGGGTACACTGACGCGAAATAGTTCATGTGGTCCACCATCTCCATGCCCATCCGAACACATGCCATATAGTTCGGCAAGCTCGAGTTTATCCGAAGGATCATCTGGCCATCGATCACATGAGGACGATATCAGCATTGTCACAGGTATCTCAATCTTTTGTTACATTATTCTTTTTTTTATTACTTTTTTCTTATAGTTTTTGTTATTGTTATTTTTTTCAAATTTCTGATATTTTAATGGTGCTGGTGATTTCCTTTTAAACTGAAACGCAACAGAAGTATGATAATATTGAATTCATAAATTCTACATATGATTCATAATTGATTGTAAACCTACTGGATCTAATTCTTCTACAAAAAAAAACCTTTTCTCACCACGATCGTGATTGCAATTAGCCCATACTATCAAATAGAAATCTGTTCTTCCTCTGAACAGCCTTAGATATTCTTAGAAAAGTGACTAACGTTCAGCTCAAAATCTGTTCTGCATGGAACAACTTGTAAAGTAAAGCAATTGACGTATGGTAAATGGGTAAAACTTTGCTGCCTTTGTTTACGTAAAATACAAACACATTCGAATTCACCGATATTGCATTTTCGTTTGGGATCTTTAATTTGTTTACAACAATAGAAATTCGCAAAAAAAAAAAAATGGAAAGTGATATCGGAGTCCCAAACCGTCAACATTTTGCGATCCATCTGAATCGCGTTCCCAAAGCTATTTAATAAATCTAAAGTCTATTAATTGTATTAGGTACATATGCATATATGTATGTTGTTTTTTTTAAGCTACAGTTTGATGCCTTTAAAAAAATATTTCCATATCTCCAGATGGCAGCGCTTTTCTCTGTTCATATTTACGTATTCTCTAACTGCTGTGATACAGATACCTAAGGTTGGTCTAGACTATCAATAATCAAACAATAAGCACTCATTTCCTATCTTCTTAGAAACGATTTAAGTTTTCATCCGAATCGTAAAATATTCAAAACCATTGTGAAAGATAGCTAAATAGTTCTGTACAATAGCACTTTCTATCCACGATGTCGTTCGCACTTGCTTTAATTGAACCGCACACAAAGGTTATTTAATGTACGAGCTACACGAGAACTACAATTTACAAAGACCGTGTTACTTAGAATCTACCAAGTTGTGAAACATTGTCATAACTTTTCTAGAACGCGTGTCATGATGTATAAGTATATAATGATGCGCCTATGTAAACGACCAATATCAAATGATTTTGTCGCATTATGCATATATAGTAGAAGTCTTTGAAGAAAAATCCTAAGTTCACGGCTTAACAGCTAACAAAATGTGTTCAAACTTATATTAACGAATTAAGAACCATATTTGGTCACCCTCTATTTCCAATCTCCGAAAGACTCAATGATTTTTTGCACGGTATATACATACAATTCCGTAATTCCCTCAGATGCAACTTTATATCAAAAGCATTTATGTGAGAAAGGGGGATATAAAATAACAAGATGTAGGAAAAAATCTCTAGGTTTCATTACATTTTTTAATTCAGAAAATAGTCATTTGTCTACTTATTCATTTCTACAATATATCGCTGGGCATGCCGAATTTGTTTTTGGACGTTGATCCGCCCAAGAACCTCCCCGAGTTGCATGAGAACCATCAATTTCTTTTGGTATTTGATAAATCTTTATATTTGATATTGCATACGTTGCCAAATAATAGGTCATTACTTATCTGGATTTGGGATAAGTTCGCTCGCAAGTATTCGCACACATGTAAAGGTATTTACCTACCCATTATTGAATTCCATAAATCATCATGCATGTTACTACAATATGGAATGATTTTATTTAATAGCGTAGATGGAAATAGGTAAACATATACTTATTTTATATCCTCATACAAGTTGCATGTAGTCTTATCCTGAAATTGTCATTGGAGATGTGCCAATACACAATGTTGGCATGGTCTTCACGAAAGGCACACGAAAAAAAGAAGGAAGCAATTCAGAACATCCCTTAAACATTCTCATCTTTTTTACAGATAAAAGTCTCGGTGACACCAGTGACATAATCAGTGACTCCTCCGGAGTAGGTACCAACTCTGATAGTGCTGCATGTTCTATTGGTCACCCGAGCACAACGGTGGTATGTATGGAGCCATACGCTGGAAATTCAGTTGGGCATATTCGACTGCAGCCGGGCGATGTAATTGAGGTTGTAGGGTCGACAGATTGTGGTTTATTGGAGGGCTATGTTCGCGGGACAAATGTATCGGGATTTTTCCCAGTGGAATGTGTGCAAGAGGTGAATATTCGTCAAAAGAATATTACGAATGTATCAACAGCGTCGAGTATTTCACATCACCAACAGCAACAGCAACAACAACAGCAACATCAACAACAGAACCAACAACAGCAGTATCAAGGATCACCAGGAATGCCCCGACCCCAAGTGCCAATTAGTAATACTGGAGGTGGTCAATATAACAGTGCGACAGCACCAAGAATGAAGAAACCGTAAGTACCATGTAGTTTCATTTAGTTTTGATATCCTATTTTTGTAACATATGTACTTAATTTCTTTGTGATCTTGAAAATTTAATTTTATTTCTATTTTAGATCAATGGGCGAACCACGAACTGTAATACTTCATCGAGCTAAACGCGGTTTTGGTTTCATTCTTCGTGGAGCTAAAGCCTCATCACCACTGATGCAATTGAAACCGTCCGACAGATTTCCAGCTTTACAATACCTTGATGATGTAGATCCAGGCGGTGTTGCTGATATGGCTGGCTTGAGACCTGGCGACTTTCTTCTTGCAATTGGGGGTGAAGATGTTCGAGCGGCATCCCATGAAAAAGTTGTCGACATGATTCGATCGACTGGTGCACTTGTCTCAATGACAGTTATATCACCACAATATCCACATCAAATGCAATCAGCAGCAGCAGCAGCGGCTGCCGCAGCGCATCAACAACATCAACAATTTCAAGTACAACATTACCAAGGTCCAAGTACGCCACAAGCAACACGTCAATGTTCAACACTTCCCCGCAAAATGTCCCTTGGCCAACCAGGTATTGGTGGAAGTGGAAGGATGCCAGCACCAATGCCACCGCGTCGTGATCCCAAAACAACACTCAGTGTTGGTAGGGCTCGTGCCAAGTCTATGGTTGCTGGTCTTGAGAATGGTGGTGAAAAAGATGACGAAGACGTTCCAGCGAAATCTAGTTCAATTGAATCCATATCGACAACGCCAACACAAAATCCTAGCACTCCTGTGCAGTTGCGTACTGCGAGTATCAAAGCTCGACCAACGTCAAGTCGGATCACAGCTGCTGAGCTCGAAGAGCTATTCCAGCGACAACAAGGTGAAACAGCTGATGGTATGAATCGTTATTCAACCATGATGACAACATCTAGATTCCAGTCAGGTACCGACAGCGGAGCAGCTACACCACCAACCGGTGGCTCTCCAATGAAGGGACCATTAGTTTACGCCAGTGTGGCTGATATGAAACGTAAGAAGACTAAAAATGGTACACTACGTGGAAAACCGTGTCCCATACCAACAATTGGAGCAGGAGGAAGTGATTTGAAACGATTCCATTCAACGCCCGATTTGAACTCGCATCTAAATAACTCCTCTTCGTCGATTTGGAATGCTGTTGGGAAGGGACATCATTCACAAGATGATGTGGCGACGTTACATGCGTCTATGCAGCGACTAAACTTACCACCACCAACTCATCCTCCACCGCCACCACCTGTTGGCCAAGTGGTGAAAGTAGATGTTTCACGGTGTTCATCCGAATATGAAAGTACTATTACACTACAACAGAAACTAAAAAGGCGTGGAAATATTACAGAGAGCTGTGGATCAGCAGATGGAGTTGCTTCAAGTTTTAATCCTTCGGCCAATGCTAAATTATACGCATCGCCACAGGATCTCAGAAATATGGTAGGATGGAAATTGCGACGAACTGCTTCCCAAGAGGTAATATTTGAATCATTCTTTGCCTACATACTTATTTAATTGTATTTATCTTACAGAATCGTCATAGCCAATTGGTTAGCCAATCATCTAACTCTACCACTTTGGCGAATCCTACTTCTCAACCTGCTTTGCAACAATCACAGCAGGCACCGCCAGCACCTCCACAACCAACAACTCAAACCATTAACCTACAACAACAACCGATTCAACAACAGCAGCCGCAGCAACCAAAACAACACACACCTGCACCCACTCAAAAATGTCAATATGCTCAGCCTACGAGACAATTTATCGGTCAAAATACAGCACATCATCAACAATTACAACAGTACTCGCTTCAACAAAACGGCACACCTGTTCCAACCGGACCAGCTCCACCTATTCCAGAACCAGATTACAGCCTTAGCGAGTCTGATGGTGAAGATGAAAATTCAATTTTAGTTGCGAGAAATACTAAACTTAATGAGAAGATAGCGTTACTTGATATGCCTGAAACGAGTGGAAATAGTCATACAAGGTAAATTACCTTGTATTGTATTACCTTAACTATTTCAAAAGCACATTAAAACTAAATTGTTATTGTTTTCTTTTCCAGTGGTAGTAGCTCAGGCGGATCTATTTCACATTCCTTTTCTGTTGATGAAATTCAGCGCATCCGCACTAATTTGAAAACATCCAAATCTTATCCCAACGATTTACTCAAACCAGAAAGCCAAAATGAAGGTGATAACGGAAGTCAAATCAACCATAATAGCAACTCGCGCTCACCGTCAAATGGTGGCGAGCACAACGAAGAAGGTGACAACTCATCATCTGGCGTTAGTAGTGATCAGGAAATTCCAACGAACACTGCCCAAACAGCAACAGCGAATCAAGATACAATTAAAAAGAAACCGCTTACACTTTCAGCTGGCATTGCAGCATCAAAACCGCATATACCGTTAGTGAATCCGCAGCAACAGCAGTCACAACCATTAAATTCATCGACAGTAACTGCAACCAAAGTTAAAACTCTAATCGTAACGAGCAAACAATTAGCCCCAGCCCTGTCACCTGCCTTAGCATCCAAGATTACAGGTCCAAACCTTCGAAAGCATGAAGAACCCATTACTACTATAGGCAGCACTAAACTAAACATGAGCATCAACAAAAATAATAACAATAATAGCAACAACAATAATAACAACAACAGTAATGATCCTGACACCGAAGAGGAACAACGAAGCGAAGATGATGGTGAATTGAGCCCCAGCCCACCAGCTAAAGCATTTCAACGCCATAATTCGCTTACGCGAAAGCAAGCAGCCAGCATTGCAATGGCGCGCGCTACTCGTGCCGCAGTATCTTTAGTGCAATTACCTCCACCTATTGAGGCAGACAGTGATACAGAAATTATGGCTGCATCGAATGGTGGTATTGGAGCACCCGGTAACGCTTCCTGTGCCGAGAACATTGTTTTAGCACCACCACCACAATTTTGCGACTGCAACGACATGAAACATTCCAAAGGTGGCGGTGGCAGTGGAGGTGCCAGCGGGGGAATAGCGACAAGTGTCGCTAATTCAACTGGCAATCGAGTACGTATTGTTGGGGCAGTGCCAAAAGCAAATCGCTTACATAGTCAATAGAAAATAATCAAATAGTAAACTTTAAAGAGAAATGAGGTGTTTAATATTGATATTTAAATTTTAAGTAATTTAATTATAATAAAAAAAATTAGCATACATACACATAAAAAGTAAACAAGTAAACGTTAACAAACATTTATAGCTGGTATATAATTGAGTAATGCCCTTTATTTAACGCCTGCTAATAATAATAAAACAAAATCGTACATTCTACTGAAACTATGTCTACTGTAGAAAAAAAAAAAACGGAAAAGAAAAGCCAACCATTTATACAAATACATATATACTCTGTTAAAGATCAGCACTTTTGCGTGTAGGTTCACTCACATTTCAAACATTCAAGCAAATTATTAAATGTTATATTTTCCAAAGAAAAAAAAACAAAACAAAACAAAAAGCAATTCACAAAAATACTAAAATTAGAAACAAATAAATCATAACATGTTTCATCGAAGTTGTTCTATAAAGAAATTCGTTAATGTTAACATGAGGGTTTGTGGTTCAGTTAAAGTGTTTTAAAATGTCTTTTGTATCGTAATCGTTGTATGTGTTCAGTGTTTTTGTTGCCAATCGCAACGATTCATCTTTTCATTATTTTCTCACCATTATGGCTATCGTTGTATAAGCCTTATTTGAATATTTTAAATTCGTCATTCTTCTCTATAGTTTTTTATAAGAAGCACTTCAATTGTCACAGTTATAAAATTGTTATGTTCAACGTTACGTCATACTACGGTTGTGCTATAATGCAACGATAATCGAAAATGTTATTCTGGTATTTGCATACCTACTGAATTAGACTCAAAGTCAATAAAGAACCACGCGAATTTCGGAAAAATCGGTCGGTTGCGTTACTCAAAGCCATTGCCTTCAAGATGTCCACATTTTCACTATGCTATCTATTATTTCGACTCCATAATGTTGTTATCTGCCTTTCGGGCTTATGGTCGCGGATGACTTGGTCTCACTTTGCTTAACAATACTTATAAGCTTACAACCTAAAGAAATGGTATCTATCATATGTAATGATACTATTCCAAAACGCGTCAGTAAAGATGTTATGCCTGGGTCCTGCAATACTGTATCTACTATTGTATGTCTTCTTTTATATGGACATTGCCGTCATTATTTTTATATGCACATATTTCTGTAGATTTTGACAACATTTTTATTTCCAAACTTTGCACATTAACTATGCCACACTCTACAACACATTGGAAAGCAATTATCGATGTAGATTATTTAAAAAAAAAAGAAAAAGCATAAACATACGTATTTAGCAAGTCAAATCATCACATCCATCCGCATATTTTCTGTTTAAAGAATTATTAGAGAAACAATTAAAAGGATTTAGAACTAAGGAAAGAAGCTGCACCTTGCACAGATTTATACGCAATTCAAAACTATAAAACGCATTCGTTGCAAAAAAATAAGTTTCTTTTTATATAAATGTCTTTTTTATTTTTTACAAATCATATATAACTACTAGAACAAAACATGACTTATTGCATTTTTGATCAAAGTTAGAGAAAAAGCACAGATATTTAGAAATATTTATAAAAAAAAGGAAAACACATACACAAGAAATATATACAAATTTGCTAATTCCATAAATAAATATAATAAATAAAAACAAACCCATAATAATAGATAGCCGCGATAAAAGTATTATTATTAACATTTACTGAGAACAAGAAGGAAAATATAAAAATACATAACTTATTTACAAAATGAAAAAAAAAGAAAGAAAGAAATATTAAAGCATTTATAAGAAAAGTTAATATGTCTCCTTTACTCCTCACAGTTTTTTTTTAGACTAACACATAGACATATGGTACATTTATATAAATCCATACATATATATGAAATCAGAAAATAAATAATACAACAAACGAAGCAACTAGACAATTGATTAGGAGAATAGTGGTATATCTGTTAAGAATTTAATTAAGATTATAATTATAATGTAATGTTTAATTTTGATGTTAATTTCCATAATTATGTATGAAGTTTTTGAAGAGGTGAGGAGGTGAAGTCGGTAAGTGCAAAACAGACTAATTATAATGGAGTATTAATTTTTCGTTCAGGATAAATTCTTAATTCTAATGTATTATATTAATTCAGAAGGTAAATGAAGAAAAAATTAAATAAAATATATACTAGATTTATTACATTTAAAATATTAATTTTAGTATGAGAATGCATATATACTATATAAAATATGAAACAAATAAAAGTCAAATAATATGTATCGAAAAATAATAATAAAAAAAACACGTGGTAATTTTTTTCTTTGTACAGGCTCTGTAATGTAAGGTGCAAACAACTTTTGTAATTTTTATATTTTATTGAATTCTTTATTTTTACATGAATTCTTTGAGTATTCTTGCTACTATACAAGTGCAAAATTGGATGTGTCCCATAGAATGTTCGATGCACTCTAGCGTAGAAGATATGACACAATCTGAAAGCGATGGAGATGAGAAGTCCCTTTACAAAAATCAGAAAATATGCACCAACGATATTCACACTGACATCGAGTCAGAGACTACGAAACTACGAGTACTACGTTTCAGGCTTTAATCTTCTTTAACCGTGTGTATTTTCTTGGCCAAGCATTAAAAAAATATGCAGCCTTTCTATTCGTCCCAAAATCATTTTAATTCAAAGACGTCCTAAGTTGGTTGTTGTATCATATTGTCGCCATGACGCTGCTTTTCACAATATATTCAAATCTTGACACAGCTTGTCCCTGTTCTACTGTTTGCTACCGCACCGACTGTGGGAATTTTTTTCCTTCCTATGTTGCGAAGTTTTCTTCTATTTTCTTCTATTCACTGACCTAAGATTGCGTGGGTTGGTGTTAAAAGAAATAAGTTGAAGTAAACTAGTGTTTGATTCTTAACGTAAACCACCTGTCATGTAGACTTATGTTTACGGGATGCCCATACATCAATGGGGGCAAGGATACGCCTTACCATCGCTCTGCCGCTTTTCTGAGATACCAATTCGAAACTGAGTTGCCGGCACAAGTTCCACCCTTAGTGTGAGTCGATTCCAACCTAAAACCTCTTACTGCTCTTAGGGTCGCAGCACCCAGTACTTATTGCAACTCTACATTGATTCAACCAAAGGAAGTCCTCCCGCGACTTTGGGCTTAAACAACAGCCACCATGACGCTCCCACAAGGGGCCTACCTTTTCAAGTCAGGCCCGGACCGTGATCCGGGTACTCTCATGGTACCGAGATTTAAGTCCTGGTAGGGACTACCGGTGGTCCAGCCGCCAACAAGACCTATGACCGGCAACTTGTAATTGATCAAATCGTAGCAACCTTCGGTAGCGTCATATGCAGATGTTTACGATAAGACCAGTACTTTGCTCTGCCCCCGCTTTTTATTTGACAACGTGATTGATGGGCGAAGCCTTGATAATTGGGCGGGGGCCCAAGTTGGAGTAAGGACAATCGATATTACCAACTGAGATCTGATGAATAAAGAGGATATCGGCAACATTTCGGCGTATAGAATTTATAAGTTTCAGCCGATCAGTGTATGATGGTAAGTGTTGACTCGCAGTTTAGCGATGGTTTTCAATCCGCTTCCAATAATGAAATCCGGTTAAAAATGATAAATGTTCCGATTTTATTTACTGTAGAATAAAATAATGCTTTAAACAAACTATTTTTTTTTTTAATTTTTAAACTTACATTGGTACGGAAACAAAGAAAACCTAAATGCGGCCAATGTTCTGAGGGAAAAATCTTGTCTAAGAGGTGGCTATAATACAAGCAACGAATCAAAAATGCTGTTTTGACAGTCAACATAAATTCCCTCGAAATTAAACAAAACGAACATTTTCTCAATTTCTCCCAGGACGTTGCCAGCAACAAAATCGTAATTCACTTTAAAAAAAACTCGATGAAATCCCCGGGCCCGTCTGAAGCTTTACACTGAAGACTCAACGTCCAAAACTTATACAAACATCAGCTGTTCGTACAACTTCATCTGGACCTGGGTAAACGCTTGTCATTTTCTCCAGCCTCCATGCCGACCGAAGTTCTACTGGCTCTACCACAACCACAATGCTACTAACCACCACCGGTTTTGAACCACTCAGTACTCAATACTCAGCGTACCAACGTCTCGTAAACTCTCTCATCAAATGCTGCGCTCGTCGACTATACAGCCTACTCCATTGATCCTGACCAGAAAAACTCCAGACGCTGTAACATCTCGGTCGCCCTCACCGAACAGAATTTGGAGTCAGAGGTCTTGGATCCTCCTACCACCGGTATGTGTGATAGTGGCCTCCTGTTGATCTGCCCCTGAGCCTCCAGTAAAGCATTTAAAAGAACGTCTTCTCGAGGTACCACTCCTTTTAAAATAAATTCGAAGCTGCACTTAATGGATTGGATAAGACGCTCCCATGCTCCACCCATCCATGGTGAATACGCTGGAATAAAACGCCATACAATGCCCTCGTATTTTGCGCAGTACTGACCTAGGGCATTCTACATCTCCTTTACGTCCATCTCTAAACGATACTTCGTTCCGACAAAATTAAGACCGTTGTCACTGTAAATGAACTTGGTGACAACACGATTTATGAGAAATCTGCGCACGGCCATAGTGCACTGGTCCAGGCTGAGATCACCGAGCACCTCTATGAGTACAGCCCGAAAACTCAAACAGGTAAATATCATACCATATCGTTTGGCTGTACCTCTTCCATATTTAACACTCATAGGTCCAAAGCAGTCCACACCAACATGAGTAAAGGGTCTTAAATCGAAAGGTAACTTGCCCTCTGGTAGCTGACCCATAATTGACATGACTGGCTTCGCCATGTGCCGCTTGCACATAAAACACGTTCTTTTACATCGAGCTACTGCCACACGGATGCTTACAATCCAGCCCCGTTCTTAACATCCTCAAATACTTTGTGAACTCCAACCACTGATATTTCAACATACAGGAAATTGGCTCGTCCCAGTCAAAACCCTCACGCCAAATCTCTTGCAAAATAACTCATCCTCGAATGATGAAACAGGAGACCAAACCAATAGCATCAAATATGCGCATGATGATTTTTGGGATCTCACGTGTCGTTACCCCCACGAGATTCGTTTCCGGAATCTGCTCCAAGAAGGCAATGCTGTTCGATTGAAATGCAACCAAATCAAAATTCATTGATTTGCAGATCCTAATGGCGTGTTTACTTACGGCCTCGGCTTCTTCCACCGTGTCGTGGGTATTAAAATAATCGTCGACGTATGTACGGTTGACTAAACCATCCACTGCATCAGGGCACTGCTCTCGGAACAGGCTAGCGTGATAGTTCCAAATTGCGCCGAAGAGGGAGAACAATGAGGTCCAAACATCATCACTTGCATGACGTACACTGACGGCTTTCGAGAACTATCACAATCTCTCCAAAGAATCCGCTGATATTGTTGATCCTCTTCGTTAATTCTTATCCAGTGGAACATTTCTTGAACGTTCGCGTTTACAGCAACCTGACGTTCGCGAAATTTGAAAAGTCCAGTGTGCAGAGGTACGAGGTTATCTGGACCCCTTTAACAAATGCGAATTTAAAGAAATTCCATTTACCTTAGCAGCCACGTCGGCAACAACTCTTGGCTTCGGATGAAACTTGTTTTTGTTTACCACCACAAACGTTGGGGCATACCAAACTCTTGCCCAGTCTCGCCGTTACTCCTCCTCCGAAGCAATCCTCGCATAACCCTTGGCTATCAAATCTCGCATGTGCTGATTCTTCCACTCCAACAACAGCTTTTCCAAACTTATAAGTCGTTTCTCTGCCATCGGGTAGCTACGCGGAAGCTTCACCTGGTCCGGATCCCATAGTAAACCAATTTCGTAGTGATCACCAACTTGACGCAGGGTCCGCTCCATCACTTTCAAGGCGCGGCAGTCTGCCTGACACACGAAATTTCCCTTTGGTGGGCGCACTCCAAACTCCTCGGTGGTAAAATGACGTTTGACTAAATCATGAAGCTCTTCATCCTGTTTGATGATTTCGTGAAAGTATAACCTCGAAATTCTCTTCCGTGGATTAACACAAGAAACGTTTGGTTCCGAGTTTAATTTCCCAAAAACCGTCCAGCCCAGTACAGTCTTGACAGCATGGGGCTCCTCCTCCTTTCCAGACCTTTGGGAACGACCCAGGAGAAACTTTGCCTGATCTAACCCCAATAAAATCTTTGGTTTCGCCTTACACAAATCTGTCAACGGTAAGCCCTTGAGATGAGGATACATTTCTTTAAGAACAGCAGTGTTTATACTCTGACACGGCAACTCTAGACCCTTAACAGTGTATATGTCCCTTAACATATGACGCTTACTCTTGTTTACGGCAGAAACACACAAATTGATTCGCAAAGCATCTTCAACTCGGGAGACTGCCTTTGTCCATTGGAGAGTAAGCTGCTCCGGTTCACCTTCTAACTCCAGTTCGTCGAAAATATCTTTTTCAATCATCGTTATTGACCATCCGTCATCCAAAAACGCAAACGTGTCCAAAGATTTGTTGTTATTCCCGTATAAACGTATGGGAAGAACTTTAAACATTACTGGGACCTTAGCTCCTACATGAGACGAATGAATCTGTGCTGGTGGGAAAAACGGGTTGAGCTGAAGAACTTAAAGATGATCTGAAACTTGACGGATGGAGTAATGGATGATGATGTTTCGCACAACCTCCAATGCCACATGTTTTCCCTTGCGAACAACTTCTCCATTTATGGGGCTCTGGATCCAGACATCTAAAGCAGATTGCCTTGCCCTTTGCGAAAGCACATGCACACGCACTTAGCACACGCACCGCTGGAAAAAACTTGTAGATGGTTTAGCACTCTCCTGGATGAACTTGGCCCGTTCGACTTTTAACATAATAAGGACCTGGATGATTTTGTTGTTATATCCGGAGGTAAACTTAACAACCGCTCAGTAATGAAAACTGCAAAATCCTCCAAATTAGTGCGAATCTTCGACAACTTTCGCTTTTGCCAATCGTGATACAGACCAGGAGGCAGTTTGGTAGCTATATCCGTGAAAACATAGTTGTTGTCAAGTTCCCTTTCCAAATCCATCGACCTGATGTCTGCGACAAACCCATTTAAGGACACAGCCCACTGGCGAAGTTTATTATCACTGCCTGAACTTAACGAAGGTAACCTGAGTAGATTCGATGTGAGATTGTGAACTATAATATCGGCTTTTCCATAAATATCACGCAGCGAAGCCATGATTGCGTCTGCATCTGTTGTATACCTCAAACGATCGCTAACGATGTTATACGCCTCACTGGTTAGTGCCTTCCTCAGGCGCGCAACGTTCTCCTTAGGGTTAAAATTACCTTCTAACGTGGTTGATTTGAAAACAGATTCAAAGTAAGGCCATTCCTTCTTTTCATGACCTGAGAATGTGGGCAACTCTTGCACCTGGCTACGATTTAAAATGGTCAGTAACTTTGCCATGTCTGACTGCTCACCCGAATTGTGGTGGTGATTGTCTTGGTGGCTGATATGAGCCTTAATTTTATCTCCAGCCGTATTTGAAACGGGAGTGGAGTGAGATGCGTGGTTGGAATTTGCTAGAATTTGTCGGTGTCTGCAACTGATTTGCTTAATCTCTTCTAGCCTGTTGCTGTTAATCTTCTTATCTATAATCGAGTGTACTACACTTGCACCTTGCTGCACTGGAACCGTGAATGCTGTTTCTAACTGCACCTTGAGCCTTTCAATTTCCTTCTTTAACGACGCAATTTCTTTCTCCTTATCCTCAACTGACGATTGTGCTGTTTTCGCCGCTTCAATGAAAACATCCACAGAAGCTAATGCATCAGTATCGTCCCTAGTTAGTTCTACACCTACGCGTTCCTTCCCACTTTGACCTCCTTCCGAATCGCAATCCTTCAAGCGACAAAATCAAGGAGTAACTGTGTCAAATAAGTCGGGGTTGAACTCGGCACACGCGTAGTGCCACCAGCGCTTGCATGAATCACACGAAACCATCTCGTCGTCATCAGGCGAACGGCAATTTGGAGCTGCGCAACTGTACTTAGCATCCTCCAGCATTGTGCGATGAATTCCAGTACGTATTTATATATGTAAAAATCAGCTAACCTCAATTAAATAAAATATTGACTCGCAGTTTAGCGATGGTTTTCAATCCTCTTCCAATAATGAAATTCGGTTAAAAATGATAAATGTTCTGATTTTATCTACTGTAGAATAAAATAATGCTTTAAACAAACTATATTTTTTTATATTTTTAAACTTACATTGGTACGGAAACAGAGAAAACCTAAATGTGGCCAATGTTCTGAGGAAAAATCTTGTCCAAGAGGTGGCTATAATACAAGCAACGAATCAAAAATGCTGTTTTGACAGTCAACATAAATTCCCTCGAAATTAAACAAAACGGATAACAATATCGTAATTCACTTTAAAAAAACTTTTAAATTAATGGCTCGATAACAGTAAGTATTGGCTGTCATCCCAGGGAACTCCACGTAAAGTAAATTGCAAAAACCTGCATTGAACAGCTCTATCCGGAGGATGTTAGTTCAAGAAGAAGCCTAACAGCGCTTGATGAACCCAAGGGCAGAATTTGCTTTGTTTTTATATCATATTATCAATGTGAGAACGGAAATTGAGCTCCTTATCACTGATAACACCTAAATCACGCAACTCGTTCACTAAGGGAACAGGCAGATTAAACATTAGATAGCAGAGAGTTGAAATAGGAAGGTATGAGTTATAGCGTGACACTTATTGACGTTAAGTTCCAGGAAACTGGTCCCTTCGGTTTAAATTGTTGTAATAGAGAGTTTGGAAAAGTACAGAGAACTTTATTTGGTCAGACTGATAAAGAACTACATCACACCGTCAGACAAAATGAACCATTCAATCTGGAGGAAGATAGACAACATTTCCTTCCACCCGACCAAAACGAAGTCAAAATAGCCATTTCCAAGCTGAAGTCCAATAAAGCTACTGCACCCGATGGCTTAACTGCCGAACTGTTTAGAACAGCAGGTGATGGTTGGATACGGAGCCTGCACCAAAAATCTCGTTCATTGCCTTAGCAATATTTGTCCAATTCTGTAAAAGAGAGATCCCCTGAACTGAGTCAACTACAAAGGAATAAGTCTCTTTTGTCCACTATATTATGAGAACGCATAAAACCCTTCGTGAAGAATCTGACTATCCGTGCGGTTTTAGGCCAGGAAAGCTCACCATAGATCAAATTTTCACATAACGGCAGAACTAGGAAAAAACCTGTTAATAATGCCGTTACAGAGTTACGTCATTTCCAGAATTTTGGCAATGACTACTATTGTATTTATTGTCAACGTTCATGAGCATTCCGCTAGTCATGTTTGATTTTATTCAGCTTGCTGTTATCAAGCTGGTTAAGGGCCGTTCAATAATAATAGAGGCTTAACTCTCAATATTACAAGGCTATCGAATGTTTCATTGTTTCATTCCACAAAATATTTCTATTTATTTTAAAAAGGTTACTTTTATGACGCTTAAAAAATTAAAAGGAATGGACCCAATATGTGGTCTCCAGAATATCCGGACTTGACACTTCAATGAATTTCTATTTAAGGGAACAGTTGAGGGATAATACTCACTCATCAGGTATATTAGGTGACTTAAACAATATAATTGGATAGATGGATATTCACGGACAAACTCTTGCGAACATTCAGAGTATATCAGAATGCGGGGAAAGTATCAGACGTTTTGTAGTAAAAATTCAAATAATTTGTTTTATATTCAAAATTAATATTGTCCACTTGCTTCTATCACTTTCTGCCATTTTTCGGCTAGAACTATTATTCCAGCAAAAACAATTTTGCGGAGATCCGAACAATTGATAATCTGACGATGCGACGGTAGATGCATTAAAACTTCCCAACCAAAGTCAGCATGCATGTAGGTGGTCTGGCGTTGTCATGATAAAACACAACACCTTTCCTGTTAATCATTCGACCAGACGGTAGTACCTCATGATGAATGATCAACACACAGCAGCACATTCCTTGCCTTCAATTTTGACCTTGCTACCGTATATGGAGCTTCATCATCTTCTTTCGCACAACATTTTCATATGTGAAAATTCAATTTACCTTTTATCCATAACTTGATTCGTAACTTTTAATATAATGACGATAGAGGAAGTAAATTTTAGGCATTTAAAATACTTATAATGACGAGTTTGACAATACATAGCTTTCAAAAAATTTGTCTCCAGCTGCCATACATACATGGCATTAGTTAAACCATTAATCAATAATCAGCATTTCAATGCTAGGAGAGATTCCCAAAAGACTGTCTGAAGTTATCCGCTTACCACTGATCACCTCTATCCGTGTGACCCTGTCTGTGAATATGTGTGAATTGTCATCAATGCAATTTCTCTCCCATTTTCCACAAAACCCGCCTATTTTACTCAAAAAACGTCATTCACATTACACACATAGTGAACTTTACGTGCAAATCGCTCTCATTCTAGCCACTTTACTTGTAAATAGCTAACATGCTGGCAGTTTACAGGCTTGTACAATGTTTTGGTAATTCACTTACAGAGTTTCTGTGGGAGGGTTAAGGGTTTGCAAAAATAATTAGTAGAGTTTGCCATCGATGTTAGTTCATGTATGACCTTGGTCCTCTTGAAATCATATAACCAATCAACGTAAGCAAATAT
This sequence comes from Volucella bombylans, assembly GCA_949129095.1. NCBI lineage: Eukaryota > Metazoa > Arthropoda > Insecta > Diptera > Syrphidae > Volucella > Volucella bombylans. The sequence continues at coordinate 27,448,070 of OX422144.1, forward strand.
TGTTCACTTCAAGAATCGCTTCTTTGATAAACGATAGAGTGCGAAGTCAACAAAGATCAATATGGCTCACAACACATTTAAAGGTGCCAACAATCGAGATTGAAGAAATCACTGTAAAATACGAAAGGCAATACATATCGATAAACAAAGAGAAATATTTACCATGAAAACGTAAGATCTTGTGAAGACCAAACAACATTAGCGAGTGGTGTCCAACATACGAGTATAAATCCAAGGCGCATAAAATAATAAATATTCTGGCAGAAAATATTACGAACTCGGGCAGAAAGTAACAAGAATTGGTCGCACGGTTAATTACAGATGTCGAAAGAGAACAACAAAATATCAACCATATCTTCATTGGATTTCAATGAATATCAATCGGAGGATGGAGACCAATTGTCATCTTTACAAAAGCATCGGTACACCAACGCTTACGATAAGTCATTCACTAAAAACCTATAAAGACAGTTAAATACGAGTATACGAATACCTACATCAAGCCGCATGGAGATCAAAAACTTGCTCCGACAACACAAATATCCTTTAAATATAGGGCTAGGATCAGGAAAAACGTAAGGTTAAACAACTTTGGGAACAAACTAAACACACCTCAGATAAAGAACGGCTAAATAAGCTCACAAGAGAGCTAAAAACAATGCTTTATGAGTATAGAAATTCGTGCAAAAAAACATTTATCCGGAATTTGGACCACATTGCTTCTACTGTCTATTCCCTTTGGACAACAGCGAAGAAAATAAAACGTCTAATTGTATCTCATCCGTCCATATTAAAGCAAAACAACTCCTGGGCCAGAAGCTATGTGGAATAATTTGGAACTTTTACTAAACATCTGTGCAAAATCTTTAGGCCAAATTCAAATGAGGTCCAAAATCCATAGAAGAAATGGTAAATAACGTAAATGCTGGATACGCGATGGAAAGTTTAAATCAATGAAATAAATGCATCAATTTGCAATTTAAAGCCATGGAATTCACCGGGTTACGAAATCATTACTGCCAGCAGTCTAAAAGAACTGCCACAATTTTTTGGGTCGGATTTCTAACGCAGCTGTTTACTATATAAGACAAAGTGAAATAATGTGTGATGAAGAAAAGTTGGAGTATTACAAGGCAGTTTGCATGGTTTGATTCTGTACCTGTAGACTGCAAAGTAGTCTAGACAACATAACGAAATGGTTAAAAATTGGGGAACAAAAGGTAACGAGAAAAAATCAGTTCAAATTACTTTCACAACAAGAAGGAAAAACTTCTCCACCTGTAATTTTGAATAGAGGGCAAATACCTCAAGTTAAAGAAGAGGAGTATTTCGTTCTACATCTTAACAGATATCTAACCTGAAAACAAAGCATTTTTCATTTTTAACAAACGAAAGGCACTGGGACCACAGCTAGGAAAACTTTACTTGTTGCTTTTAAATATGTCTTCATTACCAATGGACAACAAATTACTAATATAATAAATCTTCATTAAATCCCTTTGGTCCTATGGCATACAACTGTATGAATATTTTGATATAACCCTGGTATATTGCAACGTTTTTAAAACAAAATGCTATGTACGAGATATTATGAAATAGACTAAGAAACAGTGGACAAGTGTCTTGCAAAATTGGGTTGACACATGAATGAAATCAAATTGAATTCCATAACTAATGGGAATGTTCGCTATTTCCAATAAGCCCATGACATAACGAAAATAATTGATTTTTATTCATTTTAATTGATTTTTAAAAACAAACTTGTATATTGACAACCCTGTAGTTGTCCAAAAAAATGTTATACCTATTAATTACACTTTTCAACTTAATTGCGTCACACTGTTCTGACATTTCTTACACCCCAGACATATTGCGCTCGGATAAAAAGCTGTCACATAAATCAAGCACGTGTAGTTGGCATTTGAACACCTTTTCGAATATAAACACTCGTGTTCATCAGTACATATTTTATTCCAAGTAAAAAGTTCATAGTAATGGATAGTATAAAAGATCCTGATCAAATAAAGGAGCACTTACCGGAGGATTCATTGGATTGCCAAGATGCAGGTACGTCAATTTCAGCCAAGTGAAATAAGAAGACAATACTTTTACCATAAGTTGAATACCTATGTACTTAATTTTAATGTTTTTTTAAACAGCCGCAATGAAATCTATTTATGAGAGTAGTACCGCAGTGAAATCAAATAAAGAAGTTGATAAAGCCGTGGTTCAGGAAGCAGATTTAGAGGACTCATCGACCAATATTATTGGTGAAAATTATAAGACTATCAGCGAGCGCACAGAAGTTGTCCAAACATCAGGAAAAGAAAACGAGGTAATTGCTTCAAGTACGGGAGATGATTTCAAAGAAAATACGAATGAGCAAGAGTCGGTAAGTGATATGCAACCTTCTGAGATGGTTTGCAATACATCCGAGTCGGTTCAAACTCAAATACCCCAACCTGAAGGTGTACCGATGGTGGTGGTTGCCTCAAGTGTAGAACCAACAATACCACCTTCTGAAACTGTTTGCAATATGTCGGAGTCAGTTCATACAAAAACACCTCAACCGGAAGATGTACCAATGGTTGTCTCAAGTGTAGAATCAACAATACAAACTTCTGAGACGGTTTGCAATACGTCGGAGTCAGTTAATACTAAAATATCTCAACCTGAATGTGTACCGATGGTTGCTTCAAGTGTAGAACCAACAAAGCAAGCTTTTGAGACGCGTTGCAATAGTTCGGAACAAAATCAAACTGAAATAACCCAACCTGAAGATGCACCGACAGTCGCTTCGAAGGCCGAACCATCAATACAATCTTCGGAGACGGTTGACAATCTTCCGGAACCAAATCAGGCAGAAATATATCAAGCTGAAGATGTGCCGATGGTCGCCTTAGGCGTACAACCAAAAACCCAATCTTCCGAAACCACTGCAGTTCCAGATGCAAACCAAACCGAAATAATCAAACCTGAAGATGTACCGATTGTTGTTTTACACGGAGAACCAAGTATGGAATCTACCGAGAGCGAATGCATTATGATGGAATCATGTCAAACAGATATAAGTTTGTTTGAAGTTGTTTCACCTGAACAATCCACCTCTAGTGTAGATGAGGCAAACACAGTCGAAGAGCTAATTGCCAATGCGACCATAGTAATTTCGGATGATGTCTCATTCAACTCGAACACGCCTGAAGCCAGTAGTTCGTTAAATGCAAATGGTCTGTCACTCCTTGCTCAATATGTTTCAGATGACGACTCAGATGAGGTCCAAGAGGTACCAGTAACTGCACCTTATCAAAATCGTTTTGTAGAAATCGATTCTGATACAGAGTCGGATTCAGATACAGACACGAATTCAGACGATTCTGAAGTCGAAGTTCGTAGAGCTATTGATTTAGGTATATTAGGAGCAGGACACGGTACAGACGATGCTGAAGAAATCGTTCGAAATTCGCGGACTCCAAAAGTAAAAGGTGAACTATACTTAAGTGATCTTCCTCCTATACAAGACCTTCATATAACGGTGAACGAGGAAGAATGTAGTGAACTTGGAAAAATTCAATCCATTGTTGAACAATTGGTAATTGTGAACTCTTTGCCTGGTACCGTCCCTCTAGACCTGGATACTGTGCTTTTTCTGGACAAAGGAAACAAAGTTTTAGGCGAAGTATTCGATGTTCTTGGTCAAGTGTCTGATCCCATGTACTGTGTCCGATTTAATTCAAACAAGGAGATTAAAGATAAAGGAATTGAAGTTGGCCAAACTGTCTATGTGGCTCCTAGAACGCAGCATACTCAATTTATCGTTTTGGCAAATCTTATGAAAACAAAGGGGTCCGATGCCAGTTGGGAAAATGATATTGAACCTCCAGAAAGATATTTGGACTATTCGGATGACGAGGAGGAACGCACAGCCCGACGGACTTTGCGTAATAAAGGTCGACCTATGGAAGCAGACGATGAGGCTCCAAAGAGACAGCGTCCTGCTGAAACCGCGTATACGAATCCTGGAAGTTCACAACCACCAAGACCGTATAGAAGGAATATTGGTCCTTGGCAACCTCACTATCAGCCTCCGAGTAACTACAATATGGCTGGTGGTAGTTGGCATTCGAATTACTACCAAAATTATGTGCATCCACATTACCCGCATCATCAATATCGTATGCCAATCTATCCACAGTGTGACTACAGATATCCTCCTCCACAAAATATGCCACATCCACCAGGAGCACCACACCATGGACTAGTGCCTAATCCGTACGCTATGTTTCCACCGCCTCAGCTGATGCAGCAGCCACTGTTTCCACAACCTCCGCCTCCACCGCCACCACCACATGGGGGATATTAGTTATTAAGGCTCTTTTATACTCTTTATTATGATTTTAAGCTTAGAAATAAATCGTTGTACACATTATGTTACATACTCACATTTACAGATTTTGGTAATTGCACTGTTAAGATGCCTAATAGATTACCCTTCACACCAGCGAACATGAAAATATGGTAATTTGATATTGCAATTGAATTGTGTCCTAACCAATGCCGAGCATTAATAAAATAAACAATTTGAAAACAGTGAAACCGTTTATATGTTTGAATAAACATTTCGACATTGAGAGCTTCAATTACAAATTTTAATTCGTATGACTCCGATCTGGGTGAATGCTGATACTTATTAAAAGCAGACACTGTGAGAAGACTGGGTTGATCCATATGAGCCATTAATCAACAGGTAATTACTTGGCCACTCTATTCTTCAGGTTGAGTGCAGCTACGTTACGTGCAATAAACACAAATAAGTAAATGAATTTGAATAATCAAACACTTATAACGCATTTGTTTTTGACAGTGCAGGAGGAAGATTCTCCCAGCCAGAGCGCTAGTGTTTGTACGCTCCTTGTAGTTGGACTCTTATTACTAGGTCAATGTTATTACACAGCCTGCACATTCATCGTTCATGTGGACGAGATCGAAGATCACTCGCAGAAATTTCCCCTTTTTTTCCCCCAAAGGCATGGGGATGAATCGATAGTTGGTCGAGAGAGGGCTTTGTTATCCAATTGCTTACGTTCGATTTCAGCGCTGGTGTTGTCAGAATAAATATGAAGTCTAGGTAAACAAAGCTTCTTACCAACTTAAAGTTATAAGTGGGTGAAGTGACATACTGTCCGAAACGTTTATGTTAAATATTCTTTTCTGGCGATATTCATCAATACGTTACTAATATTGTGCTGGGTAATATCGTTGGTGTATTCGAATAATTGAAAGGATTTTTGTAAGAGAGTATTTTGATTGCTAAAGTCCCGGTAAGTGCTTATTGGCAAGGCTCACCTATAACATACATAAATGGTGTTTCAACAAGAGGTGTAGGATTTGTTTTTTGAACAAAAGCTGAAATCTTTATTTCTTTATAAGGTCGACACATTGGTTTTTTAAGACAATACATATCTTCCAAATGACCGCAGAGCCATCCAATTCTCAAATTAGGTATTAGAAAACATGAATGCTGACATTGATTTTTGCAAGAAATCGTATTTTCGGATGAGGCCTATTTCTCAATTAGCGGCTACGTTAACTAGCAAAATTGCCTCATCTGTGGCATAGAAAACCCACGACTGAACCAGGAGATGCCAATGCACCCAGAAGGAGTAATTGTTTGCTGCGGTTTATGGATCGGAGGTGTCATAGGGTCGTACTTATTCAAAATGAGGCTGGAAAAGCCATGGAGCGCGCTACCGATACATGATAAACAATTTTTTGTTGCCTCTACTTTTAACAAGATGGTGCTATGCCGCATAAGTCGCTAAACAATAGTGTTATTGCGCACGAAGTTTTCTGATAGTGTAATTTTGCGTTTCGGAGACACCCATTAACCGCCAAGTTTATGCGACTTAACACCAAGGTCTACGCCAACCATCCGCTAACAATTCCGAGATCGAGCCCCAATTAGGTGAAAGAGTGATTGAAAATTTCGAGAAAAGGATAAAGGTCTGCAAGCAGAGCCTACGCTGTTTTTTGGAAGATATTGTGCTCTTTATAAAGCCAACATTTTTGTTTCTATTTTAACAAAACAAATTCTACACCTATTATTGAAACACCCTTCATGTATAATTCTCAGTTCTTCAGTGTCAAGTTCGGACATGTTATAATTTCGAAATAAATAATTTGGAAATATTTTTCCGGCAGCCATGAATGAACCACATTTTAACTAGCAAAATCAATACTATATAGAGTATGATTTTGTTGATTGGAGTAGGGACTTTGGATCCAATTTGTTAAACCAGACTGAAGTAGCACCCATTGCCTAGGCCTATTCTGGTAATCTGCGACAAGGTGTCATTTGTGGAGATTGCATTAACCCAGAGGAAGACGAACTCCTCTAAAGTAATGAGTATTGACAGTGACAAATTATACGATTTGGTAGATGACGGGGTTATCTTTGCTTGATAAAAAGTACTTTGCAATGGCGGCAGATTTTGGCCGCCCTGAAGTGTCTATATCAATGACGTGTCCCAACAGCTGGCAGATCCCTATTGTGCTTATACATACCTGTCTGCGGTTACATAATACGAGTATTTTAATATGAGATTGAAAAACCCATATTATGAGAGCGTATCTATTTGCCGGAATCCGATGGAGGTTTAGAAAAATTCTGAGGTTTTGTTTCCAAGCTGTAAGGCGCATCGCAAATTTTCTAGTGTGATGCGACACAGCCGGATAAGTTTTCTTGGAACCCCGAATTAGGCCATCGTATTATGAAGCCTAGTACAATGGATGCTGTCATAAGCATATGTGGTAAGTATTGCCTTGGAACTGGCTAGTTCTTTGCAAGATTTTCCAGTCCGGAAGTCACACTGCTTTCGGTAATTTTTTGTGGACCGAAGAGATTTTACGCGTTCACACAGTACACTAAATAGAATTATGTAGCCGACATTACGCAAACATATCCCTTCTAGGCAGGCGTTATCCATTGTCATCCTACACAGACGGACGAGTTTGGCAGGGATGTCAAGACTAGACATCGCTCTATATAGCTCGTCTCTATAAATGCTGTCATAGGCAGCCTTAAAATCGATAAGCTGGTGGTGGGTATCGATCTGGACTTCTTGGGTTTTCTCCAGGATTTTCCGGAGTGTGGAAATCTAATCGATTGTGGACTTTCCTGGCGTGAAACCGCACTGATAGGGTCCAATTTCTTGTGCTCTTTTTTTGTGATCGGTAAGTGTGAGTGGGTTGTGGTAATCCAAAATTAAAAATTTTCCTAGAACCATTGTTCAAAATGGGTAGAGGCTAACATTGCACCCAAGAAGAAAGGACCGCATTTTAGAAATGATTGAAGGGGGGAAAACATACTTTTATACAAGATGTTCTTGCGTGCTTTGCGAAAATGATATCAAATGCAAAAAAATGGGAAGAAAAAGTGGAAACTCGTGGTAAAAGAGAAAAATTTAAGAGCGTGATGTAAAAAATGTTATCCATTTAGTACAAACGGATCCATTTAAGACGTCTACTCAAACTAAGCAAGAACTTAATCTACATGTAGACACTTCCACAATAAGACGGAGAACGATAGAGGCTAAAATATTTGGTAGGAGCCCGAGAAAAGTGAAGTGAAAGTTAAAACCCCGACACATAAAAAAGAAAATCAGTTTTGCTAAGAAACATTTGCATTGGCCTCTACTAGTTCTTTTTGGTTCAGCTGTACGAAGACAATATATAAGAAGACCACCGAATGCTGAATATAATCATCAGTTTGTGACTCGTACGTTAAAGCATGGAGGGGCAAAAATTAATGTATGGGGATCGTTTTTCTACTATGGTCCAGGTCCTTTGTACTGCATTAAAGATACAAGGGAAGTACGTCAATATCTTGCAGACTGTTATGCTTCCATATGCTGAATGGAATATGCCGCTTAAGTGGGTGTATCACCAAGATTATGACCCCAAGCACACCAATAAATTGGTTAAAAATTGATTTGGAATCAATGGGATTAATGTCATGGAGTGGCCTGCCCAGTCTCCAGATCTTAATTCCATTGAAAACCTTTAGTTTAAAAAAAAACTTTAGGTTTTTAAGTCAAAACCAATAAACGTTGGTTAATTATGGACTACAGTGCAATCTGCATGGGCAGGTATTTCGAGAGAGAGGTTCTGGCAAACAAAGACCATTCAACGAAATATTAAGCAAGTGCAACATATTCAATTGTTAGTTTTTTTTTTAATGAATTCTGTTAAACAGAAACCACAAGAAGTAAAAAGTCAGCCAATTGACAAACGAAATCGTAATTTATTGCGTTAGAAGCACATGACTGCGCAAAGTACAAAAAGAAAGTGTAAAGGAAAAAGGCGCCTTTCAAAATGGAGTAATAAGTATATGGTAGCGTTATACCAAATGCGACTATCTTCAGACCGTAAGGGTCTGGGGAAACTTTCGAACAAATTCAAGTCAAAAATTTAAGCCTTTCTAAATAATACTGCTATTTTTTACACACTTGTTTTTATCTGAAGCTTAATATTTTAGGTTTTTTATAAGAATAGTTACTTAATTTCAAATTCAATACTAAGTCTTTAGAACATTATTCCATGTAGAGAAAGAAAAAATAAATAATTAAAATACAGGTGCTATAAAATTGGTTTTATTGTAAAATAAAAAGTTAAGTATCTAACACTGCTATTATTTGGCACACAGGTGTATATTCACTGCAGATTAATAACACGAATAATATTTTGCTTGTCAAACTTCAATTACAAAATGTAACGAAATATTCCACTTTTCCCGCCTTTTAATTGTTCTTTCTTATATACATACCCACACGCTCAAACAAAATACCAATTCATGAAAAATTATATACTTCCCTGTTGCAGTTGAATGAAAACTTCATACCGCTTCCCGCAAGCCCCTTGCAATTGTTTCTCATATTCCTTGTGACACTGCCCACAACTTGTGGTGAGAGAAAAAAAATCTTTCAGTAAACCATATTGAGAAACTTTTAAGATAATTTTGTAAATTTTTGGGTTATGAAAAATTGGAAAGTTGTCTAAAGATTTTTATATCATCGGCATAGACATATATGTGGGAGTTCTTTACAATATTAACAGATAGTCAAAGTGATAAACAATTGACCTACATAGGTGGGTGCCTTGCGGAACGTCCGAAGTGGCATTTATTGGTGCAGATAAATGAGATCGAGAATGGACTAGGTACTAGCGTTAATCCGAGAAAAATTAAGTGCATTGAGTTTGAAAGGAATTATTTTACATGCGATCCCGAAGTATTCGGGAAATGATCCACTAAAGAAATCAGCGAAATAATTCGCGATAGTTGTTGGGTCAGATGATAACATATTGGAGTATTTGAGGCTAGAGTGGTAGATATCGAGGTTTTTTTTTTCATATTAATAAAGCGAAAGTATCTTTTGAGGTCAGAGATGAGTGTACATGGAGTTTGGCTACCTTACATGTTATATCGAAATTCTCATGGTTGGGAGAAGTGGTAGTAAGCTAGTAGGAATTTCGATAGCCAAATTCTGTACGGTATTTAATGTATTCATGCCATAACTTATTTCTCTTCTTTTGCCAAAGAGGGGGTGACGAATGATTTCTATGTCGTGGGAAAGGGACAATTTGCGCAATACATTGGAATATATAGGGTTTTCCAATAAGGTCTTGACAAATTGTTTTTTTAAATAAAACGCAAACCATTTGAGATATTTCAAAAGCTTTATTATCGGCTTGAAGTACAATCAAAACATTTATGAATGGAACTCGACTTCGTTCATATGGCCACCGCCGGCACGTTTGCAGCGGTCGATTCGTTGGACCCAATTTTCAACGACTCGGCCACACATTTCGGCCGAAACGGCCGCTATTTCGCGTTCAATGTTGGCTCTGCGCTCTTCCAACGTCATCGGCGTGTTGGCATAAACCAATAACTTAACGTAGCCCCACAGAAAATAGTCAAGCGGCGTTAAATCGCACGAACGAGGTGGCCAATCGACTGGCCCATTTCTTGAGATAACACGCTCACCATACTTACTCTTCAATTTGTGGCATCATTCTGTTGAAACCACATGCCGTCCAAGTCCATATCTTCCAATTCGGGCCAAAACTATTCGGTGATCATGGCGCGATAACGGTGACCATTCACAGTAACGTGACGATCTTTATCGTCGACGAAAAAATATGGCCTAATAACGCCGCCGGCATCCAAACCGCACCAAACAGTTATTTTTTGTGGATGAAGTGGTGATTCCTGAAACACATGTGGATTTTCACCCGACCAATAACGCATATTTTGCTTATTGACGAACCCATTGAGCCAAAAATGAGCTTCGTCACTAAAGATGATTTTGCGATGAAATTCATCATCTTGGCGCATCTTCTCCAGAACCCAATCGAAGAACTTACGTCGCTTCAAATGTTCCATCGGCTTCAATTCTTGAGTCAGCTTGATCTTGTATGGGTGTAAACCAAGATCCTTACGCAAAATACGCCATAATGTGGTCTGAGCGATCCCCAATTCTTGAGAACGCAGTGGAATTGACTGATTTGGATCGTTTGCTACGGACGCCTGAACGGCAGCGATATTTTCAACACTTCGACCAACCCGTTGTCTCACTGACACGGCAACATCACACAACGAATATGTAGACTGAAATTTTTGCACTAAACTTGTTATTGCCTGTCTACTAGGGCGAGGATTACGACCGAAAATTGGAGTTAACGCTCTTAAAGTTGCAGTCACCGGCTCCGAATTTCGGTAGAAAATTTTTTTAATTTGCAGACGTTGCTCGTTCGTGTACTTTACCGTGATGAAAATGTTGAGTTTACTGAATAAATTGACAGTGACAGTTTGATGATTAGTGAAAGAGTGCGTTCACAAATTAAATTCAAAGTTGTCAAGTCCCTATTTGAAAACCCTTTCTTTTCATAGCAAAAATCCACTGCGGAGTCAACACTGATGTTTTTATCGAGTATAAATTGTAATGTAATGTAATTTGTTTTACGGAAGTTGCAGTGGAAGAAAGTTTATGTTGCTATCGTATGAAAAAATAACAAAGAGGAGAGAATAGAATACGATTTATTTGGAAAAAGAAAAGAAAAGAAAGAGAAAACTTTCTTATCAGAAATAACATTTGAGGTAACGAGATATGTATGTAAGTTTCATCACTGAGTCCATAGGAGTTAGTGGAGATTAAAATCGCCAAGAACTGAGATATTGTCACAGAGATAGAGGCAAACTGATAGTCACGTGTTGATTGGAAGTTGCAAAAATAATAATATTATTATCTGCCCTTAGGAACATATTTGTCAAGTGCATTTCGTGGGCATCTGCCACGAATGAATTGAGCCCACAGTGTGCCATCACACACGTGATTGATTAGTGCGTCAATCATCGCCCTGAACCCCCATTCTCGATCTTTAGATTATCCTGGGAAAAGCCTATTCAGATCAGTAGCAATTTGAAATCATTATATAGACACGACTTCCCATTTGGCAAAGGGTAAAGCCTACTTAAAACCCCCGTCAATCTTAAGGTCATGGCGCTATGTAGTATTTGCTACATTTTGGGAAATTCCAAAGAAAGTCGGAAAACTTTCCCTGCTATTTTAGCTTCCAGACGCTCCTGACTCTCATACTGCCAGGCTACAAGTAAGCATCCTACGGATCTCATGTATCGATTGGCCGCTGAAATGCTTTGATGTAGTTTTAGTGGGTGGCCGTGGTTCAAGTGGTAGTGGATTGGCTTCCAAATCGGAAGGTTTATTATTCGAATCCCAACCTCGCCCGAAAGACATATTGGGTTGTATCACATGAAATGTCCGGTTTTCGCTCAGTCGGAAATAGAAGGAACATCTATGCCAAAACGTTAAATTTTCTTTTTATTTAGTAAATAAAGTTGTACGTGTGTTTGACGTGTGAGAATTTTAAGGTTGGTAACAAACACCATTATTTTTTTTCTAGGAATTATTTACCATGCTGTCGGCAGTTCAAATTCGAACCCTCTTCCTTTACGAATTTAAAATGAGACATAATGCGTCATTGGCTGTTGAAAAACGACGTTAATGACGCATTTGAGGATGTAGCGGTAAACGAACGCACTATACGACGTTGATACCTATGGAAAGTTCCGTTCGGGAGATCCCTAATGACAATAAGTCGACACTTTTCTTTCATAGGAAAGGTAAAGAAATTCGATAAGCGGGTACCCCATGAACTGAACGAATCCCAAAAACTACGGCACCGGATAGTCAGTCACCTGTGATGAAAAGTGGATACTGTATAATAATCGTAAAAGATCTGGGCAGTGTTTGGATTCAGATGAAAAACCAAAACACAACCCCAAGCCCGATTTTCACCCAAAAAAGGTTACGGTGACAATCTGGTGGACCTCGAAAGGACCAATCCAATCAATCAGGGCAAACGATAAATGCAGCCAAATATTGTGAGGAAATCGACATAATGCATATGAAATTGACTGAAAAGCAGCCTGCGTTGGCAAATAGGCATGGTCCGATCCTGTTCCATGACAATAATCCTCAGTGCCGACCACTAAATATATAAAAGAAATGTAATAAAATTCATTGTTTCAAATAATTTATAGACAAAATACAGATGTTTTCCAAATAGAAAAGTTTGCTTACTTTGTAATGGTCTTGATATATGATATTGTAGAATGTTTGTGTGGGTACAAATAATAGAACTTATTCTTTTCAATACAAATCCCTTTATTCAGTACAGTTAAAATTCACTATTTAATTCTTTCTCTCAATACAATCCAATTTCTCAACCACTTATACTTTTCTTATCTTTTACTTAAACCACTTAATCACTTCTCCTAATTAACACTTCAAATTTCACTTTAGAACTGACTTGCATACCTTGGGGATACTGGTATTTATACTCGAATGACATACTTCGAGAACAATCCTCGCCATCCAGCGTCCCATACAATTTCCAATTTGCTAGAAAATTCGATTCCACTCTCCAGTCGAGACTTTTGTTATTCCAGTATCGACATTTTCTGCTAGATGTCGCTGCTCACATTTAAGTGGTTATCACATTGCTCCCTCCCTACAGTTGTTCGTCCCGAACAACTTCGTCATTCAGCATCCCGTTGAAATGACACATTCTATCCAAATGGACCACTTTCAATTTTCCTCGATCCCCACGCTGGATCCGGTAGACAACGTCATTAATGCGGGTTATCACCTTGTATGGACCTTCCCAGTCCTGTTGCAATTTTGGTGATTTGCCTTTCTTACGCTGAGGATTATACAGCCAAACCAGATCTCCTTCGTTGAAACCGGAAGATTTCGCCTTGATATCGTACCTAGTTTTCATGCGGCTGCTTGCTAGCTTCATCTTTTCTCTGGTGTCTTCATGCAATTTACGAATCCTGCTGCGTAAGTCACTCACGTACTCGTTCACCTCTTTGGGCTCCGTCGGTGGGGATCCGAATTTTGCTTCACTTGGCAACCGAATCGTTTGACCAAATAAGATCTCGGATGGTGTGTGCCCTGTTGAGGTATGGACCGCGTTTCGGTAGGCCATTAAGAAGAGGGGTATGTGTCGATCCCAATCCCGCTGGCAGTTGCTGACAACCTTAGATAGATGCTCATTCAAGGTCCGATTGAATCGCTCGACCATTCCATCAGATTGAGGGTGTAGTGGCGTTGCCCTTGTCTTTCTTATTCCCAAATATTGACATATTTCCTGGAAGACTTTTGATTCAAAGTTTCGCCCTTGATCAGAGTGCAGCTCCATTGGGACCCCAAATTTGCTCACCCAGTTGTTGACTATCTGTTCGGCTACGGTCTTAGCCTCTTGATTTGGGATGGCAAACACTTCCGGCCACTTACTGAAGTAATCCATGACTACGAGAGTATATCGGTTTCCATTAAAGGTTTCGGGAAACGGCCCAGCGATGTCGATGGCTATTCGTTCGAAAGGTGCTCCGACATTGTATTGTTGCATTTGTCCATGTGGCTTTACTTTTGGACCCTTGGTAGCCGCACACCTTATGCACTTTTTGCACCAATTCTCGACATCTTGTTTAGCGCTTAGCCAATAGAAACGTTCCCTTACCTTTTCCAACGTCTTGTTTATTCCCAAATGGCCTCCTGAGATTCCGTCATGTATTTCATGGAGCACTTGGTTGACTCTGGACCGTGGCACAATTAGCTGCATACGAGATGTTGTCCCATCTGCACTTTCCCATTTTCTCTTCAGCAATCCATCTTGCACAAAAAGCGAGTCCCACTGTGCCCAGTATGCCTTCAGAGTTTGGCTCCGATCTGATATCTGCTGCCAGCTTGGTCTTTCCTCGTGTTCCTTCCAGGCCAATATTGGTTCGATGTCATTGTCTGCCTGTTGGGAGGAACGGATTTCGTCTATACTCCAACCCTCTATTGGCTCAGTCCTGATCATTTGGATAGTTGCCTGTTCTTTCGCTTCTTTACGGTTGCAGTGTTCGCATTTTACTCCGCACGGTCGACGAGAGAGAGCATCAGCATTTGAGTGGAGTGTTCCCTTGCGGTGTTGCACTTCAAAGTCGTAGCCCTGCAACTGCTCGATCCATCTTGCAACTTGGCCTTCAGGGTTCTTAAATTGGAGTAGCCATTTCAGAGCTGCGTGGTCTGTCCGGAGAATGAACTTTTGTCCGTAGAGGTACTTATGGAAATGCTTCGTAGCCAGAATTAAAGCCAGAAGCTCGCGCCGGGTTACACAGTAGTTCCGTTCAGGTCTAGAGAGTACTTTGCTGTAATATGCGACCACTTTCTCTTGACCATCATGAACCTGGGAAATCACAGCTCCGACCCCAACATTGCTAGCGTCTGCGTCCACGATGAACATTTTTCCGGGCGTGGGGTAACCCAAGATGGGAGCATTGCACAGCTGTCGCTTCAGTTCTTGAAATGCTTTTTCGCATTCTCCAGACCACCTGAACTGTCGGCCTTTTTCTGTAAGTTGATGCAGGCTCTTCGCAATGCCAGCAAAATCCTTTACGAACCTTCTGTAATACGTGGCGAGTCCCAAGAAGATTCTCAGTTGGTGTTTATCTTTTGGAGAAGGCCAACTTTTCACGGCTTCGATTTTGTCAGGATCCGTTCTTACTCCTTCCGCTGATATAATGTGACCCAGATATTTTACTTCCGGACGAAACAAGGCGCACTTTTCCGGATTGAGCTTTAAATGAGCACTTCGTAGCCTCTCAAACACTTCTTTTAGATTTTCGCGGTGCTCCTCGTACGTCTTACCTATGACGATAACGTCGTCCAAATATACTAGGCAGATCAGATTTTCCAGGTGAGTCCTTGCAATGTTCGTTCCATTAGTCGCTCGAAGGTGGCCGGAGCGTTGCACAGTCCAAACGGCATCACTGCAAACTGCCAAAGACCGCTTCCTGTAGTGAAGGCAGTTTTCTCACGGTCCGTACGATTTATCTCTACCTGCCAGTAACCGCTCTTCAAGTCAAGTGTTGAAAACCATTTCGCTCCAGAAAGCATATCCAAAGTGTCATCGATTCTCGGAAGTGGGTAGCTGTATTTTTTAGTGACATCATTGAGACGTCGGTAGTCTACACAAAATCTCGTGCTGCCATCTTTCTTCTTCACGAGGACCACTGGAGATGCCCACGGACTTTGCGATTCTTCAATCACTCCCTCAGCTTTCATCTTCGACATCATTTCGGCAACTTCTGTTTGCTTTGCCTATGGAAGACGCCTTGCAGGTTGACGGATTGGTCGAGCGTCTCCGGTGTCAATGTGGTGTTGAACAATATGCGTACGTCCATATTCTCCGTCTTGTGTAGCAAATATATCAGCGTACTCACCGATTAGTTTTTCTGCCAGGATTCGCTGATCTTCGTCCAGATTACAGAGGCTGAGAATTTTGTTCTTGATTTTTATGCTCTGAACTGTTGTGACCGGTTTTGCACACTTTTTTTCCGTTGTGGTCGATATAGCCTCAACAGGTACGCATTTTCCCACTATCTCCCCCTTTTTCACCTTTACACTGAATGTCTTTGGATTTAGAATCCTTACAGGGACCATGTTGTTCTTTGGCTCCACTAAGGTCTTTCCCACCATGAAGTCTCTTTTCTTTTCTGGCTCCATCAAATAGAATCGGTGGCTACCAGGACCACCTTCCACTTTTGCCCACAAAATTGCTTCTGACGGATGCTCTAGACTCTGATTGCTGCAGATGACGACATTTGAGACTGTGGTATTGGCGTTTCCGTATATCATTGGTATCTCCATGTTTCCGTATTTCAGGGTTTGTGCCCCCAAGTCGACTACAAGTCCATGTTCTCTCATGAAGTCTGTACCAATGATGCACTCGTCACATATGTCAGCTACCAGAAACGCGTGAGTGAATGTTATTCCGGCCAGTTGGATTTTTATGCGGACTTCACCATATACCTTAAACGTTGCTCCTGTAGCTGTTCGCAAGCTGCAGCTGCTAGTGTTATGCAGCCAAGACTTCTGCACAAGATTCCTCCTGATGATTGAGGCCGTGGCACCGGTGTCTATTGTTGCCATCCATTTTTCTTTTCCACTGACTACTTCTACTAGAAGGCTTTCGCTGCGTCGTTTTGCCAGCGAGACTTGGATGATGTTCCTGGGGCCGTCGACTCCTGCTACCAACTTCTGCCCCGCGAAGTTGGTGCTTAAGCATTTCCCGACTGATGGCTTCGGGAAGGTTGACCGGCTTCTTGATAGCTGTTTCTGCGGGTTTCTTCCCCTATTTGCTTGTCACCACAGTGAGGGCAGTCTTTTCGTCGCACCGGTTCTTTACACTGCCTTTGAAGGTGTCCTATTTTATTGCAATTCCAGCAGCGCATTATTCGTCTATCCCGTCGAGTATCTCGTTCCTCGGCACTAATTCTTGTGCAGGAACATTCGACAGATGCTACTTCCCTGACGAAATGTGTTCCCCTGGAAGCTTGATTGGCTGCTTCCATCGCCAGAGCGAAGGCAAGTGCTTCAGCAAGGGTTCTTTTCCCGGCCATCCTTACTGCTGACTGTAGCTTCGAATCTGCAATCCCCCTGATAAATGCATCTTTTGCCATTTCGTCGATAATTTCCTGGCCTGCGGTGGGGTATGACAGATGTGCAAGTCTACTCACGTCTGCTTGGAGCTGCTGCAGTGTTTCTCCTCTTTGCTGCGTTCGGCTTTGCAATTGGACCTTGTAGACCTCCTGCATGTGGCTGTCCCCAAACCGTTTCTCGATAGCCTGCACTAAAGTCACATAATCTTTATGCTTTTCGATGTCTACTGTTTGCAACAATTCTGCTGCAGGACCGTGCAAGGCCATTGTTAGGGCAAAGCACTTTTCCTCATTGTCCCAGTCGTTTGCACAGGCAGCCATTTCAAACTGCTTCTTATAAGTAGACCATGAGGTCTGGCCATCGAATGAGGGAGGTTTCAAATCTTTTCTCCTTGGACCGCTTAAAGAACATTCTCGCAGTTTCTGTTTTCGCACTGTGTCGAGCTCTTTCGCCAGTTGCTCAACTTTGTTGTCCATTTGTTCGAATTTTTCGCCAACATTCTTCTCTATTCTTTCAAATTTGTTATCTATTTCTTCGAACTTTTGGTGTAGAACGTTATTTTGTTCTTCCAGTTTTTGTTCTAGACTATTCTTTTGGTCGTCGAATTTTTGTTCAATGCTGCTCTTCTGTTCGTCCATTTTTTGTTCCAGACTGTTCTTCTGTTCTTCCAGATTTTTCTTTTGTTGCTCGAGACTGTTCTTCTGTTCGTCCATTTTTTTGTTTTGTTCGTCCATTTTTAATAAGAGGAGTTGCATCATTGCAGCCATGTCATTGCCGGTACTTGTCTGTTCATCCTCGTCAACATCAAAGGAATATGCATCAGGATCATGTCCCTCGTTGTTCAAAGCCTCCTGAAGTCGGAACACCAGGTCACTTTTTCCTCCACTGGCGCTGAGGCTTCTCTTGTTCAACTCGGATTTGAGTTGGACGAGGGTCAACTGTAATAGTTTTCGACCCATTCTAGCTTTTTCAAATAGTCAGAAAACACTTTTTTTTTTTACACACAATAAGTCCTATCCCACTTCTGACACCAATGTAAAATGTTTGTGTGGGTACAAATGATAGAACTTATTCTTTTCAATACGGAGCGGTGATATATGTAAAAAGTAGATCAGCAATAACAATATTAGCTGCTAAAACTAAAGTATCACCAATAAAGAATAAGAAGACGTTACCAAAGCTGGAATTATGTGGTATGCATTTATTGGCAAAATTAATGGAAAAGGTAAGAGTATATTTTCCTAAGACAGTGGAAGTATTTTGTTGGAGCGACTCTATGATAGCCTTGTGGTGGATAAAGAATGAGAAAAATAAGGACAAATTTATACGCACTAGAGTAACAGAAATAAGAAGAAAAATTAAAGATGGCAAATGGTCACATATAAAATCAAATGACAATCCAGCAGATTTAGCGTCACGTGGCGTTTGCCCTTCAGAACTAAAAGATCATGTATTATGGTGGTCTGGCCCAAGCTGGTTGAAGGAGCCTCAGGAAAAATGGCCTCAACAAAAAACTATGGAGGAGATAACGATAACAATTGCCACAAGAACAGAAAATGAAGGAAATCACTTCATTGAGAAGCTGTTGGATACGGTGTCGGATTTCAAGAAAATTGAAAGAATAGTTGCTTACGTCCTCCTGTTTACAAAACAATTGAAAGGTTTACGGTCAGTTTCTAAGAACTTGACTACCAAAGAATTCGGAGCAATTCGGAGAGGAATTACGAAAACTGAGAAGAAAACAGGAAATCCCTTTAAAAAGCAAACTTATACATTTAAAACCATTTATAGACGAAGAAGGAATCCTTAGAGTAGGAGGAAGATTAAAGTATGCTATGTTGCCAATAGATCAAAAATACCCAATTATTTTGGATAAATGCAGGTTATCAGAATTAATAATTCAACATGCTCATGCGGCTACTCTGCATGGTGGAAATACAGTAACAGAAGCTTATATTAAAAGAAGATATTGGATAATAGGCATAAAGAAAGGCTTAAAAAAGTGTTATCATAACTGTGTAATATGTATTCGGTACAGTCAAAAAACAGCAGAGCAAGTGATGGGAAATTTACCGAAGTTTAGAACAAATATTGCATTACCATTCGAACACACTGGTGTAGACTACGCTGGACCAATATTAATGCGGTGTTCAAAAGGAAGAGGACAGAAAGCTTTTAAGGGCTACATCGCTGTATTTGTGTGCATGACTACGAAAGCAGTACACCTAGAAGCAGTTAGTGATTTGACGACGGAAGCGTTTCTTGCAACACTCAGAAGATTTGTTGCAAGACGAGGTAAGAGTTCACACTTATATTCAGATAATGGCTCCAACTTTATAGGAGCAAAACGGCACCTAGATGAAGAATATCAAAATGCAATAAGAAATAATACATCAGTCGCATCAAAGTTGGCAGCAGAAAAAATCGAGTGGCATTTTTCCCCACCGGCAAGCCCTCATTTCGGAGGAATATGGGAGGCCGCAGTGAAGTCCATGAAAAATCATTTGAGAAAAGTTATAGGGGAAACAAAGCTCACATTTGAAGAGATGACAACATTTCTTTGTCAGGTGGAAGCAGTATTAAACTCACGCCCATTGGGGGCAATGGGAAGTGAAATCGACAGCATTGACATATTAACACCTGGCCACTTTTTAATTGGACGTCCATTACTCGATTGTCCAGAAGATAAAGGATTCCCTGAAAGAATAGGTTCCTTAGACCGTTGGAAATTAATACAGAAACTCAAACGAGACTTTTGGAAAAGGTGGAAAGATGAATATTTAGTTTCGTTACAAAAACGAGCAAAATGGAAAACGGAAAAAACTAATCTAGAAAAAGGACAACTTGTTATTGTAAGAGATGAAAACACACCACCATCAAGATGGCCAATGGCGAAAATCGATGAAGTTCATAAAGGATCCGACGGAAAGGTTAGAGTAGTAACTCTAAAGACACCAAAAGGAACAGTAAAACGGTCAATTCAAAAGATATGCCCTCTAGAGAACCGTGTAAAAGAACAGGCGGAGCCGAATGAATCAAGAATAAACCATATCCGATTAGAACATCGTGGCAACCATAGTGGAGGTTTTGCTGGTACTATGTGGATGATGATAATAGCATTATTAATCTCAATGATTGGAGCAAATAAAACTACAGAGAATTTAGTAGAGGTACCTGAAGTCCAGATAAATAAGTTGAACGACAACGCCGCAATTTATTTAGATCCAATAGGAAAAATGAGTACTACTGCGTCAAAATGGAGGTTAGTCGTTTACTATAACTTAGACCCATACATAGAAGAAACAATTGCTATAGAGGACTACATCATCAAATTAAAGGAACAATGCTCAAAATTAAGTAATTTTGATGAACAATGCCGGTTGATAACAGCAGGCTTAGAGCGAAGGTATGAGATGCTTAAAGTAAATAATAGATTATTCATAACAGATAGCAGACAGAAAAGAGCAATATTCAACAGCATAGGATCACTGTATCATATTCTATTTGGGCTAATGGATGATGACGATCGCGAAAAATTAGAGCAAAATATGCGGAACCTACTGGACAACCAACACGATATAGATGGGTTAATTAAGAAGCAAACCTCTGTAGTAGACGCTACAGTGAATATCTTAAAGAAAACAACGGCAGAAGTGAATACCGAGTTTGCAAAAATGAATGATCATATAATGGAGATACATAATATGACTGCACAAAACCGTAGATCGTATAAGACGGGAATGACATTTCAATTATTGGCCATGCAGTTAGAAACGATGTTAAGAGACTGTAAAGAAATACAAATGTCCATAATAAACATGCTAATTGACATTAATCACCAACGTGTTAATCCATTCTTAATAAGTCAAAGCAGGCAAAGTGGGTAGCGGTTCCAGAACAAGGCATTCTGGAATTGAAGCAGGGATGTAATGCTAGGTATAAAGGAGTATTTTTAGCATCGTCGCAGCAGATCCAGTCAGAGGTGCACTACAATCCTGAAAATATTTGGGTTAAGAATATAATTCAAGTAAAGAAAGAAGACATTCGGCTATTTAACTTTTCTACAATCGACAAAAATGAAGACTTAGCTAAGGTACAGAAGAACCTGGATGAATTCAAGCAAACCCACCTTCATCTAAGAGCCTTGGATTTTCATCACCTCAGTGGACATACCTCATTAATATTAGTTTGCATAGTGATAATAATATTGTTAGTATATTTCATAAGAGCAGCTATAATTAGAAAGAACATATTAGCACTTTCGCGCGGCCGGCAGAATGTTCAAACATGAACAGGCGTCATCATCTAATAGTGGCGGCGACCCTTTCTAGAATATAAACACAACCGTTTATGAGATAACACAACCGAAGCAACCAGGATAGACGATAAGCAGCTCAAACGTAAACAGGCATCTAATATCACGGCGACCTTTTTCCGATAATAAAATAAGGATAGGATAATAAAAATATATTTTAAGCCACAAGTAGAATGTAAAGATAAGAAAATGTAGATAAGAAACTAGCTTGTAAGAGTATATAAGGAGAAATCTTAAAAATAAAGTTAGTACTGAAAAGTATTCAATGGTGTTAAGTCATTAACACCGACGTCTCAATGATGTCACTAAAAAGGACAGCTACCCACTTCCGAGAATCGATGACACTTTGGATATGCTTTCTGGAGCGAAATGGTTTTCAACACTTGACTTGAAGAGCGGTTACTGGCAGGTAGAGATAAATCGTACGGACCGTGAGAAAACTGCCTTCACTACAGGAAGCGGTCTTTGGCAGTTTGCAGTGATGCCGTTTGGACTGTGCAACGCTCCGGCCACCTTCGAGCGACTAATGGAACGAACATTGCAAGGACTCACCTGGAAAATCTGATCTGCCTAGTATATTTGGACGACGTTATCGTCATAGGTAAGACGTACGAGGAGCACCGCGAAAATCTAAAAGAAGTGTTTGAGAGGCTACGAAGTGCTCATTTAAAGCTCAATCCGGAAAAGTGCGCCTTGTTTCGTCCGGAAGTAAAATATCTGGGTCACATTATATCAGCGGAAGGAGTAAGAACGGATCCTGACAAAATCGAAGCCGTGAAAAGTTGGCCTTCTCCAAAAGATAAACACCAACTGAGAATCTTCTTGGGACTCGCCACGTATTACAGAAGGTTCGTAAAGGATTTTGCTGGCATTGCGAAGAGCCTGCATCAACTTACAGAAAAAGGCCAACAGTTCAGGTGGTCTGGAGAATGCGAAAAAGCATTTCAAGAACTGAAGCGACAGCTGTGCAATGCTCCCATCTTGGGTTACCCCACGCCCGGAAAAATGTTCATCGTGGACGCAGACGCTAGCAATGTTGGGGTCGGAGCTGTGATTTCCCAGGTTCATGATGGTCAAGAGAAAGTGGTCGCATATTACAGCAAAGTACTCTCTAGACCTGAACGGAACTACTGTGTAACCCGGCGCGAGCTTCTGGCTTTAATTCTGGCTACGAAGCATTTCCATAAGTACCTCTACGGACAAAAGTTCATTCTCCGGACAGACCACGCAGCTCTGAAATGGCTACTCCAATTTAAGAACCCTGAAGGCCAAGTTGCAAGATGGATCGAGCAGTTGCAGGGCTACGACTTTGAAGTGCAACACCGCAAGGGAACACTCCACTCAAATGCTGATGCTCTCTCTCGTCGACCGTGCGGAGTAAAATGCGAACACTGCAACCGTAAAGAAGCGAAAGAACAGGCAACTATCCAAATGATCAGGACTGAGCCAATAGAGGGTTGGAGTATAGACGAAATCCGTTCCTCCCAACAGGCAGACAATGACATCGAACCAATATTGGCCTGGAAGGAACACGAGGAAAGACCAAGCTGGCAGCAGATATCAGATCGGAGCCAAACTCTGAAGGCATACTGGGCACAGTGGGACTCGCTTTTTGTGCAAGATGGATTGCTGAAGAGAAAATGGGAAAGTGCAGATGGGACAACATCTCGTATGCAGCTAATTGTGCCACGGTCCAGAGTCAACCAAGTGCTCCATGAAATACATGACGGAATCTCAGGAGGCCATTTGGGAATAAACAAGACGTTGGAAAAGGTAAGGGAACGTTTCTATTGGCTAAGCGCTAAACAAGATGTCGAGAATTGGTGCAAAAAGTGCATAAGGTGTGCGGCTACCAAGGGTCCAAAAGTAAAGCCACATGGACAAATGCAACAATACAATGTCGGAGCACCTTTCGAACGAATAGCCATCGACATCGCTGGGCCGTTTCCCGAAACCTTTAATGGAAACCGATATACTCTCGTAGTCATGGATTACTTCAGTAAGTGGCCGGAAGTGTTTGCCATCCCAAATCAAGAGGCTAAGACCGTAGCCGAACAGATAGTCAACAACTGGGTGAGCAAATTTGGGGTCCCAATGGAGCTGCACTCTGATCAAGGGCGAAACTTTGAATCAAAAGTCTTCCAGGAAATATGTCAATATTTGGGAATAAGAAAGACAAGGACAACGCCACTACACCCTCAATCTGATGGAATGGTCGAGCGATTCAATCGGACCTTGAATGAGCATCTATCTAAGGTTGTCAGCAACTGCCAGCGGGATTGGGATCGACACATACCCCTCTTCTTAATGGCCTACCGAAACGCGGTCCATACCTCAACAGGGCACACACCATCCGAGATCTTATTTGGTCGAACGATTCGGTTGCCAAGTGAAGCAAAATTCGGATGCCCACCGACGGAGCCCAAAGAGGTGAACGAGTACGTGAATGACTTACGCAGCAGGATTCGTAAATTGCATGAAGACACCAGAGAAAAGATGAAGCTAGCAAGCAGCCGCATGAAAACTAGGTACGATATCAAGGCGAAATCTTCCGGTTTCAACGAAGGAGATCTGGTTTGGCTGTATAATCCTCAGCGTAAGAAAGGCAAATCACCAAAATTGCAACAGGACTGGGAAGGTCCATACAAGGTGATAACCCGCATTAATGACGTTGTCTACCGGATCCAGCGTGGGGATCGAGGAAAATTGAAAGTGGTCCATTTGGATAGAATGTGTCATTTCAACGGGATGCTGAATGACGAAGTTGTTCGGGACGAACAACTGTAGGGAGGGAGCAATGTGATAACCACTTAAATGTGAGCAGCGACATCTAGCAGAAAATGTCGATACTGGAATAACAAAAGTCTCGACTGGAGAGTGGAATCGAATTTTCTAGCAAATTGGAAATTGTATGGGACGCTGGATGGCGAGGATTGTTCTCGAAGTATGTCATTCGAGTATAAATACCAGTATCCCCAAGGTATGCAAGTCAGTTCTAAAGTGAAATTTGAAGTGTTAATTAGGAGAAGTGATTAAGTGGTTTAAGTAAAAGATAAGAAAAGTATAAGTGGTTGAGAAATTGGATTGTATTGAGAGAAAGAATTAAATAGTGAATTTTAACTGTACTGAATAAAGGGATTTGTATTGAAAAGAATAAGTTCTATCATTTGTACCCACACAAACATTTTACAATATATGAGATGTATGAGAAACATGAGAAATAACGCGGGTACCCGAAATATAATGGGTACCCAAAACCTTATGTGTATACCGGTATACTTTGGTACCCGGGTAATACAAGAAAATATGGGTAATTCATACCCACTTGAGTGTTTGTTCTTTTAAAAAAAAATTACATACTCGTAAGATCAGCTATTGTTCTACCCCCATTTATTATCAGACTACGCGAAAAAGATCTAGCCTGTGTAATTGGGGGGGGGCCCAGTGCACTCAATATTGAATTTTTAGCGAGCGTACGATGAAAATACATATTTTTAAATCACACCACAGCATGGGTGAACTAACATAGATGTCAAATTCTACTAATACTTTAACTACCTTAAACTCCTCACAAATACTCTGCAAGTGAATTACCAACACTTGTCCCAGGCTGTAAACTGCTAGAATTTGCTAAAATGCCAGCAATTTACATTTAAAGATCGGACCATGTCTATTTGTATGGTGTAATACGAGTATGCAAAACGTTTTTGTCTAAATTGTGAAGGGAGATAACTATATTGACAATTCACACAGAGTTACACGGATAGAGGCGATCAGTGGAAAGCGGTATTTGGAACAAAATCTGGAAAGTTTTCCATCTATGGCATTTGGTCTCGACAACTATAAACAGGATACTTGGTATCGAAAAAAGAGGAAGATTGCCGTAACTGAGGCAAACGCTCTTCACGAGTTCGTGTATAAAAATATTCATCGAAAAACTCTATGAGCTAACTCTCATCGAACAATAAAATATTTTTTTATATAATTTTTATTTTTATTAAAATTATTTTTACAAAATAAAGTGTGTTTGCAAACATTTCATACATACATGTTTTTATATAACAAAAAGTTCATTAATATATCATAGTAGTGTATGTGTTTTTAAATGTTCTTTGTGTAAGGTAGAAGCCATAAGAAAAGGGTGTTTTTATTATGTATGTTTATATTTGTGTAAGTTTGTTTTTTAGTATGTCCATATTTATGGTTCAATTTGCGTATGAGTTTTGTGAATAGGTACACGTATTTATGAACTTGTGTAAAAATATCATCTCTCTTAAAATTAATTACAAATTCCCGTCCATAAAATAGCACTTATTGTTCTCTCTTTGTCTCATTTAATTTTTACCTTTGTAATCAGCGCCGTCTGTTGATAAGTATACATAAAAATCAATTATATTTATGAAAATAGTAAAAGTCAATATATGCATGTGAATCATAATTAAATTTACCAATTAAATTACAGAAGCTTCTAAAATTAGACAAACGAAAAAAAAAAATGATTACTCTCTGTGATTGCAACTTTTCGTTTTTAGTAAAATGTATGCTCAGTCTTGTTAATAATAAAATAACTACAACGTATTAAAAACGAACTAATAGATAGATATTCAAGGAAAAAGAATATTTAAAATTAATTGAATTAATGATCCTTTTTACTTGTCAACTATACTCCGCTAAATTTCAGTAAATAAATTTCGCTCCCGTCAAAAATATTACTTTTGTGATTTGTCACATTTGGTGTTAGAATTTCAGCAAGTATTAATAATTGTTGTGTGCGATAAGAAATGTTCTTTTTATTTTTATACTATTCCACACATACACAACACACAATGTTAGTTAACAATCAATTTGGAAAAAAATGGTTTTGTTTATTTTAAAATGATTCGTCTAACCCCGCAATCCATACAGAACTTTGCTTGATCCAATAGGAACTTGCTCCCACACTCGTGACAGAACTTGGACATCTTCATCGATGGTGATGTTGGTGTCCCTGGGGGGTTCAAATTGTTGGTACTGCTGTTATTACTGGCAATGCCCTTGCTTTGTTGCGATGAACTATGAGTGATCTTGTTGTCAGAAGATGACGAAGATAACGTATTGCGATGGAACGGAGGACGCTTGAACTCTTTCATTTGTGACTGATGTTCCTGATGAATGCTACTGAGATTTCTGACACCGCTAATGGGCGGTAATGAATTGTCAGATCCACTGCTAGAACTACCAATGCTTAGGTTGCGGCAGCGGTATTTTTGGTGATCGTTTTTATTCATATTAGAGTATTTGTATGATGGTGTTGATGTGTATTGGAAAGGAGACTGCTGCTGTATTTCAGGTGTTGCTGGTGTTTTAGAATGATTTGAAATGCTGCTGCGATGTTGAGAACTTATTTCAGCGGTAGGGCTTTGTCGTGAGAGGCTGCAAAATAAAAATAAAAATGAAATTATTTAATGCATGACACACAGATAGAAGTGCAAGGATAATGCTTCATGTTTAAAATCATTTTTGACATCTATTGATCGGTTTAGCTTCCAATATGTGCTCTTCATTTAGCTTATGATAGCGCTTAATCAGCAATATCGTGACTTCCATACAGTTAATTATTGATAAAAAACTCTATAGCAAAGACTGATATTCCGTTTTTCCGAAACCGCAAACCCAACTCCTAATATATATTTTGAAAGAGACATTGTGACGAAGTGCGAATAATTGTGCTACGAGTATATTGGTTCTGTCTTAACGCACCGGTGCGGCGCGAAGAGTTTTCGATTTCAACCGATATAAGTGAAGCAGTAAGTACTTGCACCATGTCATTTCAAAGTGTAAGAAATTGCAAGGTATCATGAAGTCACAATGAGAATTTTAGTATATTTAGGTTAAGTCCGACAACTCTCTTGAACTATTTTGGCGATTTGATGATTATTTATGGGGCATCGGAACAACAATTTGTACATTTATACCCAGGAGATGAAAAATTTAAAACTTACAATTTAATGATTTTAAGATCTGGCTTACCACCACGTGATTGATTTTGATAGTCAAAAACGATTTTAGCAAATAGTAGCTGTGTTTTTTTTAGTATTGATATTATATTAATTGCTACTGCTTTAATATGTAACGACTTGTCTTGAAAGAGAAAAAAATAAATACTGTTCGATGAACTGTAGATCAGATATACTCGTATCTTAAAAATTGTGTTTGTATGACACGGAACAGTAAATATTGGAATGTAGAAGAATTCATTCACTTGCCTATTATATTTCCTTATATTTCTTATATATTTCCACTCGTTTATTAAAACAATTGATTTACAGGCCCATGATTAAAATGATAAATCTACTTCAAGTAAAAATAACAAAAAATACTATTCCTTTATTTCAGAACATATACTCGTACATACGAGTACATACCTATGGTATATGTTACATATTTAAATACACACACTAATATGGAAAAACTTGTGCGTATCTAAATTTGGACATATTTCTTTATACTGGTGCCCTATGACACGCTCCTTTCATAAATTTCCATAAATCTTTCCGAGGGAGTGACAATCTATTTTTAACACATTGCCGGTATTAAAACTTCGTTTTACGAGTAAATTAAAACGACATTAGTAGTACCTACATAATTTTACTCACCTTCCATAAGCTGAGTCTGCACTATGCTTTGGTTGAACGACATCGCCTCCGCCGACAATACTGCCACTACCGCCCCTGCGCACTGGATAACACTCAATACTGCTGATCTCATCTGAATCAACGGGATAGAGTGAACTTCCGGTTGTCTGCCTTACATTATTACCATTGATTTCATCTTGAGCAGCAGCCGCTGCAGCGGCTGCAGCTGCATGCAGATCTTGGAAGTCTTCGTGCATTTGCTGAATTAGATTCTTCGCATTGTTTAGCCTAACATTTGGAAAATCATTCAGCAAATTGATGCGCCTCATTCGCAGACGATCATCACTTTCCTCATCACCAAGACGACTATCATCATCGACATCGTCATCCTCGATTTTTCGAAATTTGTTGTCGTTTACATCAACTTCCTCGATTTGAGCTGTTGGATTGGCCGCAACTAAAGGATCGTTTTTCGGAAGAGGATCATTTTCAGTTTGATCAGTTTCAATGCTAATGAAAATCTCACCACGTTTCTTATTTTCACCACAATTTAGATTGCGTTCTACGTCCTGCTCATACTTCCGGGCAGAATTGCTCAGTATTTCATTCGCCGACCTGAAGGTAGACATTTTATCGATGTTAGAACGTTTGTTTAATGATGAGCGATTCAACAAGAATTCTCGGCAATCTTTAAACAACGATGGATACTGTTCATTGTCGTTGTCGAAAGATGACAAGAATTCTTCGAAATCGAATTCATCAAAAGTTGAGGGAGAAAATGGTGGCACATTAGGTGATGTCTCTAGGGTGTTGGACGTAGACTGTGAGAACAACTGTGTTTGTTGTTGTTGTAGAAGTTTACGTCTGTTCGACTCGAAAGGTGATCGACTGTTGCCTTCATCATCGGCGTCGTTGACAAGTGTTTCATTTTCTGGAGACGCATCATAGAGAAATTGATTGCGACCCAATCTCATTTTGCGTTTCAAGAGATTGCGATTATCACCACCTGAGCTGCGATTGCTGTTGGAACAACTATTTGTAGCGGGTGAAGCTTTCGTCTGTAACACAGGTGATGGCGCCTTTTTAAACGTAAGGGGACTAGGACTAGAATTTGATGAAGATGACAAATTAGCAATATTTTCAGCGGTATCAACTTTTTTACTTTCACGATCGTTGTGACCGCCTGTGGATGAAGAAGATGACGAAGATGATGAGTTTGAAGATAGTGGCAGATCTTTGCCAAATTCTATTGAGAGATTATCACACACATTGATCAGTTTAGGGTCAATGTAATCGCTTTCACTGCCTCCTGGACGATCTCTAGTGTCAAAAATCAAGTTAAGATTCATGGGCTTAGTTGTCTGTGGAGAAGCAACAGTTGTCGGTACTTTTTTGACGAGTTGTGGTGTTTCATTCAGTTTTGTAGTCATGGGCCTAACAATGGGTTCTAGTTTGATGTTATTTAATTTGACATTTCCTATGTTGGAGTTATCAACTGTGTGTGGAATTTCTTTAGTGTGATTAACCGCTGGCTGCTCATCTGTCAAAATAACACTTTTAGCGGAATTTTGTTTACTCAAAGTATTGCTCTTATCCTTGAGCTCCTTGGTATTTATCACTGGATTGTCAACTGACTTGGCTTCATTCTCATACTTTAAGAATACCGCTAAGGAGTCAGTTTTTAATAAATTGCTATTTCCACCGACACCGACTGGTGGCGTTGGGGAATTATCTTTTCCGCTGTGCTCAGCGTTCGGCAGATGAAGACGTAGGTTCTTACGGTTAGCAGCCGCATTAGAATCGCGCCGAACTACTCTAGGCGTGTTTGATATGGCAAAGTCATTGACGCAAACTGATCTCACTGGCATCTCATCGAATTCCTCAGGTTTGAGAAAATTCGAAGAGATGGGACCTTCGTCTGATAGACCACGCTGAATCGTTGGTCGTTGTTTTTGGGATGTCGGAAAGAAAATCGGTCGTGTTGGCATTGGAAGTGGTGATCGTCGTGGTGCTCGTAGTGATGATGTACGATGGAAGTTTGATTTAACTGTCGTTAAGGCACGTCGAGGGTTTGTCAATGATGTTGTCGATGTTAAGGATGTCGTCATTTTGTTTGACAAAATAGGTGTACTATGTTTTGCGGGTACTTTTGGTGATGCTGTAAAGTTGGGTGGTGATGAAGTGTAATCATTGGGTGGTGATGGAGAGCATAGTTCCTCCAGTTGTCGTTTAGCTGATAAGAATGGATCATAGTTATCAGAGAGCCCACTGAAATTTTAAGGAAAAAATCATAAAATGTAATAATGAAACCATTACAAATTGACCAAATATGATACTGTCAGGAAAAGGAATCTTAATTAGTATTAACAATTGTTCTTTCGGTGATGTCACACAGGATATATGATTCTGTAATTATTTAACTATGTACTCGGTGTTTTAAAAGTGGAACAACTGCATTTGCAAAGACAAATACAACCTTACCACTTATGGGTGATCAGTTGACACCATATGCGACACCAACGTTAAATTTAGCAATTACTACAAACCCCACAATGAATGATTTATTTTTGGATAAACAACCCGGGACTTGTTTGGTTGCTATTGCTGCTGCTGCTGCTGCTGCTGGTCTCCTCTCGCATGAAGCGCTTGAAGATATCGACGACGAACTATTGAAAAACTCAATACGTTCCTTAATGAGGCGGCGTTGATTGTTGTATGCGTTTTCGAAATTCAACGAAGCTTTTGGTGTTATTGTATATGGTGTTTCCAATTTCTTCTTTTTTGTTGTTGTCGCCGATATATTGGGGTCTAATTTTGTCACTGCATTAGAAATAGAATTTTGTGACAGGAATCGAATTAATGGAATCTTATGTATCGAGGAAGTTGAATTTAAGTTCACAACTTGATGTGGCATGCATTGTGGTAAGTTTTAAATTTAAGGATTGATAATTAATTGAATGCAGAACTATCAAAGATAACAACAAGGATTATAAATCACACTTTAAATTAGAAACACTTAATAAGGAATGCACTATGAGAAGGTGTGTGGAAAAGCCTCTGTTTTTATTCCTATTGAAACTGAAAACGTACTATATCACTCACGATATCAAAGAACAAATTTAAGGAGCAATCAGAAAGATAAGTGGGGTTATTCACCTTGTGGAATTGTTAAAGTCCATTTACACATATAAAAAGCTTTCAATGGGTGTTCGAGGAACATATGTCTTAGGACTGACCTCAGTTAGAACCGCACATTTACAAAGGAATGAAAGTAAGAAGTTGCAAGGATTGAAACAATTATAAAATAGTCACTTCAACAGATAGCCGTGAAATCATAAAGAAAACTAATGAGGCGAACAGATTCGGGAGGATTTCGTCAGACGACGTGAAATCAAAAATCTCTGCCTTCTTATTCTTCTAGATACACGTTTCCAGACCAATATGAAGACGTATGTACCATATGTAACTACGATGGATGCCTTCAGGATCTCTACTCTATTCATTCAGACTTTGGAAGTAAACCAAAAATATGGACTAATAAATTTTGAATTAATCAGTTTACTTTCTATTCAATCTTTTATTAGAATTTCATCAGAAGAAAGAAGAAGGTCAACTACTTTAAGTTTGGGTTATACACATATGCAGGTGCAGTAAAAAGGAGAAACAGAGAACATTGAATCGAACTGTATCACAAATCAAAAACATCGGGGGGAACGCTTTCATGTTCCGCAATGCAAAGGTGACATGAAAAATTGTAACTGCAGAGAGGTAAAACTTATGTCGCATACTATGAAAGCATACGAGAATTCTAGACAGCCAATTTGGCTTCGTTGGATTTAAAGTTTACGTATATTGATGAAGAAATATTGCGAAACTTCATACATGACTTTCTATTGAAGCAGGATATTGAAGAGGCCGCAACAATTTCTCTTCTTTACGCCGCCGGTGATAGCGTTACTTCAGCAACAACTTGATAGCGATTCAGGCAATTTTTCACAACTGGATCAACGAGCAAAGGTATAGTGGTTTAGAAATCAGCCATTCTAAAATTGAATATCTGCATTGCCATTGAAAATGTCCAATGCTTGACATCTATTAAAAGGAGACATCACAGTGTTCGAAGATAAACGAGAAGTATAAAGAAAAATGACTGCGGGAGAAATTTAAATGTTACGAATATCAACGCGCATGACACCACATTAAGAGACCGATAGTGGGAAACATTCAAATGATTTTCACAATTATCAGGATGAATTGGGTTTGAGATCTTTATTAATAAAATTCTGCTCTATGCTGACGTCATTTTCGCAGAATTAGCAAATATATTTCGGCTTACGATAAACTAGCTGGAGGAGTATTATAAACTAAGGAACCTAAATGTAAATGACGCTAAAATTAAAGTCTCGATATAGAGTAGCTGAAATTAATCAAACCTACTTGGGCTAATCTTTTCACAACAAAAGCAAATAGCAAAAAAAAAAGGCTTTGTAGGAGAAACAAAGTATCCAAGTCTTCGAAAACACAGCAAGATTAATTATGTGCTAAACAGAGATTATGATAATAAATTCAATAATCTAACTAAATTAAAAATTTTTCAAATGCTTGACATTCCATAAATGGTTTTCCATTGAGTACCTCGAATAAGTATGATCAATCAATCTGACCTATCCGTGAATACGAGTGAGTTGTGAACCATGTTAAAGTGATCTTCGTTATTATCCATCGCTTGCAAATGTGTTAACATTTTCTTAAGTGTGTACTTTACTAACTATTGAAGGCTTTTTCAATAGATTCCCATATATTTATATCACTACATTAAAAATAAACTATTTCTGGGATACCTTGTACTATTGAAAACAGTCTGTGCTGTTGTGGAATGGAGGGATTCGAATTTTGAACGGAAAAAACTCAAAATAATTAGCAAATATAGGGAATTATAATTTTTGTCGTTTCAACGCGCATTTTTAATAGTTTGATGGCTTTTGGCACTTTTCCGAGCTGCTTTTTTTTCCAATTGCCTAAAAAAGCTATAGGACTATAAAAGGGGAATGGATAAGTTAAATTACTTTTTGTAGTATTCCTGGAGTTGCTTTTATGAATCGGAAGACCTATATTATATGCAAGACCCTTAACACTTCGGGACGAAGTAATTTAAGATACAATGTTTTATACGCAGCCAAGAAAAAGAAGTAATGGATGGGACTACAGTAAAATAACTAGTTGAAAGAGCCACTTGAAAATAACGAGGCAGACCGAGGGTCGGAGGTATTGATTGCATCTTGTCACTTATCCGTACAAATCTCTATAGCGAGGATTTTTGCTGTCCTTGATCTAGTACTTTGAAAACTTCAAAATCAAGAACAAAGCCCATGACAAAATGTTGTGTGTTGACACAACAGAAATAGTTTTCGGTTTTAATGACTAGTTTTGGTAGACCGTCTGTTTCACTATATTAATTAAATTTGCTACCCTTCTGAATGAACAGTAGTAAAAACTCTTTGAAAATTTGTTAATCCATATGTATGTAAGCCAGTGCTTTCCAAACTTTTTAAATTACTTAACTAATGGAAAATTTATAAATACTATAACCTGTTGGTCACACAGTGCAATTTTAAACAACAATTCACAAAAAAGAAATGTTAAGCCAAACTTCGTCAAACTCACACAGTTAAAAACAACGCAAAGATAAAAAATTATTGTTTCCACATCAGAAGTAAATTAAATTAGTTAGAAAACATAAAAAAAAAAAACACCATTGAAAAGTCACAGGTGGTGCACACACACATAATTATTTACCAGAAAAAAAAAATAAATAAAAAAGCCAATAAAAATGCAAGCACACGATGTAAGGAGAACGCTTATGTATGGCTTTTTCCATATGACAGAAAATACCTTGCGTGTCAGCATGCATTTCTGCTCCATTCGAGGTGTTCTTGCTCCGAAGTTCCTTTTCGAATAATTGTTCCAAATCACCATCACTCATTGAAGTAGCATTACAAGCGCTCCCAACAGTATTCGAAGATACGCTTGTTAACGCCTCAATCCTACCTGTACATCTAGCAGAATTTCTAATTACATCATCTGCCTCATAAACGGACCGTTTTTTATTTTCCATACTTGTAACCGTATTCGTAGATTTAGGTGGAGTTAGTTGCTTTTTCTGTTCCATTGCAGTTGGAATTTTCTTAAGTGGAAGAAGCCTCTTAGAAGGCTTTGAGCTTATTGAATGAAAAGAGCGGGATTGGAAATTATCCTGACAGTATCTAAAACTAAAAACGGGCAAAAGTGTCCAACAGTAAACTTACCCATCACTGATGAAGGACGATGTCATGGAAGATGTCATGATCGATGGTTGCGGACGATGTTCTTCCATTGAAGTTTGCATGTTTACGTTCTCATCGTTTAGACATGAGTATTTATCTCGATTGACAGATCGTTTTGTTCTATAAAAAGTTAATGTTTTGAGATTTATACATCAATATGAATATCTTTTACGGCTTACTTTAAACATGGGGCCCTATATTTGGTTCTGGCTTCTAAGCGCTCCTTTGCTACAACTTGAGAATTGCTACTAGTCTGTTTGATGTTTGCAATTAAGGCTTTTTCTTTGCACCATTCTACGTGGCGATCATAGGCCTTTATTCCGAAACACCGCTCACAATAAGGGCATTGTTCGGCAGGCGGTAGTTGTATCCGTTTAGCAACAGTAGTGGTCCTCAATCGTTCTTTAGGAGCAGAGTTGGAATGACCTGTGGATGCTCCAAGCAAGCTTGTTGATGTTGGCGAGGGGCTTGTGAGTTTCTTTATCGTTTTTGCAGCCACAGGTGGTCTAACAACTTCTTCTAATGGCCTTTTTGGTGATAGAATTGGAGACGGTGCCTTAATAAAGAAATAAAAACCTTTTTCTTAATATCTTTTTTTTAAAAAAAAAAGTATACTGAATATTACCCGCAATAGTTTTGGTGATGGAACACGTTCTGCTTTTGCTGGAGGCAATCCATAATTTTTTGGTAAAGGATATGAAGCCAGTTCTGTGCCTTCTCTTCGTTGACGAGACGAATCAAAGATTTTTCGTTTCTTTACCGTCATTTTTTCGCAAATTCGAATATGCTTTTCGAGGGTTTTCGGCACAAAAGTGCGACTGCATGTCGGACAAGGTATCAGCTCAAGGCTGACAGATTCTTCAATGGCTCCAATCGTGTTGTCTTTAATGATTTAAAAGAAAAAAATATAAGTTTAATTTTTTATTTTTTTTTATTTTAAGTTTATTAAAATATATGTGAGAGACTATTAAGATTTGTTGACACATAAGGTGTTTGATTTAATTTCTTCGAATTTTTGAATAGAGTAAGTAACATACTTACCGTAATACTATTCTTGATATTTATTGTAAAACAAAAATCAGAACGGATATTTTTATTATGCAAAGAACGAAAAATATGAAGATTAAATGCTCACCAATCCTAGTGGAGATACTGGAAACAAATGAGGTTAATGTAACTGTCATCTAAGACAAAAAACTAAATTATGAAAAACTCGACATTTGCAATCGGAGCCAGACTTTAGGATAAAGTCATGTCCTTTGGACAAGACTCGGCAATCTGCATGCTGCAATGGAGAAGAGAAACTGGTACCACGCAAGACTTTTTGGGGCCTTAAAGCCGAAATAAAAAACAATGGTAGTGGCATTGACAAGTATATACTCGTACAATACAAAAACAGTCTAATTGATTTTGCAAGCGGGCAAAACATCGGCGTAGCAAGTACGATTTTCCTGCATCTGAGAATGTACGGATATGATACCCACGAAAATGACTATCAACCCGAAAAAAACAAAGTGATCTAAGCTTAAATCTAAAAAATATGGAAGGGTCTATCGTCTAACAGCTAAACTAATCAGAACTGGACTATATAAATGATCTAGTGCGGGGCATGCACTAACTCATCTGTAAAATTTGGTTAGAGGAGCGAATGCTCGATAAGTGAAATCTCAACATCATCTGTCCGGTTCTCAAGAAATATACTTTGTGCTGCGTTGAATACAGGAATGCTATCCTGCTAAACATTTTATATAAGATTCGTGTTATCGTACTATGTGAACATCTGAAAGATATGGTCAAAAACCTGATAGGTCCATATCAATTTATCGATTTTAAAGTATAGAGCCATGTCTGGTTTTGGCATACCTATGCAGGAAGTTGTTGAGAAATTTATTCTGTTCTATAATTTAATCAAATCAAAATGTCTAATACAGCATGCATTCAAGCAAATTCTTAAACTCTATGCTCGAAAGAATTGTGCGCGGCTCTCTCTTGGGCTGAATCAAGGTGTCCTACGGCACGTGCCGAGGACCAGCCTGGCTGAGGGCCTAGCATTTTGTAAATAGCTCAGTCGTGAATGGAGTATTCGAATACCTATCGACCTCCGGATTAGCTAGTCTTATGCAAATAGGGAAACCGTTCCGGTTCCCAAAACGCTCAAAATTAAAAGCGCCAAAACCCATAATGGCCCTTCCAATATCACATTTTTAGGAGGCCTTTTAGGGGAGACCGAAAAAACCAACGCTGACCGTTCAATATCACCTGAACGAAAGCAGTTGGTCAAGTTAAGGCGGACAGTTTCTTGGCCATTATGAGGGAAAAGCCCGGAGCAAATACTATCACAAGTAGACCTAGCAGATCTAGAACCCGTACCTGGATCCCAGCTAAACCCTCCCCCCCAGAAGACATTCTGGAGACCATTAGGCTCAGTAGCCCGACCCTTCGGACTCTTAACTGAAAAGTCGCGGAGGAACTAAGAGGCGCTTATAGATGCGCGTTAAAAGTGATCAGTAAGCAGTCCCTTAATCCTCTTGTGCAGACTAAATGCATGATTCGGCTCGGACTCGAGTCCATAACCCTAAGAGTTTACAAAAACAATGAGCTGGATGCTGATAAGCAACCTCCTCCTCCTTTAATCGAAACAGAAAATACAGCCTCAGATCCTGGAGCGTTGATCACCTTTCCTAAAATGGATAGCGACGACTCCAATTTTTCGGAGGTGACAGTCAAGTTGACGGTCTCCACTTCTGATACCCACTTGGTAATGGAAACCGTCGACGAATCAAAAAGAGTTCCTTTACAATCAGAAGATGAAGATGAGGTTTTGAGCACATTTTCAGAATTGGCGGACCCAAATGACACCCTGCGGGTGGCTTCTCTGGTTAATTGTAGCAATAATGCTACGGTTTCTACAGATTAACCTCCTTCACTCCAAAAAGGCCTCGGCTGCACTTTGACTTTATTGACATATATCATGTAATATAATTTTACAAAAATTGTGTGTACATATGTATCTGCAAAGCCTGAAGGGCTTGTCTACAGAAGACTAGGTACAAAAACTAGCAAATATTGCTGATTCTCTTATATGAAGATGATGCTGAAGATGTTATTCTAATCCAGGAACTACGGTTCGTGGACTTGGGACACCCGAATACGTTCCTTTCTATACAAAGAACAAAAGTAAGATCAGAACTTGTATATTAGTGAAACTTAGTCTAAATGTACGCATGCTCCCAATCCCAGCGACCCCGACATAACCGTTGCTCGACAGGAGACTGCCAAAAGCATCTACTGGCTGGCATCGGTACATCTTGGCTACGACTATGTGCGCCCTTTCCCTGGTGACAACCTAGAAACAACAACTTGGAAGCTGAAAGGCAGAAAACTGGCCTCATCATCGTGTGCGATATCAGTGCACATCGCACTGTATGGGGCAGTACCGTAATCACTTTTTGTTTACATTATGTAGCCTCAACCTCATTGTTTGCAATATTAGCAATGAGCCCACGTTTATAACTAAAGTCGACAAGAAATGGTAGATATCACTCTTGTCGCCGACAACATCACTCAAATTATAACGAACTGAAAGGTATCGTCTGAACACTCTTTCTCAGATGCATCTAATTTAGTCTGAATGATGCTCCTCGCCGTCAATTCGCATTCCGCAATTATCGGAAAACTGATTGGCCAAAATCCAGCGGAACACTTTTAAAACTACTCTCTTCTGACATGAAAGTCAAAGATTTTACCCTGGCTCTCAATCAGGCAGGCAGTGGCAGCTTACTGCCATTTAATTCAACCTGGAGGCAAGAATAAGCCGCATTGGCGGACATCAGTACTGGGACCGCTTAGAAACGCTTGCAGGAAACATTTCAACCAAGAAAAAAGCACTAGTAAGTTCACAGACTTTGATTCATATTAGGAATCCCTCAAAATATATAAAAAAGATCCCAGGCAAGGCGACAATCCTAGAGGTCATTCTGTGGCAAAATAACAGAAACCTCCGAAGCATTGCGGCTTAGAGAAATCCTTTCCACCAATACGATGCCTAACTGTTTTTAAAAAAAAACCGATGATTCTTAGACGGCATCAAATGCTGAATCACTCAATCTGATACTGGACACCCACTTTCTAGGTAGCTTCCTATTCAGGGCCAGTAACAACCTTACAAGGACTACTGCTGCCATGGCTAAAATTCACGGTCTGATTACAAGAGACAAGCTGCTCGACCAATCTACGAGTACATAATATGTACTAGGTGGGATTTCTGCTAATAGATGTATCAGCAGAGGTACGCCGCAAGTCGATGTCATTTCACCCATTCTCTGGAACTTAGTGGTCAATGAACTGCTGATATATTTACCTGGAAGCGGGTGACATCACTGTAGCAATCTCAGAAAAGCATCTCAACACCATTAAAGAACTCGTACAGCATAAAATTTTTGACAGCGTAATAACTGGAAACCTAATATTCAAGAAAGAGTAAGGAAACCTACAGTATCTTTATTCTCTTGCAAAAAAGCCATTGGGAACAAACTGAGATCTCAACCTCGTATTACCCACTAGGTTATAAGACCGGTATTCGCCTACGGATATTCTGTTTCACTTGGCAAACCTTGATATTTTCAGCAGGCAAGTAGCTAGCATCTATTTACTATAAAGCAATTACACAGTGGACAATTAATAAACTATTTCGCCGCGCTAATATTCTCAATATATTAGGAATACTCGTACTTCCAAAGAACATCGACGATACTATGCCCCAAAATTGGTTTGACAATGACTTTCATGTAAGCATATCCTTGCTTTCATGGACGACAAGTCAATCCACACTTACATAGATGGATACAAGATTAATGGCGGGGTAGTTGGCGATGTTTTCTCAGACAAGCTTAACCTAAGCCTCACCCTTCGCCTACTAAATGACTGTATCGTGTTCTAGGCGAAAATTTTGGCGATTAAAGAAGTCCTGTCCTGGCTGAAGAAAAACGTGGTATTTGTAAAGTATATCCGTATCCCTTCAGGCCGCTATCAAATCCGTGGATTCGGTCTCCCAAAATTCTAAAACCGAGCAGTTCAATATCCACCTGTGTTGTGCGCTGGGCAACGGAATTTAACCTATATGGCACAATGCATGGCTCTTAGTAGTGGTCCTCATGGCACTTGACCAATACTTGATCTTATCCTTGCATATTGGACTTCCTTGAAGATTGTAATCTTCGTCTTACTTAAAACGTTAAGACCATTAAATGAAGACTAATACTAGTTTTGTCCACGTCTTTATCCACTCCATTGTAACTAATATTGGAGACGTCAACTTACCATATACATTATTATTTAAAATTATTATTTAAAATTATAATTAAAAATGCATAAGGGATACCTTAACTCTTATTACTTAGTTCTTTTTGTTAGACCTGTGAAATGAGTTTTCCTTCAAACTCGTCGATCTGCTCTTAACTATTAAGAGTTCGACAAAAACAGTCCGAACTTTTACCAGATTAGATAAATGAGTTTCATTACATGAAAATGCTGAACAATTCCTGAAATATTTTCGTACATAGCTGCTGGTTCGAGATTCAGGCAATATCCAGACATCTGGTAACGAAGCACTACAAACTTTAAGTGCTATGCATATATAAAACAGTGTCTTTCAAAGCTTTTAAAATCAAAATAATTCAGTTTAAATGCCTTAAAATCCTCAGCCTTTGTATCCCTAAACTGCTATTTATACGCAGTTAAGTTCTCAGATTTATAGTTTCACACATTTGTGATTCTGAATCGTTTGTCTAAATATCCTCAGCCATTTACCACTATGAATCATATGACTCAACTGAGGGTCATAAGTGATCTTTTAGTGTAACAAGAAAACAGGCGGACACAAAAAGGTGACTGGGAATGACACAGAAATCTCACAAAAAGAACCTGTTACTAGAACGTTTTTACTTGAAACTTTTCTCCCGTTGACCATAACCAACGACCTTTTTACAACTACGGCTTATATTTATAACTTGAGCGTCAAGTAATTACTTTTGAGCAAGCGATAGACTCAATTTTCTGTTGGACATAAAGCGAACCTTTCATAACACCAAGTCGGACAGTCACACAAATTGTCACGAATAGTTTTGCGTGACTTCAAGTCTAATTAATTTTATTCTGGAACTGCCAGACGAACAAATAAAAAGAGAGATGGTCCGACTGCAACACGCGTTGTTATTAATTAAGTGCATCTCATTCTCCACTGCCACTTGAAGATGAGATCGGATTGCGATTTCTGACGCAATCTGTTTGCAATCTTCCTGTTTGTAAATTACTTGTTTAGTAACATGCAGTTGCTGTTGAGTCTTTGGCAGATATGTACCATACATCAACAAGAACTATGTTTGTTTCTGCTGGATACAAACATTTGATTGTTTTTAACGCACATTGGTATATTTATACGAACACATCTAAGTCTAAGATACATTTTGATCGTCTTAATTTAGAACGCTTTTGGCTTAGAATGCCTGTCGGTGGTGGTTTGTTCCATGCATCGTCATTAGCACAATATCTCATCCGCATTCATACTCGTATGCGTAATGCAACCGCAAGTTTTCGAGAACATGTTCTTCTCGAGATTTTCTTCGGTTTTTGCCGGTTTGCTATTTTCCATGTTCCTTTACGGTTGCATTACCAATTCAGAAGAGTATACTCTAACACCTATGTATGTATATGGTATATCTGTAAAGATGGAGCATTGGAAATTCTAAATTGAGAAGAACTCTGGCCGATGTTGTGCAGATTGTAAGCTATAAACTGTTTAGAGTTCGTTGCGGTTGGTGTGGCGGCTTGTTCCGTAGACCGTGTACATTAATGTGTATTGTTCGTTATGGTACATCAGCAGAAGGAAGGAAATTATGTTTTCAATGGTGTGGGTTGGTGATGACGAAAGGGCTTCACCACTTTGCATAGGATATGCAATGAAATTGTAGTTATATCCGGTGACGATGAACGAATTTAATTAGAATCTTCAGTTTCGTTGAAGATACATCAGATTTCAGTTCTGTGGTTTTAAAACGTCAAACATAAAGGATACAATATCAGATGATATACAAACATACAGAAGACACAAGACAAGAAATAGGGAGAGCTTAAGTTGGTTTAGGTTCGATTTTATGAGAAACCAATTGGTAGTCATTTGAAATGTAATCTTTTTTACAGCTGAGTTTAATAAGTTTGGCTTACAGTGGTAAGACGAGGACACTTTGTGTCACCACAGGATTTCTATATTCTCAAACCTAATTTCGAGATCTGTTTACCAATTGTTGTTTTTATCAAAGCCGAGGTGCCTATTGAACGATATTTCGGTCAGTTCTGAAAGATATTCGAAAAGTGTCATCAAGGTGCATTTTACTTCTACTGGAGAGGGCAGGACAATTGCATAGCATAGTCGTTTCCTCCTCGTATATTTATAAGAGAGGCAGTTGTCATTTCTACTAATTAGCGATGGACTTTGTTAGTTCTTTTGTGTGACTCTTGACATATAAAAGACTCTTTACATCTCAGATCAAGCCTGAGTCAGATTTTTCTGGTTAAATTCCTGCCTCGGTAACCTGGTACTCAGATTTTGATTTTGAACTGTTTGATCACCTTTGTTAGGAGAAAGGCGAACGGTTTCACCTTTATGCTAATTGCTATTGTGAGAACTGAGTTCAATGACTTTACAGCTGCTTGATTTTCGGTATAACTGCAGATATCTTTTACAGACATCGTACTTTTATTTTTATAGTAGTTTGAGATTTGAATGAAACCACATACTAAATATGATTTGCCCAAAAAAAAGGATGACCCAAGAAATAGCTTTTAGAATGATGGTATTGCGCACCATGTGCTAACTTAGCTCTCTAGCGGAAGAAAGTAAACAACACCTTAGGCTGACTTCTAGCCGTGGGAAGATAATTCCTAGATGTTTTGTATCACGGCATGAAAGATTTTATTGTATATGGCTTTGGGGAATTAAATAGATCAAAACCGATTAAAGCTTAATTAATTTTTGTTATGAAGAAGGTAATAGGGGAAACGAAAAGAGAAATTGTATCGGTTTTGTATTATTTCAATTTATTGTGCCAGATTTGAGTTTGTTTTTGTATTTCTGTGCTAATTTTTTCACTCTTGCCTGACGTAGGTGTAAGACTTTAGGGGGAGTACAACCAAATACAAGCGTTGTACTGCAGTTTTATGTAAATCTCTTATATGCTGGGTTCAAACCGAACAACGAAATTACTTCTAGCGACATTCAAGGAAACATTGACATTTCGCAGTATTTAAAGTGGCAATGTTGTCAACGACTTATCATCAAATTATCAGCTGGATTGATTGTTTTCGGAACCCCAAATACGACAGTTTGCCGAGAAAAAAAAATTAAAATTTTTAGCACAATCGAGGCCAATTTCGAATTAATCTAAAACCGACATAGAGAAGCAATAACTATAATTCGAGGTCATTATGCAATATTTTGCTTAGGCTAGTACTGTTATTGTGATGAGTTGAGGTTCTTGGACTTAGTTGCATACTTTCAAAAACAACAGTAATATTCTCGACTAAGCGCACTGAACAATTACGATCATAATTTGCGATAATAATTAGTATGCCAATCTTATGAACTTTTTTGCGTTCAGCAGACAATATTACTCCGAAAACACAGCATTCACTTTGGAAATAAATTTGAATTCTTTATAATTTGATATTGCAGAGATACCGGTATGATACTGTAAAAGCGGTCAGTGTTATAATAACGTGTAAATTAAGGAAGAACCAGCGAATTGCTCACCCTTAACAAGTATTCAAAAGTTGTGGGCGTTGGTTTGGTCTTCGGCCAGCAAGAAATTATACTCACCTTGGCTGTAGTGCTAACAAAACTAGCTAGGAAAAATGCAAATTTTCTGTGTCGACACACATTAATTGGTAGACAATCTAGACACTAACACAAAACAATGAAACAACAAGCCATATGCATTAAGAACACTCCCACTATCTACTGAGATTGTTTTAATGTTTATGCATTCATAAGAGGGAATTGGAATTACCGTCGATATCGGCCAAACGTGAAAAAATGGCAACATGTAAGAATATTTTAACAAATAAGAAGTTCACAAAACACTGAAATATTTAAATTTATTTGGTCGATGAAAGATACGGCTAGTTAATACCCTGAGGTTGTGTATATCTCGCACACTTTATACTCTCCAGCATATACGATATTATGAATCTAAAACTCTCAAGTCGATGCAAAAGTGAATTCAGCTTGTACAAAGGGTATTTTGCATATACAAATGTTCGACGAAATGCTTAATTAATTTCTAATCAAGCGTGAACATAAGATATTGTAATTTTATAGTCTGTAATTGTAAGACATGTGGCGAAACTGTTTTATCTTAAGGTGATTGAACGAAACCGATAAGACATGCAAGTTAAACTGTTTGAAA
This sequence comes from Volucella bombylans, assembly GCA_949129095.1. NCBI lineage: Eukaryota > Metazoa > Arthropoda > Insecta > Diptera > Syrphidae > Volucella > Volucella bombylans. Next base: position 27,491,849 of record OX422144.1, read on the forward strand.
GTATAGTTACGGGCATTTGCCTCTGTATACTAATAAAAATGGTTGTTAGATAGAAAAAAATACAGCTAACTAGATTTATATGACAAGCAGTTGTTGAAACATGCAGATTTCATAGATATGTACTCGTACATTTATGAACTAATTTTCTTTTTGTAACGGGTGACCAGATAGCAATGATGGATTTTCCAATTGTTATGTCTCAGCAGCAGTTACCAATGACATCCAGCTGATAAAATATTCAGTAACGTATGCCATTTCAGCATGCATCGTTTTATGTTTGCCAAATGTCAGGAAATTATTAAAAAAATATTATTGAATTTCCGGCTCAGTTGTAAATACGCAACATGAATTTCATCGTGAGGTCGGTCGTCATGATAGCTTCAACGTGCAGGCAATTCGTCGGTAGCGGCCAGTATCGAAGAAGGCCTAGAAATGTCGATTCGGCGTCGATCAGCTGAATTAGGCGTCGCCAGAGAGTCAACCCGGCTTATTTTGCGATTGGTTTTGTGTCTACATCCGTATAAGATTGTGCTGACGCAAAAATTGAAGACGAACGACTATACACAACGCCGTGAGTTCGCTAATTAGGCGCTGGAAATGTTGGATTTTGGATCTTCTCGGACGAGGCCCATTTTTGGCTTAGCGGCTATGTCAACAAGTAAAATTGCCGTTATTGGAGCGAACACAATCCAAAAGTATTTGTCCAAGCATCAATGCATCCACAAAGATTGACTGTTTGGTGCGGTTTATGGCATGGCGGCATTAACGGACCTTATTTCTTTCAAAATGAGGAGGATACCGTTACCGTCAATGGTCTCTGTGGTCAGAGATCGACAACCTCGATATATCCGAACTGTGGTTCCAACAAGCGATGCAACACTCGAAGTTGTGAAGGAGAAATTTGGCGACTGGGTCATCTTACGGCAAGCGTTCACCAATTGGCCGCCGCGATCATGTGATTTGACACCACTCGATTATTTTCTCTAGGGTTACTTTAAGTCCTTAGCCTACGCTAACAAGCTTTCACTTTCGACGAACTCGAGGCCAATATTCGACACGCTATTTCCGGAAAAATGCCGTACATATTTTATAGAGTCATCAAAAATTGGATCGACCGCTTGAAGAACTGCCAGGGAAGCCGAAGCGGCCATTTGAATGATGTGCTATTCCACTTAGTAAAGCTATTCAAAGTGAAGCTATTTCTATCGTTCTTATCTGATCACCATATGTATGTATCAAGTTTCAAGACAATTTGTCAACAAACCCAAAGTTAAACGACTTGACAACTTTAAAGGTTGCTTAAGTTTCTGATTATAAACGGTGTTTTTTTTAGGGGTTTGGTTTTTAGACTGAAACACTGTTTCGACAGATTGTCAATTTGACAGTTGAAAGTTGAATTGTGGTTAGTATATTTTGCCATTTTACAATGAAAACATTAACGCAATTGTGAAAACTTATTTTGAAAACCATTGTTCGGTTCGGCAAACTTATCGCGCGCTACGTCCATTTTACAGTCGACGTAATGGATAGTGCGAACAGAAGAAGTTATTGCCTTTGTGGCCCATTTTTAGAAGAATGGATATGTAAGCAAGCAAAATGCCGAATTTGGAGTGGAGAAAACACATAAGCCTTTGTCGAGACGCCCTTACAACGATTAAAACTGGCTCCAGCAAATAATCCCCCAGTGAAATAACCCCTCAAAGGGACAATGAAATAAACTCCCAAAATTTGGGGTTTTTGGGGACTTATTTTCATATTTCAAATTGGAGGGTTATTTAATGATGAAATAAGTCCCAAATTCAACTATTTCAACAGAAGACTTATTTCACTCTTCTATTTTTGTAGGAAATTCAAATTTCATTAATCTTTAACAGGATAAATTACGCCTATAAGCGAATCAAGTCAAGTTTGGGGTAGGTGATTCGCTTCGCTCGCTAACAGGATTTCACCCACAGGGCTTAGAAACTCACGCGACTTCGTTGCTTCAGTGAGGGTATATCAACAACTGTCAGGCAAGCGCCTATAAGCGAGTCTATGGGGTGAGTGGCTCACTTCACCCTGGGCCATAAGTCCCAAAAGTAAAAGTTGAGACTTATGTCCCTGCACCGCCTATAGATAATATTTGTGATAAAGAAAATGATGATGACCATGACTCTTTAGACGAATTTGAAAAAGATTCCCCAAAATGAATCCATTTAAAATTACAAGCGAAGTCAACAGTTCAACGACATCCATACCTTAATTGTCCCTATTGTAGAAGCGAGGTAAAAGAGTCCAATCTTGTGTATTCACAAAGCTATGTATAAACATTAAGAAATGTACGTAATTACTATATGTATTTATATACAAACCTATTTCTTATTCTAATATGTAACACTTACTTTCTGCAATGTAATAAAAACATATAAGAACCCTCAAAAAATCGAGAATTTATTTCAAACCTATTTAAGGACTTATTTCATACTTTTTTGGAGACTTATTTAATACCTTTTTGGGGACTGATTTCATCTTAATAATTCATAATTTAGGTTATTTCATTTTCCATTTGGGGGGTTATTTCCTGGAGCGATTAAAACTCACTGTTTGGTGTGCTTGGTACCATCGGATCATATTTCTTTAAGGATGATGCCGTCCAGAATGTTACCGTCAATGGAGAGCGCTATAGAAACATGATTTCTGAGTTCTTCGTTCCTCAGTTGAATGACATTGACGTGACAGAGTTTTGGTTTCAACAAGATAGCACAACATGCCACACGGCGCGCGACACCATTAATTTATTGCAGGAAACATTTCCTGAGCGTATAATTTCGCGTAATGGACCTGCGAACTGACCTCCACGATCCAGTGATCTCACACAATTTGGGGGTGTATGACACCTTTGGGGTATGTGAAGTCACTAGTCTATGCAGATAAACCAGAGGCGTTGGACGATTTGGAAGTCAACACACGCCAGATGCTCGATAAAGTTGTCGAAAATTGGACTTCACGATTGCGCTTTATTCGAGCTAGCCGTTGCGCGCATATGCCCGATATCATATTCAAACACTAATGGCATAAAATTATCTATTAAGTAAAGCTAATATCATAGATATTAACATTAGGTTCAAGTATTTGATGTGATATTGGTGGGGTGAAAAGTAACCTCCTTGACCGCCAGAATGCGCTGCTACCGCAAAAAAGGTTATAGTGCCTTGAAGTCCGTTCATATTTAGGCAGACTTGATTTTGATTGGACAAAAACGATTTTCGTTCTCTCATAAAACATTATTTTTTGAGAGGAAAATCGGCGAAGGAAACAACAGAAAATTTGGATAAGTATTATTGGGCTAATGCTCCGTCAGATTACATCGTCAAATATTAATTTCGAGAGTTTCGTGGTGGCCGCAACTCCACTACCGATCAAGTCCGCTGCGGCAGGCCCTCCTATGCGTTTACAGAGTATAATGTCAAATAAATACATGAAATGGTGTTGGCTGACCGGAAAGTGAAGGTGCGCGAGCTAGCAGATACCACAAAGATTAGTACTGAGCGCACACGCCATATTTTGGGCAATATTCTGCATATGAAAAAGTTATCCTGCCGCTGGGTGCCGCGCATGCTCACTCCTGACCAAAAACACGAACGCGCGAGCACGTCGAAAGAGTGTTTGGACTTACTGATGCGGAATCGGGCGGACTTTTGGCGTCGATTGGTAACTGTTGATGAAACTTGGATCCACTATTACACACCAGAGAACAGAATGAGTGCCCGGCAATGGACTGAAGCCGGCACAAGTGCTCCGAATCGGCCGAGGGAGGCTCGATGGGTCGGAAAGGTTATGGCGTCGGTTTTCTGGGATTGTCATGGCATACTCTTCGTAGACTACATCGAAAAAGGAAACACTATCAACAGCGAGTATTACTGTGCATTATTGGAGCGATTTAAGGCCGATATCGCTGCAAAACGGCCTCACATGAAGCGAAAAAAAAATTCGTTTTTGCAAGACAATGCGCCGGCGCACACGAGCATCAAAACCACGGCTAAAATCAATGACTTACGGTTCCAATTGCTATCGCATCCAGCGTATCTATTCCCAAACCTCAAAAGATGGCTCATCAATAGAAAATTTAGCTCACACGAGGAAATCATCGACGCCACGGAGGAGTATTTTGCAGAGCTTCCGGAAAATTACTTTTCGGACGGGATCAAGAAGTTGGAAAACCGCTGGAACAAGTGTATCAAGCTAAAAGGGGACTATATTGAATAAAATAAAAAAAACATTTAAAAAAAAATTTTTTTTTCATTCCCAAGGAGGATACTTTTCACCCCAGTATACCTCTAAAAAAACACCCTTTTTATTGATGAAAAATTTTTGAAGGTTTCTTCTGATGCATTTTCTGCGACAGAGGTCGCCAGCATATGCCTTTTCTATGAAGATAGAAGAAGAATGTGCTCATCATGTAGACAATTTATAGTCTTTGGTTTATCATTTGGCGATTCTGAACTATCTGCTTACTACAATATGAGTTGAGGTACTTGCAGAAGGATTCAGATTCATTTTTACGCCATGAAATCTCTGAGGGGATTTTTTAAGAATCGTATAGCTAAACACGTAACCAGTTTGTTGTTAAAAAGAAGGTGCAGCTTTAGTGCATTGACGGCTGCAATCTTCATAAAATGTGTATGCTGGGCTAAGCGGTCTGCAGCTCAGCACAACAGTGGGACAGGCTAGTAATATATCTTGTAATTTGACGAGTTGATGTGATTAGCATCGTTAAATAGTTAAGCTTCTTTATCAAGAGCGTATTCCAATACATCGTTTGAACAAGTGAGATTAAATTCATACGATAGAGATTCCAGTTAGTGTGCTTGAGCATCCTGTTGAAAGCGATTGGGATGCTCATATTCGAACCTGATGAGTATGTATGTATATGATCGGACAAGGACAGATCTATTGAAACCTGTTAGTATGATTAGATCAAATAGACCATGGTTAAATATAGGCAAATAGAATGTTTAGGTCTTGAACTGCCCACGTAGAGCCACGTGCAACCGAACAACTAGCCGGATGTGAGTTAGAAAAATCCCGGTAAAAGGAAGATGAAAAGCTTTAAAATATGCCACGGCGACTGCTACAAAGAGTATCTGTTTAAGTACGAAATCATTGTAAGTGGCAGACTAAGAACAAATTTTGATTTTTGGTATATTAACAGACGCTTTGTAAATCCGCATCAAGTCTAAACTCTTCAGAATATGACAAGCCAAAAAGACCAAACCAGAACCTGTAGAGATAAGCAAGGAAATTCGGTAAAACGAATCAATATCCTGAGCGATAAAATCTAATATTCTCGTCCACCCGAACAAAATGAAATACCATAATATCATAATTCATAATTAAGCCAAACAAACATGGCAACACCATGGGTCTGATGAGTGGAACCACAGCATTGTTTGCCTGGTCAGCCCAATCTTTCTAACATGGTTTACATCATCTTGCGGTTGTATTGTGTGAACGCCTGGAACCAGTTGTCGATGGTCTTATCGGCTCATATATATGTAGAATATTAGTCTGACATACGAGTAGATCAAATATTTACATCACAACAGATCCTAACAAAAATCCAAAAAGTGAAGATTGATACTCTCACTACTTCCTTATTGATATGAAGGCCATATATGGCAACATCTACAGAGACGAGCTATGCAGAAGTATGTCTAATTTCGGCATTCCTATTTGACTGTCCAGATGTAAAAAGCTCAGCTCTGCCGGAGGAGATATTCTCATCGAGACTTTGATGTTTACAAAGTATTTAAACAAGTTGATGCACTGTCATGTGATTTATTATATGCATATACAATATATACTTTAGAAAAATTGATGAAATGCCCGAAAGCCAACATTAGGGGCACAAATTTCCAAGTCTCTTTAACTATTGTACATATGTACATACATACACCATTGACATTGATATCACTGTCAGAATGGAGCAAGCTATCGCTTGTATGTTTACTAGAATTAATACAAGTGCTGACAACGGACTCAGATATGAATGAAGGCAAAACCAAATTTGAATCTTGAGGGTATAAAATTTGACTAGGCCTACCTTGGACTGTTGAACACTCTCAATGACAGAAAACGAACGAAAAACGAACAAAAGGAACATTGTAAAGAGTAATGTTGGGGCTTACGATTGCTGTCTATCGTTCAAATCTATTGATCATTCAATCAAAATGGTATATTTCCTCGTCTACGCAAACAGCTCGTGGTTACAGATTCTATAAGAAAGGGATTGCTGAACAAAGGGACAAAATAAAATACAATTTTAAAACCCACTCACCGCGTAATCGCTCTCAAAGTAAACACAACACTGAGCGATTGGTGGTTTTTGTGATGATTTTAATATTAAAACAAAGGCCAGTCAAAAAAGGGGATGGGGATTCAAAGATTTAATGTCATTCAGGCTTTAAAAAAATGTATCATATATTTGAGCAATAATAATAAACAAATTTCCTAAATTGACTAATGACTAGTGCCGAAAATAAAAAAATTGTAGTCGCACTTTTGCAAACCGTCAAATGTTTAAATAAAGTGAAAGGAAATGACCAAGCATTGTTGTGATCTTAACAGATAAAACTAACTCGTTAATTGTTTATTATGTCTTTGTACTTTTAGTAAAGTTTCTATAGCCAATTAAATATTTTCGCAAGCCAACCAAATTCAGCCGAAATCGTCAACTTAAATTTCACTCATTTTGAATTTAACACTTTGCTTGTGTTCATACGAGTACTTATATTATGTCTGTCGTTTGTGTAAAAATGTTGACCGGTGATGTTATGTGAAACCAGCTCGACGGACAAACGAGAAGTTGAAAAATAAAATAAATAATTATTAGATTAAAAAAGTTTCTACGGAAGTTGACCGATAAGAAAATTCAGCGGTGTAGGGGTACGTACGACATATTTACTAATACATATCATTTTAATAATAATGAAACGTAGGCTTAGGAAAATAAAAAGAAAATTGTCTCATAATTCGAAGAATATATAGAACCATCCTATCAAATTCTTATCTGTTTACCTACATCGATAAGGCCGCACACATAAATAGAACATGTAAACACTTTTAGCAAAGATCAATTATTGAGAATTTTTATTTCCATTACTTAGTTGACTCCAATCCCGGTCTGTATCTTGTAAAATTAAAAAATGTGTCATTAACTTGTTAATGTTGACTTTTGGGAGATGCGGATCATTTTCGATTAAAAAGAGTTTGCTATGGAAAACTAGATATAACTAGAAAACTAGAAATAAAAACTGTCAACACTTTCTAACTCGAACAAGAAAGGTAATTGAATTTTAACTTAATCAACAGGTGGACATCCTCGAAGCCAAGCAGATCGTTATATGTATAGGTATATTGCTTGGTAGAGGTATCCTACAATGCTTCAGTTACGCAAAATCTTCCTACAGATAGTATTCTAATTGACTTATCAAACATAGGTACAGTGTTGTAGTTTTATCAATAAGACCCACCTCCATGTGGTGACTTTTGAGAAACTCTTTCATAAGACAAGTCGGCAGTGTTATGATTCTGGATTCTTAAAACCATACTTAACGTCAAGAGCTAGAGGACGAACTATTCTTTAAACTGGAAGGTCAATGTATAAGGTAGAAATCTGATATGTTAGAACTATGTGAGATTAGGTGAAAAAGTTCTGCATATCATACCTTGAAAGGCCACCGTTTATATCAAATCGAAAAAAAAATAATCAACAGCTAGAGCACCATTATAAAAGTCGCCATTACAATTGAACATTCAGAAGGAAATTTCTACACAAAACTAAGTCTCTTTCACAACTTAATTCCGAACGTTGTCAACTGATCCCAACACAATGAAAACATCGAACAAATGACAATGACAAGTGGCTTACAAACTTTTGTAATAGTAATCGAAGCTACTTTGTTTGATCATCATCACCGCCACAAGGTTAAGTAGAATTTCTTCTAACTGACTAATGATGTCAGCCGAAAATTGTACAATATGTTGAGAACAATTTCAACACATACTAGTATACGAGTACACTTGAATATGTGCCTTCGTATTGAATTAGCACAGCATCCAGATATAATTTTAACATTTGATCAAAGTGTACCGAGAACATATTGTATCAACAATTTAGGAATTATCTTATTTTTGAATGTGAATACATTTTTGTACCCAATGCAAAAGTTTGATTGAAGACTAAGCCTCAATTAAAATTTAGGATTGCGGTAGTTACTTCATGACCCGTTGTCATCCCTGCCAATCTATCGTATTTTAAACTCGCCAACGAAATCAGCTATGTTGGTCTATTCACTAGTTAGTTCAAAGAAAAGGTGCCCTGCTAAGAAGCAAGAACTCTACGAGTTAAAGAGCCGGTAGCGAAAGACGGCATGTCAAAAAGAAACAGAGAAGCGTTCTACCAACACCATGGGGGATGTAAAAAAAAATACCGAACAGATGGGATGGGAGCGTAATAGTGGAGTTTCGGCAGACTGGTCAACGGCGAAATCCTCCAACGTTCGGTTGCCAGTAATGCTGTCACCAACAGCACTAACACGGATCACACGACGCAACCGCAAACTGTAACTTTGAGGTGGTAAAAGGCTTCGCCTACCTAGCCTAAAATTCAAACAAGGTCCCCATCGTAGGGATCAAAAGAAGATTCACTATTGCCAATCGCTTTTTCTTTGGACTACATAGGTACCCGAGATATTAGTCCTTTTCGTGTACTACGAATGTCTTCGAATCCGGAGGGACAATGTGATAAAGGGAAACCTGGCCCTAGCTGGTGCGCTCAAGTCGAAAGTAGCCTCAGCCAACTCGGTGTTCGCTAAATAGAGAGAGCTATTGTTTGAGTCCGCCCACAGATTGTATAGCCACCTAAAGTGAAGTGCTAAAGAAAATAAAAAATGTACCACTTTTTAGAGAAGTCTTTAATGATAAAAGAGCGATAAAAAATCGCTGTGGCTTAAAATCAAAGATCCAATATTCGTACAACAAGAAGAGCTGATAAGAAAAATACTACAATAGTTTGGATGTCGTCTTTATACAGAGATTAAAATAGATAAGCGAAGACTTGAAGCGTTGATTCAATATGAAACCAAATTTCGATTATGGAACCTCCAAGTACTATTGCACTTGGATTTGTGAATCCCCCCACCCGAAGGTGGTAGCCACAATTTACGGGTTGTGGCCAACCAGATCGTAAGTTGTGAGGTATTGGACCGCCCTATTCAGTGTCTTTAAAGCCCTCGTAAATTTTCTTTTTTAATTGAAAGTGCGAGAACATATTACTGTTAGTTTTAATACAATATTATAGTCAATGGGGATGATATCATATTTGTAGAAAAGTTTGATAAGAACATGCAGATCCTTATAAATTTTATTTAAGTTTTTATATTCAGCATAAGAATATTGGAAGATGTTAGAAAATGGTTTGATGGCAGCTGTACAGAACCGTTCCAACAAAAGTAACAAATATATAGCACTGCACCAGTAGCCACTTCAATTTCCTCTTAAATAAAAACGTTATAATGAGTTCAAACTGTAAAAACCATTTGGCGCCATCCCGCATCTTCTTCATATCATAATTTTGCAACTCTGCAGTAACTTTTGTATTTTCTTAGAACGCCAAACCGACCTTCAATTTTCTAGGCAAGCATATGAGGTAGCAGAGTACAGAAAATTCTATTTATTCTACTAAAAGATTATTTTGAAGAAGCATAAAAAATTATGTCCTATATTGTTGGTTAATTCGAAATTTCCTTGTAATTTTCACAAAATATTTTCGAAATAGGCAGACGACTTGACAGTTATTAGATTATGAAAGATTATATGTAAGAAGCTACGTTGATTTTCCATATACGTACAATGTAGATACATAATTTTTAAAATTGTTCACTACCTCCAAATTCAATTCAATATTAGATTTTAGTATTAGGCGACAATAAATTAACATTGAATTGGATCAAATGGGTTCACACACGACATATTGCCACTTAAAATATTTAATGTTTTGGGGATATAACAGATGAATGGGTTTCCAATTTTCATAAATTTAAACAAGCCTAAGAGTAGTCTTATGTAAGGATCTAACCAATTTAAAACCGATCCATTAACCTAACTTCAGCATTGGTTAAAAACTTGGCAACAATCTCGACAATTTTCTGACTACGAAATCTAAAAACTTTCTTCAAAACAGCATCAATTATTATAAAGAGATCCTACTAAGATATTTAAATTACCAACATGGGTCTTTCTAGTGTTCTTTGAAATCTTTGACTTTAGATATGGGACACAGAAACTCCCATGAAAATAAATACTTATAACTTGCAGTATTACCTGGTTCGGTTGATATGGTAGCCGTGGGTGTACCAATCTTGTCCATATTTGGAACACCAACATTCTCTCCCATTGAATAATTATTCTCATTTTGAATACTACTCGAAGCTTTCGTATCCACTATTGTCGCAGTTCCATTCACTTGATTGCTATGATTCTCTTTGGAGGAGCGCTTAAGTGTGAACGTATTAACAACTTTAGAGAACTTTGATGGCGATTTGACCGCACTATCTAATGCCGCCTGTTTACAAGATGCTTTTGCCTTTATTGGCGGTTGTTGCTGACAGCAGTTATGGAATTCCTCATAATAACTTAAACGATTCTCTGCCACAGAATTGATGGTAGGCGGCACTGGTATTGATGATTTTTTTGAAATACCAGGCGTTTTGTTCGTTGACTTTGTTTTAAAAATACGATTCCACATTTTTTTACTCATTTTTTTTTTTCTTATAAATATCGCACTCCAACAAACACTACACAATAAACTCCTTTACAACATTTCTTCCAAAAATATGCTACGAAAATAGCGCTCACTTTTTATAGCTTTTCGAAGCAAACACCATTTATTGAGGGAAACCCGACAGAGCGACCGATATGCAGAAGATTTCACACATAAGTAACCGTGATGAACTTCACTTCATTGTCGAAGAAGAACTACTAAACAGCAGACGTTTTGGCATAAGACTGAATCCATCGGAACGAGCGAACGTTGTGCAAGGGTGGTATCGGCATGACGCGCCGGCCGCGTCGACCCAACAACAATGTGTTTCATTCTATGCGGTTGTCGCTTCTTCACAATACGACTTTTACATGCGCTAGTACGAGTATGTATGTCGACTTGTGTAAACTTGGCTGTTTCTTGCCCTGCGTGCTGCTTGTTTACTTAAACCAGCTGATGAATTCTGGGTGAGGAGGTGCACGGATATGATAACATTCAGAAAGCTGACGATGAAGACGAGTATTTTTGCATGCAAGCAATCTCTAGTGATGTGCGGTAGTGGAAGAAGCAATTTTAGTGTATTTTATGAAAATAATACTTTGGTGGTGGTCTGGAATTTATAAGTTACTGTCAACCAACCTGGATGCATTTAGACCTTATTTTCTATAGGGTATTGTTGATTTAAATTATTATTATTATTGTTTTCTCCTATCGGAACAAAACACTCACACAAGGAACTACTCCATTGTAGTATTGTAGTATTTATTCTCATTACATTTAAGTGCTTAGCAAAAGTGTGGTGCCCCGTCACGAAGCCAGTAATCAGCCTGCAGTCTTTCCTACTAGAGAGTCATGCCATCTGCAGTTGTGCTTATATGAAACGCAACTGTCAATGCCTTAACCGAGGACACAGGCAGACCTAACTGAGATTCGTGTTCTGAAAAGCTTTCTTTTGAGGCTTGCCTAGCAAGTTCATCAGCGATTTAATTTCCGGTGATCCAATTGTGACCTGGCACCCAGACAAGGCTCACTGAATTTAGCTTTAGCTTGATATGGATATCAAGGGGAGGGATGATTTAAATTAAACGTTTGATATCAAAAAGACAATGTACTAAAAATAATTATTATAGTAAGTTTTGGTATTTTGTAAATTGACATCATAACTTAGTGTTAAACTATTTAAAATATTTCTATGTTATGAGTTCATATGTTGCAGTTAAAGTTTTGCACCTGTCATATTTCAGTATACTCCAAAGTGAATGCCAGAATTTTACTTTTATTTAGCTGTTCTACAACTGGTCGCAGAATTGTGGACTCAACGCCAGATCACAAACGAGGCGGCCAACCGACTGGCCCATTTCTTGAGATAACACGCTCACCATACTTACTCTTCAATAAATCGATTGTAGCGTGTGCTGTGTGGCTTGTGGCATCATCCTGTTGAAACCACATGTTGTCCAAGTCCATATCTACCAATTCGGGTCAAAAATAATAGGTGATCATGGCGCGATAACGCTGACCATTCACAGTAACGTGACGATCGTTATCGTCGACAAAAAAATATGGCCCAATAACTCCGCCGGCATGCAAACTGCACCAAACAGTTATTTTTTGTGGATGAAGTGGTGATTCATGAAGCACATGTGGATTTTCACCTGACCAATAACGCATATTTTGCTAATTGACGAACCCATTCAGCCAAAAATGAGCTTCGTCACTGAAGATGATTTTGCGATGAAATTCATCATTTTGGCGCATCTTCTTCAGAACCCAATCGGAGAACGTACGTCGCTTCAAATGGTCCATCGGCTTTAATTCTTGAGTCAGCTTGATCTTGTATGGGTGTAAACTAGGATCCTTACGCAAAATACGCCATAATGTGGTCTGAGCGATGCCCAATTCTTGAGAAAGCCGTGGAAATGACTGATTTGGATCGTTTGCTACGGACGCCTGAACGGCAGCGATATTTTCGACACTTCGACTAACCCGTTGTCTCACTGACACGGCAACATCACACAACGAATATGTAGACTCAAATTTTTACACTAAACTTGTTATTGCCTGTCTACTAGGGAATTACGACCGAAAATTGGAGTTAACGCTCTTAAAGTTGCAGTCACCGACTCTGAATTTCGGTAAAAAATTTTTCTAATTTGCAGACGTTGCTCGTTCATGTACTTTACCGTGATGAAAATGTTGAGTTTACTGAATAAATTGACAGTGACAGTTTGATGATTAGTGAAAGAGTGCGTTCACAAATTAAATTCAAAGTTGTCAAGTCCCTATTGGAGAATCTTTAGAATTTTCCATTTTAGACAGCACGAAATATCTTGGCGTAATTAAGAACTTAATTGGAATTGCAACGTAAAGAAAGAACTAAGATCGCTGTTAACCCTTTTTTCATCTACAAATGAAGCATTTAGAGTTTGAATACTGTAATACTGACTTATCGCACTAGTGCGATAGAAGGCATTAAACAAAAATATGATACCCGGAAAATTAGTGGTGGTGCAAGGAATGGCATTGATAGCTATTACACATGAAATTTCTCAGTTGAACATCTTAAACCTTCCGTACGATTTATCACGTCCGGGAATGAATGAATGGCAGAGAGATGGGTTAACAAGGCCAAATAAAACTGATCTTTTAATTAAAACAGCGAATGGAACAGAACTCGGCTCATCTTCACAGATTTATACCTGAAATTGTAAATATATATTATGTATGTAACTCCCACCTCATTGTCATCTACATTAGAATGGAGAATTAATATCTTGAGCACAATGCTCAAGGCGCTATGCAGGTAAAGCTAAGTGCAATAATATTGGGTGCCACAACACAGTGCTATAGGATGAAATAATCTATTTAATGTTTGCAGAGAAAGAAGAAAGACTAGAAAGGAGTGAGAGTATGGATATCCAGCCTTCCATATGCTTAATAAAGTGTATCATTGAAGATATAACCATGTAGGGGAGAAACCTAAGATCGTGAAATCTAGGTGGGTATAAGATACCTTACCTAAGGTGTTATGGGCCCTTTTTGATCAAAACTACAAGGCTTGGATGAAAGGCTAAATGAACTCTAAGGTGCTAGTGATATTCCATAGGGAAGGTGGGTATTTATTCCTTACTAGAAATTTAACATAACGTAATGTTAAAAATTAAAGCGATTTGTACATTCGAAAAAATTTGACGCTAACATATGTACGAGTATGTTATATCATATGTTGGTAATAGGAAGTTTTGTTGAACTTTTAAAAATTTGTTTCCAGCAAGAAAGTGCCGCGAATGACTTAAAGTACTTTTGGACTAGTGAATCAAAGTGATAATCAAAGAATATAAGATTGCACCGATGTCTACTCAATTTCGTTTTATTCTGCCCAGTTCGTTACCAGAGACTTGTAAATTTGAGAGTATATGCATATGTTCGTTTGCATAGATTCCAGATAGAACAAGTGAAATTAAATGCAGCTTTAATCAATTAAAGACTTTGTGTGTAAGTTTTCTTATTATGAATATCCAATAAGATCGCATATTTAAGGTTTGGAACAAAGAAAAACATTAATTCGTTTTTTTTTTCCTTTGATTCTTATAGTAAATTGTTAGCCCTTCATTGTTCTGCATCAATACTTTTAACTTATTTCCGAGAATACTGGCTTCAATTCAGCACAACATAATAAGTCATCATCACTTATTTTCCCATGTTCCGAGAATTGGATGTGCCAAATTATTGCATATTCATAGTAAAAAATAGCTTCCATGCATTGCTACGATTGTCAATTTGAATCTTATATAATTCGCAAGAATTCAGAAACGTGGTTAAGGAGGAAAAAATAAATTCAATGAATATTTTCCAAAAACATAATCTTGTATTCATTTAACCATAATATATGTATGTATAAGAAGGAGATCAACAGCTGAAGTTACGACAATGTGTCACCATCCCCTCAAAATTGATGTTGCCGTCCGAAGTTAGCAAGATTGATTTGGTTAAAGAAAAAACATTAAAAGTCAGGCTCTTCGATGTACTCGTATTTATAGGGTTGTACAACATGATTTGATAATATTGTAAAAATTTAAAATGCGATCCGTTGGCTTCTGTAACTCTCTTTCAGATTTTACTGCATTTGCGGCGACATACATACTCGTATGTGCGTCCTATAAGGCATTTGTAGTTCTGTGTATTTTGTTTTTGACATGGAAGTTCCAGTTTAGATTTTTATTCAGGACAACTTCTTTGAATTCGATTAGAAAAACCGGTAGTTATGCCAATGAGATGAACTAAATCTACACAATTGATGGTTTTATAATATGATAAATGATTTTCAGGTTTTATTTGGTTTACTAAACGGTTTGGTTCTCCTTCGATAGATTGGCCTTGTCATATGCTATTAATTAGCACACAGTGACATGTTACGTTCAAGAATGATTTTAATATAAATCTAGCAATGTTTTCATTTCATTTAATAAAAACGACGACAAACTAATCCTCACATAGGATTAAGAAAGTGGCTACTTTGTTACTCAACTTATGGTTAAACCCCACCTTTAACTTCCATTAGGCTTACGGTATGTATATTATATTTCAGCTTTCTCTTAATACCGCTACCAGAGGAGGTACTACTAAGTCGACGCTGTCTTAGTTCTGAGGCGGTTATACTTTCTAGCTCTCACTGGGGTATAATTTAACTGAGCTAATTGGCCCCAAAGGGTCAATTCTAATCTCTGTCAGCATACGGATATGCATCAGTTGTTTAAAAATCATTTGTTGATTCCTTCTTTATTGAAAATCAATACCATGCACTGTCTCTGATGCCCGGGGACCTTACTTGGTATACCTGACAATACTTTAGACATTCTGTAGAAACTATACACTAAGCTCTGCGCTATAGAAGCAATCTTCCAATTTTATAAAAGGCTAGACAATGGATAATGGATAAAGGTGTAATGAAAAGTAAATCTTTTCTACTGCGTTATTACGTGTTTGAATATTTTAGTCTCGGAATTGGAAAAGTAGTTAAATCGACAAATGGCTCCGCGGCCAATGATGGATCGGGCGCCGATGGCTTTTAGGAAACTAGAAACTGGCACGTTTCCGTCATGTACAATTTTTATTCAAAAATATTTATGAAATTCTAATGGCAGGGAATTAAACTATGGAAAATACAAAATAAATGTTAAGAAAAGTCTGTAGTGTTAGAAATCTACCTTGAAGACTTTGCTCATTTGATGCAACATTTCCAAAATAGTTTAAAAATGCAAGAATGTTCTGAGATTGGCCAGAAGGTAGAATACACCGGTTCCCGTTTGGGTCAAAAATTACAAGTGAGATTTTTGATAAACTCTCTAAGCAGGGTTCAGAAGATAGATTTAATTTGATATTACATTGGACCCACAAAACGATATTTCCATCTGCACCCTAGAATACTGCTTCTGTGAGGTGTCAGGCCTCAATCCTGCTAGAAATATTTGAAGTCTCTGTTTCTCCCTTTTTAGCAAATTTACTTTTCTCTTACCAGAAATAATTTGACTCTCGAAATTGATTGTAGTAACACGAACCATCAAAGCCCTCATCCAAGGGTCACTCTCCTTAAAAAAATGCTCATACTTTTATAAAATATACTCGTACCTTGAATATTCGCCAGCCCATAACTGAGATGACAGGCCCTTGATACGAAAATAAGACTTCAACTTATGTACGTCTCGCAAAGTATTCGAAAAATTCATTGGTCGAACTTGTGCTCTTGCTTTCTATAGCATAGTGGATTTGGTCAGATTGAAATGCTACAATACATGTAAGGAATTTTCGATCCATACACACTTTTATGGAGTTTGTATTCTTCTTTTTTTTTAACGAAAAATTTGCAATTATAAATCTAACCCGGTCTAGTATATATAATTTCAAAAACAGTTTTTTACTGCAACCTAAAAAAATTATTTGACCATAAAACGTAGCACGGTTCAGATACATAAGTGGCCATAATTGCGAATTCCACTTCATGAGATTAGGGCTTGCAATCTTTATCTTAAATCAAAATTGGTTAAAAGCAAAAGTAAACTAAACCAAGTCAATTTGTCATTTATTTGTCTTCTTCTGCATGGATAAAACCAAAGTACAATAAAAGCCATGTCGCCGAATTTTTACATGTCAAGCGAACGTGTGATCTATTTTTGAGAGATTGGCCTACTTCAAGCCCTCAAGCGATGGAATCAAACTTGACCCACAATTTTTCTTCATTTGAATTTATGAGGGCAACAACTTACTCGTATAGTGCCCATTCTCAGACTCGCACCCAAGTCCAGGTGAATTGTCGTAAAAACCTTGAGCCGTAAACAGTAGCCATTCTTGGAAAACAACAACAAAATCAACTGTTATTCCCTAATTAACATGGATCTCATGATTTTGCAAACTAGTTTCATTCAAATGTGCACGTTGTGTTACAAATTAAAAAAAAAAAAAAAAAAAAACAAACAAACAAACAGAAAATGTGGCTATGTAGCTGGTTTGAATTGTGGTGTACTATGCATATATTACCCAAAGTCTCACTTCTTTGTTCTCTGGAATAAATTTTTAATTGAAAGAGTAATACATATATGGTATATGTATGTATAAAGAAATTAAAAAACAACATAAAAATCTGTTACAAAATTATTAGTATATACATCAGTGCCACATCATTAGATGCAACGATAAAATAGCTTTTATTTACTTAGTATCTTGAAAGTCCATTTTCCATTTTGTAATAAAAGAATAGGAGTAGCGGTTGGTCTGTTATGAGTTTTATAATATAGTTTAGCAGTTGAACCATCTCGAAGCGCGGCTTAAGCATTTGAGGGAATAAACGGTTAATTTGAAGTAAGTACCATTGGCAATGTCAATGTGACACAGATGTTAATTTATAAGAAGTACAATAAGTAAATCATTGGCTCAAAAGTCCCGGGTGGGCTAAGCCCTTGCTCCTTCAACTCACTCTGTTGTTTTTCTTTTCATTTTGTGTACATTTTACTGACTGACATTTTTTCATAGGCAATTTTTTCGAAGTTTGGTGTTGACCTCGCAAAAGATAATTACTTTTTCAGCTTTCCGGTGTTGGCCGAAATTTTAACCCAGACCCTCATGCATAGTAGTCAATGACCACTCCACCACTGAGCTCAAATCCTATACAGTACACTACAAATAAAAAAAAATATTTTTGAAGTCATCACCATTTTCATAAACAATGGCAACTTTCTAAAATTCAAAATCACGGTGACTATAAGAGGTTTTCTCTATACGAGTATTACTCTTTAGAGTCAGGCAAATATCGTAGTTTTTCGTTGGTTAAAAATAAGTTGCTAAAAATAAGATTTTACAAACATAAGAACTAGGAAAACTTTCACAAACGATAAATTAGTACAAACTCAAGTAAAAACACTCGTATAGTGTGTTTAAAAATGAAATAGATTTGGTAAGGTGAACAGCTACAATAAAACGAGATCAGTCATGAGACAACAGGGACATTCGTAAACTACACAATAGAGTATACGCTGGTACTGTGTGCAATGTGTACACTTTACTCCAATTTAATATATGGTAGGGTGGTATAGGGGGTACATCTTCGTGATTCAGGAGATGTGATAAATATAATGTGGTGCATAAAAAAAACGAGAAAAAATAAGGGATTTTAATTCAATGCAACCCGCATCTAGGCTTTACAACCTCAGCTCTTCTTTCGACAAGTTCGAAGTCTATATCAGAGTGCAGTTAAATGATCTTTTGGATGGATGATGATTATTGACTTTGTAGTAACTCTTAGAGTAACATTTAGTAAGTTCAATTTAGAGTTCGACAAACAAGAAGAAAGTGTTTCACACACTAGAGAAATGAATTCGAAGTTGAATGCTTATGCGCAAGTGTAGTACTCGTATCCATTACTCGTATCAAGTATTAAATCACATTTAAGCAGAGCAGGTCGATGGCTAGATTAAATATACATACTTAGCCGAATTACGGAGAGTTAACATTTTTCATCTTTTCGACATTTCGTCATGGTTGGATTTCGTATCCCGGGAAAACGTTTAGCCAAAATACCCAACGATGTATTTTAAATTTCTGTACAACTTTTAGTAGACTTTTCAATCTCATGTCGGACTTAGGTAAAGTAATGGTTTAGCAGTTTCTTCAATAAATATATGCAGATGGAACGAGTTAGCCTTGAAGCGAACGAAATAACTCAGAAGTAGTTAGGCAGCATACCTATTTTGAAGTAAACATCGACTACACAAATGGCACCCCAGAGGAATTTGACGCAAGCTAACGGTTGGAAACAATTAATAATACAAATGGGTTTTAAAAATTGGCAACGAAAGCAAAGAGATTTATCTATAAAACATCTATCCTTCTTTAAAAGGAGGACCATAAGTAACAAAACTTAGCAGATACTTAGCACTTTTGAACGAAAAATTCTTCAAATATACGTTTTATCAAGAACTTTGGAGCTATATTAAGATGTTAATACTTATAGACGTAGACCGTAGACCGTAGACCGAATGGGCTACAATTCTTCAGCATAGCAATACCAAGTTCCCATTTTAAAACCAGAGCTGTTGTGGATACCAGAGTGTTTGGTTTGCATACCTACTTACAATCAGAACCCCAAAGATTGATGTAATTCAAGAGCTTCGAGTATCCGAAATACCAAACCTATGTTTTTAGGATCATCACGCATTGTCAATAGAAGAAGGATTGGTATACGAAGACGATAACCAAAGGAGTATAGACATTATTAATAAATAATACGAAAAGCAACGGTCCAAAGATTAAGCATTGTGGAACCGCATTACCTACAAACTTCAAGTACGGCCGAAACAACTAAAGGAAACTTGCTGTCGAGATCAATTTATTGCAACAATCTTCTACAAACGAAGCCTTATCGGAGCCAATCCTTTCGATCTCGATGTTCAATTTCCCTAACGCATCAATCACAAATGGAAGGATTAATTTACAGCAACTGACTTCTTATTTAGGGTATTAAGAATAATATTAAGTTTTGAAATATAATAGAATTGTTTCTGTCTGCGAATTTCGTCAGAGAAAGTTTTCCATCTATAATAGGTTTTGTAAATTAAGAGCTGTTGTTTGCAGCAAACAACCCCTCAAATTGTATGTGTTAGCTTTTTCTAGTCGAACGCAACTATTAATTAATTAATTCTTATAATTCTATAGGTTATTTTAAAAGCTAAAAGAAAATTCACCTACAAATAATTGGAACTGCGTGCTGTTCAGTATCATTTTACACATCTAAAAATCTGAATGTAATTGCTTTGTTGACGGTTTTGCAACTACAGATGGCTTGGATCACCATTTCCATTTTGGTCAAACTTGATCACACTTCATACGCATCGGTGACTGTATTTGGGCAGGACAAGTAAAAGCAGCCAACCAACAACTTTGGCGAATGCAATCGAAAGTACTCGTACGTTGCATAAGATCACCACTAACACATTCTGTCATTAACTGCAAAAATTGGTCACAACCTCTGGCATCTCATCGGTCTGTGCTCTGGACTGATGCCAACGAACAATATCTGAAAATAGATTTTATCCCATCTTTGCATGGAGGAAACGCACAATGCCCTCCCAACTTCATTACAAATTCAAAATCTTGATGACTCGATGCCTGCCCCAAGACTTTGGTGGCTGCTTTCTCAATTTTTATGGATGCAATGCCCTTTGAGTGTGCCCAGCCAAGCGGTAATCGGTCAATTGAAAAGTCCAAGTTTCTTGTTTGTTTGTACGAATACGAATACGACTACGAGTGAGGATATACATACTACGAGTATATTGCGGATCTATAAGAACGAACGAAATCAAGCAGAATGTCGATCTGTTGATAGCCATTTAATTCAACCCAATTGAAAGTGAATTTAAGACATTCAGACTCCATTCTCCAACAACAATTAATCAATTGAAATTGTTTTCTATTCTCTGCATCCATTAGGTTTGTGTTTCTGTGTTTTTAAACTCTTCTGGTTGAAGTAAAACAAATAGCCGCGGAAACAAAGCTCTCCAAAGAAAAAGGAAAAGTGAAAATTCTTAGACCTCAGAGATGCAACGCGACTTAAACAAATTTATGTGAGATTGTGGAGACACTTTTATTTTTCTCAAAATTAAATTCCCTTCACCTTTAATTGTTAAAAGGTTGCATGCATCTACCGTGGATTTTTAATGAAAAAAGCGCCTCTTTAGGAAAACAACAAATTAATTGTGCAAATAAATTATATCTTGTTTGCAGGCAGCGCCAAGGCATGAAAGCACATCAGGGTGACACATTGTGCACAATTGTGACAAATCATTCCCATCTTGACTTCTGAACAAAGGGATACATATACATAATTGTGAACGTATAAACGATAAGACAATTTATGAGGTATGAGTTTGTGCGTCCTTCATCTTTAACTGGCTTCCCACGGGCTCATGTCGACCTTTGCCAAAACTTTTCAGCTCATTATAATTCTATTTCTATTTCGGTGTGAGATTTTGATTTTCTTTTATTGATCTAACAAAGTCGTTGGTATGAAAATAAGGTGGTGACATTGTTTTGACGATAACAACAATAATTTAGTATTTCCAAAACAAAGGGTTGATGGCAATGACATTTAAGAGGGTGATTTTTTCTAAAGAAACGTGCATGATATAGTCAATAATCGTTGACAAGCTAGACAGTCGAAGAACTAGAAGCAAATGTGGTTATTGTTGATTTTAAAAAAATTGTTTTATGCCAACAAGAGTACTTTATGTTCTTCAATTAAAACAGTCTATCCATTTAAGACGACTTACTTCACCCTTAATACTTAAATGAGCTCTTGTCTGGATCAGTTCCTATTTCATTCTTTTCATAGGTTTGTAGTCTTGTAATGACAATTTGGTTTATTATTCTTATATAATCTATCACGGCATTACACTTAGGATGTCGATTTGCCATCGAACATCCAGACCAGACCATTTTAGAAGCATAACTCACTCACTTCAATTGAAGTTTTCTCATACTTTCACGAATTTGGATGGTACCTTTGTGTACATCTATTGTACTCAGTTATATATCAAACGTATTAAATCTGATATCAATTCTGCCACATGCATTATTTGCTTAGGTTTCGTTTATCAAACAATATCTGAAATAGGATATCCTTTTCGACTTTTTTTTTGCGCCGACAACAGATTCAGAGTCAAAATGTCTGAGAATACCTATTTGTGTGAATTTTCGTACAGCGTCTGCGATATGGTTTTGTATTTCTGAATATTTTTTTTTATTTCAAATTAATGTTCTTTTTTGTTAGTACAGCGCACAGAATTAGTCCATCCTACCTCTTATGTGTGGCAACTGGTGGTAGAAACCACCACCATCACGCTTCCTTTAACACTCTGACAGCAAGCACACTTAGGTGTCTAGCAAAAGCTGAAATGCCGCTAAGCTTTTAGGAACATTCGTTAAGTTTGTCCGCATCCTGGAGAAGCATGCTATTTGTAGTTTTCCTCAATGGAGAAGAAGTCTTTCCCTACGACTTGGTTAGCAAGTTCATCGGTTGAAGTTCTTTTCGTCATATGCACGCCACCTGAGTCGAGATCTTCCTCTACTGCATCGTTCCTCCTGGATTAATTCGAAGATTCTGCGGAGCTTAGTATTCATCCGACACAAGTTTACTTAACACGTACTGAAGCCTTGGTCGGTTTTAAAGTCACCAGTGAAGATTTAACTACATTTTTTTCCTGGCTTTACATATTTGCTTCAGACAAACCAGAGTCAGAAGAGTGTCAATGCACAACACGCAACATTTAAACTGCAGTGCGAGGTATGCCAAAGACCAGTTCTTTTTAAATGACATAATATGGTGACAAGCACCATGTCTTGTTAAAAACAATGAACTCAAAAATATTAAGAGACTAAATAGTAGTGACAGAAAACTGACTTCACTTTGGAAGTTTTCAACGTGATATATTTGGCCTAAAGAAGTTTTCCCTTCAGGATGATACCCAAGCATTAAGCCTCATCGGAAAAATAGCTTGTACTTTCCAGAAAGAAAACAAACTCAATTTAAAGTGTATTGATTGCAAGTACATTTCTGGTGTAAAACTCGTCGGTTACATCTACCTGTGATTAAGAAAAAACAGTCGGTAAGCATAATGCAGCAGGCAATATAGCTACATCATCGGCAAATAATTCAGTGCTATCATTAGAACAGTTCAAAAGATCCAGATTAAAAAATATATCAAATCGTCTTGACTACCCTTTATTCGCTGTTGCCTGCTGCCTCGCACACTATTGCCCAAGGATTGAAACCTCATCATAATTTGAAGTATTCACTACCCGCCGTAACTAACGAAGGAATAAAAAGAGATGGTTGCTACAGATGCTGGGATCAAAAGAAATAAAATCTTAGAATTTTAAAAAGGCTGGGCTAGTGTTTTTGTTTTGTGTTTGAGCTTCCACAGACATTTCGGTTTTTCATGAGCAAAGTGCTTACATGTGGCACGGCTAGGATACAACTGTTCTCTAAAATTTAAAAGATATTGAGATTTTTTACTTATTCCAAGGAGAAATTCAAATCATTATCTCCATTTTTCTCTCTTTTTCATATAATTTCCATTTGATTACTGTCTATGCTTTTTTCAACGATTACAGTTCTAATTTTATCCATATTTTGCCTCATTGGTTGAAACTCCAAAAGTTGGTGATGGAAGGGCAATAACAATTCTTATTTATTTATGTAGTCAATCTAATGTTTCTTAATTGGATTATGTATAGCTTTACTCAAATTATTTGTTTCGTGAGTCATTGGTTTAATTTTAAATTATATTTCAGTTGTTAACTCATTACTGATATATATATCTTTTCCTACCTAATAGTGTTTCAATTTAGAGAGACAGTAAATTTAGTAGCTATTCGATGAAGTTCAACCTTTGAGTCGTTCAATGATAACTATGACTCGATATCAAAGGATATGCATATAAGGTATATACGGTCGCGTTCAAAAGAATCGGGCTAATCAAATCGGCTACCCATTTTATTAAAAAAAATCGAACTAATTTTTTTATTATAAATATATTATCTACGATCTAATTTACAGACTTCATTTGCCTCCCAAATTTAGTGTGCAAAAGTATCGGGCCATACTATTTTTCAGAAATTTCTGTCATTATTCTCATTCGTTTTTGATCAGTTCTCAGTGTAAGTTAGTATTAGTTTAATAACTACTGAATATGGCACCCTACACTGATATTCAAATAAGCCAAAGAGTTATGGAACTGTCAGAAAATGGGAAATCATCCAGAGAAATCGCAACGTTATTATCGATCGGGAAAACAACAGGGAATAACATTATCGATAAAATTAGGGCTGGTTTAGGTCTAGACAATCAACCCAAGTCTGGAAGACCGCGGAAAACAACATCCCGTATAGACAGGATTATTAAAAGGAAATCTTTGGCTAATGTCAGAAAGACCGCTGCTTGTAGACATTGCTGAAGAACTAAAAGCCGAAAATCTTTCAATTGTAAGTCGGAGTACCATTTCCAGAAGGCTAAATAACGTGGGATTATTTGGACGTGTCGGCTCTAGAAAGCCATTAATGTCCCAAAAGAACCAGGAGGAAACAATACGGTTTGCTCGAGAACACCAGAACTAGACTACAGCGCAGTGGTCACAAATTTTATTTAGTGACGAATCCAAATTCAACTTATTTGGCAGTGATGGCAGGCAGTTCGTAAGACGTCCGACTGGATCGAGGTACAGCCACAGATACCAAATCCCAACTGTAAAACACGGTGGGGAGCGTTATCGTTGGGGTGTATTTTCAGTAAAAGGTGTTGGACCATTATACAACATCAATGGCATTATGTAGGTACGCTGCATATTACAAAAATGTTCTGGAGAATGTTATGCTACCTTATGCTGAAAAGAATTTGTAAGACGGGTGGATATTCCAACACGACCCCAAGCATACCACCAAACTTGTCAGCGAATTGGTTGCTACGAAAAACATAAGAGTTTTTTCTTGGCCAGCGCAATCCCCGGACTTAACCCCATCGAACCTTTATGGGACGAGTAGGGAAATAAGGTGTATGCAAAAAAGCGTTCAAATAAGACCGATCTCTTTGCATCTCTATGTGAAGAATGGAGAAAAATTGATGTTGAGCACCTGACTCGCTTAATAGAGTCAATGCCCCGTCGATGTGCGGTTGTACTTTATGCGAAGGGAATGGCAACAACGTACTAAATCTCCTAGGTGTACAGTTTAGTTTTAATTCTATTAATTTTATTTTATTAAAATATTTGTTTTCATAGCTAGTTTCAAGTACGATTAAAATGGCCCGACACTTTGGCACACCCTAAATATTGAATTTTTGCAATAAAACTGAATTATTTATGAATTACTGAAAACTTTTGTTCGTTTTTTTATTTATATGGAATAAACTTTATTTTATGCTAACCAAAATTTGAAAAGATTTTTCATTTAATGCGATTTTCATTCAACTATGTTTGGCCCGATTCTTTTGCACACCACTGTATATTGATAACCGGTAATGATTCGTTCACTGATTGCAGAGTTTTCAGGTTACAAACCTAGAATCTATTGTAGTTGAGATGCTTAAATCACTTTGAAATTCACGGTTTTACCCCTTCTAGGTCGAAAATCAAAATACTCTGTATTAGTTATTTGAGGTAAGAATTGACAAGCTGGAACATCGATGAACTGTTTTGTGTCTCACCTTGCGCTATTGGTATTTTCATCACCACTGCTCCATTGAAATTGCTATGAATGCTCATCAGTTTACCCTCAAGCCCACTTTCGAACGTATATTGAAATATCGTGATTCTTTCTGAAGCCGTACATCTCGCTTATGGAATGCATTGTCGCGCTCTTTATTTCCTGACCATTATAACCTTCATACATTCAAAACAAACTTACATCGGTACCTCTCTTTCTTTCCTCCCTAGCTTTCCTTCACCCGCCCTGTGTGCAAACATTTTAAAGGTATCTTAACCCCTTGAACGCGCGCTAATTTGAAAAAACAGAAACTCGATGGACAATTTCGCTTGACTTGATTTGAGTTGGCACTGACCGGATTAATTCTGGGAATATCCGTGGAGAGTACACATCAGTTTGGCTTTGTTTACCTTTTAGTGGTAGGGCCCGAGAAGGCTGAGCAACAAGAGAACAAACACACTACAATACTCTGTCTGAAATGACTGATCCTTAGATCCCCTGATGCGAATGACATCTCTCGATTGAATCAACGATAACGTCAAGAACCAGCTTGATATATATATTATATACATTTGGAGCTAAGGTCAATAGTAATTTTTCAAATGCTGAATCAAATGCAAATCAAAGAGATAGTGGCGCATAAACCACTAATAGGTTCACAGCAGGTCTTATGTTACATCCCCCAAGAGAGATTAATGCAAGGGGAAGGACCGGAAAGAAGTATGATGAACAACTGTGACGTATACAACGGTGTGTGTTCAAACAACGAAGGCAGCGTCAATATGGGAAAGTATTTATAAAGTCGCAGACTGGTGCAATAAGTCTTGAGCTTTTGGCATGTTAACGAACGCCTTGTAAAAATCCACATCAAAACTAAATTCGGCAACACCCGTCTGGTACTCACTCACACTTTTTCAAGGCAGAAAGATGATGCTACCGAAAAGTAAATGAATTCGAGCAATGTCCTAAATATGACATTAAGGTGTGGAAGCGGATATAGGCTAAGTGACTTGGCTGGTTTTACTACTTCAGTATTCACAAGTCAGTATGATGGTCATCTGGTTATCAAACCGTCAATCAAACTAATCACGTTGCACTTCACCAGTACTATACATAGATGTCCGAACATTTTGACTGGACAATAAAGGCGCAGTCTAGGAACATCTCAGACGCAATAACAATGAATGAGAAAATACGTTGAACGTCTGTAATCGCAAAAAAACATATAAACCTTTGCCGACTGCCTCTTATGAAACCGTCTAATTAGAGCACAAGCGGTCAGAGGTAGGTTCTGGCAGCTCGCCAATAACCTATTTTTTTCAGAAATTCAAACTCCAGGCGATTTTCAAATTTGTATTCTAAATGATACAGGACAGCCCAAGCTTTACAACGTCGCCCATATCTCCCTAGTTTGGCCGGTACAGGCGCTTTAATAGAACACAAGCTGTCAAAGGTGGATTCTGGCAGGTCGCCAATAACCTCATTTTCCCAAAAACGCAAACTTCTGGTGATTTTCCTACATGTACTCTATTTGATACAGGAAGGTCCATACTTTACGAGAAGGTCAATCAATCAGTCAATTTTGTTTTGCTTTGCAAAGAAACTGCTAAAATGCTGTTAATCAAAAGCAAAAAATAGCACCGACGACGTCATCGAAAAAATACTAAAATAATATGAAAATAAATCAAATAATAAAATAATATAATAAAATGTGAAATTCATAGGTGCTGCTGATACCACTCAGATAATGGACACAATGTCTCGTGTGTCACTCTGTTCTATCCCTATTTCCACAACAGTGCTCCATAGAAATCGCCAATAACATTCCTCCCCTTCAAACTTTTAACCGTAACTCCCACCTCGCTATAAATACTCATCAGTACATGTCCAAGCCCACTTTCGGATGTACTCTAAAATATCGTGATTCGTTCCTAAGCCGTATAACTCGCTTACAAATTTACAAATTTATTTATTTATAATTCATTGTTCACATAAGATTTAATAACATCTTTTGAAAAAATGGAACAAGCTTTAACAATATTTTAAATTAAAATTAAAGAAGAAAAAAGAAATGAACAATAAGAAACTATTAACAAATATAAATTAAGAAATGGATAGAGAAGGAAAGATAAAAAAGAAATATAGAGAATATAATAAGATAGAAAGATTAAAAAGAAGATTTTATGATGAGGGGGATAAAAATTTGGGAGTTTAGGAAATTAGGATACACAGGAGGATTTTACTAGAAGTTTTCAGCACAATATTTAAAAACTTCTTTACTGAAAGAACTTGTGTTACTCATGCGCTTGATAGCTAAGGGCAAACGATTCCAAAGTTGAATTGAATGTACAAAAAATTGCCGAGATGTATTTAAATATTTGCACCTAGGTGCTACCAGCTGTAAAGTTCTTTTATTTCTCGGAAAGTTTACAATCTCGAATAGATATTCTGGGGTTTTCTTTGCTAGAATTTTATGCAAAAATAATATTGGACGATATTTTAAAAGGCCAATCAAGGAACAGCCGACGATTTGCTTGCTATATGCAGAAATGTGATCATATCTTTTTACATTAAAAATGTATCTCGCGCAGGCATTGTATGCGACAGTTAATTTTTTGGCAGAATCGTGGTCCATATTTGCAAATATTTCACAGCCATAGAGAATAATCGGGAGAATAAATGCCCTTACAAGTTTTAGTTTAGTATTGGTTGGAAGGTAGTTAGCAGTGGGATTAAGACCTCGGAGTGCTCCATAAATTTTTGAAACAATTTTATTTATATGGACGTTCCAATTCATATTGCTACTCAAATAGACTCCGAGATTCTTAATGTGGTCAACGTATTCTATTGGGGAATGGTTCAGAAATAATGGAGGTATAAACTCTGTACGTCGTCCGGCATTTATTACCATAGCCTTTGTTTTGATTGGATTTAGCATAAGGTCGTTGTTTAGTGACCATTTATAGACATTATTTAATTCTTGGTTGAACATTTGCAGCGTTTGATGCTTGTTTGCACTTGAAAAGAGTGTATATATCTGTTCATCGTCAGCATATATATGGTAGCTGCAATCAGAAAAGCATTTGGAGATATCGTTTACGAAACAAGTGAATAAAAGCGGCCCTAAAACAGAGCCTTGAGGTACCCCTGAACGGACAGGAAGACATGATGTTTGCTTGTTATCATGAAAAACGTACTGAGATCTGTTGGATAGGTACGAAGATATCAGTTTAACCAACGAGTTATCAAACAGAAATTGATATTTAAGTTTTTTTGGTAGAACTTTTGCTGTTTTCCAGTTTTCCGGAAAAACAGAAGTCATTATAATGGTATTACAGATGTGAGTGATAGGATGCAAGACAGAAGGAAGTATAATTTTTATAAATTTAGGAGCAACGTTATCTGAACCAACTGCATTTGACTTTACACTTTACATATAATATTTCCGACAGTTACTACATCTACACAAGCAAGAGAAAAAGCTGAATCAGAATAAGCAAAATTGCTCGTAAGGTCTTGAGAGCTACGAATATCTAATGACATTGACTCTCTGCAAGTCGAAACGAAAGTCTTATTTAGTTCTTCCAGATTCATGCTATTGGAAGGTGATATATTTTTCGAGGTAAGACCCATCTGGCGAATGTTTTTCCAAAAGTCAGAACTTGAAGAACATGATTCAAGTCTGTTTTTATAAAATGAAGATTTGTTCTTTCTTAAGAGACGTGTTACAGCATTTCGAAAGATTTTAAACTCTCTGTAAATTTCCAAACATTTGTAACGTCTCCATCTGGCATATAGCAAATTTCGTGCTTTTATCAATTCAACGACTTCCTGAGTGAGCCAAGGTAATTTAATTTTGGTCTTTTTGAAACTTCGCAAAGGCACATGTTTAGTAAAAAGATATTTAATTTGGTTATTAAAAAAAGAAACTTGGAAGCTTGTGTCATTTGTATGTATTATGTCATTTGTATTATCCTAGTCGCTATAAGTTGCAAACTTTTAAGACCTCTTCCTCCCTAAATTCTAAATTTCCTTTGCCCGCTCTGTATGCAAACACATGAATATGAATATATTACAAGTATTTTTCCGACTAGGAACATTCTGATTAATATAAAAGTGTTGAACTTGATACATTGTGATTAGAGCTCACTGTAAGATTTATGGTCCAACGTGCATTGATTGTACTTGATGACACCAAACTGATTTTAAAAATACGAGTATATGCGTATATAATATGAAACTTCTCACTACAAGAAAATCACGAATCTTTCCGATCTAAATCAGCTAGTGCTGAAAAGTGTTAGTTTCCTTTTTTTACAAAGTTTAGGATGTCGTCTCAACGTAATACTTCGCTGCTGCTTTCACCAGACTCAAAACAATATAGCTTATCTAGCCTGTATAGAGTCTGTATATATTTGACCAGGCTCGGATTCGCATGCACTGATCAATAGCCATGTTTCAACTGAAAAAAATTCCTTTTTTACAACTCGTATTGAATTGAAGTTTAACTTTTCGAGTATTCAGGGCCTACTGTATCCAACCTAAGTTGAGCACATAAACGTCAAGTGATACTGTATTGGTGGATGTAAAAGGTAAATTACGAGTATTTCACTTGCCCGAACCATGACGTAGAAAGTCGAGTACTTGTGTACAATTTCTACCCTCGAACAAATACGAAGAGAACAGGTTTCATCAAGTTCAATGGCATACATAAATATGGAGAGAACTGCCCCCGTTCATTGCGAAGTACGAGTCCCAAACGATCTTCGGCTCATTGGAAAATAACGACATTTGTGATTCAGGATCCACTAGAAATTGTGAATATTTTTACCAACCTGTTAAATAATCGCCAAAAGAGATAATGAAACATTCAATTCGTCAAAACTCCCGTTGATAAGCAAGGTATTCGAAAATGTAATTAATAGAGCCTTAACTTAATGGGTGAAGAACGAGAATATCACTCAGGATAACTATTTTGTTTTCAAGGTGAACCATTATATCTGCGACGTCTACCTATTTAGGTTTGAGCGACTTGATTTAGAACAGGTTAGCGGTGCCGATATACTTTCACATCACTGTGACAGCTGTGGACAACTCATGAGCCGGAACTGGGAAAAAAACATAATGAAGCCAGGATATTGCTTATGAGTCTGATTTAAGGTAAGTCTATCCTAATCTAAAGCCTTTTGCACGTCAACTGCCAACAACTCGTCTAAAAAAGAATCGGACTCGAACCTTACTCCAATTGGGGTAGACAGAAAAAACTTACACCTCTCATAGTATTGTACAAAGGCGAACAACTAGTTAATATTTCTGAGCGCAAATCAAAGACTAATTTTTGTATATACACTGCAGCAATGTGCATTAATTTGCCCATCCTCTCCAAAATGTCAGCACAAAATTGTAATGGCGCCGCCACAGCTCCAAATTAAATGTAGCAAATAGGATTGCATGTCTGGAACGCCAGCAATAATTCAATTAAAATCTTTAATTCGGAGCAATCTTCCTTCGAGATACTCGTACTCGTACATATGAAATCTCCATCAAAGAGGGCATGTTAAGTCTGAATGTACTCCCAGAGGAAACTGGCGTAATTTAATTAACAAATCACACTCTGCTGGTGACGAGTGCACTAATTCACCATCAGTCTGTTGCTCTTTTATGAATAGGTGCAGAAAAAATCAATTAGATAATAAAATACTTACATAAAAGTTAAACCTAAATACGTGTATTGTGTAACCCAGCGGTTGGCTGGCCCATAAATTTTTCATCAAGAATCCGAATAAAACGAAAGCTCAATCAAGAATGACAAAATATAGGGAATATCATATGTGTATTACCACTTTTCCGCTTCAGTCAACATTTATAGGTAGACTAAATTGGTTCCCTATTTGAGCATTTCAAAACCTCACCTTCTATAAAGATTTTTTCACATTTCAATCCAAATGCAGACTCTGGTATGAGTTTCTCAACTTTCAAGAGATTTCATTAAGGTGCTCAAACTTTACGAAATAACAAGATCGGCATTCTTTTAATGGTGAGCCCCCTTGAAGATGGTCTTGAGCAATGCCCATCATATGAGTACTTCTCACTATCTGTATCTATGTATATTTACGAGTATGTACTCGTATATCTATGTTTATCTGCATTTCTTGCAAACGAAACAATCGAGAGCTTTTCCTTTGAATGAAATTGAAGAAAAATTAGTTGTTGAAATGGTTTCTTTTTAAATAAACAATGCATCGTGTAGGTTGTACAATAGTTTCATCTATTTTTGGACAGAACAAGCTTTCTTTTAAGGGACGTTTACGACGAGGTTTCGGGCTTCTGACAGTTCATAATTTGTTTTGCTTTGATGCGTCGCTGTCATTGCCCTCTTTTATTAGTTGACAAAGTTGGTTCTACGCGATTCTGATTGAATTGTGTGAGGGGCATAAAAGGGGGTCATTCGGTTGATATATGGGGAGGTTTGTTTATTTCGTTTCACTGAAAGACGCAGGCAAACATAAATTGTTTGTTATTTGTTGTGTGCGGCTTGAACCAATTTGTTGACTGCATCTGTTTAATTGATGGAGATACTGCACCACTATGGGCTGGATTTGAAATGAAGATGTAAAGATACGCTGCATTAACTATATGCTCAGCGAATGGTTAGATAAATCTTATTTATGAAATACATACGAGTATATGCATAAAGACACACATGTGTATGTAAATATTTATATCGATTATAAACACCTGAATGTGTGTGATGACTTTATGATTTCAATGCAATGTGCAATGTGCAATGTGCACTTACAATTGTGACTTTGACCACAAAAAAGTTTTCGGCAACATAAATATTTCCTTAGTGCTTAATTTACCGTCTTCAGTCGGGGGTGGGCCTGAGCCTTAACCAACAGACTTTTCTATTCAGGTTGATCGGAAACTAGTTGTGTTCAGGTGCGCACACTGAGTTTGTTGAGGCGCTTTTACACATTAGAGCCACCTCGAATCTTCTTTCCCTACTGCGGCGTCTCTTGGGAATGCATTCGAAGATTCTCTGAACTGGAGTGCTGATGTCACATCTATCCTAGACATTGTATTCGGTTTCTTTCGACTATGCCCGTACAGTTTTCGTTGTGTTTACCTTTCTATTAACTGCATATGTGTACGGTATAGGATGATTACGATCATACATTAAGTCGCTCTAGGGATTGAGGAATTATCCTACACGTGGTCTCAGCGCAGAACTGCTCGTCAGAATTAATACGGAAACATTAATACGGTAACATAGACAGCATCTCTGACTCAAATATGTATCTGTCTGAAGTGGCGTTCTCTCTGAGAGGACTATGTTAAATGTATTTTGTTTGCTTTTGTTAACCTTAAACCTTGGTTTAGGTTGTTCAGAAGAGGCTTTAAGCACTTACAAGTTAGAGGATATATAATTAATTTTTGATGACGATATTGTGCATACTGTATTGTAGAAGTATCCAAAATTAAATTAAATTAAATTAAAAATTATATTAATCAAATTGAATGGTTCATTCTGCTCGTCGCTATGATATAAGATGCATAAATTGTCTATCTGTAGATAGAGACTGCGACTCTATGCCTTTGAAGGATTCAGATTACACTTGTCGTCTTGGCATATTCCATTTTTCCTTTGGTTTAATTTCCGAACTTCTTTCTTGCTATATCATCTTCCTTCTTCTTTTTCCTTCTGAGAAGGCAGTGTTTTTATCCCGGCTCTTCTCCTCGTAGATCCTTTTATGCAGAATCGCTATGTACGCACTCGCCCGTTTTGTTCGTCAAAGGTATTAAGAGAAATCCAAGATTTCTGGCAACGCTGTTACTGATCCTCAGTACTTCATGTTGGCATCCTAGTACCTGTTAGTAAATTTAGGAACATTTGATCGGCAAACGCTGTGGCGTGAATATTGAATATTGAGATGCGAAAAACGCGTACTTGCTACGAAAATATCGTATCGACCATTATGTCTATTAGGTACAATAGAAAAAAATTCTAGAACGTATCTTATACTGCAGATTGCACGGGGTGGCATAAGATGCCATAAAGAAATTGACGATGGCATTAAATATTACAACGTTATCAAGGATGTCTGCAGAGCTCGGTATTAGCAACTGTTCTGTAGTCAGCGACTGCCAGATGTATTCAAACTGCTCGACTTTTCGAATTCCGAATACATCTACGAGATAGAGTACATTACGGATAAAACAATCTTCAGAAACAAGCCAATAGACTGTGGAATTTTCGGATTAGGAACAAAGCTATTAGGTCATGACTTGATAGTAATGCTCTATAACCTGCTAAATTGCAAAGTGCATGGAAACAAGAAGAAAATCCTAGTTTGTACACAGGCTCTGTGCAATCAGAACAATAAGCGGCTTCCGAAGAATTTTGGGCAAATGCGGCTGTACTCTAGCTAGAATGATACCCATTAGCGTTATCGTTAACGAGATGCGAATCCAGGGTAAACGCAGAAGAAATTTACTATAACGTGGGATAACAGAGGAAATGTTAGATGGACCCGCAAATTGATCCGTACCATCGAGTTCTGAACTGAAATAAGAGAGTATGCAGGAACTACAATTGCTATCTTACGCACTTAGTTTTAGGGCGTGGCGACTACCCAGATGAAGATGAAGAGGAAGACGCGGGGCAGCCAGGAGTGAACCTACCAAATTCGAGGTATCTAATAAAAAAAACAACGTGATGTGATAAGGTCAAAGAACAACTGTTTGGAGATATGTGCAGACGTGGGGAAAAATGTTGAAGAACTTAAAAGGACCGAAGCTTATATAATGCCTAATTATACATATATAATCGAGCAGAGTATAAGAAGACAACAGAAGTGTGGCTAAGTA
Source organism: Volucella bombylans (assembly GCA_949129095.1). Classification (NCBI taxonomy): domain Eukaryota; kingdom Metazoa; phylum Arthropoda; class Insecta; order Diptera; family Syrphidae; genus Volucella; species Volucella bombylans. The sequence goes on from OX422144.1 coordinate 27,526,266, forward strand.
TGAAGGTGCGAGACTCAAGATAAATATATGCCCGTGTGAATGATACCAAGAAAGTTTCCACATTACAATATACTCGTAAATATGACCATTTCTATAGAATATAAGCATTTTGAAAATTATTTTTATTATTAATAATGAATTATTATTGAAAAGTACTCCATACAAGAATGTGTTTTAATCGTAAAAACATGTTATCAAAATCAATCATCAATTACTATTTATCGTTTAGTAAGAGACTTTAAAGAAAAAGGTTCTGGGTAGGCAAGCACACGCTTGGCTCACAGCGTAGAAGATTAGCTGAATTCACTGCTGATGTACTAGAAAGTGTTTAAAACAATCTATCAAATTCAAAACTCGACACCGTGCTTAAAAACTCAAACTTAAGACATCAACTTTCTGGGAAATTATGCTCAAAGGTTTGCATTTGTATTCATTTACAATTTAGTTGACACAAGAGCTTCTTCTGCAAATTTATTTAAAACGTCAAACGTATGCCAACAAGTAGTTAGACCCTAGTTTTCACGAAAAAATCATAATGACTGATGAGGCACCATTCATTTTGAACTGATAAATTAATTTGGTTAATAGTCAGTTCTGGGCAGTAAAAAATCCTCAAATTATTCATCATCATTAAAATTGACATTATGGTGCACTATGTGATCTGGGGGAATGACCAGTTCTTACTTTTTTTTAAGATGAACTCTGCGTTACAGTGAAAATGGAGAATCGTAACATTGAATGCTTGATTAACGTATTGTTCCAACCTTTCAATTAATTGTCTTCCATACATAAGTCGCAACACTGAATAAAACTTCTAACATTTTGTTTTCATAAAGACGCACAAAAATAAAGTACAATAGTAAACCTTCCCGTTGAACATTATCACTTTTAGTTCAGAGGGAGGTGTGAAACAAGGATGTCTTATGAGTCCATTTCACCTTTTTTTTAATGATTTGTCATACCTGCTGCCAGGCGGAATAAAAATAAAACTGTTGTAATTACAGATTTTTAACAAGAACAACGTGGAAATAAAAAATAGAAAATTGTTGAGTTTCAAACACAAAAAACCAGTCTCTGAACACTGGTTTCAAAAGTGCACTGCATTACCCGTCGTTTCCGGTTTCGTCTTCTTCATTCCACTTCCCATTGTGTTCCTCGTCAATTTCACTCGTTTCAATTCCAACAAAGACTACAATTAAATCAAAACAGTACGAGTAAGGAATTGGGCACAAACATGACTGTTGGTAGCGTGGCCGAGCGGTCTAAGGCGCTGGTTTAAGGCACCAGTCTCTTCGGAGGCGTGGGTTCGAATCCCACCGCTGCCAAGTACATTTTTTTCCCTCCTTTCAACTTAATTTTTATTTTTCCAATTTCTCTCAAAAATAACATATCAGTCTATAGTATATAGTAATTAAATTAAGAAAGTATACTTTAGCCCGACTGACTCATCCATTCTGGAAAAATGCTGAAATTAGATCACAAGTTTGACTTTGTTAAATGAATCTATGCAAATTATTGTAGTCGTTCGTATATGTTGACTAAGTGATTTCGTTTTATTTGCGCCGTATACAGCAGTCAAATACATTTAATTAAAATACAATTAAGAGCGCTCCGTCGGCCTCATTTAACCCACTTTCCTTTATTAGAACAGACAAAGAAAATAAGTAAGAAAATGTTCTGAGTCGAGTTACTTACGAATATTGATTTTTGGGTCACTAACCTTTAAGTGGGTAAGTTCACAGGCTATGAGGGGGCTATTTTGAATAGAAATTTATTGATTTTCCTTGGATTGAAGCAAGTTTTGAATCATAGTTTATTTTCAATGTTAAGGCCACATGAACGCATACACGTTCTGGAATAATGAAGTCACCATATATACGAGTATAGTTTCTTATATGTAATTCATAGGTTAATCGAATGCTTATATAATAATTTTAAAAATACAACGTCAATAGCCAAGCTGAAACCAAAAACCAATTAGAGGGTGTTACATACTCGTATTTATATGTTTTTAGTTTTCTAGTATTTTTACCCCACGCTTAAATGGATTACATCTCTTCCTCTTTGAGGTTTGAAATTGTGATTTACTTTCCCCATTATTTCTAATGAGTGCTTTGCACTTGTGTACCTTCAAATTATGTTTATGTTAGGTACAGAGCTTGAGATCATATTATCATATGATTGTATGTGAAAAATTCCACCAAAAACAGCAAAAACACTGTATTAAAAGCTATAACAAGACTGTAAAAAATCGTCTCTAACACACTCGTATCACCTTAAAATGTTACCATACAAAAAATATATATTTCTGCAGTTAACAATTTTAAACGTCCTTCGAGTTTAAACTTAAGTCTTTTTAACTCTTTCTCTTATGATGGCTCATAGCCCCTAGCATTCGTTGACTCCTTTATAGATCTGGTCTATATTTGATACTTCATTTCATGGGAAATGCAATCAACAAATTGATATCTTGGAATTGTGAACATGATCAATTGTTACAAAATATTAGACGTTAGGCGCACGTCCAGCCTATATGGGAATGGATCTTTAATGAAGGTTGTGATTTGTCGATTCGTCGCAATTGGGATTGTGTTACTCAACTACGTGGAAGATTTTACGCAAGGACCTTAAAAAATAAAGCTCGTGTAAGAACTGCAGCCGAACTATCTGGCACAGTGACGAATTTTCGGTGAGTGGGCCTTAAAAAAATCTGGAGGAAGATCCGTTTTTTTATCGAAAAATTGTATTCAGCGACGAAGCTCATTTCTGGTTGAATTTGTATAGTAATAAAAGGAACTGCCGTATTTGGTTCGATGAGGAATACAAGAGCTGCCAATGCTCGTATTTATTCAAAGATAACCGTGAGAACAACGTTATCGTCAATGGCGCCCTCTATCGTTCAATGATTTTGAAGTTTTTCTTACCCAAAATGCACGAGCTGAAACTGGTCGACATGCTATTCTAGAAAGATGGCGCTACATGCCACACAGCATGCGAAACGATGGACCAATTAAGGCTAGATCGTGCAATTTGACGACTTTAGATTATCTTAGATTATCTATATATCCAAATTCCACAGTCATACGGAACAAACGATAAATCTACAATATTCATAGTTAAACGAATTTCATCTACAATACAACAAACACGAAAAGGTTATTACTAATAAGTTACACTCTCTTCCTTAATTAATTGGTGTACTGTTTGAATAATGTGTTGCTGGGACAGACATGAAATAAGTGTTGAAAAGGTAATAAACTATGTCAGTAGGTTGCTGTAACCGTTGTTTTTTAAGCATTTCCAAGTTTACTCGAGTTTTGGGAGATAACTTTTCCAGACTGATTGATAGGACGTAGCAAATATTAACAGTAAACTCGTATTGCAGTTTTAAAGATGAACACTACTCAATTACGAAGACAACGATAATTTTCATAAAGCATAGTCAGTTAATATCACTTCCAAAGGATATATGCAGTATTACGTTTAAGAAACTCGCCGCAATTAGTTGGCTATAAAATAAGTCTTTATCGGTATCTCCATTTGCATACACAATTTGTGTCGTATCCACAAGAAGAATCTCATAACCCTCAACATCATACACCCAATTAGGGAGTCTAGAACCAAGTCTCAGATATACATATAACGTCCGCCTTGGAGTTAATGAACAAACACTAAAACTCATCCACTTCCGGACTCAGACTTTTGGCATAGCAAAGGCACCGACGACTATGTAAATTGTAAACCCTTTTCCACAGACCCATTTCACCAAAAAAAAAAAAAAAAAAACTTAAGCGTAATCTGAATGCATTGGCAGCCAAATTTGTTTTTGTATCCGTACGGTAGCTTAACAACAAGACCAATAAATAAAATAGATTGCTTTTCAATTCGCGACAAAATGTTAATTTCTCAGCCACATCCACTACAGACTCTTAGACACCCCCTCGAAGAAACTACCTTCCGCAATTTGTGAACGCCGTAAGTAATTTTCCCTTAAGTCGATAAATCCTATCTAATGCGGTTTGGGGTAGTGATATCCACGATTGACGAAACATTAACGCTATGGTAGATCTTTGCTAAAAACCTGGAGTTAAGTCATGACATCGGTTATCGGGAAGAGTACCTCCAAGAACTATTGCACTTGGATTCGTGAAGCCCCCACCCGCGGCCGTGGATCAAGTGGTGTATTGGCTTCAACCCGAAGGGGGAAAAGCTGCAAACAATGGTGCTGAGGGGATTAGAACCGTCGACTGATCCGGAGGAGCTCCTTGCACTGCTGAAAGAGAAGGAGTGCAAAGAGCTCAAGTTCGTGGGTGTCAAGCCATTTGTCACGGCTAGAGCCAAAGGGGAGAAGAGGCAACTGCTATTTTTCCTGATCCGGCTAAGTCCCAACAGCAATCTGGATGGTCTAAGGAGTATCGAAGTCCTAGACTACCAGGTTGTACACTGGGAAAAATTAAAGAGGAACGAAAACATTTTACAATGTGTTCGTTGCCAAAGGTTCGGGCACGCCGCGTCGAACTGCGAAATGCAGCCTCGATGCGTGAAGTGTGGAAAGAACCACAAATCCGAGGAATGCGCTCTAGGTAAGGACGGAGCGTCAGAAAAAAGCCAACTCTCTTGTGCGTTATGTAGGAACACGGGACACACCGCAAATTATCGGGGTTGTCCCAAATTCCAATACATCAAAAGAGTAAATCTGGCTCGGCAGCAGAAAGTGGAAGTTAAACGTCCACTCGTGCAGACACAAACACCAGCCATTACTCCCCACGTTACCTACGCCCAAATGGCGGCAGGTAGGGGAAATACGGTACAGCAAGCGAAGGTTGCTTCTCAGGCCCCAGCGCCCAGAGCACCAGAACCAGTACCTGACATGCTAGCTATCTTGCTCTCTATCCAGGGGCATATGGCTCAACTCCAACGTCATTTAACTGAACATACCGCGCGTGTGGATCAAGTATACGCGCTGCTGCCTGGTCTAACGCACCTTTTGCCGTAATGGGTAAGCACTTGGCGGAGCAAACCCTGAAGGTCCTTGCTGTGAATGTGAATTCACTGATAAGGTTCGAACGACGAGCCGCACTATTTAACTTGCTTAAAGACCAAGTCCCTGATGTGCTTTTGGTTAGCGAAACTAAGCTTACCAAAAGACATAAAATAAGGTACAGAAGATATATAATAGTACAGAGAAACCGACCCAACTCCATTCAAGGAGGAGGCGTTGCGATCTTTGTAAGGAAAGGAATACGACGCAATAGTCCGTCGTTTTCCAGACACGGGTCCTATTTGGATGTTCTGCTGTTCGACTCACGAATACAACTGACGTGCACTAACCAACAAACTGCAAACTATCTACGCACTTTCGTGTATGACAGTGACCATTGCGGTCTCAGCACCGAAATAACTGTTCCCAACGAAATTGCGGAATTCGATGAGTTTTTCAAAGACATTCTTACAATTATAGTAGGGTGCGTTGGACACACTTCACCAGAACACTGATTAGAGCACTCTCCTCGAATTCGCTCTACCCACCGTCCAACAGAAATCTGTCAAACGAGGAGATTGACAGGTATCTAAGACTAATGGACGAAACAATCAAACGAACAATGGACAAAACGATACCTCGGTATCAACACACTGGCGAAGAAGACTTATTCCGCAACGCAATTATTGACGCATTGCACATAGACTGCTGTCAAGACTGAAACCCTTATACAGACAGTTTACTGACAGACATAACCCGGAGATCATTACATTGAAGTCGTCGATTAAAAACCTCCAAATATTAATAAAGGAAAATTACAGAAATTCTGTAAGTTTGTATAGGAACAATAAAATTCGGGCTGTAAACACCAGCCACCCGAATATGTTCCCGCAAATAAATAAAATATTTCGGAGAAATAATCAGAACGACCTTCCATGTCTTAAAATCGCCCGAACGACGAACAACGAACAAATACTTGTAGCAGCAGGAATAGATCCAAATGAGGTTGTTGATGATGACAACTTCTTTGTGATCGAGGATCCGCAAGAGCAGGTGGAAGCTATAGGAGCGACTTTCCAGGAAGTGTGCAAGGCGAATGCTATCATTGGCCCGAACCACGATCTGGAGAATCGAGTCCTTGTGCACAATTTCTACCATTGAAATGAAATTGTGAATTAGCGATTCTCGTTCAGTAATGAGAATATGGCAAATAATGTCAAACATTGTGATTCTCCCTCTAGAAGCGGTGAACATTTATACCACCCTGTTTAATAATACAATGAATAATGCACATTGTCCAGTGCGTTGGAAAACTGCGGTGGTACATCCCATCCCCAAAAGGGATAAAGACACTTCCAATCCGGCGAATCTCCGCTAGATCAGTCTTCTTCCAAACATCGGTAAGGATTTAGAAAAGGTGATCAATAGAGTCCTGACTAAGTGGGTTGAGGACAAACATATAGTTCCGGATAATCAATTCGGTTTTAAGGCAGGGAACGATATCACTCCCCGGAACAAAGGCAAGAACCAGTGCACTGGTGCCTGCCTGATTGACTTGGAGAAGGCCTTCGATACCGTATGGTTAGAAGGACTCTTTTTCAAGCTGGATAGATTGGGCATTAGTAAACCACTGCTGTATATTCTTTTTGATATGCTCTCCAGTAGACAGGGCTGTTGAAGGGGAGGATGCTTCGTCGTCGAACTCCTCCAGTGATAGATAGCTTCATGCGAAGCAAAGTGGGCCAGCCTAATTTTTTTTAGCCAAGTAAATCCCTCTTCCCAATGAACAGCTGATCCCAATTATCGACGATAAAATTATCTATCATGTTTTCCCATTCAAGTCGATAATGCACATACGAGTATTGAACATGTATCGGCTTCTTAGAAGTCTTGTCGCTATTCTATCACTGCAACTTTCCCTTACGAGTATTTCGGTTCTTTTGTCTTCATTCTCAATTACATCACATTTACAGATGTAAAGATACAGACCGATTCAATTAAGTTTCTAATTAATCAATAAAACTCAGTTAAGGCAATTGCCTCTTTTACCCACGTAACATAAATGTCTACTAGTACCCATATGGTTATTGAGATCACTTCAAGTGTTAAGCTTAGTCGTTTGAACTTTTTTTGAAACGTGCTTATCCAAAACCGATAAAGAAATTTGCGAAATGTAATTCCAAAAATTAATCCACTAGGTCACAGCAGATATCGCAAACATAAATGAAATCGATTGAAAGTCCATTTCGGTGTCCCCTTGGTATTCGTAGTTTTCCAAAAAATTAACAACTCAATCACGTATTATACATTTTCGTTGATTTTTTTTTTCTTCTCACAAGCATGTGGCAATTTTACCTGCCTTAAGTACGTACGAGTATCTGTCGTTGGTTGACATTTTTAGTACGACGGATAGTCCGTATTTGATGCAGGAGCTTATTGTCGAGGCGATATACGAAGATGCAAATCGAAGTATTTATAAGATTTCGTATCTTCCCCCAAATACGAGTACTCGTATGTGATCATACTTCTATGTGAAGATAAAATATTTGCGAATTTGTTTTTGAATTCGACACATGTTCGCTAATTTTTTTTGCAAACTTTCTAAACTTGGAATTGTGCGCATGCTGGTTTGCGCGCATAATCGTATCTCCAGCTCGACCTTGGCTTAAACACACATTTTTTCTGATTCTCGTAATTATACTCAATTAAATTGTTGGCGTTGTTGTTGGAATGTTTTTGAGTTCCTTCTTTTTTGTTCATGTCAGTTGATGTATGTGGAACTAGTGAGAAGCACTGACGTCGTCTCGGGTGTTAGTCAATGTCAAGGAAAGTCAAAAGTTGACTCGTATTGTTGTTCGCGAATACTAAGTGTGCTGCCGAGATCTTCCGTAGCAGTTGTAAATGTGTGCATATCCCACTGAGAGGTTAAGATTTTCGAATACGATTCATAAATGACAAAGTCTTATTAATGACAGTAATTACTCGTAACTTAAGTGTAATTAGAAGACTTATTCTTGGGGACAAAAATTAAGGAAGTTAAGGAAATTAAAAGACGCACTGCAGGTCTTTTATTGAAATGAAAATTGATGCTTCAAGGGCTTAGCAAGATTAATACGTGACCGCTTAAATATGTTCGTTTTAATTAAATTAATTGTAAACTAAGTTTGAAAAATTATTTTCGTTTGAGATAAGAATAGAATTTAAAATGAATTCAATCGCCAAAGTGGGTTTCAGTAGGAGTGCACTGTTATACTGATGTTATTTTTTGTAAGTAATAAGAACAATCAACTTGGTGCTAAATATGAACTGCGAAAAGGGCGAATTATCCCGCTTCAATTTTCCATTTTCAAGAGTTTTGCACTTTTGTAGCTTTAAATGCGCTAAGATTATTCATATTAATCGAACTACTGATCCACTACTCCAAGATGGACTTAAACTAAGTGTTAGTTTCGGATATTCTCCTGCCTAATAGAGGAAATACTTTTATTTTTCAAATTCATCTAGTTTCTTTTACTAGCAATCAAAAAGGAAACAAGGCCGGCGAGCTGGCCAGATTCAACTCTTAACGTTTCTCTTGCAGAAGCTGTTGATTCTTCACTGGTACGTGTTAGGTGCAAAATTAATCAGCACTTTCTAAGAAGAGCAAATGCTTGATGATTCGGTTCACTGTCTGTTCAGCGACTGTCTAACCTTATCAATAGAGCTCTCATCGCAACGGCCAGAATTATAGCAATCAGAATGGGTCGGTGCCTAATTGGTAAACACGCTTCCATGCTAAAAATTTAACATTCATCGGTATTGTGTGACGGTGACTGTAGTTCAAGTAGTAGAGTATTGGCTTCCCAATCGGACGGTTCGGCATCCAATTCTAACCGCGACCGAACGACATTCTTTTTTAAGGAAACTAGAATCACGTGAGATGAATGGTTACCTAAAATCCAACAAGTCAATTTACCCTAATAATTTAGTCTCCCCATTAAATGTTTGATCCAAACCCAAACATCTTTCTCTCTCTGTTTTTCTCTATCCGAAAGTCCGAAGTCATACCCTCGTGAGTGTTAAGTTCTTTAAAAAAGGGGTTAAAAAAATGCAAACCAAAGGAAACTTGTTTTACATCCTCTGTAAATGTTAGCTTCTAACCAGAAGCAAATGTAACACAGTAGCCTTGTGATTCTTCGATTACCTGGTTTCAGAAGGGTTCGTAGGTGATAATTGAGTCTGACTCATGCTAGAAAGGCACTTCTACCCAACTCTATCTACAATACTACTTTAATGTGCGTATTCACGAAGAAAAAAATTAATTATAACATATTATTGGCCCTCGTTTTTCAAAATAACAAAATCCGACAAACGGTGAAATGATTCATTCAGCAGTGATCATACGAGTAAATACATATGTATTATGACAATCTGTCTGCGGAAAAGCCATGATCTTGTTAGAGCATCGTGCAACTTTGGCTTTATTGGGTATAGCCTCATCAGGAATCTTATTATGAAAGGTTTTGATTGGATTTTTTAGTTTTTTTTTTTAAACCAATAGCGCATTTCTTATGGAATGCCCCAGATGACTTGATATCTTAATAAGTACATTGAGGCTTGTTAAATCGTATTGAAGGATTGCGTGGACATGTCCAAAGATCATCTTAGTGGCTAAGCTGATCTGCTTTTTTCTTTTTTGTAAAGTTGTGGTGTCAATGCTTCAGACATGTCCAAAAGACGAAAGTCAAAACCGAATTATTGCACAACAGCATCGAAACTATAGATTGGGTTGTACCAATAACAAAAGATAGTCGTCATAGCGCAGTCTATCAAGTGAATATTCTAAATTTGTATGGTTGAAAACACTCATACTACTTCTTGTCAATCTACTTGATTTTAAATCGCAGTCCTATAAGATCTTGGTGTTGATTTATATTGCCTCTGATTCCACCGGGTGTTTTAATTCGTTTGTGCAAAGCGCTCTTTAAGGTCACAATTAGCATTTTTGCTTTGATTTGCAAAATCAATGGCCTTCTTTCCAAAAAAGGCTTAAGTCACCTTTTCAATAGTTTTCCTATTTCCTTACGAAATCGTTGCATCATTCGTTGCATTTGACAATGTTCCGGTTTTGGATAGTATGAAGTCCATTGAATTAATGCATCTTAATGTGTATTTGCTACAGACTTTGGTAGTCGTATCCTGAGTTTAAGAGGAAATTAGCTAACATAGAGATGAAGTATTATAATAGCATTCATTTATTTCATAGTTTATAATATGAGGAATTATACTCGTATGTTAGGAGCAGAATAAGTTTAGATGCTTTCAGATCACTCGCCATAGATTGGAGTGAATATCTGCAAACATCCGAGAACGAGATACATTGTATCTACTTTGTATCTACGTTCGACCATGCTGTAGTATATGTGTTATTTGAGAGAACCTGCTATTTGGGAGAGAGGCACTTAACTAGAGACCAGATAGATAAATGATCAATTCGATTGCTCATCAGAAGTCAGGCAGATCTTATGCGTTTTCAATTGAGTTGAGCAAATTCATAGAAAGATCGCCATTGACAGTCCTTCATCTGAGGCATTGTTTTCCCATCACATAAAAACAAGTTAATATGGGATAAATCCACTTCAAGTTGGCGGTATTCTGAATTTGCCATTGTAATAGTTGTCAGTCATGTTGATATTTCAGAAGCCAAGTTCGTCGACCAGTGAAGATATCAGTGTAATTAATTATTACGATAAATACAATAACCCTGACCTTGTATATTCTCTGTCGATCAACTTCTTTCGCCCGCGCACGTGACCATGAACAATCATACCATTGGTATTTGAGATGTTTAAAATAAACAAACCACCTCCTCAAATATCGAATTTTGAAATAAGTAACATAGTCGACAGGTTTACAGATTTCGATCACTTATAAAGATTTCTGTCGTATGAAAAATATCTATGTAGTTCAGACGCTGTTGACCCATTTTCACACAAGTTTAAAATCGATTTTCGTATGTATCGGCACAATTTAGTCGCAAAAAGTTAAAGCAGATTGAAAATATGTTCACACATTTAACAGTTTTGATAGCAATCTTGTTTAGCTATACTCGTAAAAGATACTGCGCAAATCTGTAGAAAACATGAAAACAAAACGTAGGTTGCATGATCATTAGCATAAATAATGTACGTGCCCGTCTAATGACAACAAAAACGGAAACTATTCGTTCATACCGTCATGGAGTGGAGAATTCTATCGTGTATACCAGTTTTAACCACTAAACTATAATTACCCGCCATTACGAGAAGAATCACTTTAAACTGTTTTTCTTGCTACAATATAATTATTTATTTCATCGATATATAACGCGCTCATTGTAATCATAAAATAAGTATTCAAAGATTACAATCTATAATGGCATATTCGTTTGTACAAATATTAATAACATCTGGAGGAAGTCCCTAATTAACAGAGAAAGGCGTCAGATTTCTTTTATAGGCAAATTAAATAAAGAAAATTAATTAAGATTATTTTTCGGCTCTTGAATTGTTTAAACTGAACTAATTTTTAAAATGTTTGGAGGATTTTTCACGAATCTACTTTAGTTTTGTTATTGCTTTCATGCCCGATGATGGTAATCCTTCTTTTCCCATAAAACATTACAACCGTAACTTTAAATATATTTTCCGTGCAACTCATTATTGTTAGTATCAGTGATCGTCTCGCTTAATTTAGCATTTTCTAATATAACAAGGCAAATGATGAGTCTTCTCCGCAAGAACATTGGACTATTTCCGGTGCATTTATACAATAGCAAAGGGAACCGCAACAGTAAAATAAAACACTTATTGCTCCGACCTGTTAGACCTGCCTAGACTGTGGCTTTTCTATTTATATCAATCGGAGACAGATCAGTTGTTATTGATCTCGTCTTGTTTTGCGGCAGAAGATTTCACTTTTAGAAGTTTTCCATTCCTCGAAAGGGTGTTGGCGAAGGCGATTACTTTTTGGTTTTGATCTTTTTGATTTTGGCCGATTTTTAAGCCAAGGGCATTGTACGCAATAATCGGCGAACGTATACTAACTGGTTCAACGAACTGTTCACTAAAGGTGGAGTTCATGGCCTATAAATATTTTCTAATTTGTACAATTACATTAGACACTAGAGACGTGAAGAACTTAAGAGTCGAAATTCTTCAAAATGTCATGCTCATCGAGCTGTATGCGTTACAAGTTTTAGACATTGGGGCTTAGTGGCATAAGTATTTGAAAGTCAGGAAATACACTACACATCTTGTCTTACGAGTACTTTAGAAAATTATCATATAGCACTCGAGACCCTATACGATATTGATAATGCGGTGCCAATGTAGTAGCCTCACATCTTGGAAGTTTTTCAGTGTCCGAATACTATTGGATGGATTTCATAGTACGAGTAATGTACTTTCAAGTACAGTACATAGGTGCGAAAGGAGAACCATTTACAACATCACTATATGTTACAATTTCCTGTTGATAGTAACACATTTACATGTATCTGAACAATAGCATTACCGTCTTGCTTTCTCAAGCGATGTCAAATACATTGGTAAAATCTTCAACTTACGTATAAACAGAACTTGGGAAACATGAACAATTCTGGCTGGCTGAACCCCAACTTCGCAAAAACGAGCAATTTGATATAATATGGATATTAAGGATTAGTAGTGAATTATCTACACTTCAGCTAAAGTAGTACTAAAATTAGGAACAGAAGACGTTACTCACCATTGAACGTTAGACCTTCTACATATAATAGATCATATCGACAGTTTATAAATATTTGCTGTGTTGATATATATATATATGTATGTAGTTCACTGGCTTCGAAAAATGTGAAATAAGATGCAAGAAAACCATCTCTAGAATCAAAGCTAAATACGAGGGCAGTTGCAAGATATGCTCTACACAATGATAATAATGTACTCGTACATAGAAAGTTTTAAAGTCCACTTACATATGCAACTCCTATATTTGGAAAAGGAAAGAAAAGCCTATAATATCCTCTTTATAGGTGATCAGCAGGGACAACGTGGGAGAAAAAGACACCAATGGTGGCTGCCTATACTTAATGTTACATAGAGCGTTGTGGAAAAATGATAAACAAAAAACTACACAAAAAAAGCTAGTGGCAAAATAGAAAAGGTTGTCATTAAAAATGCTATAAACATGATCAGCACCACGATTAATTGACCTACTTTCAAGAGATTTCCAAAATAAATGCCAGACCAATATCAGAACGTTCAGGATCAACAGCTCTAGATTATTTAAAAACAGTTATATTGAAAATGACTCTATTTTTAGTAGCTTATAAGTAGACATCCCATACCTTCATAAAGATACAGTTTTGGTACGCCATTGCATAATATGTAAATGAGGAAGTTCATCATGAGGCAGAACTTGCATGACGATTTATTCTTAAAACAAAAACAAATTGTTGCATTTACACAAACATTGAGAAGTTCAGAAACATTTTGGCTGGACTGTTGATGGATTTGTGGTTTCTAAGCCTAAGCTGTACAGTTGCGGAATTACTAAATTTGAATGTGACATTCAATAAGAACATGACACATAGGACGATCACGTTCAAAGCGATGGAATCGGATGCCATTAGTTCAAAACCAGCTAAAAATTATCCCTACAAAACGTTGTTAGGGTACGTTAAGTTCCCGGGCGTTGGAATCCAATTTGATTGTTTTCATAAGATATGAGATTATTTTAATGCTTATACTAATATAAGAAACCCAAGTCTGTATTTTACACGAGGATCGTGATCTAAAGTTTAAAGCGAATAATTATTATAGCTATAATACATATAAAAACGTCACAAATTTAATCTTACCACATTATTTATTCTTGAGATTAAAAAGTGCACTAGTAGGTAAATATATACACTAATTTTTTTATTGTCAGGCCGATATATGCGTTTTAATGAGTTTTTTTTTTTGTTGCAGTGTATAATCTACCGGAATTGATTTTCCACATGCCTTCTCTTTTGTATTAGCTTCTGAGCAATTAAAATTGATTCATGATGCCGACTTGGTGTCGCCCGCATCGCGTCGGTCACCTCTACTGCTTTTAACTGACTTGTGATAAAAATGTAAATCAGGATGGAAAGAAATAAGCAGACAATTTCATTTTATTTAAAGCAGGAAGTGGGAGTTTTTTTTGTATATATTTCTGGCTCACTGCATTGAACCATTATCCATATTTTGAAGTTGTGGCATGCACTTTGAATTATAAGTAATCACTAACAATGTTTATGGCAATGCAACCCAAGACGCAACTTGAATATTTTATTTATTGTTAAATTTGTCTATGATATTTCAAAGCTCTGTCGAAAAACGCAGCGCTATTGAATATACCTATGCCAAACACAATAAAAAAATTTAAAAACTACTAAAACATGTGACTTGTTAAACCAATACATAATGTTGCTATCAGTATTCGTTTAGTTTGAGAAAGAAAATCGGATATAAGATCGGCGAATTCGGTAAAAATAACAATCCAAATAGACATCCAACAATCCAAACCAAATTTACGTTTATGAGACCTAGAAATTATTCAAGCGTTCTTTTTGGAAAATAAAAAAAAATTAAACCAGATACCCATAAAGTGGTGATTCACACGCTGCCTAAAAACTTAAGTCGAGCTATGTAGTTGAGTCATTGACCATGCAGGCCATGCTCTTAATACAATGCCTTTGCTTCTAGGACGATGACCTTATCTCCAAAAATTAAAAATGCTGTACTTAATAAGAAATTACATCAATGCTTTTCGAAGGGCTTTATTGGATTGAGCGGTAAGCATGCATGACACATCGGAACAGAAAATCCACAGACATGGGCCGGCCAAAAATATGTCGATATATATTTTATACTGAGTTCCATATTAAACCATAAAGATGTGATTATTAAGAGGAATAAAATAAAGTGACTCAAAATGATTCACATTCTCCAGGTAATATGTTATTACTCGTATATTTAAAATCGGTTTAATCTTAATCATCTTAATCACTTTGGTGTTACATGTAGAATGTAGAAGAATGTAAATGAATTCTTACATGATTGGTTGCATTAACTTAAGGAGTATCAGCTGTTGAGCATCGCAAACAAACTTTTATCTATCATTTTTCATAAAACGTTATTTATCAATCAAAGTTATTAATCAATTTAGGAAAAGTTGTTGAAGAAATTCTCTCGTCGACGCTATTATTATTAATGATGACACATTTCGAACTGGTGAACTGGGAATTGTATTAACACAAAATTCACCAGTCTAGGAATACCTTTTCTCAATAAAACAGCATTACACAGCAGTCATGGCAAAATCTCCAATTCTGTGGAGTTGGCTATGATATTTGTGACGAAAAAATTGTTACAAACCGTTCACACATTTCGGGAGGTGATTTTTCACTCTCTCAGAGCTCGAGACACTTTTTCGATTTCTGAGGCTGGAATTGGAAGACAACTATTTTATTATCGGCGGAGATTTCAACGCCAAACATAGTGATTGGGGAAATAATACACCAAATACTAGAGGGAACCTACTATTCAATTGGTGGGGTCAACACAGTGTGATGTATCGACTCGGCCTTAAGGCGACGGACAGTCCGTCGTTTCCTAGACACGGGTCCTATTTGGATCTCCTGCTGTGCGACACACGAATACACCTGACATGCACAAACCAACAAACCATAAACTGTCTACGCACTTTTGTGTATGACAGTGACCATTGCGGACTCAGTACCGAAATAACCGTTCCGAACGAAATTGCGGAATTGGACGAGTTTGTTCAAAGGCATGCCTACAACTATAGTAGGGTGCGTTGGACACACTTATCCAGAACACTGACGAGAGCAATCTCCTCGAATTCGCTCTACCCACCGTCCAATAGAAATCTGTCAAACGAGGAGATTGACAGATATCTAAAACTAATGGACGAGACAATTAAACGAACAATGGACAAAACGATACCTCGGTATCAATCCACTGACAACGAAGACTTATTCCGCAACGCAACCATTGACTCACTGCACCGACATAAAAGTAGACTGCTGTCAAGACTAAAAACCTTGTACAGACAGTTTACTGACAGACATAACCCGGAGATTATGACGCTAAAGTCGTCGATCAAAAACCTCCAAGTATTAATAAAAGAAAATTACAGAGCATCTGTAAATTTGTATTGGAACAATAAAATTCGGGCTGTAAACTCCAGCAACCCGAATATGTTCCCGCAAATAAATAAAATATTTCGGAGGAAAGATCACAACGACCTTTCGTGTCTTAAAATCGCCCGAACGACGGACAACGAGAACATACTCATAGCAGCAGGCATCGATCCAAATGAGCCTGTTGATGATGACAACTTCTTTGTGATCGAGGATCCGCAGGAGAAGGTAGAGGCTATAGGAGCGACTTTCCAGGAAGTATATAAGGCGAATGACATCATTGGCCCGAACCACGATCTGGAGAATCGAGTTCTTGTGCACAATTTCTACCTTCGAAATGAAATAGTGAATTGGCGATTCGAGAGCTCGGGTTTCACCCAGTTCAGTGACGAGAATATGGCAAATAATGTCATCACCAATGAAATGGTACTACCACCGTTCATTTCGAAGGCAGAGCTCCAAACGATCTTCGAATCGCTTAGAAGTAAGAAATCAGTGGGAACCGATGAAATACCGAACATTGTGCTTCGACATCTCCCTTTAGAAGCGGTGGACATTTATACCACCCTGTTTAATAATGCAATGAATAATGCACATTATCCAGCGCATTGGAAAACTGAGGTGGTACATCCCATCCCCAAAAGGGATAAAGACACTTCCAATCCGGCGAATCTCCGCTCGATCAGTCTTCTTCCAAACATCAGTAAGGTGTTCGAGAAGGTGATCAATAGAGTCCTGACTAAGTGGGTTGAGGACAAACATATAGTTCCGGATAATCAATTCGGTTTCAAGGCGGGGCATGATGTTATTCATGCTGCGTCTAAACTGGTTTCTGATATCCAATGGAACAAAGGCAAGAATCAGTGCACTGGTGCCTGCCTGATTGACTTGGAGAAGGCCTTCGATACCGTATGGTTAGAGGGACTCTTTTTCAAGCTGGACAAGTTGGGCACTAGTAAACCACTGCTGTATATTCTTTTTGATATGCTCTCCAGTAGACAGTTCATCGTGAAGAATGGCGATGTGACTTCTGCTGGAACATTTAACATAAAAAACGGTCTGCAACAAGGTGCGGTAAATTCGCCGATCCTATTCAACATTTACACAAGTGATCTGATAGGTTCACTTCACCATGTCATAGCGTACGCAGACGACTTAATCGCGTACAGATCAGGTCCAAAGATTGAGGTTATTAATACACTCTTGCAACGTGACTTCGATAAAATTAAGCGATATTGCGATGACTGGAAGTTGAAAATCAATTTTCAGAAGTCGGAAACCATTTTGTTTAGGACGCCTTTGTCTGGGGCCTCTAGGGATACCAGAAAGAATTGGCGAAAGTTCTCGATCGTGGGGCAGCACGGGCAGCCACTTGCTTGTCGAAATGTAGTCAGATACCTTGGGATCTGGCTGGATCAATATCTGTATTTTAACAAACATATAGATGTTGCTCTGGCCAGAGCCAAAGGTGCTTTTGCCCTTACAAAGAGACTGTTTTATAACAGCCAACTCGATGCGGGAGTAAAGGTTATCTGCTACATGGCCCTTATCAGGCCTATGCTTGTGTTTGGTTGTCCCGTGTGGTTCAACGTGAGAGCAAGTTTATTGGAAAAGATTCGGGTGTTTGAGAGGGCTTGTCTCAGGACTTGTCTTCGCTTATACAGAACACCAGAGTCTGAGTACATAAAATTCTATCCCAATGAGGTCTTATACAATAGGGCGAACCTAATAAGAGTGGACAATTTCGCCATTAAGTTGACTCGAAGGCACATTGCAAGAGCAATGACCTCATCGAACAACCTGATCTCCGGGGCTTTTTACCCTAATTACATGTATCATGAGAGAGTTCGCTTTGACGGCTTTATTCCTCCAGAAGCGTTCCTCTACCTAGATATGAAAGGTCTGATCCAGGACAGATTGGCGGTGCCGCTAATCTTCCACGTTGCTCGAACAGCTGCGGACAGGCGACTCAACTACGACAGAGACGTCGCACATGGCAGTGCGGAGCGTCTCCGGTTCAGTAGGTCGGTAGGGAGTCGCGACATAGGGGATGTTGCTCGGCAGCACCAGCAATTCTGGTGGCTAGATGAAGGAGGGGAAGTTTCGTCGTCGAATTCCTCTAGTACTACGTAGCTCCGTAGGAAGCAAAGTCGGTCTTCTGCAAGTTTGATTAGCCGTGGCCGGCTTACATAGCTATAGGTAGAATTAGGGTAGATTTAAGAAAAAAAAAAAATAAAAAAAAAAATGTAAAAAATAAAAATCACAAAAAAAAAAATTATATTAGAGCAGAAGTGGGTAACACTCTGGTACTCTAAAATATGGTATAGGATTAGATAGTTTAAGTAGGATTAAGTAGGTTAAGATATAGTTGTAAATAGTTTATACGTTTAGTTTTAAGTTTTATATTATAACAAAAAGTCCATATACTAAGTTTTGCTACTTAAAGTTTATTTTCTTAGTTTTAGTTTTAATAAATGTAAAACAAAAATAAAAATAGTCTGTAAGAAACGTCGAAAGACATAGATTAAGTATTATGTTTAATTTAGAGTGCCCGCATGGGGCCAGTAAGTTACAATAAGATTATTTTTAAGTTACTTAAGCTAATTTTTAAGCGTTTTTTTGTATAGCTTGTAAGTGTTAATGAATTGAAAATAATAAAAATGCATTTAAAATGAATGAAATGAAATGTGATTTTTCACTCAAAAATCAGAGGCATGCCCTCAGAGCGCCTAAACAATGAAGCAAAAGGACAATACTTTGGTGAGTAACCGTGTAAAACACGATATACATTCTTAATTATGCAATTGCTCAAATGCAGGAATGGTTTTGAGTGAGACAGACTGAATAAAAAAATAGCCGACCGGATCGAATCTGCATTCGGGATCCTTACTTGATATATGAGTATAGAACTTGAAAAATGCCGCCAGCATCATTTGTTCGATACTCAAGAAAGGGAATTCATAGTTTTAAGTCAGATTTTGCTGACGTGCTGGTTTAAAATTAATCAAAGTAGAGGTTTGTTTAGCTAAAAGGTAAATCTCTCAACTATGGAAGCTTATCATCCCCTTGTATCGTATTCCAGATTCTATATACCAAATTCTTATAAGATGGGGACTATCAGTTCAGTTCTAGAAGAAAAACCAATACTCACCATCTTTTCATCGACTTTTACACCACTTCCATAGCCTTACCTAGAGTTACGTACATATTGCCTATTCTTTCAATAAAACTTGTCAAATTCAGAACTATTACCTTAGATTGAAGAAAGTAGAAGAAGCTCAGACAACTAAGACATATCGAGCAGATTGAGACCAGCGCGCATAACCGGAGTTTTCACTTCCACCCCATAGCGTGATCTCCTTGAACCCTACCCAGGATTAAAATCCGTCGTCGAATCTATCAATGCCATCGAAACTATTAAAGCTTGGATAGAGAAACGACCACAAACTGAGGTCTAAACACAACACCGCAACAAATGTTATTAATTTGCTTTTCAGCAGAATCACCATCAATTCAGCGAAAATGAAATTAATAATTAAATATCTTTGCAATTAAATACTAAAAGAAAAAACAACACACACACATACACGTATTTTTGTTCCTTTGTTTGTAATAACACTATTATACAAGTATTTTCTAATTTTAATTTTATTATTTTCGTTCGTTCAGGGAATTTTTCATTTAAAACTCTAATATCACACGAATATTTTGTAAAATCGACCACCGTAAGGCCATTTCATCGGTCGATATAGCTTGCTGAGTGGATTTTATTTAATTTATTTCCGAGATAAAACAGACATGACAACAGTCTGAGACATGATACTGCATATTGCCATAGAGACACTATGCCTGGATTGTTCAAACACAATAAGTTAATAAAAGAAAAACACACCAAAAACACTAATAACAAGAAACATAAAAAGCAACAAAATATTGTCCTTAAAAAATATTTTTACATTTTATTATTTCCATAATAAATAAAAAAATAAAACAACAAAACAGAAAAAAAAATTAAGAGAATTGTTTTTATTACAAATTGAATAAGTTAATGGGGCAATAGTCCACTGTGAGCCAAAGGGTCGAGGCCGTAGGAAAAGGTCTAACATGCTGATAGGCTGGACTTCAATTTTTTATACTCAATGCCCAAAATAATGATATTCTGAACTAGTACTAGTCAATATTCAAAGACCAAGAAGATAGCATGTAAAGGTGACGAACTCAAAGCTGCAACATACTACAAGTGTAGTACCTTGGCACATTTATAATTCCTCTATTATCCCTCAAAAATTATGTAAAGGAATAGTTCAAACCGAAAGTAGGGAAAATTAAATGCAGTACAAAGATCCTATCGAGCTCCGAATTTAAAATTTGGACACGATAAAGTGATATATCATGTGCTATTATGCACAAGTAAGAGCTATCAACACGTAAAGGGAGGTACAGAGAGTGTTAACATATTTTATCAAGAAAGTTGTTGGATTAACGAAAACTGTGCAAACTACACTAAGCATGGTGTCAACCCACCATTATCTTTTGCTTATCTTTACGGCAAAGATTCACTTTCCTCATATTCTGAAACTTGTGGAGCTCCCAAATCATCCTCCACTATAAATACATTGTTTGCAAAAATGTATTGCAACAAAAAATTCGAAAACAATAAGTGCATTACCTAATATACACTGGAAAGAGGTTAAATTTGTTCATTGAAAATTTTCATAAAGCGAAATCATTGGCAGTTGTATAGTCTAGATTGGTAGGTTTTGTGTAGCTACAATATTTAAAATCGAACTAAACGCGAAATAATAGATGAAAAAAATGATTTTTTATATCAAATATCTATTTGTGGCTATGCAAGAATTAAATAAACCATTCGGCTCTTCACTCCATATTTCCCATCTCTTCCGTTAAGTAGTCTATTGGCTTGCATGATACTCAAAACTATATAGTATATAAATACCTTACATCGCCTACAGACGGACTCCCTTGCTTTCGGAGAAGTTTCAAACCCTTATATCTGCAGTACACATGCTTTCCAGTACTACTTCATTTGAAGCATTATGTACCAATTGCAGCATTTTTGGTGAAAGTTAATTTCACTTGCATAGGTACAGGCCGCTTCGAGAACAAATATGAGATAGATACGTGCCAAAGAATCCTTGTCTTGACTATTTTGTAATGCAGTACCTCTCAGGTATATAATCATATTCTATGACTATCAATTGCTCATAGAGAATGTGTGAATGAATTTTCCTTAAGTTTCTGTTGAAATTTAAATTTCTCGGTACACTTATTGAAAGTGGTCATTATAAACAATAAAATAGTCTAACGTGTTATATCTTAAAACAGGTCTAATCTAAGTTGAATCACAAATGTGGTGTCTTGTTTATTGCAGTGACGCTCGATCAACCACGTAACTAGTCGCATTATGTCTTCTCTCTACTGACGGCAATTGCAATTATTTAATAAAAAAAAAACAGTAACTCATTTTATACATTGTTCCTTATGGCTTAAATTAAATACCATATCTCTGTGATAAAATAACACTTAACGAATTAAAAACAATTAAAAAATTAATTAAAGTGTCTTATTTCAGTAACTGAATAATGAATTTGGGGTTTTAGAAAGTGGTGAAATTGTAGAATGCAATTTTGTTTAGCTGCTAATTATAATTTTCGCCTGCTATACCTTTATTATAAACTCGTATGTACACATTCAAAAATTAATTAAATTTCATATAAATATTTGTATTGCAAATGCAGAAATTCAGAGGAGATTCATATAAATTTCAATACATATTTGTCATCTGTTATAAAAGTAAGCAATGCAAACTTCTAGTTCTGCCACCAAATATAATAATAAATCTACACGCGCACGGAATATTTATCACTATTTTAGATCATATCCACCCAAAACCTCAGTCCCACTATTACATGACGAAACTCCTTAATGAATTAACTAGAAAATTAGTACTCATAAAGTCTGATGATGTCTCAACGACTTTTTAAGCGGGAGCGGCTCATAAAAAAAAAGTTTTTGGGAGCGCACACTAACAAGTTAGAGGGGAAAATATCCATTCTACCAATGAACGCAACCACAACGACATTATAATAGGACCATTTTCGTTCCTCGGAGACACAAACACACATAAATTTCTCATCTTTATTTGTAACTAAATTAAGGGAAAGGGTTCCTTTGTATTCATTGTACGTTTCAAAAAAAATTACAAAAGCTCTATCCAAACTTGGTGGAGTAACACCTGTCAGAGGGTGTTATAAATTGCTAGTCGGTTTAAGGCAGTTGTTCAACACACCTAAACGATCATCTTATAGGTAATACGAGTATGTCTAATATATATATTACTTTTATTGATACTTACATGGATCAATCTGACACGAGTGCGATACCATCTCCATATTTCCAATCGGTGTTAACCCATGTTCATCTGTCATTCCCGTTGATGATGATTGGCGGTACATTGACTAATATCAATTGATCAATCCGGTTTTAGAACTTTGAATTTTACTTGGTTTGCATATTTTGAACTTAACGAACTTTTTTTAAATATTTTATAAACGTACGTAAATAATAGAACTTGTTTCTGTTTGAACTTTTCTACATCTAATAATCTTTCAACTTAAATTATCTTTTTCTTTTCTATAAAACCAAAATAACACACCTATTTAAAAGGTAAATAATTTTTTTTCCGCGTTAATGCATGTGTCCAAGCACAATAGAGAGATGGGAAGCACTTAAGGTCAAGTGAACTTTCGACCGATGGTGTCATGCGGAGAACATATAGATACACTGGGCTTGGCTTATACTCGTAGCTTGGCTATTGAATACTAAAGTTAAATGGAATGAGAGAAAACAACCTGCAACCTTTCAGGGTGGGAAATAAACAACACTCTCATAAACTGTGATTTGTTTTCAAGCACGTACAACTGGTTTCGAATGTATTGTACTAATCGAATTTGTATCTTACTTAAGAATTGATTTCGTCAATTTTCGGAATTATACTACGGGTATATGGAAAGAAGTGTAGAGATGATGATGAAGCCTTTTTTGTCGATTTTGCGAAGAAGAAAACTCGTCTTGGCAGTTGTCGTTAAGATTACTCTCTGAATACGTATCTTAAAGTCTGCGAATGTTCAATTTGTATCTTCATTCAGAATGGCCAGCAGTAGTCGGGCATCGTGCTAGTATTGTACTCTGTATTAGATCATCACATTCTGACTGAGTACATGTATCATATATGATACATACTCGTACATAATACTGAGTGAGTAAGTATTCACATGCTTCAAGTGAGGTTAGACTTGAGTATAAGACTACATTTTCATTGTCATTATAAATACATTTATTACGTGAATGTCGTTCTTCGTAGTGGCAATTAATAAAATGCCTTGTAGATTGAAGCTACTTTAATAGAGAGTATTAATCACAGCCTGACATTCCTCAGACTGTCAAATACAATACATATTCGTAATAAAAAAGAGAAAAACATTCCGAAACAAACTGCAATACTGCTCTACTTCAAGGTACTCGTAGTATATAAGTGGTACGTAAAGAAAATAAGAAGCTTATGTGCAGTTTTGAATTAGGATAGCATAAAAAATATAGTACACATTACACAAGCATATGTGGTACGTGTCTTCTCTTATGATGATACGCGCCGGATGTTTCTACTAGTTCCTCGACAAAACCTATGCGTGCAGCGTGCTATGTGCTGGAAATGACGTTAAAATCATTTTAAATGATTTAGTGATAACGCCAAACTAGAAATGGGTATATTTTCGGTAGTAGAATCGAAAAAAGCATAGCCTACACTACACAATGTTTGAAAACGGAGTGAATCTAATACACTATAGCTAGGAAATATAGCAATATAGAGACTACCTGATCATACAATTGTCAACCAAATTTATAACTTACTAGACACTCCGTCAGTATTATAGACGTCCAAACATTCCAAGTGTCCAATATCGACTCGAACCTGTATCTAATTGCAGACAAGGTACATGCGGGGAAATTTGGCTTTGGACGACGGTGATCGTAACAAATCATTCGAGCTTTCATTTTATCTCTTAAACTCTCGACAAGTCATATCCAACCTTCTTTAATCGCTGCCATGAAGTAGCATCGATGCCAACAACTTGCAGAAGCAACATATTCCAAATGATACAGAACTATCAACTTCCGACCAAGAGTGCAAGCAAGTACATTTATCAAAATTGCTGTAATTGCTGTATCCGCGAAGCATAAATAATGAAAGCGGCTCATGTATTCTCAAGAAAGGAACATCACCTTCTCTGGTGGAAAAAAAAGGAGCATGAGCAGCTTGTGTATGTCCTGCCAAAAGTGCAGCTTATTAGAAATCTAACAACGTGTTCCATTTGCCAATCGCTCCTTCTTTGGCCTTTGAAGACAATCGAGTAAGAAGATTTTGTCAACAAACACTAAGGCGATTTTATACAAGACCCTAGCCATTGGAGTCCTACTCAATGGCGAAGGTGGATTAAGACAATCTTGGTTGTTTTCAACGCAAGATTCTTAGAGGAATTTTTGGTCTGGTTTGCATTGATGGCAGCAGTCTTCTGATTTGGCTTGGACACTACTTTAAGAGCGCACAACTGCAATGGGACTTGAGGACCTTGAGGTGCAAAACTGGGCTAGCTGGCCAAAATGCCCTCTATCTGGTGAAGGAAAAATGATTGGAGTAAATGTCAACGTCATATTTAAAAACAAAATCGATAAATGATACATTTTCAGACGGACAGCGATTTCGTGGCAGCTCATAGTTTTCGAAGATAACATCCATTCAAAAATCCAGATAGTCACCTTGCCGCCCAAATTATCCCCGTGCTACTACATACTTGCAAATCAGAGGTGCATACCTCGACTCTGTCCACCGCTCTACTCTTTGAACTAAAAGAAGATTTGACACAGAAAAAGGGATTCCACACTAGACGCCTTAGTAGCTGGGATCAATCACTCAACTCCTTACTGAGCCTTACCTATCACAGACCCTTACAACTGGTGTGCTCAGGAGAACATTCCAAATCAGCGCCATAGTAGCGAGAGAAGATCATTGAGTCAAAAGACGGGAGCAGAAGTTAATCCTGCAAAAGAAATAAGAGTCCACACAGGTTGTAATTAAGAAAATTTCGAACATGGAAGGCACTATCCTTTATAAGTCCGTTTACTCGTAGATGATTAGACACGCAGACGATATCGATATCGTGGCTTACTACCCACCGGGGCTATGTAGATAGCTTACGGCAATTGAAGAAGTGGGTCTGGTAGGAAACGAGGGTAAGACCAAATACATGGTCTTGCACATGATGTTTGCACATAGCGCGGGCGAAGGAAAGTTAGGGAGGAAAAAAAGAGAAATACCGATGTGTGTTGGTCTTAAATGTTTGCAAGTTATAATAAATATGAAATAAAGACCTCGGCAGGGCGTTCCATAAGCGAGTTGTGCGACTTAGGAAAAAATCATGATATTTCAGAGTACGTCCGAAACTTGCCTTGAGCGTATACTGATTAGCGTTCATAGCGAGACGGGTGTTAAAGGTTTGAACGGGCGGAATGCTACTGGTAATTTTGATGGAGCACTGGTGGTAAAAATAGCTATACAACAAGGTGAGGCAAGAGACATTATGTCGATGTTCAAGGGTGTCAATTGACTGTGCACCATTGGCGTCAACTATGAGTTTCATCGCACTTATTTACATCTTTTATACTAAGTGTAAAGAAGTCAGCAACACCAGTAATCTACGGTGTCTCGTGGGGTATCTTATCCCATATTTATCGAAGAAATGTCACCATTAATCGAAAGAGGATTTATTTAGGAGCTTAGCGATTAATTAATAAACGGAAAGTACGCTATAGATCTCTATCTACTCTGGAAGTTCCTGGATCGGATTCTTCATAACATTCTGTGGTTTCATTGAAGGTACGAAGATTGAGTAGACTTGCTAAATCGATCCATTCTATGGTAACAGATTCACAGGGATTCAAGAATACCCTGATGTAATGTTAAAAATTGTCGGAGGGACTGACAGTTTCTTATGTTGCCTTCAAATAGACTTCAATAAGCAACTGCAGCTCCATCTTATTCTTTACTTAACAGCAGTACGCCTCGGAAAGGCAAATAGTTCCGAATATACTAAGATGCATTTTTAACTTTATAATTCGCATAAAAGTACACTAATTCCGTTGTGTGATATAAAATAGAAAGTGCATGATATAAGTATCATATAAGCAATATACAATTCTAAAAACTGTTTTAGGTAAGCCATACAAATGCGGGAACATATGTAAGTGCTCGAATATATATTTGTTTATTTGATCTTGATTGGTCGCACCAAAACCAAGCATGAATACTTTTGCAAAAGTGTTCACATTTGAATGAACATATATATATATATATATGTATATGTACATATGTATTATATATGCATATATAAGCACACTTTTGTTTTTAAGTGAAACCATTTCAGTTGACTGTGTCTACTTATTTATTTTACAAATTAGATAACGCGCCATGCATTATATTTAAATTCCTTTCTACAACGCCAACAGACATTTAAACTTTTACTGCTTTGCTTACGATTGCAAAAGTGAAATATTAACTCGTATATTATAAGCATTTGCATTTTCTGATTCGCAGTTTTTTTTTCACCATAACGAAGTTTTATTAAATATTAAGAAATACAGTATAAATTTCCTTTTCTTTTATTGAGGATTCCACCATTAGCCTGTGTGACCAGCTTTCGTTTGAACCAGTAAATGAAAATGTGATAATAACAGATTGCCAAATTTATTTCCCCTAAGTCTTAATTATGCAAAAAATAAAAACTAATTAGACTGTTGTCAGAAAATTATATCATAATATGATCTGAGAAAACATGATACCTTGCGGAAGGTTGATTGAAACAAACGTGCATATGTACCTACGCATAGCTTAGTAAACATGTTTTCAAAAGAAACGAGTATGACGAATTTATGAATCTTAAGAAAAAAAAATCTATTGAAAGATGGAATTCAAACAAAACCCAACACTTACATTCAATGTCATCAGATAGTAAAAGTTGCCTCCTTCAGCCTTCAGACCTTCGTCATAGTTATCCACTCAGACGTTCTTGTTATCGCGTTTCAGTTCTCATTGCCCCAGTTCACATCCACCACATGCTATGATGTTCTGCCAGAGGCGTAATTGTGCACACCAAATGGAAATCCAAGCATGACGATTGGAATGACTGTTTGCCTATGGCTGGACATCCATAACCATATCCATCCACGTTAAGAAACAACATGTCAATCCACTTTCAATAGATAATTCACTTTCAATTGGTAGCGGTTCGACATTACAAGTGGCGTGTGTGCCAACTGACCTTAGATTACAAGAGATAAATATTCTGGAGTTGGATAGTTCACATATTAAACAGTGGAATTTATGTATATTTGGTAAGATCAGTTTTTTTTACTCAAAAAGAACTGATTGCACTTGGAATTTACCGCTGTATGTACCCATCCCATACATATGTATGTGTGCATGCATGCGTATACATACGTATGGTTGTTGAAACAGATAAATACTCGCAGAGATAGGAGTTCGAGCAGAATTTTCTTCGTCATGCACGCTTGAAATGTTGGAAAAGTATCTACATATACTCGTATATGTATGTTCAAATGCGCTTGCTATTTGGAACGGTTGCACGATACGACTATCATAAAGACCCAATCCATGTAATTGCTTGAACCATACAACTTCGTTTAAGATAAAATATAAATACATTTATATACATACATGTGCATACCACATACGTTTTGTTTACTCCCGGATCAATATGTATTACACATATGTATATACGAATTTGGATACGTTACATATCTACAAATTCAGCTTTTTGATTAAGATATAATAGTAATTGTATTGTAACAACGAGAGTATCACATTTTACGTAAGTATTCAAATCTTCTGTATCGCACTTGTTTAGGAGTTTTATGTGAAACGCAAGCAACATCAACTCGCTTCTTCCCGTCAATGACTCATTGGTTCCTAATACCAAGACTGAATGTTGAAGGTTTAACCTCTTTCCCGGTCATTTTAGAGCAGCAGTAAAGATGAGAAACTTGATGTCTCCTCCACTTGCACAGAAGTGAAGAAATTTTTTAAATGGAATCAATGATGCCATTTACAGTTCCGACTTGATGTAACAAATGTAAAGAATGTCACTTTATACAGTAGTAAAAGCAATACGGAATGTATCAACCAGTGAATAATAGGTTGTTAGGACATAACACTTACTGCTATTTGATTTCATAGCTCTGCTGTCTGTTTGTTGATTTTATTGATTCTAAAATTTAAATTGCATTTAACCAATAATCGCGGGCTAAGAAGTAATCACTTCTCTGGACAAGCCACGTATGTAAGTATAGGCCACCTGTTTTGGCACATATTGTAGTTCTCGAACTGCTAGAACCACGATCAGAACCCTCACATCAGTCTGACCTGAAATTACCAGGATACAACTTAGTGCTATTATTATTCGCTCATCGCGGCGCGTTATTATGTAGCTTACCAAATTCTGCTATAACTCAATCTCTGTTGCCGTCGAAATTCAACTTCAACTGGTTAAAAGTCATACCCCGAAAGTAAATTTTCCACTACTGGTTTATTTACAGAAGTCCCAAACTAGGCAACGTTTCGACTTTCAGCTAGTTTGATGCGCAGTTTGACTCCATTCATAGCATTTATCCCTGTATTTTATACTTATCGTCATTGTAGTTAATTCCAATATAAACAATTCTGGACAGACAACATTCGCAACCAATTCAACGAATCTAGATTGTGCCATTTCACCGCCACTAAAGCGCATCGAATCGTCGATGGGATGACCCTACTTTTACATTCGTGTAGTAACAAAGGTATGAGTAAGTTCTTAAAAGTCTTTGAATCCGCAAATCCGCTGGTTCGAATGAATAATCACCCCTTCTTCTGGAGATGTGTTCCTCCACGCTAGCCAAACCACTGCGTAGGTTTAGTAAACAATACAGTTTTCATGTCATCAGGTCCTCCGGTGGAATCATAGTCTACACCAATCTGGCGAAAGCAAGATAGTTGTAAATAACCTTTCGAAATTTTCACTTCAATTTGTGTTGTACAGTTTCAAGTCTGATATAAACATTTATACATTTATATTTTCAAAATGATCTCTTGCCTTATTTTGCTTTTCATATTCATTCCCGGACTCGTGATCCTGTGTTTTCGCACGCGTTGCATATTTCAAGTATGTACAAGTGCAAGAACTAAAATCTCCATAATATAATATTATATAAGAATAAACCGATGAAACAATTTAGGAGTTGAGCCCATCGGAAACTAGTCGCACGGATTTGAATTTTATATCAGACCTTTGGGCACTAGTTATGCAATGAATAATAATGCAAGAACAAGAGAATTATTGCCAATAAGCTCGTAAGAATAAGATCAATCTCTGATTCAAAACTGATTACTCACTTACTAAACAACAAATATTTGTTGATTTGCATTGTAAAACCCAGTAATTTCATTAAAATTTGTTTGCCGGTAATGAAATCTCAGAAATATGTTTTTGGGATGTAGAAACATTTAATTTATTTTTGCTGCTAAAGAATTTGAGTCTGGATTTTTTTTATCAGACCCTATAGGCACTGTCTTCAGTCATTTTGGCAGAAAATTTATAGCAATCCTTAACGAAATCATTGATATATTTATTGACTTAACACCATTCAAATAATTCATATTTTAGAATAAATTCACATCTATCTTTTAAAAATAGATACCTGCTTTTAGCAGAATAAATATTGATTGAATAATTGCGAACCAACTTCGAAAGCATCATATTATAATAAATAAAATGTTGTATGCACTTGTAAACTTATACATTATTATCTAATATAGTTAATCCAAAAACGATTGGCTAACAAAGATCTAAATTTCAGGTTGTTGCCTGGTCGGACAAATCGTACTTAACCCTTTTTTACAATGACCGACTGCCACTTAAAATAGAACGAAGGTATCAAGTTGCCAGAAATAGCTCTTCCCAGGTATCTGTGTCTAAAATACATACCATTGTTAAATCGTAAATCGATACTAAACCTTAAAAGTATCACACAATGAACTCATCATCTACATATGAGTTCGACAATATATGACTGTATGTATTTATCAT
The DNA here is from genome assembly GCA_949129095.1 of Volucella bombylans. Taxonomy (NCBI): domain Eukaryota; kingdom Metazoa; phylum Arthropoda; class Insecta; order Diptera; family Syrphidae; genus Volucella; species Volucella bombylans. The sequence goes on from OX422144.1 coordinate 27,556,657, forward strand.
ATAATCAAGTCATCTCTACTATATTATATATCGCATTTAATTAGATAATTCACTTCCAAGTTCCAAGCACAGCTGCTGATGTCATATCACGCAAGTTACGGAGAAAAATGTAAAACAAAAAAACACAAAGCTTACCCACCTCACTTATTCAAGCAACTTAACAACAACTTGAAGGTTAGCCTTAGATACGCTTGTATCGACGCAAATCAATTAGAAAAGAAAGATATTATATACAACAAACATCTAAAAAATATTGAGGCATTTTCCCATGAAAATTAGATCATCCATTGATTGATTCAATTCTCCAAGAAGAGGCGATTTAATTTAACGGACAGATACTCGTGTGTATCGTATTTAAATACCACATCCACCTGTGGTTGAGGTTTTATCGATTAAACCTTTCCCCATATTAATATTTATTATGTACGCATGTTACACCAACCGGCATTTATTTATTTATTTGTTTGTTTTATCCATAAGATATGCACTGAACTAATTACTTTACTTGTGATATATTTTTATCAAGCGCTTCACTTATTTTTATAGCACATGTAGAGCTCATTTAAATCACTTGCGTATGTAGTATTTAACGTACGAGTATATCTACAAACAGGTCGTTGTTTGAAATTTAATTTAAAAACAAGAGAAAACATATGTAAAATTAACATATTAACCTCTCATTGCGCTGTCACAAATTAATCCGCGGTCACCAATTTTTCATAACTTAAAAGGATTAACCGAATAGTAAAAAACAAAACAGAACTAAGAAATACACAGGCTCTTGTTAACAATGTAGTGGAGCTCAATGAGGTAGAGTATCCACTGTTGTTAGTAAGAAGACCGCCGAACTCTTACTGTAAGGTGGTTGTTTGAATTGTTTGGCTGGGGTGGACGGACGGAAAATCCACACCGTCATCGTCGACAGCAAAACAAAGTTAACAGAGTTGTTTCTGCGTGTACATACATAAAATATACAAAAAAATAAAATATCGGGTAGAGTTGGGGCCAGAATAATGTCGCGGCACTGGAACGCTGTATCTTACGAGTAGTATCTGTATGTGATGAGTGTCACTTCAGAGATCATGAAACAGTCTGTCGTTTCATAATAAAATGCTCTGTATGCTCGACATCAAAAATGACTTGTGTGGTAGACTTTAGTATTTAAACACGATTTCGAATAGCCAAAGTCAAGCAAACAACTTGCGCAGCGAACGAACACCAAAGTAACAAACAAACGCCGATAAACGATGGCATGAGATGGTGAAAAATTATAATTTGCTTATGGCATTTCGGTGCGGCTACGGGTAGCAATTTGAAGGAGAGGTGCTTGCGTGTTTGGAGCTACCTTGGTCGACCGGGGGTTTCATTCTGCCCATATGTGTAAAAGCTGTTAGTAGTTGAATATGAATTAAATGAAGCCAGGCTATGACAACCTTAAGATAGCGTGCCCAATAATCGTTTGAAATGTTTTTGAATTTTTGTTTTTTTTGCCTAATATATAATAATATATTTTTTTTGCCTTATATCCATCTATATTTTCTATATTTATCTACAGATATGATTTAGATAGGGGGGTAACATGGTATCATCATCTATTCCCCAGTGACTGCTGGATAATTATCTACTGTTATCAATAAATAGTAAGACTTTTTCATTTAAATCGCGCGGGCTTTTCAGCTTGCCAGCGCCCTAACAGATATCTGTGTCAAATTCCGTGTTAGTGTATTTAGTAGTTAATGAGATACACTAGTTTACTTTCATCTAAAGTCAATTTTTCGATTTTTAAAATAAGTGAAAGTGCAGCAAGGAAGTGACGTCAATTCAAAAATGTGTTTTCGGCTTCCAAAACGATGGATATGAATGTGAATGTTGTGCCAGAGCAAGTCGAAAATTGAGGTGATTTTGTGCATTATTATCCCTCCTGCCGGGCCAAACCGTTGACAAAGAATATTATTTAAGCGTTATGGTTGGTAATACACGACTATTTGGCCAAGAATTCGAGTCATATCGGTCCAGATCCGACCTTAATTCCGCTTGACTTCAGGCTATTCCCGAAACTCAAAAAACTGCTCAGAAAACATTGTTTCGGCTAGTTTTAAGGGGTATAAGCCGAATCGAAGAAGGTTTTGAAGGCCATTCCGGAAATCGATTTTAACATCTGTTTCGAATACTCCAAAAAAACGTTGAAATAAATGTATTCTATCCGAAGGAGATTACGTTAAAGCGGATGAAATAAATTTGGAAGAATAATAAGTTTGTGTTCTATTTAAAAAGTTTTATTACGTTTTGATCACAGTGTTACATATACGAGTAGTGAGCCTACGATGACCGTATGATGAACTTGATTGTGTATGTGGATATGTACGCATCTGATGTGAGAAAGTGAACTTCAGAAAACATACATAAGTATATGAAAATAGATAAGGCATTACTTGTAGACTTAAATGATTAAAAGAGAACATCTAAAGTCTATCTAGAGTTCCTGGGAAAAAATTGGATGGTCAACTGATGTAGTCAACAGTTATATATATATAAAGACATATATTATAGATTTATTCTTATATTATTGTGATAACCACTCAAATGTGAGCAGCGACATCTAGCAGAAAATGTCGAAACTCGGAGACTAGAAGGTTTCGATACTGGATTAGCAAAGACAGTCGAGGAGAGTAGAATCGAATTTTCTAGCAAATTGGAACTTGTATGGAACGCTGGATGACGTGGATTGTTCTCGAAGTATGTCATTCGAGTATAAATACCAGCATCCCAAAGGTATGCAAATCAGTTCCAAAGTTGAATTTGAAGTGTTAATTAGAAGAAGTGATTAAGTGGTTTAAGTAAAAGATAAGAAAAGTATAAGTGGTTGAGAAATTGAATTGTACTGAGAGAAAGAATTAAATAGTGAATTGTAACTGTACTGAATAAAGGGATTTGTATTGAAAATAATAAGTTCTATTATTTGTACCCACACAAACATTTTACATTATATTCGAAGTCAAATCTACAAGGTTTCCGTGTTTTAGTTCTGTATGTCCTAAAAGTACAAAGAGGTCCTCCTATGATATTGATCCCGATTGAGCGTTATTGTAAAAACATAAACTATCGCGGTAATGATAAAAGTTTTGAATAATAAACCGCCTCAATTAGTGTAATGAAAAACAAAAATGAACAACGTATGATGTTGGAATATACAAGACATTTCAGGGTATACGCAAATATAAGGTTCTCTTACAATATAGGGTCGACATACCTGGGATCCAGGACTGCAAAAATAAGAATACGTTATGGGTAATCTACTCCGGCTAAAAGTAATAAGCTTTAATTCGGAGACACACGCCCTGAAAGATGAATCGGAGGATTCAATTAAGGAGAATTTTACGACGTCCAGATCTCGTAGTTTAATTTCGGCCTCCATGAAACGATAAAATATAATTAAGACAATTTGCAACTGATGAAACTGATCAGTATAAGTTGATCTTCCAGATGATCGACGTGTCAACCGATCGATCATACTGATTGAAGGATTTAACGCTTTCAATGCATTGAATGTGTGAAGTTCCATCATTTTCCAATATACGACACGGAAAGACGATACTCTCCGGTGTTCCACCACGCCTTACAGAAGTAGCTTACAACGGATCCAACCATCGTAATCATCAAGAAGTAGCTAAGACATCTTTGGACGATCCGGTTGCTAGCGGAAACGCAAACTGTCGTTGTAAATATTTGGGTGATTTACAAATACAAGGTTTTTTTTTGTGAGAACTGGAGCTAAAATAGATTAAAAATGACAGGAACTGTCAAATCGACATGCTAGATGCAAATGCCTCAACATTATTGCGTCGTGTTCAATACGCCCGAAAAATGCAAAATATCCTTGCTGGTGAATCTAATTTTTCGGATCGTGTGGTCATGACAGGCGAGGCTCATTTTAAACTCTGTGGAAGTGCTAATATGTAAATTATTCGATATTCGAACATTCAAAATCCAGAATTAATTTTTGAAGCGCCTTTAGATTCATCAAAATTTAAACCCTGGTGTGGTGTATGCTCTAAAAGAGTCACTCTCGCTTATTCTTTCGCAGACCGTAATGACGAGAAGGCTACCGTCAACGGAGGACCATATATGGCATTGATGCGCAATTTTTTGGCACCTGAACTGAACAAAAATGACATTGAAAATTATTGGTTTTAAGAGTATGGCGCAACGTACCACTTTGCGTGGCCGCAAAAGATATAATTATTAAATTATTAATGTAGAAATTAAAACTTAACAAAAGAAAAAATAAGGATTGATTGAGTTTAATTTTATTTTATTTATTCCTTCTCTCTAGCCAGTAAGAGGCAGCCAGTTACGACAGTCTACCGGCGGAGTTTGTGTAATATTGTAAGGAATGTCCCCTGAGCATGGGAGGTGATATATGCCCATTGACTGCAGAATCGTAAATTTGTATGTTGGACTTAGAAGAAAGGGTATACAAGGACTTGGAAAAACTGCAGAGACATACGCTATCAAATATCTTATATAAAATCGTGAACATCTAAGACCTTTTTGTGTAACATTGATCGGGAAATACCTGAGTGGGTTCCGCTCTGGCAAATCGACTATCATATAAACCAAATCTTCGGCCGAGTCTTGGAATTGCAAACACCTTTTCATTTATTTCTAAGATCACATATGTGACGAGGAAGGAGAGAGAGGCAACGGAAGTGAGGAAGACACCAAAACTAAAGAAAAAGGAAAAATGTCAGGCAGTCGTGTGTAGACTTGCAATACGTAAAAACGTGGTTAAGTTGCAGTGAAGGGAAAACCCTTCCGATAGATATGCATATAAATAAATAAATTTGTTACGAACATTTAAGAGTTGTTGTGTAATTTCTAATAGTGCCTGTTTAGAATTGGTTGAGTTTTATCGTTTAAACATATACGAGTATGTAATAGCATTTAATGTCTTAAGTATTCCATCCAGCTATGCATCGTAATGCTTGAAAATACTATGTGTACCATGCGTTGGGGAAATTCACATTTTAACGCTAGAATAGATATTATTCTTAAAGCAACAGTCCGGCGAAATCTCTCTACTCACCTGTACGCATCTTTTAGTTTTATGGATTTATTTCATACAATTTTAGTTAACTGGTGCAATTTTGGCTCTACCAAAACGCCATCTACATAGATAAATGGTTACACATATGGGCTCTTATTGTATATATATGTATTTATATTGTACATGTATGTACCTACGAGTATACATTTTTTTTGTCAAATGAAGTATTTCGTAGGCACCAATGCAGGTTCAAAAAGGTTTAATTTATCTCTAAGTTTTAGTTGCAAAATTGGTCTTAGTTTTAATGTTTCAAAACCCTGACAAGTGTGCATGGCCTAATATAACAATAACGCACACACCCATTCAATCATTAACCACCCACTACAAAAACCAACGAAAAGAAGAAATAACTATTTCTCCCACTGTTCTTCGTATAAATTACCCCCATTAAGCGAAAGTTTACATCACCCTCACGGAATCGAAATTGTGGTGCAGTAGCTGGAGCGAGGTAGCTTGGAGCAGTATATATATTCTTAAATTTACATACATGCGAATCTGTACATATTTACCGTATATTTGGTGCATGTAAAAGCGTGAGTTTTTAATGAAGTTTCTTCCTCATTCCATGACTTTAAAGAGGCAAAAATGTTGCAGTCTGTTGCTGTGCAACATACGGGTATTATTGTTATTAAAACGTTACCTACTCACATGCCGATGTTTTAAGTTACACGAACTACAATTTTCTGATTTTCTGGACCAGAGTACCTTAATAGGGAAGGCAAATTAGCAATTAGACCACCAATAAATTCGGAGTGCAAATTTTAAGTACGGCTGCTACGTATTTCCTGTAAAAACTTAAGCTCTCTTAGTGGTGCATGTAATTCACCTAGCACTTATGTTATGAGGATCAAACGGTCGATAATATACCAAATGTGGGGTATTTTTGCAAACACAATTTTTTTTTTTTTTGTTTTTATTGTGAATATTTACAAAAAAAAAGAAGAAATAGTAGTTACTTTGCTTTCGGAACAATAACCAATCAACTTCTTCAGCTAGCTCGATCTATAGCCAGTGAGTGAGTTAAAGCATCCATCTGTGCACGCTAATTTAGATCTTTTCTGCTGCATCGTCTCACCGGGTTGGATTCAAAGCCTCTTCTCGCAAAAGCATCGGACCCATCTCATTTTCTATTTCTACATTCAAAAGCCCTTAATCGGTCTAAGTGTCATAGTTAGGTCATTGGTTTAAGGTCTTGTCGAGAAACTTGTGTAATTAAACTTTGGTCTATCCTCCTCCCTCATTTTTAATATTGGCTAATTTGGTCTTGATGTGAATTATTATAAGTCGTTTGTTGTCGGAAGATTAGGACTCCTTGACATCTGACTTTGACAACAAATCTGCATCCAAACTTGTGTATGCATATACATACCGTTTTCCAGAGTAAGCAGCCTGTCTGATTTTAATTTTGTTTTTCTTCACTTTTGTTATCCCTGGTATTTTTTCCACTTCTGTACGAATTTTTCGCCTTAAAGAGAAATATAAAAGTCATAACTTTGTAGAATTTCGATCTACTTTACATTCAATTTTTCCAAGTTTATGGGTTCTGGATGTGATCAAATTGATCTGCATTTCACGTACAGAACCGGACATACAACAATACTCGTATTAAAGATATTAAGATAAGTTGCAGCGTTCTTTGGGAATGTTTGCGAGAAGAATATTTTCCAGAATTGACTAGAAAATAGAAATAGGAAGGAAATTAAAGAACATTTTCATAAATATGTATAGTATAGCCAGTTTCCCAATTATCTAGGTGCCATTGACGGTTAACATGTTCGATTACGAAAACCAAGGAAGAGTGGGTTGCCATTTTACAATTACAACATTTTTGTTTAATAGTATTGCTCGCTAAATAAAACTTCATTTACATCGACGTTGGGGCGTTTGGGAAAGAATCAGACAGCACTACATTCGAAAGGACTATCTTTTATGGAAAACTTAAAAATAATTATTGAAGTCTTAAATGAAACACGAGGAGCTATAGCACACGACAGCTTTATTCAACGGTTAAAAAAAGGAAGTGAAGGTATAAAATATGGTGGCAATAAGACAAAATGGCACTAGTAAAAAGATAGTTGTTGCCATTTATTATTAACACAGCCCCTCAACAATTGAAAAACAATAATGATGCTTATATACGGTTGTAGGCATCAACTATCATTTTGTCCGTTGAGCGATACTTCAAGGGAACTGTCCCATCGGTAATTCCCTCACGAATGTAGTGGTAACGTATATGAACATGTTTCCGGCTTTCTTTTTCTTTATTGGCAGCGCGAGCGCGTGGACGCAAAATACAGTAAAATACGAGTATATTAAGATTTAAGTGTACCATTTGTAAAGGGAAACATATGTAAGAAAATTGTGTATATTAATGAATTGTATTACACATTTTAATAAAGATTTGTAACGCACCCTTTTCTAGCACTACACTGTGCCCTTTCATTGAACAGGGTAGTTAACAAATTCCCGCCGTCGCTAATCCGCGATAACACGCAATTTGACTTTTTGTAAAAATTGTAATTAGTGTATCCTCATTAAATAAGTAGTTAAGTTAGTAAGAGTTTGTAGTACTTGGCTCGCCTAGCACAAGAGGTAAGTATTACGTACTCTGCTTCAGCACTTGACAGGGTGATACAATTTTGTTTTCGCGACTCCCAATCTACAAGTCCACTAGATAAGACAAAAACCATTCCAGACTGTTATTTCCGGTCATCAGTGTCCTCAGCAGAACTTGAATCGGCGTAAGCCCAGAGTAGTTTTCGGTGTGACGATAGAAAATTTGGAGTCCCTTTTAAATACCTTAAAACAGACAGACCAGAATTCCAATGTTGCACCCTGGGATCTTGATTAAATTGGGAAAGTAAGTTAACGCAATATGTTATGTCAAGACGGCTAAAGAGTGGCAAGTGTAACAGGCTGCCTATTAGCTCTTGATAATCCTTTTGTTGTACTTTTTGTTTTTAATAAATTTTTTATATAACCTGATTTACATGTCGAGATTATTCCCTTTCATCGATCTCGAGAAATTTCTAGGCCAACTGTTAACTTTGGCTCCCCAAAATCATGAAAATCAAAATACTTTCCGAAACAGTTTAACTTTTTTTATAAAAGATTAAGTCATTGGTTGCGATGATTAAATTATGCGGTCTTGTTACATTTCTTCATAAAATATATACATACATCTGTCGTAACTTGAATTTCAAAATACTATTTCTTTTAGTTTATCGTCGAATTTCTTGTTGCATTGATATCTCGATTGTTTTAGGCCATAAATTGATTTTTCAAGTTTGCTAACTTTGTTAACATATTCAACGAATCCGTCTGCTTGTTCCATGTAAAGTCCGAACCTATCACACGTCAAAGAGGCTGCTTGACTGACATCACACCTGCCGCTGAAGTGTGAGGCGGAAGGCGGAAGGAGGAATGAAGTGTCAAGTAATAGAATCAATTCAGCGAACACGGAGTTATGCTGCTCATATAAAATTAGCTTATACATCTCATATAATGGCTTGAACTTTCCGACCTAATTTGATTTTAATAAGGATGGGACCATCGTAATGAACGAAAGGTCTGCTTGTCTGGATTCTCTGTGCAGGGAGATTGCCCATGATTTAGAACGTCGTTGATTTCCTCTGCCGAAGACATCTAATGCGATCACGGGTAAACGTGTGCAGTACTCCTGTCGAGTTAGAAAGAACGGTGCCGATACACCAGAATTAAGAGAACGTTCATGTGCGTCTTTGGTAATGAGTTTGTAAATTATTGGATAATTAATATCGGTTTCTTGAATTCTTCCTAGCACACGTAGAACCTGGTCTTTATATAAAAATTTGATTGAAGTTAGCTATAGTGTAATTCTTGTTTAATGTTATATATTCTCCAAAGTGAAGATTTTGTAACCATTTAATAATAGCGCATTTTTAATCATAAATCTCCTGGTGTACGAGTATAAGTTGATAACCCTGGGTCCGTGATCCGTTGCAACACCTTGAAACAAACCTATATTAGTAGATGAATTCCGTTGAATTGTGAGTTGCTTAATCAGATTGGCACTAGTCTTCGCTGCAACGATGTTGGTTTGAATTGCCCCGTTTGTAAGAATAATCGCGAATAAATGGCGACAGAATAAGTGGAAGCAGAAGCATCGGAGAAGCAATGAAATTGAAAAATAGGACACATAGTATCGATGTGACGGAATTCTACTCCATATCACGGCGATGCAATCAGGAAGATGGTCAACGTCTCTTAAGATATATTGTCAAATTTTCTTTTGAGTTTCAGTCCATATCGAGCATTTGTACCCACGAATTAGTTTCACTATATAGAAAAACTGTTTCACATTGGCCACGATCTCCTTCCGGGAGAAGTTCTGGGCCTTCCATTTCCTACACTCCATTTGTCATACAGCGCGGGCAGTGACTGTACTGTTTCCTATTGTTATAACAGCATAACATCTGCAACAATTTGATTCGGTTAACCAACATGAGAATTTTACACGTTGCCTTGCTTAGCATCGTTGGTGTTTTTTTTTTACAATGACTTGATAATTTAGAGTGGACATAGCAAATATCCACGAGCTAAGAAGTAATCACTTCTCTGCCTAAGTCCACGTCTAAATGCAGGCCAGCGGTTTTGGCACTTAGCGAAGCACTGGTAGGTCTCCGCCCATACCTCTCAGATTACTCTGATATGAAGCTTCCTGGCTACCAACTAGTGCCACTATTCTTCTCTCATGTGCGTAGTACTGATGATAACTCCACCACAATGTAACCCCTGCTCTAATCCGGAATTCAGCTTCATGTGGTTAAAATTCCATCTCCGCAAGCAAATTATGCACTACTGATTTACTTACAGAAGCCTTAAACTGGACAGCAATTCGACCTCTAACGGGTTTGATGCGCTGTCACCATTCAAAGAATTGTATCTCTGTATCCTCATACAGAAATCGTTACAACGGGCGATTTTAATATACATAATTCTGGATGGACTTATTTTTATCTTCTCACCCTGATAATTACACCGCCACCCTGATAAGTGCAGATAAGCCACTTGCAGCGGACTTAAAAGCTTCTTTAGGAATTTTACTTGGTCATTATGTTCCCTCGCTAAACACGTGGATACTGCTGTTGATAGGATTACAGATTACTGTGTGCAAACATTTTAAGGGCTCACTAATTTATAAAAAAAGAAAAGAGTCGCAATCTTCATCAGTCGCATCTGCGATAAAAACGATTCGTTGACGGTGAAACAGAGAACATATCTCTTTGAATAGGTGGGCATGCCATTAAAAATTGGTTTGGGGAATTTCCATTATTATCTGCGAACAAACAGTTGAAGAAGGAGCGAAGCTCCGTGGAAACACTATCGAGTTCGAAAACAACGTTTTTTGTTGTTGCAAAAAGTGGGGGGTTAATAAGATACTTTTCCGAAAAAAATTATGGCAGTCAACATTTTGAGCTTTGATTGAAGAATAATTTCTGACACACCAATTTTGTTACCATACACACATAAATTTGAATGATGTTATTTTCAATTGCAGTTAAAACAGGGTATCGTAAGGCTTTGCTTAGAACCTCTGTATTTCGGAGGAAATGCATTCCCGACCATCTCCCCGCCCCCTCATTCGATTTTTTCCTCAAAATATTTCAAGGAATCTCCCCCTAAAATCTTCGACAAATTATCCGGAACACATTGCAGTTATCAGAGATCTTATACGGAGATAAAAAATGTACACTAAACTTATTATACGCGACACCTACGTTTACGGTAAAACGAAAATGAAACTTATATGCACAACGGGTATAACCGGAAAATTCAAATCCTAAAATCTTCGACAAATTATCCGGAACACCTTGTAGTTATCAGAGATCTTACATGGACAGAACTAAGATAACAAAATGTAAACTAGACTTATTATATGCGACATGTACGATTACGGTAAAACGAAAATTAAACTTAAATGCACAATGGGTATAACCGGAAAATTCAAAGTTAACGTTGAAGTATGATTCAAGTCACAGTACAAAATACAAGCCAGTGTACAAAGTCCGTTGCTTTTTAACGTCGTGCTGATTATAGCGATACCTTAAGCAACGATGTGTCAGCAGGTAACTTTTTGTTGATACTATATAAAGCGCTAAAACGTAACGGGTTATGAATTAGTCGTACTAGGACTGTCTGCATTTCCATTTTCCAAACTCCTGACATTTATTTGTAAACAGAAATTATTATAAAGAAATGAGAAAGCTAAATCAAAAAAATTAATTCAAGGTTTGTTTTTGTATTTCTATGAAAAATAATATAATAATCACAAAGAATAGCTTTATCAAGAATTCATACAAACAACAATTTTCAAACAAAACAAGACAAGATAGCAATTCATAATTTGTACAAAAAAATATAAAAAAATGCACATTTCATCCATGGAATAACAAATCAATTGAACATCCTTGTGCTTTGCAATTCTATTCCTTTGGGATATGGTACATACTAGACAGGAAATTACGAGTCACATCTCCGACAAGGCTCCTATCAGCTACACTCTGAGCCACTCCATAAATGGCCATTTTACCTTCAACAGGCTTACCCGGATCCTTAAGGATTTCCCTAACACTTGCATCTACGTCGCTTAGGAATTTTTTAGCGACACCTTCCTTTGTATGAACATCTGTTACACAGATGTGGATCCTATTTGAATAGACTTTCTTCAACAAAAATGGCAAAATGAAAAGATTGATTGAATATACCCTGAGGGAAACTGTAAGGCATTTAAATTCCATCCCAGCTTACAGAGTGCATCCGATAAACGATAAATGTCAAAAATATCCGATCCAATGGCAATGACAGAGGTAGCTGGTTTGCCAAAAATGTAGATTCCTTTAATTTTTCTTAGTCTGAAAACAAAAAAAAAACGATAATTTTGTTTAAATTTCAGCAAATTATTGACCATATCTACCCATTTTCAATGAACCGCGATGTGTCTACAATGCGTTTGGTGGCCTCAAGATAGCCTTCCTCCCCAAAACTCATCATCGTGGCCCAACAAGCTGCAATTATACCGCCGGCTCGTGATCCATTTATAGTTGGAGATCCGTAAACACCACCTGGCCAATCGGTTGTGACAGTAAATTGATGAGCGCGATACTTTTCGTCAGAGTAGAGAATAACTGATGATCCTTTAGGAGCAAAACCATATTTGTGGGTATCAGCTGATAGACTCGTTACTCCCTTTACACTAAAGTCAAATGGCCTCACGTAGTACCCAGCTTTTTTAAGGAATCCTATAAGGAAGCTTCCAAGACATGCATCTACGTGCACTGGAATATCATACTGAAGTCCAAGTTTGGCAATTTCCTCAATATCGTCAATAGTTCCATATGGGAAATTAGGTGCTGAACCTACGAGCTGCAAACAACCATATAAATTCAACATTTAAAAACAAAATTATTAATTATATTAATTTCCTTACCAAAATAGTATTTTTGTTTATTGCCTTCTTAAGATCTGCAAGATCGGCTTCTGTTGACTTTGGATTTACTTTCACAGAACGTACATGAATGCCTAAATACTGTCCGGCCTTGTCGAAAGCCGCATGCGCACTAGCAGGAACTACCATGTTTGGTTGTGTGATTCCTTTTTCTTCAGAAGCATAATCCCTATAAGCTTTCACTGCCATAATAATTGACTCTGTTCCACCTGTAGTCATCTAGGTAAATAAAATTTTCGACAAATATTTTAAAACATTTAATATTGATCTTACGGTTCCACAGGTTTTCTCATCACCACCAAAAAGGGTGCATGCCATTCTCACAACTTCAGCTTCCATTTTACAAATTCCAGGGAAAACATCAGGGTGCAGAGGATTTGTGTACGAAGCTTTACCGTACACTTGAGTAATAAGATCAATCAGCTGTGGATCATATGCATAGACAGCCCCTGATACACGCCCATCACGCCATTTGTAGATTCCTTTTTGCAAGTGTTCGTCTACCAGTTTTAAAATTTGATCTCCAGAAAGTCCCTTCTCTGGCAATTTTGATGAATATAAAAGGCCATCGCAATATTTAACCATGTCTTTTTTAAAACTCTCGCGAGTGCCACCAATTTCTTTCTCGATGCGAGCTTGAACCATTGGCAGTTTTTTGATGAGACGGAAAAATTTTTTCTTACTACGACTGTATAAGCCTGTATAATTATATAAGAAAAATTCCATTCAAAATAAGACATTCGTAAAAAAACATAATAATATTTAATTGAGACATTTTCATATTTTCTACAGTTCAAAAATGGTTCAGCCTGTATACGTAAATACATGTATCTGATGATTTACTTATTTAACATAAGAGGCCAATGACCCAAACTGCTTCCAGACTGTCACACAAAGCTTCCTAGCTGGTAATGATACCAGAACTTAACTAGCTGCTAGAATAAAATGTCGACCATTGCTAGGACTAGCTTCAAGCTAAATCTGAGCTAAAAACAGGAATGCACTCGCAACTTCTCAGATGGCTCCAAAACTATAGTAGTATAGAATGGATAGGATGGCGTCTTCGTTGATGATGATAGACTTTGACTTCTCCCTGTTAAGCAGACATATATTCGTCTTCCAAGCGAATACATACTCAATGCTGACCAATATTGTAAAAGAAAGGTGGAGAGGGCGAATTTTCTGAGTATGTAGCTTCAGCCAAGCTGCTATTTAGACCTTGCTGAATCATAAGGTCATACGGATTAATTCACTGAGTTTTGTGAGGACCCCAGGTCTCAGCGTGGCAATGTAGGTACCACTCAAGAAGAACTTCTCAGCACCTCACCTGCGTTAGGACTTCCCGTTCTATACAGCACAATATTTTATCTCAGAAAGCAGGCAAACGCAATGCACTTCTACCGACGTCTCTAAAAGATCAGTAGATCACATACAATTTATGTATATTTGTATGTGTTGAAAACTGCCAACACTATATTTTGCTAAGATGGTTGTGAGTAAAGGAAGCATGGCATTCATTGCACATTGTCATTACTGGAAGTTGAAAATATAGATCCTCATTAACCTACAAGAGTATTTCTTTAAGCTCGAAAAAAAGCGCTAATTCACGCTTATCTTTTTAACCATAAAATAAAATTTAGAACCCTTTGCGTCATCTTCTCGACACAATCTATTTCACTATATAATTTAATTACTCGTACATACTAAAAGAACAAAAACCCCCACTGATAGGAGAATACAAAACGTCAGTTCAAGTTCAAGTTTTAAAAATAAAAGCGTTCCCTGCACGTCTGAAGTAAAACAGCATCAAACAACAAGTAATTAGAGCGTTGTTGTTTCTTTTGTGACACGTTTTAAACAAGAATCAATATACAAAACGTGACATAAAAACAAATCTCACAAAGGAAATGCAAACAAAAATAAAAATACGCAAGTATATAATATAAAGTGTATTAATCGTCAGTTTGATCGCAGTAGGTTAAAAATAAATAAATAGCAGGGTATGCAAACAACAAGGTTGACAAGTGCACATGTACACAACAAATTTCTGAATCAAAATTTTAAGCAGCACGTTTCCAGTGTACGGAAATGTTCCGGTGTCATGAACCAGGCAGGTTTATTGGGAGTTTTGCTTACTAATACAGAAACATTTTTGTTCCTCTTTTTATGCACCATTGAAATATCATATATGACCCTTATGACCCATACTAGTGCAAATCTATGCTCGGGTTTTTATTCGATTAATTATTTAACTCATTTGAAGTTGATAAACAAACAATTTAGAATTTAGATTGGAACAGCTAAAATAGTCAAATTAAATTGAAGAGATATTAGAGTACAAGGACAAATTCAAGATCCTGAAGGGAAAGAAACCTTGAAGTAATAAAGACGTTAACACGTCAAATAGAACTTGATTGTGGGTTTATTGCAATTCAATATACAATAATTTCAATTAATTATTATAAGTACTAACTTCCATGTACAGTCATCTCGTTTTCTCTAATGAGTTCAAGTGACCGTTGTGAAAATTTTGTTAATTCATTTAATACCTCCCAATTTGCTACCCAAAATGTGAAGAGGTTTGATTAAAAACAAGAGAGCAAAACCTATAAACTTATACAACACGTTCCTTCCAGCTCTCTTCCAGAATTGTAGATATTTATTGCAAAGAAATGGATAGGAAATGTAAAAACTCCTGGTTGAACAAGAAAATTTGAAGGAAGTGATGTAAAATAGAACAAACAGAAGTATTTGTGAAATCTATGAAAATTAGATTTAAACTTGAACTTAATCTAAAGGGTTTTTCATAGGATGCGCTCCATTCTTCGAATTAGGATTCTCCGAACTTCCACATATCATCTTTTGATAAGATCTTTGTTTCAAATTGTTTATCATGCCTTTCCTGATTTAGGTGGAATCGGTCTTTTGAGAAACCAAGCATAATTGTTCCATTCCCCTTTGAAGTTGATCCACATGTCTTGCGCGTCTAGTTCTTCAACTTTGTTATAGGATGTTGAAGACATTCTCACAAATTTAAAATTTCTTATTTGAGTTATACCAGTTTATTTTATCGACTAGTGGTGGTTTCAGTTGGCTTTTCTTTGTTTTTTTTCACTCTTAATACCTAAATCTGAAAATAACACCAATATAAAAACCTAACGAATAATTACAGGGATCTTAACCAACTTGGTGTGCAAAACTGACACTACGCCTTGAGACTAAGAAAAGTGTTTGGCGATTCTAAAAATCATAATTTGATCAAATAATAAATGCGCATGCAATAATTCTTTAAATAATCCACTTTAACTTATCAGAAAAAAAAACATACAAATGAATCGAGGGCACAATCAAGGAGACATAATGGCAGTGACAAAATCATTCCTATGTTACATTGAAAAAGCCTCACATTGTTTATTTCAAGTTTCTCAAGCTTTGCACAGTATCCTTATATGGGAAATCTTGAAATAACAATGACTCAGAGTGCAAGGAACTTTTAACAACTTCCATTATGAGTGCGTATTTTATTTCGATTTTATTTTTTTGTTGAAGGAACATTTTAAATAAAAGCTGAAGTGTGATAATTTTGTATTTTAAACCACCGACAGTTATCGAAAAAATCTAAAAAAAAATAAATTGTTAATAAGTTGTTTCTTTTGTAATTCTCCTTAAGCTTGTGAATTTATAAAATGTTATATTGTGCCTTGTCGTGCCTCAAGTAACAAAATATGTTTGTATAACGTATGTTAAATCTTGCCGATCTTTTTGGGAAATCCATAGCAGGAACAATCAATGGACACAAGTTAAGGCATCACTTTTAAACAGCTGCTCAACCCAGGAGAAACCAAATTCAGTTTGCACTACCTTACCTTACATACAACTTCATATTCAATACGGAGTAGTCCCGTCTAGCTTCAGGAAAACTATATCGTAATATTCCCCCTTTATAAAGAAGGCAGTCGCAGTGATCCCTCGAAGTACACGGGCATAACCTTTTTGATCGCTACGTTGAAAATCTTCACTGGAGTCTTGTCAGATTGGCTAATTGCTTGGATAGAAAAGTGCAGACTCCGTAAATTCCAGGCTGGATTTATAAAGAATTACTACACATTGGATAATATTTTTACATTAACTAGCATCGGAAGGAACTATATTGGCAAGCGTGCAATGCATTCTCTGTAGATTTTAAAGCGGCCTTTGACACAATTGATAGATACTCGCTTTTCTTTAACTGAGCAATCTGTGTGTGTCTATAAAAATGCCTAAAATTATTCAAAATCACTACTATCACAAAATATATCAAACTGGTTTGGTTCAGAGGCAGGTGTGAAACAAGGATATCTTATGAGTCTATTGCTTTTTTCACCTTTTTTTTTAATGATTTGTCATACCTGCTGCCAGGGGGAATTGGATTGGGCGGAATGAAAATAAAACTGTTGATGTACGCTGATGACATAGTTATCCTGTCAGAAACGCCAATGATGATGCAAAACTAAGCGGTCCACACAAACAAATCGAAAGTGTTGGTATGAACTCCGTTGGGAATGAACTCCGAAACTACTTAACCAATCTTAATAATATTTTGTACTCTGTGTCTAATTGGACAAACTTACCAGATAGGATAGTTTTTAATTAAGTTCCACTACTGCCAAACATGGCGGTGTAAATTAGTTATTTGGCATAACACTGCATTATATTCTGTTATCTAGGTTGGGCTATCATGCAATAGACGGCGCCGTAATGTGTTTGAATATTCGGTTGTAAACTTCAAGTACTTTTTGAAAAAAAAAGAAAAGTTACGTGCGTCATTATGGTCTCCCAGATTTTTTTATTACATTTACATTTAATCCAAATTGGGAGGAAATACAAACTTTGCTATTACCAGGCCAACAATCAATACATCGCCATGATATTGTGTGCACGGGTGTTTAAACAAAAATTAAAATCATTGATTGATTTAATTATAAAACATTCGGTTTTCGGCACCACACGATGTTGCCTATTGTCGATTGAATGGCAAAAGCGTAGCTTGCCTCACGCTCACATTTTAATTTGGCTTCAAGTTAAAATCCATCCAGAAGAAATCAATCAGATAATTTCAGCCGAAATTCCGGAGCCATCAATTGACCAAGAATTATTTAATATTGTTACCAGTCACATGATCCACCGACCGTGCGGTACTTTAGAAGCGTTTCCCAAAGCAATGTATTAATGATACTATCACGGATATCGACGGTTATTCATTGTATCGCCGCAGAAACGCTGAGAAAAGTGGCCAAACATTCACAATGCGAATACCAAATTCTACAAATCTAATTGAAATTAACAATCAGTGGGTGGTACCATACTCACCATTGCTTTCAAAAACGTATAAGGTTCACATTAATGTCAAGCTTTGCAGTTACATGAAATCCATAAAGTATATTTGCAAATATGTTAATAAACGCAATGATTTGGCCGTATTTGAAGTACATGCTATCGATAAAAATGGTAGATACATAAGCAGCTACGAAGCGATCTGGCATATTCTAAGCTTTTCCATACACGAAAGAAACCCTTCTCTCCAACATCTAGCAACATCTTGAAAACGGTCAACGTGTATATTTCACTGAAGAAAATTTTCTCCAAAGAGCACTTGACCCACCAAAAACTACACTGACTGAATTTTTCACATAGTGCCAAAAACCTGATGTTTTCGGCCAATTTGCAAAAACATTAATATATACCGATGTTGCACGCTATTTTGCATGGAACAAATCAGGTAAAACATGGCAGCTACGCAAACAAGGAGAACCACATCCTTCAATCGTAAGTATATTCAAAGCCAAAACATTGGGACGACTTTACGCAGTACATCCAAACAACGTGAATGCATTTTTTTGCGTTTATTGTTGGTGAATGTTCCCGGACAAACATTTTTCGAATTTTTGCGATTGCCGAGTTCTCAATACATATTAAGATGCATGTCGCAAGTTGCAATTGCTGGAAGTCGACAATCATTGGGGCCTAACACTTACTGATGCAGCGTTGACATCCACGCCGAATAACATTCGTCAACTATTTTAATTATTATTTTTATGACATGCCCACTATGGTATGGCTCATAAACATTCACTCGAAGCATTACATAGAACTATGCAAGATTTGAACGGCAACGATCATCTTTTTGGTGGTGCTGTCCTACTACTGTCTGGTGTTTTCCGATAGACATTGCCAGTCATTCCTCGCTCTACACATCAGGTGATCTGATGTCTTTTAAATCATTGTTGATGAAAACGAGGTCGTAAATTATCCAACTGAATTTTTAAATTCTTTGGATATTCCAGAAATGCCACCACACAATCTTCGATTGAAGATGGGTTCACCGATTATTCTTCTGCGTAATTTGAATCCACCTAGATTATGCAACAGTACACGTTTGGTCATCAAAAGGATCACCGGAAATGTCATTGAAGCAACCATTTTGGCTGGAAAGTTTAAAGGAGAAATCGTCCTGTTGCCACGTATTCCAATGAAATGATACCGTCAGAATCTCCAATACCATTCAAAAGGCTTCAATTCCCTATTCCTTTGGCTTTTGCGATGACTATAAACAAGTCTCAAGGCCAAACAATGTACATTTTCGGATTGGACTTGGAAAATCCATGTTTCTCCCATGGGCATATGTTGCATCTTCACGTGTGGGACAACCACCGAATTTATTTGTGTTAGCAAAAAAACAAGTTAACCAAAAATATTGTGCACCGATTAGCGCTTAATTAAATTCAAATTATAAATTGTTATAATTCAACCTACATATACGTATTACCATTATATCTACCTCATTTATAAAGAAAATTTAATTTTTATATGTTATCAATTAGGAATTAAAAAAGAGAGAAAACAAATTTCCTTAGTTTATATTTTCCATCGCTGCCAGGTTGCTTTGTAGTTTGATTTATATTTTTTGCAGGTACCAAACCAGTTTTAATTTGAAATAATGTGTCTCCATCGAAATAATATGCCGGTCCTTTGTGCACATATTAGCTCAAGCACAGTCAAATCTTGCAACAGCAAGACGTTGCCGGGTAGGCTAGGTTAGGTTAGGTTAGGTAAGAGTGGCTGTTGGAAATACCAACCCACTTAGGCCTATTGGCCCATTGTGATGCCACGTGGATCTATGATCTTCTTACTACTGGAACCAGTTTGAGCTTTTAATAAAGCGTAGGAGACTGTTAACGTCTATTTTTTCTAGATCGTTTAGGTCGTTGTAGAAGAAAGCTCCTAGGTGAAGCTTCCTTCTCTGAGAGAGAGCTGGGCATGTGCAGAGTAAGTGGGGGATTGTCTCCTCCTCTTCCTCGTCCATGCAGCTTCTACAGAAATCGTTAGTAAAAGCGCCAAGCCTTCTTGCGTGCTTGCCTATGAGGCAGTGTCCGGTAATGACACCTATTATGGCGCTGAGATGTTTCCTATCTAAAAGGATCAGACACTTAGATCGACTCAGATCCAGCCTTGGCCAGATCTGTTTGGTTGCTAGACATGTTTGTCCAGCAGTCCATCTAAGGTCCGTTCTTTTATTGGCATCTAGCTTTAATGTTAGTTTGCACGTAGCGATTGGTATACCTATACTACCTTTGTCCGGTAGGATAGGTAGAGTGGTTCCAATTTTGGCGAGTTCATCGGCTCTGCAGTTCCCTGGAATGTCTCTGTGGCCCGGCACCCAACAGAGGTGAATGTTGAACTGCTCTGCCATCTCCATGAGAGATGATCGGCATTCAAGGGCAGTTTTAGAACACAATGAGACCGAGTCCAGGGACTTGATGGCGGCCTGACTATCCGAAAATATGCGGATATCCTTTGCAGATATCACGTTTTTCTTCAGCCAGGACAGAGCTTCTTTAATCGCCAAAATTTCCGCCTGGAACACGCTACAGTGATTTGGAAGGCGGAAAGAGAGGCTTAGATTTAGCTTATCTGAGAAAACACCGCCACCAACTCCGCTGTCGGTTTTAGATCCATCTGTGTAGAGATGGATTGACTTGTCCTCCATGAAAGCATCCTCCTCCCAGAATGATCTAGAGGGGAAGCTTACATGGAAGTTTTTGTCAAACCAAAGTTCAGGTATGGTGTAATCGGTGTTCTCTGTGAGGATTCCTAATGTATTAAGAATGTTGGCGTGGCCAAATGAATTATTTGTCCACTGTTTAGTCGCTTTAAGGCGAATAGCTGCAGTCGCAGCTACTTGCTTGCTAAAAATGTCGAGGGGTGTCAAGTGAAGCAGAATATCTAATGCCGCAGAGGGGGTAGACCGCAAAGCTCCGCTTGTGCATAGACATGCTGTTCTTTGGACTCTGCTTAATTTAATGCGGTTGACTGCATTTTCCAAGGCCGTCCACCAGACAACCACCCCGTAAGTAAGTATCGGTCTTATGACCGAGATGTATAGCCAGTGGGTTATGCGAGGTTGAAGGCCCCATTTGTTCCCAATGGCTTTCTTGCAAGAGAATAAAGCTATTGTAGCTTTATTGACCCTTTCTTGAATGTTAGGTTTCCAGTTTAGTTTCCTGTCAAAAATGAGACCCAGATATTTTGCTGTATCGGAGAAAGCTAAACTGGTACCGTTTATTGAAGGAGGGTCTATGATTGGAATTTTATATTTCCTAGAAAAGAGGACAAGATCAGTTTTATGGGGGTTTATTCCCAATCCACAGCGATCTGCCCAGCAGGTTAATCTGTTAAGATTTACTTGGAGGAGTTCTTTAATGGTATGTAAATGTTTTCCTGAGACGGCTATGGCAACGTCATCCGCATAGGCAATCACTCTGCTACCACCCGCTTCCAGGTATATCAGTAGTTCGTTAACCACTAAGTTCCAGAGAAGGGGGGAGAGGACACCGCCTTGCGGCGTACCCCTACTGACATATCTTTTAGCAGAAGTCTCACCCAGTTTGGAGTTGATTATCCTGCTTGTCAGCATTAGATTAATCAGCTCCCCAAGTGAGCCGTCTACCTGCAGAGTTGACAGCGCAGTCGTGATTGCGGATGTGTTGACGTTGTTAAAGGCGCCCTCTATGTCTAGGAAAGCAACCATTGTGTACTCCTTATATCGTAGGGATCGTTCGATGTGGCTAGTCAGAGAGTGCAAAGCCGTTTCCACCGACTTCCCTTTACAGTAGGCATGTTGAGCCGCAGACAGAAGTCTTGGATCAACTTTAGCTCGAATATGGATATCAATCAGTCGTTCTAAAGTTTTCAGAAGGAATGATGATAGACTTATAGGTCTGAGGTCCTTTGGGACCACATGAGAACATTTTCCAGCTTTGGGAATGAATACTACATTGACTTCTCTCCATAACAGTGGAATGTGGATAAGTTCTACACAGCTCCTCATAATATTTTCCAACACTGGTAGAATAATATCTGAGGATCTCTGTAGCTCGGCAGGTATAATAGCTCGAATATGGATATCAATCAGTCGTTCTAAAGTTTTCAGAAGGAATGATGATAGACTTATAGGTCTGAGGTCCTTTGGGACCACATGAGAACATTTTCCAGCTTTGGGAATGAATACTACATTGACTTCTCTCCATAACAGTGGAATGTGGATAAGTTCTACACAGCTCCTCATAATATTTTCCAACACTGGTAGAATAATATCTGAGGATCTCTGTAGCTCGGCAGGTATAATACCGTCCGGACCAGCAGACTTGTATGGTTTGAAGCTATGCAGCGCCCAGAGCAGTTTGTCTCTCGTAATCAGACTATGAATTTTGGTCACGGTTGCAGTAGGCTTGTTTGGGCTGCTACTGGCCGCGAGATGGGAGCTACCTGGAAAGTGGGTGTCCAGAAGCAGGTTGAGTGATTCATCACTTGAGGTTGTCCAAGAGCCATCGGTTTTTTTTCAAACAGCTGGGCATCATAGGATTTGTGGAGAGGATTTTTCTTAGCCGCGAAGCCTCAGAGGTTTCTGTGATTTTGTCGCAGAATGACCTCCAGGATTGTCGCTTTGCCTTCCTCAGTTCTTTTTTGTATAATTTGAGGGATTCTTTATATGAGTCCCAGTCGGTCACTTTTCTTGTGCTTTTTGCTGCGTTGAAAAGTTTTCTGCAGGTGTTTCTGAGCAGTCCTAGTGCCGATGACCACCAATGTGGCTTTTTCTTGCCTCTTGGTTGAATAAGAGGGCAGGAAGCGGCCATAGCCTTATTGAGAGTCAGAGTAAATTCCCTGACTTTCATGTCGAGCTCATTGGTGTCACGCGGGGGACTTGATAGTTTAGAGGATATCGTTTCCGACAGTATTCCTCTATATTTTGTCCAATCAGTTTTCCGATAGTTCCGGAAAGCTGGTTGGCTGGGGGGAGCATCACTCAGACTGAATTGGATGTATCTATGGTCTGAAAAGGAGTGTTCAGACGATACCATCCAGTTTGTTAGCCTTTGGGTGATGCTGTCGGAGACAAGAGTAATATCTAATACTTCTTGTCGGTTTTTTGTTATGAAAGTGGGCTCATTGCCAATATTGCAAATTAAGAGGTTAGTACTTAAAATATAGTCTAAAAGTGACTCACCTCTATCATTGATGTCGGTACTGCCCCATACCGTATGATGTGCGTTAGCGTCACATCCGATTATGAGGCCAGTTTTTTGCCTTCCCGCTTCCAGTACCACCCTTTCTAGGTTATCACCAGGGAGAGGGCCCACTTGGTCGTGGCCAAGGTAAGCCGATGCCAGCCAGTAAGAGCCTTTGGCAGTCTCTAATCTGGCAACGGTTAGGTCGGGGTCACTGAGGTTGGGAAGTAGAAATACATTAAGGCTACGTTTCACTAATATACAAGTTCTAATCTTACCTTTGTCTCTTGTATAGAGCGGAACGTATGAGGGTGTCCTAAGTCCACGAACCACGCCTTCTGCAATCCATGGTTCCTGGATTAGAATTATGTCTTCTGCGCTTTTCGAAAGACGCAGAATGAGTGCGGCCGAAGCCTTTTTTGAGTGGTGGAGATTAATCTGGAGAAACCGTATCATTGCTACAGTCTTCCAGAGTCGCCTCCACCACGGTGTTGTTGAGGTCCTCCGATTCTGAAGATGTGCCCAAGAGCTCATCTTCTATCTCTGATCGTGTAGAACCTCTAATTGTTTCGTCATCGGTTTCCATTTCCGACAATGTGTCAGAAGAGGAGACCGACGGCTTGGTAGTCACCTCGGACAGATTGGAGTCGTCGCTATCCAATTCTGGAAAGGATATCGACGCTCCAAGATCCAAGGTTGTGATATCGGGTGTTAAAGGAGGAGAAGGTTGCTTATCAGCATCCAGCTCATCCTTTTTGTACACCCTTAAGTGAATTGACTCGAATCCGAACCGAATCATGCCTTTCGTCTGCGCCAGAGGATTAAGGGATTCCTTATTGATCACATTTAACGCGCATCTATAAGAACCCCTTAGTTGCTCCAGTTTCGCGACTTTCCAGTCATGAGTCGGAAGAGTCGGGTTGCTGAGCCGGATGATTTCCAGGATACTTCCTGGAGAGGAGGGTTCGGCTGGAATCCAGGTACGAGTTCGAGGTCTACTAGGAATGTCTTCCTTAGATACGACCTCGAGTTTTGCACCTGGCCAAACCTCTCCTAAACCATCGATGGCCTTGGTGAAGAGATCGAGAGATCTCTGGTTGGAGCAAGCGATGAGCTTGACATGGCCTTGGTGCCAGCCAGCGTCGCTTGTGATAGGAGGTGGTCCTGGGTTCTCCCGCATGATGGCCAAGAAGTTGCTCGAAAGCTTCAACTTGACCAATTGCCACCGTTCCGGTGTAATGGAACCGTCGGTATCGCTTCTGTCGATCACCGCGATCACCAATGCGTCCTTTAGGACTTCATTATAAGACCTCAGAGATCTGCTGTTGGATGGCCCAGGGGTTGTGGATATGTGTGTTTTGGGCCTCTTGGAAACCGGTACGGTTTCCTCCAACGATCTCTGACGCTTAGAGGAGTCTTTTGACGTTTTGTGAGCAGTGGAAGCAGTGGGAAATCCGTCTTTTAGGACGTTTTTAGCCCACTCAACCTTGCTCTTTATTTCCGCACTTCTCTCCACCTCCGGAATGGATCCGAAGGTTTTGATGATGCGTGAAGCATTTCGGCGTCTTATGTAGAGCGCCTTAGATGGAGCTTGCCGATGCGGCTGAGCTCCAGATTCCTCTTTGGGGGGAGGAGTTTTGGTAGCAGCAACAAGTCCGTGGCCTGCCACAAACTTGCTGCTGCTGGGGGCGGGGGAAGTGATAGGACCATGGCTTGCCACAGTCTTTACACTCCCCGAAGGAGTTTTGGTAGCAGCGACAAGTCCGTGGCCTGCCACAAACTTGCTGCTGCTAGGGGCGGAGGAAGTGATAGGACCATGGCTTGCCACAGTCTTAACACTCCCTGAAGGAGTTTTGGTAGCTGCGACAAGTCCGTGGCCTGCCACAAACTTGCTGCTGCTAGGGGTGGAGGAGGTGATAGGGCCATGGCCTGCCACAGTCTTAACACTTCCTGAATTCTTATTATTAGGCTTATTCCTTTTGCCTTTTGCCACA
The DNA here is from genome assembly GCA_949129095.1 of Volucella bombylans. Classification (NCBI taxonomy): domain Eukaryota; kingdom Metazoa; phylum Arthropoda; class Insecta; order Diptera; family Syrphidae; genus Volucella; species Volucella bombylans. Next base: position 27,581,788 of record OX422144.1, read on the forward strand.
GTTTTGCCTCCTCTCGGCAATGCAGGAGCCTTGCCGGTAGTCGGTGTAGTCACCGTTCCACCGCCCGGTAATAAAGGAGTACCGGCCTCGGTTTTTGTTTTATGGTTATTATCCATTGATAGTCCCACGAGTAGCGGAGAAAGGGTTGTCCATCTGTACAGAGATCCGCCATATACAGATAAGGCTAGCTAATCCGGAGGTCGCCAGGTATCCGGATACTCCGTTTGCGACTGAGCTATTTTTGGAGATACTGGGCCCTCAGCCAGGTTGATCTTCGGCACGGGTCGTATGATACCTTGATCCAGCCCAGGGGAATGATGGAGTAATTTGGGAGTTGGGGAGGGGGGGGGAGCATCCTTTGGTTTCAGGACTCGTCTGGAGAATTTCTTCTCGAGATTCATTGACCCTACTCAGCCTCTACAACTCGACAAGTTCGATGCTCGCGGTAGAAGGCCGGGTAGGCTAGTACTTTATAAAAAAAGTTTTGCTTTATGCACAAAATAAAAAAAACTTTATGAGGCAGTAATGAGATCCATTATATATATGCAGTTCAAGAGTGGGGCATCTACCAGTAAGAAGAAATATAAAATCTGTTAGCTATATGATGCAATTCAAAACCGGTTTAGCACTTCCTAACCAGCGCCTTCATCATATTTTTGCAAATTATTTGATATAACACAATCGCTAATTTTTCAAAGAATTGTCTCGATTATGGATCGAACATGACATACAGCTAACAGAATATAGTCCAATAATGGCGGAAGCAACCCTACAAAATTTGTCCAAAAAGATGGATTTATCTTACCGAGCCATGTATAGAGCCAAAACCCAACAAAGCCTCACAAGAATCTCGTACAGTATGCTGCAGTACGATCTCGGAGAAAAAAATTATTTTAGACCAAAACTCCATATATAAAATCTCTTTGTTACTAAAGGCCGAAACGGCGAAACAGAATGTACTTTGTGTAATCTACTAACATCACTTCATCGGGATGCGTCCAATATTCAAAGCAATAAGAAGATCACATTGGGGAAAAGTACCGCTTTCAACACAGGAAACAATTTTAATTCTAAACGGTCAAACCTGAGATACATTGTATAGCTACCTAAATTGTTTAGTAAAATATCGGCAGCCAATAGCGGACGAAGTTTCATTAATTGTAATCTTGAAACAATTATTTTTGAATTTTGGAATTATTTTTGAACTAATCGCTATACATGTAATTTAAAAATTTCTCATGACTGACGGCAAAGACCAATTGCTGTATTGTGATTTTTGTAAAATTTTGTAATGTGTATTTAATTCTTATCTTTCAATAGAGTCGCCGACGAGCTCTTGCAGCGTTCACTTCGTGTTGACTTTTCCCAGTGATAGTGGTTTTTTCGGGTAATTGTCTCACCACTTCCAACAAACAAATTTTTCCTTCGGATTTTGTTCAGCCGTGTGTACAATTTGCGTGGTCTTTCAACCTTCCCTAAATTGAATGGCCCTGGAGCCAAAAATAAATCCTGGAATCGATTTAGTGAAATGGCGGATTCGCTGACTTGGGAACACAGGTCGAAAAAAAACATACAATCCAACTGGGAGGAATTTCTAACTCTCCCCAATGATTCTAACTATAAAATCCAAAATATGTGATAATATCTGCAAAAGATGAAAAAAAAAAAACACTAACTGCAATAAGTGTCTTCGTGCTTAGTAAACAATCGACGCGGTTAACACAGAATATGAAAACATTTCGCAACTCAGAGATGGTAATATTCTCATACTAGCCAAGTCTCAAAAGGTTGCAGACAAGTTTCTTCGCATTTATCAATTTGGCAAACCAATGTCCGGTTACGGTCAAAATTCACACAAACCTGAACTCTTCAAAATGCATAGTGTTGGCAACATGCTTTATAAACATAAAGAAATTGTGGCCGAAATGAAATCTCAAGAAGTTAACGAAGTATATAAATTTACAAAAACTATTGATAACACGCAGCGTGCTACCGGGCTTATGCGTTTTACTTTCGATCGCTACAAAGCGCCTATAGCTGTAGAAATATTGTAGCATGGTATAAGACCAAGGATTAAGAGTACATCCCTAACCCCATGAGATGTTATAATTGTCAACTTCTTGGGCAGCTGCGTACGTTCACGTCTGTAAGTACAGACCAGCTGTTTTGGCACTTAGTGAAACACAGGTAGATCCCCGCCCACACCTCTCAGATCATTCTGATCTAAAGCTACCTGGCTACGAACTAATGTCATTATTCTTCTCTCACCGCGGTCTCGTAATTTATGTGCGTAGCGATGTAGCTTACCAAACTCCACCACAATGTGATCCATGTTCCAATCCGGAATTCAACTTCATGTGGTTAAAATTGCATCTCCGTAAGCAAATTATCCACTACTGCTTTATTTACAGAAGCCCCAACTGGACAGCAATTCAACTTTTAACGAGTTTGATGCGCTGTCTGACTCCATTCAAAGAATTGTATCCCTGTATCCTCATTCTGATATCGTTATTACAGGTGGCTTCAATATTCACAATTCAATATACAATGGCTTCGATATTCTGGACAGACAACACTCGAAGGACGGTGTGTTAAGATCTTCGATGCAGAAAACATCCTAACGCAGCTTGTAAATGAGCCCACGCGAATACCAGACGTTGATAGTCATACCGCCAACACCCTGGACTTGTTTTTAACTTCTCACCCTGATAAGTACACCATTGATGTGCTCTCCCCTCTAGACTCGTCGGATCATTGTGTCATATGAGCTAATTTCTCGTACACCGACCACATAGTTATAGAAAAAATTCCTAAAAGTACCGTATGGCAATATGAGAAAGCCAACTGGAACGGTCTTAACAGCTTCTTTAGGAATTTTAACTGGTCGTTATGCTTCCTCGATAACGACGTGGATGCCGCTGCTTATATGATTACAGACAAGATTCTCTTTGGAATGAGATCCTTTATTCCTCATCGGATACACTTTATCAAACCAAAAGAAAAGGCGTGGTACGACTCGAGCTGTAAAGAGGACGTCAGGGTTAGAGAAATGTTTTTTCGGTCCTACAAGACCGAGGAAAACCGAAAAAAATTCAAACGAGCCAGAAATGACTGCAACGCCTTTCTTAAGCGTGTGAAATTCCAATACGACCAAAAACTGAGGCAAAAAATACTGAAATGTTCCAAAGGCAGTAAAAATTGTTGTTCGTTCGTCAAAAAGATTAGAAATTCCGATTCATCCTCCATCCCAACGCTCATTTACAATGACATTCCAACTGTTAGCTCTTTGGATAAGGCCAATCTGCTTGCTGCACACTTTGCGGCCAGCTCAACACTCCCAGATTGTGCTTTCTCTCCGCCTACACTTGAGTGCGTCGAATCTTCAATGGGACGAATCTACTCTCGTACACGAGTAGCAAGAGTACTTAAGATCTCAACATACATAGATCCAGATGGTCCAGATGGTATATCACCCCTTCTTCTGAAAAGGTGTTCTTCCTCGCTGGCAAAACCACTGCGTAAGCTTTTTCATCAATCCTACTCTTTAGGACTCTTCCCGAGCAGATGGAAAACAGCATTTGTCCAGCCCGTCTCTAAAAGAGCCGAATCATCTTCTCTCTCCTCCTACAGACCCTTTGCACTTACGTCCCTTCTTTCCAAGGTCATGGAAACGCTGATAAATCGTCAGCTCATGAAATATCTCGAAGCACGGAAACTTCTTAATGACCGGCAGTACGGTTTTCGTAGCAGCAAGTCCACTGGTGATTTGATGGCATGTCTCACCGAAAAGTGTAACCAAAGCGCACATCAATCTGGCGAAAGCAAGATACTCGTAGTTGCACTAAATATTTCTAAGGCATTTGACAGAGTTCGGCATCAGGCTCTTTTGTCGAAAATGGGATCGGGATCCCATTGGAATGGGATTTGGGATCGTCGACTCTTTTCTTCAATGGATTAGAAATTACCTTTCGGAACTTTAAATTCAAGTTGTCTTGGACGGTTTCAAGTCTGATATTCACAAAATAAATGCTGGTGTGCCCCAGGGCTCTGCTCTATCTCCGACACTCTTTTTAATTTTGATTAATGATCTCTTGTCTGCTACTTCTAATCCAATATATTCCTTTGCTGATGACAGTACTCTCTGCTTTTCATATTCGTTCCCGGACTCACGGCCCTGCTCTTCGGCTATAGAACGAGAACGGCAGCGTATGCTAAACTTATTAAATTCCGATAACCATAACCAATTGGGGAACTATCAACAGCGTGGAATTTAATGCTTCCAAAACACAATGCTGCCTGCTGTCGTTAAAGCGAAATTTAAACACCCAGCCATTATCCATGAATGGCACTTGCATCGTCGAAACCGAAAAACTTTCCATTCTCGGTATGTGTGTCAATGACAACTTACGTTGGAATGACCACGACCAAAATGCTGCGAAATGTCTAGGTTTCCTCAAGCGATGTAAGAGTCAATAAGTCCGTGACTTCTTGAATTTCTGACCTCTTTACTGAAACAGCAACACTGCTCCTGTCAACAGGCATCTGTCAGTTGACTCCTGTCAAAATTTAAACTTGCTGCGTCAGTTAGTTTGTGTTTGACAGCTATTTTTATCAGACTACTCACTAATTTGAGGAGAAAATGGAAAAAAGTGAATTTCGTGTGCTTATTGGCGTTGGTTGGTTTGGCGTTGTTTAATCGCAATATGGAGGAGTTTTTGCGCCGTTTTGTAACCGTGGACGAAACATGGATCCATCAAAACACACCAGAGAACAAACAACAGTCAAAACAGTGGGTTTCTAAGGGTGAATCGGCGCCAAAGAAGGCCAAGGTGGGTTTGTCAGCCAATAAAGTTATGGCGACTGTTTTTTGGGATGCACGCGAGATAATCCACATTGACTACCTTCAAAAGGGAAGAACAATCAATGGGGAATATTATGCCAACTTATTGGACCGATTCAATGACGATTTGAAAAAAAAACCGACCTCATTTGGCCAAGAAAAAAGTTCTTTTCCACCAAGACAATGCAAGGGTGCACACATGTGCAGTTGCCATGGCAAAAATCCATGAATTGGGCTATGAATTGCTCCCTCATCCACCCTATTCTCCAGATTTGGCTCCGAGCGACTACTTCTTGTTCCCAAACCTGAAGAAATGGCTTGGTGGAAAAAGATTTGACTCCAATGATGAAGTCATCTCGCAAACAAAGGCCTATTTTGAGGACCTCGACAAATCATTTTTTTTGGAAGGGATAAAAAAATTGGAGAAGCGTTGGACAAAGTGTATAGAGCTCAAGGGAGACTACGTTGAAAAATAAAATTATTTTTTTTATCAAAAAATCTGTATTTTATTCCAAAAGTCACGGACTTATTGACCCGCCCTCGTATAAGGCATTCACGAGCCCACATCTGGTCAGGTGCTCCTAAAACATCTCTACACCTGCTAGATAGGATTCAAAACCGTGCGATAAAAGTTATTGACGATACTAATACCAGTCAATTAATTGACACGCTCGAACACCGACGTAATGTCTTCTGTCTCACTTTGTTTTATCGCTATTTCCACCACCAGTGCTCCACTGAAATCGCCAGTATCATTCCGCCCATTCAAACTTTCAACCGTAACACCCGTCTCGCTATGAATGCTCATCAGTATATCCTCAAGCCCATTTTCGGACGTACTCTAAAATATCGTGATTCGTTCCTAAGACGTACAACTCGCTTATGGAATGCCCTGCCGATCTCTGTATTTCCTGGTCGTTATAACTTATAAACATTTAAAAACAATGTACATCGGTACCTCTCTTTTCTTCCTCCCTAAATTTCCTTTGCCCGCGCTGTGAACAATCACCTTAAGGGTACACAAACCCCTTGAGCGCGCGCTCATTATATAAAAAAAAAAAACTAAAAGATGCGAAAAGTGAGTGTAAAATATGCGAAAACTGTAATCTTCCCCCACACGATCAAACAAAATGCAGTCATACAATGTGTGCCAACTGCTTTGATGCGCATCCTTGATCATCAAAAACTTGCCCCAAATATCTTCAAAACAAAGAAATTTTAACAATTAAAACCAGAAACAAGTGTAGTATGGGGGAAGCAAGGCGTATTTACAATTAAATGAATCGAACACAAATTGTAAATAGCCAGGCAAGCCACCCGCACTGCTGTGCTAGATAAGCCCACACATAATACCGTTATCCTTAATAAAAAACCTATGTCCATAAAAACAGATAACCCTCCATCTTCCTCCAATAGCAACGCCTCCAATAGGGGGTGGCCGTGGTGTAGTAGTACTAGCAATCGCTTCTCACTCAGAGGGTCAAGGTTCGAATCCGACTCATGACAATCCTACTACATTTGTGTAATTGGAACTCAGTCAGAAAAATCTGCGTGTGAAGGCATAACACTGACATGAAGATTTGGCTGTTGTAGGGTTTCAAGCACAAAACAAGCGTGAAAATTGATAAAATTGATCTTTCCGAGTGAAGAAAAATCTCGCCATCCTATTCGGACTCCCACCCCCGGAGAGCTAATATCGAAACCAAATATACCTGCGTTTCAAACCACTACATCACAACAATGTTTTCCTTTCTCCTCCTTCTATCTATCTTCTAGTAAAAGGGTATCATAAACCCTTAGGCGCGCATAAATTATAAAAAAAAAATCTTCCTCCAATAACAACGCCTCTAAAATTGGCACATCCACAACCACTACACCACATTAGGCACCAGCCAACACTCCATCTAAATCTTAACCTCTTTTATCATTAACAAATCAAAAAAAAAAAAAAACTGATACAACCAACTCACTATTGCACAATCGCCTTCCCACCAAACCCATCTACCAGTAACGCATTAATTTAATCAGCAATAACAAAAATTTTATGAACTTCTCGATAATGTATAGAACCAAAAATTTGTTCCCAAGAAGAGGTTTTAGACCTCACTTTGGCCCGAGGGAGTTAGATCATACTATTATCGTGTGCCTAGCCATCATGCAGGCCAATAGTGCTCAAAACCTTATCAATTTAATCAAATAGCTTTCAAACAACCAACAATTAATATTTTACAATGGAATATAAAAGGTTATTTAAACAATTATGACGAACTTAATGTGCTGATAAATCAATATAACCACGGTATCATATCGGTGCAAGAAACACACTGTCTACTATTTTCATAATTTTCCCCATAATCTGACAGCCAAACAAGGTATTGGTATTTTGATACAAAAAAATATCCCGCATGAACCAATCGTCATAAACTCCAATTTTGGCGTTTGAGATACAACTTGCAGTGGTGTGTATTTATATTTTAACTGATCAACTTTTTACGAGAAACGATTTATCCAACATTCTCTCCCAAGTCAAAACTGGAGTATTCTTTGAGGATCTGCCATCACTAATCCTAGAGCTGTCATACTGGAAAAGTTTATATCAGACCCAATCTTCATGATCATGACGGCTGTCCTACTCATCTTTCCACCCACAACACTTTGACACACATCGACTTAGCATGGTGTTCATCTGAATTGTTCATAAATTTTGGATGATCTATTTAATAGTGATAATTTTCCTATAGTTAAACACCTTGAGAAGCCACAAAATTACTGCATGGAGGCTTTTCAAAAAGCACCCGAGTCAAGAAAACTTAATAGTGTTTAAGAAAATCAATGCTAAATTTCGAAGAGAATTAAGATTCAGCAAAGCAAATACTTTGAAAAAGTTATCCTCTTCATTTAGCCCAAATAAATCCTCTAGCAAGATTTGGCACAATCGCCGGTGCATAATTTGTAATTATAGCTATTCAAATATAAAAGTCATAGAATCACCTGATGGTCTTATATCAACTCCAAATGAGATTTGTTCCCATTTTGCTCTTTCCTGGTCGAATTTATCAAAGGACGAAAATTTCCATCCCAACTTCTTTACCAGAAAAAATATTTCTTTATGCATCTCCATAAAGGGTGTTCTTATTATATTTAGAATTCGAATCATGTATTCAGAAGCTTTAAGTCAAAACTGCAAGTAGGAACAGAATTTCATACCCTATGCTAAAAAGCCTTCCGCCCTCAACAGTATCTAGATTTATAGCACTTTACAACAACATTCTTAATACTGGTGTCATTCCTAAAATTTGGAAACTGGCAACTATACTCGTACTTTCTATTCCTAAACCAAAAATGAATATTAATACTGTCAATGGTTAGCGACCTACTCGTATATCGCTCATTCCTTGTATGTCTAAAGTACTTGAAAAGATAGTTGCAAGGCGACTTCTCTGGTTTATTGAATTAAAAAATCGCTTAGGTCCTAAGCAGGTGGGTATTAAATCAGGCAAAGCACTACTCCACTTGGACTATCATATTACTAATGCCTTATCTACCCTTAATCACATTAGGATTCTTGCATTGGATTTTGAGAAAGCTTTTGACCGTATAGGTATCCACCTTGTTTTAGACAAACTGAAATCATTGGGAATCGGTACTAAAATATATAATTATGTGACGTCGTTTCTAACTATTAGAAAAATCAGTGTTAAAAATAATAACATTGTTTCCTCTTCCTTCCCACGTTTTAATGGTATTCCTCAAGGATCTGCATTGTCGGTTGTGTTGTTCATTATTGCTTTTGATAACATTAGCAGAATTGTTACGGCTTGTGTAAAGACAAAGACCTGATTAAAACAAATAACTTACTTAACTAATAACTTAAATAAATGTTTTAGAAAATATATCGATATGGTTACACAATTCGGGTGCTAAACTCCCTGTCAACAAATGCAAAACTTTGCACATTTCCTACATGGACATAAAACATATTCTAGGAATACACATATAAACCAGCCATTAATTGGACGTGGTCCAAAGGTCGAATCTAGGTTTTAACTGTTTGCCAGATCAACATACCGCAGGGGTATGGTGGGTGGCGATGGCTCAAGTGATAGTGTATTGGCCTCCCAATCGGACGGTTCGGGGTTCAATACCAGCCGTGACCGAAAGACTTTTTTTCAGGCAACTAAAATTTTGTGTTGCTTAAATACAACATCAAGTCAATTTACGCTAATACTAATTTGTATGGAATCGGCGGCCAAAAATACTTCCACTGCCTAGATAAAAGTGAAATCTTTGTCTTAGCTTTTTAAATTTATAATAAGTAATAAACAATAATATTAACATAAATAAACCGCTCCAAACCACTCTCCCTTGTGATGATATGATAATGATGATAACGAATTTTAATTTATTAAAAATAGTTAGAGTTGATAAATGAAAAAAAAAAAAATTTTCAATATTATTCAACTAAATCAAAAACTGATTTAAATAAAATCGATACATTTTGCATGATAATTTTCGTTGACTAGTGATCAGAGGATTTGAGCTCAAAAGTAATTGGTTAATCAAGTCCTGATTTGTAGCGACCCGTGAGTTCTTTCGTGTATGATGGAGTCGATACATCTTAACGTCATTCTTTCTTGACTCAGCAGCTTCTTCAGAGAGCTCTCCAATTGAAACTAATGCATATTGAATAACATCTAGAACGTGAGTTAAAATTTTATGGACTGACGGAAGAAGATACTACCAGGAATACTTGGATATTAGTGCTCTTGCAGTATCTAGCGCAAATTTTCAAAATTTTTCTACATTAATTTTGTACCCAGATGATGAGGCTTGCAGTAATGTAGCATAATTTTCAATTAGGTGTTTTTCTATGCCTGTTATTTCAGCAGATAAAAGAGCATCATTAAAAAATTGTCTTGCAGTGTTCCCATCATTTGAAGATCCATTACCACCTGTTTTTGGTTGGTCGATAATTAGACCAATTTTTTTTACGAAACTCAGATTGAATATTTTGTTTCCTTCTCAGAAATCGTTCTATATCTTCTAAACCCCTTATTTGCCATTGTCTGATTTCAAGTCTAGAAGAAAGGTGAAGAAAATATTGAAAAAATCGAATGTAGGCGTGTAATGGAGACAATCCAAATTCGTAGCGATCTGTTCGAACTTCTTTTTGTAAGCATTTGTCAATATCATTCATCTCAGTAGGTTTGGCTTGGCATATGTAGCATTTTGCAGATGAGGTTTCAGTTAAGGCATTGCACACTTTGCCATCCACCATTGTAAGTTGAAGAATATGATCGACGTAGAATTTTCGGTTGGTAGCTGTTTTGAATTTAGTGGAAGTCAATTGTTAAAATTTGTTTTTAAAATATAATTCTTCATTTTTGGTTAAATGAACTGATTCCTTTTGAAATTGAATTCGAACAGGGCGGCAATAGCGGGTGGACGAAGGTCGAGGGTTTTTCCAAATTATTTTATGCTCCTCATCATTCTTCCATTTTGTTATCAGTTGGAGAGGGGCATATCGTATGGCGTGATAAATAAATTACTGTCTTCCAAATTATTATTTTCAAATTTCTGCTTATATTCGCTCATCACTCATAACTGCCATTAAAGTCTCGTTTTCCTATTAATATTAGGTAATTAGAGGATTCATCAAGTTCATTGATTACATCGCTTTGCAACTCTAAAATTCGCGACGCAGTGTGGTCCAATAACTTTTGTAGCTCAAGTTCAGCGACAGATTCTGAAACTCTTATTTGCTCAGGATAGCTTTTCTGTTTTTCCTTTAAAATGTTATCATAGCAGGGTAATAAGTTAATATCAACTTTATTGTTAACGAAGCTTCTAATACGTAGATACTGATGCTTTATTAAATTTGCTTCGGTTATAAGTGATATTACTTCACACGCTTTTGCTGGAAGAATCGCCGGATTCGGTTGACCGAAATTTGCCAAATGCAAATCATCAGCAGCGGACACATCAAGTTCTGCCAAAACTGCTATCCGTCGCCGCTTAGTTCTTTCTGAGCACCAGAAAGACTTACCAGACTTAATCTAGGACGTCTTCGATTTTGATTCAATACAGATGATTGTCGTCTTAATAATAAAGGGTTTACCAATAGGGACTTGACAACTTTGAATTTAATTTGTGAACGCACTCTTTCACTAATCATCAAACTGTCACTGTCAATTTATTCAGTAAACTCAACATTTTCATCATGGTAAAGTACACTAAGGAGCAACGTCTGCCAATTATAAACATAACACATATAACCGAATTTCGGAGTCGGTGACTGCAACTTTAAGAGCGTTAACTAAAATTTTCGGTCGTAATTCTCGCCCTAGTAGACAGACAATAACAAGTTTAGTGCAAAAATTTGAGTCTACATATTCGTTGTGTGATGTTGCCGTGTCAGTGAGACAACGGGTTGGTCGAAGTATCGAAAATATCGCTGCCGTTCAGGCGTCCGTAGCAAACGATCCAAATCAGTCAATTCCACGGCGTTCTCAAGAATTGGGCATCGCTCAGACCACATTATGGCTTATTTTGCGTAAGGACCCTGGTTTATACCCATACAAGATCAAGCTGACTCAATAATTGAAGCCGATGGACCATTTGATTTCTCCGATTGGGTTCTGGAGAAGATGCGCCAAGATCATCGCAAAATCATCTTCAGTGACGAAGCTCATTTTTGGCTCAACGGGTTCGTCAATAAGCAAAATATGTGTTATTGGTCGGGTGAAAATCCACATGTGCTTCATGAATCACCACTTCATCCAGAAAAAGTAACTGTTTGGTGCGGTTTGCATGCCGGGGCGTTATTGGGCCATATTTTTTTGTCGACGATAACGATCATCACGTTGCTGTGAATGGTCAGCGTTATTGCGCCATGATCACCGATTATTTTTGGCCCGAATTGGAAGATATGGACTTGGACGACATGTGGTTTCAACAGGATGATGCCACACAGCACACGCTACAATCGATTTACTGAAGAGTAAGTATGGTGAGCGTGTTATCTCAAAAAATAGGCCAGTCGATTGGCCGCCTCGTTCGTGCGATTTAACGCCGCTTGACTATTTTCTGTGGGGCTACGTTAAGTCATTGGTTTATGCCAACACGCCGACGACGTTGGTTAGAGCTCAGAGCCAACATTGAACGCGAAATAGCGGCCGTTTCGGCCGAAATGTGTGGCCGAGTCGTTGAAAATTGGGTCCAACGAATCGACCGCTGCAAACGTGTCCGAGGTGGCCATATGAACGAAGTCGAGTTCCATTCATAAATGTTTTGATTGTACTTCAAACCGATAATAAAGTTTTTGAAATATCTCAAATGGTTTGTGTTTTATTTAAAATAAAAAGTTGTTAAGTCCTTATTGGAAAACCCTATATATATTCATATTGTGCAAACCAATCCGATTTTTTTGGATAACTTTGAATTTTGCTCTGTTGCTTTTATTCCACATTTCTCCAAATTTTTTAAATATATAATCAAATCTTTTCATAACAATATTTTCCGTATATTCGTAGCCATCAGATTTAAATTTTTGTTTTAGGTCGTCAAATACTTTTTTAGCTTTATCAGCAAATGAAACTTTTTCTAAACACCACATATCAAAAATATATTGTATATGCGTGGAAGTTCACATTGATATGATGTGCATGTACGTATAAAACAAACGTTTGATGAAATTAAGAAAAAGATAATATTAAAACCAAAGCGCAAACAAATATGAGGAACAAAACACAAAAACAAAAGCAACACGTGTTACCTGTGCATACGATTAATTTAATTTAATTTTTTAATTTTGGTGGGGTCGTATGCCCCCATTTATTCGGCTTAATACAAGCTATAACTTAAAAATTAAACTTAAACTAAAACTTAAAACTAAGGTTGATTGGAGTGGTGAAGGAGAACGGATTTGAGGTAGGAAGTGGTGCGGTGGAAGCCAAAGACGGTAGCGTTTGAGTTGATTTTTCGTAGCATACGGGAGATTGGTTCGTTCGCGGCATCGGAGGTGTGGTGGGTTGGTAGATAGAAGAGTCGAGGGGTACGTAGATTACGAGGGTTAGTGTTAAGGAAAATGGAGTTGTGAAGGGACGCGCATTCAACGTGACCTGAAAGGAGTCGATGAATGAAGAGAAAGTCTGCTGCATCTCTGCGATCTTCAAGGGTGTTTAAGTTGATAAGGTTGAGACGGTTTTGATAGGTGGGCAGATTAAAAGGATTGTCCCAGGGCATACCTCGAAGAACAAATCGAAGAAAACGGCGCTGGATGCTTTCAATTCTCGAGATATGAACACGATGATATGGGGGCCATACTTGACTAGCGTACTCTAGGAGGGGGCGAACAAAGGTAATATATCACGTATGGGTTGGTGAATTCTTTGGACCACCGTTTTACAAAACCTAGTGCAGAACTGGCTTTGAGTTGGTTTGAAGTTGAGCTCCCTATCACACAAAATGCCGAGGTCGCGTAGAGATTCTACGGCGGAGATAGGTTGGTTATGGAGAAGATAGAGTCGGGGCGGAGATTGGTTCCCCTTATGTGAGAAGGTGATGGATTGGCACTTGACGATATTAAGTTCCTACAATTTTCTTGCACCAGACGGAAAAACTATTAAGATCTTGTTGAAGGAGGAAAGAGTCTTGGGGAGAGGAAATGGTTTTGAAAAAATTTGTATCGTCGGCGTAAAGGGAAACAGACGAGTGTTTGATGATCATATCCAGATCATTTATGGTTAATATAAAAAGAAGGGGGCCGAGATGAAAACTAACGGAAAGCAAGTAAACACACAAAAACGCATGGTAGAATAACACGAGTAACACAGGGAGGGGCAAAAGGTGGCAGCTGAAATTAAACATATAGACTTAGAAAATATTAACTAATTTTAACAAACATGTTTTATTTGAGGGCGAGACGGGGATCACAACTTTTTCTATAACTTAAGTCAATATATAAAGAAAAATACACCACTCAACAGGTCACTGATAAAAAAATAATGTTAAGACAATAACATATTATTACATAAAAATCGTTTAGTTATACAGTCTATGCCTTTTTTCAATATTCTTTATAATTTACGGCGATTAAACGCTATTTAGTATGACAATTTAATATTTTTATGAGAGATAACTTCTAAGCTCCGTTCAGTGCACAGTCCGCGTGTTTTTATTGTCTCCCTTCTCTCGTTATTCGAAGCGCGTACGAATGGGATAGAGCAAAAGATAATTTACCGTTTGTTTTGTTGTTCTTATAAGAAATAGTTTTGATACATACAGTGTTAAATTTCAGACTTTTTATTTTTATTTTTGGCCTATGAAATTGACCACTGTGCCATGGAGCGAAATAGCCACTGAGTCCAAACACCTTTATTTCTCTTTCTGTCCCATTTTCCGAAAAAATTAACACGTGCTTTGGCATCTTAAGTGTAGTCATACTCACTTGAATGTTGAAGAAGGATTGTGAAATATGCATACTACAGCATAATTCCTTACTTATTTTCTGTTGAAGAGAAAAGTGAAGAAGCGGTACTACTAGTCACAGCTTTGGTGCACATATCTATTGAATGAAGCTGGACTCGATTAATCAAGGTTCTCAATCGCGGGCGATGGACCATGAAAATGAAATCAAAAAATTACCTGACGAGTGGTTAACAACCCTCGATGCTTCTTCCTTCTAACTGATACCTTGATACATCTGTTCCGTTTTGAATAATTGCAAGGATACAATCCTATCGTTCATTATTTATCAACATTTCTTAATTTGGCATAATTTAAATCCAAAATGAACTGGATATCAACCATATACGATCCAGAATAGATCTTGTCTACGTCTCAACATGCCGACTGTAAACGAAAGTCGGTGGAAACGGGTCTACACACATTGGCTAGCCACATTATCGAGAGTATATGTACGTACACAATGGTCGCTTTCCTGGACATAGAAAGTCCCTTTTACAACGTCCACACATCCGCAATCACAACTGCGCTGTTGGCTCTGAAAATAGATGACTCACTTCGGGAGTTGATCAGTCTGATGTTAAATAGACGGATTATCAACTCCAAATTGAGTGCGGCTTCTGTTAAAAATGCCTTAGCAGAGGTACGCGGCAAGGCGGTGGCCATTCACCTCTTCTCTGGAACTTAGTGCCGAATGAACTGCTGATATCTTTACCTGGAAGATTTGGTTGCCTAGGCGGATAACGTTGCTATGGCAGTCTCAGGAAAGCATCTCAACACAATTAAATAACTCGTACACCAAAATCGTAACAAATCAACTAATTGGGCCGATCGTTGTGGATTGGGAGTAAACCCCCATAAAACTGATCTTATCCAATCTTAGACCCTCTCAAAATCAACAGTACCAGCTTAGTCTTTTCCGATACAGAAATATCTGTGTCTTATTTTTTACAAGAAACTAAACTGGAAACCTAATATTAAAGAAAAAGTAAGTAAAGCTTAAGTAGCATTATGCTTCTGCAAAAAAGGCATTTGGAACAAATGGGGACTGCAATATCTAGGTTGAGTGCCGGCCACAGAGATATTCTAGGGAATTGTCGGACCGATTACCCAAAGTTAGAACCACTCTACCCTATTCTACCTGAAAAAGGTATCATCGTATCATATAGAACTAAAGATGAATGCTATTAGAAGGTGGACTGTTGGGTCAAAATGTCTAGCTATCAAACAAATCTGGTCAAAGCTGGATCTGAATCGCTCTAAGAGTTTGATCTTTCTAAATAGGAAACATCATAGCGATATTATAGGTCTCATCACTGGACAATGTCTTATGGCAAGCATGCAAAAGCCCTTGGCGTTTTTACAAACGACTTCTGTATAAGCTGCATGGATGGAAGGAGGAGACAATCCTCCACTTACTCTGTACATGTCCAAGGAACAAATTTCCATTTAGAAGCTTTCTTCTACAATGACTTAAGCGATCTAAACAATATATATGTCACCTATGCTTCGTCAAAACTGTGCGAGAGATTGCACTGTGAGAGTGTAAATGAATCACACACAATAATTGAAGAAGGTTATATTGTCAATTTGGTGGGATTATAAAGGTGTCGTTTATTTTGAACTGCTTTCAATAACCCAAACGATCAATTTAGATGTTTACTGCCAACAACTACTGAAATTAAATAGCAATCAAACAAAAACTGCCAAATTTGGCAAAAAAAAGAATAAGTATGAAGACACTTATAACGCCTTAGCATGTAATAAGTTTTTTTGGAAAATATGATAGAGAGAGAAAGAAAGATGTTTGGGCTCAGTGGTGATTTAGCTCTATGGGTGGCATGGCATCCAATATTTAATGGGGAAACCAAATTCTTAGTGGAAGTTGGCTTTTTGTTGATTTCCAGTCAACTACTCATCTTATTTGATTTACGTTAACTGAAAAAATGAATGTCTTTCGTGCGAGGTTGGGATTCGAACACCTTCCGATTTGGAAGCCAGTTCACTACCACTTCAGCCTAGGCCACCCGTGTTGCAATCAGTCGTGAAAACTTTTTGAACCTTGGTTGGAAAATAATCTCACATCCACCGTATTCTATGTCTTAATCTAGGTTTTCGGTTTCTACTTGCACGTGTTTTAGTAGTTTTTAAAGGTCCTTGCCTAACAACAAGTAGTTATATTTGAGAGGCTTTCAAGCCAGACAAACATCTTCTTTGATGAATTATAAAAATCAGGTTGCTGGAAAAACAGACTTACAACTATTTTGTTATACCACATGAAATGTACGATTTTCGCTCAGTCGGAAATAAGAGGTTCTCGAGTGAACATCTGTGCCAGAACGATAAATTTTTTTTTTTATAAAATAAAGTGGTACGTGTGCTTGACGTGTGAGTTTTAAGGTTCGCCACAAGTACCGTTATTCTTTTCTGGGAATTATTCACCATGCTATTGGCAGTTGAAATTCAAACCCTCTTCCAATACGAATTTAAAATGGGACATAATGCGTCATTGGCAACGAAAAACATTAATGACGCATTTGAGGATGTAGCGATAAACGAACGCACTATGCGACGCTGGTTTGGAAAGTTCCGTTCGGGAGATTTCAACCTCGAAAATGAACCACGTGGGAGGCCGGAAACGTTAGTTGACAATGATGTTTTAAGGGCAACGGTGAGTTCGGACGCAACGAAATCGGTGCGGGAGATTGCACAAAGCATGGGAGTATCCCCAATGACAATAATTCGAAACCTTTTTCTCAGTGGGTAACCCATGAACTGAACGAATCCCAAAAACTATGGCGCTTGGAAATCTGCACATCCCTTACATTAAGAAATCAAACTGAACCGTTTTTGCATCGGATAGTCACCTGCGATCAGGATTCATTTTGCCGGCAGAAGGTCTTCCGGGACCGAGCACAAGTTATAAAAGCCTTTGAAGATTTCATTGCCTCAAAAGGTCATATTTGATCATATTTGATCTTGTATCGCGTTGGAAGAATGTTATACGAGTAGAGGCCAACGGATCCTATTTTGATTGAATAAAAATTTACGAAAAATAATATTGGCTTTTAAATTTTTACTACAATATAAAATCGGACATTTCATGTGGTACAACCCGATACAAAGCAAAGATCACACATCGAATAGGTTAATGGTTTGATGTTATGAAGCTTTACCAAAAAGCCCGAACAAAAACATGTCAGGATAGGAAAAGAAACCTGATAGTATAACCACAGTCGTTGCTGACAATTTGGAAAGAATATTTCTGCAGACTGTTAAACGGTGATGACGAACAACATTCCACCATCAGACAGAATGAACCATTCAACCTGGTCGAAGACAGACAACATTTCCGTCCATCAAACCAAGATGTAGTGAGGACAGCCATTTTCAAGCTGGAACCGATGGCTCAACTGCTGAACGGTAATGAAAAAATTTGACCCGACGAAAGTATGGCCAACGAATAAAACCTCAGCATTGTTTGTCTCATCCTTAAGAATGGAGATCCTCTGAATTGCGCCGAATCCGGACGAAAATATCGCGTATAAAATCCTGTATGCCGTATTGTGTGAACATCTAGAATTCTTCGTAAACATTTTGACTAACGCCTATTAATGTGGTTTTAAGCCAGGAAAATCAACAACAGATCTAATTTTTGCATTACAGCAGATCTTGAAAAAAAAAAACCAAGGAGTTCCAAATCAATACACACCAGCCCTTATCGATTTCAAAGCCGCATATGACAGCATCTATAGAGAAGAAATACACAGAGCCATATCTAGTTTTGGCATCCCTGCCAGGCTCATTCGACTATGCAGAAGGACGAATATGCGTTGCTCCGTCAGGGCCGGTAAGGATAATATCAGAAAAGGACTTAAACAAGGCGATACGTTATTATGTAATTTGTTCAACATTGTCTTTGAAACAATTGTGGGAAACTCACAAGTTAACTCCAGACGTCACCATAGGCTGCTACAAATCTGAGCTAGTGAGAGACATTATCTACCTGGGATACGCACTAAGAAAAAAAAACTTATGAAAATGATCTCTCGCGCCTCGAGAGAGAATTTTTTGGAGGAGACGTTTCAACAGCGGACTGTCAGAGATGCTCAGTTACCCGCGCTTAGATGTCTAGGTCACCTTGAGCACATGGAGAGCAGAGTAAGAGCCCGGAAAGTCTTCGATTTCAACCCAGAGGGACAATGCAGTACAGGACAACCCAGTGGCACACACAAGTGGAAGGGGACCTCAGCGCATTTCGCGTTTGCAGCTGGCAAGAGAGGCATGTTGGCTGGTGTCCTAGTTTAGTTTTTTTTTTTTTTTAACATTGCGAAGAATATTACGCCGGGTAATTGAGTTATATTTGAACATTTTGCGAAAAAAATCGTATATACGAGATTTCATGGGATACACACAAACACAAAACTATCGCATGATGAAAAAATGAACAAATCTATTCTTCTAATTAATCTGTCGTTATAACTTCCAAACATTTAAGACCAATGTACATCGGTATCTCTCTTTTCTTCCTCGCTAAGTTTCCTTCGCCCGCGCTGTGTGCAAACGGGCACTAACAATAAAAAAAATACAAAATCTAATAGTCTAATTGGTGTTTAAAAACGAACACTCGCAATACTTCGAATAATGACTAATGACTTGTGGAATCGTGCTCCACAAGAAATTTCGTATGCATTTCGATTGGTTGCACAAACCTGCCAAAGCAATTTGAATGGTACTTAACTTTTAGACGGACTGTACGTAGCAGATAAGATTAGAAATCATAATGCTCTGAAAATAGGCCTATTATGAAACACTTTTCCTTCCAAAAAAAAAATCGAGCACTTTTTGAACAGAACTTATGTATGCGTATGTATGTATGTAGATACACACGACCATGTGCACGTATTTTCAATGAAAATGTACATACAAACATCTTAATTGGAAAGATTTGAACTTACTTTCATCCTGATTGATGACATTCCATAGCCAAACGATGCTTAGAACTGTTGTTGCTGTGATTGTGGCGATTTGCCATGGCTCCCGATTACCAAATGCTCTATTGATTCCGCCAGTTAGAATTTTGCTGCAGTCGCCAATACCTGAGCTGGACATCTTTTATAGATGAAATTCACTGAAGTCTGTTAACAAGAATCACTCAACACTCTACGAGTACACTACAGCGAGCAGTTTTTCTTTACGCGCCTCTAATCATAAACTGAGTTATCAGCGAAATGTCTTTTTATTTTTTTATGTAGTAAATTAGTAGCCTTTTTCTCCTCTTTCCCTTTTTTTCACTTTTTCATTAGGTAGCTATGCAGTTAATCGCATGGCTTCTATTGATAAGGTATCATCAGTTAGGTAGCATGTGATAATGTTGATATAAAGGTGGACTGACCAGATGACTTACCAAATAGGAGAATTATGTTTCCGATTAGCGGAGCAACATATGAATCAAAGAAGGGGTGAGAATGAAAACTGATATATTAAACAAAAGGTTAACTTGATAAGCAATTGCAAATTCACAAAAAAAAGCTCTCGGTTCGTCATATTCAATGACAGCGAATGACAAAAAACAAATAGAAATACGTAAATAAACTGAAGTTGGGAACAGTTTAATAATATAAATAAGAGTTCAGAAGTGCGAAAAGAACTGGGGCATTGTTGAAATATTTTAGATTCTGTCTATGAAAATGTTCAGTTGCATTCTAATGTCCCAGATATTGTCTTTATTGATTTGTTTTACAATATGGGTGTTAGATCTCTTTTGATCTAAAGTTAGACAACACGGTTGGATTGCGAGTGACTCTTTATTAAAAATTTTAGTTCCTTAAATACTACTTAACAAACAAAATGTAATTCTATGGGTGTATTCTGTTACGTCTGGGCATTGCTACCTAATACTGCATTTGATATTGCAGGTGCGAGCAAAACCCATACGTCAGCAGAATATTCGGTGGGAACAGAACTTAGACTGGTAAAATTGTTTATTTAGCAGAATAGAGTGTGGGAACGGATAATATGGATAGGAGCCATAGGAATTTACAGTATGTATGTAAAGAAAGGAAATATAGTGAGGCTTACAAGAAAAATACTTTTTAATTAAATTAAGATTTAAACATCCTCCCCGGCCTTGAGATCCTGAAGCTCAAAGACATTTTCTTGAATTGGACATCGTTGTTTCCTTATTCTTTTTTGGTGGATGACGAAGATGATGATCAGGATAAGTACGCCAAACAGTGACAGGTAGCTAATGGAATATTGGTGCACATCATGATGAGTGATAGGTTTCGATAGTATTTGTTTAGGTTTTAAGTCTGCAATTTCCCTTTGGATTGCTACCAGGTCTTCGTCTCCGCGGATAAGGAACTCATTGGTCTCAGATGTTTCATGAGATATTTCTGGCATAGAGTTCCTCAATAGCTGGGTTAAATTTAAGGCTGGCACAAAAGATGAAGTAGCATTCGTTAAGTAAAAATTATGGGCATTAATCGTCATCGTCGGTTGTTTAATGACGCAATTCGAAGCTAATTTTAGTAATCCAACTCCATTAAGTTTGGTATTCGAAATATTAGCGCCACAGACTATAGAAAGCGTTTCTTCTTCTTTAAAAGCAAAAATCCAGTAGTTTGGGTTATGTAATTGGATCCACATTTTCCCTGGTTTTGATGTTTTAAGCAGGCATCGCGCTGATAACTGTTTCTCGTGGTTAAGTAGATAGATCTCACACTGATGTTCCGTCGAGTGAGTGTTGAAGATAGGATGGCGTTGCTTACACAGGTATTTATCATCGTCGGTTTGCAAGCATTCCTTATACTCATCCTGAGATAATGGAAAATATTGGTCTCGATACGGGCTTATGGCCAGAAACGCTGTCGATGGCTGAATGAATATGAAGGAATCACTATGCTGGACCGGTAGTGGAATAAGCTTGAAGATCTGGAACCTTTGACTACTTAATAGTGGTAGTTTGACGAGAAATAGAATCGCGGATGTGGTTACTCGCGTTTTAACTCTAAGTAACTCATAAAGTTTAGGTAGATTATGCTCGTCATATCCCGGCAGAGTTAAAGTGGGTGGTATGTGCTTATGTATGTTGTCGATTTCTTTCAGTAGTTGTCTTGGTGATAGAAGAAGGGAGCTGATTCTTCCTTGATGGGTATCAGTAATGGTCTCAAGGATAGCTAGTTGAGTCCGCTGGAAACTGCCCATTATTTGAGATATATATATTGCAATGTAGTTAAACGTTTCTGCTTCGATTGTTGCGTAGTTAAGCTCGTTGACGGACTGATAGACCTTTGTTAATTGATTATTTACCAAAACGAATTGTTCCTTAATTGAGGACATTGATTTGTTAAGAACGTTAACGGTTGATTCTACTATCGATGTTTGTTTTTTGTTTAGTTGAAGTAGATATTTTTCGTTTCTGTTGACTTCTTCAATTGTGTTTTCGATGTATTGTGCGTAGTCTTGGTCGAGAATACCAAAAAGTTTGTTTGCAATTGTCCCAATGATATCAAACGGAGATCTCTTTTTTCGTATTGCGATTCCATTTCTATGCTTTAAAATTTC
This sequence comes from Volucella bombylans, assembly GCA_949129095.1. Taxonomy (NCBI): domain Eukaryota; kingdom Metazoa; phylum Arthropoda; class Insecta; order Diptera; family Syrphidae; genus Volucella; species Volucella bombylans. The sequence continues at coordinate 27,603,662 of OX422144.1, forward strand.
ATTCAGCCTTTCTGTTTCCAGGAGTTGGTGTTCTAGTTGCTTCACTACTGCCTTACAAAAGTTGTTTGGGTTCTGTCTCAGCATTTCACACTTTTTTCTTAGCCCCTGAATGCCTTCCTTTAATCCTTGATACTCATTCCAATAGTTTGACATGTTGAAGTATACAAAGAGATTCCATTCGTCCGTTATTAAATTAACCTTACCCAAATCTTCAAAGTACATCCCCGGATTATTTGTGAATTTTTCAACTTCTACCAAACTTTGAGTTGCTGCTTGTCCAAATGCTGTGCCAATGATTATTAAACCGATCATAAGAGAGGAGACAGGATTAATTTTTATTTTTCGCTTCGGTTGTGGTGAGTTGAAGGACTTCCTCTTTGCTGGCCGACTTGGTAATTTTAAGGGTTCCTCAAGCCTTGAAGTCTGCTGTGTTCCGGATGGTAGTGGACATATCTTGAAGATAGATCGCCTAATCACTCCATTGGATGTCTTGATGTCCACAACTCTAGTCAGCTTGTCCTGTCCTGGTATTGTTTGCAATACCCTTCCCATTCGCCATCTGAGTGGAGGTAAGTTATCATCTTTAATCAACACTAGAGATCCTGGTTTAACATCTTCTTGAGGGTGTTTCCATTTGTAACGGTTTTGGATTTCTTGTAAGTATTCCTTGCTCCATCTGCGCCAGAATTCTCGATGTATGGATGTTACTAAATTCCATCTTGCTGCAGTTGACAGGTTTGTCGGTTTCGAATCGGGATCATTTATTGCTGTTAATGGTGCGCCGGTTAAAAAATGTCCCGGTGTAATAGCTTCTAAATCGTTGGGGTTTGATGATATCGGTGTTAGTGGTCGCGAATTAAGTACAGCCTCAATTTGAGCTAATGCAGTGGAAAGTTCTTCTTGAGTTAATGTGGTTCCCGAAAATATGCGTTTCATATGATATTTTGCGGACTTTACTGCAGCTTTCCATAGTCCTCCAAAATGAGGTGATTGTGGTGGTATGGGTTTCCATTCAATACCCTTTTCTGTACAGTGAGCGGATATAGTATTGTGACCTTCTTCATCATATATTTTCGCATGCAGTTCATTGAGTTCGTTCCGAGCTCCCATGAAGTTTGTAGCGTTGTCCGAGAAAATTTTGGTGGGTAAGCCACGGCGAGCCACGAACCTTTTTAGGGCACCAATAAACGATTGGGTTGTCAGATCTGATACTAACTCCAGATGCACAGCCTTCGTTGCAAAGCATACGAATACCGATACATAAGCCTTTGTTGGCTGTTTTCCCCTGATCCTATAGTGAATATACACTGGACCCAGGAAGTCGACTCCTACGTTGGTGAATGGTCTTGAAGGTTGTACTCGTTCTGGCGGTAGATTTCCCATAAATTGTTCAATATTCCTTGGCTTTGCCTTAAAACATCGTATGCAGTTGTGTACGATTGTTTGAGCGAGTTGTTTTCCTCTCACTATCCAATAGTCTTGCCTTGCGAAAGCTAACAATGCTTGTGGCGCTGCGTGGAGGTTTGTATGGTGCAGATGTGTCATCAATAATTTCGTAAATAAATGTGAGCTGGGCAAGATGATCTGGTGTTTTGCCTCGTATGGCAATTTAGAAGCCTCCAGTCGACCACCTACACGTACAACACCTCTATTGTCGATAAATGGAGACAATGGACTTAATCGGCTTTTCTCAGGTACTTGTCCAAATTTTTTGAGTGCTTTAATATCGTCTGAGAATGTGGTTTCCTGAATGTATTTGGCTATGATTATATTGGCTGTCTTTAATTCTGGTGCGGAGATAACCGTCCCCTTTATCCGATAGGCCTTCGCTCTTTTCAGATTGCTGATGAAACGTACGATGTATGCTGTTATTCGCCTTAGAGTGGCGAACGAGCTTCGATGATTAATCTCTTCAAGGAAGTGGGTCTTTTTGCTTGTGGCTAGTAAGACTGTTTTTATCGCTTTTACTTCTGGAAGATGTTCGCTTTTCGTTAGTGATGATTGCACTGGCCATGTTGATTGAGATCGGTAAAGGAATGTAGGTCCCTTGAACCAAGAAAGGGTCTTGAGAAATTGGTCGGGAAATACTCCCCGAGACAAAATATCAGCTGAATTTATTTCTGTATTGATGTACTTCCATTGCCCCTTTTTGGTTTCTTCGTTTATGAACGAGATACGGTTGGCGACAAAGGCTTGTAACGGTGATTGGGTGTTTATCCAAGCTAAGACGATTTGAGAGTCAGTCCAGAACGTTGTTTTGTGGATTTCGAGAGGTAGACTCGTTTTGACCACGTTGGCTAGTTGTACCATTAATTTTGCAGCACAAAGTTCTAATCGTGGGATCGTCAGTTGTTTTATTGGTGCAACTCTACATTTTGAACAGACCAGTTGTACTTTAATTTCTCCCGTCTGGTTTGATGATGTCATGTATATAGCCGCTCCATACGCCCGTTGTGAGGCATCTGAAAAACAATGAAGCTGGATATCAGTTGCGGATGGCACTACTACCTGCCTAGGTATTTTTAGGCTGTTTAGGTGTTGAAGTTCTGTCCTGAAGTGCAGCCATTTGGTGTGTATTTCCATTGGAACTGCAGCATCCCAATCCAGTTTAGATCGCCACAATTCTTGTAAAAAGATTTTTGCCAGAATGATTACCGGACTCACAAATCCTAAGGGGTCGAAGATGTGAGCGATATCCGCAAGAATTGTCCGTTTAGTGACCTTTACAGCACTTCTCCATTTAGTTTTGATTATGAATTGATCGGGTGTTGGAAGCCAGGTTAGTCCAAGAGTTTTAACTGATGCTTCGGATTGATCGGATAGTATCGTCTCAACTTCACAGTCTTCTTTAGCTAATCCTTTTAGTAGTGCTGGTGTGTTGGCGCACCATTTTCGTAACGGGAATTGCCCCTGTTTGAGCAAATTAATTAATTCGGTCTTCATTTGGCATGCTTCTTGTAAATCGTCGCTTCCCGTTAAAATGTCATCCATGTATATATCACGTCTGATAATGGTAGCTCCTAATGAATATTGACTCGTTGCAGTTAGAGCCAAATCTTGAAGACACTTGATTGCTAAGTATGGTGCCGATTTTGTACCATAAGTTACTGTGTTTAAATGATATACCCTAATAGGTTGACTGCGGGACTCCCTCCAAAGGATGAGCTGGAACTTCTTGCTGTCATTGTCAACAAGTATTTGGCGATACATCTTGGAAATATCGGCTGTGAATACGTAAGCAGGAATTCTGAAGCGTAATAGAATTGAGAACAAATCGTTTTGCAATGACGGGCCAGCGTGTAATACATCGTTTAGCGATATATTCGTAGATGTTCTTGCAGATCCATCGAAAACCACCCGCAGTTTGGTTGAACTGCTCTCCGGTCGCAAAACGCAGTGGTGTGGCAGAAAGTAATGCGGTCCGCTGATTGATTCTGCTCGGCTGTTTATTTCTGTCATATGGTTGAGGTGAATATATTCCTTCATGAACTGAATATATTGCTGCTGTAATTCTGGATTTCTGTATAATTTCCTTTCCAAGCTAAGAAATCGTTTAGTAGCAATTTCTTTTGATTCTCCCAAGCTAGCTGGATTGTTGGCGAAAGGTAGTTTTACGATATAACGACCGTTTTCTGCCCTGTTTGTTGTGCTGATGAAGATCTCTTCGCATCTTCGTTCTTGCGGGGTCAATTGTATTTCTTGAGATGATTTTGTCGATTGTACTTCCTCTATTTTCCAGAACCTTTCTACTATCTTCTCTAACGTACTTGTTTCCGAGGCAATACCGCAAAAGAGGTTTGAAGTCGATTTTTGAAGTGTAGCCTTTCCCATTACGACCCATCCAAGTAGAGTGTTTTGGAGTGCTGGCAAGTTCTGCTGAATTTTGATCTGTCCAATTGAAATAAGCTCGGGGAATAACTCTGCTCCAATTAGTAGGTCAATCTCCTGAGGTTGGTTGAATGCATTGTCTGCGAGCTGGATATTCTTTGGTAAATTCCATCTGCTCGTATTAATAAATTGACTGGGTTGACGTGACGTTATAGTATCTAGAATGTATACTTCCAGATCCGTACTGAACCCAGTAATTCGGGATTGAAGGCATAGGTTGACCTTCTTGTCGATTTTAAGATGGTTGCCTCCTACACCGGAAATCTCCAGTAGTTCTTCCTTTGGTCTTAGCTTCAATTTGTTGGCTAATTTACTGGTTATGAAGCTCATCTGAGAGCCTGAGTCTAGCAGTGCCCTCGCCTTCATTGGACTATTAGTTTTGTTAAGCACGTTAACCATAGCTGTTCCTAAAAGCACATAGTTAGTACCAGCGTTGTCTCTGTTGATTGCTGATAGACTCGTTTTGTTATTGATCTGTAGAGTCTGAGTCTCGGGCTTCGGTTTGAACTCTGTTATGTGGAGCAAAGTATGATGAAATTTGTTGCATTTGATGCAATGCCCTGCTTTACAATTTGAAACCGTATGCCCAAATCGTAAGCAGTTTAAACATCTTTTTAATGCTTTAACCTTTTTAAGCCTCTCCGTGACTGAAAGCTGCAAAAAGGTTGGACATTTGTAAATGGGATGGTTCGGCTGCTCGCAGAGAAAACACTTGTTATTTTCTTGCGTGGTAGTCAGAGTGACTCTGCTTGATCGTTTAGATTCACCCTTTTCTTTCGTTCCTAGTGCCTCCAACATTTGAAACCGATTCTCTAAGAACGCAAGTAACCCTGTTACTGTCTGAAGCTCACGTGGGTTGTCCAGCGATTGCTCATAAAGTCTATGAGTTTCCTTGTCGATCTTCGGAAGAATCAGATGAATCAATAATGGGTCCCAATCCTGGATAGGAATGCCCAGGTTGCTTATTCCGAAGAGGCACTCCCTTGAAGTGTCGTGTAGTCGTTTGATTGCCGTGGCCGAGTCTCCTATAATGACTGGTTGTCCTAAGAGCTTATTGAGTAATGCTGCAAGTAGTAATCGCTTATTGTTGTAGCGATGTTCGAGGGTTGACCAGGCAGAATGATAGTTGTCTTCTGATACCTGAAGGTGTTGAATTAGCTTGGCCGCTTCTCCAGACAAATTAGCCTTCAGATAGAACATTTTCTCTGCCTTACTCATCGGTTGTTGGTGTATAAGCTGGAGGTAGAGATCGTGAAACTCCTTCCATTGGAGATAGTTCCCGCTAAATACAGGCAGCGTTATCTCCGGTAGTTTCAGCTTGTTGAACCGCTTGGCCTCTGAAGTCGCTGCCGGTGACGTCTTGTCCAACTGTTGATCCAAGTGTTCCTGCAGTTCGATAAGTCGCGATTGACAGCGTTCTTCTAGCTTCTGAATGCTATCAATCGAATAATCTAAGGTCTCTTCTTCTGCCATGATTTGGAGGTGTAGACCAGAGATAATTGACCATTGCTATGTAAGACTCGCTAGTTTTTGTTTGTAGTATGCAGCTGAACGGTGTTCCATGTTGTCATCGGTGGAGGCAAGTAAATGATCCATTGAGCTGACTGAGGCCTTTTGCTGCCTTATCAGCTTCTGAATGATGTTCCCGCTTTCGATTTTAGTATTGGTGTAAGTGGACATCTCAAGATCGGTTTGTGCTTGTAGTATAGCTGCCTTGTACTCAGTGTACACAGTCTCAACTTGTGCATAGTACTTCCTTTCGAAGTAGCTGCTATCTGGCCGTTCTGTCCGGTATGCTTCTAACTTGATGTCCCTGCTTTCGAATTCACTCCATTCGAAGTCAAGCCGCTCCAGCCGGGACTCCAAGTATGATTTAGTCCGCCTGCCTGGTCCGTCCTTCTTAAAGTTGGAGAATAACTTTGTTATTTTCTCGGCTGAGGTTGCCTGTTCTTTGATGAGGGCTTCCATTGGTTTTTTTTTTTTTTTCTTTTCAGCGGGATCACGTTGTCGATTGGTACCAGTGTTTGACGCCCTGGTAACGCGTGTGCCAATAATTTTAGCTTGCAAGTGATTTGCCCCTTACCGCTGGTGGGGGGAAGCAAGATCACGTCGGGGTCACCAAAATGTTAGATCTCTTTTGATCTAAAGTTAGACAACACGGTTGGATTGCGAGTGACTCTTTATTAAAAATTTTAGTTCCTTAAATACTACTTAACAAACAAAATGTAATTCTATGGGTGTATTCTGTTACGTCTGGGCATTGCTACCTAATACTGCATTTGATATTGCAGGTGCGAGCAAAACCCATACGTCAGCAGAATATTCGGTGGGAACAGAACTTAGACTGGTAAAATTGTTTATTTAGCAGAATAGAGTGTGGGAACGGATAATATGGATAGGAGCCATAGGAATTTACAGTATGTATGTAAAGAAAGGAAATATAGTGAGGCTTACAAGAAAAATACTTTTTAATTAAATTAAGATTTAAACAATGGGAAAAACAAAAACATTTTATATTATTGACTATGAACTTAATATGGAATAGAAAAATAACAATACAAACAATTTCTTTGTGTTCCACAAGTATTGTACTTTGCTTACATTTTTAAAAGCACGATTTTATTCTAACTGAGATGTATATACACTTCAGAAGCATCTACTTCAAAATTTACATATTTTTCCCCGACATTTTACGTTAACACGAATCAGAAATCAGCAATTACTTTAATAAAGCTATAATTTTATTCCGCACCAATTGAAGCTTTTCAATTGAATTGGTTTCCGCAAACGAGCTGTCAGAAATTAATCACACTACAAAAAATATCTGCCATAATTTTCGTTCCTAGTCGCAATGGCCTTTTCCATTCATTTCTCTCCGAAATTTAATCATCCGGATTCCAATGACACGCTTAAAAAATCCTTCTGATTTTGTTGTCACTCAGACTTTTATTTCTTAAATATATTGCATGCCATTTAGGAATAATATATTGGCTAAACACAGCCGATTGACGAAAACAGAAATCTAGTTTGACACACAATACTATTTGACGTTTATACATATGTATATAAACGTGTTCATACATTTTGACATAAAATCCAGCAGAGAAATTTTGATTCTGAAATTAAAACCTAAGCAAAATTCAAATTTTTAAAAAAGAGGGGAACTAGTCGTATGCCACGTTTTTGCTCCGGAGTACCAAAAGAAGGCTTCTGTCCACCCAATCGAAAACGCCATGAATGTCAAATTTTTATTTCGCAGTTTCTTTGGTTGGCAAAATGACACAAGTCTGATATTTGGAGTTAAAAAACCATAAAAATGTAAAAGATTCCAGCAACGAACAGTCGAATGGTCGAAAACAAAAATCTGGTTTGACACTTGAGGTTTATATTTATGTGCATCTATTAGTACATTCTGTCATAAAATTCATAACAACAATTTTGCTTCTGAAAAAGTGATGAGTGCTAATGGAACATTTTTAGAAGATTTCTTTTTTCCGGAGTTCAAAAAGAAGGCTTTTGTCGGCCAATGGAAAACGCCATACGAAAATCTGTGAAAAACAGTCCAAAATCCGTTCACGTACTCATATTTTTCGTAGTTCTTCGCAGGAGATAGCTAAAAGAGAGAGCAACTCATTTCTCCTCTCGTCGGTTTTAGCACAAGAAATGTCTTTGGTCAAATTTGTGAAAGCTGTCAAAACTGTTTTTTTTTTATTTGTAGCTGTCTTCCGCTTTTTTTTATTTCGAATTGCAACTTTTGTTTACTTTTTTTTGACAAAAATAAATGAGCTTATAAATATAAAATAAATTAATAATAAAAAGCTCAAATACAAACAAGTTTTTAGAAAGTGTTTGAAGACAAAATATATTGGAGGGAAGGCTAATAAAATTAAAATGCACCCCAAACACATTTAGCCATCCGTAAATGGTATTTAGATGGACAACACAAGACAAATTTTCAGTAGAACTTATCTTAAGACGTTCAGGCGCACTTAAATAATTTAAGGCCTGAACTTAGAATTTTAAATAAAAAACTGCTGACTTCGTTAAAACTTCTTCTTGAAATTCTTTTGAGGAATAATAAATCAAAATGGAAACAGTTGACATTTGTCTGTGCAAAATTGGCCAAAATTTGCTAGCACTTTTTAACAGATTTTCTCTCTGAGCGAGAAATTTATTCTCACTGCTCCGGATTTGACAGTTTTTACATATGCATTTAAATCCAAAAAGTACGAAAGCGGATATTTTATTGTTGGGAATTTTAGAATTTTTAAAGTTGAAATGTTCATGTGTATTCAGAGAGTAATTTCCACGGTAATAGAGTTTACTTATATGCAGATCAAAAAAATAAATTGGTACTAATGTCTTGTCTTGCAGAATTTAAAACAACGAAGATTTATTCACACCACATCTATTGCAAATGTGGCACTAATAAACATATGTGAAAAGAATGGGGTTCGTGAAATAACATTAAATCAGCCCGAAAATAGGTATACTGAGCATTTCTAGTTCATAAATTTTTGAAAATGCTTAAGTTTGAAGTTTCTAAAGTAAAATATTCGCAGCTTGAACATTTGACTTGAACATGAGTGGAGAAGTTAAAAAGGTTATCATCTGATTAAATATTCAAGACTTGCTTGTTAGCATATTCCTATTTGCTTCATACCTATATTGTTTTTTTTTTTTTAATCGTAATGATAACTACAATTTATATGGAAATAAAGTGCAATGAAAGCATTTATATCATATTTATGGTACACCAAAAAAACATATTTACTTCGCTATTATCGCTATCGATAAGTTTCTCACATGATGGGAAACTGGCCGTCCCAATTACTTTTATGATGGTGGCTTAGGCGCAAACGACGATGCCAGAGGCATTAGCACAACAACACGCCACTTGGGCGGACGTGGTTTTCATGTGAACATCTGCCGCACCCACTTTTTGCCCTGACATTGTATTGAGACCCGCTGCTCGTAAGAAATAGTTCAGAACACACCACATCTCGTGTTCACCAGGCTTCAGTTGGTCCAGCCTGAAATAAATTTTCCATTTTTTCCCAAAAATTTTCTGAAATGCGCGATCGCTTGATCATTGAGTCAGATAATCGGTTTTCATGTAAATTTTGATCAAGTGGGTTGGGATTGAAATATCCTCTCAGCTGAAGTGTTATTGTCCATTTGGATGATGGACCTATTTTTAATTCGAAATCAACTGCAAGCTGCTGATCGCCCAACACTTGGCGTCTCGAACTAATCAAAATTTTATAGAATATTTAGAGTCTTGAACTCAGTTCTTTCGTACACCCAAAAAAGCAGTGAGTTTACTTTACTCAGTCATAGTCCTCATGAGAGCAACATTCCTCAGCAACTTCGAAGTTATAGCTGATACAAGGACGTTTTGCTTCAAACAATGAGCAGTTGACGCTGATAACATCATGTATTTCGTTTTGAATTCATTTTCTATTCTCTTAATCAAGCAGCTGGACAGACATGTTGCGGTTAGTACCAATGGTGCATCTGAACTTCAAGTTGAACTTCAAAATGGAAATTTGTGTGAAGATTTGGCTGGTTTTCGATCCTGCTGCCCGGAAGCCACACCGATACGTGTCAACAATACACTTGACGGGAATTTATAGGAAATATTTAGCAGGAATATGCCTCTGTAGTTCTTGTTAGCGATATGATGTGTTTTTTTTTATCAGATATTCCAGTCATATGACAAGCGCTCATCTTCGCATACTCGGGTATGATTTGGTTCATACTCTTGACAAAAACATCTCCATTAGATATTTCTGCGAGAATACGTCGTAGTTGTTTTTCACTTCTTAGTAATTGCGGTTTCATTGTTGACTAGAATTAGGTTTTTTTTCGTATCATGTTCATAAAGTAGGTGCTGGAAATGCCTTTAACCAATGGCAGAACCGTTAAGATGAAGATGAAGTTTTAAATCTGTAAGCTGCTTGTATATAAGCTCCGCTTGTTACTTCTGTAACAGAATTTTCAATTATATTATTGCGAAGCTTCGCATGGCTTTCCTATTTTCAAGGGTTTTCTTTTCTCACTTTGTTCTGGTTGAGATTCTTTAATCATGCTCTAGCTTATGACAGCTTAAAGATTTATGTGCCCCTTCTGTTACTCATTTCTTTTGTACCCATTTTTTTGCTGTTGTTTCGTGGAGTCGGTACCTTTTTTAACGATTTAAGTATTTGTCTTCGCGTACGGTTTTGACACCCTTTGTCGTGGGAGATCTGCACATTTAAGAGACGTATGCATTTGAAAGGTTTTGACTCTTTTGCAGTATACGGCTAGCTGATTCACTTATCGATAATCCACGAAGAATCCGCAACATGTGTAGCCTTTTATAGTATTTGTAGTAAATGGCGCATGTTTGCGGGTGGCCGTGGCCCAAGTGATAGTGGACTGGCCTCCTAATCCTAAGGTTCGGATATCGAATTCCAACCGCGTCCGAAAGGCATTAAATTTTTCAGTTAACAAAAATCAAGTAATATGAGCAGTTGACTAGAAATCAACAACGAGCCAACTTTCACTAACAATTTAGCCTTTCCATTAAATGCTGGTTTCCGCCCATGGAGCGAAATAACCAAACATCTTTCTTTCTCCTTCGATCCCAAAATGTAACACATGCTAAGTCATTATAAGAGCATTCATACCCACTTGAGTGTTTTAAGCATGAATGTTTCTATCTAGCCTACATTATCCTGCGAACTATGCAAAAAGGAGAAAAAAAGAGGTATAATACGTTCAATTTCAACAAAGGATACCGAGAGAAAGTTCTCCCATTTTTTAGCTCCGACATCTGAAAGTCAAGCTGCTTGCCAAGTAATCATACTTTTTTTATTTTTTTAATTGAACTTACAGCCAATTATGATGCTAATTTTGACAAAGATACTATCATACTAGAGGTGTTGTTTTTGAGGGCTAACATTCGAAAAACATACATATGTTAGCTTCATCAATGAAATGGATATAGATCTAATTCAAATATAATTCACAACGGTTTAATGTTGAAGATGTAAAGGAGAGTTTGGTCGTTTTTTATCACATGTTTTTCTATCCATTGTTGACCGTTAGTAAATAATCTGGTGTTATTAAAACCGCTATAGGTAAATAAACTATAGTCACGGTATATGTAGTTAGTCAATAATTGTTTAGCTTTCAAACTATCAATATATATGAATCAAAAGTACAGTTGAAACATTGTATTCTCTATGAGTTCCAAAAAGGAAAATAACGCGATGCAATAAAAAAACTTGTGCGCATTCCGTTCGTGTAACTCTTCTTTAAAAGACGAACCCCGGTCAGAAAGGCTATTAGATATTAAGAATGAAGTGCTACACAATATGATCAGGGAAAATCTTACATTAACTTATATAGATGTGACCTTCAACTTTGGAGTTCATCAGACCAATGTGTTGGATCGCATCAAAAGGCTTGGTTTTGTGTCAAAACTTTCTATATGACAGAATTTCCATATGTGCCTCAAACCCAAAACGTTTGGCAGAAAAGAATAATGATTTTTGTTGAAATTATATTTGAAAAAGACAACAACCAGAATCAGGCAACAAACTGTCCTGTATGAATCAAAGAGTATGAAATGTTGATTCAAGTATGTGTTTTCGTGCTTCCTGGCGGCTTGTTTAGTCTATTTAGCTTCTTATAACTTAGAGGTCAAAAATTTAATCAAGTTTATCGCATTACCATTTGATACTTATTTTTGTATTTTCTCCCAATAGTTTATTTTTCCGAATTATAAAGTATCATTCAAAATAAAATGGAACTCCTTACTTTAGAAATGCACTTTCTTTTGAAATGATGGAGTCAATTATAGAAGGTTTAACGAAAAACGTAGACGATGACAAGTTGCGTTGTATTGTCTTATCCTCCACTGGACCAGTATTTTCTTCCGGACATAATCTTAAGGAATTGGTTAGTATTTTAGTAGCTTCTAAGCACGCTTTTTAAATCTATCCAAAGACTGCCGATCATGGGCAAGAACGTCATCGTGAAATTTTTCAAAAATGTGCTGAGATGATTAGTAAAATTAATTGCGCCCCAGTCCCCGTTATAGCAAAAGTTGATGGTCTTGCAGCTGCAGCTGGATGTCAATTAGTTGCGTCGTGTGATATTCTAATTTGTTCCGAGGGCAGTTCTTTCTCCACTCCAGGGTAACATGATCGAATGAACATTTCCCATATAATATACGAATACAACTAAACATAAACCATTTTCTAGTGCAAACTTTGGCTTGTTTTGCCATACTCCTGGCGTTGCAATTGGCCGTGTGATGCCTCGCATGAAATCCTCCTATATGCTCTTGACAGGTTTACCAATTAGCGCGCAAGAGGCTTATGTTTCAGGTTTGTAATTTCAATTGACAACGCTTTGTTTTAGTTTGATTAGAAATAATTCGTTAAAGGTCTAGTTAGTGTGGTGACAAAAAGTGATAAACTAGATGACGAAGTTACTAAAATTTGTGATGCGATTAAAAATAAAAGTAGACGAGTTATTGCAATGGGAAAGGAATTCTATTACAGACAATTGGGATTAAATATTCGTGATGCTTATGTAAAAGGATCTGAAGTAAGAATGAAAACACCTGCTTTGACGAGAATATTTAATGAAGAAAATAACTTTTCAATTATAGATTATGGTAGAAAATTTGGGACTTAATGATGGAAAAGAGGGCGTTAAGAGTTTCGTTGCAAAAAGAAAGCCGGCATGGACCCATTCGTAGTGGAATTTTTTTTGTAGTTCTTGAAAGAAACCAGATGTGCAGTTAATAATTATGATTAGAGTTGTTTAATTTTTATATCTTGTTTGAGTTTATAAAATATATACTTATTGTATATATATACTTATATATCATACTTATTGTCAAATTATGTGGTATCCAACGCTAAATCTTTTTGACAGCCAAATATTCGTGCAATGTCCAAACATGTCTCAATTTCACGATAAGTCAAATGACGATCTTGTAATATCAGCTCCTGCATAGTATCGGTGTTTTTTGGCACCATACAAATGTATTTTTTCAATAATAAAATTTTTGAAAATATTTTACACACTGTCAAAATATTTTACACTGTTACGTTATTGTGAGAAGTGGTTCCAAATCCGTCAATCTACTGGTTTAATACATATTCTTGCCTAACATTAGATTTTATGTATGGTCTCGGAATACTGACATGTTATTCCCGATGTGCATTTAACTTTCGTTTATATGTATCGCGTAGCATTCTAACTCAAACACATGCATACGTCTCGGGTATATTTTGTGATCTTAGCACCGTACATAGATTTCTGAGAATTCTTTTGAACGCCTTTTCCAAATTATCGAGTCTTATGCTTCCTACAAAGCCGTATTGATTTCGTAAATAAATGTTCATAGTATGCGATACGTGGATATTTTAGTGTTGTGGTAAGAAAATATGCATCCGGGTTATAAATTATCGTAAAATAACAGGAGTCCACCTTGTAACTTGCCGAGAAAGTTAATATATTCGAAAACGGAGAATTGAATTGATAACATGTTACCCGAGAGTCGAAAGCAATATTTCGAGTTTCGAATACCCAATAATTTTGATTTCGAGAGTTCGAATTTTCTTTTTTTAATGTCAGAACGGTTCGATTTCATATTTTTCATTCGGTTGCTCATGTGTTCATGGAACGGAACGCTTGCTACAAAGCTTAATAATAAAATAATTGAAAGTGTAAGTAGCCGACATAATTTCTTATTGTTTAAATATGTGTACTGAGTAAACAATCAAATTTTGTTAATTTTAATGATAATTTGTGTCTTTTATAGTGAAAAATAACAAGAACAACCAGAGGCGATTCGAAATAATGTTTGAATTTATATCCGAGCAAGCTAAATCTTCATCGGCAAACCTGTAGAAGCGGTTGACTTCCGATTTAAATTTAGGATGCGCGATGCTAATTCTTGGAAAAAGTTTATTTAAATATTTATAAATAAAAAAAATCCATCTAATCTCATTTCAAGGTTTGAGTTGATTATAAATAAATAAAGCCAGTCTTTCTGGAACAGGCAGTGGACCAGCAAAATATTCCTTAAGCAAAAAGTCGTAAATTTACTCCAAATAGATGAATCTGTCAATGAATTAAGCAGATCATCGCCATTTGGTACAGGAGCTGCCAACTAAAAACATATACAGGAGGAAACGTGAGCAAATGAAGAAACCAATATATAATAAATATTCACAATGTTAATGGGTGAAGAGGGGTCTAAACATATGGAACAAGGGCCTTCAAAAAGTGATCCTCACAAAAATAGTGATCCATTCAGTATTCGATCTAGAATACCTACAAGGGATCTATTACTCCAAATACTGGTTACCAACCAGATAGAGTATCAAAGAAATATTTCTAAAATATTAAAGGACATAAACGGTAATCTAAAAACAATTGATAAATATAAAAAAGAGAACTGAAAAAAAAGAACTACCAATTGGCCAGAGAACATATCAAATTTTCAATTAAATATACAATAGGAAAAAACTAAATTTAGGCAGCGAAACTTGAATTGAAAAAAACAGATAAGTAATCTTCAATTCAAGTCCTGTAATTGGAGAACATGCGAGTATGTTAGCTCATATTTTTTAGTCATAACTTTTTGTTTAATTAATCTAATAATGTGATTATTTGTATAGTCATTATGTACAAACACATGAATACTAATTTTGTATTTTATGTGAATATTTTCTTTAAAACGAATTCTTTTGTTTTTCTTATAAAGGGTTGGCCATCTAACGTTTTTTTTTTCAACTAGTGCTTATTTCGTGAATGGTAACACTTAGCTCATGTCTGATTTGACAGATAATTAGTTTTATCCTTCCGCTGAATGAATATGGTTGTGTATACGCTTGAACTACGCTGCGCTAAGTGGGCCTGCGATCGACTTAGAGAAGATGCCGATTTTGCCAAAAAAATCATCTTTTCAGATGAAGCTCATTTTGATCTTGGCGGGTATGTAAACAAGCAAAATTGTCGCATTTGGGGCACAGAATACATTGAAAAGCCGATACACCCAAAACGAGTCACTGTTTGGTGCGGATTTTGGTCCAGAGGCATAATAGAGCCATTTTTCTCGAAAATGAGCAAGAAGTGGCCGTTACAGTCAATGGCGATCGTTATCGGGCCATGTTCATACATTTTTGTTCACAAAAATTGAAGAGGAGGATATTGGCAACATTTGGTTTCAACAGGACGGCGCTACGTGCCACACAGCCGAAGCTACACTCGATGTTTGCGCCCTGTTTTTGAAGATCGCATTATCAGCAGCAGAGCTGATGTCGTTTGGCCACCTCGGAGCTGCGATTTGACACCGTTGGACTATTATTTGTGGGGTGCCGTAAAAGAAAGTGTTACGCCGACAAGCCAGAGACAATTGACGCTTTAAAGGACAATATTCGTGAAGCCATTGGTGAAATACAGCTGCACATAATCGATAATGTGCTTAAAAATTGGACCGATCGTGTAGGCTACTGCATGGCTAGCCGAGGCAGCCATTTGAATGAAATTATTTTCCATTATTAACCGGAAGGATAAAACTAATTATCTGTCAAATCAGACATGATCTAAGTGTTACCATTCACGAAATAAGTGCTAGTTGAAAAAAAAAAACGTTAGATGGCGGACCCTTTATCTTTTTAATGTTAATTTTTCCCCGGAGTATCTTTTACTCCAACCGCACACTGGATGAATAATGCGGGGCAAAATTGTATATATATGAACCGATTTTGATTGTATGTAGTTGTATTTCTGATGATTTGAGCAAACAATATACGTTTTATATAAGGCTTAGTGCAATGCAATTTATTCCTTAGAATCTAAGGCTTGTCATTCATAAGAAATGTAGCATCACATACAACATTCCTTATTTTATGCCTTATTCTAGCACAGGGCTTGTCATACACAATCAGGTATACGTTTGGTTTCCTTATGTATACCTTTGCTTAGCATAAGTAATATTTAAAACCTTATTTAAGGCTTATTCATTTTGTTTGTTTGCTTAATATAAGCATTAAATAAAACCTTGTGTAAGACGTGCTTTCTTGTTTCATTAAAAAGTATTTACATTTTTATAAAACTTAATTAAAAACTTAAAATCCAAATGATACTCGTATTCATAAAAAAAAAAAATTGAAAAGGAAATAAAAATATAACATTAAGAAGTTAACAGAAACATTTTTACCAATTTACATTCTAAAAAAAATTAATAAAAAAGTTATGAATATAAATAATTTATAGCAGCTTCTTTTTCTGCAAGCGCAAATTATGGTTCCTCTGGTCTATTCTATTTTTGCCCTTTTTAATGGCGTCCTTAATGTCCCTTTGATATTCCTCGAAGAACATGTAAAAACGGTTTACACAGCCTAGATTAAAAAAATGTAAAATCTTGCAATTAAATACATCAATCGATATAAAAAAATTAAAACCGCTAATCGGCTTCATATTTTTCCGGCCATTCCAATTCACTTCAGTAATTAAATTGTCGGCTACTAAAACACCGAAATTTGTGGAAACTTTTCCCCTCAATTTGGTTTGTAATAATATTTTCTGCAATGAATTTTTTTTTTATTAAAAAAGCTTAACTAAACTTCATTTTGATACTTACTACATCCACTCATTTCAAAATTTGGCTCTAGCTGTGACCTTTTGTCGAGAGCATCAAGATCCGAACTTGATTTCAGCGGAAAATCAAACACATCGTCAGCAAGTATCCCGAACAGTTTTTCATAAATTTGATTAATTTTAAGGCTCTGTTCTGCTACTGCAGCTGTTTGTCGCTCTAAAGCCGTTTCCATTAAAGCTAAGGCTTCTTTTAGGTCTGTGAAAAGTGAATACATGGAATAAGGGTGGGCAAGATACGAAAAACGAACAAAATTACCTTGAACGAGGATCTGATGAAAAACTTACGACGGTTGTAGGCAATGATGGTGATGATGATGACGGTTGCGGTTCATCATTTTGTTCAGAGGAGGCATTAGGATGACAAATGGCTCTTGTTGTGGATCGTTTTCTTTCGATTAAATGGAGTATAAATGCTTTTTTCTAAAAAGTACTAATAAATTTATCCTTACCGGCTTGCTGATCCATAGCTGCTGAAGTAATTTATAATGCGAAATGATCGGTTCTAATTAGTAGCAAATTTAATTTTGTAGAGCTAATCGGAGTTGGAAGATATTTCAAAATATTTGAATCAAACGCAAAAACTTCTTCGTTTTCTGCAGACCAATACATTTTGTTGTTGTGCACATGGCTGCGCAGACCGTTTGTGTCGTAAGTATTCAATTTTGCACAGACCAGCGGGAAAGTTCATATCGTAAACATGAACAAAAACACGGATAGACAATTTTTGACCGACCCGACGACCACGATACAAATTAATGTTTGTGAAGACTGCCTGCACCGTGTGTGGCGAAGGGGTGTTTGCACAGACTTAAGGTTTGCAGCGACATGTCTGTGTATGGGCCCTAATCCGCAGTAATTTTAAAAGGAATACCATTTACGGAACAAATGTTATTGGGTAATTTTGCTGAAAAAAAATTTAGCTAAATTTTAATGACAATGAAGATGTGTCAATCAAGTTATTTTCTAATTGATAGTTAACTTTTTCTGGAATTTCATTTAATCTATTGTATAATTGCATAAGAATATGTTGCGGTTTTTTTATTTTTTTCTTAATTATTTGCAAATAATTTACAAAAATGTAACTATCGGTGATACCTATGTCATTAGTTGAATCTACAATATGCAATGATCTATGAACCTTATATGTTACGCTATCCTCACCATAAAATTTTGAAAATTTTGTAACAAATAGCTGAAAAATCCAGATTAATTCGGTACGCGCAACACAACAGTAAAAAATGTTCATACCACTATTTGTCCATAATATTAAGTGGCGTAATTCAGTGCCTTTCCACCTAGGAAGTTCTTCAAAAGTCCTTGGATTCCTACAAAATTCTTTAGGAACATATTGTAGAATGTTTGTGTGGGTACAAATAATAGAACTTATTATTTTCAATACAAATCCCTTTATTCAGTACAGTTACAATTCACTATTTAATTCTTTCTCTCAGTACAATTCAATTTCTCAACCACTTATACTTTTCTTATCTTTTACTTAAACCACTTAATCACTTCTTCTAATTAACACTTCAAATTCAACTTTGGAACTCATTTGCATACCTTTGGGATGCTGGTATTTATACTCGAATGACATACTTCGAGAACAATCCTCGCCATCCAGCGTCCCATACAATTTCCAATTTGCTAGAAAATTCGATTCTACTCTCCAGTTGCTAATCCAGTATCGAAACCTTCTAGTCTTCGAGTTTCCTGCTAGATGTCGCTGCTCACATTTGAGTGGTTATCACATTGCTCCCTCCCTACAGTTGTTCGTCCCGAACAACTTCGTCATTCAGCATCCCGTTGAAATGACACATTCTATCCAAATGGACCACTTTCATTTTTCCTCGATCCCCACGCTGGATCCGGTAGACAACGTCATTAATGCGGGTTATCACCTTGTATGGACCTTCCCAGTCCTGTTGCAATTTTGGTGATTTGCTTTTCTTACGCTGAGGATTATACAGCCAAACCAGATCTCCTTCGTTGAAACCGGAAGATTTCGCCTTGATATCGTACCTAGTTTTCATGCGGCTGCTTGCTAGCTTCATCTTTCCTCTGGTGTCTTCATGCAATTTACGAATCCTGCTGCGTAAGTCATTCACGTACTCGTTCACCTCTTTGGGCTCCGTCGGTGGGGATCCGAATTTTGCTTCACTTGGCAACCGAATTGTTTGACCAAATAAGATCTCGGATGGTGTGTGCCCTGTTGAGCTATGGACCGCGTTTCGGTAGGCCATTAAGAAGAGGGGTATGTGTCGATCCCAATCCCGCTGGCAGTTGCTGACAACCTTAGATAGATGCTCATTCAAGGTTCGATTGAATCGCTCGACCATTCCATCAGATTGAGGGTGTAGTGGCGTTGTCCTTGTCTTTCTTATTCCCAAATATTGGCATATTTCCTGGAAGACTTTTGATTCAAAGTTTCGCCCTTGATCAGAGTGCAGCTCCATTGGGAACCCAAATCTGCTCACCCAGTTGTTGACTATCTGTTCGGCTACGGTCTTAGCCTCTTGATTTGGGATGGCAAACACTTCCGGCCACTTACTGAAGTAATCCATGACTACGAGAGTATATCGGTTTCCATTAAAGGTTTCGGGAAACGGCCCAGCGATGTCGATGGCTATTCGTTCGAAAGGTGCTCCGACATTGTATTGTTGCATTTGTCCATGTGGCTTTACTTTTGGGCCCTTGGTAGCCGCACATCTTATGCACTTTTTGCACCAATTCTCGACATCTTGTTTAGCGCTTAGCCAATAGAAACGTTCCCTTACCTTTTCCAACGTCTTATTTATTCCCAAATGGCCTCCTGAGATTCCGTCATGTATTTCATGGAGCACTTGGTTGACTCTGGACCGTGGCACAATTAGCTGCATACGAGATGTTGTCCCATCTGCACTTTCCCATTTTCTCTTCAGCAATCCATCTTGCACAAAAAGCGAGTCCCACTGTGCCCAGTATGCCTTCAGAGTTTGGCTCCGATCTGATATCTGCTGCCAGCTTGGTCTTTCCTCATGTTCTTTCCAGGCCAATATTGGTTCGATGTCATTGTCTGCCTGTTGGGAGGAACGGATTTCGTCTATACTCCAACCCTCTATTGGCTCAGTCTTGATCGTTTGGATAGTTGCCTGTTCTTTCGCTTCTTTACCACTGACTACTTCTGCTGGGAGGCTTTCGTTGCATTGTTTTACCTGTGAGACTGGGATAATTACCCTGGAGTCGTCGACTCCTGCTACAGACTTCTGCCCCGCGAAGTAAGCATTTCCTAACTGATGGCTTCTGGAAATTTGACCGGTTTCTTGGTAGCCGTTTCTGCCGGTTTTTCTTTCTATTTGCCTGTAACCCCAGTGCAGGCAGCCTTCTCGTCGTACCGGTTCTTTACAATGCCCTTGCAAATGTCCTACTTTATCGCAGTTCCAGCAGCGCATCCTTCGTCTCTCCCGTGGGATATTTCGTTGCATGGTAGTTGGTCTTGAGCAGGAGCATTCACCAGATACTATTTCACTTACGAAATGCATTCCTTTGGAAGCCTGATTGGCTGCTTCCATCGCCAGAGCGAAAGCAAGTGCTTCAGCAAGGGTTCTTTTCCCGGCCATCCTTACTGCTGACTGTAGCTTCGAATCTGCAATTCCCCTGATAAATGCATCTTTTGCCATTTCGTCGATAATTTCCTGGCCTGCGGTGGGGTATGACAGATGTGCCAGTCTACTCACGTCTGCTTGGAGCTGTTGCAGTGTTTCTCCTCGTTGCTGCATACGGCCTTGCAATTGAACCTTGTAAACTTCCCGCATGTGGCTATCCCCAAACCGTTTCTCGATAGCCTGCACTAAAACCATATAGTCTCTATTCTTTTCGATATCGATTGTTTGTAACAATTCTGCCGCAGGACCACGTAAGGCCATCGCTAGGGCAAAGCACTTTTCCTCATTGTCCCAGTCGTTTGCACAGGCAGCCATTTCAAACTGCTTCTTATAAGTAGACCATGAGGTCTGGCCATCGAATGAGGGAGGCTTCAAATCTTTTCTCCTTGGACCGCTTAAAGAACATTCTCGCAGTTTCTGTTTTCGCACTGTGTCGAGCTCTTTTGCCAGTTGCTGAACTTTGTTGTCCATTTGTTCCAATTTTTCGCCAACATTCTTCTCTATTCTTTCAAATTTGTTATCTATTTCTTCGAATTTTTGGTGTAGAACGTTATTTTGTTCTTCCAGTTTTTGTTGTAGACTATTCTTTTGGTCGTCGAATTTTTGTTCAATGCTGCCCTTCTGTTCGTCCATTTTTTGTTCCAGACTGTTCTTCTGTTCTTCCAGATTTTTCTTTTGTTGGTCGAGACTGTTCTTCTGTTCGTCCATTTTTTGTTCCAGACTGTTCTTCTGTTCGTCCATTTTTTGTTCCAGACTGTTCTTCTGTTCTTCCAGATTTTTCTTTTGTTGGTCGAGACTGTTCTTCTGTTCGTCCATTTTTTTGTTTTGTTCGTCCATTTTTAATAAGAGGAGTTGCATCATTGCAGCCATGTCATTGCCGGTACTTGTCTGTTCATCCTCGTCAACATCAAAGGAGTATACATCAGGATCATGTCCCTCGTTGTTCAAAGCCTCCTGAAGTCGGAGCACCCGGTCACTTTTTCCTCCACTGGCGCTGAGGCTTCTCTTGTTCAACTCGGATTTGAGTTGGACGAGGGTCAACTGCAATAGTTTTCGACCCATTCTAGCTTTTTCAAATAGTCAGAAAACACAGTTTTTTTTTTTTTTTTTTTTTTTTTTTTTTTTTTTTTTTTTTTTTTTATACACACAATAAGTCCTATCCCACTTCTGACACCAATGTAGAATGTTTGTGTGGGTACAAATAATAGAACTTATTATTTTCAATACAAATCCCTTTATTCAGTACAGTTACAATTCACTATTTAATTCTTTCTCTCAGTACAATTCAATTTCTCAACCACTTATACTTTTCTTATCTTTTACTTAAACCACTTAATCACTTCTTCTAATTAACACTTCAAATTCAACTTTGGAACTCATTTGCATACCTTTGGGATGCTGGTATTTATACTCGAATGACATACTTCGAGAACAATCCTCGCCATCCAGCGTCCCATACAATTTCCAATTTGCTAGAAAATTCGATTCTACTCTCCAGTTGCTAATCCAGTATCGAAACCTTCTAGTCTTCGAGTTTCCTGCTAGATGTCGCTGCTCACATTTGAGTGGTTATCACAATATTGTAAAATGTTTGTGTGGGTACAAATAATAGAACTTATTCTTTTCAATACAAATCCCTTTATTCAGTATAGTTACAATTCACTATTTAATTCTTTCTCTCAGTACAATCCAATTTCTCAACCACTTTTACTTTTCTTATCTTTTACTTAAACCACTTAATCACTTCTCCTAATTAACACTTCAAATTACACTTTAGAACTGATTTGCATACCTTTGGGATGCTGGTATTTATACTCGAATGACATACTTGGAGAACAATCCTCGCCATCCAGCGTCCCATACAATTTCCAATTTGCTAGAAAATTCGATTCCACTCTCCAGTCGAGACTTTGTTATTCCAGTATGGAAATCTTCTGGTCTTTGAATCTAGATGTCGCTGCTCACATTTAAGTGGTTATCACATTGCTCCCTCCCTACAGTTGTTCGTCCCGAACAACTTCGTCATTCAGCATCCCGTTGAAATGACACATTCTATCCAAATGGACCACTTTAAATTTTCCTCGATCCCCACGCTGGATCCGGTAGACAACGTCATTAATGCGGGTTATCACCTTGTATGGACCTTCCCAATCCTGTTGCAATTTTGGTGATTTGCCTTTCTTACGCTGAGGATTATACAGCCAAACCAGATCTCCTTCGTTGAAACCGGAAGATTTCGCCTTGATATCGTACCTAGTTTTCATGCGGCTGCTTGCTAGCTTCATCTTTTCTCTGGTGTCTTCATGCAATTTACGAATCCTGCTGCGTAAGTCATTCACGTACTCGTTCACCTCTTTGGGCTCCGTCGGTGGGGATCCGAATTTTGCTTCACTTGGCAACCGAATTGTTTGACCAAATAAGATCTCGGATGGTGTGTGCCCTGTTGAGCTATGGACCGCGTTTCGGTAGGCCATTAAGAAGAGGGGTATGTGTCGATCCCAATCCCGCTGGCAGTTGCTGACAACCTTAGATAGATGCTCATTCAAGGTCCGATTGAATCGCTCGACCATTCCATCAGATTGAGGATGTAGTGGCGTTGTCCTTGTCTTTCTTATTCCCAAATATTGGCATATTTCCTGGAAGACTTTTGATTCAAAGTTTCGCCCTTGATCAGAGTGCAGCTCCATTGGGACCCCAAATCTGCTCACCCAGTTGTTGACTATCTGTTCGGCTACGGTCTTAGCCTCTTGATTTGGGATGGCAAACACTTCCGGCCACTTACTGAAGTAATCCATGACTACGAGAGTATATCGGTTTCCATTAAAGGTTTCGGGAAACGGCCCAGCGATGTCGATGGCTATTCGTTCGAAAGGTGCTCCGACATTGTATTGTTGCATTTGTCCATGTGGCTTTACTTTTGGGCCCTTGGTAGCCGCACATCTTATGCACTTTTTGCACCAATTCTCGACATCTTGTTTAGCGCTTAGCCAATAGAAACGTTCCCTTACCTTTTCCAACGTCTTATTTATTCCCAAATGGCCTCCTGAGATTCCGTCATGTATTTCATGGAACACTTGGTTGACTCTGGACCGTGGCATAATTAGCTGCATACGAGATGTTGTCCCATCTGCACTTTCCCATTTTCTCTTCAGCAATCCATCTTGCACAAAAAGCGAGTCCCACTGTGCCCAGTATGCCTTCAGAGTTTGGCTCCGATCTGATATCTGCTGCCAGCTTGGTCTTTCCTCGTGTTCTTTCCAGGCCAATATTGGTTCGATGTCATTGTCTGCCTGTTGGGAGGAACGGATTTCGTCTATACTCCAACCCTCTATTGGCTCAGTCCTGATCATTTGGATAGCTGCCTGTTCTTTTGCTTCTTTACGATTGCAGTGTTCGCATTTTACTCCGCATGGTCGACGAGAGAGAGCATCAGCATTTGAGTGGAGTGTTCCCTTGCGGTGTTGCACTTCAAAGTCGTAACCCTGCAACTGCTCGATCCATCTTGCAACTTGGCCTTCAGGGTTCTTAAATTGGAGTAGCCATTTCAGAGCTGCGTGGTCTGTCCGGAGAATGAACTTTTGTCCGTAGAGGTACTTATGGAAATGCTTCGTAGCCAGAATTAAAGCCAGAAGCTCGCGCCGGGTTACACAGTAGTTCCGTTCAGGTCTGGAGAGTACTTTGCTGTAATATGCGACCACTTTCTCTTGACCGTCATGAACTTGGGAGATCACAGCTCCGACCCCAACATTGCTAGCGTCTGCGTCCACGATGAACATTTTCCGGGCGTCGGGTAACCCAAGATGGGGGCATTGCACAGTTGTCGCTTCAGTTCTTGAAATGCTTTTTCGCATTCTCCAGACCACCTGAACTGTCGGCCTTTTTCCGTAAGTTGATGCAGGCTCTTTGCAATGCCAGCAAAATCCTTTACGAACCTTATGTAATACGTGGCGAGGCCCAAGAAGCTTCTCAGTTGGTGTTTATCTTTTGGAGAAGGCCAACTACTTTTCACGGCTTCGATTTTGTCAGGATCCGTTCTTACTCCTTCCGCTGATATAATGTGACCCAGATATTTTACTTCCGGACGAAACAAGGCACACTTTTCTGGGTTGAGCTTTAAATGAGCACTTCGTAGCCTCTCAAACACTTCTTTTAGATTTTCGCGGTGCTCCTCGTACGTCTTACCTATGACGATAACGTCGTCCAAATATACTAGGCAGCTTTTCCAGGTGAGTCCTTGCAATGTTCGTTCCATTAGTCGCTCGAAGGTGGCCGGAGCGTTGCACAGTCCAAACGGCATCACTGCAAACTGCCAAAGACCGCTTCCTGTAGTGAAGGCAGTTTTCTCACGATCCGCACGATTTATCTCTACCTGCCAGTAACCGCTCTTCAAGTCAAGTGTTGAAAACCATTTCGCTCCAGAAAGCATATCCAAAGTGTCATCGATTCTCGGAAGTGGGTAGCTGTCCTTTTTAGTGACATCATTGAGACGTCGGTAGTCTACACAAAATCTCGTGCTGCCATCTTTCTTCTTCACGAGGACCACTGGAGATGCCCACGGACTTTGCGATTCTTCAATCACTCCCTCAGCTTTCATCTTCGACATCATTTCGGCAACTTCTGTTTGCTTTGCCAATGGAAGACGCCTTGCAGGTTGACGGATTGGTCGAGCGTCTCCGGTGTCAATGTGGTGTTGAACAATATGCGTACGTCCATATTCTCCGTCTTGTGTAGCAAATATATCAGCGTACTCACCGATTAGTTTTTCTGCCAGGATTCGCTGATCTTCGTCCAGATTACAGAGGCTGAGAATTTTGTTCTTGATTTTTATGCTCTGAACTGTTGTGACCGGTTTTGCACCCTTTTTTTCCGTTGTAGTCGATATAGCCTCAACAGGTACACATTTTCCCACTATCTCCCCCTTTTTCACCTTTACACTGAATGTCTTTGGATTTAGAATCCTTACAGGGACCATGTTGTTCTTTGGCTCCACTAAGGTCTTTCCCACCATGAAGTCTCTTTTCTTTTCTGGCTCCATCAAATAGAATCGGTGGCTACCAGGACCACCTTCCACTTTTGCCCACAAAATTGCTTCTGACGAAGGCTCTAGACTCTGATTGCTGCAGATGACGACATTTGAGACTGTGGTATTGGCGTTTCCGTATATCATTGGTATCTCCATGTTTCCGTATTACAGGGTTTGTGCCCCCAAGTCGACTACAAGTCCATGTTCTCTCATGAAGTCTGTACCAATGATGCACTCGTCACATATGTCAGCTACCAGAAACGCGTGAGTGAATGTTATTCCGGCCAGTTGGATTTTTATGCGGACTTCACCATATACCTTAATCGTTGCTCCTGTAGCTGTTCGCAAGCTGCAGCTGCTAGTGTTATGCAGCCAAGACTTCTGCACAAGATTCCTCCTGATGATTGAGGCCGTGGCACCGGTGTCTATTGTTGCCATCCATTTTTCTTTTCCACTGACTACTTCTACTAGAAGGCTTTCGCTGCGTCGTTTTGCCAGCGAGACTTGGATGATGGTCCTGGGGCCGTCGACTCCTGCTACCAACTTCTGCCCCGCGAAGTTGGTGCTTAAGCATTTCCCGACTGATGGCTTCGGGAAGGTTGACCGGCTTCTTGATAGCTGTTTCTGCGGGTTTCTTCCGCTATTTGCTTGTCACCACAGTGAGGGCAGTCTTTTCGTCGCACCGGTTCTTTACACTGCCTTTGAAAGTGTCCTATTTTATTACAATTCCAGCAGCGCATTATTCATCTATCCCGTCGAGTATCTCGTTCCTCGGCACTAATTCTTGTGCAGGAACATTCGACAGATGCGAAGGCAAGTGCTTCAGCAAGGGTTCTTTTCCCGGCCATCCTTACTGCTGACTGTAGCTTCGAGTCTGCAATTCCCCTGATAAATGCATCTTTTGCCATTTCGTCGATAATTTCCTGTCCTGCGGTGGGGTATGACAGATGTGCCAGTCTACTCACGTCTGCTTGGAGCTGCTGCAGTGTTTCTCCTCTTTGCTGCGTTCGGCTTTGCAATTGGACCTTGTAGACCTCCTGCATGTGGCTATCCCCAAACCGTTTCCCGATAGCCTGTACTAAAGTCACATAATCTTTATGCTTTTCGATGTCTACTGTTTGCAGCAATTCTGCTGCAGGACCGTGCAAGGCCATTGTTAGGGCAAAGCACTTTTCCTCATTGTCCCAGTCGTTTGCACAGGCAACCATTTCAAACTGCTTCTTATAAGTAGACCATGAGGTCTGGCCATCGAATGAGGGAGGCTTCAAATCTCTTCTCCTTGGACCGCTTAAAGAACATTCTCGCAGTTTCTGTTTTCGCACTGTGTCGAGCTCTTTTGCCAGTTGCTGAACTTTGCTGTCCATTTCTTCGAATTTTTCGCCAACATTCTTCTCTATTGTATCAAATTTGTCATCAACGTTCTTCTCTATTCTATCAAATTTGTCATCAACGTTCTTCTCTATTCTTTCAAATTTGTCATCGATTTCTTCGAATTTTTGCTGGAGAATGTTCTTTTGTTCTTCCAGATTATTCTTTTGTTCATCCATTTTCTGTTGAAGACCGTGCAGATTGTTGGTTTGTTCGTTGAATTTTTGTTCAATGCTGCTCTTCTGCTCGTCCATTTTTTGTTCCAAACTGTTCTGGAGAATGTTCTTCTGTTCTTCCATATTTTTCTTTTGTTCGTCCAGCTTTTGTTCGAGGCTATTCTTTTGTTCTTCCAGATTTTTCTTTTGTTGGTCGAGACTGTTCTTCTGTTCGTCCATCTTTAGCAAGAGGAGTTGCATCATCGCAGCCATATCACTGCCGGTACTTGTCTGTTCATCCTCGTCAACATCAAAGGAGTATGCATCAGGATCATGTCCCTCGTTGTTCAAAGCCTCCTGAAGTCGGAGCACCAGGTCACTTTTTCCTCCACTGGCGCTGAGGCTTCTCTTGTTCAACTCGGATTTGAGTTGGACGAGGGTCAACTGCAATAGTTTTCGACCCATTCTAGCTTTTTCAAATAGTCAGAAAACACCGGTTTGCAATGCAATGTTTCCAGACATAAAATTTCTTATGTACTGCAAGGAGAAAATCTTTATCCATACCACCATACACCTGTACAAGGCTCCAGCCCACTATAGTTGTGAGGTTAAGAATTGGCTAGATGAAGAGTATTCACTTGACACCCCTCGACATTTTTAGCTGCGACTGCAGCTATTCGCCTTAAAGCGACTAAACAGTGGACAAATAATTCATTTGGCCACGCCAACATTCTTAATACATTAGGAATCCTCACAGAGAACACCGATTACACCATACCTGAACTTTGGTTTGACAAAAACTTCCATGTAAGCTTCCCCTCTAGATCATTCTGGGAGGAGGATGCTATCATGGAGGACAAGTCAATCCATCTCTACACAGATGGATCTAAAACCGACAGCGGAGTTGGTGGCGGTGTTTTCTCAGATAAGCTAAATCTAAGCCTCTCTTTCCGCCTTCCAAATCACTGTAGCGTGTTCCGGGCGGAAATTTTGGCGATTAAAGAAGCTCTGTCCTGGCTGAAGAAAAACGTGATATCTGCAAAGGATATCCGCATATTTTCGGATAGTCAGGCCGCCATCAATTCCCTGGACTCGGTCTCATTGTGTTCTAAAACTGCCCTTGAATGCCGATCATCTCTCATCGAGATGGCAGAGCAGTTCAACATTCACCTCTGTTGGGTGCCGGGCCACAGAGACATTCCAGGGAACTGGAACCACTCTACCTATCCTACCGGACAAAGGTAGTATAGGTACGAGTATACCAATCGCTACGTGCAAACTAACACTAAAGCTAGATGCCAATAAAAGAACGGATCTTAGGTGGACTGCTGGACAAACATGTCTAGCGACCAAACAGATCTGGCCAAGGCTGGATCTGAGTCGATCTAAGTGTCTGATCCTTTTAGATAGGAAACATCTCAGCGCCATAATAGGTGTCATTACCGGACACTGCCTCATAGGCAAGCACGCAAGAAGGCTTGGCGCTTTTACTAACGATTTCTGTAGAAGCTGCATGGACGAGGAAGAGGAGGAGACAATCCCCCACCTACTCTGCACATGCCCAGCTCTCTCTCAGAGAAGGAAGCTTCATCTAGGAGCTTTCTTCTACAACGACCTAAACGATCTAGAAAAAATAGACGTTAACAGTCTCTTACGCTTTATTATAAGCTCAAACTGGTTCCAGTAGTAAGAAGATCATAGATCCACGTGGCATCACAATGGGCCAATAGGCCTAAGTGGGTTGGTATTTCCAACAGCCACTCTTACCTAACCTAACCTAACCTAGATGAAGAGTACGGTAATCGTTGGTTAGGAAGAAATGGACCAGTTCACTGGCCTGCAAGGTCTCCTGATCCTACAGTATTGATTTTTTTTTTGTGTGGGGAAGAATGAAAGAATTTGTTTATTCTACCGAAATAGCAACTTTAAGGGAATTGGAAGAGAGTATTCTCGAAGCGCTATCAAAAGTAAAGCAACCATTAGCATCAATAAACAATCGCAGTGAAATCCTAAACTGGGCTATACCATGCATACAAAACCAAAGAGGACACTTTGAGCACCTATTATAACTCTTTTAGTACACACATAAAATAAAAACTATCTAAAACCACAGAAAATCATTTTTTATTCATAGGCTTGAGACCTTAAAGTAAAAAAAACGTTTTTTTTAAACATTTTACCTGCTGCAGGTTTTTCCAATATCATCATATGTGGGTCTTTCTGCAAACTTATTGATGTTTTTTTTATTATTGTAACTTTCATAAAAAAAATTGTAAAACGTTATGTTAATTAGGCATTTTCTGGAAAAAAATGCAATGAAACAGGCTTAGAAATTGGATATCTTAGGACTCAAACAAGATATCAATTTTATTTAAACGTTACAAAGGCTAGTATTTCTTCTAAAAATATAGTCCTACACGAAGTTTCTACCATTAGTACCAACAGAGAAATTTCCGTTAACATTTAAAATAAAACCTTACTGTACAACGATTTTTTTCATAGAATGTACCCATGATCATTTCTCAAATTATCGTTCACGAATTAGCGGACACTCTGTATAAAGGAATACCCCAGATTACAGTGGACCAATTAATTCTATTGAACTGAAAACTATGTGTTTATTAATTCCGCTAATAACCTTTTTCTTATTGCAATTTTTAAGTATTTTAATTACATAATACACAAACTTATATCCGAAACTTCGTCCGCGTTGGTATAGTGAATAACTAATAAAAAGTTATCTGATGGTTGAATATTACACAGAATATTACATAAGCTTTAGAATATTACATAGACTTTTAATGAATAAGGCTTTTAGTGGGTGGTCGTGGCGCAAATGATAGTGTACTGGCTTCTCTTTCGAAAGCGTAAGGTCCTTAAGCTGAACAAACTAGGCATTAGTAAACCACTTCTGTATATTCTTTACAATATGCTCACAGATGGACAGTTCATCGTGAAAAATGGGGATGTGACTTCTGCTGGAAACTTACTTAAAAACTAGGACTTAAAAACTAACAACAATTAAGGGAATGGTGGAGGAGATCCAGTTAAAATCAAAAAGGAGAAGGTTTGATTTGACCTTGC
This sequence comes from Volucella bombylans, assembly GCA_949129095.1. Classification (NCBI taxonomy): domain Eukaryota; kingdom Metazoa; phylum Arthropoda; class Insecta; order Diptera; family Syrphidae; genus Volucella; species Volucella bombylans. Next base: position 27,633,493 of record OX422144.1, read on the forward strand.
GAACCATGCGGGAAATTAGTTCGTTAGAACCGTAAGATGTGCGATGGTTTGGTATATAGAAGAGATGAGGACAGCGTAAATTACGAGGGTTAGGGTTAAAGTAAATAGAATTGTAAAAGGAAACGCAATCTATAGAACCAGAGCAGTCAATGAATGAAGAGAATGTCAGCTACGTCTCTGCGTTTTTCGAGGGTATTAAGGTTAAGAAGTTTGAGGCGGTCACGATAGGGAGGTGAGATAACGGGGTCATCCCAGTATAGTCCTCGAAGGGCATATCGAAGGAAACGACGTTGAATATTTTCCATTTGGGATATATGGACTCACTGAAAGGGGTCTAGACTTGGCTGGCATATTCACATTACCCTGTGATCTTGTCACATAGGAGTTGCAAAATTCTTTAGACCATCGTTTGATAAAACCAAGTGATGAGTTGGCTTTAAGGATTATCTCATCAATATGCGAACGGAAGTTGAACTCTCTATCGTATAATATTCCAAGGTCACGAAGGAATTGAACCTGGGGTACAGGTTAGCCATGCAGAAAATAAAGTCGGGCAGGAGATTAATTGGACTTACGTGACAAAGTCATAGATTGACATTTGGAGATATTAAGCTCAACGCAATTTTTTAGACACCAGGTGGAAAACCTATCGAGGTCTTCTTGAAGGAGAATAGAGTCTAGGGGTGAAGAAATAGTTTTGGATAACTTAGTTTCATCGGCGTAAATGGATATGTAGCAGTGTTTGATAATCTTTTCAAGATCGTTTATAGTTAAAATGAAAAAGAGGGGACGTAGATGGCTGCCTTGACACCAGAAGTGGCTAAAAACGGGGTTGAGAAGAATGACCTAAAACGAACGGTATAATAACGATTCTCCAGATAAGCAGATATCCATTTTAACAATATGGGGTCAAAACCGAGGGAAGACAATTTGAAAAGGATCAGTTGGTGTGATATTTTATCGAAGGCCTTACCGAAATCTGTAGCAATGACATCAATTTCGCTGAAAGTGCAAAGGATACGAATTCAAATAAGTTTGTAGTAGTTGATCTACCTTTTAGAAATCCGTGCTGACTAGTTGTGACTTGCATTGAAAGCTCAGAACTTCATATAAAAAACTTTCGAGCATTTTAGGTATGTGAAAAAGCTTAGCAATGGGACGGTAGTTGGTTACTTCATTCTTTGATCCCTTTTTGTGAACCGGGGGGGGAATTCCCCTTGTGGGAGGGACAGATGAAATAGGGAGGAAAGTGAGTGCGAAAGGCACACTTTTCGGGAAATATTGCTGCGAGCCCGTCTGGCCCGGGTAAAACTTCATCATTGAGATTTTGTAACATTTCTTCGATAAGGGTGGGATCAAAAGATTGAGAGGGAGAGAGGCCTATGGAGAAATTTGGAAGATACTTGAAATATATGGGGCCGGATACGAAGAGGTTGTCTGCAAAGGACTGTTTAAAAAAGTTTGCAAAATAGTTGGCAATAGTATGTGGGTCGGTCGAAGATATATTATCGAACGAGAGAGAGGGGGTATAACATTTTGATTTTCTTTTGTAGTTGACGAATTGATAAAATGTCTTAGGATCGTTGTGAAGGTTGGTCTGTGCTGTGTCGAGAAAGCGCTGATAGAGGCAGTTATAGAGCTAGGTGAATTTGAGGTAGGATCGGAGTTGTAAGAAGAGATAGTAGGGGAAGGTGTGGACTGGGGTGGAGCGTTATGGAAAAATAAGAGAAGAAGAGGGGGTGATAGTTGTCTACAGTTGATATGGTAAAGGGGCAAGACGTTACTGTGGAGTTAATGGGATCGCTAGTGAAAATAAGGTCTAGTTGCCTACCGATGGAGTTAGTGACGCCACTTACTTGGCATAGACTTGGGTCAGTTATGCGATCAATAAATAAATACCTTGGATGAACTAGCCTTTGACGCGGTAAAAAATCACCAAAGGTAAGGATATCGTCGATGGAATCACATAGGTCAATAAGTTGGTCAATTGCTTAAATAGCAAGGATGTAACATGGGATTCGATAGGTTGAGTTGGGAGAATGGGACCAGGGACCTATTGGGAAGTGTTATTTTAATTGAAACAAAGTTAAGTTTGACTGAAGAAGAGATAGCGATGAGAGAAGAGTTGAGGTTATTGTGAATAGCAAGTAGGACAGCTCTGCATGGAGAATAAACTTTAGGGAGGGTAGGATCATTAACCGTAGGGAAAGAGTGATCGTCATCACGGAAAACATTATAAGAAGATGGGAATAGCTCCTAACTCTTTATGTCGGGGATCAGATTGGTTTCTTTAAGGGCATAGACGTCGAAAGAGAGGCCATGATATTTAGACAAAACAGCACGAGTTTTAGAGCGCAAGCCTCTTACGGTTTGGTAGTAAGATGTAAGAGGTAGTTTTTGCGTGGAGGAGTAGGGGAGTGTGGATGAGATGCAGGCAAAGGAGGCAAAGGAGGCAAGTTAGGAACGAAAAAATTTATCACTGTCAGCTCAGCTACGCTGAAGGTGAGAAACTATTTTAGAGTGTACCTAACTCAGGAAAGCAGCGAGGTCATCCGCAACCTTTTGGGGACATGTGTTGAAGATTTCGTGGTACCTGTTGTAAAGCTTCCTGAGAATAGTTATATAAGTAGGAAGGCCTTCCTGTTGGATGGAGACCATCACACTTGTTGTGGTTTCTCCCTCAAAGCAAACAGATTCGGATTTATCGTAAAGATATGCGAGAAAGAGACGTATGTATATTTTCGTATATTGGAAAGCGCATAACGGCATTCCATGGTGCCTATATTCTTTTGGATCAATATAACGTTTGGTGACGAAAAGGGATTAAAAATAGTGGCAGGAGCCCGTGAAACAGAGGTGAAAAGGAGGTGGCTTGCTGAAGGAGAGGAAGCCCCTATCCCCTACTCATGTGAATAATTCCTCCAATTTAGGGTTGCTTCATATAAAGCAAAGTTGGTCAGCCTAATTTTTTAGACATGGCCGGCACATAACTTTAGGTAGGATTAGGTTAGGTTTAAGAAAAAAAAATTATACAAATTATAAAAAAAAAAAAAAAATAAAGGAAAATTAAAAAACAAATTATAAAAGAACAAAGAAGTATGTAACTTTCTCTAAAAAAAATTATTATACATATTTATAATTAGATAATTTTTTTTAATTTATTTAAGGTAATTTTCAAGCATTTTTTGTATAGCTTGTAAGTGTTAATTAATGAATGAAATAAAAATGCATTTAAAATGGAAAAAGTAAAAAGGTTTACTGTCTTCTCTATCGGAAGGTAAGGCGTTCAATCCCAACTGGGACCCGAAAGACAAAATTTTTTCAAGCAATTAAAATCGTGTGAAGTTTTAGTTTAGTTTGGAGAGTTCTCATATCTCTTTCTTAAAAGAAAATAAATAAATAGTTGTTTTTTGCCACGGAGTCCCATCGCATAGTTTCGGGATCCAAGTTGTGCATGAGTACTATAGGCGCCCCAACTTTTAACTTCAGCTCATGCGCAGGGAGGCCGGCGGATTTAATGAAATTCATAAATTATTCCGTTATTCCATAGAGCCGTAAAGCTATTAAATACTTTTGCACATCGATTACTCAAAAACGGTGTTTCTGATTTGATTAAATTTTAGTTCATTGTAAAGTGCTAGCCTTAAAACAATTTTAAGGCATCAGTCATTTGTATACGTTATCCCAAACGATTAATATTAGTAGATTTATTTACCTTACAAAATCTAATTACAACCCAGTGAAGATCATTGAATCCGGTAATACAATAGTGAGCATTGTAAACAAAAACTAGTTTAGTTGTTTTATTTCTTTGTTTGAGTTTTGAGTGAGCGTTTTTTTTTTCTCTAGCTTTTTATGTTTTATGTTTTCTCTAGCTCGGCGACTGCATCACCCTAGTTTTGAAGTATATTGTAGTACATACATACACATAAATACATATGTGTGTAGCAGATGTAAACTAGTAGTAGGTAGTTGAAATTTTTAAAATATGTAAATAATGTAACTTGTAAATTTTAACTCCGGCTCTCTTCAACCGATCCTAATGCAACGTATCGCAGTTTTTAAATTCAGAATGGGCAATTAGATAGTGGAAAATCTATTAGAAATGGTGGAGTAGTTTTTTGTGAAGCTCGAGCAAACAGGCAAACAGACAAAAATTCTAAAAAAAATAATTATTTGGGTACAGACATAACCCAAGTGTTTTTTTTCTTGAAAATATATTTTACAGACACGGTTTTATTACAGTTTTATAATATTTGAGGTTGGAATTTGAAGGTACTATTCACTGTTATATTGTTCCATCGATTTATCCGTTGTTGCACCGGTTTCCTAAAATTTATGAGCCCATTTCCTGACGAGGGGAACACTTGGCGCAACATCTATATATGTAATGCAAATCAAGATGACTGTTGAATTTATCGAATCATTATTTTCCTAAAACTCGCGCACACACACAACACGATTCGCTCCGAGAAACGCCCCATGATTCTTACCCCACAAATTTTTTGACTTTTACTAAGTGAATCCCAATCGCGCTCAAAATACATTCTTAATCTGCACTGGTATAATCTAGTCTCCCCGTTAAATGTTGGATTCCATCCATGGAGCGAAAAAGGCATAGAGCCTAAACATCTTTGTTTCTGTCTCTATCCCGTTTTTCAAAACATTGAACACATTTTAATGATAACCCGACTTAGCTGTTACGAGTACCTGGGTTGTGGTGACAAATAGGACCATTAATTACGCTGCTGCGTCCTTTGATGGCTTCAATTCTTCTCTTTGTGCCTCCGAAAACTCAGACAGCGCGAGCTGGGCAAATTAGTAGTTTGGTGGATTAAAGCGCCACTAGTGAACAGAACATTAGTTGCGGATGCTGAATCTGGTCAATATGTGATAGTCTAGATGAACAGGGTTTGCTCCCAGGTCGGCGTCCTGTATCCACTTTTATGGTGCATGTTAGTGGACACTTTATTTAACGCTACCATTGGTTTTATGTCTATATAAGATTACTGCCCTTCCAAAATCGACTTTCCACTGATTGCCTCAAACCGTGTAATTATCTGTCCGTGAATACGTGTGATTTGTCAACAACCCTAATCCATGGTCGATGCCATAGTAACAAATTGAAGTTGTGTTCGTGCAGTGCACAGGATGTGTAATAGTGTGCGTGTTCTTGTTATGGTGGATGAGCAGTGCAAAGGGTTGCAAAATTTTTAGCAGAATTTGCCATCGTGTTTAGTTCATGTATGCCCTAAGCGTAATCGACCATTGGTGCACCAGAAATGGGTATCAATCAATCCTTTGAAAACCACCTGTTTCTCCAACTAAACTTGGTATTTGGGTGCCATTATTCATAGCTATACCTACGCGTCAAAAGCTTCTAAAGCGATGTCAGGTTTATGTCAGTGTGGCAAGATATTGGGGTTGTCACCGAGTAATACTACTCTCCTCTGGATCTACACGGCTGTTAGGTGAAATAAGCTTTCATACAATTATATATGTAATACCTGATGAGACCCGACTTCAAAGCAACTTCGAGGAATTAGGCTTCTTGGAAGCTGTGATTTAGCTGTGTTCTAGGCGCACTGATGAAACTCCCTTCCCTTGATATTCATATTATTAGCTGCACTCTCAAGGCCATCTTTCGTTTGAAAATAGGTAGTTATTGGTACATCAGGCACTAAACGTCGGTTCTTCACATACGTACTTAGAACTGGCTTCTCAGGTAATCTGAGGAATAAAAAGATTTTTACCGTTGGCTCCAAAACTGATCTAACACGTGGCGTTGTAGTCTTTGTGGAGAACAACAACTATTTAGGCAAACTTGCGTCTTTAGTTCCATCAAAGATGTGCTTGAAGCCGTAATGAGCCTATTGCCACTCCAAGCTACTTAAAGAATACACTAATTTAATGCCATGTGTTTTGTCTGCGTCTCCAGGTTACAATGGGACCGCTGGAGATGACATCGCCGATGAACTTCATCCAGGACCAGAGCCTGCGTTCTTTCTTAGGCTTTAAATTGCCGGTTCTCTAGGTTGCAAGCGGGTTCTTCCAGACATCGTGAGAGTGAGAGAGAGTGCAAAGCGATATACGTACATTTTTTTTTTTTTAAGAACTTAACGCTCAAGTGGGTATTAATACACTTAAAATGCCTGAGCCCGTGTTAAGTTTTTAGGAAAATGGGACAGAGGGAGAGAAAGATTTTTGGTCTCAGTGGTTATTTCGTTCCATGGGTGGCATCCAACATTTAATGGGGAGACTAAATTATTAGTGTAATTGGACTTGTTATTGTATTAGAGGCAACCATTCGTCTTACGTGAATTACGTGAATGTCTTTCGGACGAGGCTGGGACTCGAACACCGAACCTTCCGATTTGGAAGCCAACACACTACCACTTGAACCACGGCCACCCACATACTCCGGTTGCCCGGATTTTTCTCGCTGGGTAGTTGTCGCTGATGTGGTAGGTGCTGGTACTGTAGGGACTTAATTACTGAAGCGATGTGTAATTAGACTGAGAAATTTCACTGAAAGTATAGTAACATACGACTAAAAGGAGTACGATTGACTAATTCTTATATAATGTTTTCTCTGAAATCACGAGCTTAATAGGTCCGATGTGTTGGTGAAAGTTGCACCAACATATTCATATACTCGTATATTTTAAGAGCTAGCAGAACATACAAAGTAACTTTATAGATTTGATAAATGATCTGCGCAATAGTTTCTTTGTTAGTCATATTTACTATCAATGTTGGCAATAAGAGTATCACAGTAAGTGAAGAGACACGACTTTGGTTCACAGTGGACTGTTGCGCCATTAACTTATTCAATTTATAATAAAAACAATTCTCTTAATTTTTTTTCTGTTTTGTTGTTTTATTTTTTTATTTATTATGGAAATAATAAAATGTAAAAATATTTTTTAAGGACAATATTTTGTTGCTTTTTATGTTTCTTGTTATTAGTGTTTTTGGTGTGTTTTCTTTTATTAACTTATTGTGTTTGAACAATCCAGGCATAGTGTCTCTATGGCAATATGCAGTATCATGTCTCAGACTGTTGTCATGTCTGTTTTATCTCGGAAATAAATTAAATAAAATCCACTCAGCAAGCTATATCGACCGATGAAATGGCCTTACGGTGGTCGATTTTACAAAATATTCGTGTGATATTAGAGTTTTAAATGAAAAATTCCCCGAACGAACGAAAATAATAAAATTAAAATTAGAAAATACTTGTATAATAGTGTTATTACAAAAAAAGGAACAAAAATACGTGTATGTGTGTGTGTTGTTTTTTCTTTTAGTATTTAATTGCAAAGATATTTAATTATTAATTTCATTTTCGCTGAATTGATGGTGATTCTGCTGAAAAGCAAATTAATAACATTTGTTGCGGTGTTGTGTTTAGACCTCAGTTTGTGGTCGTTTCTCTATCCAAGCTTTAATAGTTTCGATGGCATTGATAGATTCGACGACTGATTTTAATCCTGGGTAGGGTTCAAGGAGATCACGCTTTACCATGTAGTTCATGTAGTCCACAATGCCGGCAAAGTAGACATCGGCCCATGTAAGCTGTAAAATGTAATAAATTCGTTAAAATATAATTTATATAATTTTCATGGCCCTTAAATTTTAAAATGCATGCATATGTGCTTTTAAATAGTCACCAAAGTTGCATTTGTAATCCTTTTTGCGAATTTTATAAGTTTTTTGTCTAAGATTTACAAGAAAATGTAAGATACGTAGATGTGCTTATGGCACACATCTAACACAAACTTTTGAAACCCTGGATTGTACTGGGTATTGGTTATTGGTGAGACTCAAGCGGTAGTCGAAAATCAAACCATATGAGTTCTTGTATAAAAAACAAGAAGTTGTATACGAGTATTACTCAAACCCATTCAATAATCGATGCCGTCCAAGCCTTAAACTTATCTTAACTCAGAACATGCCGTGGGACTTCAGGAGTATTCGTATCCTCTTAAATACTATAGGAGATAGTGTAGCACTAAGGCATACTAACATACATACTCGTACATAAGTATTATATGAGGAGCTGGTAAGCAAGCGCTTGTAAGTGTTGAACTCTGCTTTCATTGATTTGGAGTAAGGCTTCGACAGAGGTCGAAGAAATCTTATATGACGTCTCAAAAAGTAAAGGAGATGCCCATGTATTAAATATCTAAATATTTCCCCGAACGGGAACAATCAGATAATTCAAAATTGGTTTTTAGTATACTAAAGCAGTGTATTTTGCTTTTCAATGCCTTGGGAGGTGGTGACAGCACTTAAAAAAAACTTTTAATAATTATTAATTTAAAATAAGAGAACAGTTTACAAATCAGTTATACAAAGACTAAATATATTCATTGTTATTTATCCGGAAATTGACAGTGAAGAACATTAAAATATTTTAAATGTCAACGGGTGTAACAGAGTGTGATCTAATACAAATTCGCCTGTTTAGGAACAAAACACAATAACGTTAGTTGACTTTCCATCGGCCGTGAATGCGATTTCGAATAACACTATAACACTACTATTAATAGATTGAATTTTGTCCATAAATTTAGTCAGTGTTGATTTGTATTTTGTTTTATTTGAAAAAATGTAAACCTACATTCTATCTGTTTATTTCATGATAATGATTTTCTTTGTTTACAATCGTGGTCGAAACGCAGAACCAAATTTTGATAGAACGCATTGTTAATTTATAGCATCAGAACAAGTCTAGGTCAAGTATTGGCCATAAGAAACCTATCGTGGAGTAAATCAAGGAAGGGTGCAATGTAATGTCCAAAGAAGGTAGTAAGATCTGATCTAAAGGGCAAAACAAGCTCAAGTTCAATTCGAGTTTCGTAGAAAAGGCAGTAAATATGTAAATAAATTACTAAAACACAAGAAATATCAGAAAACTCTTGGCCTCAATGACAGGGCGATCACAAATAAGGTAGCCTGGGGAATAATACTAATGTCTGCAAGCTTAACCAACCCAACAATCGGCGCAGTAGCAGTGCAGTGTTTATAGTATTAAACATAATTCTACACGTTATATTTTTTTAATAGACAATTAAAGGAGAAAAAGAAGAAGCAAAATGGCACTTAATCACTTAACATTTCAAATACACAATACAATAATTGAGCTATGTATACATACACAAAAAGCGCGACCACTCGAATATGAGTATGAATGTCAGATTATCGATAATAATGCTTTTCTTGTTCAAATACGTTGTAAAGAGCACTTGCGTTATTATATGTATACCGCAAATTTGATGGGGCTCTTCTTTCTTGAGAAGTCAGGGTTAAATAACAACTAAATAAACGTAGCATTCATTTTGAACTGATATTGGAGCCCAACATTTAATAACATATCTAATTTTACCCTTACTCTGACAGCTTTTTTCAGTGGAATTTATCTAGCAAACTAGAATCGATAGCCTGTTGTTTTAAATCAACTAGTCGGCACCTTTGCAGGGTTTCCTAAAATTATTTCTCTCTTCTAAGTTCGATGAAAAGGAGTTCAACTGGAACAAATATACTCAGTCTTCCTTTTCGTGAGTCGTAAGTCTTTGGAGAATACTCTTTTGAATTCATAAAATTCGTAAATTTTTGAAATGCAACATCATGTTTTAATCAAAATTTTTTTAAAAAGATGAGAGTTATTCTTGAAAGTTTAAATCTCTAATAACAATATTTAGATCAGTTTCGCTAGGCTTTTGATGATGAAGTACCAATACTCAAGTCTATAGTATATGTAGCTGGTTTGTAGAATTTAATCGCCGTCGTATTAAGGTTAGTGATGAAACTTGTGAAAGTCGTCTGTGCAATGCGGTCAAAAAAATAAAAATTATATCATATGCGACATGATTGAAACCGTTCGACTTGAATTATATCGTGAAGAAGAAGCAACTTTAGACATTATTATTCCTGGAATTAAATTAATATTGCATTATCATTCAGTTGTGAAGAAGTTTTTCCATATACTGATCGATGTTCAAAAAAAGACTCACTTCAAATGGTGCTCAAGAATGCAATTGTGGCATATTAAAATAGCTATGCTACAGTAGATGTTACTTGTATATACTCGAATTAGCCCAAATCTAACCGACAATCGGGTGGTTTCTAAAATATGTGAAAGCTGACAAAGCACCTTTTTCAGCAAATTGGGTGATGTTGCTACTTTGGCTTTAGAGGATCGAAGAACTGTTAACGTTGATTGGTATACCATATGTATATCAATTTATTTGCCATCAACCACGAAAATGATAGCTCAACTTTTTTCAAAGCCAGAAGAGTTTTTAGAAGCGTTCAAAGAGCATACTTCTGAGATGTTGGCTTCGGAGTGGAACAAATGCTCTTAGATCCAAAGTTTTTATTTTTGAAATTTGTGATCATCGGTAAAAATACTCGCAATTTTAACCGAATTAAAAATGCGAATAACTTTTTGCTTGCTTGATTTTTAAACATTTAGCAAGTCTAAGTTCAACAGAGAATTAAAGATTTCAAAAATGATAAGTTGGAGTTTAGGTTTTTGTGACTAATTTGAACGATTTTATGGACTATCGTATATCCATTCTTTGCAACAGCATCCATGTTTTTTTAATAAGCTAATAATTTACATAAATTTCAGAGCCAATTAAATTTTTCAACTTGCAGCATCAGACATGTTTTAATAATATAGAGGTGTGTATCTGGAGAGATTTTGATAGGCTACAAAATTTAGGTTATTTTTAATACAATCCATATAAAGCCGCTTTCTAGTTGTCTGTTTTGCTTTCGTTTCATGGAATTTTTATCTAAATATTAAAAAATGTACATTGTAGTTGTAGAATATTATAACGGTACATGATATAGGAGTGTACGGTATTAATTCCTGTCAAATAAAACCGAAAATGCTTAGATATATGCTGCTGCGTATAATATTCTGGGAATACAATTTTTGTAAGTATTTAATTGCTCGTTTCTATATTTTCGATAACTGACAAAAAAAAAAGAAGACAGATATAAGGTATCAAACATTACCGTACAAAGGTATATAGTATATCATGAAAACCGGATCTTAAAACATTCCTAATCTAAACTTTTTATATCATGCTAAGACAGTTTTTTCTCAGCGGCCAAAACTAAGTATTCCTTGAAAATTGTTGATTAAGAATACGTAATTCCATAGATTTTTGTTTTCTTAAGAAAGGTCCAGTATATAAAATTTAAGTATTTGTAAACTGTATTTAAAAAAAAAGTACATAGTGACCGAATTCTATATGATCGAAACCGCTTTTTAAGATTAAGAAATAAGAAAATAGTAGGTGAAACTAACCTTTCCAAGTGCCAAATGTCCATCATTGTCTTTGACAGTCTGTTCCAATTTCTCCAAATAGAATGGAATGACTTCTGTATTGAGTGTGACCAATTTTTTCTCTTTGATTTCATCCTCTGGTTCATATGATACGACTGCAATTTCTATATATTAAAAAACAAGATTAATCAAACAACACTGAACATGCAACATCACACATTGTTCGCTACTTAGGCGGAAGTCATTGATTGTATCAACAACAATATCGATCTGCAAGTCCTCCCATGGATTAGCGCCAGAAAGTCCAACTGTTCTAGCCAAAAATCTAGCCATCGAAATGCTCTGGTGTACGCGTTTACCATCAACTTCCAACACGGGCATTTGACCCATTGGCATTGCTGTAACATGATCATGCAATTGTTTATATCAAAAAAATTTTCGAAAAAAAAGAATAACAACAAAACATTTAATTGAATCAATTGAAGAAAATCTAAATTAAGTAATGGCCTAGATTCATTCACCGATCGATTAAATTTAGAATAGTAGGTGGCAGAAATAGCTCTTATCAGCTTTTCAGTGATGGTAATTGGTAATAATGATCGGTGCCAAAACATCGATTCCTAATTCTGGCAATGAACCTCCTTAGTGGGTAGTAACATGCTGCGAACGAAATCTAAATTTAAAAAACTCACTTGGCTTCAATGCGGGCCATTCGTCACGTGTCACTCGAACATCTTCGTACTCAATACCTCCATATGCGAAAAGGTAGCGTAAAGGTTCAGCGAGCGCTTTCACATTAAAGTAGAAGAGTGTGTACGTATGTTTGATGGGTTCGGTGGGCTCTGCTGGAGCTGCACCTTCAGCTGGTGGGGCCTCTCCCTCAGCGGGTGCTGCTGCTGGTGCTCCTTCTGCGGGCTTTGCTTCATCGGCCATTATTTAGAGCTACAATAATTAACGAAAAAAAAAATCAATTCATTATTTGTTTTTCGCAAGCTAATAGAGGTAAAGATTGAATGCAGGATATACGAGTAGTAGAATGATTTTATTTACATGTATGCACAAATTCTATATATAGAATATATTAAAACAATTTATAAAACAACAATCTTCAGTTGCGTTCGACAGTTCTTTACAAAATGAATTGTTTTCTTAAATTCATATTTATAAACATAACTAGACACTCCTATGACTACTTTATATGATATTTGCAAATTTCTAAAGTACTTTTTAATTTCACTTTGATTTTCAGTATTCTCCGATACCGGTATTAATATTTATTCGTTTTTGTGTTGACTTTTGAACAGTTGAATCTGCAAAGAACTAATGCCGATTACTTCTACGAAACGACGTCGTATAGAAATTGCCATAACCCGATGGTATCAGTTTCAGACTTGCGCATGTACAATATAGCAAGTCATGTTCTTTTAGAATGACAAAATTGAGATGTTGAATGCATTATGTACTTTTAAAATACATATATCTTCTTTGTAGAGCTAGCGTATTTCACCAAAATTAGTTCCTCTCCATAATAAAAGATGTTTATACCTATCATACCTATGGATATGCATTGGACAATTACAAAAATTAAAAAAAAAAAAAATTGCCTTCATTTCTGATATCTCGCCATTCTATTAAGCCAGACGAAGTTTAGAGTACGTCGGAAGTGGACTTGAGGTTGTACTGATGAGAATTTCGCTGGGTGTTGCGGTTAAAAGTTTGAAATCTGAACATGGTCAATTCGGCGATAAGGATGACTGAAAGATGTAACCCCAGTGGATAGCAAAGCTCAGACCCGAACAATCTTTGAATCAAAGGAACGAATTATAACCAATCTGGAGTGTAGCACCACCTAAGTAAGTCGAATAAAAAGGTTACTTGGAAGATATATTTCAGAAGTCTATAATAAAATGTAAAACCACTGGTCAACGTAAATAATCTAAATTTATTAAATGATCTATTTAAAAAAATTAATAATAACTGACAACCTTCTATCCGATCTAAAAAGTACTCGTGTACACATATAATTTATGATTCACCATTACTAAATAAGTACACATTCTAATTTTATAACTATGATCGAAACTCTTACGAGTATATATGTACGTACATACTCGTATGTAGGATATGCAAGAATCATGGATATTTTCAATTCAAAAAAGGTCTAAAAATATATTCATTACAAATCATTAGAAAAAATTACGCTCTTTTTTCCAAAGTAGGTTAACATAAAAGGCGAATTTTAATACAATTAGATATTTTGTCCCGATGAATTAAACGAATTGTATTGACGAAAAATAAATTTTATGTTTTTGGTCTTAAAATAAAAATATAAGTAGCACGTCTCCATAGAACTCTCTCCAGAGAACACTCAAAAGGACCCGGTTTGCCTTTAAACATAGTGGTTACTTCACAACAAACCGCAAGGAAACACTGGTGATTCTGATTGAGGTGCATTTATTCTGTTCTTTTCTTTAATTCAAGTTATTTCACAGCCTACTCGCCAAGATTTCTGGCGATTTCTGATTTTTTAATCAATTTCTGATAATTTAATAATCTATGGGTTAGGACGATTACAAAAGCTGAAAAACCATATCCACTTCGAAAACTGAGTCCGTGACAGTTTCTGAGGGAAACTGATTCCAACAAGGAAGTCTCATTTTATGGCTATGCTCTATTATTATTATTATTATTGGCTCGAGTCTACCCCCAGAGTCTACTCAGCATATTAACAAGTAAAGAAAACATAACCTCTGGACGCAAAAACTAACAAAAATGTTTTTAAAATAATGGGGCTAAGGGGAATGGTCGTGTGGTAGAGTGAGGTGTGACATATTCAGCCAGGCTTTTTGATTATATATTTGTTGCTACAATATTTAGGTCAAAGGCTTTGAAATGGATATATCAATCTCTATATTGGTTCAAGGTGACTAAAATTGGTGCGATGAGCTCGAATCTGGAGAACGGAGACGGATCTTAGATTACAGGAATTGAAAGTGAATGAAATATTTTGCATTTCTCGTGTTGATAATATTTCCGCTCAATAAATGGTGGATAGAACTACATCAGGTACAATATATTCCTTTAGCTTTAGCCTATTTTCATAGTGGGTAATACATATGAATCGGCCGAAGGTAGACCACAAATACACCTGCATTCGATGACTTCGATTCTTTGAATGTGGATTTGTTTATAGGGTGTCGAAACTTGACTGGGATATTTGAGGACAGGCCTTACAAATATAAGTTATGTACAGGGACCTTGTAACTTAATAGTTCAGAAACCCAGGTACAGAATTCGCTTTATTAATAATGCTGTTAATGCGTCGAAACTTAGTTCTCTGTCAAAAATTATTGCTCGATCCTGTACTTCGGTAGTGGAAGGAATTAGGTCATCGCATATGAAATTATTGCTTAGTGGGAGCGGTAGACGTTTGCGGAAATAGGTTAGCGCTTGGGATTTGTTTATATTAAGCTCCAAAAAATTTTGCTTGCAGCATCCCGAAAATTTATTAAAGTCGTCTTGCAAGCAATAGGAGTCAGAAGGAAATGAAATGAATTTGGAAATTCTTATGTCATCAGCAAAAGTAGAAAGATTAGAATTTATTAAAACGAGATTTATATCGGTAATTGTTAGGATAAAGATGATTGGTTCAAGATGACTACCCTGAGGGACACCGTATGTTGCTTTAATTGGGCCGAATATTAAGAATCTGGAAATGAATCTGCACTCGCTGTCTTTCGAATAGGGTTAAATTCTAAATTCTAAATAAATAAATTTAATTCTAAATAGAATTTTCTAGAAAAAATGGGCGTTAATAAGATATTTTTCCGAAAAGAATGATGACAAAGCCCACATTTTAAGTTTTTTAAAAAAAAAACCTTTGATCTTACCTGCAATGATTTCTGGCACATTCATTTTAGGGCAATATTTAATTTGCAACAAATTAAGTACTCGTAATTGCAAGATTAACGATACCAAATTTCTTACCATACAACCATAATAACATCTTTTTAATAGGAATCAAAACAGGTCAATGTAAGGCTTTGCTCGAGAGTTGGCCGTCTGTGTTAACAGAGTTATGTAATGTCTCTTTAGAGAGATCGCCGCATTTATGAAAATGTACGTCTATACTTTATGTATTTGGACGATAAACCGAACTCAGTTTGCATCGATGGCATAACCAAAACCAATATTATGGTTTCTTTTTAACGAAAAGACCTTCCTATCAAGCCAGACGAATTGAGGCAAATTTTCGTTCACTACCATGAAAGCTGCGACATTTTTTCTAACGAAGTTTTAAAGATTTCTCTATGCTTTCTTCGCATGTTAACTCCAAACGTCTTTTAAACCAAAATGCCTGTCCATCTACTACTAATGGAGGTGTATGCTCAAAAATCTGCGCCATATACCTTAATTCACAAAAACTCCCCTATGACTTATTTGCTTTTATCGAAATAATTCTTGACATTGAAAACCACGAGGTATTTACTCCAATTTTCAACGTTTATCGAAAATATGGATTTGAGAGAGCTGAAAACCCCTATGGCCTGGGTATATTACTAGTAATCCACTACTGTTTTTATAAAACTTCTGTTGACATTCCTCATACTGACAATTTGAAGTTAGTATATGCTAACATTACCCTCCCAAAACACTTGTTGTTACACTCACCCCTCTCAGTCGATTGAGTCCTATCGACCTGTGTGGATTTTTCGACAGATGCTGCACAACCCGAAGATACTTAGTATGTATTATTCTAGTAGGAGATTTCAACCATCCTGAAATGAGCGTTTTCCGACAATCCGTCTCATTTCATCTCACTTAATTCGTCCTCTGGAACAGAAATCTTGATGTTGGATTGCATAACTAACTCCAGTCTATATAGGATTAGAAGACAACTTGACCTTTTCTTCACGTCCATCGTTTGTAGAAGTGGCCATCAGTTAACTTTTCATATTAAACCGGCAATACATATGTTGATTCGAAAAATTCATTTTCGACTAATCGTCATCTCCTCCCTGGCACAACAAGGAGTTGCACTCTCATCGTAGTAGTAGAAATAAGTTGAGGCACAAATTCGTAAGAACTCGATTGTATTCCGACTTCAGTAACTATTGATTTATATGCAATCGTTTTTTTTAACTAAGACATCATTTTTGGTATCAAAAAACATAAACAAACTTAAAGATGGCCTGATAGCCTTCCGGATGTTATAATATAAAAATATGTAAACCATTACGGTCCTCCATTCGCTGCCTTATGTAACCTGTCTGTTTCAACAGATAGTTTTCCTTTCCTCTGGAAGGAACCTTATACATGTCAGCCCTATTCATAAAAAAGAAAGTAAGGCGGGAGTGGCCCATAGTAAAACTCTCTTGTGTACACAAAATTTTCGAAATCATAGCCTATCAGGAATTGCTTCCGCACTGTAAACCAATTATACCATATGCAATTTCTAAGCGTATTTACAAAAAAAAAGAAGTCAAGTCACTTCACCTGAAGTCAGTAGTTTACAATATATGCCCCAACTTACGAGTATTTAAGCAAAAATGGGGTACCCTTTTCTAACAACCCTATAAAACAAACTAGTTAACAAACAGCTGCTTTGGAATTCTTTCCCCGTCAAATGTAAGTATGCCATTGCATAATGTAAATCTAATAAATTTTTTTTTTAGAAACACTTAATTTTATGACCCCTAAAATGGGAAAAAAGGGTCACCTCGGGTAGGTAAAGACCACTTTCTGAGGTCAAAAATAAAATTACAGGTTCTTTTTCTGAAAAAAAAAATCAAGCAGATCTCTTATAAAATAGTACTCGCATAAACGGGTGCGACCAATGGGTCACGCCTAGAGCTTCCTAATAAAGAGAACTTGTAGTATTCTCCAATGGTTTTTGATATTTCATATCAAAGCCAAGGATACGAGCTTATATTAAAAGAGGGGAAACTTCGCAACAACATCAATAGATGGTCTGCATTTGAAGGAATAATGCTGTGTTCCTGGTTGAACCAGAAGGGTTTTTCAATAGGGACATAACGCAATCTTAAACTCAAATTTTCGGTCGTAATAATCGTCCCACCACGCAGGCTGTGTGCGATAAGTTCGGGTCAAAATATTCATTATTTATTGTTATTGTTCCAGTGACACAACGCATCGGTTGAAGTAAAAAACTATCGCAGCCGTAATGCTTCAGTTCGAAATGAGGCAAATCAGTCAATTCCACGCCGTTCACAGGAATTGAGAATCTCTTAGTCCACATTGTGGCGAATTTTGCAGAAATATCTTAGCATACACCCTTACAAGATCAAATAAACTGAAGAACTGAAGCCTCTCAATCACTTGAAGCACCGAAACTTCTCCGATTGGGTTCTGTAAAAGTTTGAAGAAAATCCTGAATTTCATCGAAAAATCATTTTCAGCGATAAAGCTAATTTTTTGTTTAATGACTTTGTCAATAAGCAAAATATGTGTTATTGGACAGCAATAAATCCACATGTGCTTCAAGAGACTCCATTGAATCCACAAAAAGTGGCCATGTGATCTGGATTTCATGCCAGAAGTGTAATTCGACCGAATTTTTGCGTCGCTGAAAAAGCCAACAACGTTAGAGGAGCTTAGGAACAATATCAAACGCAAAATTGCCAGTGTTCCGGCCGATATGTGTGGAAGAGTGGTGGAATATTCTCCAATGAATCGATCACTGCAACGGAATGGATAAGCCTCCAAAACGCTGGCAAACAGTTTTAACTAATGGAATAAAATAAATTTATGGCTGACTAATTTTCCAAAAACGGTTTTTTTTTAAATATTAATTTTGAGACTGTTTCAATATGTTTATATTCCCTTTTACTAACAAGGCAGTGCGGATAAGCCCCCATGTCATGCAATTTCTTGGTTTTGTCTCACCAAATCTATCACTCATCAAAGTTGATCAGGTCTGAGACTCATTGACGGTTCCAAAATGTTAGCCCTTGTTAACTCAAATAATTCTGCCCAATTTTTTTCATAATTTCGTTAATGCGTGCTATGTTAATAGATTTCGACTAGCACTGACGCTGGACATCGAAAATGCCTTTAATTTTAATAATAATGGATACACCATACTACTTTTCGAGCTAGAAAGGTTGAAGGACCCACAAGGATCGGTACTGGGGCGCCTACTCTGGAATATCATGTACGACGGAGTTCTGCAATTTGACACTGCCACTAGGAGTAAAAATAATCGAATTCGTTGACGACATCGAGATTATAACTAAGAAATATTATATTTGCAATATAGAGTCAGCTACGAACAATTCCATCAATCTTATCAAAAAATGGCTTATATCCGGAGGTTTTTCCTATTAAAAACGGAAGCTGGTCAAATAACTAGCAGGAAAAATGTGGAATACGTGGACATAAGGGTAGGAAGTCAAATTATTCGATCAAAAGACTATATAAATAAAATAGAGTAATACTTGGAAATAGACTAAGTTTTATGATTCACATCGACTATTCGGGCCAAAAGGCGTCAAAGTTCCAGGTAGAACTTTCTGGAATACTGCCAAACATCGGAGGACCCAGATATGCTAAGAGAATATTAATATATAAGGTAGTAAACTCAGTGCTGTTATACGCTTATGATAGGTGGGGACTCTAGCGACAAAGGAAGCAAGGAAAAGTTATCATCAACATATCGACTTAGCGCAGCTTTTGTCGAGATGATGCCCATTGATATCCTTGCTGATAAGATGCAGAGAGTCTATAATAGAAGAACTTCTAGTAACAAAGAGGCCGTAGTCATCAAAAGCATCAATGAAGAAGAAAGAGCGACTTCAGAGACCGGATGGCAAGATCGGTGGAATACCACTACGAAGGGCAGATGGACCAACAGATTGATCCTATCCGAATACGTTTGATTAATCTGCATCTGCCAGATTAATAAGAAAACATTGTAGATAAGGATACGCTTGGATTTCTTGTACTTCCGTACTTTTTTTTTATTCGCATTACTTGATTTTTCAAAGCATGAAATGAAATACTATCGTATTAAATATCGAAAATGTTAGAAAATGTTACAGATTACAAATTTTGACAAAAGAAGTAAGAAAGCTCAACTAAGTAAATAATATAAATGAGGAAATACTTGCATATTAAAGTATCTGAGTTGGAGAAGAGGACTTGATTCCAATTTTAATTTATATTTGTGAAGTGTAGTTGATAAAACATACATAAATTTAGAAAAGTGGTAAGATTTATAAACAGGAACAGATTTTAGGTCAAGGGTATTTGTAACTGACACTGACCTAGTTAACAAGATTGCAACGGCCATGAAAAGTTGATAAGTCCCAAATTCTTGAAATAAACTTTAAACTCATGTTGTCACCGGTTTTTCTGTTATTTTGCCATTTGAGAGCCATTCTGAAAATGTTCAGCGTTAAATATTACATTATTTGTTGTTCTTCTGCAATCCAAAACGAAATGTTCATTTTATTTTTGATTATGCTAGTTTGGTTTAACAGCTTTTTCATATTGTTATTTTTGAAAAGGATTTCCTTCTTTTCCATCTCGCAAAGTTGTCCCATATATTTTTCATGGTTTTGATTGATTGCCACTCAATATTTGTCAGATTCTCTATTTTATTTATCCCACTTAAAGTTTTCCAATATCGTAATGCAATAATTTTGTAGGATCAACGATATCTAAACTATCCGTTTTAATTATTAAATCGAGAGTATCCTCAATTGTAACATACATATACATACGAGTATATCACTTATTTTGTAATTTGGCAAGAAATGCAATGCATAGCGTGCAGCTGCAGGGATGAAAAATCAAGAACAGATAACAAGCCCTAAATAAAATCAACGCCAAAAGCACAAGCTTATAAATGACTATAGGGGAAACCGTGTTAGTTGATATTTTTCAAATATCATCTTCTTTCAAATTATCTCGCAAAATGAGGAGTTTAGTCCCAGCACGAGGAAATTTGATATAACTTCAGAATTTTTTTTAGAAGAGTTTTGATTATACCTACTCATATTATTCAGAACTTATTAGATCTTGAAATATAAATGGAATTGAGAGAGAGCGAGTGTATGATTAGTGTCCTACAAAGTGTTAATTTGCACAAATTCATTACACATTTTGAAAGAAACACGGTACAGGCTGACCATTCTAGAAATTAATAATACTTTAGAGGAAACCTGTGAGTTTCTGAGAAAATTTAATGGAATGATCCATTAACCGTCATCTAAAAGCAATTGATTGTGTGTGTGTCTGTTTTTTATTTTAAATAGCTATACGACCAGTCCGAGAAAGATAAAGAGGGTCTTTCTAAAGTCGCGCTTAGATGGCAGTAATGAATAATTTGTGAATGCTACCTTTTTTTATGTCATTTGTGAAGTAGACATATGTACAATTTTAACCGTGGCTGTGGCTCAAGTGGTAGTGTATTGGCTTCCCAATCGGACAGTTCGGGGTTAAATACACCAGCCGTGAGCGAAAGACTTTTTTCAGGCAACTAAAATCTCCTGAGATGAATGGTTGCCTAAATATACAACATCAAGTCAATTTACACTAATAATTTAGTCTCCCTATTAAATGTTGGATGCTACCCATGGAGCGAAATTGCTACTGAGCCCAAACATCTTTCTTTTTCTTTCTGTCCCTTTTTTCCGAAAAACTTAACACATGTCTTGGCATCATAAGCGTAATTATAGTCACTTGAGTGTTAAGTTCTTTAAAAAACAAAAAAAAAACATAAATAGTTACACGCTTGAACAACGCATCAAAGTTATTCAAACTTATTATGAAAATCGTCGATCTTTAAAAAATACATATCGCAAAATCATCTTTAGTGATGAAGCGCATTAGATATATTCGTCAACAAACAAAATTGTCGCATCTGGGTAGAAGAAAATACTCGAATAATCATTACACCCATAAAAATCTACTGTTTGGTGTAGATTTTGGATTAATGGAATCATTTGTCCATTTTTATTTGAAGATACAAATGAAAGAGCTGTTACTTTATATGAAGAGCGTTATAGGCAAGTGATTGAAGATTTTTGGTGGCCTCAAACTGAAGAAATAGATGCAGACGATTTTTATTTTCAGCATGATGGAGCTACGAGTCACACAACTCGTGCAAACATTGCGGTCTAAGTTTTAAGGTGGGTTAATTTCACGTAATGGTGAAATAAACCGGCCACCTAGATTATGCAATTTAACGCCATTAGATTACTTTCTTTGGGATTTTTTAAAAAGTATAGTCTATGTGGACAAGCCAACAACAAGTGCACAGCTGAACAACAATATTCGGACCGAAATTGATGGACTTAATGCGGTAATGCGAATCCTTGAAAATGTTGATGTTCGTATATACACGTGCTTGTGGTGGCCACTTAAATGATGATATTTTTCACACATAATTGTTAAGAGCCATATTTTTATAAAAATAAAAACACAATCAAAGTATTTACATGTTTTATTCAAAAAAAAAAAAACATATAAGCGCGACTTTTCAAAGACCTTTTATTATCCCAAAAATATGTGAATAACATTTCGTCAATGGATAACATACTAATCAGTTATTCTCAATCGCAGTTGTCAATCAGTAACGATCTATATAAAAGAGAAAAATCGCATTTCACTTATACTCGTCTGTGTTATTCGGATCGGCTCACAAAGTTCTCATGGTTGGAGAAATAGTAGGTGAAGGTTTCCTGCTTGCATAATATTTAGACACTGCATGAGACATAGGCTTCGACTTTCTTGTGCTAAATTTTAGAAAAAGGGCTAAACACTGTATCAAAGATATGCACGCTTTTATTGCAAAACCTGGCATCGAAAGAAAATCTTAAGGGAATTATAGGTACGAGTATTTTTAGACGCTTTCGAAATACGATCAGGCACGTTCTTAAATATACAAAAAGTAATAAACTGGGGAGAAAAGAGCAAAAATAACGTTGCCATAACTTTAAATGAGATTTTAAGTGAACTTAAATAAAAGGCATTACCAACCAACGCGATATTTCGATTCCCCGTTACACAATAAAGATTGTAAAAGACATTGGTGGTGTTTTTTATGGCATTGGTCTAATTTATTGGATTCCAGAAAGTATAACGCAGGAGGACTATGTCGAAACACAATAGTTAAATAAGTTGCGCGCGTGCATGCCGAGAAAGAAATGGACAATCGGTAACATTTTTGCAAGATGGCCACCTGAACCAGATGACAAAAAAGGCGAAATTGTGGTTTAGCAAAAAACGTGTGTCTATTGGATTGCCCTGCTCAATCGCTGGGTTTAAATCCAATTTGGAACCTTTGATGTGAACTACATAGAATTTAAAATTTGACAAAAAACTGAAATCTAAAAGGGAATTTTGAAATAAAGTGAGATCTGTGTGGTATTCACTACTGGAGGGCACTTCTCAACGCCTTGAGAGTCAATATCAAAGAGATGCCAAAAAATACAGACAAATAAAAGGTGCTCCACTGGGTATGAAAGTTTTTTTTTTTTTTTTTAAGTGACGATTTTCTTAACAAGTTTTATTTGAACCTATCATTTTTTCTACGTAACATTTTTTTTAATTTTATTAAAGGTATATACGATTTTTTACAATTTTTATTTTTACTAGATTGTATAAAAATGTACATATTTCGAGTAAACGAACCGAAAAAAATCGTTGCCTAAACCAAAATTACCTATTTTTTAGCGTTCATACGATGTATTTTTTTTCTTACCACAGTTAATACCGTAAAAATTATCTCTAAAATTTATAGGCAAAGTAATATAGACAAAAGTAAAAATAAAAAAAACTAAAAACTATTATGTCCTAAATGGCGTTAGGTTGTCCTTTAAGTCGATACCGCTTTACATATTTGCTAGACTAATGACACTGCATAATTAAGTTGATGGATTTCCAGTGAATTTAATGAATTCAAAAGCATGTTATGCAGGCACTGTTTCGAAAAAAAAAACGACAATTTCAAATTATCCCAATTTTGAAATCGAATTTAATGAAATTGATCGCATGTTAATTGTTTCATGTTCAATATTATGGAGACAGATTGTAGACTGATTTCATAGTTTTAAACATTCACATGAAAAGCTAAACTTCAAATATTGGAATCGCTGAATTCTATAATATCATTAAAGAGCGCAAGATTACTTATAATTTATGAACTTTTGCTCAACTAATTTGAAGAAAATATTTATTAAAACTCAACCGACCAATACAACCATAGATACTCCTTAAATATAATATAAAAGATTCTTAATTTATTAACGAGCAAACAACGAGATATAATTACAAAGAGTTTAATATTTCAGTTTCATCTCTACCTGGAACACGGATTAATAACTGACAACAACAAGATAAAATTCAAACAAGATTGCGTTATCAATGGCGAAATGTAATACACGCGACACATTCATATACAATACGTGTAAATACATGTATATATTTCTATACGTACATATAACTAAAGAACAAAATACGTCAAACGTATTATCGCAAATTTAAATAAATCAAAAAAAAAAACTTAAATCTAAGTCAAACGATAAACACCCTGAAGTGGTTAGCGCCATGCCAAAAGAATTGTATGAACATGAAAACCGGTTAATGCGTCTTCTAGTATCGCCCTTTTCTTTATATAGTTTACAAGTATATCCATACATATAAATATGTATATGCAAGTAAATATATATAAACAACTCTAAAAACTTCGCCTCTCCTGAATCCAATTTAAATTTCAAAAGTGTAATGATTTTTTTTTCCAATTATCTTCCATTTTCCTGACCCTCTGTGCAACATTTTATAATTGTGATTTATATTCGCGGCCATTGCCATGATTTAGGGCGGCAACGCATATGTACTATATATATGTACGTATGTGTGTATGCTTACTATAAGGATCGTACGTTTTAATTTATTCCGGAAATGGGTCGGTACGGTAGTAAGCCGGTTTATTCTTCTCGAATTGCAATTTGCAATTGGATCACTTACCATATTTGCATCGCTTAAGTACTTTTTCCAGCTTGCATTTTTAAGGCGTTGCCCTGGGGATTCATTGTGGGCGACAAAACTAACGATGAAAACGAAGAATCACGGAGAAAAAGAAAATATAAAAGAGATTATGTGCATAGGCGTAATAAACCGGCAAATCGAATACCGGTTAAACGAGATATTGAACTTGGTTTTAAATAGCATACGTCTAATAGCAGCAGATGCACAATTTAGTGGCACATTTCTACAGTGAAAAATAAGCTGCTATCCAATCTGATACGTTACTTATGATTAAAATGGGGCCCTAAAAATAAACAAAAGGTTTGTTTTGGGCAGAGCTGATAAAGATATCATTCCTGAAGTTATGATAGCATACAAGCGGTCGACTAACTTAATTAATATTTTTAATAATTCAATTTTATCAATTGCAATATTGATCTACACTTCCAGAGGAAAGGAATATTTACTAATTTTTGTTTTTCAAGTGTAAAAATAAACTTTAGTATTTCTAAATTTAGATTAATTTTACGTTTTTATAAATTTTGGCAACGAAATTGTTTTTTCTTTCCGAAAACATTATCAAATATTTAAATGTAAACATCTGGGGGTGATTTTACAGCAATTTTCTTCCTCTATATCAGAAATCGAATAGTACCTTAAGTTTGGATAATCATTTAGTATGTACATATGTACACATTAGGAAGTAGGACTGCTTAAGGCAACTGGTTGTGAGGTAGGTATTGTAGTTTGCCTGTTGATTTTTTTGTACTTCGATGCCCTTTTATCTTGACCCCAGATTCAATATAGAAGATTGTTCTACATAGCTTTCGCTTCCACTCCAGACCAGTTTGCGCATGGGTATCAGTTTCCTTATACGTATGTACGTTTCGAATAACAAGAAACGGCACCAAGAAAAAAAGGGGGTCATATACATATATTCAAGGGGTTGTTCTAAGGAATATCGAAAATTAAACAGGAAAGAATTACGAAAGAAAGAAAAGTACAAATTGCTGAACCTTTGGCCAAACTTGTTTTGAGATTTACTTGGTAGATGAGTTACCCTTTGAAAAAAAAAAAACTCAGGTCGGACCTCTTCAAATAACGAAGATAGGTTTTGAAGAGCTACATATAATTAATATATGTATGTACGTTATGTGCTTATAGGAAAACCATTCAAGTTTTACGAGAAAAAAAATATTTGAAGTACAAGTTATTTAAAGTCAAAAATGCTTTAATGCGAACTCCTTAAGCGATTTCAATGCAACGCAATTTGAAGTTTAAAAATACAAATAATAAAAATGAATAAAAAAAATTTAATGCAAGCGAACGCAATTAAGCATGACAGTACAGAAAAGCATTGTGAGAAGATTTTAAGCGCAAAAAGTAACCGCAAAAACGCTACCGGTTTAGCCATTAAACAATCAACCGGAAAACATCTCCAAAGAAACGCATAACCACTTCGTGTTTTTTTTTTGCTAATTCACATGATCAAAATAAATTAATTTAATTGACTTGGAATTCACCGAGTCCGAGTAAATTCAGAAAGTGTGACACACACACTAGATCAAACTGATCTGATCAGATCAGAGTAGACCACCTCAGTCACTTAATAAAACCGCAATTGGTTTATGCAAATATGCCGGCTCTACACTTGTGGTCAAAATATTGGCACATATGTGGAATCTATCTACGTATGTATGTACAATGTACATATTTCGCCATCACTCAGTATGTACAGTGTACCCATGTATGTACATACATACTCGTATATGTATGTAACTATGGCACTCCTAATCTGCTGACCGCAAAAAAGTTCTTTTTCTATTGAATCTATTTTTCGACTATCAAATTTCAAACACTACAATCGAATTGTTCAATTAAAATTGCTTAACGATCACTTTTTCGTTACATCACTCGCAATTGAATTAAGAGCCGGTGGGTGTAAGTTGTTTCAGAAAAAAAAATTCTAAGAAATCTGTCAGAAAATTAGTAGATCTTTTTTTTTAATTTCACAAAAACTAAAAGAAAAAAATTTAGGGTATACAAATTATGAATTTTGAACACTTCCGAAGGCACAATAAACCTTCAACACAATTTTGCACTACTTGACCGCCTTACCTTTGCAAGTACGTTCTCTCTGAACCTTTTAACGAATCTGAACAGACTACGCCGCCAAATGCCCTCGCTTAACTTTATATAGTCTCCACAAGAGCGCGGAGCTGCTGCAGTGATCAGGGCAGTGCTTTTGTATACGCCATTCGTTCTTACGCTTTTATAATATCATCACCCTTTCCCGTTTCATTTGGTTTTTTTTTTTCTCTTATACATACTAGCTTGTGCTTGGGCCTCACTATATTCAGAGAAAGAGAACAGCAGCAAGAGGTCCAGAAAAACTTTAGAAAGAATTTTTCTGCGGAGAACTTAATTATGGCCAGTGGTCAAAAAAGCTAAAAAGTAGAATAAAAACCCTCTCTCATAGTTATCATAGTTATTCATAAGAAGTACTCCTAGTCATACTCATTCCACTTTGATTAATCGAAAAATTTTAATCGTCTTTCTTGATTAGAGAGAAAAAGAGAACCATTGAGCAAATACGGAAAGGCTTTCAAAACTTAAGACTGTATGTTCTTATCAGATAGGTATTGGTACGCATGTCACGTCTGATTAGATAAAGAAAAACAACCAAAAAAAAAAGCTTATTTCTCTTATTTCGTATCTGCTGCAATAATAGATAGACCATGTATACATATATACATCTATTTATGTATACTCTAAAGATTGATATTGACTTTTCGATCGTTTAAATGTGGATGGCCAAACAATTAAACCAAATAAAATTAAATTAAACTGAGAGCTAGAAGGCTAGTAAAGATTATGACTTGTATATTTAGTAAAAAAAAATCACTTTTTAAGGTAAACAGATTAAAAGGCACAGGAATTGATGTGGAATCAATATTGGTCTAAGTATATTTCGAATTGAATGTTTAAGACTTTTCATGTACTGTTGCTGCGTTTCAGATTCAGTTATCTGTTTGTATTTATATTTTGTCTTTTTTTTGTTGTTGTGAAATTGCAAATCATTTTCTACTTCCGAGTAAGTGGTTAAGTACGAAAATCTACAAAGAAGGCCACAGAAAAACTTATGTTTGGATTATATTATTGACACCCCGGTTCATAAGTTTAAGACCATTGAGAAGTTGTCTGATAAGAAGGCGTTATTAAAAAAAAATTTGTCCTGTTATAAGTTATTTCTTATAAAACTATTAAATTTTAAATTCGTCTAAATGCCCTTATCAAATTTTTAGAACACCTTTAACAAGTGTGGGCATCTTATCACTCAATTTTGATGTTGTTTCGATTTGAATGATACCTCTCTTAAAATGGTGTCTTGTGAAATCTAATACATTTCACGATACTTATATTCTAAATATTCCTATAACAGTTTAATTAGCCTCAAATCCTGTGGGTATGGATGTTGTCGTTGGGTCGTTTTCTTGCTGTTATCCTGTTGAAAGGCGAATTCTTTTTAGAATAGCGAAAGACTACTTGAAAAAACAGTCCCATCTAAAATTGTTCTGCAGCCTTTTTTGTTCAAAATAATAAACGAGATCGCAGAAAGAGACTTCCGACACAGAACTCGATTATTGTCGGTGGACACGGTTTGCCTCTAGGGAACGCCAAACGAGAAACGAGCATCAGTTCAATGAACTAATTTCAAGTCTTCAATATGTAACAATTTTGCTGAAATAATATTTTTATTTAGAAAACGTCATTGACAACGCCACATGAACATAGACCCCGGCGTAAAATCCCGGACTTTAAAAATTTATTTGTCTTGGCCCTTTAAAAAATAAAATAAAATAAATAAATGAGTATACCTTCCAATTATGACTTTTGATTATTGAAACGGAGACTGAGATTTCTCTATTTCTGCTAATAAATCAGAATTAAGTTATCTTCCCGCTTAGTAATTTTTCTTGGACGTTTACGCCACAAACGTTTACGTTTAAGGGCAATTTTTTTCGGGTTCACTTAATCGCTTGTTATGGTGTGATGGACTCCAGATTTAAAAATATCAAATACATGCGAGATATTCGTTTTGGATTCACCCATTTTACGGAGACAAATGTTTTTTAAGACATGTTTGCGTTGACTGACCCATTATTTAATTTATTTTGTTTTCCTCTTGGATTTTAATGTTTCATTTTGAAATCATTTGAAATAACACTTATGTAGGTGAGATTTAGCCAATATTAGTAAAAGTATTAAAAAAAAATTATGTCTAATAGAAATATTTCGGCCTTAAAACTCTTAGTCACATCTAGAGCTATACAAATATATGTCGCAAATAACTGACAATGTTGGCTGGCATGGCCTTGGTTTATCAGTATGTTTTTTTTTTTTTTAGAATTTACGCGTGCCTAAGGGGTTAGATACGCTTTTACTGTTGCCAAGGCGCGGGCGGAAAGGTAGATGGAGGAGAAAAGAAAATTGTTTTTGTAGTGGTTTCAAACTCAGGTGTATTTGCTTTCGATATTAGCTTTCCAGGGGTGAGAGTCCGAAGAGGACGGAGAGTTTTTTCTTCAGAGTGATTCGAATGTTATAATTCACACTTGTTTTTTGTGCTTCAAACTCTACAACACCTTCACACGCAGAATTTTTCTGACTGAGTTCCAATTACACAAATGGAAAACTTGTCATGGGTAAGATTCGAACCTTGACCCTCCGAGTGAGAAGCGACTGCTAGTACCACTACACCACGGCCACCCCTTATAAACAGTTTCTTGACGAAGCCCTTAAGCTGTCAAATCTGATGGTCTTGGGCTAACCCTAGGGTAGATCTCTTTTCGAAGCCAATTTATTGTCAAGTGAAGAAGGAATGATGCAAATGATTGTCTCGTTGTTTCACTCCCGGATTTGATCCCGGATGTGGATCTATGGGCAAAACTTGCCACGTAGTGGACAAACGAATGATCAACATCTGCGACAGATGACATACCAATAAATATGGATATTCTTCCACACCTTCGCTTTCAGCGACGATATTGTCTTCAGTCTCTACGACGGAATACCGAAAATGGCTACTTTAAGTTACAATACGAGTAGTTCCAGAAATCCTAGGTGTCACAACAGATCTCAATGTCGTTTGCATTTACAGTAGCTAGGTGGATTTATATATACATACATACATATATATACAGTGTTTATGGTATTATAATCTGTCTGACAGATTGAAGAAATTGCTTGCAGATACAATTTTTCCGAAACTCGTTGTATGTTAAGAAAAGTTTTGAAGGCCTGGTCCCCAACAGGATGGTCAATTGTGTTTTCCAGGATTCCGCCAAACAGATGGCTCTATTTTCCCGAAATCGATAATTTGGACGTCGTCTCATAAAACTCCAAGCGATAAATATATCTTATGCAGTTTTTAAAAATCTTTTTCAAGTGTTCAACTGGATTGACTTACAAATTGAGTTCAACCACTAATATTAATTCCGGTTTATTTAAAAAAACATCACTTGGAAGGTCATCAGAGAAAAATAAAAACTTTAGACTGAAATAGCTGAACCAATTCTTTTTATACTAAGCTGTTCTTCTATGTCTACTCATCTGTCGCCCTAAATCAGCTTTTAGGACTCCACCTGGAATTTTCAAAACTGATATGTGAATTTGTAATAATGAAAATCAAACTCTATTTAGTTATTACAATAAAAGAAGTCTTAGGACGACTTATTTGACGAAAAGTTTTCTTTTTTACTGTTTATGGCATCCCAAACCAAAACTACGACATTGTACTAGTGTCTGATTTTTAACGTAAACCACCTGTCATGTAGACTTATGTTTACGGGATGCCCATACATCCATGGGGGCAAGGAATCGCCTTGCCATCGCTCTCCGCCATTCCATTGATACCAATTCGGAACTGTGTTGCCAGCACAATTTCCACCCTTGGTATGAGTCGAGGCCGACCTAAAACCTCTTACTGCTCTTAGGTTCGCAGCGCCCAGTACTTATTGCAACTCTACGTTGGGTCAACCAAAGGAAGACCCTTTCCGCGACTTTGAGTTTATACCACATGACGCTCCCACAAGGGGGCCTATCTCTTCAAGTCAGGCCCGGACCGAGATCCGGGGGACTCCTGACTCCCATAGTACCGTGATTTAAGTCTTGGTAAGGACAACCGGTGGTACAGCCTCCAACAAGACCTATGACCGGCAACTTGTGACTGATCAAATCGTAGCAACCTTCGGTAGCGTCATCTGAAGATGTTTACGATTAGTCTTTGTACTTTGCTCTGCCCCCGTTTATTATTAGATAACGTCATTGATGGGTGAAGCCTTGATAATTGGGCGGGGGCCCACGATATTGTACTGTGGATATAACGAATATGTTTCATTCAAGATATCCTAGCATAATACCAATATATGGGGACAATTCCTATACAATATAACTTCAAGGCCAACGTTTGGGTTGTTTGTATGTACGCAAGTACTTCAATAAAAGCATATGTACATATGTATATCCATAACACCAGAAAATGCCATATAGCGAGATTTAAAATCACACAAACAACATTATAGAAATAATGATGGAATTCCTGAAGAGTATGAATAAATTATAATTGTGAAATAACTTCAAAGAAGTGATTTAATAGAGCCATTAATAAGGTAAAAAGTAAAATAAATAAAATAAATCAAAGATATAAAAATAAATCAACATTTCACTTCCTGACCACTTATGGGAGAAGGCCTGCCGATAATATTGATAAGGCGTTTAAAGGCTGCTTTTATCAACGCAACGCCCGATAGGTCTAAATGACTTACTTCAACAAATTGTTTAAAAATTCATAATGACTTACTGCCCCCTCCGTGGCATGGGATATTCTCCTTCGCTGGACATGCCTCAACATTTTCAGCAGGCAAGTGGCGCTAACGCAGATATTCGCTTTAATGCTACTACAAAGTTGATAGATAAATTATTTGGTAACGTAAAATTCTTTATACACCATGAATTCTTCCAGAGAACATCGATTACACCGTGCTCCAATACTGGTTTGACAAGGATTTTCATGTATATATGTATGTATGTATGTATACTTTCTAGATATTTCGGGGAAGAAGATGCTTTCATCGATGACAGTCATTTCACTTCTATACGGATCGATCCAAGACTGATAGCGGGGTTGGTGGCGATGTTTTCTCAGACAAGCTTAATCTAATATTCTTCTTCAGTCTTCCAAATCACTTTAGCGGGAGGCGGAAATTTTGGCGATTAAAGAAGTCCTGAAGAAAAACATGATATCGGCATCTTTTCGGATAGTCAGGACGCAATCAAGTCTCTGGACCCAGTCTCACAAAATACTCAAACAGATATTTACTGTCGATCATCTCTTAGGTAGATGGCAAATTAGTTCTACTCTCACCTATGTTGGGTGCCGGGGCACAGAGACATTCTAGGGAATTTTAGGGCCGACTAACTCGCCAATCCTATCCTACCGGAAAAAGGTAACATCTGTATACAAATCGCAAAGGGCAAACTATTGCTAAAACTGGATGCTAACAAATAGAAAAACAAATCTTAGATGGATTGTTGAATCAACCTGTCTATCGACCAAAGAAATCTGGTCAAAGCTGGATCTGCATCGCTCTAAGAGTTTGATCTTTCCGGCAAGCATGAAGAAGGATTGGTGTCTTTGTTAATGATTTCTGTAGAAGCTGCATGGACGAGGAGGAGGAGGAGGAGGAGACAATCCTCCACATTTTGGACCCATATTAAACATTTTTTGATAGAATTTATGAGGTGTATCAAATATATATAAGTGGGACTGACTTTTTCAAAAATTCCGGAAGGGCCCTAGACCTGTAAGTAGTCGATGTGCAGGTAGTCGATGTGCAGGTAGTCTATATCGTTAGAGAGAGAGGGCAGAACCGATTCCAACTCTATTGGGTCTCTCAAGTATCAAAAGAAACCATGTGCGAGAAAGAAGTGCATGTCTCCGTGGAGCAGCTGATGATATCAAGTTTTTGGTTAAATTTTGCGGCGATTACAGGCACAGTTCAGTAACAACACCCTGTTAGAACTCGGGTACTTGCTTGGCACAAAGAATTTACTGAAGGGGGTGTAAAAGTCGAGAACGAGACCCACGATTGCAGTCCAAGGACAAGTGTGACCGAGGTCAACATTGCGTCTGTTCGACATCTTATAGATGAACATTAGTTACGGGAGCATCAAACGCATCGTGACAGATGACATGGGCTTACGTAAAGTGTTATCGGAGGATCACAAACGACATCGATTAAAGGTTTTATAGCGATTTATCAATCGATTCCATCAAGAAGATGAGGCCTTTTTGAATCCAATCCAATCCTTTTTATCCAACGGATCGTGACAGATGATTTGGGATTTCGTGATGTGTCCGCTAGATGAGTTCCATGACTGTTATCGGAGGATCATAAGCGACATCGATTGGAGGATTTGCAGCGACTCTTCAATGGATTCCAACAAGAAGATGAGGCCTTTTTGAATCGCGTTGTCACCTGTGACGAAACTTGGGAGCATCACTATATGCCCGAGTCAACACTGGAGAATACGCAGTGGAGAAAGAGCAAAGATGTGCTTTTCAGCCGGAATGGTAATGGGAAGAGTTTTTTTTTGAACGACGCACATTTAACACGAATTACTGGATGCCGCGAAATTGTCATTTCGAAGCAAGAGGAAGAAGCGATCGGCCGGAAGTGACATTCTTCTGCATGCCAACGCTAGGCCTCATGCGGCTAACGCTACGATGGGAACCACTGGGGCATCCACCATCCAGTTCGGACCTACTTATCACCTCGTGAATACTATCTTTTTGGACCCCTCAAAGAATCACCTAGAGATCAGTCTTTCGACGACATTGAAGAGGTGGAAACGTTTGTTCTCCAGTGACTATAAGAAGGTCCGAAGAGTTTTTACGATAATGGGAAATTATGTACAACAATAATATATGTACATCTGTAGGCTTATTAAACAGTTAAAAGTTAGAATTTTGTGAAAACGAGTCCCGTTTATACTCGCATTAGACACTCGAAAACCCTCGTATATTTATATGTATGTATGTACCATTTTAAATTCTTAAGGAGCAACAAATATTTTCTATTTTTTTCTCATTTCAAATTTAAAAAAAACTGTCCTTCATAAGGTGACGTAACAAATTGCATTAATTTTCAGAAAGACATCTTTCTTTCGTTAAAAGCTGTGGAACGGAGGGTTAAGCGAAATCTGCATTCTATTCTAATCCTAATTTTGGAATATATGGGAATCCATTTTCTGTTGAGTTTAGGACGGACTCTTTCGGACCTCTTTTGTAGCCTCAACTTAAAGACTTAAAGGTGCGCCGGAAATAGTGTTCCAAAAAACAATAAATTAAATAGTTTTAGAAAAATTATAAAAAACAAACTACGTCCGTTTCTTATTTGACAAATGACCAGGTGCACCACACAAAATAAAAACGAAATAATTTTTTGAAACACTTCGCCTAGTTTTTATACTCAAACGTAAAAAAAAAATTAAAAAATCGATATTTAGGTGACCTTAAAAGTTAATCGACTTGACTCTACAAGCAAAACTATTGATCCAAAGGAAATAATTTTTTCGATTAACAGAGCTCCAAGCATTTGTTATTCCAGTGAATTAGAAAATTTTGCATTACAGACCCACCCAAATTTTGAATTATATAAGCATTTTTGCCTAAATAAGCTACTGTACGTCGTTAACACTTTTTCGTACATCCTCCGAGGCTTCGTAGTTGTGAACAGGCCGACGAATATTTGGTCGCAAAAGATGAAATACCAAAGTTGTTTATCATCTTTGCACTAGGAGTTGCTGCATTGTAATGCTGCTGGTATTTTCGGTGTACTTGTGATCGTAGCGAAACGAAATAAAATTCAATAATTGTTCGGCGTTCTTGCATTATCTACGAGTACATAACCATTATGAATTTTCATAAAATTCTTTATATTTTGTTATTTTGGTGTGCAAAAGGGAATTCGAGTAACCTTAACATGTTTGCAAACAGGGCGGGCGAAGATAAGTTAGGAAGGAAGAAAAATTTTCGTAGGTTATAATGACTAGGAAATAAAGAGTTCGGCGAAGATATTTCAGAGTACGTTCTGAAGTGCGTTTGAGGGTATACTGATGGCCATTCATAGCAAGACGTGTGTTATGGCTTCGAAGAGGTGGAATGCTAATGGCAATTTCGATGGAGCACTGGTTGTAAAAATATCGATAGAACAAGTTGAGCCAAAAGTCGTAAGTTGTAAGTTTCAAAGCAATCAGTAAAAACATAAAATGTAAACCCTACAAAAGTTACAAATTTTGAAAACAGTCAGTCAAAGTTGGCCCACCCTGTAGAAACAACAAATCATCTATGGTACAACAAACGTTCTTTTCCAGAAGGCTAAGCTTTGTTTAAGCGTTTCATATTCCTTTTAATTTTTATACTGAATATTATGTTTATTTATTTATGTAACATTTTAAATCATTTTTTTATTTACTAATAATAATTATTCGCCTCGATTTTAAATGGGAATGCATGCGTATTTAGAAAATAATGCTTTAATCGGAGTTTCCTTATTACGTCCGTAAAATGATTAATGGAGGTTGTTTTAATTCCGTTCCTCAGTTGAATGTGTTGGAAAAAATACATTTTCGCAGAGGAAATAAATCGCGGCATACTATTCTTGCATATGTCTTCACAGACCAAATCGATTACATAAAACAAAAAGTGTTGAGATATTTCATTATAAATAAGCATTATTCAGTAACGAAAAAAAATTGTGTTTGCCGGCTGGCGGTTTTATTCGTCCATTTTATTTCGAAGGTGAATACTGAACGTTGGACCATTTTAGTGAATGCTGAACGTTGCCAACAGATGTTGATTGACTTTTTCTTTCCGAAATTGGATGAATTGAGTAAGGTCTGAACAAGAAGGCACTACGGCATACACACTCAAACGGTAAAATTATTAAGAACGAAATTCGAAAATCGCATTATTTCGCTTAGAGGTGAAGTGGATTGGTTACCGATTTAACTTCGGTATATTATAAAAAATAAAATTATAAAAAACCAAAAATATAATACAATTCAAGACTTCAAGCACAACATTCGAACTGAAATTTAGGTTGTCGGCCTCCTTTTTTCTCAAAAGCCATCGAACATTGGCCTTGAAATGGGAAGCTTGATAGTTAATTGAACAATGTTGTGTGTACTTTAATATTCAATAGTGATCTAAGATGATTACCCATAAAATAAATATCTGTTTTATTTAACAAAAACTTGCACACTACTCGTATCTGTTTGCTCATACTTTACTATATTTTGTATTGAAAATTTTTTACCATTTACAACTTTAAAGAAACTGATTGGAATAATTAAGATTAGCATGAATGTCGGCATTGGAGACGTGCGCACATTTTATAAATGGTCACTCAAACCCATATATCATAGTATAATTTACCATTAAAGTGCTCATAAAATCGGAAGACGGTAAATCTTTGGATTTGTGATTTGGAGGCACAAATAATTGGAGCTTTACATTGGCTATTGTTTTATTATTTTTTTTAAGAAGACGACTGCCGGAAAGAGATGTATTTGTCACGAAATTCCCTACTTTATTTAGTCTTTTATTCCAAATTGTTTGCTTAATAGATAATTTTCAATTGGCAAACAAGATTGTCGAGGCGATAAGAATTTTCCTTAATCAAACAGGTATGTACTCGTATGTATTTTAAATTTGTGAAATTAGTTCTTTATCTATTTATAATCGTATATATCACTCTGATGAGAGAGCTTTTTTTCTCAGTTAAAGAGTAGCTCGTACCTACTTATTTAAAATAGTAATGGAAAATATTGAGCAAATTAATAAAAGTTGTATAGATTTTATTGATAAACATATGTACATACATACATGTTAATACCAGTATACACATTTTTAAAGGATGTATACACCTGTACTCTAATCTTTTTTATTAATTGTAGACATAAATACTCGTATAAGTAAATATGTACATTAGGGTGTCCCAAAAAAATCAAGTTTAAATTTTTGTAACGCATACCCTCTTATTTTATTCGAATACTGTCAAAACAATAGTAAATAAAGTTTCATGTACTTTGAACCAGAGGAACCCGTGCCGACTTGCATCTAAACATGTCAGTACTTGCAAGGCATGGCACGCGAGTAATAACATATCGATAACTTGTTATTGCATGTTTATTTTATTAGTAAACACATTGTTCTCGTTCTGTTAACATGTCGGTGGAGTTACGCAGTTGTAGAAAGGAGATATTTTTAATAGGGAACGTTAAACATCAAATTACTGGTTCAAAACATCCCTCTAATGGGCAAGTACTGGCAGTTTTGTTCTATAATATTCGTGAAGTGAATTTAAGTGTCAATGAGAGCGCAAATCTTACTATTCGTGAGTGCATTATTTATTGGGAAAAGGCCCGTATCCCGACAAGATCTCTACCTAATTGTGTTAAAAAATTAATTACATTGTATCAAGTTTGGAGAAATTTGCAAAAAAATGCAAACAAAACAAAAAACGTGTTTGAGCAGCGTCGACATGAGTTTGTTACAAACTTAAACAATTTGTTTGACATTGCACATGCGGATGCACTTCAATTAATAAAGATAGATGAAGATAGGATTTTTTTGCAGCGCCAAAGAGAACCAGGCCGACCTGGTCATTTAGCCGGAGTTGACCAAAAACAAACACACAAAGAAGAAAGAGCGCACCTTAGAAACGTCGAGGAGCAAAAACGACGTGCTAAATATTTTTCATCCTTAGCTCCTTCAACATCATCTTATGACCCGCTACAAGAAAGTTTGTCGTCTGATTCAGAATTGATGGATTTACAGGAAATTTTGCCAAACCTAACCAAAACAGAATCCAGTATAAATAAAACTGTTATGAGGAAGAATTTTATCACTCCAAAATTAGTGGCAGCATTAGATCGGTGTCAATTGAGTGTGAGAGATGCTGTGTTTATTATTGAAGCAACTATTGAAGCTCTTGGACATAACACAGACGAATTTCCTATAAGCAAGTCCACTATTCAAAGGGTTCGTACGGAAAAGCGAAAAGAGCGAGCGGAAGCCATAAAGGTTAATTTTCAAAACCAGGTTCCGGATATTGTAACACTCCACTGGGATGGTAAACTTTTGCCGGCTTTAGATTCACGCAAATCTAAGGAAGAACGTCTGCCGATAGTTATAACGTTTGACGATAAAGAACAACTTATCGCTGTACCAAAGTTGGATAACTCTACAGGAAAGGAACAGGCCCAGGTACTTTGGAATGCTATAATTGATTGGAATCTTGAGGATAAAGTGCAGATTTTGTGTTGTGATACGACTGCTTCAAATACTGGTCGAATCAATGGTACTTGTGTACTTCTCGAACAGAAACTAGGCAGGGAAATGATTATTTTTGCTTGCCGCCATCACGTCTACGAATTAGTACTAAAAAGCGTGTTTGAAGCAAAAATCTGCCAAGTTACCACAAGCCCAGACATTCCAATGTTCAAGAAATTTCGAGAGAACTGGAAGAATGTCGATCCCGAGAAAATACAGAGCTATACAGAAAAGCTATCATGTTTGAATGTTTCTGAGATCAACAGACTTATCGATTTTTACCAAATTGAATTAACTAAAGAAATTACTAGGGATGATTACAGAGAGTTAATCGAACTTTCAATAATATTTCTTGGCGGCGATGCAGAAAAAAAATTTAAGATCCGGCCTCCAGGTGCCATGCACCAAGCTCGATGGATGGCGAGAGCGATTTACTCATTAAAAATATCGTTACTTGGTGATCAATTAAGAATTTCTAACAAAGATAAAGAAGCTCTGTTAGACGTCTGCCTGTTCATCGTGACAATATACGTTAGGCCTTGGTTGCAATGCATTTTAGCAGTAAAAGCACCTTACCAGGATTTGTGTTTTCTGAAAGCTATAAAATCTTATGAAACAATAGATGAAAGCATCTCGAAAGCAGCATTACAGAAGTTTTGCTTGCATTTGTGGTATTTGACAGACGAAGTGTCTATCTTGTCTCTATTTGATGATGATGTAAGCCAAGAAACGAAAGTCAAAATGGTTGCTAACTTAGCCAAAGAATATCCATCTGCCTATGGTAAATGCTACATTCCATCGAAAGAAAAACTTTGTGGCAGACTTTATGGTAAGTTTGAAAATTAAGTTTGTTTTTTTAACTTTTTTATTTACATAACTAAAAAATTATATCAATAATCCTCCTTTTTTTGTTTTCAGAAAAAAACATCGATGACTTTGTTTCAGTCAAAAGCAAGTCCTTATTTAGTCGATTGAAAATTGATGGTGCTTTTCTCCACGAGTGCCCCTCTTTGTGGCTTAAAAATGCTTCGTACCAACATGCTAAAAGCAAGCTATTAAAACTGAAAGCAGTTAATGACTCTGCTGAAAGAGCAGTCAAGTTGATGCAAGATTTTCACGGCCTGCTAACTGTTCAAGAGGAGCAAAAGCAATTTTTATTTCGTTGCGTACAAGAACATCGACAAAAGTATCCTGACTGTAAAAAACAAACATTAAAAAGAAAATTAATAAATAATTAACCTACTTTCAACAATTAATATAATAATAAAGTCCAATACCGGATGCCTTATTTCAAAAATAAATGAGTTTTGCTTTTCCCTCCATTGCTCCATACTAATTTTTATGTTTAGATTTTGGCGTTAAGTCGGCACGGGTTATCGTCATCCGATCGCAATAATATTTGATATTTCACTTATCTGGGTCAAATAGAAAAAAAAAAGGTATGCGTATCTCTATCTAAAAAAAAAAATTTAACCCTTATAGCCTGGGACACCCTAATGTACATATGTACGAGTATGTTCATATAAGAGCCTTTTAAAAATTATATAAAAATAACTAGCTGTAATCAAATTTACACGATATCATGTTCGGATATATGCTTGTGTGCTATCGTGTGTAGCATACCATCGTATGAAAAGTGTCACCATTCAAGGACAAAGGTAGTAGAGTTATTAAAAAATTGCAATTTTCATTTTAATATTTAACCTCTTTACTGGTAACAAGAAAACGTAGATTAACTATTACTATTAACCAAAGGAAAAGTTTAAGGTGTTTTCTTTCCAAGTTTATTGTTTAAACTTCAAATAGCAAAATGTTAATTGAAAAATATTTAAAAATTTAAATAAATATTACATTAGGTGTACTCGAATGTTTAAAGTGCAAACAGTGCTTCTGAATGTGTACCACAGATCTTCTGTAAAAAATTCTTACAATATATTTACCATAAATACGGTACAAATAAGCTTATAAGTAATCACACCAGCAGCTCAAAGAAACGTTAATCTACCCATTACAAAATAAGGCTGTACATGCGATTCCGCAAACTATCGAAGCATCTCCATCCATTCAAGAGATCGTATATTCAACCTGTGCGATAAGCGAATTTCTTATGGTTCGACGGAATAATTTCAGTGTTTCCTCAAAAAATTTTCAAATTTCCACCGTTTAAGGGATTGTGTAGTATTATAGAT
The DNA here is from genome assembly GCA_949129095.1 of Volucella bombylans. Taxonomy (NCBI): domain Eukaryota; kingdom Metazoa; phylum Arthropoda; class Insecta; order Diptera; family Syrphidae; genus Volucella; species Volucella bombylans. The sequence goes on from OX422144.1 coordinate 27,673,376, forward strand.
GTCCTAAATTTTCAGGCAAAGCGACGACGAACTAACTATAAAAAAAAACGGGCGAAACATAAGTAAAACTTTTCAACAGTGAGTTTACTGCCAAGCGAAATCAAAGAAAATGCACTTCTTTTAGAATTAACAATGTGGGAAAAAAGCCGTTCATTGGAGTTTTATTGAAAAAGTTTTAAAAATGTTCAACTGAAATTCAATTAGTAAAAACAAAAACATACAATTATTTTTCCTTACAATACATATGTAATTTGCTAATTGCTATCTTAAAATGCCGCAACACCGCTATCAATCAGAAATTCGTTGAAAAGCGTACAGCAAAATCGTAACCCTCACGGGGCAAAAACTCTATTAAATGTTTGTTGACTTTGACACTGTACACCGGAATGCTCTATACATACTCGTATGTATATAATATGGAGATGTCCTGTAATGTCGGAATGATTTTATAAGAACTTTATGCGGATACTAAAGTAGCGGCATGAGATTTAGAGGTTATGACCGAGTGGTTGGAAGCGAGAGCAGGAGTCAAACAAAGTTATGCCTTCCAACTAGGTTTATTCACTATTTTAATTAAGGATTTAACTGATTGCCTTGTATTTGAACGCTTTGTTTTCAAATATTGTTCAATATGGAATCTTATCGTAAGTTTGGAAAAACCTCAATTCGCAGAAATAGATCGAAGTTAAGGAATAATGGTGAGGAGATTGAATAAATACTTAGGAGTGTATTTCACAAAAAGCCTAGATTTGGAGAAACATCTAAAAGTTAGGCTAACTCATCTTTACCAACAAATTTGTAGCCTATAGTAGTATCTAAGTAAAAAGTTGTTGAAGTGGCCACCCCAAATCGGACGGTTCGGCGTTTTCAGGCAAATAAAATCATGTGACAAGAGTAGTTGCCAAGAATAAAACAACAATTCCAATTGAGTCACCTCATTAAATGTTGGATGCCACCCATGGAATTAAGTAACCACTGATCCCAAAAATCTTTATTTTCTCTGTCCAATTTGCAAAAAAAAAAAAACTTAAAAGACTTCCCTTTACCATAATTTATGGTGAGTCCTCTTCTTTTAATAACCGTTGAAATATGTAACGCATATAATCACATCCAATGTCAAATACATATTTCTCTCACGTATCTGCACTGGTACTGCGAAGCTAGTGGAGTTGGCTAAAGCAGCGGAATTATTTTGGATCAAACCGTTATTGAATCCCAGAGTTTGTTGATGTTTTCGCGTTTGGGTGATCCAATTATTTTTATTTCGGCATCTTCCTCGAACTTCGGCTTTCAGACAATCTTCGTTAAATATGCCAAATTCAGCTGATTTGCTCAGCATGCAGTTTTTCTACTATCGCTTTCTTTATGTGGAAACTTCCGCGGATGCGGGTACTTCTTATAAGATCACGTTTTGCTAAACCCGCTGGCATTCGTATTATTTTCATTTCTGTTGCTGTCATTTTTCCTTTATATTGTTCTTATTGTCCAATATTGCGTTGCGTACGAGTACGCTAAAGCTATAGTCCGACCGAACATTCGGCTTCGGCCACATTCGTCTTAAATTTCCACCTTCGGCAAAACATTCTGCTTCGGCAAGAAAAGGCCGAAGATACAAGGAATGCTGATATTTTTAATTATTGGCCTCAATTTTAATTTAATTTTAATTAAATTTAATTTTTAATTTTGGTGGGGGCGAACGCCCCCATTTATTCGGCTTAATATAAGCTATAACTTACAAATTAAACTTAAACTAAAACTTAAAACTAAGGTTGGTTGGAATGGTGAAGGAGAACGGATTTGAGGTAGGAAGTGGTGCGGTGGAAGTCAAAGACGGTAGGGTTTGAGTTGATTTGACGTAGCATACGGGAGATTGGTTCGTTCGCGCCATAGGAGGTGTGGTGCGTTGGTAGATAGAAGAGTCGAGGGGTACGTAGATTACGAGGGTTAGTGTTGAGGAAAATGGAGTTGTGAAGGGACGCGCATTCAACGTGACCTGAAAGGAGTCGATGAATGAAGAGAACGTCTGCTGCATCTCTGCGATCTTCAAGGGTGTTTAAGTTGATAAGGTTGAGACGGTTTTGATAGGGGGGCAGATTAAAAGGATCGTCTCAGGGCATGACTCGAAGAGCAAATCGAAGAAAACGGCGCTGAATGCTTTCAATTCTCGAGATATGAACACGATGATATGGGGACCATACTTGACTGGCGTACTCTAGGAGGAGGCGAACAAAGGTAATATGGAGGGACCTGGTCACGTATGGGTTGGTGAATTCTTTGGACCACCGTTTTATAAAGCCTAGTACAGAGTTAGCTTTGAGGATTATCTCATTCATATGTAAGCGGAAGTTGAGCTCGCTATCACACAAAATGCCGAGGAGATTGGTTGGTTATGGAGAAGATAGAGTCGGGGAGGAGATTGGTTCCGCTTATGTGAGAAGGTGCTGGAATGGCATTTGGCGATATTAAGTTTCAAAGAATTTTTGAGGCACCAGATCGAAAAACTATCAAGATCTTGTTGAAGGAGGAAAGAGTCATGGGGAGAGGAAATGGTTTTGAAAAATTTGGTATCGTCGGCGGACCGAGATGGCTGCCTTGTGGAACTCCAGAGGTGGCCAAAAATGGAGCGGAGTGGGCTGACCTAAAACGAACACTGTAAAAACGGTTTTCGAGGTAAGACGATATCCATTTTAACAGTATGGGTTCAAAGCCGAGGGCAGACAATTTAAAGATGATTAACCGATGAGAGATTTTATCGAAGGCTTTGCTAAAATCGGTTGCAACTACATCGACTTCTTTGCCATTCTCTAGGGCAGAGAGGGCAAAGGATACGAATTCAACGAGATTTGTGGTGGTTGACCTACTCTTTAGGAAGCCATGTTGTCTAGGGGAAATAAGTGATTTGCATTGGAAGCTTAGAGGTTCATACAAAATACTTTCGAAGAGTTTGGGTATATGGGAGAGTTTAGCGATGGGACGATAGTTGGTTATTTCATTTTTGATCCTTTCTTGTGGATCGGGGTTATGAAGGAGGATTTCCAAGCCTGAGGAAATTCTCCTTGTGAAAGGGATAGACGGAAGAGATTAGAAAGGGCAAGGGAAAGAGAGGAAGAACATTTTTTAAGAAATATGGCAGGGAGGCCATCTGGGCCGGGTGTGAATTCGTTGAAAGAAGTAGCTAACAAATATTTATCAGCTCCTCCTACTAGTGTAGCGAGTGAGCAATTATTCAGTTTTGCCGGACAAATTTATGCTAATCGGAGGGCTAATTTGCAGGAAGAAAATGAACAAAAACTTTTGTTTCTTGCATTTAATATTAAGTTATTTAATTTTGATTATTAATTCTACCTAGGCTTTTGGATTCTTTTTACTGGTTATTTTTTGTTTTTATTTCTTTGCTAAGCATTCGTTTTGATTGTTTCGTTTATGTGTTATTTAAAAGAGTCTACTGCAATAATTTACTGGCTATTTTGCTGTTTGTGTCTTTGTAAAATAAATTAATAAAAAAGAAAATATCTACCGATCAATTTTATCAAACTGATCACTATATTTTAGGCTCTTTAGCATTTTGAAATACAATCTCCATTAGCCGGCCGAAGGTGATGAAGAAACCGAAGTTCGGCTTCGGCTTTGGCCAAAAAATTCACCTTCGGTCGGACTCTAGTTAAAGCTGGATGAACGACTGCCGTATATAACAAACCTCTAAGTTTCTGTCACGTAATTTACGATACTATTTCAGATAAAATAGAAAAGTATGCCGATTGAAGATAATCAAAGCTATTAAGTCACTAAAGTGGTCACTATTTGATCAAAAGATGTTTAGGGAAATTATCAGACCTAACACGGAGCAACGGAGGACTTTAAAGGGTTTGCTATTAGGGCACTGTCTTTGTGACTCATACATATTAACAAATATATGGTCTTTGATCTCAGAGTCCGGCTCATATAAATATGCAAGGCAGTAGGCGTCTGCATATATATATAGACATTTCTCTTTTGTTTCAAAGCACTTATTATATTACCATTGCATATAAAAAAAGGCAATGTAATTTACTATATACTCATTTTTTACATAATAAATTACGTCGAATTAAAGATTTAACACACACTAACTTCACGATGCCTTACACTTAAAATTTAAAAAAAACTTTTAAATAAAAATAAAATGTAATAATTTGGTAGTCAGTGTTAATTTCAGTTATAAAAAAATCATTAACGTCCGCAGTAGACCTACCAAAGGAAACGACGTTTGAATCTGCATGTGGAATGTTAGGTCTCTTAACAAACCTCCTACAGCCAAGCAATTAACGGAGGCTCTACACTGTGTTTACAATAATAAGATTTGAAACAATTTAGGAAATGTTTTTTGGCATTCAGTGCATTGGGAATTTAACTCAACAAAGTGAAGATAGAACATGAGCTTTTCAGAAAAGAATCTGTCGAACTTTTCAAGCACGAATGAGGGTTACAGAATTGCGAAGAAAATTTTAGAGTTGAATCGAATTCTCACCACCTGAGAAGGGGAGGCAATCTTTGTTGTGACAACACCGATAATCATGCCTCTCTTCAGTAGAGGCACGTCTCATTTCTTTTATGGTTTATGGTTATAAGCTTAGCAACTAACTTCCTCAGTAAATATTATGAAGATCTAGAAAGCAAGCTACGAGTATCCTTATATGGAAAGTATAAGTACAATATACACGCATGTACTGGTAGGACAGTGACTTTCAATGACATCACTAGATTTCTCTGATAGCGTTAAATGTTTAGGAGTTGCTCTAAATAAAAAAAAACAGTACTGGAACTCTCACATTCAAAATTAAAGAAACAGAACTATACAACAAAAATCGTGTTTTGGTTATGAACTATGACGGTTTGGCGTAACGTCACTTATATTTCCGTAGAATGGTAAACGAAAGTGAATAAAAAAAAACAAGAATAACGAAGCTGCAAGATTAACATATATTGGCATCATATAAACTACGCAAACATGCTCTATGGTAGTTACACATTGCTGAACAATAGTAGTGCAAATGCAATGTGGTAGGATTTACTCAGTGTGGGCAATCAGGTTACATGGTAATTCTCTCGAATCTCCCCCAGACCGAAATGACGCAGTATACGATTTTATAACCTACATAATATACTTTTGTAGAAGACTAGGAAACTAGGGAATCCCTGGAAAATGGCCTGGTAAACGCTTAAGGATATACGAGTAGTATACTGATTTGTTTTAATTGGAGTCTTAGTTAAAAAGCGCTTAAGGCTGTGCTCTGCATAAAATCTGAGGGTAACTTGACGAAATGGTTATATTAGAGGTGCGAATCCTTGTGTGCTATCCCTAGCCCTAACCACAACGGCCCACTGAACAGGTGAAAGAAGCGGCATCGAACATGCTATGACATGTTAAGACAACCATACACTTCGTAGCTACTATCTTCAATTTCGAGGCTATCTAACTTCTTGAACTGAAACTGAGTGGTGAATTTGTGCTAACTGTGAGATTATTTGCCCCCTATGACGTATCTTTTTCAAAATTATTATAATCCTTGAGAACATTACTGTATGAGAGACATCGAAGAGTTGCTAACTTCCCTTAAAAGATCTCAGAGGTCATAATGGTTATTTCTGTTTATCAGCAAAACAAGAATTGAAAAAAGAAATATTTTTACTGCAAAGGGTTAAGGAATAGATACATCTTTCAATGGAGATAACTCTTAAACCGTGATAAAAATTTTGCAAAAAGATCTCAGTCTACAGTTCTATAAGATCCAGTTAGAGCAGATACTTACACCGCGAGAGCATGGCTTGTGACGGGAGCTCACTAAATTGGTGTGAAGTCAACCCTTATTTTTATGGAAAAATGCTGTGTCGGGGCTCGTCTTGGGCATACGAGCAAATTGGCAAAATTGCTGTTGTGAGAGACAAATCCAGAGGAACTCGTGAGAGTCAATTACATCTACGAGTATAAAGCACAATTTTTAGTGTGGCTTTCATGCTCGTGCCATCATCGGTTCTATTTTTTTTTTAACGAGGCCAGACTTGTAGAGTAGTGGATGGTCAATGTTACCGGATAATGTTGAGTGATTATTTCTTCAAAAAAATTAATGCCATTGATCCAGATACCTAAGTTTTTAGAAAAAACAGGTAAGAACAAATATTTATAATCGAAAATTGTTTTATTGTTTTTCAAAATACTCTATTGTACATGAATATCCATACACTTTTGTGTATCAACCGTTTCTTCATGTGTCGAAAAACTTTGACCTCGCAATTTATTTCTGATGTGCGGGAATGAAAAGAATTTATTTGGTGACAAATCAGGGCTGTACGGCAGACGAACTAAAAATTCGATATTTTGAATGCTTAGAAAGTCATTTGTTTGAGCCGATCTGTGAGAGCGTGGTGGAGAATGATCCATGTTCAGCGGTTGCTTTTCCGTATTTCTATTAAAACTTCGGGAAAACAACTGAAGGTGTACCATTCCGAACTGACCGCTTTACGTTGTTTTCATGGCACCGGCGATATTCTCGGTTTTTCTGAAGAAACAGGCTTTGAAGTGCTTCGTGAGCGAACAACTTCTGTTGGATTTGTCTCGTATTGAAAGACCCATACAGTCGACGGCTCATATGCATAGATGCAAGATTCATCACATATCATGATCTTACAGACGTCTTTTGAAGCACCGCGATCGAATTTATTCAACATTCCGGTAGACTAATCGACGGCGGTATCCAACGCGAAAAAATCTTTTTGACGTCCAAATGTTTGTGCGTCACGATATGACACACGATGTTCTTGCAATATCAGTTCCCGCATAGCAACAATGTTTTATGGCACAACAACCGATTCACGAAATTCGTCCTGAAGCGAACGACGACCACGATTGAATTCGGAAAACCAGCGAAAAACGGTGGCTCGGGATGGTGCTTCATCGCTAAAAGTCGAAGCGAGTTGTTGTTTGCACTCAGTCACTGCCATCGTTATATTCATACGGCATTTGCAATAATTCAGTGTACGAACAACTGATGGATAGCGGGTTTTGAGTGTGCAGTTTTCTATTTTTGTAAAGGCACAACACCTACAGCAATTTGATCCAGTAAACTAACACCAACATTTTTACTTCTCACCCTTGCTTAGCCACTTGCGATTGCAGCGTTTAATGTCGAATTTGCCGTTTAAAGATACTTCTTTGGTATTTTTTGTTCTTTGCTACATCAAGGTAGTAGTCTAAGCCGATGTTGGTTCCTAGAAATTTTCGGTTATTCAAAGTACTGTGTTGTGATGTGACTGTGATGATAAATTCGGTTGATAATTTTTGAAACAAATCCTAAATTGTTCCCTTAAAAAGCTAGTAATCAAGACATTTTGAAATACCTCTTTATGAATTTTAAATAAGAAGTGATTTTCTCTTCAGCTTAATTTAACTAATTAATGTACATTTCCAATTCAGTCTTTTATCTCTCCTTCGAAATACCATTCAGCCTATATCTATGAAATTGAAATGAGTATACTAAGCAGTACATACTCGTATCAGTGTGTACGCGTACTCGCAACGTATGTATCATATATTGTTCGTATGCATATTTAGCTCTTTCATTAAAACGAATCCGCTAAAGACTCTTATTAATTCGTCGCATCTTGAAAATTCTTTTAAATTGATACTCTGCCTTCATATCCATCATTTTAAATAATGTCTAGCTAGAAGGTTGGAATTTCACAAATCTATCTCGACTACGTTTATATGTTAAGCGCTCAATGGTCCAAAGTGTGTGCGCCATAGATTTAAGCGGCATACTCGTATCTCGGATGGCTTGTTAGATCTTCAATGAATTAGTAACCGCATGAAGAATCTAACAAATATTTCTACTTCTCCTTCGTACTCGTACAATAATTTGCCTTCAATTAAATTTAATTCGTTGCAAGTTGTCTTAATAGGGTTTTTGCTGAAGCTTTAGCGAAATTGCTCTTGTGGAAAGTTGGTGTACACGAGCTAAAAAATTATAAAATCATAGAACGTCTACGAGTATCTTTTTACTTTATGTCTCCCAATTTATTCAATTAAAAATAGAAAAGAAAAGAATTTTTTTTCGCATTGACGGTCAGTATGCAAGATAACTATCTGATTGACTTTGCTTTGTGGGTGATTCTCTTTAAATTAGCATTTGTTTAGGGCGTTTATTTTCGGCACAATAGTTTTGCGTGTGATGTTCTTGGCGGGAACGACGACAAATTGTTGCAATCATTTCGTTAAACGACCAATATTTTGCTTTACACGTACATATAACATACTATATATGCACATATATTGTAGTTCATGCCGGCTATGGTTTCTTACTTGACTTGATTTGTTGTATTTTGCTATCACACTCCCACGATAAAGTCGCCTTTAACCAATGCCTTGAGTTGCGTCGTCTTCGCCGTTGTCGTCGTTGTCGCATTGTATCGTAGTCGTCATGCTCAAATGAATAGTATTGAAAAAAATTCTTTAGTTTTGTCTTTTGCTAAAATATATTTCTATGTAGACGTATCTGCAGATACAGATACACTGTTAATTTATTGCAATTGGCTGTGAATCATCATGATGATGATCTCTCCCTCGTATCTGTGAATTTTATTGCGCAAAGCGCCCCCGCAAGGAAGTTCTACTTCCTGCTTTAATTGGATCGTAATTGAAGGTTGTGAAGATGAAGAATTTGAGCCGAATCAATGCCCATGGCTACGACTACTTTCGTTCCAGATCGCCATTGATGCATTACGAAGAATTACTTCGTCTTCATTTTAAATGTATCTGTTTGAATAGGTATACTCGTAAATGCAGATACATATTCGTATGTGAAGGCAGCGCCACTTTCACACCATCACGGTCCATTGATCCTGTGATGTCTGAACATCTAATGCACAGCTTAATTATCTTCTAATTCAATAAAAGTCGTTGAGTACTGATGTCTGTGACGATGACTTCCTGGGCTAACGTTTCTATCGATACATTCGGATAGTCGTCTCCGTCTCCGATGACATTGCGCAGAAACTCGTATGTACTCGTAGTATGAGTTCAATTGTTTCAGAACACCCAATGAGTATTGTAGGTGTTTTGAGCCCTAGACCCTGGTTGGGTGCGATTGCATCTGTCTAGTGCTCAATAATTTTTCGCCTACATTAAGTCATTGACAGAAATTGGATTTTAATTTAGACGTTGTGGATGGAAAACGATTTCTTTTATCGCTTGGAAATAAAATCTGGGCTTCATATTATAATATTCATATTACTCTCAATTTGTGCAGCTGAATATTTTAACTTCTACTTCCTAAAGTGTACAATCCTCTATGGCATAGCTCGTGTTACACGAACACGCAAATTCACTTTAAATTTCCATAGTAAATGGTTCACGGGCGTAACCAACGAAACGTTACAAAGAAGTAGTCGTATCTAATTTTGAGAATTTTTTGAAAATAAGTTGCAATTGTTAGAAACTCCAAGCATTGGCAGACCTTCTATTTATAGAGAAACGGGGGTAATATCGTATCATCATTTCCTCGCGGTACCTGTTGGAATGCTACATATCTAGTAGTGAAGTGAAGACGAAAGTATGCCTATTCTGATTATAACATACGAACTGATTCGTTTAAAGATGCCTTTTAGAACCTTGGTAAGAGTTCTTAAAAAGGAGGACATTCTGTGAAAGAATGGTAAATAAAGACATAATGTGCACCTTAGCCTTCCAAAAATTCAATGCCGAAATAAAATAAACCAGTGGCTGAATTGACAATAAGAGATCGTATCTTTCGCCTACATTTTATAGTGCCTGCAGTAGCATATAGTGGCTTAGGGCCTGCAGTAGAATAAGGGACCTACATAAAAGAGGCGCTGCGAAAGTTGAAGAAATCAGTTCATGAACACGATATATGCGCGATAAAGGAATTGAAAGTTATTATGACAGGAAACATATCTGTAAAATTGACCAAAACATAAAGGGGACATGAAGATTAATAAAGCACGTACTGCGAAGACGAAAAATAAAACATAGTTTTAGAATCGCAAAAAGAAATGAGTGGCCCATATTCTGCTGTCGAGCAGAACGAACTACCTAATTGAAGCAATCCTCCCACCCGTGAGGCGCCCTTGATAACCATGTCTAATTAAACTGTGGATATGTGAACCCAACTTTGCTAAGCGGAACTGAACTTACTTTGTTTAGCGTAAAAAATCCAAAAAATTTAATTCTTCGGTTATGAACGTGCACTTAAGGTCTTAGAAGCCTACGCTAAAACGAAACCCTCTAATAAAACCGTCTACAGTCTCGAATAAGATCAAATCCACTATTTTCCATTCAAAAATATAATATAAAGAAACTTAAAGACACCCAAACACCTGGGGATCTGAAAAATACAAATCGAAGAAAAACAATTGGATAGATCACGCAAGAAGTATATGAAAAACTCCAAAATTCCTGTAAATCGCAATTGCTATCAAATATTTGAAGGAAGATTTGTCATAAGAATTAGGGTACGGTCTCTTGGTCAAAACAAACTTTTACGATGGAATAAGAAGAAAATCGAAAAGCGTGTCGTCGAGGTTATCTATACTTTACTAAAGGGAAAAAGGATGCGTTAAAGGAAGAAACCTCTAACCAAAGCTTGCAGTAGACATATGGTAAGTCTGTGCTGCAGAGAAAATTCCCATCCAATCAACTTAAACAAAGTGAGGTCCAAATAAAAATGAATCAAATCTGTAGAAGCAGTTGGCTTGGACAGCGTGCTTGTAGGAAATGCGTAGCCTCCTCATCCGATTACCTGTAAATTTTTTTCGATATATCAATGTCCAATAAATGTGAATGTGAGTATCCTTCGACCCTGATGAGGGAAGAACCCCTGAAGTGCCCCAAGTTCAGGCCGCATATTCAATCTACACTTTCTTTTCATTGCTGAAAACCCCTCATACAAAGGTTAGTGGTTAGTGGTGTCAGAGTACTTATAACCGAACAGAACTCTGTCTAAAATGTAAAATTTGGATGTAAAGCAAAAAAGACGTTTGGTACCTCTCTCTGACAACGAAATTTGAATTAATGATGGCCGCTTCGTAAATTGCAGTCACTTGTCCCATGCTGTGCAGGTCCATAGTCTTGCCTAGCTTTATTTTGACATTTGAGCTCATTTGCTACGATGATTTTACGAGTAATTTCACATTTATGTTAAAGAGACATAAATGTTCTCAATTTTGCTCTCTATATTTAGATGAAAGCCCACTGACAAAATTACTCTACAGTATTGTATCTGAAACGGAAATCAAAGACATATCTACTGCTTTTTATTCGGAAATGTCAGAGAAGGAAGTCCTACTTATTGAGAATTATTTCGGCTGCTGGGGACTCATGAGCTTCCATAGCAGTTAATGCTAACCGAGATGGAACATTCTCATTTTTTTTTACTGGGGAAAAAATTATGCATGTTTCAAGATAGTCAGAAAAAGGACGTCGCTCGAGATTTTGCAGGAAGACTGTATCTGATATCCGAAGTTTGTGTACCGTGACTAAAAGTCCTCTTAAAGATACGTTCATAGGCGTATGGTGTTCCACTTTGAAATACGGAAATGGGAGGGAGTTAAAGAAGGATAAATAATTTAGATAAAGGTCGACTGTTGCTTAGCTCCTTGATCATTTCGAGACAGATCTCTAGATTCGCGAACTCCTTCAATTTTCCACACCACCTTGATGTAAGCCAACACCGAAAAGGCTAAATTATCCGCCTAAAGTTTCATCTTACGCCAAAAGAAATAGAGCTGCCGCTGCACTTGGTACAAAAATATGAATACATAGCTTATTTTATTGTTATCAATTTATATGTTGTATAATTGTTTAAGGAAACACCAGTTACAATCAATACTTTAATTTGTATACATCCTAATCCATTAACAAAAATTTATTTCCATTATGTTTCGATATACATTTTTTATGTCCTTTTTTAGAGACCGTAAACTCCCTACTTCATCTGTCCTACACCATTTTCATTTATTATAAATTCGCATGTATGTATTTGAGGAAGTTTGCTGATATGAATGTGTACTGAATTTTTGAACTTTCACAAGCACATGTGGGCCCAGACAAAATGCAGGAAACGGCGACGTCAACAGATTTTAAGAAGGGCGATGATCCACATCAAGGCTTAATTAACCAACAACATAAGTCTGATATGCACCTCGAAGTGAAGTATGCACAAATAAGGATGGGAACTTCTAGAGACTGTTTAACAGCGATGCTAATCCATATTCCGCGGTCAGGTAGAATAAATCTATTCAACATGGACGAATAACGACAGCAATTCGGTCCATCCAACCAACAAGACTGTTGGAGCAGACGACATCTTGCCTGAAATACAGTACTTGTATTTGTAATTGTATTTAAATTAAAATTACATCAGTACTATGAGATAAGATATCTTTTAAAAGCTCAGTTTTCCAGACGATATAAATTTTACGTTAAATTAACAATTAGGGTAGTCAAAGTAAAGCAGTGGATATTGATTTGGTAAGGAGAACACTCCTTAGTTTGTGAAATATGGTCTGATGAATGTTTACCCTATTAATATAATTTCAGGGTTTGTCCGATCATACTTGAAAGGATTCTGCGGAATGTGAGTTTATTGTAAGAGGTTTATATCAAAACCTTAATATAAAAGTATTCGGGAGCATATATGCTAATAAGGAGACACCAACGGCTTTGATTGTAAGCCATAACGAGGAGATATTTATTTATTTAGAAACGAAACAAATACGAGTAGCTATTCGATAGCTTCGATAGGCAAATAGCTTTTATTGTAGGTTGAAGCATATCCTCGACTAGAATTGCCAACTCAGATAGTAGATTTCTTACCAAATTGTTTAATTTTAACCAGTAGACTTTTTAAAGATGACAGCATTTTTTCTTTCTACACTTTTTCAAAATCTGCTTCTATTCTGGCTTGAGTTTTTTATGCATTTGAAAAAAAGACATCCGTAATAGGCTTCGTGCCTACAAAGGTCATTAGCTCAATTCCTATGGCTCGGGCCTCCAAAGTATGGGCCACGGATTAAGGTAGCATATGAACCAGCAGCGGAAGTGATGTTTTACCGCAAGTCAGATCATTGCTAGACGTAATACTGCTAATACTGTTAGCACATTTGCAGTAGAAATGGTTTGGACTTCATAGTTCACATCGATTTTATAAATGGCATTCTAACGAGCTGCTGCAGACGAAGAGTCCGTAATATGTTTAACGATTGAGATGAAAAATAAACACCTATGACATCGAAGGTTGGGTGTTGTAGAAATAGACTAGGCACTAAGAGGTATCAACTTGCCGATTCCCAATGTTGTAACTGTTTCTACACATCAATTGTTCTTGTTTTAAATCCAATAGTAACCATCGGGTGCTGGTCGATGTCCGCCCAGACTCGACTTGACAACTTATAAGAACGAATGCTGACAAGTAGACAAAAATAGCGGCACTATAAACGAGACAGCGGATGAATTCCTCTGATGGAATCAGCGGTGAAGTAAAATCCCGGAACACAACAAATAAGACCTTATCCGGGCTACTTGGCGGTTCCCGAACGGATTACTGGCTTCTGACTAACCTACTCCGCGTCCTAGAGGTTTCTATAATGGAACTGGCCCCCCATGTTGGGCGTTGTGCCGCCGGGGTAAATGTCCAGATACTGAAAAAGTCTATAGTTACGAATCAACAGCAAGCTTCGGATACTGCAAACGAAATAAAGACATAATCTCTGGTTGTTAACGTAAACACCTGTCGTGTAGACTTAAGTTTATGAGATGCCCATATATCCATGGGAGCAAGGATAGGCCTTGCAATCGCTTACTCACATTAGAATAATACCAGAACAGAACTTGTATTGGAGGCACAAGTTCAAGCATTGGTATTGGCCGAGGCCGATCTAAAACCCCTCGCTTGTCTTAGGGTCACAGCACCCAGTAGTTATTGCAACTCTACATTGGGTCAAACGCTTCCCTCGACTTTGGGTGGAGGTGGCTTAAGTGGTAGTGTATTGGCTTCCCATTCGGACGGTTCGTACGTGGAATGTTAAGTCCCTTAATAGGCCACGTGCAGCCGAACGACTGTTGCAAAGCAGATGTTACCGCCATCCACGAAATACGATGGGATGGGCCGGATAAAAAGAGGATGAAAAACTGCGACATTTACTACGGCGATTGTTATTGACGGCAAACGCAGCGCCTATTTGGATGCGGATTTGTTGTTAGAGGCAGACTTAGGCAAGAAGTCTTGAGTTTCCGGCATGTTCACGAGCTCATCGTAATAGTCCGTTTTAAGGCTAAATTTGCCAACATTTGTATGCGCTTTATATGCGCGCACGTCCCCATAGATGAGAAGGATGACGATTTTGTTTCTTACAGCTCTTGGACAAGGCTTACGAGCAGTGCCATAGCTATGGCATTAAAATTGTCCTGGAGCTAGCAAGATACATACAAATTGGCACTTCATACAAGGCTGCTCTACGAGCAGAAGAGGAGATACAAATACCGACTTCTCAGGAGGAAAAAGAAGGAGTATGAGAAGCGCGCAGTCGAGGAAATTGAGAGATGCTACTACAGGAATGAGATTCTGAAGTTTTACCAAAAAGTAAAAAAAACATATCATGTGCACAAACCCCGAACCGAAGCCTGTAGTGAAGAAAAAGGAAAATGTACTCCATTGTATTGTACTCCAATTTCGGGCACATAAATGCCTTATATATTGAGGCCAAATTGGAGGAGTTGAAGTATTTCTTACATCACTTCAGGAAACCTAGACATTTCGCAGCAACTTAAGTAGATGGAAAATGGCTGGGTGTTTACATTTTGCTTTAACGACAGCAGATATCCTTGTGTTTTGGAAGCCGAAGAACAGAGACGTGAGTCCGTGAACGAATAAGAAAAGCAGAGAGTACTGTCGTCAGCAAAGGTATATATTGGATTAGAAGTAGCATACAAGAGATCGTTGATGAAAAGTAAAACAAGTGTCGGAGACAGAATGGAGCCCTGGGGCACACAAGCATTTTTTGCGAATACTAGACCTGAAACGATTCAAGACATCTTGAATTCAACGTTCCGAAAGGTAATTTCTAATCCATTGAAGAAGAGAGTCATCGATCCCAAAAGCACGCACTTTCAACAAAAGAGCCTGATGTCAAACTCTGTCAAATGCCTTAGAAATATCAAGTGCAACTATCTTGCTTTTGAAAGATTGATGCACGCTTTGGTTCCACATAACATCAGATCACCAGTGGACCTGTTGCTACGAAAACCATACTACCGGTCATTGAAAATTTTTCGTGTTTCGAGATATTTCATGAGCTGACGGTTTATCAGCGTTTTCCAGGAAAGAAGCGACGTAAGTGCAATGGGTCTGTAGGAGGAGAAAGAGAAAGATTCGCCTTTTTTAGGGATGGGCTGGACAAATGTTGTTTTCTATCTGCTCGGGAAGAGTTCAAAAGAGTAGGATTGATGAAAAAGCTTACGAGAAAGAACACCTCTTCAGAAGAACGGAAGATATACCATTTGGATCAGCGGATTTGTGAATATTAAGATCTTTAAGAACTCTAGCTACTACACGAGTGCGAAAGTTGATTTGTCCGATTGAAGATTCGAAGCATTCAAGTGTAGGCGGAGACAAAGCACAATATGGGAGTGTTGAGCTGGCCGCAAAGTGTTCAGCAAGCAGATTGGCCTTATCCAAAGAGCTGACATCTGGACTGTCATTATAAATGAGCTTTGGGATTGAGCATGAGACAGAATTTCTAATATTTTTGACGAACGACCAACAATTTGTACTACCATTGGGACATTGTAGTATTTTTTGCCTAAAAACTGAGGTCGTATTGGAATTTCACACGCCTAAGAAAGACGTTACAGTCATTCTCGGCTCATTTAAACCTTTTTCGGTCTTCCTCTGTCGGATTGGTCTTGCAGAACCGAAAAATCACTTCTCTAACCCTGAAAGCCTCTTTACAGCTGGAGCCGTACCATTCCCTTTCTTTCGTTATCGAGGAAACATAACGACCAGTTAAAATTCTTAAAGAAGCTGACGATCAACGTCTGGCACTCGTGTGGGCTTATTTACAAGCTGAGTCAAGTTGCTTTCCGCATTGTCTTGTCGGAGCTACCCAGAATTTTGTATATTGAAATCGCCCGTAATAACGATTTCAGTATGAGGACACAGGGATACAATTCTTTGAATGGAGTCAGACAGCGCATCAAACTCGTTAAAAGTCGAATTGCTGTCCAGTTTGGGGATTCTGTAAATAAAGCAGTAGTGGATAATTTGCTTACGGAGATGGAATTTTAACCACATGAAGTTGAATTCCGGATTGGAACATGGATCACATTGTGGTGGAATTTGGTAAGCTACATCGCTACGCACGTAGCTACGCGAGACCGCGGTGAGAGAAGAATAATGGCATTAGTTCGTAGCCAGGTAGCTTCAGATCAGAGTGATCTCAGAGGTGTAGGCCGGGATCTCCTGTATTTTACTAAGTGCCACAACAGCTGGTCTTTATTTACAGACGTGACTACCTGTTAGTCCGCGAATAACAAACATGGAATACACAAACATGGACGTTACTTAGCAAAACTGTAAAGTAAAAATTCAGAGTTGGTTTACCGAATCAATTTTTTTTAGGAATTATGCCCTTACAACAATAGCAAGGTAATACAGCAACGGCAGTGACTGAGTTCAAGCAAAAGTATAACCAGGGGGAGGAAGATTGGGATGCCCGCACTGTAATGTTGATTGCACTGCACTCACGCGTTGTGTTTTTGTTTTTTTGCCCGCTTAAGTGAATGTTTTTTTTTGATGTTCTGTTTTTTTTCAATCGCACGTGGTTATTTTTATTTTTTTTTCTTCTTCCACGCGAGGAGCGAATTTCACAAGTGCACTGGTGTGTGTTCACTTGTCGGTGGTCAGCTCAGCACTCATAAATGCAATCTTTGTCCAAAATTAAGTATTGTACATAGAGGAACACCCCAAGAGGATGTACTTTCTCCTATACTCTGGAACATATATAGTCCTCAATGGGCTGTTGTAGAGGACGGCTCTCTATAACATTCTACAGCGCGTAGTTGTGGCCTTAACGTAAATCGGCCAAAAAGTAGCAGGCCTTCTGCACAATAAAAATCAAGACACCCTGCATAACCAGCTCTAAAATTTCGACGTGCAGATTGTAATTATCCCTGCCTTCAGGTTGAGAAACACTCAGCAGTGGGAAGAGCTAAATGTAGTCTACTTGCGTGGCCTCCCGCAATGACCGCTGTAGATTGTTGTGTTTTTGAGTCTTTTTTTCCTTTATTAAAAAAATCCATGGGTAGAAAACTTTGTTAAGAAATTATTATATAACAAACAAAAAAACAATATTGGCGTTTGCTTGTTAGCGACAGAAAATACGGATTGCCCCGGCATGCACCACAGTCTCCAATATTTCTGTTGCCACCAGAAGCAAGTTCTCTCCAGTCAAGCACTAATCGGTCCAAGGAACAAATGAATGAACACTTAGGTCCAGGTTAGTACTTGGCTGGCAGAGACACTTACCCTTTGCTTGCCAAAACCAGAGTGACTTTGCTCCGATGGATCTCCTCCTTTTATACAAATTTTTGGGCACAAAGTCAACATAAATTGCGCATAAACGTGTACAATACAAAAGCATACTAGGTGTGTGCTTTGCTACATGGGTGTGTGTGTTTTTTACAAAAAAGATTTACACTATGTTTACATATTTTAATTTACAGTGTGTGTTTGCAAGTTATAAGAATAAGAATAAGTATGTATGTGATAAGCAGGCCGCTACACCGCCAATTATCTTAAATCAACTTCACTGTTGAAATGAAATGATTTCAGAAAGAAACGATTGGAGACAACGTAGGTTATTTCTCACGAACTCTCTTTCCATCTTCATACCCGACAGGCATTAATGCAGGCATCTGAGGATCTCTGCATACACAAGTCATTCAGTATACCTACATACTACACAGTCTTCCAAGCCGGATCAGCCTCAGGAAAAGCGATATTTCCAAATTCGCAAACATAATTCGCACTGTGCCGTTGGAAAATACGCACATCGATTGGGTATTTGCCACATTATTTTCTGCTGGAGCTACAGGGACGACGAGCAGGATAAATCCGTGACGTCTGCAATCCCTGGAATTTTATAACTTCCGAAATCTAGATGATTTCTGATCTTTGAGGATCACTTTGACAAATTTACCAGGAGATCTTTTTAGTTCAAAGAGGAGCTAGATGCCTTTTCACACTTTCCCAGTGGTATCCCAGTGGACCTACAGCTGGTCAAAGTGCGCCTCAATAGTATCATAGGTTCAAACTAGGTTCCAAATTGTGCAATTACATTTGCAATGATTTTGTCTGACAATTTATCAAAAGACATATCTGAATGTCAAATCTAGCATGGGAAAAAATAATCAATGAATTTCTTTTCAATATAAAATATAAAAAATTAATAATAAAAATTTCAAAAAAATTAGTAAGTCTTACTTAAATCAACATAAATGAATGTAAACCAACTTGACAGCAAATTGTTCTGTCAACTTTGTTAAATCGTTTGTTTTAGTTATTGTCTATTAGTCTATTATAAAACGCAACTTCGAGCGCAAATTTGTTGAAATTGGACAATGTATGGAAATGTGTGAAAAGTTGCGCAACGTGGGAGGCAATTTCGGAAAGTAGCGTAATTTCGTTTAGTGGGGACATATTTTAGTATTACCATATATTAACTAAGTGTCTGCGAACAAGTGACAATCTTACTGCATATTCCAAAAGCACAGAGCTGAATTCATTTGTGGGTTGATAAAAAAAAATCTCAAATTCAATTAGTTTTTGAGAAGAAATCAACGAATCGCTTATTTCTTCGCGAATAATTGAATGCTGTTTCCGATAATGTTAAATTTTAGTTGCATTCCACAGATGTGGAATCCAATCTACATTCGCACGACCAAACCATTCGGGCAAATTTGATCTGAAAACATAAAGCGAATGACAATTTGTATTCGCAAATCGTTGCGATGAATGATAAATAAATGTTTACGAAGAGTCAAAATTTGCCAGTACCTATTCGCAGTTCGCTGGGCTGTGAATAAACCTAAAGCTCCCGACGAAAATGATCCACTGTCAAAAAAAAAAAGCAACCGCGATTTCCAAATGCAAACATTCACTCAAAACGCTCTTAAGTGGCTAAAGCTAATAAAGTCTCTGGGATTTCACGGGTGACCAGATAAAAACGGCAGGAAAAAAGATGTAAGTAAAACAACAACGGTGTGAGATATAAAACTGATCGATTGATTGAGACTAAGGACTTGACGTAGCCTCAGAGAAAATAATCGAGTGGGGTCAAATCGCATGATCGCAGCGGCCAATTGATGAACGCTGATGAACGTGAGATGACCAAGTCGCCAAATTTCTCCTTCACAACTTCGAGTGTTGTGTCGCTGGTATAGCATGTGGCGGCGTCTCGAATATATCGATGTAGACAAGCTCTGACCACAAAAAGTCGGTTAACATCGCTTTATATCTGAGACCATTGATGGTAACGGTGTCTACTTCCTCATTTCGAAGGAAATAAGCTCCGATGATGCCGCCATGTCATAAACCGCACCAAACAGTCAATCATTGTGGATACATTGACGCTTGGCCGAACACTTTTTGATTGTATTCGCAATTTTTCTTGTTGACATAGTCGCTGAGCCGAAAATGGGCTTCGTCCGGGAAGATGATTATTTGGCCAAAATCCGGATCTCCTGCCAACATTTCAGCGCCCATTTAGCAACTCACGTCATTTTCTATGGCCGTCCGGCTTCAATTCCTGCGTCAGCACAATCTTATATGGATGTAAGTTCAAATCGAACCGCAAATTAGACCGGGTTGATCCTCCGGCGATGCTCAATTCAGCTGATAGGCACCGAATCGACATTGATATAATTCACTGTGCTCTTTTATCTCCCCAAAAATTTCAGAAATTTATGAAATGGCTTGTTCTAAAATTTTAAAATAAAATTCTACCTTAAATCTTTCTTGAGGTTCTATAATGGGCTCATCTCTTTTTTCGTAGGAAAACTGAGTTGCCCTTTTTCGGGACCGCAGGACTGTGATAGCTGGAAAAGTACAGGGAACTTTTATATCAACAGCAATGATCCTAGCTTCCTATAAAATCAAGGTGAATTTTTCATCATTTCTCAATTCTATGAGAAATTGTTTTGTTGAACCCAAAATCTTGACTGCCAGCTTGAGGCACATATTCCGTTATTGAAAGAACTTGCTAGCAATATTAATCCTATCTAAAATTGTGGCAAATTACAAAGCAGCAAATATAATAAATCTAAAATCGGTTACCTAATCGCCAAGGGACTGGGCCATATTTTTGAATTTAGGGTCGTCAGTTTGTGATAGTTCAACAAGGGCTTCATAAACTTCTCCTAAGTATACGTATATTGGCATCTATTCTGCTCTCCCATCTGGTCGTACATAGGGGTTTTAGTGTCAAACTTATAAGATGTTTTTTCAGAACCGACCATCTGTTTACAGAGCTAGAGAAAAAAACTCTCAACCGAGTCAAAAAAACATTGAACATCATCAAGGATAACTAAATTCAGCGAATGCGAGGAGCATGGGACGAACAAAGCTCTTGGCTCCAGAGCTTTAATTCTAGCTTGCATACCACAATGTTTGTGTTGCATGTTTGTGTTGCATTGTCATATCCTTGGCCCCTGCATTTTGATAGCTCAGTTAATCCATACCCGGTTGTCTCTTCTGCAACTAAAAATCCTAAGAAGTAGTCCTTAACTTCTAGGATTTTTTGGTCTTGATCAGCTATTCTAATGTAATGTTCTGATTCAACTATTTTTATTAAAAGACGTCTTTATTGGACGAAGCTTACTTTATTAATAACTTTGAAATTCGACAGTGTCGTTACTTTATGAGATAGTGTCGCTAGCTTAACTTTTGCATTCACGCGAGTGGTATCCGATAACCAGACTGTGGGGATGTGCCATGTGCCCGCGCCTGGCCATATGAACGAAGTCGAGTTCCATTCATAAATGTTTTGATTGTACTTCAAGCCGATAATAAAGTTTTTGAAATATCTCAAATTTTTTGCGTTTTATTTAAAAAAAAAGTTGTCAAGTCCTTATTGGAAAACCCGATATAACAATTATGCACCTGTTTTAAAGCAAATATTAAAATCAGGAAAACTAAAATTAAATCTCTCTATTGTGTAAACGTATAAGAATTTATCTATCATATTTTACAACCATTCTGTATCTATTCAGCAACTAAAAAGTGATGCCATTAGGTTGCTGTCTATAATAAGATAAACTTTGGTCAACTTATTTTCTTTTATAGGTTGTTAAATTAGGTAGTCGAATCCAATGATATAACTATGGTGATTTGTAAGAAAAAAAAATCAAATCTGAGTGGTTGGGCATAACCAGATTTTACGCCAGTAATTAGTTTTATGGCGGCAATCGGTCAGAAAACGAAAAAAAATTACTAAAAGTGACGAAAATGCGCCGTTTTGTCACTTACTTCTTCTTTAAGATAGGACTTATGATATTCGTATGTTGCCATGCCGTTGCCCATAAAATACTTTCTTGGGTAGTAGCGCATACGAGGAGTAACTACCTCTTGAGTTGGTAACGATAATTAATTAATATTCAATTATTATCCCGTCGTCAGATCTGGGAAATAACCAAATGAGATAGTGTTCAGTTGTTCTGCACTCAACCCAGGGTCCGTCACCTTCGTGATTTGATAAAAAAAACAATGTTAATGAACCCTACTATATTTTCTTCACCCTTATGACCTCCCAACACAGGCAACTCTAAAGGATAGTACGGGCAAAGGGTAGAAGGGATAGCTGCTAAATGGCTAGCGTGAGCTCCGGAGGGGATCTTGCTGCTAAATGTGGCCAACCGCAGTTACAATTTTTACATACCTTATTCTAGATGGTAGTTGAGTTGAAATTTTAAGTAAGGGACCCGAATTTGTCCAGAACGAATTTCCGATTTTGGTGATCTTCCAATCGCTACGAACCTGTAACAAAAAAAAAACCTAAATTGCCATTCCGAATTTCTTTGCAACAAACAGAGAGTATATCTTTCCATTTGTGCCTAGCATTGGATCACTAGAATATACACAGTCCGCGGGTATAGCACGATGCTACCGCTTTCACAAAAAAAAGTTAAGTTAAATAAAAATTAAACGATCTTGCGCCATCCGCAGGATCATCTTACGCCCCTATCCGTTCATATCTATATTCTTTAGTTATGTATTCTACGTGAAATACCCAAAGCTGAAAAACAAAATTAAATGACTACTCTTCCCAATAAAGTTCAGCTTCTGATGATTCAAATTGACCATTTAAATATTAGTTACTGATCGGGTTCAATGTAAAACAATAACTATAAAATTTATTTCATCGAAAGCGATGGGAGAAAATAAATACGAGTAGATGCGATAAATAGTGGGGAAAATAGAGAAGAGTCTACACTTCGGTGAGTTTACGATGGCGGCCTTCCTCGATATTGAAGGAGCCTTCAATAATGCGGAGTGCATCGGCATTAAATCCGCTCTAGTAGACGCTAATATCGAACAAGACGTTACAAATTGGGTTTGCAACATGCTTGCTATTACGAAAATAAACTGTTCCATTGATTAAAGCTCATTGTCTGTAACGAGGGAACCCCACAAGGGGAAGTCATATTACCTCTACTGTGGGTGCTGGTTATCAATGACGTCCTTAAAAAGCTTAGTACAATGGCTGTAAGTGCTACGGTATACGCAGATGACGTGCTCATAATAGTGCAGGGAAAATACTTAAATATTTTAATCGAGATTATGGAGGTTGCTCTGAAGACGATCAGCACTTGCGCAAAAAGGAGTGGTTTCAGTGCTAACCCTTCCAAAATGGAATTGGTTCTTTTTACCAGAAAGTACAAGACACCGCAATTCAGACTCCAAAAACTCAATTGTCCCTCTCGGACAGTGCTGAGTATCTGGGTGTGATTCTGGACAAAAAACTGAATTGGAATCTTCATGTAAGAACCAAAGAAGGCTGTTCTGCAAAGAAAAATAGAAAAAATTTGGGGCTGGCTGTATACGGTGGTGGTAAGACTCATACTTACATACGGCGCACTAATAGGGTGGAAAACAACAAACAAGAAAACGGTTTACGGAAAATTAGCGGCGGTTCAAAGAACGGCTTCCATAGCCATTACAGGTGCGCTCCGTACCATCCCTACGGTAGCATCGGACACTTGGACACCTTTTTGCACCTAACACAGCTTGATTTACAGATCGAGAAACTTGCTGGCAACAGCGCAATACGGCTCACTAATCTGGGTTACTTCAAGAGCAGCAGTTTTGAACATGGCAGGCAGCTACTTCCAGGCAATCCAATTCTAACGGATGAAATTCCTTCCTAGTCGACTTCGACATTCCGTACGATATAATTTATCCGGAGAGGGAATACTGGGGAAAAAATGCAATAATCAGGTCAAATGAAATTATAATTTTCACAGATGGCTCAGAAACAGGGGAAGGAATAGGTTCTGGTTTCTTCTCAGGAGACTTCCCAGAACTAAGAGTGTCTATAAGACTACCGGACACAGGCAGTGTCTTCCAATCATAGGTGGGATCGGTATTCAAAAGAGATATCGCTATCTAAATCGATAGTCAGGCTGCACTCAAGGCAAGAGAATCCACCAAAGTCAACTCCGATACACTCAGGAGCTGTAGCATAGTGCTCAAGGCACTATGCAGTCAGAACCGGGTAAGACTATGCTAGATACCAGGACACTGCGGTATTAAAGGAAATGAACAAGTAGATGAGCTTGGAAAAGGTTACCAACATCAAACCACACCCTTGCATAGTGAGGGGCACTATCGAGGAAAAACTCACAAAGACTGCCAACCTGGTCAAGTCTTGAAGGACACAGGGTATCTAATCATTTCTGGCTGCCTTTTGACGGCAAAATATCTTGGAAGTTAATAAAATTAAACAGGGACAAGATTAGGACAGTAATAGGAATTCTGATAGGATACTGCCTCCTGCGGAAATTCGGAAAGTCGGAAAGAGACTCAAATTGTCAGATACGGATATTTGGAGATCCTGCGGTGATCTGCAAGCTGTTGAGGACATAACACACATACTGTGTGAATGCGGGGCAATATAGCGTAGTCGAAGAAAATGACTAAATGGTTGAGGATTTGAAGGGGGAGAGGTGTATAACTCCATATTTTTTCTAGCCTGGGCGATCGATCGTTGGTACTCGGAATTGCTTGTATCTTTTCTCCTAGGTGATGAATGTGCGCCTTCTTCATAGATATGTACACTTTCTGGATTTTGTGCAGTTGCTGGCTTCTGTGCACTTGCTAGCTCTTGTGCGGAGTCTCTTGCGGGAATTTGTTATGGTCTTTGTTACAGCTGGTTCGTGGATCTTGGCGCAGATAGTTTTATCATGAGTTGGATATCAGGTATTCGGATTATAGCTGGTTACGTCTAGCAGCGGTTCTGATCTTGTCGTATGGTTTCTCACACTGCCTTCTTGTGGACTATTTTAAAAGTCGACACTTCCAGGTTGACTTGGTTGGAATAACCATTTTGCTTAGTTTACTCTTTTCATTGCTTTCATTCACTATAGCTAATCACCTTCCCTTTTTTTTCGTTTTCACCCTCGGCTTTCTTTTTCGATTTATCCAGTAAATTTTCTAGTAAATTTTCTTCACTCAGTTTTTCTTTAACACAGTTTCAACAACCCTTTCCTTTTATATTTCTTAACTCAGTAGCTTTTTCATCCGCAAAACCGATTTGGTTTGCTATTTTTTCTCATTACTGAACTCTTTTCTTCCGCAAAACCAAGCTAATTACTCACTGAGATTTTAGAAAGAAGCAATTCCGTTTTTCCAAGCTTGTTCCGAATTATGATTAATAGATTTAAGATCATTCACCCCCAGAACTTTGAAAACATATGTTTCATTTTTTTTTTATTTGAATGCCGAATAAATATCGTATGTATGAACCCTACCAAGAGCTAAGGGTATGACGAACAACACCAACTGGAAAGGGGACATTCCAGTATATGGAAAAGGAATAAAAGAAAGGTTGTTGTAATCGACATTATTACTGCATTACTTTGATCTTAACGGAAGATGGTACTGTTAAAAATCGTTTTTTTTCCTGTTATTGTAATGGATATGCATATCACACGTACATGTATGCCGTATGGACATATGTACTACTTAGGCGACCGTTTCCTACAAATTTCGTAGTCCCATAATATAATAACACTGTTCAACACATATTTTGTGACATGAAGATTTTTGGGTGTTTCAGGTGTATTTCGGCACCCTAAAATCTAATATGAAAACGGAAATTGCTTATCACCCATCATTTTTTAATAAAAAAACATTTTTATATAAGTATGCAACGCATATTGGATAGAGTTGTTGATGTAAAGGAATAAATATTGCACCACTCTGCGTGATTTGACAAACATATCGTGTTCAGACAAGTTCATTCCTGTCTGTTTGCTGTAGGTAATAAATAAGCATCTAACTCAAAGTTAACGAATCCCTTAAGGGGATTCTCAAAAAAAAAAAACGCGAACGGTGAGGCTGAGCCTCCCCCCAACTGTTCGACTTACTCGAAATAAATTCAATATTATTATTGTGAAATTCTACTTTATTGCCGATCCGTCACAAGTCAAGACTTAGACTAAACTTAGAGCTAGAGGTTTCCCATAGGAAACCAGCGTTCCCATCATCCAATGTGCAGACTCATCTATTTCATGTCGGCGCGTTTATCCGGAGCGTCGTAACATTATCCCGGTGCAATGCAATATCATTCTGTTGTTGTCGTGGGAACATGTATGCACCTGAACAATCTGTGTCAGCAATTCCCGTGCAGTCTGTTACCTTGCATTGGGTTCAGGGTCAGGTGTGTCGTGTTAACTCCTCCCTCCTTAAAGATCTACGTCCCGCAGATCATGTGTGACGTCAGATGCAGACGACCAGATTCGTGACGAATGCGATTCGGTTACTCTTTGATTTCCTGAATCGGCCCTGGGATCAAGAACGATATTATGCGAATTCACAGATTAGGACCGAGATGGATTTTTCGCCAGACCATCCAGGCTACGGCTGCTACTATTATGACGATCCCCACATTTTTTAAGGAAAGGTATGTAGCTTGATTTTTTAGGTCCTTCAACCGAGCAATGTTCTTTACGCTGATGCTGTGTACATGTTCCAAGTCAATCTTTTGTACCCGTTTTATGATGTTCGTCAAGGCCGATGGGGGCAATTGAGAGTGCGAATAATAAGAACTTGTAAATGTTCTATTCTTCAATTTGATTGTTTCGTTACTCAATTGGATCACGTATCATTAAGGACCCTTGAATTGTTTTCTGAAATCAGTTGCCCAATGAAGTTCGTAAGGAAAATTGTGTCTTCTTTGATTAGGTCGATTACCTCTAGTGTATTAGTGTGGAAGGTACATGCTGACTGTCCTCCTTTTAAAAGCCTTGGTACACAGCTGCGCTCCTTAATTTTTTGCACTGATTTGGTATTACAGATCATCTGTATTATTACAAAGGCATTTGCCGATGATCCCATAGGTCTCCTGGTGATTAATTAGGATTCTATCGTAATCCGTGTCGATCTGTAGACCGTCTGTAATCGATGGACATAAAGAAGAAGCTAACCATTTGTGTATACGGATGGCGATCCGTTTTCTAAGACTACAATTGTATTGGCATACGGTAAAGTTTCCATTTCACCAATGATTCTACTTATTTCTTCTTTGTGCAGGAGGTTCGTATTTACCGTACTACTTTTTGCCATTTGGCAGGCGCGTACTATTTCGTTAATCTCGTCCATTATTACAATAACCTCATTCAGGATATCTTGTTCATATCGTCCAACCACGGTTGATTTAATCCCCTTATTAAACTTGTCTACCATCCAATTAAACTTCTTCGTAGTCTCCTCTAAGCTACTAAAGAGCCGGATATTGATTTTGTATTGTTGGTTATTGTTAGCTGCAATGTGTTCCTCATTTGAAATTACTTTATTCCAGTCTGTAGCATCAGGGTTCCCTGCAACCCATTTCCAGGCCGATCCGATCCAGTTGATAAATCTGGTAGTTTTGGTGTTGTTGGTCTTGGCGAAGGCGTACTCTTTACTGTGGCGAATAATGTTGTTGCTGAGGAGCATGGAGGAATTTTTTCTGCGGTAGTGCAGGCCTTAATTCTTCCCTAAACATCTAAGTAATGGGTGCCGTTATCGTGTTCGATGCACCATAGTTGTATGATTCACAACTATAATTCAAATTATAATCCTATAATTTAAATTTTGGATTTCCAAACAGGCTGAATAAACCTCAGGTAGAGTTTTAGGCCTTTGCACTATAAGCATTTTGGCCAGGTCGCCGTTAAGGCCGCGAATGAAAACGTGTAAGCCCTATTCCTACACGTCTCCACGAGTGCTGTCACTGTTTCTTCACTGAATGATTCAGTTTTGATTTTGTTCACCATCAATGAAAGTTGATGGTTGACCGCTGCATAGAATTCGTCTAATCTCGTGTTTTTTTGAGACAGTTGGTTCAACTTTTGCTCCAGTGTTCTCATGTCTCTTTTATCTGCATAGGGCAGAGAGAGGGATTGTTTAATGGCTCGCAAATTATTATCAAAAATGTTATATGACACCAAGGCCGCATCAGCACAGGCCCCTGATTTTTTGCCTAATATGTTGCAATATAGCCCTATACTATACATGGGCTTAGCCCTTACTATGTCAAAGTCTTTTAGAATCCCCTCAACAGTATGCACCCATGTTACATACTGCGTAGGATTCCCATCGAAGACTTGTAACTCCTTTACACAGTCTAGCAGACGAGAGATGTCCATCAAATCCGCCTCGTTCCTAGGAGCACAGAGTTCGATTCCCGCGTTTTCAGCAACAGTCACAGGTTCACCTTCCGGTCTTGTTTCTATGCTCCTTAACCGAGCATCAATCTCTCTTATTTGGAATAACATGGCATTAACTGCCCACGTCAGATCGGTTATAGATTTATTTATATCATCCATAATATTATACTTATTATAATTGCGCTCTTACCTCGGGAGCAGTTGCCAAATGTAAACTTTAATATTAATTTAACCTCTTTTTGTTGAACTCACCAACACAACCCACTACTCTTACTAACATATATATTGTATGGATTTCACTACTTGAATACGAGTACAATTCACAATTACAATTTCGCACTTGGGTTCTGCATTTTAAATAATTATAATTATAATAAATTGATTCTGATTAAATTACCTGGATAAATTGTTTCCTCTTTCTTACAATTTTTTTTGTTTCACTAGGATATTATTATATTGCTTTTTTTCCTTCTTCTCTTTTTTTTCCTTTAAAATTTTTGAATCTTAATAGGGCTATACAATTTTCACAATCTTTTCTTTTTATTTCTTTTACGTAGCTAGTACAAATTGCCACTTATTTTTGCCTCTAGATATGATTTTTTATCTGAAGAAGAGATCTAAATTTATTTTTATTATTTATAACGTGTTAATTTTTACTAATTTTCTTTCTTCCTTTTCTCTTGGATTTCTTGCAATAGGAAGTTCACAGCTCTGCACAATACGATGTGTTTAGTATTGTTTAGTTTAGTATTCGATTCCTTGATGCTAGGATTTACAAGTATATATAGAAGCACGCTGCGTTGAGAAAGACAAAAAGAAATCGAAAAGTTAAGCGTTTAAATTCGTTTCTTTTGTGTACCGTTCTTTCGGAAGGATCGTGTTATCCATTTTGGACGCGAACATTAAAATGCACGCGACCAACTAAGGCACGATTTTCTTCACACGAATCCCCTTGATTCCCTTTTTACTACCATTCGTGTTCT
The DNA here is from genome assembly GCA_949129095.1 of Volucella bombylans. Classification (NCBI taxonomy): domain Eukaryota; kingdom Metazoa; phylum Arthropoda; class Insecta; order Diptera; family Syrphidae; genus Volucella; species Volucella bombylans. Next base: position 27,702,332 of record OX422144.1, read on the forward strand.
CATGGGTACGATTGGATGCTCTTAAATAATCGATGTACAAGCGCAGTCTTCTCGTGGGAACTGGGCTTTTCGTTCAATGGAACGTATCGACACTGTATCCTGGTTAGAGGATCTGAGAGTGTCATAGGGAAAAAGGGGAAGTCGTATACGGAGCGGTCCCTGATCGGGCGCCAGTTAACGAATCCCTTAAGGGGATTCTAAAAAAAAACGGGAACGGGGAGGCTGAGCCTGCCCCCGACTGTTCGATTTACTCGAAATAAATTCAATATTATTATTGTGAAATTCTACTTTATTGCCGATCCGTCACAAGTCAAGACAGGAAACCACTGTTCCCATCATCCAATGTGCAGACTCATCCATTTCATGTCGGCGCGTGTATCCGGAACGATATAACATTATCCCCGTGCAATGCAATTTTTTTTATTTTATAATTTACGAGCGCTTAAGGGGTTAGATACCCTTTTACTGTTGCCATGGCGCAAGCCGATAGGTAGAAGGAGGAGAAAGGAAAATTGTTTTTTGTAGTGGTTTGAAACTCAGGTTTATTTGGTTTCTATATTCGCTCTCCAGGGGTGGGAGTCCGAATAGGACGGAGAGTTTTTTCTTCAGTCAGAGTGATTCGAAGGTTATGTATGCACCTGAACAATCTGTGAGCAATTCCCGTGCAGTCTGTTACCTTGCATTGGGTTCAGGTTCAGGTGCCTCTTGTTAACTTCATAGTGTGCATTAGGAGGCATTCAACAGCGTACGGAGTTATTTTCTATCTTGTGCCGCGAAAAGTCGTTACTATCGTGTTTGTCTTCTATATCCTCATGTTTGTTTATTACCGTGCATTAACAAGCAAGTACAATGAATAGGAAGTGTCTGAATATGTCAACAATTTTTGTTATGTGTGTGGGGAATTAACTTTTAAATCCCAAAAACGTAATTTCACTCAACTTGCCCGAAAAGCTTACGAACTTTATTTTGGAGTTAAAGTCGGAGGTGAAGATAAATCATGGGCTCCTCACATACGTATGTTGTATAATTTGTATAACATTGTTAACAAATTGGTTGGAAGGTACAAAACGCCATATGAGCTTTGCAGTACCCATGGTGTGGAGAGAACCGAAAGACCATGCCACAGATTTACTTTTGTCTCACTAACATACAGGGCATCGGTCCGAAGTCCAAACATACTGTGCAGTATCCTTATTTACCATCAGATTTATTGCCTGTCGAATATACTGAAGAATATCCTATTCCAAGACCACCAGAATCGTGGAGTTTGGACTAAGAACCTGAATGTGCCAGTGATTCAAGTAATGATGATATGCAATTCGAACAGGAAATCGACAATAATCCAGACTTTCAAATACCAGAATGTTCAACAAAGCCGCATTTAATTTCAAACGCTGAACTGAATGATTTGGTTAGAGATTTAAAACCAGCGAAATCACAGTCAGATCTCCTAGCATCCAGATTAAAAAATGTAATTTCCTCGAAGGTGACGATATAAGCGATTTCCGAAAACGTAAACTTATCTTAAAAGCAGTTTTACTTCACAATGGCAATAAATACCCATCTAAACCTATACCTCACGTTGTTCATATGAACGAATCATACGAGAATATTTGATATCTCCTACAACACATTTAGTAGAAAGAGTATAAGTGGTCAATCTGTGGAGATTTAAAAGTTATAGCGCTTCTTGTTGGACTGCAGCTGGGGTATACCTAACATTGGTGTTTTCTGTGTGAATGGGATAGCCGTGCACGAAGTCGTCATTATATAGAGAAATAATGGGCACTACGTCGAGCACTAACTCCGGGTGTAAATATTACTAATGAACGATGAACCCCAGGTTGATCCTAAACAGGTATTTTTACCACTGCTCCATATCAAATTGGGTTTAATGAACAATTTCGTTAAAGCTCTAGATCGGACCGGTAGAGTGTTCTTGTATCTGAAAGAGAAATTTCCGAAAGTTAGTGAGGTAAAAATTAAAGAGGGTATATTTGTTGGACCACAAATACGGAAACTTTTGAAAATTAGTGAATTTGACAAAATGCTAACTGATGTTGAACTAAGAGCGTGGAGAACTTTTAAAATTGTTGTGACAGATTTTCTTGGAAATGTGAAAGCCAAAAATTACAGAGATCTTGAAACTAAATTGCTTATTGCTTACAAGGAAATGGGATGTAGCATGTCACTAAAACTTCACTTTCTGGAAGCTCATCTCGATTTCTTTCCGGAGAATTTGGGTGCAATAAGCGAAGAACATGGAGAAAGGTTCCACCAGAACGTCGCAACAATGGAAAAGTGATACCAAGGCAAATGGAGTCGTACTATGTTTGCTGATTACTGCTGCACCTTACTCTGAGATGCCACAGAGACAAAATATAAACGTAAAACATCCTCAAAAACATTTTGAAGTAAGTGTAGCATGGCAAGCATATTGATATAGATTTAGATTCAGTATAAAACACAATAGTTTATAGCAAAAAATCTATGGGTGATGGAGAAAATCTGAGGTCATTTTTTGTTTTCTAGTGTAGTTTTCCTTAAGAAACACAATGTTTTATGCATGTCAAAGAAAAAATGTCAGGTATGATGACACCACTTTATGCAAGAGATATCTAATTGGGTAGGCTTCAAGGCTGAATTGAGTTAAATATTAAAATCACCCCCTGAATTCTGACTACCCGAGGAATTCCGAATATTTTATCTAAACGATACAATACTTTGTGCATATCCAACTACGATTATGTTAAACACAATGTATAGCTCATATGAACTCTTAAGAGGACCTTGATTACATGCCTGTTATTAGGTGCATGCGAAACAACTAACGGATAGTGCGTTTGTATAAAAACAGTAAAGATTACCAATTACCAGCTATGAGCTTCTGATCCATTATTCGCTAGAGCATAGAGAGGATGGCTGAGCTTCATATGTATAAAACAGATGTGCAAAAACATCCTCCGTCTAGTTTAGTGAGTTAGTTTTAATGTTAATTTCTGTTACATTTAGTCCTAAATCTACATTGGTTTGACCACCAGGCCAAGTGTTACATGACTTAAAAATCACCAAAAAATAGTACGATTTCTGTATGCAAGCGCATTTCTTGTGTATTCGTATAAATCATTCCATCCTTGGTCACCATTTAGAATATTTTTCGTTCTTTTCTCCTCTAGTATGTTAGTTCCGAAGTACATATCTTATAACTATTATATAGGACATATCGCAATAAAACGGTACACGTCTTCTCTCATTTTTAGATTGCGAAGTTCGCATAAGATAGGAAGTTCTGGTCGATGTGGAATATACAATAGTTCAGCGTAATTAACTCTGTTCTAACTTTTAAGATTGTGATAATCATATTTGTTACGTTGCCGTTTAAAAGATATGAGTTATCACGGGGATCGTGATTCAAAGTAAGATAGAACATTCTATATTAAGAACTTCTTGCTTCGTTCACATATTTCGCATACACCATATTCGCAGTTGCCTTCAATAGCATGTTAAGCTTATTTGTCAAAGATACAGATTGATCTTCCGGTGTTATTTCCAGATACAAACCGATCGGAATGCAGCCAGTCGGTTCCATACCTGGAAAAGATGTTCTCAGGTTAATACTCGTATTGCGCGTGACAGTATTAACAGTATTACCACCATCGTTTTTAAAAATTAATTTTTGACTTTTCTACATTTACGCACAGATTCCATAACTTACAATATTTCGAAAGATTGTTAATAGTTAATTGAATTCCATCAACAGAATCAGAAAGAGTTTTTCTTGTCGTCAGCATACATTAATACAGTGATCGTTGAGGAAAAGAAAAGGGTAAACAGCAACGCACTAAGGCTACAGCCCAGTTTCACTCCCATACATGTTACAAATTCTTCTGAAATGGATTTTCCATCACAAAAGTATGCCATGTTGTTTTCGTACATTGCTTCTATAGCGCTTATGACCTTGATACTCCTATTCCAAAAAGTTTATAAAACAATGCTTTGCGTTGTATAGAATAGAATGCCGTCAACGAAAGTCAACGAAAAAAAACATACAACTTCTTGTGCTGGTTTTTGTAGATCTCTGCAATAATAACCAACACAAAGATTTGATCGACAATTTAGTATTGGTTTCTAAAACCCGGCTGAAATTCGTGTAAAATATTCGCATTTTTGATCCATTCAGTAAGCCTATTAAAAAGCAGTGCTCCAGACAGCTAAGCCAGCCGATGTGTTTAAAAAGGACATGCCTCTATCTTGGGTCACCATAGTCACCTTTTTTAAGAAACGGAAAGACAATTACGTTCTTAAAAGAATTTGGTATATTAACCATTTCAAAAATTCTGTTGAATTCAAGTGTGAGTTTTAATATGAAATCACTGGTACAGTTTTTATCAAATTCAAATGGGATTCGGTCATCTTTTGGAGCCTTACCATTTTTTGAATACTTAATGATTTGCAAAACTTCTTTTAGAGAAAAAAAAAACAGTGGGTCTAAAAATGTATTACATAGCATTGGAGCTGCATTCTGAAATGCTGGTAAATTTTCTGTAGCGTTGAGTAGGTTACTGAAGTGTTTTTGTAGCAGTGGCACTTGTAAGATAGAGGTAATCGAATTTATAAAATTTACAAAATTCTGCTGAAGATCTCAACCTATTGACCGCTTCAACCTTTTTTATCTTCATACTACATCTTTTTCCTAAGATAGAGACGTTTGAAATCCTTCACCGCTTCCCGGTACAAAGATTTTAAATATACGAGTACTTCTGTTATACTTCATCAAAAGATAAAAAAAGCCAACGATTTATCTTCCTCACAAACACGCCCCATCAAACCGCTTTAGTTTGAAAACAACTACTCGTTGATGGTGTATTTATTGGTATAGATCTTTTAATTATTTCTCTTAGTTTTTAAATACATGGAGTAGTACATTGTGATTTCTGCATTCATCTTGGACTGATATTGTGAAAGGAGATCATCCCTGTAAATTGATTTCGGTAACAGTTTCAATGGCCTCATGTTGTCTTCATACTGAGTAGCAAGCACTTTAGGCGGATGGAAGAGGTAGGCAGTTATCAGAAAGCCTATGACAGGGCATGTCGTATCACGAATGAAGGCATATACCCCCTAGTGTATCTTTCGTCTCTCCCGCGGAGTATTTCACTGTTCGGCACTTAGTCTTGCGTGTAGCATTCGGCACATGCTAATTCCCTGACGAAATGTATTCCTTTGGAAGCCTGATTGGCTGCTTCCATCGCCAGAGCGGAGGCCAGTGCTTCAGAAAGGGTTCTTTTTCCGGTCACCCTTACTGCTCACTGTAGCTTAGAATTTTCGAAATTTCTTGTTCTGCGGTGGGATGTTTCAAATGTTTCAAATTGCAGTGTTTCTCCTCATTGCTGCATTCGGCTTTGCAATTTAACCTTGCAAACCTCCCGCATGTGGCTATCACCAAACCGTTTCTCGACAGCCTGCACTAAACCCGTTTGAATGCGAACAGCGTCATCTATATTTGAATAGCAAAAGATTTCCATATTTCAATAGCAGAAGACTCAAAGGACAAAGAATGGAGAATGGAAACATTTAGCGAATTTTCTAGCAAAATGGAAATTTGTATGGAACGCTGTACGGATGGTACAGATTGTTCTCGAAAGATATAAGGGAGTATACCATAAATATCAGTATCCCCCAAGGTATATAAGTTAGTTCTAAAGCGGAATTTGAAATCTGAATTACGAGTAGTAAAAAGTGGTATAACTGAAAAATAAAGAAAAGTAAAAGTAGTTGAGAAAAGCGATTGAATTGTAAATTGTAACTGTATTAAATAAAGCGATTGTGTTGAAAGAAATAAGTATATTATAAATGTATAATATATGTATAAATAAATATATAATATAATATAGTATATATAGCTTAATACATATATTTTCATCGATATTGAATGTGGGTTCGACAACGTAAAGTGCGGCTCAGCCAAACAATATGATGTAGACGAATAGTCAGTTTTGTATTGTACAACACATAAAAGAGAAGCCAATGAACAGATCCTTCTCCTTTATTTTCTGCTCTTAAGAGTGGGCATTCAATAGTACTTAAAGGAAGGTTGCTTTCTTCGAGCTGAGTAATGTTACTCACGCAGTGCTAAAAGCCGTCACCATAAGTCTTGCAACAAAACTAAGTGTCTGGTTGTTATCATAGTTAAGTGACTTTTTAACGTAGCCCTAAATAGAATCGGGCAAAAGTAAGTGGCTAACAGAAAGGCACGATCTTGCTTGCCTACGCGGATGACATTGACGTGATTGGACGAACACAGCGAGCCGTCAATGAAGCTTTCGTGAGTATTGATTCGGAAGCGGCTAAGATGGATCTAATATTAAAGGAAGATAAAACAAAGTATATGCTGTCATCAGAATAGGACGCAAACCACAGGCTGTTTGGCCAGAATCATTAACAGTTATAAAATAAATTCAAGATAGTTTAGAACCTTCTACCTTGACTCCGCTGTTACAAGCAGGACATTAGCGGAGAAATTAGACACAGAATTACTTTTGCCAATCGCTATTTCGTAGCTGGAATTTCATTCTGAGCCCTAAGACTAAACTGGCCTTATACAAAAGCCTTATGATCCCGGTCCTGCTTCATGTTGAGCGAATGTATACAATAGTTCCGGCACAAGGAATCTTCGAGTACAACCCTGAGGAACGGCGCCGCAGAGAACGGCTGCATTCAATATGACTCACGCAAGTGGAAAGCGACCGTCACTTTCATTTCATTCCATTGCTTCACAATGGACGGAAGCGCCAACTAAGTAAGTAAGTTACCTTCTACCGCAGTTAAAAAAATGATAAAAATAATAGAGTCGGTTTAGTGCTGGATCTGTAATGACCGAAGGCAAAGTAATAATTTGAAATTGCAGGTCACCTGAAAAGGTAACTATAGCGTTTGATACTTTCCCTCTATTCGTTATCGCTTACAGCTACTTGATCTCGCTTCCAGGATGCACACGGTTTATACTTACTTTCGCTTCAAAGGTATAGCAAAAGTATAGCAATATTATACCTATCTCTCCATACACGGATAAATATACAAAGTGAAACCATTGTGCATTTGGTTATGATATTCAAATGATTCACAAATAAGTTCTTTCAAAGATAATTTTGATACGATAAGAATATATTCGTGTTAGATTCCATGTGGAAAACGAAACGAATGACTTTGAATTTAAAAATATATATATGTACTCGTATGTACATACGCAACTGAAAACATAATTTAGTGCATTCATCTCTCTGACCTGACTCTTTCCAATTATTTGACTACGTAATAAGTGAGTTATTAGTTATTACTGGTAGTATTAAGCAGTATTAAGCAGTATTAAGCATACTCTTAGATGAAGTTCACTTAAATGTATTTAGAAAATTGTTTAGTATTAAATTTTGAGTGGCTCTTGAGCGAAAGAATTTCGAGAACTTCCTCAGACGAGTCCTGAAACTATGCGGCGCTCAAAATGTCGAACTCATAACGCATGAATTGTCATTCGAGTTCTAGGCATCTGGCGTTGTGAGAAATTTGACATTTTCCAGGAGGGTGCTAACGTTTTACAGAATACAATCGTCGTCCGGAATCGATAGCCAAGGTTTGTAAACGGAAGTATATTGCCGAATGTACATTCGAATTTAATTTAGTTTCATTTAATTTTGTATTCGGTTTATTTCAAGCTATAATAGTATAAAAAAAAAACTAAGGCTTAAACCTGGAAACTAAATCTAGGACTTATTATTAGGTCTCGAATTCGAGTGCTGTGATTAAAATCGATAACGGAAAAGTTGAAATTTACCTAACGCAGCATACGGGAGATTGGTTCTTTAGAGCCAGATGTGGTGCGGTGGATTCGAACAACGTAGATTTCGCGGGTTAGTGTAAAAGAAAATGGAGTTGTAAAGAGACGTGCAATCAACGGAGCCTGAGAGAAGTGGTTGAATGAAAAGAATGTCTGCTGCGTTCCTTCGTTACACAAGAGTATTCAAGTTAATCAGTTTCAGACGGTCTCGATAGGGAAGTACAATTAGAGGATCGTTGCAAGGTAGACCCCGAGGAGGAAATCGAAGAAAATGACGCTGGATGCTCTCAATTCAGGATACATGTGTAGGGGTCGAATCGAGGATTATCTCACTAACAAATAAAAAGCACACGTCCACTCGTTACAAAGTCTTCTTTAATAGTCAACTGTTACCGCTTAGTGTTACATTAACTAACATCTTATGTGCAGAAGTGGAGACTTTTCGGATAGATCATCCGATCAGATGAACCGATACTTTTGCAGAATATTAATTAGTTTATGTACTCTGAGAACAGTGACGTACAAAAGTAAATTCCTGTTTTAAATTAATTCGGCTACAGTTCGGCCATCCTGATCGCTTAATCGCCCCGATTACAATCGCTCCTCGTAATTAATAGTATTTAACAAAATATTTAATTCATGATAATCGAAGGGTAACAAATCAAAATAGTAATTCATATTAAAGTAATACATAATCATTTACTAAATTTAATAATAAAATATAAAGGTAATAGATTGTAATATATACATATATCATAGAAATATTACAGAACTAGAGCAAGAGATGTTCGGGAAACAGGTCTGGATTCTACGGATTCTGGAAAAAAAATTATTAGATAATCGTTAAAAAGTAAATAAGAATCAAACTTCTATTCGGTCCGACGAATCAACATCCTCAGAACGTCCTTAGGCCATCTCAATGTTGTTACCTGTGGAATGCTGTAATCCTACGTTATAGGGTCTCATATTGGTGGGTGCTGATATGCCTTTATAAGGTAAACGAGTTAACTGAAGACCGTCTATGTCCCCAATGACATACCGATCATTAGGTAAAATCTTTTTAATTTCATACGGGCCACGATACTTGGCGAGTAATTTTTTATTAATTCCTGGTGTAGTAACCACATTTTTGATCATCACATAATCACCCTTTTGGTATGTCCTAGGCTTTTTGTGACGACTGTGATAATAGAGTTTATTATCTACTTGATTCTTTTGGATCGTTTCGCTAGCCTTGGCTCTCAGCTCGTTGAGATTAAGGGGTTCGCATTGGAGATTATTTTCAAAAAATTCTCTTACGCGATCACATAATTCACCTTTCTGATTCCTCCCAAATAAAAGAACGCTAGGCGAGAAACCTGTGCTCCTATTCACGGTATTGTTGAGTGCGAATTCGATTTTAACCAATCGCTTGTCCCAACCACTTGTCGTATCTGAATCGCATTCTTTAGCCAACATAGGGATCAGCATTCGATTTACGCGCTCAACCTGACCGTTTGATTGAGGTGAATGTGTCGCAACTTTCACTTGTGTGACATCATTATCCTGCAAAAAGCTAGAGAATTCTTTGGAAGTAAAGCACGAACCACGATCTGACACTATTTTATTTGGTCTTGAATAATTTTCAAAGAATGACTTTAAGCACTCTATAGCTTCTTTGCTTTGTGTCGTCGTGACCGAATAAAGCTTTATGAATTTTGTAAAACCATCCACAAGGACGAAAACATGCTTTTTCTTTGATTGGGAATTCGGTAATGGACCCAGATGATCGACATGTAACACATCAAATGGAACATTACCTTTCGGAATGGGATGTAAAGTCCCCTCTGTTTTACCCGACTGAGGAGAAAAAAAGATACATTTTAAACACCTTCCTATGTAACTTTTAATCTGGCTCTTCATATTGGGAAACCAATATGTTCTCGACAAATGCTCGAAGCATTTCTCAACTCCTAAATGGCACATCAATTCATGGTGAGTACGAATCACCTCCTCTTCCATGTGAGATGGCACATAAAACCGAACTTTTCCATTGCACTTGCGGTAGATTAAACCATCAATCATTTCAAAGTGTGGGCTTTCTCCCTTTTCTAAATTTGACACGATTGAGGTAATCTTAGGGTCTTGGTTCTGCGCTGCTGCAAGCACAAACTCAAAGGACTGGTCGTCAACATACAAGATGTTAAATGAACGGCTTAAGGCGTCAACATGAGTCATCCGACTTCCATTCCTATGCTCAATAACATAATCAAAGCACTGCATCTCTAAAGCCCAATGCGATATACGCGGATTCAAAGACTTTTTCTTCAACGTAAGCGTCAACGCTTGAAAATCAGTGACAATTTTGAAACATATACCGAGTAAATAAATTCTAAACCTTCTAAGGGCATAAATAATCGATAGCGTTTCCAGCTCATAGCTATGATATCTTCCTTCGGACTCAGTTGCTCGCTTTGAAAAATAAAAAACTGGGTGAAACATTCCATCCAACTGTTTTTGCATGAGCACTGCCCCGAATCCAGTGCTACTCGCGTCACAATGAAGTTCCGTAATACAGTGCGGACTGTATATTGCTAGCACTGGTGATGCAACTAACTTATTCTTCAAGCAGTCGAAAGTTTCCATTTCTTTAACACCAACAATAAATGGTTTCTTACCTCCTAAAAGATCATATAGAGGTTTTGCAAAACTAGCGAAGTTCTTAATGAATTTGTGGAAATACGAACAAAGTCCTAGAAAACTTTGAACGTCTTTGATATTAGAAGGTATCGGAAAATTTTGGATCGCGTTTAAATTGCTTTCGTTCGGCCTAATACCATTTTCGGTAATTCTGTACCCCAAGTATACTATTTCATTTTGGAGAAAAGTACACTTATCAAATCTTAAACGTAAACCCTTGTTAACGACAATATCGACCACTTCCTTGAGAATTTCCAAATGCTCCTCTATAGTCTGCGTCGCAATGAGAATATCATCTAAATACGTAAGAATTCTTCCAGCCGTAAACATACCTCCGAAAATATGTTTCATATATCTTTCAAAAACTGACGGGGCATTTTTCAGCCCAAATGGCATTCTAGTATATTCGTATTGCCCCAAGGGGGTTGTAAAAGAAGTAAATCTCATTGATTCTTCTGACAATTCAACGTGGTGAAACCCATTTTTCAGGTCCAAGGTGGAAAAAAACTTTTTATTTCTGAGGCGATCTATGTGATCTTCGATTATCGGCAACGGATAATTATAGCGCAAAGTAATTTTGTTCAACTCGCGAAAGTCAACACAGAGTCTTAACTCTTTGTTCTTTTTTCGAACCCATACTATTGGCGAAACATACCGGAGAGTTTGATTCGCGAATTATTCCCTGCTTAATCAAACCGTCTAAAATTTTTTGCAGCTCCAGCTTATGTACATAAGGGAGTCTTTTGGGTGGACAATAAAAAGGAGTATCTCTAGATAGCGAAATTTTCATTTTAAAATCGGATTCTACTTCAAATTGTTTATCATTGCTTGAATAATATGCGGGACTAACTATTGCTTTTACTTTTTGCTTTATGTCTTCCGATAAGGTAATATTTACATTGATCTCTAACTCACCTGTCAATTCGCTTGTGTCGATATTCAAAATTTGATTTAAGTAGTCTTGATCATCCGTGTTGGTGCCTTCATCAGGATTTTTTGAAGATTGTAGGTGACCGTCACACACTCTGAGAAGATCTTGATTCGCATCGACCTTGAATTCTATTTTCCTTTGAAGTGCCAGACCCGCCTCCTTGAAGAAATCTCTACCTAGTACAACAGGATAGTTCATTGAAAAATTTTTGACAACAAGCAATTGCAAATCAACAAAATTATTTTTATAAAACACACGGCTATTTATACTTCCCAATATACTCAGTGGACTAGAATTGACTCCGCAATATGATGATTCCGTATTACTGAGTTTCGACAGTAAACATTTTGATAGAAACTGCTCTTGGATGAAACTGATTGGACTGACCGAGTCCAAAAGCGCCAAAATTGAAATTGAACTCTCCATCTGGTTGTATTTCCATTGAAACTTAAGGAAGATTTCGAAATCGTTGGCCGACAATGACAAATCTTGTTTCGGTGTGTTTACTAAATGTGACGTCTCCAACCTTTTTTCCCCACACTCATGGAGACTGCAGTTGGTATCATTTAGAGTCATAACAGGATTTTGTTGGCCACAATGCGTTGATATGTGCCCGCTTTTACCGCACTTGAAACAAGTTAAAAATTTCGTTGTATATTTCTTGTGGTGAGTATTGCGATCTTTTGTGGTAACTTCCTCTAATGGTTTGGTTCGTGTCTTAGGTGGTGCGGTGGCATTGAACGTTTTTATTGGATAGGTGCAACGAGTATTATTTGTTTGCTTCTCATATTTTCGCAAAGACGTTTTTAATTCACATAGGTTATTTGCACTGTACAATATAGTTTTATTTACCTCTGTGTCGATAATTCCTCTTATCACGAACTGGATTAAATCCTCTTCGTCAACATCGCCGTGTGATGCTATTTCCTGCATGTGTAATAAATATTGTTGTGTAGATTCATCACGATGTTTCTTCCGTTCACGAAGTTAGTTAAATATGTCCGAATTTGATACAACCCTTCGGAACTCGCTTTTTAATGATATTTTCAGTTCTGTCCAACTTTTAGGATTTACTGTACGCATGTATAATTTGGCTGTTCCTGTTAAAAGTCTCTTACAATAAATGAATTTAGCTCTTTCATCTAGCTGAATTATTTCTGCACATTCTTCAAATTGTTCGATCCATCGATCCACTGGAAAATTATCATCTCCACTAAACGCGCTTATAGAGTCTTCAACATCTTTAAAGCTGCACGGTACTGTAGACCTCGAGCTGGAAGGCTCCTCTACTTGAAGTTCTCGGAGTTGCCGCCTTAGCTGTGCAATTTCTTCTTTCTTTTTCAGAATCCTTTGCAGTTTTTCCAGTTCCTTGTCTAGCTGTTCCTCCTCTGAACAGTTTAACCGACTTTCAGATGCAGATGAGTGTTCTTCTATTAGGTCAGACTCATCTATCCCATTTTCTCGACCGCTTGAAGCATCTAGTATTAACTTCCGCATGTCGTCTTCCCCAAAATCTTTCACTGCTTCATTTGCTCGGATTTTTAATTCTGCCTTGGTTCCAGATGTGTGCACCTTCAACAACCGTAGCACTTCTTTCAGCTTTATTACAGTTGCTGATTCTAAAAAAGCTGTCCACTCATCCATCACAATGAATTATTTATTCACGAACACTAGCGTTAATTTTCGGATTTTCACAATCGTGGTAAAAAAAATGGTTTGACTTTAATTCGGTAATTTTAATGACACTTAATCCCACTTCTAAAAATTGTAGGGGTCGAATCGAGGATTATCTCACTAACAAATAAAAAGCACACGTCCACTCGTTACAAAGTCTTCTTTAATAGTCAACTGTTACCGCTTAGTGTTACATTAACTAACATCTTATGTGCAGAAGTGGAGACTTTTCGGATAGATCATCCGATCAGATGAACCGATACTTTTGCAGAATATTAATTAGTTTATGTACTCTGAGAACAGTGACGTACAAAAGTAAATTCCTGTTTTAAATTAATTCGGCTACACATGAAAGGGACGCCACGCTTGGCTAGTGTACTCGAGAAGGGGGCGAACAAAAGTGATGTATAGTGATCTAGTCACGTACGGGTTGCAGAAATCTTTGGACCATCAACGAAGCCAAGTGATGAGTTTGCTTTACTAATCATCTCATCAATATGCGAGCGGAAATTAAGCTCCCTGCCGCATAATATGCCAAGGTCGCAGATAGACTGAACAAGGGATATACGTAGGTTGGCCATGGAGAAGGTAAATTCGGGGAGGAGGCTTGTTGCAATTACGTGAGAAGGTAATTGGCTAACATTTGGTGACATTGAGTTCTAAGCAGTTCTTGATGCACCAGGTGGAAAAACTATTTGGTTATATTTGCTGGAGGCTGAAGTCATGTATGAGGAAAAAAATTTGGTATCGTCAGCATAGAGAGAAAGTGCTGAGTGTTGAATAATCCTTTCAAGATCGTTAATGGTTAGGATGAAGAGAAGTGGACCTAGGTGACTGCCTTGAGATATACCTGAAGTGGCCAAGAAAGGAGCCGATAGGACAGACCTGAAATGAACACTATAAAAACGATTATCCAGGTAAGAAAATATCCATTTTAGCAAAATATTTTCAAAGTCTAGGACGGAAAATTTAAACAGGATTAGTTTGTGAGATATCTTATCAAAAGCCTTACTGAAATCAGTTCTCATAACGTCAATTTCTTTACCACTTTCTAAGGCTGGGAAACTAAAGGACAGAAAGTCGACGAAGTTAGTCGTATTTGATCTACCTTTCAGAAAGCCGTGCTGATTAGGGGAAATAAGAGGTTTTCACTGGAAGCTTAAGGCTTCGTACAAAATCTCTAAAAAACAACTTTCTAGCTATATAAGTATTATACATATGTGGAAAGGGCCTTCAAAATACTAAGCAGAAATTTTATAAATACTTACCTTGAATCTTTCTCCGTGTTAAGCTCTTTCATTTGGTTAATAATCTCGTGGTCATGCTCGTATATATATATTATTTGTTTTAAAAGGGGTCTAAGCCCCTAAATTAGTTCCACTGTTATCTAGCTAAAAATAACCTTCTAAAACCTTCTTTAAATGACGTAGAAACTTGGTTACATATAAAGCTGCGGATGCTTTGATTTAGGAAGGTTGGAAAAAATATTGTACGAAGTACAATTGTGAACCAAATGGAGATACTGAGGTCCTCATTATAATAACACCACGCAGTTGATCTTAGAATAGTTAAGGAATTCTGAATGAAACACTTTCCCATCAGAGATTAATAATTTTGTGGTTTTGCGGTTGAACTGATGCGCACGATCTCCTGGATCCCGGGACATTGCAAGAAAATTAACATCAATTGAAACTTACCCAGAACCTTGAACCAAGAATCGGGAAATCTGTTATATCATTGTAGATTAAGACAAAGCCTCTTTTTAGGCAATTGGTATAAGGAAGAGTTTGGTATATCTGTGAAAACTGTATTGAAACTTAGTATTTGTTATGACAAAAGGTTGTTGAATATATGCTATATGTTGAATATGTTATGACAAGAAGTTCTTCAGAGCCTAGACGATTTCCTCCCTAAATCCAAATGCTTTGAACTGACGTGTCCTGCGCTAGAAAGCACCTACACAGACCGCCTGTTCTATTCTAAATATTATATTACTGAAATTTTTGTAATTTTGTATCACCCCAGAAACCTTCTTTACAGATTATGGGAGACTTATTTGGAAGAATATTGGAATCTTTACAAATCTTATAAGAGATGAATAGTGCTTCTTCTAAATGACTCTGCGAAAAGATCGAAATACTTGATGAAACCAGCAGACTTTTCAAAGCTCTCAAAAGGGGAAAATTAGTTAGACAGTAAATATTCAAACGAATGGCACTCACATTGAATTTAGAGTCGAGATTTAGGGACACTCTGAAATCACTTATACGTTCTTTTGACAGATGTCATATTTGTATTCCAGATTATCTACCATTTAATCATATAAAAGTATACGCTTCAACAAAGCTTACAAATCATCAACATTTTTTTTTATGAACGTGAGTCGGTAATTCAAGACCACACTCAATCGATTCCGCGCTATTTTCATGAGCGTGGCATCTCTCGAACTTTTTTGTAGCTATACGACCATATAAGATCGTATTGAGTCAAGTTACCAGCATACAAGATCAAAAAATCATACTCAGTGACGAGGCACTACATTACAATCAATGTAGACTGCTACCGCTCTATGTTAATCTGCTTTTCTTGTTTTTTTGGTTTAAATAGAAACTGAAACGCTTAGGTGAAGTTTAGTTTCAACAAGATGGTGTCATACAGTGCGGGCCGCAATCGACTTATTGAAGACGAAGTTCGATAATCGTCTTATGGCCAGAAATGCCTCCTCCAATTGACTGCAAATCTCGTGCGATTTAACTCTTTCACACAAAGCACCATCCCTGCTCTATGAGAGTAAGGTTGGCATATTTATTAATAACTTAAGTTCTCTATATTATTTAAAGGGTGGCAAAATTAAAGCACTTGCACCTTCTCGGCAACCCAGCACTCATGGAAGGTTTTCAATATTTCCCAACATTACTCAATCGTTGCTCAAATTTGTCCATATCGTACCTCAGAAATATGTATAAAGTTGTTTCTATGTAAATTTTTGAGCGCGAAGGGGCTTACATTCTCAAAAAAAATTACTGCTAAAAATGATTTTGTTTCAACAAGTGTTGCTCTATTTGTTAAATGTTAGTAATTTTTAATACACTTAAATACCCCGTAGTATATTTATTTCAAGTAAAAAACAGTACATTTTCTAAATATTCAACAGTTTGTTCAGGCAAGATTTGATCTGGTAGGTAACTAAATAAACCTTTATCTGTTGGAATGGTAAAATACCAAAAAAACACCCTTTTATATAATTTCTGAGAAGCCTAGAGCAACGGCAAAAGCTAACATATCTAAAGCAGCAACAACGTTAAGATAACGTGATAAGGTAATTGTTCACACACATATACAATAATACACCTTACTAGCTAGCTTATTAGGTAAACCGTAGTAAAGTTCACTTGTTCCCATCAGTTACGTTTTGCATTCGAAGCTAAGTGCAAATTTAGTCTAGGGTCGCTGCTAAACAATCAATTGGCCTAGCGATACTCCAAATCCACATAAGAAATAACAAACAACAACTCAAGTTTAATTATCATCTCCTTATCGAAACAAGCCAACACACCAAAATCGTCCGGCAATGTCTTTCACCAATAGTTCAAAATGATGACTAAGCGAACCGATAACGATAAGGCGTAAAATAACGAAACTTTAGATAAACTCAAGAGCAGATACCTTTTTCGTTGTTTGCTTTATACTTTTCTTTATTGCAATTAAAAAAAAAAATACAAATTCGTTCGAATTCGCAGAGTGAGAATTATTTCGCGTCAGTTTACTGGGAGAAAAGCTTCAAGACGCAAAGAGCATCACACGAGCAGTCAGGCGCGAAAGTGAGTTCAGGTGATCGTTAGGCTGTCCGTTGATGTTTATGAGACAAGAGTGCTAAAGTATCGGTGACGTAGATACTAGATACCTAGTGATTCAGCTTGCTCTCCGCTAGTCGGGTAATTTGTGTCAGACGGGTTCCAGTATTTAGTCAGCTGTAGTGTGACAGACGCTACCGCGTCGAAAGAAAATTAAAATTCAAAAACAAAGTGCAAATCTGTAATAATAATCTCTACGCTGATCAAGCTTTTCCCCCCAAAGCTTTTATCTTTTTATAGATGTGGAAAATGTTGATATATTTTTGAAATACCTCCGAATAAGAAAATTGTAAATTTTTCTGTTGTCAATGATTAGTAAAATTTGTCCGGAACTAATTTAATGTCAAAATAAAACAAAACAAAATTAATGCCTGTGATAAGTACCAAAAGTGTAATAGTGGAAAAGTTAGTGCTCTTTGGGCTTTATAATGACATCATTAAAAGAGTGTGAGAAAGTTAGTGCATTGCATAAATTTTGAGATAAGGCTCTGATAAGGAAAGAAGAAACAAGTGTGATATTTCAATTTCCAACGAACCGGTTTTTTATAGATATTTCTTTATTAATCCTTACGTTAAAACTTAAATAACATGGATGAAGATCAACCGGTTCCCTTTATTCGCGAACGCAATAAGAGTCGACGATATTCAAAAGGCCGACGCGTGAGCATAGAAAGTAATAGTAGTGCCGATAGTCTTAGCATGCGATCGTCAACTTCATCTTCATCCTTGCAATTTTCATACTCGGTTAATTCCCAAAGTGAGTCCTTGGCAATTAAGGCCAGATCATTTGCGAAAATGGAGCAACATCAGGATGAGATCCAACGTGTAAGGACTCGACAACTCCAAATGAACTCTATCAGTGAACCATCACTGGTTAAATTGCAACAACGATTGTCTCTAGAAGATATGGAACGATCATCAGTAAAGCAGCTACGACAAAGGTTCGAAAATCTTAACGGAGATGAGCAGATCATTTTCAAAACACCACGCTTTAAGCGTCCAACTGATGGTCTAAGTGGATGGCGATTACAGCCATCACAAATAGACACACACATCAGTATACATGAAGCGGCTTCAGAGGATGAAGTGGATGGTTTTAGTGATAGTGAAATGGAGGCTGAAATCTGTCAAGAGGCAGCTGAGTGCCCACCACCTCCACCACCATCATCGCCACCAAGGTTGACACCGCCTTTGTCTAGAGAACACAGTACTACTGAGGAACCAAAAGCAACGAACGCAGATGTGGTTAATACATTCATTATTACAGGAGATGATGAATCTATTGATGATGGAGTTGAAAAAGATCAAGAAGAGACAGTTAATCCAATTCCCAGCATAGTTGCCGAAAGTGCGACCAAAAAAGCTGACTTTCCAAGGTAGGTATTAGTTATATATGTACAGTGCAAGTGTATCACCTGTCGGTGTGTAGATAATTTATAAATTGCTTACGCAGCCAAAAGCAAAAAAAACCGAAATTATTATAAACCGTAATACAATAACTTACTTGTATCTTATCGATATTTCCAATTATTTCAATGAGAGTATTATCGGAGTACCGATTAGGTTCGAAGTTTATGAGGTTTCATAAAGGTAATTTCTTTGTAATGTTTAGCTGCGTTATGTAATGATTAATGTTAATTATTAACTAACATTGTGTTCAGATAACCTATCATATGACAACAAGCTTTCATCCTTTTTGTTGAAGTATTTATATGTATCCAACCGATACGTCACCGTCAACCTGATGGAATTGCCATGATATACATATATTATTTTTTTGTATGGTAAAAGGTTTGCTATTGCTATGAGCTCTTAGTTGTAACGTTAAAGTGAAAAAATTTTGTTTCTGATAAGAGTGCATTTAGGACTTTTATCAGTGGAACAAATACATGAATTGAAGCCACGTCGATAACAAAGCAAAACTGATTCACAAAGGACGATTCTATTGTATGATATTGCAGAGAAGATTATTATTGTAAGTGGAAGTGTTCTTTACGAGTATATTCAAAATTAGACCTTTATTAAATATATTTTTACTAAAGGTTGTTTTGCCGTATGTTTATGTACATACATATATTATTGATCGAAGCTGTTGTGAAGGTAGTTATTTGAAGTGACTGATAAACCGATCTGAAATAGTTTGTTTTCACAAAAAATTATAGTCCAACAAAATAATGGGTCCTTAGTTGGTTCACATTGACGACGTAATGATGTAGGTGAAAAATAAGTACATACATCTCCTTGAATGAGACTTTATATTTAAATTTGAATAGTTTGACATGACTGTTTGCATTATACTCGTATGTAGACGTGCCCAAAGGTATCAATTTAAAAAGTTTACTCTAAAGCTGGAGTGTCATAGTAGAATGGAAATTTTACTAGTTTTATTAAGCTTTAGAGTGTACGAGTATGTGTATTTCTGCTTTTTAGTAGCGATAGATACTTTCAGGAAGCGTCAACATCAAGACCAGGTTCAATATCGGGTTCGCAATATCGGCATCAAATGCAAGGCTGTTATGTTATGAATTAAATTTTTTATCAACCGAAATTGTCTTTGGACAAGACCGCTATAGACCTTGGCCTGTGATCTGGTTTTCAAAAACCAGAAGAAAAGGAATACGAAAACCAAGATCATGTTGATCTTGTACTGGCTTATGCTGAGCTTATTTAAATCAGCTGGTAAGTTTGCCGGCAACTACACAAGAGGGTCTCAGTTAAAACCACAGTCAACACCAAAAAGTAGAGAACAAAAAGGAATTTGTTTGACATCACTAAACTTTCAATGCAAATCTTCGAAAGTGAAATCTTCTGCCAATGAATTAAGTTCTCACTCTCCACCCTCGCCATCCACGGTCGCCACAAAATCTTACAGCACAAAATGACTAGGCGGAAGAGTTAGGAACTGGGTATCTCTGTGATGGGTTTGTCAAATTTTGCACAAGGAATTGGGGCTGCATGGTTTTGGTATCACTATAATACTAGAACTGATATCAAGCCATTTGAAAAACGCCATTACACCTATAAAAACACTATGTTCATTGCCTATCTTTTTGAATAAATTAGAAGATAATGCCTTGTAGCAAATACGTATGTTTTCAATAATTTGAAGTGAAATCATCACATCAGTTATGACCAAACAATGGAGTTACCAAAGTCAAAGTTCGTGCTAACTCTCGAAATTGACAAGTTTAAGCTTGGTTCGTATGATTATTTTTGGAGCTATCTCAAGCTCACTGTAGATGCTAATAAGCCATTAACTTAACATATTTCTGGCTCCAACATTGACCGAAATGATAGTCGGAAATTATCTTCAGCCAATCGATCCGACAAATCAAACAATAGCTGCTTTATTTCAAAAATAAGATTGGAACTTCTTGCAGACGCAGTATATTTATGTATCTTAAATACGAGTATTTATATATCTAAAACAAGTTAAGTTGTTATATACCACTTTTGTGTTATCTTATGTTAAGGCATAATGCAAAAATTCTGGTGACGGTGAACAAAATGAAGTCAACTTTCCTAGTACCTTAGTACAAAAATCTGGCCAAAGTAGAAACCTTGACCGGAATTGGAGCTACGAAAGAAATGTAGTCAAATCTCCACGGATGGTTTTGAAGCAAGTATCGGATACGGCATAAGTGTTTTCATGGAGGTCAGCGACCTTTAATTTCGCTTTTGATAAACAAAAGGAAACATATGCAATATAAATGAATAACATATTAATGTTAACGTCACTCCGACAACTAACCTGCACTTAAGGTTTTAATCAATCCTTTAACTACTTCTAAACTAGTTCGGGAAAGTTTGGCTTCTCTGAATGCTGTTATATTCACAAATGAAATTTGTTTTATTTCCAGGCCACAATGCGATTATAGGGAATAAGATTGCTAAGTGGCTTTCTACACAATGCCTACAAACTTTTGAGGGAGCATTTGTATTACTGCAATAATAACAGATTTTCTGAAATAATAATTATAGACTTAATAACTCAGCAGAGTGAAGACAGACCAAATAAATGCATACAGACATGTTCCAAAACTCAGAGTCATTCTTGCTTCCTTTTAGCAGAAAGAGTGCAGATTACTTCCTGACATATTAATGGGTGTGCTGTTGCTAAGCGCCTTAATTTACTATTAAACTGTCTGAATAAATGCAGACACTGTCACTTCGTCTTCCAGCCGATAGACTGTGTAAGTACCTCTAAAAACAGCGAAAATCTCTGTTTGATGAATGGCCCAAATTATTCCGAGGTTACTGAAAGATTATTTGGAAGGTCGGGAAGTTTTAAAGCCATCGATTTAAAATCGATCTGTATAGTCAAGATTGAATTCGAGCTTTTTTTTTTAATTTAATTTTTTTTCCAAGAACATGTTGAAAAGTACAAAATTGGTGCAAATGGATTTGGGATAAAATGGGTTCTTCCAACCTAAGGATCTGTAAAATAATATAAATTTGAAATATTTTGGCTTCAATAAAAGTTTACGCTCTTTCCTTTACAATTTTATTCAAAAATAAAATAAATACACCTGGCTTGTGATTAGTCATGAAATTTTATAAACGATTTCAATATTATGAATCTCTCATAGTAATTAAATTGAAAATTTTATACCAATTTATTTATTCGATTTGAAGATAAGATAGCAATTTGCTTAGTTAATTATTATCTACTTCTGATTATGAGGACGTAAATAATTTATAGGGTGCCCACGGTTTCAATTTAGTTTTGTACGAGTATGTTGTGCAAAATTGATTAGGGCTACTACATGTGGCTTTTCACTTGACGAAAACTATGATATATGGCGTTCTAAGGAAAACTTCCGAAATATTTATCGTTTTAATTAACTCATATCTTACTTGAGAGTTTATTCTTGTATAAATTCAAACGTGTATCTGAAGATAATTTTTCATTTATAAATTAAAAATCTATTCCCCTATTTTGCAGGTCTTTATTCCACAGTGAAACTTTATCGCTCGTGGTTAGTAGAGGTTTCTCAGATAAAAAAATAGATCTACGACTTTTAAATGGCCGAATTAAGACGATCGAAATCATATTGTATGTTGAGTGCATGGAATCGATCAGAACTAGATTTGGTTGGGTAATTTAAAAAAGTGAAACGAAGAGATTAAAAGAGTTACAAACGGTTTTATTCATTTTCCAAATGTATAAAATTCGTTAACAATTTGTGCGATTAAACTTATTATTTAACTGGAGAAAAATTGTTTCCTAATTGATGCTTATGGAACTTTTTTTATAAAATCATCTTTGAATCCGCGCTAGTGTAAAATGATACATAGAATTCGTGTTCCTTTTAAATCATGAGATTTTTGTCAAACATTGTTTGTAAACTCCAATTCTCCTTTGGTCTTGCTTTATCAGTGTAATTGACCGAAATCGTCATTCTCCTTTTTTCGAATGGATTTTGAGGATCATTGCATTTCTAAGTTTTATATGTTTTTCTTTTCGTAAAGCTTTCTTCGCTGTGAGTGAATTTCTACCCAGTAAATTTATTGAGAGAGGGTGGCCGTGGTTTAGTGGTAGCAATCGTTTCTCACTCGGAGGGTCCAGGTTCGAATCCTGCCCATGGCAAGTCAGGTTTTCATTTGTGTAATTGGAACTCAGACAGAAAAAATCTGCGTGTAAAGGCATAACACTAACACGTAGATTTGGCTGTTGTAGAACTTTAAGCACAGAAAAAAATACTGTGAATTATACCACGAATCACTCTGAGTGAAGAAGAAACTCTCCGTCCTATTCGGACTCCCACCCTTGGAGAGCGAATATCGAAACCAAACACACCTGAGTTTCAAACCACTACAAAACAATTTTCCTTTCTCCTCCTTCTACCTTTCCGCCCGCGCCCTGGCAACAGTAAACGGGTATCTAACCCCTTAGGCACGCGTAAATTATATAAAAAAAATATATATATATCTAATTTATTGAGCTACCTTAAACGGGGCGTTTTAAGTACGTTTTTGGTTGCTCATTTTGAGTGGCTTCAAGCTTTAGAAATTACTGTTTATAAACTCATACTCGTATATACTCTAATCGAGAAATTACATTGTTATCCATCCATGTTCAGCCTGTTATGGGATGACGGTTGAATACGCGACGATTGTGGTCAATTGGTGATATTTTGGTGACCAACAATCCAGGTATCCACCTTAAGAAACTTTGTATGTTTTAACATACTTTTTTAACATACATACATACATACTTCTACTTTATACAAGTTATAATGTTATTATAAAATGTGCTGTGCAGTTTCTGAATACCTAAAGCAATGTTTGCTTAAGTTATTCTTATCGGTGAAGGCTTTACTGCTTGTAATTTTGACATATATTTTTAAAACGCAGAGGATCTAAAAATAGATTTCAGT
Organism: Volucella bombylans; assembly: GCA_949129095.1. Classification (NCBI taxonomy): domain Eukaryota; kingdom Metazoa; phylum Arthropoda; class Insecta; order Diptera; family Syrphidae; genus Volucella; species Volucella bombylans. Next base: position 27,725,681 of record OX422144.1, read on the forward strand.
TAACCCTCAAAAAAACTAAAATTGACTGGTCTGACTCATCTAGTGCTAAAAGGCGGTTCCGTCCTCGATTTCTCCAATCAAGTTAAGCAACGGGGCAATACAACGAAGCGAAGAATTTGGGTCACCATTCCAGACGGCAAACTTCTTTGGAGTTAACATGCCGCGTAGGAGACTTGGGTTTTAGTAACTTTCGGCAAGAAAAAGGGCTTCTTAGTCAGGAAGAACCACCCCATCTACACGTCTATGAGAAGACAAATTTTATCCTATGAGTAGCTTTCACGTAAATATGTACATCACTGCTGGTTCCAGCGAGCATTCCTCAACAGGCCTGACACGCACTCCTTCCCCTTCATATTAATGTGTAGACTACACTCTTAAAGCCATCTTGATCCTTAAACGAACTCGGCTGATAAGCCATCAGTTCTGACAGCATTGTTTGACTTGAATATTTCTTTTCAGATATACATTTTCACATTCTACATCAAACGCACCGTTTGAATGAACCATTCTTTCCGAAAACGAAATGTTGGTCGTCATTTCCATTTAATAGTAGCGAAAGTGTTATAAGGGTTATGTTTCCTTGTTCGTTTTAGTCTTTAATTCATATTTTGCTCCCTTTGGATTTTATTTCCGTAAAAATTTATAAATGTTTGTCTGCAATAAAACTGAATTACGTTCATTGTGTTCCTTTTCTTCCTTCTGATAAGCCGTTGTAAATCCTTTCTTTTTTTTTTTGTCATAGAGCCTCTTAAACCACAGGCTCTCAAGGTCTCTGGTTTTGCTAAATGCATTCTATAATCTAGTATACAGGAATTTCTCACAGTTTCTTCGTATATTGCTGTGTGATTGAAACTGGTGGTGTACAATTTACCCTCGGTGCTATCATCTTTATCCTCTGTTAAGTTAACAAATTTGGTCTTTGTTCACAATGCCTGAAACATTTATGCATATTCAGGTAAGTAGCGCTTAGTTACCGTTGGTGTCAATGACCATAAGAACTGTAAATGTCGCAGTTATTTATCTTCATTCTGTACAGCCTTTTTTCGTATTTCATAGTTTGTGGTGATATCTGCTTTGGACTCTACTTTTTGTTCGATTGCATGAATTAAATTAAGCACCCCAAAGGCTCCAAGCAAGATCCAAACCTCTTTATCCGTATTTTATTTGTTTAAGTTGTTAACATTAGAATCATTCATAATATTTGTTGCTTTCCAAGGTAATGTATTGTAGTTATCCCTACGTACAGTCTCGAATCTGAATAACCAAATTCTTTCATTTATTTATTTATTAAAATATCAATATACAACTAAAAGTTATTATTAAAATAAAGCGTATGTGCACTTAGCAGCAATGGCTTTCGAGTCTCTTAATTGGTTCTATGAATTCCAGTAGATTTTGATTGTGACGAAAATTGTTTTGCAGTGGTGCACAGGAAGCATAGCCTCAGTTAACATGTGTTGCAGTTATTGTGCTGAAGCAAGTGGGCCAAATTAATGGGTTCGTTTTTGAGCAAAGCTGCTATTTGAGAACTCCTCTTTGCGGCTCCTAAAGTATTCTTGAGCAAAAGTGTAAATGGAGGAAATGTTCGGTAGGATAACTTTAAGACTACAGAATATTCTTTGTTGGCAACTGCAAAAATTTTGTTCGTTTAGGTGTTAGAACCATATTCATATAAAAAGTTCCAGCTTTTAGTTTTCAGGTCAGATAGGATTTCGACGGATCGTTAGTTGTAAATGACATTACTCGTCACGTCCTTTCGGAGCTCTTATAGATTGAAAAGTACCGAATTTTTTTTGGAGGGACCTTGATGTAAATTTGGCTCTTCATTATAATATAAGCATAGTTTGTGTGAGCATTGTGGATGCGATGGTCTTGTTGGATTTGTGAGTAATAGCTTTGTTTTCATCCTTGTCCCTAAGAAAACCTGTTTAAAAACAAAGCTTGTTATTGAGTTTTCCAATAATTTCAATGTATTGACGGGAGCCCGCTCCACCGTTGGTATGGTGGGAAAAGCACCTAGGTTTTTTCTTGCTGCTGCTTGGTGGCATGTAGGTGCGACTTGTCAAATAGAACTATAATAATACCATCATAAAGTGAACAGACATGAAAATTACAATACTTCTTCCTGATATTGAGCCTTTCTACTAATGATTTCTTATTTGGTTAATAGCAATTACAAATCAGATGATTTCTAATTCATATCCTTGCTGGATGATATTGTCAACTGGTATAGGTTTTGAAAATACATTTCGAACATTAATGTCAATTTGTGTCAGCAACTGGGAAATATGGAAATGCCGTATGATTATGAGCTCATTCGTCACCATATTTTTGTCAGAAGTTCTTTGCACTTGTTTTTATAATAAATGTGTATGATTGACTTAATCGAGCATCTAAGGTTCACTTTATTTATTTTTTAAGATATAGCAAATAAACAACATGCAAATAAACGCATGTTTTCATTACAACTTTTTGGCACAGATGTTGAAATTAAAAGAAGAAATAATATACGTGTATGATTTATTTTATTCCCAAGTTATTCACTATTGAGAATGTATTTTTAAATTTTTTTTTCTTCAATATCAATATTAAGATACTCAATTGCAACTGCTTTTTAAAACGATCGCGGTAGTTATTTCGGTTTACAACAATAAAAAAAGTGGCACATATATATATCAACATGTATAGAAGTAATTAAAGTGGTGATCAACTTTTTTTTACAAACTGTCAATAAAAAAACCTCTTCCTTCCAAAGCAACAAGCCAAAATGAGAATAAAAAGGTGTACGACCTAATCACGTCATGAAACATGAAGAGAAATACTTTATCATTGTTTATATTTGTTTGCACTTCAATTGAATATTTTCTGTTAAATTCTATTATAATATCATATATACCTGTACAATTAAATACAATATGAAATGTAGAACGAAAACTTTCTCTGGTACATAACTGCATCACTACATTGATACGCTGGCAGTAAAAAGAAACTTCAAACTTGAATGTCTCAAAGCGTGTTGATCGTGCGAATTTTGCGCGGCATTGGAATAAAGCACGCGATCACCTTTAACCTTGAAATGTTGAGATTCATGCAAATAAACAAAATAAAAACAAACAAGTCGTATAGAATCATACATACGAGTAGGTTTGTCCAGATTTTATTACTTTTGTTTATTTATACGATGAGTTGCTAATGACATTTGCACAAAAACTGTTGCTTTGATTTAAAGAGTCTTATTTTAAAATCGTGTTATAAATCTGTTTGTACTACAATATCGGAGAATCTAGAAGAATTCTGGGTAACACGGCGTATGCGTACTATTGCTCCAATATATATATTTTATTTTGTGTTTAATCAAATGTTTTGTTTAGGTATACAAAAATGCTATTTTATTGTACAGTGTACTATATACGAGTACATGGCATACATGGTAAATACGTATAAAATAAAAATTGCTACGAGTTTGTGATTTTATTGCTGTTTTCGTAATCAATGACAAAAACATATTTATTTCCAGCGCACGTGTAGATATATTTAATGTTTTAAAAAAACGATTTTAAAATTGTTAACAAACTGTGTGGAAATTTTCGAAGTATTTCGAGACGAAATAGACGTAAGAGTAGTGAAAATACGCTGCAATTTTTACCCGTTGCCCTGCTACTCGATTATCAGCCATTTTACCTATGGATGATATTCGACAAACTGATGATAATTGCCTACAGTCTAGGGAGAGAGACGTTAACATCCCTCTAATTGGCACGATCTTTGGCCCGTTGCCTTCAGTTATGAATTAATGGTTGATAGAGATTCAACTTAAGGTGAAGTCCTTCCCGATCGTCTTGCCGAAGTCTATTCGGACAGGAGCGTTGGCGTCTATTTGCCCCACATGTCATATATATATTTTCATTCGCCTTCCATTACGTTTATGCTTGTAGAGGATTTGGCTGATGAGGGACCTTTCTTAGTGTTTCTTGACAAGTTTTTAATACCCATTTGCCTTTCTAAAGAAAAGTAATCGAGATGGAAAAATGTAAATCTTCTTTGAATGTTGATAAGATGGAGGTATTGGGTCAAGATAAGCTAAATCCCCCGATACTGTCATTAATTTAATCCTTTTTCTGTCTCAATACTTGCAAAGGTCTTTATAATTGGCGTATTGAAGTAGTGGCACATAGTTGGGCCTCTGGTTTTGACTTCTGAGTTGTGAGCAAATTTTAAAGTAAAGGAATCCACACGGCAGCACATTACCTTGTTTATATCCTTCTTTAACATCAGAGGTCTCGCTGAGACTATTTCTGATATTTATAAAGCTGACAAGCATTCCTATCATCACTTTGAGTTTGACATGTCAAAACTAGAAATGACCCTTTTTAGCTCGTCTACATAAATGCTGCCATATACCAGTTATCGTTCCAGACAGAATATTTGGTCAATAATTGTTAACTGACCGTGCCTTAAACTATGCTGACATAGGCCAAGCATGTTGTCAACAAATGGTCCTAGGCGTTCATATAATACGGCAGACAAGATAGTATACGTGATGTTAAGTTGACTGATACACTATGGCGGGCGTAGTTTGGAGGATCTCCTTTCTTGTGGAACAGGCAAAGTGCGTCATTCATTAGGTATATTTTTCCCGACAAAATCTGGGAAATAAGCTGGTCTATGCACTCTCCCACTAATCCAGAAACTTTATTTTACGCATTTTACTTATGTTATGTTATTCATTCAGATTGGATGGGGAAAGTCTTGGGTTTCGCCGTTTCTTCTTCACTTAACAATCTGCATAACTGACTCTTTCACCCTTGGCATTGATTTTAACTCTTTTATTGAGTTGCCAACTAACTCTTTTATGTACAGTTCTCTACTTGCATTTTGATGCGGTGACGCAGTCTTTTAACATTTTGTGAAGATTGTCCTTGAAGTGGCACCTCTCTATTTTCTTGTTTCCTGATCACGCGCTTCTTATGCTCTTTATAGGGATACTGCTCGGCACTCCTTATCACAAATAAGGGTGTTAGTTTGATAAGGGGAGCAGAATAATTTAATAACATCGCCTCACAGTATGTCTTCGTGTATTTTTATACAGCATTCGCTCCCGTGGTGAAAGTTCAAGACTTCTCTCCTAGATCCGCACCCAAAAATAGAGACCCTATTTTTCGTTCGTTAAATCTAACTCCATTTCCTGGATGGCGGCTTATCTGCTTTATAGCAGTCCAGTGCCTCCGATACTTGTTAGGCAGCAAGTCGCCAGTCCACGTCGAACGTCGTTGTCATTTTTCCGTTTTACAGGGTTTTTTTTTATAATTTACGCGCGCCTAAGGGGTTGATACCCTTTTACTGTTGCGAGGGCGCGGGCGGAAAGGTAGAAGGAGGAGAAAGGAAAATTGGTTTCTTTGTAGTGGTTTGAAACTCAGGTGTGTTTGGTTTCGATATTTGCTCTCCAGGGGTGGGAGTCGAATAGGACGGAGAGTGTTTTCTTCACTCAGAGTGATTCGAAGTTATAATTCACACTATTTTTTTTGTGCTTGAAACTCTACAACAACCAAATCTACGTGTCAGTGTTATGCCTTCACACGCAGAATTTTTCTGTCTGAGTTCCAATTACACAAATTAGAAACTTGAAAATCTTGTCAATGGGTAGGATTCGAACCTTGATCCTCCGAGTGAGAAGCGATTGCTAGTTACACCACGGCCACCCCTTATTTTGTTGTCAGTAGTAAATCCGTTCGTCGTGTTTTCTTAACCGTGGAGGTGGCCGTGGTAGTGCATTGGCTTCCAAATCGGACGGTTCAATACCAGCTGCGCTCGTAAGGCATTCACGTAAGATGTGTGGTTGCCTAGATACAACAACAAGTCCAATTACACTAATAATTTAGTCTCCCCATTAAATATTGGATACCACCCATGAAACGAAATTGACCTTTTCTAAAAACTTAGTACATGGATTTGTTTTTACATTTAAATAAAACGTACACACTATCTTAATACTTATCTTAACCTACTTGGTTTAAGTTAGGTTAGGTTAAACAGTGGTGTGATGGATATGCCATCACACAGACCAGGCACCAAAACGGGCCAGTTTTGGTTTGGAACCAGTTTGGAACCAGTTGAATTTGTCATCAAATGGCAAAAGCCAAAAAGGCCTTTGACCTAATATGTAAATCAAGTTAGGTGCAAAAAGGTGCCCAATGCTTCCGTAGGGGTGGTATGGTGCGTACCTGTAATGGCTATGGAAGCCGTTATTTGAACCTCCCCTAACTTACCGTAAATCGTTTTCTTGCTTGTTGCTTACCACCATACTAGTTCGCCGTATGTAATTATGGGTCTTACCACCCCGTATACAGCAAGTACACCATAGCAGGTTTTAAGCCCCCAAATTGTTCCTTCTGTTCTTTTGCAGATAAAAAGAGCATTACATATACGCCTCTTTGGTTCTTTCCCCTACATTAAGATTAAAATTCAGTTTTTTGTCCAAAATCAAACCCAGATATTTCGCGCTGTCCGAAAGGTATAGATCCAATCCGTTGAGTTGTAGGAGTTTCTATTACGTTATCTTGGACTTTTTGGTGAAAAGAACCAGTTTCGTTTTGGAAGGGTTGGCCTTGAGACCACAGCTTTTTACCCAAGTACTGATCGTCTTCAGAACACAATCCATAATCTCGCTTAAAAATTTTAAGTATTTTCCCTGCATTGTTATGACCACTTGATCTGCGTATGCCGTAGCAGTTATACCTATCGTACTAGGCTTTCTGAGGACCCACAGAATTCCAATGTTTACGAATATTCTGACCGACCAGTTTGTAATGCCATGTTCAATGTTAGCGTCTACTAGACCATTTTTATATGGCGGTGCACAATACGTTATTGAAGGCTCCTTAAATATCGAAGAAGGCCAAGATCGCAAACTTTCCGAAGTGTACACACTTCTCCATTTTCTCCACCACCTCGTGCAGGAACAGATATTCCTTTCATGTATGCATGCTGTGACTCAGTCAAAAAGCCATTATTGCATGTATTGTATCCATAATATCAATCTCAAATAATCGCTATAGGGTTTTAAGCATAAATGATGACAGACTTATTGGTCTGAAATCTTTTGCTACTATATGCCCCTATTTGTCAGGTATAAAAACCACCTTAACTAGGTAGAATACCTCCGGACCGGGGGATTTGCACTGCTTAAAGGACTGAATTTAATTAATTTTTTCTTATTAATGAGAACAACTATTTCCTCTTCAGAGAGAGAGAGAGAGAGAGAGAGAGAGAGAGAGAGAGAGAGAGAGAGAGAGAGAGAGAGAGAGAGAGATCAATGTTCTCAGTGTGCTGTAGCATGCCAGGGTCGTCTGATACTGTGAATCCCGGCTAGTGGGTTGCCACTAGTGTTGCCAGAACCTCCTCACTACTTTCAGCCCAGAATCCGTCACTTTTCCTGAGGTGGCTAGGAACGCTCGCTTCCTTTGAAAGCTAACCTCGAAACCTCGTCTGTTCTGCCATGAACCCTTTTAGATTTTTTTAAGTGGGTACTTCTTGAATTATTTCTTCCATTCGTAGTAAACATTCCATGTACTCGTACTATCGCCTCTGAAAAGCTTCGCCCTATTATAGAGATTTCTGACCTCTTTCCTTCTTAAATTTACCCCCCTATTCCACCATTTTTCAAGTTTTCTCGAACGCCATTGTTAGTGCTTTATTAATATTTTCTAGCGCCCTATCTTAACCTACTTAAACTACCTTATTTTTAGAGAAATTCTTTTGTTGTTTTCTTTTTTATAGTTGTTTTCTTATTTTTTTTTAATTACTTTTATTTGTTTTTTTATAATATTAAAACTAAGTATCTTAATCCTATTTAAACTGTGTAAGTCGGCCGGCCGTACTTTAAAATAATAAACATGATGACTTTGCCCCTAAATGGGGCTACCACTAATTCGAAGGAAACGACGAAGGAGTTTCCTCCCCATCTGCAAGCCACCAAAATTTCTGGTGCTGCCGAGCAACATCCATCAAATCGCGGCTCCCTACCGCCCTACTGAAGTGAAGTGGAGACGCTCCGCACTGGCGTGTGCGATGGCTCTCTCGTAGTTGAGTCGCCTGTTCGAGCGACGTGGAATATTAGCGGAATCGCTAATTAGTCTTGGATCAGTTCTTTTTTATCAAAATAGAGAATACCGTCTGGGGATATTTTAAATGTAACAATACCCACTTCAGTGTTAAGTTCTTAAGGTCTCATGTGGTCGGGTTGTCATGTCCGCGTACAGAAATGATGGTCTCTAAGGACATTTACATGCTCGATGTAGCAGGATCCAGAGCATATGTATACTTGCTTACTCGTACTTTTGTTCAACCGAGAATGATTTGTGCTATACTCATGAGTGGAACACTTTTTAAAAACTTAATGTTCTTACTGGTTTGCAGGTTCTTGATATTCATTCAATACTGTCACGAATTATGCTCGTTTGTCAGTTGTTTGGTAATTCTATTCAGAGCTGTACTCCGCATCAGTGTAATTATATGAACTTATTCTTTCTAAGCGCTGGATTAGCTGGACCAGCGCGCTGAGGAGTTCGCCAACCGGTCGAAATTTTAAAGTATGACGTTTTATATAATTTCTCAGCTAATAAAATCGGTTTATAGTGCTACGTTTTGATAATGCTCAGCTTTTCAAAGTTTTGAAAGTGGTACGGCTTAAGCCGAAGCCGATGTGACGTTTTATATTCTACTTCGGAAACTCGTTTTATTATGATGTTGCAAAATTAATATTAACATTACCCATTTTCGAGTGGATTTCGGTACAAATTTGTTGTAATGTCTAAAAGGACTGATTTCAACTAGGGGTAACTTGAATTGTGAAGGTAATCGTTGCCACCAGTGATGAACTCTGAGCGGAGAAGCATAATGCAAATTTGTAAATGTATGCTACAGTAAATTATTTTTCTATAATTAGTACAAACGCACCCTTAAACTTTTTTTATGATCTGTCAATGTCAACACGTCAGTCAAGGTTTACATTTTTATCATGGTGAAGTCCATGAATGATCAACGTTTGGAAATTATTAAAAATTACTACCGAAATTCTGAGTCGGTGGTTGCAACTTTAAGAACGTTTACTCCAATTTTTGGCAATAATAATCGTCCCACAAGACATGCTGTGCGATCTATAGTAGATAAATTCGAGTCAACATATTTACTATTGAATGTTCCAGTGCCAGTGAGATAACCCATCGGTCGAAGTATCGCAGCCGTAAGTGCTTTAGATTAAAATGAGGCAAATCAGTCTATTCCATGCCGTTCACAGGAATTGGGAATCTTTCATTCCACATTGTGGCGGATTTTGCATAAAGAAGAATTAAAGCCTCTTGATCATTTGAAGCGTCATAAACTTCTCCGATTGGGCTCTGCAAAAGTTTGAAGAAAATTATGATTTTTATCGCAAAATCATGTACAGCAATGAAGCTCGTTTTTGGTTTAATGGCTTTGTCAATAAGCAAAATTTTCGTTAGCTAAAAACCCACATATGCTGGTGTGGGTGGATTCCATGTCGGAGGTGTGATTGGACCGTATTTTTTCGTTGATGAAAATGATCGGCATGTTACGGTCAATGGAGTGCCATGATGGAAGACTATTTTTGGCCATAATTGGATGGACTTGAAATCAGTTATATGTGATTCCAACAAAATGCTGCCACATGCTACACAGCTGGTCAAATAATTGTTCTATTGAAGGGGCAGTTCGGTAATCGTGTAATCTCGAGAAATGGTCCAGTCGAATGACAATATCGCTCATGCGATTTAAAGCCGTTGGATTTCTTTTTGGGGTTACGTTAAGTCGTTGGTTTATGGCAATTAGCTAACATCGTTAGAGAAGCTCAGGAATAATGCTGAACGTGAAATACCCAATTTTCCAGCCGATATGTGTGGAGGAGTGATGGAAAATTGGCTCCAAAGAATCGATCGCTGCAAACGTGCTGACGGTGGTCATATGTACGAGATCGAATTAAATACTTAAACCTAACATGTCTACTACACCAGGAATAAATTTCAGCCCGATATTTCATTTATTCTGTGTTTTATTTAAATACAAAATTGCTATTTCCTTATTGAAAAATCCGATACAAAGCAGATAGGAATGACATATTGGCTTACTACGCTGAGCTATTAGTCAATAAATACAGATGGTATACCACATTCAATTCCTTTAAAGACACCGGTTATGGCTGCATCACTAATAATATAGTAGCATATGTGGCAATAAGATAAAGTTAACTAGGTTTCCAAATTATCAATAATAACACACCTTCGATCGGAACATAACATATCTTTTTATCTTTTTATGTTTTCTTGCTTAGTACTGCTTTGAATACCGTAGAAAAAGTGCAATGATATTGCCTTAAAAAGTTGTTAGGCCAAATAAACAAGCCACAATAAATTGTTAGTCATGTAATAAAATTTGTTACACTATAAAATTGAAAACATTACTGAGCGATATAGCTGTAGTGCTGTTTCTTATACGCTCCAGTAGACTGCAGCGTTTAGGATGAATGTTAGAAACAATTTTCCAATTTTTACGACTAAGTCCCTGAAACTTTTAGGGAAAAGGGGACTAGGTTCTGTGAATACAAGCCTTTGCTAATTTTAAAATTTTTAAACACAAATTTCTACATATACTCGTGTTTAAAATATTTGCTTATTTGAAATAATAACGATTTTTATTTTACTCGTATTTTTTTCAGAAACTACAGATCAACACCACGACCAAAGACTGAAATTGTTGGTACAGCAAATCGCCCCGTTTTGAACAAATACAAATCCTATCATCATGGGTAATTCTAAGAATATGCAATTTAGAATATCTAACTCTTACCGTTTCATTTATTTTATAGAGATGAGGATCACGAAGAGGCAGTCCTCCGAGAAAAGATCGATAGCAAGGCTGTAAATTTTGTCCAGCCAATTTTGGAGGAACTCATTAAAACCGAAGAAACCTACGTGGATAATCTATTTATCGGTATAAATAATTATGGTAAAATTTTTTCAAGAAAAGATCTTCCGCTGGGATTGCGAGGGAAAAAGTTTGTGCTCCTTGGAAATATTGAACAAATCGCAGAATTTCATCGAGATGAATTCTTACCAATGTTGTTGAGAAATAAAAACGATCTCAAAAGGCTGTTTGATGACTTTTCTCATTTCATAGACGTAAGTATGAATTTTGAATAGTAATTTGTATTTAATATCATCTTATTTTTTTTTTATAGGAAAATTGCCTTTATGGATATGTTTTGTTCACAATGAACAAACAGCGGTCGCTGAAACTTTGTGATACATTTAAGGATTTTTTTAAGGTATGCTTATTGTTTTAACTTAGTGCACCTGACTAACACGTAAAAAGTTTGCGAATTTCGTTGATATTGTAGAAGTCTGATAACTATTTTTATTACCTTTTCAGTTTGCGAAATAATACAACGCGCTCCATCTGCAAGTGGTACTGATATTTGAGAATTCTAGATATATCATAATAAACCTCTTGTTTCGCTACATATTTCCTCGGTGACTTCTATTTCGCTGGTAGAAATAGTATAGTTTGTTATTTTCCACAATCTAATTAGTATCTAGTTAGTAGCGAGGAATTAATAAAAAAAAATTGTAGGTCCTATTTAATAAATATATTTTTTGGAGGGTGGAATTTTTGAATTGAAACAAATTATATAGATAATGACTTTTATTGAACAATTTTTAACATTTAACTGGGGGTACAATTTGGCCTATATGACTACATCGGCTACATTTCACAAAGTTTTTCGTATTAAAAAAAAAATGTTGATAAATACTTGGCTTACCAGTAACCGCCAATAGAGTTTAATAAGGCTCATTGGCATATCGTTCGTTCCTTGTAAGTACGTAAGGATCTTCGTCCCGTTAAACAGTCCTTTATTTATATATTACAAAGTTTAAGATAAGGCTTATGTGTGCCTTCAATACAATATGTATATATCATATTGTTGGGTTTTATATAGATTTTGAGAATATCTTATAAAATGTATACCTTTTTTTTTGCATTGGAATTCGTTGTTTCAATACTCTGTTTACTCTAATTTATCGATGGTTTGACGATTATTTTTGTCCAAAAAATTTATGAGGAACTATATAAATTTGGTGAACAGAACTTGATTTTTCGAAAGCGAACTTTGTTGAGATGTTATGATATACCAAGATAAAATAATTGGTAGCTGCTTTCAGATACTCAAAAAAAAACCCTTTTTAAAAGGGTTCAATTCGGTCTTCTTTAACAATTTGTAGAAACATTTTTTGCATTTTTATACTTCAGGTCAATGATATTTACTATTTGCAAATCAATGAATTGAAGGTGTGGTAAAGGCTCCATAAAAAAAAATTAGGACCGGTTCTTATCGTTTTTCAGTATTTTTAGTTAGATTTCAGAGAGTAAAAGCGTTTCCTTCTTATAATATGATCGATCTCACATCATTTGGATCTTATGTAAGACATGTTCTATCCTCAAAATCTATGATTTATGGTATGATTAACATACCATATTTTCTATTTGAATTTTCCTCTCTAGAAAGTGTTAAAGATTTTCTTCGTATTATCTGTCTGTTTACTATCGTAATGCAGGGGCACTGTGTACTTCTTTCTTAAGTTGTAAAGGCAACCATACAATAATGACATTTTTGCCCTTAATAGCATCGATATAAACTCCGATTATGAAAGTCGTTAATAACTCACATCTAATTTTTAAATTTATGGTAGAGACGATTCGGATAAGGAAGGAGTAGGGGGAGTCCTTTAGTTTGTTGACATATGTTTGTGTCATTGCGTCATTAAGACGTTCATAGTTTGCTCTTGCGCTCTTTCCCATACCTGTATTGCTTTGCTTCAAAGATGAATCCTATTTTGTAGTAGATATATATTTCAGATTCTGGCGGCGGAGTCCGTTCAAATTTTGAACTTCACCAATTAGAGAACAGTCCCTCACGACTAGACACTTTTGTTAAATTAAAAAAAAAAGTACATTTCTCAATGTGTGTAAGTTAAAGTCCCAATAATGTGCTGGATAATTTTAGATTAGATTAGATTAGATTTATTCCATTTCAATACAAATACATTTTTTTACAATATTAATTGGTGGGTATTAATGATATCCAATTCAGTAGTTGGAAAAGTTTCAGTTGTACTAGTTTACATGGTTTTTATAAACTTTATTTATTACAGTTATACATATGATTTGTCATTTGAGAAACTTTAATACGCAAGAATTCTAGACCCATGAATTAAGTAATTATACTAAGTTGGAATGGTTGTTCTTACACACTTTGTAGTAAAAGAAATACCAGTAACAAGTGCGTTGATTATATAATTGTTTAAAGGTTTTGAAAGCCGCGCTGAGAAAAGAAGTCATGATTTGTGATGCAAACGAGAAAAGAATTATATTTAATATTTAAAATAGTAAACGGGTAAAGAGGAGGAAGTAAATGGATAAATATGGAATACATAGATGGGAAATTACATTTAATGATGACAAGCAAGAATAGGCAAAGAGCTTATTAGATTAAGACCTGCATTAAATCCTCTACACTCGATCTGGATAGTAAGAAGATTCTTAAGTTCTTTATGAATCTGGATTTGGATTGAACATGGCTTAATACATCAGGTGGCAGTTTGTTATAAATAAAGGGAGCTATATTCGTAGCAAAGCGCCTGCAGTGTTCCTTATATACTCGCGGAACTACTACCGTGGACGTTGGTCTCAGTGCATAGGCTGTATTTCTACTTTGAGTAGTGTAACCGCTTCGCAAGTAGAATAGCCTTAATACTTTAAAAACGTATAGATGTCTGAGTGGTAAGGCATTGAGATATTGGAATAAGGGGAATGAATGTTCCAATCTTGGCTTAAAAAGAGTAGCCCTGATTATCTTTTTCTGAGCTGTTATAAGGGGCTGGAGGTTACTCTTGAAAGCACCACCCCAACAGCAAATCCCATATTCTAGTCGAGAATTAACCAGTGCGTAATATATAGTAGACATTAAGCTAAGAGGTACCAAATTTTTTAGATGAAATATTTTATTTAAAGCTATATATACACATTTTATAATGTTTGTTATATGTGCTTTCCAGTTTAACTTGCTGTCTAAGGTTACACCTAGATATTTAAATTCGAAGATAGATTCTAATTTTATGCAAGCATCACTGCAGTTAGCATGAGTACAATTTAAAACATGAAGACCTACTCCATCAATGCAGTATTTATTTGCGAGGGAGAAAGGCATGACTTTCGATTTCTTACTTAGCACCATTTGATGAAAAATAAACCAATTATTAAGTATAGCTAGGCCATCATTCATTTGACGTCGTATAGTGTCAACACAAGACGCTTTATATGAGATCGCCAGATCATCAGCAAAAGCACGAATTTTACCCTTTAAAGGCAATTTAAAAATTGAATTTATATAAATAAGGAACAGCAAAGGTCCAAGGACTGATCCTTGGGGGACGCCAGAATTTGGGCTTAGTAAAGGTTCACTCAAAGTTTCATTTATACGAACGTGTTGCCTTCGATGTTTTAGATATGACATGAACCAGTTATGGGTATTACCCCTAAATCCAAGTCTTTCAAGGATCTTGAGTAATAACTTATGATTAACTAAGTCAAATGCCTTAGTCAGATCTAAAAAGAGACCAGCACATTTGTTGTTTTTATCCAACGCGTCATGAATATCCTCCAAGAATGAAACAAGAGCATCTTCGGTGGATTTACCTTTCATAAAGCCAAATTGGGATGCATTTAAGAGCTTGTATTTATCTAAAAACTTGTACATTCTTTTCGCAATCAATTTTTTCATGATTTTTGAAAAAATTGACAATAAGCAGATTGGTCTATAATTGTTAGGATCACTTTTGTCATCTTTTTTTATAAATTGGTACTATAATGGATGTTTTTAGGCACTCTGGAAATATCCCCCTTTCGAAGCTTTGGTTGAAAAGGTACGTTAACGGCTTAATAATTAGGCTACTAATTTTTTTCAAGAGTGAACTACTAATACCGTCCATCCCACAAGAGCTTTTAACTTTTAATTTCGATATGATATCGGACACTTCAGTTTCGGACACCGTTCCAAAGAAAAATGACGAGATTACTATATCATCAAGGAGGGAATTATTAGAGGCTGTACTTGTAGGGATTGAATGAGTGGGTTTTGCATTTTCAGCAGCATTTTTAAAGAACAAATTGAAATTGTTTCCCATTTCAATATCCGAAGTGATTTCCTCTCCTTCGAATTTTAAACATCTTATAGTATTTATTTTACTGTTTTTACCTAGCAAATCATTTAAAATATCCCATTGTCGTTTTGGATTGGACCTATTTTGCTCAAATTTGTTTTGATAATATATCTCTTTTTGCCTTCTTATTTTTTCGAAAATGTCCTTTCGCATCTTACAGTAAGTATTTTTTATGATGGGTAGATGCAAGTTGTTTTTATTCAACACATAAAAGTTATTTTTTTCCCGAATTCTTTGGCAGAGATTAGCAGTCATCCATGGTTGGATCTTTTGGAACTTACGTCCCAGTTTTTTTGTTTTATTTACATTTATAAGGTTAGACAGATTTTTCAAAAATTGTTCAAATGCATTTGAAATACAGGTAGAGTTATATATATCATTCCAAGTTTCCTTAGAAAGACTCTCTATCAACGAAGCGTAGTTTACTTCTGGTAGCGATTTTTTATTTTTCGAGTCGGTTAGATTTAGGTTAGTATTATTTTTTCTGAGTAGATTTGAAACCGATATACCAGTAGCAAAATGGTCAGTTATATCCCATTCCAGTACAAACGGACAGACATTGGACAGATTTTTCGCTCGAACAAATAAATGGTCAATACATGTTTTCGTTACATCAGTTACCCTAGTTGGAACGTTTATGAGTGATTCATAACCCAGGGAAGACAGAAGAAGTAAATAGTTATCACAGCTCAGAGGAAAATCCAATATGTCAATGTTTATGTCACCAGCAAGTCAGACATTTTGACTTTTGATTGAGTTGAGAAGGCCTTCGAGTTCGGTTAAGAATATATCCCTGTGAACAAACTGCAGCCGATATATGCAGACAATATCAATGGTTGTTTTTTCAAACTTTAATTTTAAAAGTACACAATCTGCACTATCCAGATCGGGTACAGAGACTTCTGCGACTTCAATATTGTTATTAACAAAAATAATTATTCCCCCAGCAGGGTAATTTTCATTGCACGCTGGGTAAGGAGTATAGCCCGGAATAGAATAATTACCTAATTCATGGTTAAAAATCCACACTTCAGATAATATAATTAATTGTGGTAATATTGAGAAAGAACTATACAAATACGAATAAAATCTATCAAAGTTCATTCTCATACTTCTTATATTCAGATGGCATAATGTAAGATCATAAATAGAAGGGCAAAAATCTAAGCCGATATACGTATCATTACTTGCACTAGTACTATCAAGATCAATTAAATCCTTATGTGATAACATGAATGTATTATTTTTGTTTAGAAAAAATTATGACTTAATCCTAAATGATTAAGATCATCAGAGCACTTAATAAATTTGATCTTCATACCATTCGCTTTTCTCATCATGATTTTTCCGTATCGTACCCATAGAAACTCATAGCCATGGTTCTTTTTCGCCTTTTTCGCCTCCTTTAGTAGAGCCTTAGTTTCGCTTGACAGCCAGTCGTTGACGTAAATGTTTGCCTTGCTTCCAGGAAAAATTTTGCCAGCATTAATCGGCGACTTCTTATCGTATGCAGCAGACAAAATGCGCTCCTTCACTCTCCTGCTTCGAAGTTGTACAACCACAACACCAGAAATTTTCCCTTTAATTTTTTTTTCTATAGCATACATCGAAATCATCTTCAGCTATCTGCACACCAACGCCCTGTTCTACGATTTGAATCACCGAGTTTCCCAAATTTTCCTCCTCCATTAGCGGTACGTCACGCAGTTCAATATGATTAGTGTGTATTTGGTATTCTGTCTTATTTAGCCTTTCTTTTGTTTCGTATAGTTGAACTTTCAGTCTTTCGTTCTCTTTCCTTATTTCAGCTAGCATTTGGGTGGTCTGCTCTAGCAAAGCGAATTGCGATTGCATGTGCTGTATGGACTGCTCGGTAGATTGAAGTGTCGCTTTGATCTCCACTATTTGAAGGTGAATGCCCTCAAGTGTTATTTGTTTTGGATCGATCCCGCTGCTTGCACTACCACTGCACGATGATGACGACATAGATAATTTCCTTGGATTGTTTTTTTTTTGTTGTGAAAATATAGCACAGCACCACGACTTTTTGGATTTGATTATGTAATCCACATCTGCAGGTTGCAAGTTAGCGCAAGTTGCATGCAAGAGACAGTTGCAATCATTGCAAGTAATTTTACAGGTTTCGCGGGCAATTTTCGCACTACAAATTTTACAGCTCATTTTATGTCTTCTCTCATCGACGGCTAAATAACGACTGTTTTGGTTTAAACGGGCTTAATTGTAGGTTAAAATTTACCACGCTTTGGTATATGATTAGGGATTACCTTCTCTTTCCGACGCAATCGATACAATATGTACAATAACATATGTATATCTGAAATCCAAAACTGGATCTACTCACATGTAACTGTGAGTATATATATATTAAATATTTTCGAAAAAATAAAATAACTGAAGTACAATCTATGCTATTTCAGTAAATCTTCTGGTATATATATCCAGCAGAAAGTCTTCTTCTTTTTAAACATAAAACTTTCGTTTTTCAACTGACCTTTTTCGCTGGGATCAAATTGGACTTGCTATCATTATAAGGTCTGATGTAGATGTGCTGTCTATGGCTTGATTGCACCTATATCAGTTTGGTCTCAATCTCTCCTTTTTCACCATTAATTATTTTCTGCGTCACCTTTCTGCCGCTTAATGCCAAGTAGAAATAATAACAAAGATATTTAACTGGGAATCTTCATAACATTAGTCAGCGGTGGACCTGATCCTCAAATAAAATTAATTCCTATCTAGGTCTATAGTAAACTAACTGCCATCACGCCCGCAGAGTTAATTGAGCTTATTTGTACTTAAGAGGGCGGGTTGAATCGAGGTCTTCGTCTAGTATGGGGTCCCTCTAGGTTCATTTGGTTGACATGTCTTAGCCATCGTCTCATTTAAATTTTTTTGACCTGTACAAATCGACATTGTACAATACTTCATTCGTATTTGCCGTCAATGCAGACGAGACCTATGAATTTTACTCCAAAAATTTCCTAGTTGGCGTATTTAACCGTATTGTATTGTCATATAGTAAGATTGGAATGAATAATACCTTATGTAAAGTCGCTCTCTTTATTTTCCCATTTAATTACGTTTTTGGCCTAAAGAAACTGCGACAAGTTTTATTTTCGATTGATCTAAACTCTGTCGTTGTTATATTTAATTAATAGTGGAACTTATGTAAACAAAGGCCCTAACTACCTGAAAGTTGTGTTTAACATATGTGAAGTTATATTCTATCCAAATACTTCCTTTTGCCTTCGATAACCCTTAAACCCATTTTCATTAAGTTAGAGGTGAAAACCGGAAACGCGTTCCTAACATCTAACTGCCTTGCCTAATTCTTTTCTCGGTGTAATCCGTACCAACTGTGAATTTTTTATTGTAATTGTAATCCACTAACATTAAAAAATGCTCTATATAACTCGTCTCTATAAATGCTATTATTAAACAAATAAAGCTGTGGTGAAATTTCTGGTTTGAAATCACACATAAGGACCGTCGTTTAGACAATCACAGTACAGCAGACGTGAACTTGAAGGCGATGTTGGAGAAAATTAAGCATCATTATTAGACGCAGTTTAAATGGTCCTCTTTCTTCAGAATCGTCCAAATTAATACTGAGGTTACGATATCGAATCGGAGACACCGATTCTACCACTGTGTTCCCGTATTCGGCTTAGTAGCTTCCGTTCAGCTACAAAAGTCCTGGCTTGTTTTTTTTTACCATTTAGTACAATTTTTCCATCCCTTTATTTTTTCGACAAAGCACTTTTTGTGCGTTTTCTTTTTCCCATTGAGAAACCTGTTTTCAGTCCGTCTCTTGTACTCATAGATTTCACGAGCAGCTCTATTCTTTCTTAGCAGCAGTGATCCATACATTTCTCGTATTACTCTAAGTGTTTGCCGGCATTTTTCGTTAAACCAATGGTTTCGTTGTTGTAACCTAGAGAAAACCAGAACGGATGTCCTTTCTGCAGTGCTGAAACTAATCTTCAATACTTGATGTTGGTGCCATAAGACCATGCCCCATAGGGGTATTCGATTGGCAAACGCTCTGGCGATTAGCAGTCTTTGAAATGTTGAGGATACTCGCAACCATTTCTTGGTTACAATATTGTAGTGGTTCGAGTCAATGTTCGTCTCACGGAACGTTCGAGTATGCGTCATACGCAGAAGTACATTGCATCGTAAATTGCCTACATCTAGTCTAATGCTATGAATTCGAGGTATAGCTTCCTGGTTTTACTTGACAATATCAACCTTGCGATTAGAGAATAAGCCCGCAAGGTCAACGAGATTATGACCTCTAACAAATCAAAAGAGAAAATCGAATACTGTTTCATAGTGCAAAAGTTGAAATGCAGATTAATTGAGCAACATTTTTATTACCTAAAATCTTTGGTTGCTCTGAGTAGTATTCTTTACAAAATGTTTCTTTATCTCACATCATAGTTGCTTTCTAGATTCTACTATATAATCCAGTATTAATTATATTAGAAATAATATTAAATTTTTGATTCACAGCGTCTACAGACTGAAATCGATGATAAATTGGGAATAAACAGTTTTCTTGTGCAACCAATCCAAAGAATGGCTAGATATCCTCTACTACTTCAACAGTTTATATCGGTAATGTTAATTATTACATCGTAACGAATTAACACTATCATAGCAAGCAATATTTACCCATAGACTCTGTTTAAACATCGTGACTTCTTCTTCAAGCCCGTCATAGAGGCATGCTGTCGGCTGGAGAAAAAAATTCGCACCTTGTTAACAATGACCAACGAATCGGAAGTCATCAATGACATTGTCGAATGCAATGACGTAAGATGCAAAATTAACTTTATATTGCATATTTAATTTCATTTATTTATCCGTACATTTTTTTTATTCTAGTTTAACGTATTCTACCAGGGTAAATTCCGTAAGGTCAGTGAGTTTTATGTGTTTGATCATTCCTTAAGACGGGGATATCGATCAAAGGTGTTCATTTTCGACAAATGCATGATATATACAGAAATCAAGGACAAACGACTTGTGTTCCGCGGATGCTATCCTTGTGAAAGGATCGGTATAATAGCCAAACAAAAGTCATTCACACTATTCTATCAAAAGCGAAAAACGCAGGAATGCGATTTCAATGCTGACCAAGCTCAGTGTGAACATTGGCTTGAACTAATCACTGAAATGATCAGTTCCTTTGCGAATGACGAACGTCGCAAATTGAAAGAGAAATATTCCAAAGAGAACGATCATGCGCACCGTCGGCCGCCAAGTCTATCACTTTTTAGAAACTCGAATCGCTTTAGTTCGGATAGTGGCATTGGAAATATGTGGACGCTACCCAAACCTATTGATGATAACAAGATCGAAGAAAGTAGTAATCGAACAACATGGTATGCCACACATTAATTCCAAATACTTTAAAAAGTGCAATCGTTACCGAACAGTGACCGAACCGTTTACTGCTGTGTAAACCTGTAATTATTATAAATTCACAAAACTTAAGTAGGGGAAAACTAGTCACGTTGACTATTTATTGCTTATGTAAAATTAAATGAGATGCAATTAAAAACAAAAAATAAAAAAATAATTATAAAAAAAATCTGATTTAGTATTTTATTTTATTGAAGATTCATTTTGATGAGGCGTTGGAGCGGAAGTATGCTTTAACACCGTCCTTCACGAAATACCTTTGCGTCTAGAACACATATTCTCTCACGATCATCTGTACGTGGAGCGGAACAAAGATTGAACCGTGCTGTCAATTGATGATACATAAAGAGAGAAAACGTTGTTTTTTTTTTAATTTATTACAAACCCGAGTTTATGAATACCTTAGCTGGCCGAAGATTTTGCAAATATTTCACAGTTTGGCACGTGACAATCATTTGTTATTAGTCATTATGTGTATGCATGGTTCCGAAAAAATCGGTCCATGGTATTCCTTCAGAGTATTATATCGATATGTACATATAGTCGTATATACAAATTAGGTACCGGACCTCTAATACCGCAAAGGAACAGAAATGATCATCGGAATATCGATACCTACGAGTATACTTGCAAAATAAAGAAATTAAAAGTACCCAGCCTTCAGTATTTCAGGATTTCGTAGAAGGCAGAGGCGAGTGAGAGACAAAGTGGATATTTGGTACGTAAGCGTGCTAGCAAAACTATCTACAGCAGAAGTGTTTCTACGGCCAGTAGAATTTTTTTTAATGAAAAGTGATATATGTAAGTAATTCTCGTATATTCACCCGGTAATTTATAGCAAACAAAATATACTTCTATGCAAGGCTAGAGAAAATCAATGATTCTTCGAAAACTGAAAAAGAGTAATGATAATCCAATTATCAAGGGACAATGTGAACTTGAACTTCTTTAAAATATCTGCATTTCCCAGCCAATGTTAAGCAATAAGTCGTCCGGGCTAAGGTAGGAAGTGTTTACGGCTCCAGCTGTATTTAATGTCTGACTAAGCTCTTTAGCACGGCACTTGCTAGGCACGGCATGTACAAATAAACATGTCATAACTCATTAATCTCCTAATTGAAGCAAATTAAACGAATACCCTTTTACGTCTCTAAAAAGCTAGTAGCATTGCTACTGTCTCTTAACAGCAAGAACCTTACTGAGGTCTAAGAAAGTCATACGGTCTGTTGTACACTCAACAGCCGAATCAATTAAACGTTTAGTGAAAGTGGTAGTGTGGCAACGCAAATATTAATCCCCGTTAACGTTTTACGCGGTGTGTAAGCGTTAATAAGCAAAATGTTCGGTATTGAGGCACCCAAATATCCGAGAATTCATTTTCGGTCTGGTACGGTGAATACTCAGAAAGAGTCATTGCCCTTACTTTTTCAAAGAATTAGTGCTTTCAACAGGATGAAGCAAAAGTGGTGATTTCAACTGGCCACCTGACCTTTTCTTCTTAAGATATGCGAAAAGTAGAAACCCTATAAACCGGAGTCCCTCGAAGAACTTAAGGCCAACGGAACTTTGAAATAAACTCTCTAAAAGTGATACAAAATGTCAAAAAAGCCAATCTTTTCGCGGCCTCAAATGGTACGAGTATCCACTTGCTAGATATAGTTTTATATCTATCTTTCAGAAGGGTGGATACCGGGTGTATACCATTAGGGTAGGAACTATGCGGTTTAAACCTGGCGATGCCCTTCGTGGTAGCCGCTTGGTACTGGTCACGTCTAGTCGGACATGAGCAAGAGAAAATGAAAACATTGTAACACACTGTCAAAAATTACAAAAAATTGTGAAGGAACAGTGGCTTCAAAGTCAAAGTATGGCAGACACGTTGTATTAGCTGGTTCTCCAGGTGGACGGTTGTGCGTGAGGTTGTTTACTCTGCCAAAAAAAAGGACAACGACATTCGAATGCTCGAACTTTGGACAGATTGCGGAGAGCCGAACAACTAGAGGAGGCCTTCTACTTTTATCAAGGTAAGAAGCGAGCACCTAATAATAATACTTATCAAGGCTCTATTCGCTTAAATAGTAAGGGAAGATATTTTTGGCAGTCGGGAGACATAGCCTGCATGACACCAAGTCTGGAAAGGGCGGCCATGGCTCAAGTGGTACTGGACTGGCTTCCAAATCGGAAGGTTCAGTGTTCGAATCCCAGCATCGCCCGAAAAACATTCATTTTCTTAATTAACGAAAATCAAGTAAGATGAGTAGTTAGTTGACTAGATCCCTATCCCATTTTCCAAAAAACTTAACACATGCTGAGGCATTAAAAGTGTGTTCATACCCACTTGAGTGTCAAGTTAAAAAAAAAAAAAAAACTAAGAATAATCGACTTTGCTGCAGTTCGGAACATTACTATAGCTAACCCAACGCTTCCTCAGCTTAATAACTACGGCGCGGCAGTCAGATCATCAAATCGCCAACCAAATTAATCACGTTGCGATCGATGCAAGATATTCCTATTGTATTATACATGTCCGGAAATTCAGAGCGGTGAACATAGACTCGCACAACTACATCATTGTAGCCAAGGTACGTCTATGGAAATCTCAAACACCAAACCAGCGAAGAAATACTGAGAGGAGGTTTAACGTTGAACGGCAGCAATCGCAACATACCGCCAGAGACTTTCCCGATCGCGTATCCGTCAACCTCTTGACATGTATTATACAACCAAAATCAAGTGTTGAAGACCAGTAACCAGAAACCTTCCACGAGACCGACGATTTGATGAAGAGTGTAGAGATAAGCAAGAAAACATAGCAGTAGAGCCAGTCTATACGGACGGAATGGAAGAACCACTTTACAAAGTGTTAAAGGGCGAGAACAACCCAAATTACGCTTCAGACAGAACTGATCATTCAAGCTGACCAAATGAAGGGACAATAACAATATTCAAGTTTAAGTACAACAAAACTCCTTGACTGGACAGCAGCCGGAGATGAATTGGGAATAGCATGCATCAACTCATTTCTAAAATTTGGTGTGCAGAAAGTCTGCCTGAAGAATGTAAATGTAAATTTTGGTGTCAAAAAAGGATTTAGGCAAGTTGATGCGCTGTCATCTGACTTTTTCAATATCATACTTGAGCAAATTGTACGAAACTCGCAAGTCAACATCAGAGGCACAATTATCCAAAAATCCGTATAAATATTTGCACGTACTAATTATATTGACATCATTGGCAGTGATTTTTGGCCCATCTTGCACTGACGTGGTTTAAAGTTGGAGAATAAACGACGAATACTTTGAGGTTAACAGTGGCATTGACCTGGTCAAAAAAGTTCATAGTAGTCGCCTAAGATGGCTAGGACATATAAAGCAAATTAACTCCAAAGCCCCAGCCCGAAGAGTATTCGATTCCAACTTTGAGGGAGGTCGCAGCTCTACTGGTCGCCTTATGTAGGTGGCGCGCGCATGTCGAAGGGGAGTTCAGTCAACTTGGAGTACGCAATTGGAGACAGTAGACCAGAGACTGCGCTGACTACAGTGTCTGATTGGTTGATGTCCATGAAGAACTTTAAAGAGATTTTGTCATATAACGAAGCCCTCATTAGAGTAAGGTGCGATTTAAGTTTCAATTCGAGAAAATTAAATTTTACATACTTTTGTGTAACAAACAGAGTAACCGAAAATATATACGCGCAGAGAATTCACTTCAATTCTAGTTAAATTTTATCCTATCGAGTTTGATGATACATAACAAATCCTAGACTACCTACCCGAATATTTAAATGGAGCAGTGAAGTGATTTATATTATTATATAAGAGTGTTTTTCATTTGTAACTGGAACAGAAAAATTCTGCGTGTGAAGGCATAACACTGACACGTAGATTTGGCTGTTGTAGAGTTTCAAGCACAGAAAAAAATACTGTGAAATATACCTTCGAATCACTATGAGTGAAGCAAAAACTCTCCGTCCTATTCGGACTCCCACCCCTGGAGAGCGAATATCGAAACCAAACACACCTTAGTTTCAAAGCACTACAAAACAATTTTCCTTTCTCTTCCTTCTACCTTTCCGCCCGCACCCTGGCAATAGTAAAAGGGTATCTAACCCCTTAGGAGCGCGTAAATTATAAAAAAAAAAATGTAAGAGTGTAAATGCTCTGCTCGGATAAAATAAAATTAATATTGAAAATATTATTTATATTTTGTTTATTAAAATGGAAAATTGAATCAATTGGAATACCGTATGAATATGAATAACTCACAAAAACTAAAGCAAAATATTTCCAGTACTACTTGAAATAACATTATTTACATTGAACTTGTCAATATTTACATACATCCAATATCCACCAAGCAGTCCTCCATAATTGATGTTCTATGCTTAATCCAAACAATCAACTTTAATCATAAAATTCAATTGTAAACACAGGCTGACTTATCTCATACATTAAGAATGCTTCAGTGGTCTGTCAATCCGAAAGTGGCTTGGCAATGAAAACAGATTCGAAGAATCTCTTCTGTCTGCCCCAGCTTAATTTTACGCCAATAATTCACGTGCTCATTCCTAAAAATAATGCCTTCAGAGTTATCAGATCGCATACTATTGTTTTAAGATGCTTTAAGTTGATCATTGCACTCGCACCCGCCGAAAGCTGCAGCAGCCACTAGGGCATTCGTCATTTACGGTGTTAGTGTTCTCATTTTTCCAAGTGATTTCTAATTTTTGTCGCCGTACTCAATTAGACGTAGCAGAATTTATACCATACACAATCTGTATTGAAACAGTGACAAGTTATATACTTGGATGCCTCTTATGTGTTGTAGATTAGCTCAGATGCGCACACAAATACAGCTTCTTTGACGACACAGGCGTGTCATCTTTCTATTTTGGTTTTGAGAAATTTCACTTTGCCAACGAGCATCTTTCAAAATAAGAAACAAATTAAAAAAAGAAAAAGAAAAAACAAATTATTTAGAAAAAGAGAAAATATCAAAACAAAAGCTTGAGCACACATACACCATAAACGTATTATACGACACAGCCGTGATTCTGCTTAAATTTGGAGGTCGTCATGTTGCGTGACATCATAGTGGAAACAAGTGTTGCGGCTGCGGGTAGTACTCTAAGTTACGAGTACTATCAGACTGCCCGCTGGCACTACGAATACGAACATCTAAAGTTCCCTCCCATGTCGCTGTAATGTGGGAATTGACTGAATCTTTCGTCAGAGCGATCATGCAATAAGGAATGTGTTAAAAATTTTGTGGAGGGTGATTATCATTTTCATTATCACTGACTGTAAATGTACGAGTATGTAGGCGCTAGCTTTGAATGGGTTATTTAATTGAGTAGACATTGGGTTAGGTTGTAGAGAATCACTTAGAACTGGAGCACTCGATTTGTCATTGCCTTAAATCGTAGTACTCACTTTAACTTCATTCCGGAGCAATTGGGTTCAAAAATGCAGATAATACGAGCATAATTTTAAATAGAAAATTCGTCATATATGTGTGTACAGTACATACTCATAGTATGTCAGCAAATAGAAGAATTTAAAAATAGGTGCGCTGGAAATATTTAAAATACGAGTATATTGACATTGATATGATTGATTGATATGACACTTAACGAGGTGCTGACTTTCTGAATTCTGTTTAGTAACAATCGTAAAGATTGGAGCATTTTTAGATAAAATATAACTAACCGAAATGGGTGCGACCGGTGGACCAGGGAAGTTACGCACCTCAAAGATTAAACTGTGAAATACTCGTAGCATAAAAAGTGTATTTACAGTCTAAAAAAGACATCAGTGCAAATATTTTTTTTTTATTACTGAGTACTAGTTTATTTTGCTCATTTTAGTTAATTTTCTTATATGAGTAATAATTTCACTGACGAAGTGCATTTCACCACCCCTCCTATCAACGCCTAGTTCCTGCAGGCTGATGTGAGCGGAAGCAGTTTCTATAACATGCTTATTCTGGGGCAGATTCCGGTCGAAGGTAATCCTGAGTTCAGAGTATTCTCGCATGATCTGATATCACTCTAGTACAAATTGCACCAAACACCACAAAATTGTAGAAAAACGGTTTTCAGATTGCAGCCCATGAAATGTATTTTAAGGATGGAGTGCATTTATGAGTGCGAATAAAGGGGCCTGTTTCATCAGCTACATTGTACTATAGTATACTGACAGTGATGCAACATCATTTCTGTTTCACAAAAACACTGTAGATATTATTGTACTACATGAATTTAGTAGACTAGAATCACTGGAAAATTTATGATTCTGTTCTATTTCTCCTAATTTGGAACTACATTGATGTAGTACAACTGACAACAAATTTGTAATACAATACATCACTAGAGCGGAATAGCTTAATGTAAAAATACGAGTACATGAATACGAGTTTGAACAAATCAAAAAGGAAATATACAAATGTAAGTTATTTTATTCATATGAAACAAATTTCACAATTGATTTGTATTTTTTTAGGCATTAAAAGAACAACAAATGTTGGTTCTAAAAAGGATCTACGAGTCCAAGGCTTTGCTATTTGGCAAATTCACCAGCAGAATCACGAAGCAAGATATTGCTGGTGGTTGGAATAGAATTGCTTTTTTAACGGTGAGTTTGCGGATCTTGGCTGATAATAATGGAAACGTGGCAAAACTGGCGCAGCATTTTATAGGGTTTTCCAATAAAGACTTGACGACTTTTGTTTTAAATAAAACGCAAACCATTTGAGATATTTCAAAAACTTTATTATCGGCTTGAAGTACAATCAAAACATTTATGAATGGAACTCGTCTTCGACTTGACAACTTTTTTTTTAAATAAAACGCAAACCATTTGAGGTATTTCAAAAACTTTATTATCGGCTTGAAGTACAATCAAAACATTTATGAATGGAACTAGTCTTCGACTTGACAACTTTTTTTTTAAATAAAACGCAAACCATTTGAGATATTTCAAAAACTTTATTATCGGCTTGAAGTACAATCAAAACATTTATGAATGGAACTCGACTTCGTTCATATGGCCACCGCGGGCACGTTTGCAGCGGCCGATTCCTTGGACCCAATTTTCAACGACTCGGCTACACATTTCGGCCGAAACGGCCGCTATTTCGCATTCAATGTTGGATCTGAGTTCTTTCAACGTCGTCGGCGTATTGGCATAAACCAATGACTTAACGTAGCCCCACAGACAATAGTCAAGCGGCGCTAAATCGCACGAATGGGCCAATCGACTGGCCCATTTCTTGAGATAACACGCTCACATATCATTCAATAAATCGATTGTAGCGTGTGCTGTGTTGCTTGTGGCATCATCTTGTTGAAACCACATGTCGTTCAAGTCCATATCTTCCAATTCGGGCCAAAAATAATCGGTGATCATGACGCGATAACGCTGACTATTCACAGTAACGTGACGATCGTTATCGTCGACAAAAAAATATAGCCCAATAACGCCGCCGGCATGCAAACCGCACCAAACAGTTATTTTTTGTGGTTGAAGTGGTGATTCATGAAGCACATGTAGATTTTCACCCGACCAATAACGCATATTTTGCTTATTAACGAACCCATTGAGCCAAAAATGAGCTTCGTCACTGAAGAAGATTTTGCGATGAAATTCATCATCTTGGCGCATCTTCTCCAGAACCCAATCGGAGAACGTACGTCGCTTCAAATGGTCCATCGGCTTCAATTCTTAAGTCAGCTTGCTCTTGTATGGGTGTAAACCAAGATCCTTACGCAAAATACGCCATAATGTGGTCTGAGCGATGCCCAATACGCCGTGGAATTGACTGATTTGGATCGTTTGCTACGGACGCCTGAACGGCAGCGATATTTTCGACACTTCGACCAACGCGTTGTCTCACTGACACGGCAACATCACACAACGAATATGTAGAGTCAAATTGCCTGTCTATGTCACTAGGGCGAGAATTACGACCGAAAAATGGAGTTAACGCTGTTAAAGTTGCAGTCACCGACTCCGAATTTCGGTAGAAAATTTTTATAATTTGCAGATGTTGCTCGTTAGTGTATTTTACCATGATGAAAATGTTAGTTTACTGAATAAATTGACAGTGACAGTTTGATGATTAGTGAAAGAGTGCGTTCACAAATGAAATTCAAAATTGTCAAGTCCCTATTGGAAAACCCTTTATAAAGGACCTTATTCCAAAGAAAATAGTACTTATAATCAGCAGCGGCGTCCAATTCGTTATTGAGAGATTATAACGACCAGTTCAAATTTGCACAATAGCAATTAGGTATATTCCAATTGGCTTCCTTGCATTGCCGGTTGGTTCTCTAAGGAATCTCTTTCTAACTGTGTGATATATGATATGTATAAAAAATAAGCCGATATTGCACAATCGCCTAATGAGCCTAAAGGGGGAGAGTACTTGTCTTATTGAAAGCTCCCTTTAAGTTTCGAAAAGCCGACAGCACCTTGAAGGTTAAAGACGCGACATCTAAGCCAAAAGAATTCATTATTTCGTTGAACAAATAGATGGTGACGTCTTTCAGACTGACAGAAACTCCGGATTTACAAACCCTACGTGAAATTATTCAAATTTTAAGAGGGGTAAACAGAGAGTCAATCAGTATGCACAATAGCAATGGAGACAGAACCCCTACTTATAAATATAGGCCTCTATTCATTTAGAATACGAGACCAAATTTCTGTTCACCTCCACTGCTTTAACCTTAGCTGAGTGCTTCCTATCTGACTTTTTTACCCCTTTTGAGTACTTTGACTTAGCTTGTTACACCAAACTCATAGATAATATCTGTAGGTAGTCAATCTCGGATTGATGGCCATATGATTAATATTTGAACAAGAAATTCGGAGTACCAAAGCTAGAGGAAACGGTATTGGAACGAGAAATTCAAAGGGAGAAATTAACGAAACTTATTGAAATCAATATGTTAAATATGTTAGTTAACATATGTTAAATATGTTAGCTTAATTAAAAATTTTAGAAAACGACGAAGCCTTTCCCTTTCCTGGAAGGCTGATCGGTGCTTCTAAAACATAGCCAAGGGAAGTGTCCTACGAGTACATAACCAGAATAAAATATTCTTTTGTCTGCTGAGATAGCAGTGATGAATTAACGCAAAAGTTTATTCCACCCTACAAACGATATATGGGATAGAGTTGATCTTAATCTACAATCGTGTAAGAGCAGAGTTTTCTTCTCTACGGTGGATTTTCACCATGTTTTGCCTTATGGTATTTTTTGACCCGACATGTTGAGTTTAAATAGGTTTGCTATAAGGAATCACCCATTTACGAGTACCTTTGCTAAAATGTAAAGTTCTAATTGATTCAGATAAGAAAGCCTTCTTCCTCATTTTCTCAAGGAAGACCGCCTTAGTTTTTAAAGAATTAATTGATAGCTTCTGTGTAGTACACCAATTGCCTTACGTCGATAGCATCAAGAGCTGTCGGCTCTTTAGAGCAATAAGATATGATTTAATAGATAGTAAGACTTACGAGTTTTATGAACGCCAAACATAGTGTTATCCAACATATAGCATAAAAGTGGCAACATGAGGCAGTCCTGCCGACGGGTTCTGTTTATCCCCAAAAACTTTAACTAAAAGATATCTTTCAACCTCTGCTTGATAAGCGCTCATAGTTTCTTTCTCCCGTATTTGCATGCAACTTGTAAGCCTGTTATTGTTGTCAATCTTTCCAATTCGGTACGTCCTTTATAGATTAACAGACTTTGTGACCTTTTCGTGCTCCGGTTTTCTAAGAGGTAATTGATTTTGCTGCGAAATTCGATTTCTTTTCAACCGAATTGCAGTTCTTTGTCGTCAGTTTTATGTAGAAGTTGCTGTTATAGCAGTTGGGTTTATTTATTTATTTTTTTTATGTATCGCATGGAAGTAACATTTTTTATAATATATTTTACAAAAGTAATAAATACACAAAGTGTATAGTTTAAAATTAAAAAGGTTATTTAACAGAGATATATTATATTGATGTTTACAATAAACGTAACACATAGTTAACACTAAATAAAGATTTACATAGATTGGTGTTATAGGTTTATACTAAGATTATTTAACCAGAGTTGTGAATATCGTCTCTATTGCCACTGAACTTATGTTGAGGGCAGTTGGATACGTTTGGCTGGATTCGCCACTGTCACATGCGCTGGATGTTATCGAGCCGCACTTGGAGAGGAAGTCTGCACGATGACCGTGTTGAGTCCTGATCCTTTTGAGTTGTGTCCGTAGATGCCTTGGTAGATTGAAGCCTAGGATTGAAGTTGTTAGCTGCTGGAAAGTCCCTCCAGGCTTTTTTCCACTCCCCAGTGATATAAAAATTTGTGTCGTACAGCCTCATGGGTGGATTACGTGACTTTAAACGATACCAATGATTTAGATTTATATCATCGTGTATTAGGAGGTTTTGGGTGTTCTGAATCTTCATGAATTCCTTAACCAGCGTACTTTTCCATCTTGATGGAGGTGGGTGGATGTTGCTTAATACTGGAAGCTATTGTTTCAGCATGCTCGTGATCGTGCCGGTAATAAGGCGAATTGTAATATTCAGCTGGCTATCTATAAGTTTGCTATATGTGTGTACTGTTTAGCTAAATGGGGACATCGTATTCAGCTGTTGGATACACCAGGCCGAGGTCAGCTGTGAGCGCATAGAGCCAGGAGAGGCACCCCAGGAGGTTGATGCGAGTTTCTGGAGCAAGTTACTTCTCGTGTTTAGCTTGAGACAATGATGTTTGAAGGTCAAAGTCCTGTCCACAGTTATCCCGAGCTAAGTCGGCTGGTTATTGTGCAGAAGGGTGACACCGCTGAATTTGCTTTCGAGTGGGAGATAAGCTAGATTGTTAATTAAGTGGAAACACGCTGACCTAGACTTGATTTGACGTACCTTCCGGTACGTCGTGAATGTAGAGATGGAACAAAAGTGGAGCAAGAACTGACCCTTGTGGTAACTCATTGTTCAGTTGTCTAGGCATACTTACACTTTCGTTAACATGAACTTGAAGATAGCTGTTGCTAAGCATGTAGTTAATTCGGTTTGATATCTTCAAGCAGGGCCCTTCAAAAGTTTAAAAATCATGCCTGTACGCCAGATGTATCGTAGGTGGATGTGATGTCTACGAATACAACTCCTGTCTTAAGCTTATTTTCGAAGCCATTTTCGATATGTGTTGTTAGAGCCAGTACCTGATCTACGCCTGATCTATAGCCGACCTGCTTAAGCAGTTGGGTTAAACTCCATTGTCCGATTTCCCTGGTTCGAGTTCCGGTTTATTTTTGATTGATTTAGTAGAGTAAGTTCTATTCACCTATTTCTTCTTACCTTCGCTGCCGATGGAGTGTGATTTTATCAGTTGCGCTCTCGACTGCGCCGTCAGTTTTTCTTACACAGCGCACTTATCTCACATTTTTTGTACCACTCTTGGATTGCAAAAAGAAACATTGGCGAGTCGCTCGATTATTTTGATATGTTTGGCTGGGCCTATATCCCCATAGTCAAAGGCTAATCTATCAAACGTGTTGTTGAAACGTCGCACAAGCGGTAGGAATCACAGCATTTAGCAACTCGCAAACTATCTAAATCACGTTTTTTCTAAGTTGTCGGTGGAGACTCAAAAACAAGGT
Organism: Volucella bombylans; assembly: GCA_949129095.1. Taxonomy (NCBI): domain Eukaryota; kingdom Metazoa; phylum Arthropoda; class Insecta; order Diptera; family Syrphidae; genus Volucella; species Volucella bombylans. Next base: position 27,758,084 of record OX422144.1, read on the forward strand.
CAAGAAAACCACGGTCGCTGTAGCGAATACAACCTTTACTACATATATAATTCTGGCATTCATATCGACGCTTATATGCAAGGTTCTATGTTATACGTGTAATAAATTACAGTTCTTCAACTACTTGTGTATGTTCCATTTATTAATTAATATTCAATTTTTGCTTATAAAAAAAATCGATGAGTTCATAGAAATTCCTAAAACTGTCTGGCGTGTAGCGAGTAATCAAACATAAATATGAAGCATTCCTAACAAATATCGTTAGTATCCATAGAATAAGAAACCTTTTCATTGGCGCGTAGTTTGAATAATTGTGCAAGCAATTCGCACAATCATTGAAAGCCTAATTCGACGTAGCACTGTTACTCAATTTGAAATAAAAGATATATACTCTCTCTGAAATTGTCTTGTTATTGACGTACTACACGAAACACTACGATAACATATCTTAAGTCACACTAGTTGGATACCGGACATTAAACATATGCCATGTTGATATTCAGTAAGATCGGTAAATTTTTTTCTTTATCATGATTTATTTTCTATTTTTATGTTAGCCTTGTCAAGAAAAGCAAATTCATTGCAGTATCAATTATTGAAACTTCCTCTCCAAACTCATTTTTTCAGCTGTGCCACAATGATGCGTTGTTTTTTTTTACTACGTAATATGTTAAAAGCTCTTTACCAACAGTGACTACGAAATATATATATAAAGCTCTTTGACAAAACAACAATCACTGTGATAAAGTAAATCAAGTTAGCATATTGAGAGCGGCTGCTAAAATTGCTGCTATTCGTAAGTCTCTCGGCGCTTCGTTGTCGCTGAGAGCTCTTCCCAAATACCAAGTGGCGTGGGCCTGGTCACCATTTCGACAGTATGGAACGTGATCTGTTGGCGTCTCAACGCTGGACGCTAAGTCGGCAATTTCATTAGTAAAAAAAAGAACGAACAAAAAAAAAACATTTCGGAATATGTTTTTCGATTTTATCTACCTTTCATGGTTTGACATCGTCTCCTTCGCTGTGACTACTATCGCGGTAATATACGTGTCGGTAATATACAAACAGCAGCAGCAGCAACAACAACAACAACAAAATGATATAGAGTACGTAGTGATATTAATTTAAATCATTTTAAATTATTTTTTGTTTTGTTTTGTTTCTTTAATTTTAAACAACATTTGTTTTATAAAGAATGTGATGTCAAATCTAAAAGTTCCCATCACATCATTGTACATACATATGTAGCCGTTTGCTATTTCATTGTTATCTAAAACCAAAAAAAAAGAAAAAAAGAATATACTTAAAATGCTGTCGTGTATGAGTTAGTTCGTTAATTCGAAAAGCGAATAAATGAAATAAAATTTTGTTTTGCTGTGTAAATTATTGATTTGAGCGGGTAGTTGATGTCACAATCGCAATGAAATCACAATCAATTAACGACTGGATACATTTTTTTAAAAAAAAGTGCCGATTTAGTGTGTGTTTAGAATATTAACGTCTATCATTCCTCTGCCATTGCGTTTGTATTTTCTAGTAAATCATCACAATCATCAGAATCATCACAATCATCGCAATCGTCAGTATCATCGGCCACTGCCACATTGCCACCTCCTAGCCCCACCGATTCCAATGGTCATGATGAATAGTAAGCAAACCTTTCATATATACAACACTTCTCCTCCTGTCTTCAGTTTTGACTTTGATTGCAATTGTTTGGATCTTAACAATAACATCAAAACTTTCTAGCCACGACGATGAGGACAGCATTTCGTTGGATAATCTCTTTCCGTGCGATCAGTCGGAGATTTATGCATCCAAAAAGATTAGCTACATCATCGAGGAGTTAATTCAGACGGAGGTGAATTACGTTGACAATCTGAAGCGAGGCCTGAAGAATTATAGTGCAATGTATAGCCGAATTGATCTTCCAGAAACTTTGCAGGGCAGAAAGGAAGATCTGCTTGGAAACATTGAAGACATCCTGTTCTTGCACGAGCAACAGATACTTCCAATGATGCAGCGCAATCAGAGAGATCTGAAGTTGCTCTTTGACGAGTTTGCTGGATTCTACAATGTACTCGTAAGTACTTACATAATGGTATCATAATTTTTGAATGTGAATATTTTGCGGTTTTTTCGCTTAAAAAAATATTATTTAAATAATTATATAAATATTATTAAATTATTGACAGATAAAAAGAAACAGTAACGACAAGGTTTTCTGAGTTCTGATTTCTTCTTCATAAATATTCAGCTATGGTTGCTTTTCATATTTTATTATTTTTGATTAGACTGTTGCAAAGAATGTGGAATTTATTTCTAGCCAAGCGATAATCGATGTTAATTAAAGTGCATTTCACACATTTGAAAAACATGTAAATGGTTGGAAGATCTAGACTAGGAGTCAAGTCTATAAGTTAATTATAATGTGTGCGCATGTGTTATTAACGTGGTCGAATTGGACTTGTTTGTCAGTAGCGCAAGTTATTTGAAGAAAAACAGATCTTAAATGTGCGTATATATTGTTCGTAACGGAACATTTGTTAAACTTCGCAATGTACTTGAAATTTGAATCAGGACAGGACGGCGACAGTTGATATATTTTCTTCTTTAATTTCGGTTTATGCAAATGGAATCGAAAATTGCTCGTATAACCCATTTTTCTAAGGAACCAAGAGCGTTCTCATCCGGTTTTGATAAAGTCCATACAGTAGGCCTAGGATGATAAGGTTCTTTTCAAGTACTTTCTTCATTATTCGCGACAGGAACTTATTTTTCCGTTGACTTCTTAGTCTAAATGAACGATTGGCAAAAGTGACTTTTTGTTGATCTCTGCGGCTGTTTCGTTATAAGAGTTTAGAGTAGAGCGTTTACCACTTCAAGATTATAATTTTCTAATGTGGCGTGCTGCCCAAGCCATTGATGTTGGGTGTCCTTTATTATTGGCAGCATATACTCTATTTTACCCTCATTTACCATTAAGCCCACCATTGCGACGGCTGTTTCAATCACCTTACGAGTAAATGACTTCTTCCTATAATGCCAATGTCGTCAGTGTATGCGAGCAGTTATACAGACTTATAGAATATTGAGCCTCCGTCATTTGCTGTGAGTTTTGCACACTTCTTTCAACTATTATAGTGAAGAAATCATCTTTGACATCAAAGGTCATTACCGACTTTGATGGAGCAACAAGCTATTATCAACCTGAAAAAGCGGATGGAATTCATACGTTTTTTCCAAGATATATCGTAAGGGCAATATCTGATCAATAAGTCACACTGATCAGGACCTATCGTATAGTTTATATAGAGTTTTAGACATTCACATATTACGGACTTTTTACGCAATGTTAACGAAACTAATTCCTCTGTAGTTGGCGCAGTTCAGAATCGGGCTGAAGATGCTGAGATGCCATTCACTGGGCATAGTTTCATCCGAACAGATTTTACAGATGAACTGGTGTTTGCTCCTTACCAAGTCATCTCTTCAGCCTTATATAATTAGGCAGAGAGCCCATCCGCTTCAGCAGAATTTTAAGTTTCTTAAGAACCTCTTATTGGTCGGGTGGAGGTAGTAGTTGCCGTTTATCGCAGAAATTGAATGGTGATAATGAACTGAACTTGAAATGTTGGTTGGCTTCGCCCTTAAATAGTCTGCATCTGGCTTGGATATACTGGCTATGTGGAGTAAATGTGCTCTATCACCATGAGCTTGATCTTTTCTTTGTTAACTAATGTAGAAAGAAAATTCCTTAGGGGTTTGATTGTGCCTCTGTATGTAATCCTATATGTATCATATATTGGCAAGATTGTGGGTCTTCTAGTTTACTCTAATATGTACATTTTTGTAGACGGAATTCGACTTCTCTAATTCTATCCTTAAATGTCCTGGCAATTGTCATAGTCGAATTCGCAGTTTTTGAGCAACACACTTTTTGATTGTTTTTTAGGAAGTTTCATTTACAATATCTATTAAGAAGCTCTGTTCACGACTTCGTGGTTGAGAATCTTTCGTTGAAAATAGCGTATACTTTGTTTATCATCTTCCAATGTTGGTCCCAGCTTATATGTACGAGTATCTCTATGAAGTTAAGAGAACTTCAGACAACTCACCGTTTTTTTTAGATGTATGCCATTTATGTCGGCCACTTGTGTGAGTAATCGTAGTTGCAATTTGGAAATATTGTTCACCTGAAATTTGTGTGTAAGTCTTGAAAATTTTGTTAAAAATATGCTCCATTTCGTTGCTTCATCTTGTATTAAAGTCGGCATATTGAATAACACGCTACTGATAAAAGATTTTGTAAAGCATGCCTCTATAACGCTATTTTCTATACACGTGTTAGAGATCATGTTTAGAACGTTCTTCATACCTTTTAATTTAAAATTGCGGAGTCTTTTCCACTATCTGTTATTCTTTGAATGATTTGTCAATTATGAATTTGGACCATACGGAAAAGATTCAAAATGTGTTCCAACTTCGGGTACTAGCTTTACATCAACTAGAGTGGATCTATTGCGATTTCGAAAATCTGAATCACCACTGCACTGATTACGTTTAAAAATATTTCTTTTCAAGTGTGCCGTAAAGTATGATCGACTATTAATTATGGAAAATTATTTATCTGAAAGAATTTTTGATTTAATTTTAATTCAAATTTTGATCCTAGTGGACTCTTTGTCTTCGCTCACTAGATTCGATATTTTGCCTCGTATTCAAAGTTAATTGGTCTAGGACCGTTTCCGGATGAGATTTCGTCTATGATATGCTTCTTGATTTAAAAGTAAAAGACAAAAGAAGATATTTTTAACGACAGGACGCTGCTTATGGTTTTAATAGAGAGGTCATAAATAGACATACATTCTAATAGTTGTCTTTTTTAGAGGTTTGAGTTTGAATTAGCTACTTTTTCAACCACATCCCATTTAACAGCTGACAGTGCTCAGTTTGGAGTTGTGCTCATCGCTTTATGGAAGATTTTGTGGTTTGATCTTTCTTTACGAATTGAAGCCGATTGTCCATCGTGTGCGTCTTCCATTTGAATGAGGCGAAAATGAGGTTGCTCTTGATTCCCTTTCTCACTAAAGAATTTTACATAGAGATGATGCTCATTTTTCATTGATTGGTTCGTCAGTTAGCAACTATTGAAAAATTACTCTGTGGAAGGACGCGCGAGTATTAGGTTGATGCTGGCGAATTAAGCGTTAATGCTTCTTCTGTTCTCTATAAAAATCACCGTAATATATAATAATTTTTGTCATCCCTCTTTGGTTCTTATACCGCTCTACCCGGGTGTAATAATATTTCTAATATAATTGTCCAAACATTTCATGTGTATATACAAACGTCGTTGTCCAGTTTCCGCTTTGATGGTATTCAATTCTGAATCCGTCCTAATCAGAATGTTATAGTTGCTTTGAATCAGTTGCATTAATGCGTATGATTTATTATTGGTACCATACAAAATCTTTCAGAACTCTATAGAATGTCATTTCTAGACTGGCCAAGGTGATGTGCTGATATTTCACGGCTGCCTACAGTTTTCATTTTAAATGCGCTTTCCAAAAGGGATTAAATGCCATGAAGTTAAATTACTCACAGATTGCCCTGCTGATTGGAGAACTTGATTTCATAAATCGGCAGTAATTAAATTTTTGCGCGTCTCATTCAAGTCGTTAGTCTCGCTCTCTTCTCATCATTCTTTTATTTGACAAATCGCTATTACATCAAAAAATTCGGAAACTGAAAGGCTTCTTGCACTTATAATATACTCGTATAACAATAATTATTGTCGAGCTATTATATAAACAGAAGACAGAAAGCAGGATAATCACACAGCATGTGTTTTGTGTTTCGCAAGAAAGGTTCAGTTAATGTAAGTGATACCAGTATCTTAAGTCTAAGGTATCTGGAAAGAAAATTGGTGAGGCTTCTGATTGTGTTCCTGTTGTAGCTAATGACATCTTCTAATTTACTTCTATGCCTCTGTGGTCTGTTACTTACTGCATCCTGGCATTGAAGCAGTCTGCTAAGGTTTTTTGTTTTTTAATTAATGAAATATGTAAAAACGCTCTGCCTGCTGTGCTGCTTGATATTAGTGAATATAATGATATGCCACCGTTTACGCTTATTTGTACGTTTGTCTTTCTGTCTGAAAGGCATTCGTAGTAACTTTAAGCAAAACACTCGTTCAGCATGCAGGGTGAGACATTTAAAATTTAATAGGGGATTCCCAGATTCTCAATCTACAAAATCTCAAATCCTCTACCCAACTTAAGTGTGTATGAAGTCGGATTGCGTGTTGATCATTCCTTGCTCGAAATAATTGTCGAGTGACCTGGTTATCTACTCCGGTGAATGAATTGTGCTCTTGCATACATATTTTCACGATTTATAAATTTATTTTTCTATTCCGCCTTCAATGGCAATTCAGCCTAGAATTTATAGGGCTATAAACGTATTCTAATCGCAAAATGCTAAATACTTTTTCCACATAAATCGTTTGATAATTTTAGGTTATTTCCCCAAAATATTATCTGTCGCCCAGAATGGCACCTGGGTACATTTTGAAAGAAACCCTTTGTTGCCTTGTGCGTGATGTTATTTAAGTAATTGCTTTGCTCTGTAATTTTGTTGTTTCCGTGTTTATATGCCACTAGGTAGCAATCATCACGTTCCTTAACGCATATATGTACATACGACAAACAACAAACAATAAATTTCTCAAGTTAATGTTCTTTTCAAAAAGAAACAAAATTCCATTAACGCATTACGCAATATAAGCTAGTGTTGGCAAAACTCTTTTTTTATGTGTACTCGTAGCAGCGATCACTACTAATTCCATAAAAAAATCTTTTACATTAACTGCTCATCCATTGTGAGCTGCTTTTGTCGACTGGGATTATCAATTTTCCATTGGTGAATTCCGCTGAAATATTGTACTATACATTTAATATGACCTGAGGAATATACGCGCAAACTTCAATCAGTAGTCGAAGCTGTAGTTAATGTGGTTTACTCATTTACTTGAAGTTTCATCAATGACGTGATTTTTTGTTTTGTCTTCTTACTTGTGGGAAAATGTGCTTGGTCAGATGGAACTCACCTTTTGTGTAATCTGCTACCCAGACAGTTTTTATCTCCAATTAACATAACAAGTATTTAGATAAAAAGCTTTTTTAAAATTAAAAGTATTCATCAGAGGTCATTCAATCAAAATAAGATTATTCGTGTCATTTGTACCAATATTTTTAGAGATAATTTATTTCAATATTATTATTCGTATAAATATAAATTAACTTTGATAAAAACACTTCGGCTTGATGATGAATCATTTGCTAAGAATACTTAAAATTATCTTTTTGATTTGACCAAGTCCAACCTAATTTCGAGAATAGCATTGCAATTTTTGTATATGTACTCGTATATGCATAATGAAACAACTAAGTAGGTATTTTCTATAATGCTTAGAAATAATTCTATACGATCGGTATCGCGCTGCTTCAATATTCATAAAAAAAAACGAAAACCTCATTTTATTGTTCACTAGCAATAAGATTGATCACTTGTTTTTGTAAACAGGTACTCATGGAGTACCTGTGGAACCGACGGTCACCAAAGGCTTGAACAAAAAATATAATGTAATATAATATTTTGCGTAACTGGAAGTGGAATTTGATGATACAAATTCGTATGTATTCCGCTTTTAGTTTTCTTTTTTTATTACTTTGGAGTGGAGGAAGTCTTTATAGATACTCTGTCGCCCGAGCTAATGGTTATGCCCTTACATACTCGTATTCATGCACGTTTACGCATTAAAACAACCATTATACCGTGGTTACAGGTTTTGACATCATGGCGTTTTATTCGTACTCGTATGTTCAAAGATTGCATTAATAGCTTTCGCTATTGCATTTTCCCGCCGAATATTTTTCATAACGATTTTTGCGGTGCTATTGATTATTGACAGCGTACAGCTACGAGCAAAAAAGAATAGTAGTATTTCTGAACAAGTATTTTTAATTCTTATATTTGTATTGTAGTAAATTACATAAATTAGCAACATTAAGTCATTCATTTTGGATTTAATTGAATTAAACATACAGAGATGTGTTCCATCAAAAAGGTATTTAAAAGGATCCGCGCAACCAAACAAAAGCGTTGTTTCTTTATCGGATTATTTGTTAAGAAAATAACAATCCATATTCGAATTGAATTTATTGTAATTAGTACGTTATGTTATTAAGGTACAGGGTTTTCATAAGTTGCGTCCCAAATGATTTTTAAAGTAACAATGAAATTGGTACCTGTATTAGGGACAGGGGCAAGGTCCATTTACAAGCAGGTAAACGGTAAATGAGGGCCAGATGTGGGAAATTTATTCGTATAAAATTAAGAGTGAGTCTTTTATAGACCACTTTATAAAATAAAAAAAATATTTTGTGGACAAATGTAGATAAAATTAAATATTTGAAAAGGATGTCGAATACAAATTAACCGACGAACAGGTGATACTTTTTTTTCCGCGCATTTTACACAGGTAATGATGTAATGTCGAGCAGTTGTTGTATTGGATTTTGGACTTCTTATCGGCCGATTGTGGACAAATAACATCTAGCCTGCAATGTATCAATATAAAAGAAATAGAACATATTCTAACAGCATACAAAAAAAAATGCGGGTAACTTATAGATTTTCGTGGTAAACGTTTTACAACTTTTAGTAATTCTTCTTTAGCCGATCTCATTATTCCAGGACCCGATTTCCCTTGTGCACAATTGCCGAACAAGGTCGATCAGTTTGGAATTTCGGAAACATTTTGGGTTGGCTGATAGTGCGTGAAAATGGCGTAATCAAACGACTGAAGCAAGAGCCGTGATATCAACAAAATTATAAAATATAACCATTGCCCATCTTCTGGTCGTACGGTCATAGGAATATGTAGATACCAATTGATCATACGGACCGGCAGTTTCTTTATTTTAGTTGTAGTACAATTTTTTTTTTGATCTGAGACCAATCCAGGCGTTGACGAATGCTTAGTTCATTGTAAAAAGATTGATTTATTTCTTTTGGGCACATAAGAAACCAGAATCACTGCGTCTGAGAATCCGAACAAAGTGCTCTCAATTGAACGATACAAATTTTTTCTGTTATTTAGAACAGTTGCATTGTTGTCATCGACAGCATCTTTTGTCACACTATAATATTCTTTCGAATGGTTCCAACAACAGAGGTAAAATTGATATTGATATTGAGGTATCGTTCCATCAAATACATAACCACATCGAACGCACGGTCATGGGGAGATATGGGTTCTTGGGAATCTATAGTATATAAATTTGACATTTCAATAGAAATGCGGTTCTATTATCGGTTGTCCGAAACTTACATCCGCCACGAAAACCTTTGATGTTTGTTGAGGTTGACCTCGGAATGAGGTCAGACAGTAAATTTTAATAGAAAAGATGTGATATCGGTTCAACTCGTGGCCCAATGATTTTGATGAGTATTTATTGAAAAATTTGCTAATGCTAATGCAAATTTACATAATGGACACAATCGAGCGGTTGTAGCGTTTTCAATGGAGCCAATCGAAGTAAAAGGTGTTCTCGTGGTTATGCAGAATCTACGATAAGGTTTACTTTAAGATTGTTACAAGTTGTCATTCTGCACTCTCTGACATCATACAACTTGGCTTGAACATCGGCGGGTGGTATCGATTGCAGATTAAAGACCACTCTGAGATTCTGATGGGGCTCAAACTTTCGCTGGCTGGGCTCTAAAAGCAAATGCTGCTCCGTTTTTTTATTGAATGAATAGCCATTAGCGATGAGATTTATTTTTGCTCTAATATGACGCCTTGCAAGCTAAGATTATAGATTTATTTCTGACATATGCCCAGCATGTCTCGAAAATGTGACCATCCCTTGAACATAATATTTCTTATACAAGACTAAATGTTTTGTTCCATTTTGAAAATTGTAAAAGTATAGGACTTCAAAAGAAATCAACATGCCGTCCGTAAACATTTTATTGGCTTTAGTGATTAAGCACAAATGGTTATCAGCTTCATTTTTTCTCAGCACGTTTTGCATATTTTTTGACTCTGTCTTTATTTGTTTGCATGCCACTTTACTAACATTTTCGGGATCGGCTTTCTAATAGACGATGCGAGATAATTTTATTTAAAATTTTATTGCTTACACATATGTACGTGTACGAGTACGAGTATCCTTCTTTTTATTTGCATAGCTATTTGAAAAGTCCTTTCAAATAAACCTAATGCATTGCTAACAACAGATCGCCAAAATCACTTTAGTTTGAGATTTGGAAACTATTTTGGAAACTGTTTGAAATTCAAATGAACGTCGTGTAAACCGGTTTATCTTATCCTAATGAAATGATTGAACAAACTGATTTAATAATATGGTCACCTATGTCGTGACGTTTATTTTTGGACTTCACGAAATTGATATAACATGGCAAGGAGTATACGAGTAGAAGTAAGTTAAATATTGTCATTCGAATTTTAATTTTTGCATGTCATAAAAACTACAACTTAGCAGATATTCGTACACATTAAAAAACAAATATGCATTTTAACTTACGAGGTACTTTTATGCTAAATTGAAAAGTTCTCGGTTCCTGTGTATGTGTTTCTTACGTGCCAACTCAAGTCAAGGATTCTGTCATTTCCGATAGTTTGGCTTTTCAAATCAATGTTCGTTTTCTTGAACGAAAACCTTTGATGTTTGTTTATATTTTCATCTGGTTGGTATACCGTAGTCAAATTTTGGTTGATAATATGTACTGTAGTTTGAACTGTTCGAAGATGTGAAATAAATCGATTTCCACCTGGCTGCGATCGACAGTGAGACAGAGAGACAGAGACAGTGCATCATAAAAACGTAGAAATTTTGTGATATATCTGAATCTATCGTAGCTAATAGCGGCAGGAGGAACAATGGGACCTTCCTCCACACTCCCAAGCGAAACTATATTACATTGTAAATTGTGTACAACAAACAACTAAGATATGCGTCGAATTCAGATAAGGTTAAAGGTCTCCATTGACGCTTTCTTTGACGATTCTCATTTAAAAGGTTGTATCAATGTTCGGCTTTCGCGTTCGTCTATTTTATGATTTCGTTTTTCAAATTCGATGTGAATATATTGTGAAAGAGGTTCATGATCGGGTTGTGCTTCAAAGAAGTCAGAGTAGTAGGCTTTCGGCTGGCCGAAATACGTTGATTGCAGACATTAAAGCAGTTGTTGAATTTGCAACTGGTTCTCTGTTCCAAATTCTTCTATATCTTGCGCAATACTGATTGAATTTTCATTTTCATCTTACGAGTAATCAAAACTTTCATAATCTTCATCTTCATCATTTTCAAATTCGGCATTATCTTCACCATCCATAATTTCGTGAGCCAGAAATCATGGGTGAGTTATAAACGTCAGCATTTCTACCTCAGTACAATCGCAGGTCTTTTCTCGTGCATTTTTGAATGTATTCACTGCTCAGACATATCTTAGTACGATCGTCATTGGTTTTGCGTTCAAAAACGTCTTGTCAGTGCAAAAATTTTAGATTCGCATTTTTCAAAAAAAAAAGGTTATTTATTTATATTGCACAATTGCAATAGTCGCATCCTTTTAGTTATAAATGGTAAAAAAATCTAATTTTTCCACAACTATATACAATACAAATATAACTGCCACACGAAATGAACTGCTTTCAACAAGCAGCTTTCAACAAACTACACAAAAAAAAAAATGCACAGACAGATAAAAATATAAAACATAAATAAAAATAACATAGAGTTAAATATTACCATAGCTTTCAAACTCGTAGACTACTAGACCTACTAGGGTTAAATATAGTATAACTAACATCATTAGCTATGAAATATGATATCATTCAAATGTCTTCCACGTAATCGCTTGTATGAGTGGAAGCGCATAATTTGGCCGTCGCTTAAAGTTTCTCGCATATTGAGATTTAATGTAACTCTAAAGAAAAAGATCTAAATGTCCAAATAACCATTTCTAGGTATAAGGCGATCACCGAAATTCAATAATTTGCTTGTGGTACGTACAATAGAAGCGAAAGTTCGGCATTCACAAAGGTCATTTAGTTTTAGCTCTTGGTTCAATATAATCTTTTACAGGCATAGAGTCAAGTCTTTTCGTAAATTATTCCTTAAGGCGATCGACAGATACCCATCTCTTGAGGATGACACGAAATCGATTCATTGCGGTCGTAACTTTAACGATCCGTGTGCAGTTGAGATATTCTATGTACTTCTTGCTGTCGGGATAATATCCTAGACCTAGACGTGACTGACCGCGAATTTTGATAAAAAAATCGGATAATTTTCAAATGTTAGTAAAGCGTCCATCTTTTCAAGACTAAACGAAAGAAAAATCTGGAATACAAACATGACATCATAAAATGAGTTCATAAAATCGCTATTGCAAGAGTTATAGCGGCGCAACGTCATTTCATACAAACAATAAGACTGGGTCCTTTCGGGCGTATTGATCTGAAAACCAACTTTACTACAACTCGCTGTTGCTTCTTCATTTTACATTCCAAACGCTTTTTTTTTTAAATATTGGGGCATAGATTTTTAATAGGATTGGGATTAAAAAGGGGACTTCATGACCTCAATCTTTTTGTCCCGAAACTCTTAGCTGTTTTGCCGGTATATTTAGCATGATTGTCTTTCTTTTCACCATTGGAATATGATAGCATATATGACTGCAGATTCATTATAGCCTTAATCCAATATATTGGGCCAATACCATAGAAGAAAGAGCATTCCCAAGCCATAATACTACAATAGATCTACCATGTTTTATGGTTTTGGTTTTTTTTTCTCACATACTGCAGAGATCCCTTTCCGCCAATATATCATAGAATAATTTTGCTCTCATAACTCTAGAAAATGTTCGTCCACTTCTCTGGGCACCACCACAAATGATCTTTTGTATACCTCAGCAGGTGGCGTGGATTTTCCTGAGAAGTGGATCTTGACCTGGAATGTGATCAATGTGTTCCCTAAGACGTCTCTTAATGGCGTGACTACCACATTTTAAGTTTAGTTCACCCACAATCTGGGTAGCTGCTGAAGAAGGAGCGTCATACCATACTTTGACTATTGATGGATGCAATTTTTTTTCTCTTGATTTTTGATGTATTGTAGGTAAGTGCAGATCATATTTTCTGAGCAACTGAAAGTATCTTTAAATTGTTATAACCTTGTCTGTTATTTATAAGCGTTTGAATTAATGTGGGTATTCCACAAGTGAAGTGAAAACGTTTCTTTTTTAGGGAAAACTAATGAACACTGCCTTTTTGCTTCCGTCTGTCACTGCATGATATCACATGAATGTCTTGTTGTTGCTTGTGAGGTGGCACTGATGCTACCTTGAAAGACTTTAAGAGCCCACGGCATTGTCTATTTCTCCCAGCTGTTGAAAGGCCAAAATATTATAACCGGTTACCACGCTGATTGTACCTCTGTATTCATTATACATACACAATGTACCTTTTGTGATGCCCTTCTATGCACAGAGCTTATCCTCCTAATTTTACTTATCATTGGTGTCTATTTACGAGCCGTGCGAGCAGAGTCCTTTAATATTTGCTATTCGCCAAGATACCGCGAAAATGGGCCGACTGATCTTCGCGCTTATGCAATGCCTATGGTTAAAAAAACCACTTGGTATTTAATGTGAGACTTTGATTCGTTGCTATGCTCTCCATATCATAATTCATAACATAGAAAAAGTGGGTCAGAAAAATAATAACCTACATATATACCATGCGGAAGAGTCGATATTTTATTGAAAGTTTTTGAAGGCGCTTACAATTAACAAGTAATACCTGAGGTCAAAAGGACACTATTAAAATTTTAAACGATTTTAATTATGATCGAAGTATTCTCTAATTTCACTAAATCCGAAAGTCAGTATGTCTAAAAACAGTCATTCTTTTCAACATTCTCATTCATCCTAGATCTTCACAAAATCTTACATGATTATTGAGGAAGTGATTTTGCCATTAATAATCATTCCAAGAATGCAGTGAACTTTTTTCAACGTCATCCATTGTTTTAGAATCGAGGTTTTGTAATATAGCTTTGAATTTCCACATAATTGTGTTGAATCATATTATATTAACGATTATACATAATTAGAAATCAACTGTGCTGATTCGTCTGAGAAAACGAAAATTGAATACATAAGTTGTACTACGAGTATGTATTTATCATCTACAAATAATGTTTTTTGTTATATTAGTAAGATGTTTACTAAATGAAAATGAAATTAAAAAGAGCTCTTTTTTTTGGCAAGGGTAAGACGATCATAAAATAGAGTAATTCCTCGTGAATGAATTACAATGGTAAAATATTCCAATGTACAGTTGCGGAGAGTGAGTCTTGTATTGTATTATCTTACTTATACAATACATATGGGTCATTCCACGATAAATCGCCGAAGCTATATGGGTAGCTATGAACGACATCCCTCCGACTTGGCTGAAGAGTGGTAGAAATACTCATTGGACTGGTACGAATCGTAAGGTTTTGCAGAATTCGATATATTTAGTAGTTTGCGTGTATCGGAACTTCAAAAATTGGCAAAAAAATCAAAATTTATGCTTTCGTTTATATTTAAAAAAATCATAACTTTGGCTCTGCTCATCAGAATTTGATAAAATGTACCTTGTTGAATTCAGGGAAAGGTGAACTTTCAAATATTTGGAATAATTTTTATTTTCAAGGACGAAGGATATTCCAGAATATCATTTTTACATATATTCTTGAATAACTCAAAAAATGGTATTTTTTTTTATTTTTTTATTATATAGAGATTCGTACTATATTTCAATTCCAAATTTCAAGTTCGGATCTCTATGGGTTCGTCCAAAATAATGTTTTGTAGGCGGCTAAATATTCTGTAATAAATATTTTCATTTAAAAAAAAGTCACACTGGGGCTTTTGTATCCCAAGGCCTTAAAAACTAAAAAAAAATCATTATTCATTATCTTTTAAGAGTATATACATATTCTTCCGATGAAAAGAAAACATATTTTCCTTTAATTACTCCTTGTGAAACAGATGAAATATGATGAAGTTTTCTTGTTTCCGGCACAATTCTTAAATTAGAAAATCCCAATTCCGTCAATAATTTTTCTGCATTATACTCCTGTCACGTAGGAGAGATCCATATTCTTTATATTTTCAGTTGCCCAGTTATATAACTGCAAGAGAGTTGTTATGTGTTCCCTATACTGTCTTTGTAGGTTAGCTCTGGCAGAAAGTCTTTTTATTGTACCACCAAGTCCATCGCATGCGCTTTTACCATTAGAGGTTGCAAAGAAGTTCCATTCAGCATTCACTCCAAAATCCTGTGCATGCACTGTGCATGTTAAATTTAAAAAAATCTTTTTGTTTTCTTTCGGAAAAATAAATAATTTTCTTAAAATGTTAGCATTTCTTGTGCAGGAACTTTAAGAAATAAGTGTACTGCGATAGTGTCATGCTTTAAGCAGTCACTGATTACAACAAAACTTTCAGTTTTAATATCATCCATCTGGTTCCGGTAATATATTGCAAAAGGGTGAATTGTTGCCTATTCGTTAGTCCAGAGGTATCCCTGCACTGTATCTTGCGCAACAAAACCATAATTTTCGGAAAAGTCCACTAAAACAAGTATGTCCGTTTTCGTTAAGAGAGTTTCGACTTCCTTTATGTACCTGTTTTGTTGATCTGTTATAAAAACATGACGAATGAAAACACCAAGCCGTTTCAAAAAGCTCCGAATGAAATCCTCAGAGTTTTCAAATCTCACTTCCAATTTTGATCGGTCGGTGTGGATCCACTGATAGTATGTTACGTCTTCTATGAAGTGATTACTAAAAGCAGTGTCAAAAATTCTCCCTAATTTAGAATAGTTTGGGCAATTAAGGCACTTGCGCAAGTAACAATTTATATCAGGAGGATTACAAATTACCAAAGCTAAGCAAGCTCTGTTGTCATTGTAATGAGTTTGATATTTTGATGGATGTTGCAAACACACACAGAATGAGTTCCTGACGCGAATTTGGAAAATCCAATCCTAAGATTATTATGAACTTCTTTGAACTTGTTAGCCAGAACCAGGCGTTTTTGAATATGTTTTCTCTGATTTTCAATCTAACAAAAAAGCAAAACGTCTTATTTTTGAACCTGAGAAAATAAATTTTTGTTACCTTTATAGATACGTAGTCTTTTTTCCTGGCATTAAACGGCTGATATTGATATCAGCATCTAAGCTTTTCCCATAAGTTGATGGAACTCTTTGATGAGTATTCTAGATGTCTTGATCATATAGCTTTGAGTTATTCAAGGATATATGTAAAAATGATATTCTGGAATATCCTTCGTTCTTGAAAATACCTTTTCCTGAATTCAAAAAGGTATATTTTATCAAATTTTGTTGAGCAGAGTCAAAGTTATGATTTTTTTTAAATATAAAAGAAAACATAAATTTTGATTATGATTCGTACCACTCCAATGAGTATTTATACCACTTTTCAGCCGAATCGGAGGGATGTCGTCGGATGAACGTCAGTCGATCCTGCATGGAATGACCCATATGTCATTTACAATCACCTACTCGCCTTGATTTTATTTACTTTGGCCTAAGTCCAGTTCCAGTCATTGCATTATAGCGGAAGAAATCATCCAGCGGGATGAGGCGTAGTACGATCTACATTGATCTACAAGATCTCGATACACGTTTTGGGAGGACGGAATTTCTACTTGTATATTTCATCACGCTATCGAGCTATTAATTAAGATCGACAATTGTGAAGAATGTGCAGCCAGTGCACAGCTGGTTTAACACTACACATCTTAAGATGTTTCTTTGCATCTGCAGAAAGCGGTGTGAATATTAGGTTCATGGTGGACATATCATGATCCAATCCGCATTGTTATTGGTCTACCACTGCTGCTAATTATCAGCAATAGACCTCAACATAATTCGGAAGAAAGTAAGCGATACTCAGGGTTGGGATGGGGAGTAGGAGTGATGCTGAGATTTCTTTCAGGATGCTTGCTCACCTCCGAAAAATTGAACTGGTTCATGTTTCGCACCAGATCATTTTAATATTCGTTGGTTAATTTTTGGCTTATGTGAATTTTTTGGATAAAAGTACGAGTATATACCGTTGGGTAGATTATTAGTTCCTTACTCTCTTCTCGGATTAAATGGTGCGTCGTGCCTGACAGTGTTTAGAATTGGTCGTGTTTGTTCGAGTTTTGTTGCTTTGACACGTTCTTTTCATCTTCTGGTAAAATTTTTCCTCCAAAAACGTTTGTGTTCGATGGTACTCATCTGTTGGTACACGTCAATAGTAGTTCTCATTTCAGAGCTTGTTCCCGCCTGTAGTATTGCACGGTCCGTCTTCTGTTTGACTCTAATTTCCCATTAGCAGTTATCATCTAACCATTGGTTCTTGTTTTCGGATCCAAGACGATGGAGTTAAATTACTTATTTTCTTTGGGTCGGAATGAGGTCAGACAGTAAATTTTAATAGAAAAGATGTGATATCGGTTCAACTCCTGGCCCAATGATTTTGATGAGTATTTATTGATAAATTTGCTAATGCTAATGCAAATTTGCATAATGGACACAATCGAGCGGTTGTTGCGCTTTCAATGGAGCCAATCGAAGTAAAAGGTGTTCTCGTGGTTATGCAGAATCTACGATAAGGTTTACTTTAAGATTGTTACAGGTTGTCATTCTGCACTCTCTCTCATACAACTTGGCTTGAACATCGGCGGGTGGTATCGATTGCAGATTAAAGACCACTCTGAGATTCTGATGGGGCTCAGACTTTCGCTGGCTGGGCTCTAAAAGCAAATGCTGCTCCGTTTTTTTTATTGAATGAATAGCGATTAGCGATGAGATTTATTTTTGCTCTAATATGACGCCTTGCAAGCTAAGATCATAGATTTATTCCTGACATATGCCCAGCATGTCTCGAAAATGTGACCATCCCTTGAACATAATATTTCTTATACAAGACTAAATGTTTTGTTCCATTTTGAAAATTGTAAAAGTATAGGACTTCAAAAGAAATCAACATGCCGTCCGTAAACATTTTATTGGCTTTAGTGATTAAGCACAAATGGTTATCAGCTTCATTTTTTTTCAGCACGTTTTGCATATTTTTTGACTCTGTCTTTATTTGTTTGCCTGCCACTTTACTAATATTTTCGAGATCGGCTTTCTAACAGACGATGCGAGATAATTTTATTTAAGATTTTATTGCTTACACATATGTACGTGTACGAGTACGAGTATCCTTCTTTTTATTTGCATAGCTATTTGAAAAGTCCTTTCAAATAAACCTAATGCATTGCTAACAACAGATCGCCAAAATCATTTTAGTTTGAGATTTGGAAACTGTTTTTGTTAAACTAATAAAACGCTTTGAAATTCAAATAAACGTCGTGTAAACCGGTTTATCTTACCCTAATGAAGTGATTGAACAAACTGATTTAATAACATGGTCACATATGTCGTGACGTTTATTTTTGGAGTTCACGAAATTGATATGACATGGCTAGGAGTATAGAAGTAAGTTAAATATTGTCATTCGAATTTTAATTTTTGCATATCATAAAATAATTTGGAGTAAGATCAATTAAAAAACTACAACTTAGCAGATATTCGTACACATTAAAAAACAAATATGCATTTTAACTTACGAGGTACTTTTATGCTAAATTGAAAAGTTCTCGGTTCCTGTGTATGTGTTTCTTATGTGCCAACTGAAGTCAAGGATTCTGTCATTTCCGATAGTTTGGCTTTCCAAATCAATGTTCGTTTTCTTGAACGTCTCAAACTAATGGGCTATGACCAAAAGCTCGTAGAGATTGTGGTAGTCGTAAAATTGTCCGCTTTTTTTCCGCGATAATTTTTCAGTCAGAATTTGGTATCGTTGTAGCTGTAGCTGTGAAAAACGTATATAAATTCTGAACGAAATCAGAATTCCAACTAAATTGAGAGAATGACCACAACATGATACAAACGCCGATAAATGATTTTTCTCAAAAATAAGAGCCTGCATTCCTTTGTATATATTTACCACTCATGTTTGTAGCATGTCATATGATTGGGCGCGGCAATCCCAAAATGTCTATTTGATGGTCACCTACGAGTACAAATTTTAGTAAAGCGTTTGCTATGGGCTCACCGGTATGGTCGCAGTTTGGCAAAAAATGTGAGAAATCTTTCCTTTGGCATCGATCCTTCAATATATCGAACAACTATAGTTAGTTGATCGATATGAGATTCGTCTGGAGTAGAATCCACTGACACCGAATAATATTTGAATTTTTTTATTCTGGATACTATTTTAGTTAGCACTTTGTCACCCATAGAACTGATTAGTTCTTCGCAAATCGTGGACGAAATGTAATTGATATGACCACTTCCTTTATTTGCATGCTCTTCCAAATGGGTTGCCAGGATTGGTTTATACTCGGCTAGCAATTCCAAAATTCCCAGAAAATTTCCATTTCTTGGTGAACCATTGTCACCTCGAAATTATAAGCCACGCTCAGCAATAAATTTGATAGTACTAATGATAATTCTGAAGATTTTTGCCAATACTGGATTTTTTGTGCCTCTTGTATCGCTCTTGATCGATGCGTCGTTTGTGTGACTTTTTTGCGTTGCACTAAACTCATTATTGATTCCAAATGAGTCTTTGAAATCTCATATATAGACGATCAGATGCATGCTTCCAGTGACTGAAGCCTTCACTGAGTTTGGTGTTTTGAGTGGAAATTAGCTTACATGCATAACAATATATTTTCCCCGTAGTTGGAGAAAATCAAAGCCAGAATCCATTGACGGTCTCTTGATGTTTATAGTGGCGTGTGAACATATTCTTTGAACATTTCCGAACAAAGTTGCAACTATCTCGCGATTAATTTTGAAGAACTGAATTCTGCCGAGGTACTTCATCGCAATTTTGAAGCTCTGTGGAACCTTGTTCAGCCCAATATTCAATCATTTCATTTGTTATGCGGTCAGGTCAAAGTTCTACTTCGAAGATGTTGAAGATGATGTTTATCGTCGTCGGTCCTGTGTTTGATGATGAAGGCGCTTTGGTTTTTATTTGCTTTTGTTTTTTTTGTGCGGTGTTTACTCGTCGGAATTTCAAATATTTTTTTTTCGAAGTCTATTGTGGGGGTCCCTGTTTTGTGGAGGCCCGGGGCTGTAGCCCCAGCTGCCCTCCCCTAAATCCGGCACTGGATAGGCCGAATTGACAATTCTTAATTTTTCGGCCCACTTTCACAGCGGCTACAGTTTTAGTTTGCCTCATGCAGAGTGTATGTTATGTGGTATAAAATGCATTGGGGTGGCCGTGGTGTAGTGGTAGTAGCAAACGCTTCTCACTCGGAGGGTCCAGGTTCGAATCCTGCCCATGGCAAAATCAGTTTTTCATTGTATAATTGGAACTCAGACAAAAAATTCTGCGTGTGAAGGCATGACACGTAGATTTGGCTGTTATAAGAGTTTCAAGCAATGAAAAAAATACTGGGAATTATATCTCAAATCACTCTGAGTGAAGAAAAAACTCTCCGTCCTATTCGGACTCCCACCCCTGGAGAGCAAACATAGAAACCAAACACACCTGAGTTTCAAACCACTACAAAAACAATTTTCCTTTCTCCTCCTTCTATCTTTCCGCCCGCACCATGGCAACAGTAAAAGGGTATCATCGATTCGTTGTCGAGAATCACGTAGTCTTCCGTACGTTTGGCGATTGAAGACCTTCATTGTGGGATTGTTAAAACAGTACTAATTCATCACGAACTTCTAGTAAGTACTGATAATAGATACGAGTAGTATTCTGACAAAAATTTATTGACTTTGGTTATTTATATATATTCTCCCCGGTACCCAAAGTCTTAAAAATCTATTGCACTACTAACAGCATGAAAGATGTCAGTGGAATGATTTTGAAAGTGGCACCCAGATAGTGAGAAATGGTAATAAGTGAAATATTTCACCTACGTGCAATTTTTTTTTATTAACATAACTCAGTATCTATCATGCTACGAGTAATAACACAGTACGCTTGAACATAAAATTACACTTAAATAATAAAAAAAAGTTGTTAATAGCCTTGACTATGACCATAAACAAAAGCATGTTTCTATGCTATTTAACGCAAACACTTAAAAATTTATTTTTTAAACATCCACCAGAGACGTGTCTCAGAACTATTTAGCATACATCAGTGGCAACTGTTTTTTTTTTTTTTCTAAAATTTAAGAATGTGTGTTCTCATACTTAAAAAAATTTTTTTTTATTTTTAAATTGATTTTTCAATTCTTAGAACTTGCGCTAAATGTAACGTTATGACAATATGACAGCATTGCTACACTCGGTGATAAGATAAAATTAAATCCGGCACGAGTGTCGTATCCTCATGGACTCATTTCTTTTTGTGTGTACTCGTAATTTTGCTAAGCTTGTATATATGTATATATGATGAATTAATGTGATAAACTATTTTATAGGCACATGTTGGTACGAGTATGTATAGTACTCGTATGTATTCGGCGAAAAATTGAATTTTCAATATTTACATACCTAGTACCCATTCGTGGGAAGAGGTACTCGTATGAAGTATGACGATACTTATTTCCGTTCCGAACACGTACTACCTACGGCCTTTAAGCGATAAGTAAAAATTTGGATCCTATTGTCTCACCAATTTGCCACACCTTACACCATTTTGGCTTTCGAGACTTGAAGCTTAAATTAAAAAAGTGAAATTCCGCAATTGATGGTGTTCCATTCGAACATGCACCTTGGCAGAGGTTTTCTTTAATGCCATAATGCAATAATTAATGCACCTCGCGTTTGTGTGCCTATTGCGTATTTGTTTTGGAATTTCGATCACGTTTGCCCCAGAATAATGTATTGCAGCATTTGAGAAGAATCGTGTTTGTGCGACGAATGTACAATATTATTTGATGACCTGAGCAGAGGCACTGCTGGAACAGCCTTCGACGAAATTCAGTTGCGAATTCAACGTTGTGGCAATGTCTAAGCATTTTGTTTTTGCAAATCTTTTTCCATATGAACAACCGTACATACATATGTAGGTATGTACATAAATCCTTGCGAATATGGGCAACAAAGAATTTGACAAAAAAAGTTATCGTTTGTTAAACGGTATACCTCGACATTTCTTGGAATTGGATGGAATTATGATCAAAGTCGCCCATACAATATGGTACATATATCAGGGATCAACATAAATTCTGATTCATCCCAGGGGTTATTTTTAAATGACTCACTCTCTATGAGTCATTTCGCTGTTAAAAAATATGTACATATACTGTGTATGTATTGTATATTTGAAACTATTTAAGAAGTAAATAAAGGCAGTTGGAATCAAATTTCTGGTCGACTAACAATGGAACATCTGACACCTAAAATAGGATATCAGAGAAAGGTACGCCATGGTACGCCATAATAGGTTTCTTGTCTTCAGATATGATGAGTTGAGTTTGCTTTGATGAGGACCACCAGTTGCTAATGAAAAAATACTCCAGATACGATCTTCCAAATACCTACTTAAGATAAGCTTTCAGCCAGTATTAAATATTAAAGGAATATTCCTTAATATTGAGCAAATATCTAGATTTGCTCAAATCAGTTCGTTAGTTAAAACACCTTTGTGTAACTTAAATCTGGATATTGTTTCGGGGAGACTCTGAAGATGGTTAGGTCATTCATCGTTTTTTGGATTGAGTATTGCCCTTGAAATATTTTTTTTTTTCGAAATTTTAGCATCGACTTCTTTTTTATTGGAACACAGCGCGGGGTAAAAGAAAATTAGGGAGGAAATAAAGGAAGATACCAATTCACGTTGGTTTTAAATGTTTCCTAGTTTTAATTGTTTTCAGGTTGTAATGAGAGGGAAATAGAGAGATCGGCAAGAGAAACTTTAAGTGAGTTGTGCTGCCTAGATAGAATCACTGTATTTCAGCGTACGTCCGAAAATGGACTTAAAGGTTCACAGAAGAACATTGAATGTTCTGAAAAATCTATCGAACAAGATTATTAATCTTAATTGTACGCCGTTTTGATAAAAGATCCTGATATTAAACTCTGTTTCAAATCACAAGTGGGCCTGCTGCTACGAAAACTACTGCCAGTCTTCGGTTAGTCAAATTTTTCATGAGCTTGTAAAGAAGGGACGTTAGAAAGAGAAATAAGAAGACTTGCATTTTATGAGACGGGCTGGGTAAATCCTGTTTTCTATCTACTATTTAGAAAAGGAGATAACGGGTGGTCCAAACACAAGTTATTTTTTAATCTTATGTTATCTCGACACTGACAGATCATTCCGTCTCGAATTCTTTTTTTATGGGGTGCCTTTAAAGATTGATGTTATGGGGATAACCCACCAAAGATTCAAGCTCTTCGTCCAAGCCATTCGTGAGATAGAGCCAGTCAGACTGTCAACAAGGTATTAGAAAATTGGGTTACAAGATATGAATGAAGTCTTGAAGAATCCAAAAGTGGGTTCGTTCCATAGAAAGCTCGACGCGCTGTAGTGTAAGCGAAGGCATGAACTGGATGCGAGGGGCACAGCAAGCAGACTGGCCTTGTCTAAAAACAAAAAGCTGACACCTAAAATGTCATTATAAGTGTCTGTTGGATTTAGGTTATTTGACTTGATGACACATGAATAGCACAAAAAAATCACGCAATTTTCTTTGCGTATTCTTAATTCAATTCAATTATTTCAATAAATTGTTTTAATAATTTTGAAACGAAGTTGTAGATGCTTAGATGTTTAATTAAAAAGTCTTATCTACCACTCTCCACGACTGTCAGATCATGTTTGAGGAACAACAGTCAAAAACCAAAATGGCAGCAAAAAATTTACCTAAAACATAAAACACGTCATTGTTTATGTATTAATATTGTGTGGGAAGAGGAATCATTTTATGGGCACCTTAAACGGAGTTAGCTGAAATCTATACAATTTGCTTAAACAAGGGTTGAATGAAGGATAACGGCAAGTATGTGAAAGAATATAAGCAAACAATGCTTGGATCTGCACGCAAACTGTTTGAATATATAAGCTGATATGAATGTAGCAGAGTGTGCTAAGCATAAATGAGGATGCGGAACTTGAAATTTATAGTGGTGATTTTTACAACGAGTAAAAATATAACGCCAAATTCTCGTATTCAGTTTGACTTACTTAAATTATCTTCTTCTCAACAGAACCTTTGATCGGTAAATGAAATAAAATGAGAAAATCATCGACATGTATCTTATCTAGTACTTGCTCTTTTTTTTAAAAGAACTTAACACTCAAGTGGGTAGGAATACACTTAAGTATAATGCCTCAGTATGTCTTTTTTGTTTTTTGGAATATGGTATAAAGAGATAACGAAAGTTGTTTGGGCTCAGAGGTTATTCCGCTCCATGGGTGGCAGTTGGCTTGTTGTTAATCTTACTTGATTTTTGTTAACTGAAAAAATTAATGTCTTTCTGGCGTGGTTGCGATTCGAACACCGAATCACCCTATTTGGAAACCAGTCCATTACCTCTTGAGCCAACGTCACCCACACCACATTTGGTATATGACACCACATCTGGAAAACAAACAGCGCTAACTGATAGCGGTGTGAACCTAATTAGGAACAAGCGCGACATTTCTGATCAACAAGGAAAGAAGGAAGGATGCTGGTCTCAACACCAACAAAAAGTGAACCAACGAGATACGGTTCCTTTTAGGAATATCTTAACAAACGCAGCCATGGGACTACAACGAATTGATCTCGTTGTGAAAACGCTTCGGAGAACGTGGAACATATGTTATTTCCATGTTTGCCTTATGAAATAGCCTTCTCATATAAACATAGTAAGTCATATAAACGGTTAAGAGATGTTAAATGCCTCAAATGTTTTCAAAATACTCGTAAGAGTCAAAGTACCTGGCTGATGCGCGCATGAAGCATCAAGTATTTTTCCCAATCTCGTATAACAGGTGGTATGAAAATTTGGGATAGTGACACATAGAGGGCGACTCTGGTGACATATCCATATAATTTTTAGTCAGCACCAACTTTCAAACTATACGTGCCAAAATTTGACGACATTTCGACCATTAGCCATCGACATATTGAAGTTTCCAATACCATGGAAAAAAAACGGCTTTCGTACGTTTATAAAACATTGTTATTTGATTGGAAAAAAATAAATTTAAAACTCAAGTGTATAAAGAATCCGCTTTGCCGAAAGCAACTATTTGTCGCTGGTTTACTGAATTCAAACGCGGGCGTATAGACACAAATGATGCTGAACGCTCTGTCCGTCCAAATGAGGCGCAAAATTCACAAAATCATTTTAAAAACCATAGAGTGAAATAGCTGACATGGTAAAGATATCAATAGACCGTATACATCATATTTTGCACGAGTATTTGGGTATGCGAAATTTCTGACCCAAGTGGGTACTGCGTTTGCGCACAGTTGACTTGAAACAACAACGTGTTGATGATTCAGAGCGCTGGATGAATTGAACTTCGCATTGCTCCGCATCCATAGTATTCTCCAGGTTTGGCTCCCAGTGACTATTACCTGTTCGCAAACCTTACAAAACTAGTGCAAAGAGATGTGTTTCCAGTGAAGAGGTTATCGTTAAATTTAAAGCGTATGTTGAAGGGTTGGACAAATCGTTCTATAAGAAAGGCATATACATTTTGGAGCGACTCTAGAAGGAGACTATGTACGAGTATTTATATTTATGAATAAAGTTGAATTTTGCTAAAAGATTGTGTTTTTACATGTTAGTCTCGGGACTTATGTATGTATATTCTTGTGGATATTGTCTAAGGGAAATTTTTAAAACTAGCAAGAGTCCAGGACTACCATCAAAGCAGGATATCCTCTAATGTAGCTTTAAAACTGATTTCGATCATCAAATGGAATAAAAGCCACCACCAATGTACGGTGGTTGACTTCGAGTAGGCATTTGATATCGTGTGGTAAGAGGTATTTTTCTCCAAGGTGACCAATATACTCGTACATAGGTATGCTGAAACCTCTGCTATATTTGAAAGAAGATTGCTGGTTCAGATATAGTTTACAATAGGGTGAGGTGATTTCTCCGATACATTTACACAAGTGATTTAATAGAAACTCTAAGTTTCACAATGGCGTACACAGGTATTTTATTGGCGTAAGGATCCTGACCTACAACTGAAGTCAGTAGGTATTCCTGTTGGTGCCAAGAAGGTTTTAGCCCTGATTAGAAATTGTTTCATAGCAGTCAACTTGACTTCATATAGTCATATGCTAATAAGCCTCAATTAGGCCAATCATTGCAGGATTGGCAACTTCCTGATTAAGGTGCGATGAGCTGCGACAAATGCCTGATATGCGGGGCTTATTATGATTACTCTATATCGGCCAATCAGGGTTAGTGCAAATTGAGCATGGTATTAGCAATTATACACATATACTCGTGCTATATGTAAAGGGTGTTTTTTCTTAGAGGTTTTTAAACTGGCAACGCTGTTTCTATAGATTGCCAATTTGACAGTTGAAAGTTGATTTATGGTTACTACGTTTTGCCATTTTACATAATATTAGAAAACATTGTTGTTAACTTAAGAGCCGTAAAGAAGTTAATATAGATGGAAGCAATAAAAATGAATGGCAAAATGAGTAGAGCACCTTTAATTTTCTAGGGTCTTAAAAAATTGTATGTACTCGTATATCTCTTGAATATTAAATTAAAATATTAAAATTCTAAAAAATATCATCAAATGCTTATTTTTTTATTTTTTTTTATAGAAAAACAACTTTTACTGTTATGTGATTTTTACTATGAACAAAAAAACGTCCATACAACTTCGGCAGGAACATCGAGAATACTTAACAGTGAGTATACGAGTAACTCAATTATTTTCATCTCCCAAAGTCCTTTGAATATTTTATGAGATGTTTTTTTTTTAAATATTTCGTTTATTTTTGTAGATAATCGAAACAGAACTTAAGGATAAACTTGGAATAGATAGCTTTCTGGTTCAACCGATCCAAAGACTGACGCGATATCCATTGTTGTTGCAACAATTTATATCAGTGAGTTGAAACTGTTTTATGTATACCTGAAAATCGTATTTGTTTGTATTGAATAGGAATTTTATAAGAACGGCATCAATTGTAAACCAGTATTGATGTCCTGCTGTAAACTAGAAACTCGAATGAGAAATCTCCTCGCAGTAGTAAATGAGTCTGAAGAGATCAAATACATAGAAGACCTAAATGAGGTAACGCGTAAAAAATACCAACAATGTGCTTATAATAATGAATTGATTGATTCTTTGCAGTTTAACATTTTCGAACAAGGTTATTTCCGTAAGTCGAATGAATTCGATGCATACAATCACAAGTCTCGGAAAAAGTATCGGTGTAAAGTGTTTCTGTTTGATAAATGCCTGCTCTGTACAGAGGTGCGCAAGAGGCGTTTAGCCTATCGTTGCCATTATTCATGGGAGTCCATAGAAGTCACACCAAGCAATTCCAAATCGTTACTTGTAACGCATAAAATACAAAATCGTCCCGAATATGAATTTGCGGCGTCTGAAGCCATTGTTGTCAAGCAGTGGATGCGCTGCATAGCCCGAATAACACAAGCGATGAAGGATGAACTGGCTAGTGGTGGACAGTATTCAGTGCCAATGGAGGTGGCACTGGCCATCGGTTTTGTGATATGGGTTTTGTTTCGTTTGTTGTAAGAATTTGAAATGGTTTTCGTAATTATTTAGAATTAAGTAAAATTAACTGACAACAATGGAAACTTATTTAAATTTGAAGATCAGTAAGCTTACTGGACACTAGTGAGAGCTCAGTGGCTGATATTTCAACTGCCGATGAATAAATTGATCACTTCTCTAAAGACAAGTGTTAAATGGCAAAGATGATACTCAAACAGTATTTGGGCAAAATAAAGATGAGGCCACAGTAGTTTTTTCTGAGTTCGTATTTTATTTCTATAAGTTTGGAATGCTTTTGACAATTTTCAAATCATCTTCTTGACATCGGTCAGTATTATGCTTTAATTTAGATGGATGGACGTCACATACCATTTACAGAGTAAGAAATTCATTCCTTTCTTTTCGTTTTGGTTTGGAGTTCATATTTTTCACCTAACATTTTAATCGATGGTACGATCAATGAGGTTGACACATAAGGACATAGACACACGTTCAGATCTTTTTTTTTTAAACTTTGCTAACCACTTAAAATATATAGATATATCTTTGTGATTTTTGGGTGGAATATATTAACTTCCTAAAATACGAGGTAGAGGATGAACGGTACGAAAATAGGAATAGGCGATAAGCTTCATTAGGGCGAGAAAACTAGCCACAAGGTCTGATATTATAATAAAATCGTTTAGGGATGTTTATATAATTTGCCGCACTGGAATCTGGAGACGAATCGGAACCTTCATTAAAATGACTCTTAGTTGAGCAGCGATCAGATGCCATACAATTCTACTATATATAAGGACAACGGCGATACGAGTAATTGTAAAACTACCGTTCTGTGGAGCCTATGTCATATAAAGGGTGTTTTGTTTTCTTTTTAGAGGTACATAATTTTAAAATTAAATAAAGCACATACCAATCGTGGTATTGTCTTTATTCCTAAATGTGTCTTAATATGATTTTGAGCATCTGAGGATGTACGAGTATATAGATAATAGTCTGGCGAATATTGACTTCGAAATGGCCCATTGTTTCTGATTGACCGGACCACAGTGGCTAATTTTTATTTGTTGGTTGCAAAAATCATAACGAATAAAGATGCTTAAAATAAATTCTCAGGGCTATAAAATTAGCGAGTTTTGAGAAAAAATCTTTGCAGGGTGTTTCAGAATCTTGTGCTGAAATAATTCTTTCTCACCACAGGGGATAAACATAACATTTTACTTTAAGAAATATTCAAAAGTACATGATTAAAGTAATAACAGTATGTCTAAAAGCCAGTCTGAGCAAAACAGTGGTGAATTAATGTAAACGAACCATTTTTTAAATGTTTTAAATCTTTTTTTCAAAAGAGCATTTTTTTATTTTGTGGCGCATCAGAGTACATAATTTTATAATTCAGTGAGTCATTTCAAGTAAAACAGTGGAGCAAAAAGTAAACGCACCAACAATTTTAGTAAAAAAAATCAGATTTCTTGGAAACTTTCGTCAACATCTGGGGTAATTTCTAATAATTTTATTTTTTTTTTTATAATTTACGCGCGCCTAAGGGGTTGATACCCTTTTACTGTTGCCATGGAGCGGGTGGAAAGGTAGAAGGAGGAGAAAGGAAGATTGGTTTTTTTTGTAGTGATCTGAAACTCAGGTGTGTTTGGTTTCGATATTCGCTCTCCAGGGGTGGGAGTCCGAATAGGACAGAGAATTTTTTCTTCACTCAGAGTGATTCGAAGGTTATAGTTCACACTATTTTTTGTGCTTGAAACTCTACAATAGCCAAATCTACGTGTCAGTGTTATGCCTTCACACGCAGAATTTTTCTGTCTAAGTTCCAATTACACAAATGAAAAACTTGAAAAACTTGTCAATGGGTAGGATTCGAACCTTGACCCTCCGAGTGAGAAGCGATTGCTGGTACCAATACACCACGGCCACCCCAATTTATTATACGATTATATAGTATTTTGACTATGAGCCAACATTTTATGAAGAGTAGGTGGGTGTTGTTTTTCGGGATATTTTTGGTTTAATAACTTTGTTGTTTTCTTGGTATACTCCCCAAACTTGACAGTGTTAACTTTTTCCCTACAATTCGAAATATTAAGTATTACTTCCAGCCTCTATGGACCCCAGTTATACGATCTATTGCCTCTGACTCTTGAAAAAATCTCCTCGAAGTATTTTCATCATTGGTATTTCCAAATTCTTGTTTTACTTTATCCACATAAAGCCCAATTTCATCGCGAAAACGCTTTTGGATTACTTGTTTTCTTCTTTTTCTGCCTCCATGTTTCTAAAAAATTCTTCAATATCCTTGTCGTAGTGCATACGCAAGTTTTAAAGCAAATTAGCAATTTGAAGTTTGATATCTTTGACTGTATTTTTTATGAGTTCTTTGCATAGGTATTGCAACATTATGGATAGGCGAAAATGAACTGATGATGGACAAGGGTTTCTTCAATGATCACCATTTGTAAGCTTCAGTGGAACAACTAACATAACATGTTTGCATCTGTTTCACCATCTGCTTGTAACCTGATTGTAAGAGCCCAGATTATCCATCTCAGCCCCACTTACTTTGTAATGTAAGAAACCTTGGAGGTGAAGCTAGGGCGAACCCTCACTTCTGTTTTCTAAAAACTGCCTTGCAGTTTTTTTTTTACTAAAAACCATTCCAAGCTTAAGAGGGTATGAATACACTTATAATGCCTCGGCATGTGTTAATTTTTTTGCAAAATGGGAGAGAAAGAGCAAGAGAGATGTTTGGGCTCAGTGGTTATTGCGCTCCATGTTTGGCATCCAACATTTAATGGGTAGACTAAATTATTAGTGAAAGCCGGCTTGTTGTTGTTTTCTAGTCAACTACTCATCTTGCTTGATTTTAGTTGACTGACAAAATTAATGTCTTTCGGTCGCGGTTGGAATCGAACACCGAACCTTCCGATTTGGAAGCCAGTTCACTACCACTTGAGCCACAGCCACCCATCCAGTACGATCCATCATGTCGTGAAGTTTTATTCCAGCTGATACTTCCTTCGTTTTGCCTCAACTTCTGAAAATTTATATCTAAATTATTATATTATAAATAATTATATTTATGTGGGATGTGTCACCCACCACACAGTAGAAGCTAAGTAGTATATTTATCAATAAGTAAACATACTATAATGTTGTTGAGTATCATTTTCAGATCGTCGCCCGCCGACTGCATGGTCACCGAGCCTCGCATTTCGGAGTCAATGTTTTATGCCCGCCACATATTGCCATGACTAATGTCCACAGACGACCCATCTGATTGTTTACGAATCAAGTTACCGCCAAGCAAAGTCATCGTTTCGGTATCGAATGTGAGTAACTGAACCTGCATGAGCCGTCGCACAGTGAACTGACCTACATTTGGGCGAAGATAAAAAGCGAAGGCGATTAATTAACAAAAGCAATAACACAAATGTTGTTATTAAGAGGAATAGCGATTGTGTTGGATCTGGGCGATGGCGCACTTGTGCTGACGTTGCTGATGAAGGTGCGGACATGGTACAATGTACTGAACGGTCGGCTGGCGGCGATTCCAAATATTTGTTTTTCTTTTCAATTCGTTGTAACTTAATAAATATTATATAAATCCTTTTTCAATTCATTGTAACTTAATAAAGACTATATCAATCCTACATTTATATAATTATATTTTTCTTTTGACAGACCCAAATTCATAAACAAAGCCAATACATTATCACTATTATGCTTGATAGGATATTTTATTTGAGCAGAAATGGGTTTTTTTATTTGTTTGACTCATAGTGCACTTGCGGCATAGACTGCTTTGGTTACATTTCGTAATCTTTATTGTATTTGATTGCTAAGACACTAGAAATATCTTCAATGGTTATTTTTTCGACAGCATATACAATACTCGTATTAGTTTATGTTTTTTGGTGAACGTCGAGCACTCAGCTATTGATTTGATTGGCCTTCCTCTTGATGACTTTGATGTACTAACTTCTATACGATACTTCTGTTCTTTCAGTATCGATATGGAGACAATTTCTAACTTTTTTGTTCATTCTTTTTTCGATATTTAGGCTTCGACCCATTGTAAGTGAAGATGCGCATAAATTGATGATAATTTTTTTTTATATTTCGGACACCTTTCCTCTGACAAATTTTCATTGTAAAGTTGGTAATCATTTTTTACAGCACACATAAACTGTTTTTTATCCGAGATGTTGACAAACATTTCTATTAAATAAATGCAGGAATTGTCTATTTTTACTTTTTAGATAGTATTTTCTAATGCAACCGTTTGCTTTAATGGTGTAATCCTTCTTTTACCGCAAATCGTTATCCCTGAATTGGCATCGTATGACACGATTTTGGTATCATATTTTGGCGTATATATTTGACAATAATTAATATCTACTATTAATTACAATAAAAATGAAAACTTGGGTTTGAATTTATAATTTTGCAATGAGAGAGAGAAAAAAAAATTAAATTGGCCGCCCTCTACAAATTAAAACTCTCTAGCACAAAAGGCCGAAACTTCTCGCATCTGAGTTTTTAAGTATATATTTACAAATATCTAATATTTGAATTTATTTTTTTGATTAGTTTAGGTAGGACAATTTTTTAAACTCAACCGAAAGTCCAAAAAGCGTGGTGGAAATAGTGTTTTAAGAAATATTAAAATATTAATTAAAAAAATTATAAAAAAAACTGCAATCATTTCTGATTTTGCAAATTACGCAAAATGAAAAAGAGATGATTTTTTGAAATCCTTTGCCTAGTTTTTACACTCAAACCTAAAAAAGAATAAAAAAAATTTATTTTTAGCTGAAAAAATTTAATTTAATCTAAAAAAATTATTCACCTTTGAGTGGCTCTACAAGTAAAACTATTGACCTAAATGAGAAGTTTTCCTATTACCGGTTACCTTTGTTAATTCAGCGAATTGAAACATTTCGCATTATCGACCCACCCGAAAATTGTATTACTTTTTCCTAAATGGGGCACTTTGTGGCGTAAACTAGCGACCTCACATATTCCCATAGAAAATGACGTAAAAGTGTTAATTCACACTATGTGCTCACCTAATATTCCCTGCAATATTGCACATGGTGCATCATCTTTTTGGAACCACAGCTCTTTCACATTATCATATTCAATGGACAAACGCAAAGTTAGTAGTCATAGATCTGTATCACTCTCCATTGACTGTAACATTCTGGTCGGTATCATTTTTGAAGGAATATATACTGATGTACCTAACAGTCCATAAACCACAAGAAGCAGTAACTATTTGTTGACGTCTCCATTCAACCAAAATTGAGCGTCATCACTAAACAAAATTTTGTAGGCAGAAGGAGGATGAAGTGCAATTTCGTTTTCGGCCGATTCACGTACGACGCGCATGACAGACAAGCGGCTTCAATTCACGTACGAGCTGGATCTTGTAAGCTCGCAGATCAAGATGCTTTCGCAAAATCTTTCAGAAAGTGGATGGACACAGCAGCAACAGCTTCTTTGGTGCGAACTGTACGGCGTCTCTGCACATTCGTATTATTAATTTGAGTATGAGTGGCGCGAAAACGATCCATGGTTATTCGAGCCCCTTGCTCAGATGGACGGTTATACCGACTTTAAAATTAACGTAAATTTCATTGTAAATTTTGCGTACTGAACCACGACATTCGATATAAATTTGCACAATTCCTAAGAGTTATTTTGGCCTAGGTCTATTTGTGATTAACTTGCGGAAAAAAATAAGCACAAATTGGTTGTCGGTGGAAAGGGTTTTTCTAATTTAAAAACAAATCTTTAAAGAAACGTCCATTACAATACAAATACAAGAGCAAGTTAACTCTTCAATGACACCTGGGCAAAGTAGGTTGTATACCATAACTGACTTTTCGAAACTTGACTTGAAATCGATTGGTTTTATGATCTGTTTTTGAAAAATTATCTTATATCATGTGGGATTCCTCGGATGGTTTATGCTCAAAGCCATCTCTGCGAAGGTATCCCTGAAGAACTTTAGCGCTCATATTTAGGTACCCATAAAGAACATAGAGGGAGGAAAGCTAATGCGCTGCTGAATCTTACGAGATCTTACGAGGAAGATCTGGGATATCGTTATTCTCCATTAATAGTAAGCCCTTGGTAGTACTTAAGGAGTCAGACAACAAGGTTAATCAAATCCTAATGCTCAAGATCTTTTGGTCGACGCGTCAAGAAGATAATATCGATGACATCGAACCAATTGACAAAGGACAACCTGTCGATTGCTCAAGATACTATTCAACATCAACATATGTGCCTGAAACACAACAACAAATCCATTAGCAAGGGCAAAACACAAGCTTGGAAAGGGAATTGTTCTGAGAACTTCAAAGATTCTGTTACACCTATTAAAATTCAATCATAAATACCACCTTGATCAAAAAATTCCCACCACCACCGTGTGGCGCTCCCATTGTTCCGATTTGAGTTCTGTTTTTTTTTTAAGTTAGTAAATCTGTTGTTGACATTCCCTCTAAATCTTAGCGTCATAGCTTGTCATTTGCAAAATTTACGTAGCAAAGAGTACAAGAGTACATCTATCTCTGTGTGTGTGGCGATTTTTTTAAAATTTTGCGTAAAAAACGGACTTAATGGTGAGCGAACGTTGGAAATGTTGGAAAAGTGTTTCGGCAACGATTCTCTAAAAAAAACGGCCGTTTACCAGTGGCATGAGCGGTTCAAAAGTGGTCGTGAGTCAATCGAAGATGATGAACGTAGTGGCAGACCATCGACACCGAAAACCGACGAAAACATTGATGGGGTAAAAGAAATGTTGGTCAATAACCGCAAATTAACCATCAGAGAGATAGCGGAGGACTTTAACATTGCCTATGGATCCGTCCAAAACATTTTGGTTAATGATTTGGGTTTCCGTCGTGTAGCAGCAAACTTGGTGCCAAAAGACCTCAATTTCATGCAAAAAGAGACCGTGTTGAGATCGCAGAAGAGATGATTTGCGAGGCTGAACCCGATCCCACATTCATCAAAAGGATCATTACTGGATACGCAAGGTGGGTTTATGAGTACGACATGCAATCCAGACATCGGGCAATTGAATGGCGTTCACCAAATGAGCCGAGACCCAAAAACCCACGTCGTTTTCTGTCAAAAAAGAAGAAAAAGCTCACGGTTTCCATGGTTTACAACGGTGTAGTGCATCATGAATTTTTGCCAGAAGGCCAGACAGTAAACAAAGAGTAATATTTAGGCGTTATGAGACGTTTGCGTGAAGCAATTCGCCGAAAGAGACCAGAATTGTGAGCAGAAAACTCATTGATTTTGCACCATGATAACGCACCGTCGCAAAGTGCCATCATTATTCGTAATTTTCTGACGTAAAATGCAACAAATACCATCCAACAACCACCAAAATCACCTGATTTGGCTCCCTGTGACTTCTTTCTGTTCAATCGAGTTAAAAAACCACTACGGGGAACGCGTTTCAGCAGCCGAGAGGAAGTAATGGAAAAATTGCAGGAAGCACTGATGAACATACCGAAAACCGAATATAAAAAATGTTTCGAGGACTGGATCAAGCGCTGGCATAAGTGTGTTGCAGTCGATGGGGATTACTTTGAACTTGTATGTTTAATTTTCTGAATAAATTCCGAACTTTTTAATCGATGTGGTATTCTAAGCTATTTTCCATACAACAAAATTATGGAACCTGGCCTGACTGAAATGAAATGAAGGCGTAACGCGCACATGATATGCATGAAAGTACCGAGTCGACCACTGATGAGTACAGAAGTCAACTAGTGCACTCGCAAATTATCGTGTGCTGTACCCAGAAAACGAAAAAAAAAAAAAACACCAACCAGAAACAAAATTAATAAATAAATAAAAAAAAAGTGCAGTGCAGTGAAAAAAAAAAAAAAAAATAAATATCACACAGTGCGGGTATCCCACCTCTCTCGCTCCTGGTCGAAGTACTGTTGCTTGCACTCAATGCCTGCCGTTACTGTATTTACCATACGGTACGGGCAGTGACTGAGTGTATGTAACAACTGATGGATAGCGGGTTCTGATTGAAAAGTTTGTTGGTGCACTGTTTCATACTGTTGTAAGGGCATAACACCTACAGCAATTTGATTCGGTAAACCAACGTCTGAATTTTCATCTCGCTGCCCTGCTTAGTATCGTAGGTGTCTGTGTTTTCTGTGTTTGTCTGTGATTATGACTAGGGAATTCAGGGTAGATGTAGCCAATATACGCGGGCTAGAAAGTAATCACTTTTCTGCGTACGTCCACGTCTGTAAGTACAGACTAGCTGTTTTGGAACTTAGTGAAACACAGGTAGATCCTCGCCCACACTTCTCAGATCATTCTGATCTGAAAATACCTGGCTACGAACTAGTGCCATTATTCTTCTCTCACCGCGGTCTCGCCATTTACGTGCGTAGTGATGTGGCTTACCACACTCCACCACAATGTGATCCATGTTCCAATCCGGAATTCAACTTCATGTGGTTAAAATTCCATCTCCGTAAGCAAATTCTCCACTACTGCTTTATTTACAGATGCCCCAAACTGGACAGAAATTCGACTTTTAACGAGTTTAATGCCCTGTCGGACTCCATTCAAAGAATTGTATCCCTATATTCTCATACTGGAATCGTTATTACGGGCGATACACAATACACAATTATGGGTGGCTTCGACATTCTGGACAGACAACACCAGAAGGACGCTGTGTTGAGAGTTTTGCTGCGGAAAACAACTTAACGCAGCGTGTAAATGAGCCCACACAAACACCAGACGTTTATAGTCAAACCGCCAATACCCTGAACTTGTTTTTAACTTCTCCCCCTGATCAGTACACCGTTGATGTGCTCTCCCCTCTAGGCTCGTCGGACCAATGTGTCATATCAGCTAATTTTTCGTACACCGACACACAGTTAGAGAAAGAATTCCTAAAAGAACCATATGGCAATACGACAGAGCCAATCGGAGCGGTCTTAACAGCTTCTTTAGGAATTTTAACTGGTCGTTATGTTTTCTCGATAACGACGTGGATGCCGCTGCTGATATTGGACATTGTCTTTGGAATGAGATCCTTTATTCCTTATCGGATGAGGAGCGTCAAACCAAAAGGAAAGGCATGGTACGACTCGAGCTGTAAAGAGGCCGTCAGTTTTTTCGATTAGAGAAGTGTTTTTTCGGTCTTATAAGACCAACACGACAGAAGAAAACCAAAAAAAGTTCAAACGAGCCAGAAATAACTGCAACGCCTTTCTTAAGCGTGTGAAATTCCAAAATGAACAAAAACTGAGGCAAAAAATACTGCAATGTCCCGAAGGCAGTAACAATTTTTGGTCGTTCATCAAAAATATTAGAAATTCTGCCTCATCCTCCATCTCAACGGACATTTATAATGACATTCTAGCTGTCAGCTCTTTGCATAAGGCCAATCTGCTTGCTGCACACTTTGCGGCCAGATCAACACTCCCAGATTGTGCTTTGTCCCTGCCTACATTTGAGTGCATCGTATTCTCAATGGGACGTATCCACTTTCGCACTCGTGTAGTAGCAAGAGTACTTAAAGGTACAAGAGTACATAAATCCGCTCGTCCAGATGGTATAACTCCCTTTCTTCTGAAGAGGTGTTCTTTCTCACTTTCAAAACCACTGCGGAAGATTTTTTCATCAATCCTACTCTTTAGGACTCTTTACGAGCAGATAGAAAACAGTATTTGTCCAGCCCGTCCCTATAAAAGGCGAATTTTTTTCCCTGTCCTCATACAGACCTATTGCACTTAAGTCCATTCTTTCCAAGGTCATGGAAACGCTGATAAACCGTCAGCTAATGAAATATATCGAAACGCCAAAACTTCTTAATGACCAGCAGTATAGTTTTAGTAGCAACAGGTCCACCCGGTGATTTTATGGCATGTCTCACCGAAAAGTGGAACCAAAGCGTACATCAATCTGGCGAAAGCAAGATAGTTGCACTTGATATTTCTAAGGCATTTGACAGAGTTTGGCATCAGGGTCCTTTATCGAAAATTTGTGCATTTGAGATCGATGACTCGCTTTTTCAATGAATTATAAATTACATTTTGGAACGTTCAATTCAAGTTGTCTTGGACGGTGTCAAGTCTGATATTCACAAGATAAATGCAGGTGTGTCCCAGGGATCTCTTGTCTGCTACTTCTAATCCAATATATTCCTTTGCTGATCACATATTCATTCCCGGACTCTCGGCCCTGCTCTTCGGCTGTAGAACGAGAACGGCAGCTCATTAAATTCCGATATCAACAGAATAACCAATCAACAGAGTGGAATTTAATGCTTCCAAAACACAATGCTGTCTGCTGTCGTTAAAGAGAAATTTAAACACCCAGCCATTATCCATGAATGGTACTTGCATCGTCGGGGTTTGTGTGCTTGTTACGAAGAGAATAGATTACCATAATCGTATCTCCTCATTTGACTTTAAGAAACAATGGGTAAAGGACTAAAACACATGGTACATCTGAAACTGAGCTTGGATTCATAGCGAGACAAGTGTTATGGTTGAGTATTTGAAGGGGCGGAACGCTACAGCATTTTGGGTGAAAATAACGATAGAACAAGGTGAACTACAATACGTATACAGGGTGTCCCAAAAATCAATGTTAAGTCGGAAACGGGTGATTGGTCAAGTGGTGTCGGTTATCACAAAATTATAAAAAAAAATCTAAGTCATGTACTTTTAAAATTATTGGCACTCAAAAAAAATTGAGAAATCTGACACCCTGTGACGATCTTTCAAGTGCTTGACCGCAAATCTTTACTTTTCTGTAAATGAAGCAATAGTGGATATTTCGCTTACGTAGATACAGCTTGAAGCACATGAAATTGAATTCTGGATTCAAGCAGGGATAACATTGTGGAGGAATTTGGTAATGTACAAATTCGTTGATTTTGCTGTCCAGATCTCAAATCTTAGTTGACTCATACCGATTGGATGAGGACAGCCAGTGAATCGTTGAAGGCAGGCTGCGTTATAGCTGATATGATTCTACCAAACTTACTGGTGAAGAGATGAAACCGCTATACCCATATATTTATATGAATGAAACGAAGGTAAGTATCATTTACAAGTGCGATGAAATGCCACTGAAGATAAAATGCCAAATCATTCTACATTCAATCTATGATTAATGGATTAACAAAAATCGAGTATAGACAAATAACCAGATGTAGCTGTGCGGATCAAAAAGATGCTGAAAGCCTCGTGATGTCGTAGGTGTCCACTAAGTGTGTTCCAACACACATTTTATTGTAAAGGGAAATGGAACAAAGCTACCTTGCACTTGTCACAAAGGTTCTTACTGAGCTCCTAACAAGTGAGCGAAAAAGTAATAGTCAAATCGTTAAAAGTATTTCAAAAACAAAAAAGAAATCATTAGCTAATAAGAAACTAGTACCTAATGACAGTGCCGCGCTGGCGGTGCTTGAAGTATGTAGTTTGGCTACTTGCAAATTTAGAAGGCATTACTTCGAGGATAAGAATGTATTTCTTATGGTTGCATCGATAATTATAACAAAAATTAGTACAACCCTAGGTTAACACCAAGTTGGAAAAGAATACTCACTGCTCTATCAGCCTTGAAAGATAATTTCAATTATTTGTTGCAAAATAAACATTGTTGTGAGTAACATATACTCGTATAAACAATTTTCATCAAATTTCAGTGTGAGCTCATTCACCTTCATGGATCGTTAACGTTCAACAGAATAAACAAACAAATTGCAATAGCGCGATGGTATACGAGCATTGCACCTTTTAACCTTCAACTAAAGCAAATTTCATGCTTCCAATAGTGATTCCTCTAGAATACTTTGGGTGCCTTAGAGGATTTCTTTCCTTTTCCAAAACTCATAATGATATGAAATTCAGTAGACCGCTCCACATAAAAAAGAATATATAAAAACAAAAATAATAATACATACTACATCCTTTTGATTTTCCGGTCAGCGAGCAATGCTGCACTGCCTTGGCGAGCCAAATGTACGTTGACACGCAGCACAAGAATAATTTCATGAAGTTCCCAAAGAGCATGATGACATTCCCTGGTGATGGGCGAAGGCAGTACTCGCTTTGCATATGAATTTTGGCATCAGCTTTGCACAAAGGCGCCGTGCGCTTCCTTCCAGTTCTTTACCTAATCCAACAAACGAGAGATGGGTGACAAGCATTTCGTATTAACATTTCTTCTTAGACTAGAAAGAAATGTTGGTGCTTGCGATAATTTAATCAAATAGCCTGTGTTGTTGAAATGGAAAAGTTTGTGCGAAGATGGCAGTAACAAGCCATGCATGGAAGTGATGATGCCTCACATGCTTCCTATTTCATATAACATCTTCTGGAAAAATCCCAAAGTCAATTATAAGACATCCCTTACCCAATCTATTTATGTATCGCACTGGCATCCCTTGTGGCAGAACAAGTAGAAAGTCTTTCAATATCAGTTGGTTGATTTGAGTCAAGAAGATGTTGCACATGCTTTTACAGCTTACTTACTTACTTACTTCTCAACTTACTCTCTTAAGTTAATTTTTTTTTATTTATTTTCGTAAACCATCTGAGGTCAATGGATAGTCATTGGCCAGTGATTTCGAGATATGGTACTTTATCGGTTTAAATTAAGATAAAAATAATGTCGCAGGTTTATGAATATAATAATAAATGATAAATAGCAAATTAACATAAGAGTACTCGTATGTTAGCTATATATTCTGCTACACATTTTTCTCACGTACCTAATTGATACTGCGCAGTTGGAAGCTTTGGCTAAATTTGCGGACCATAGTACACGATTTTCGGATAAAGTCGGTACTACTACCAGCATAGGTGGTAGTTCTGGCCGAAGGAAGTCGGCTGATATGGTGAAATACATTCTGAGAAACGACTCTGATGGTTGTTTCCCCGTGTATAAGATCCGGTTGAAACCAGGGCAGCAATCAGTAAAAGTGACGTTCGAGTGGACGGAATTTAGATGTAGTTGGAAAACCTATCTCCAAAAAAACCCTGAAATGCCAAAGGAGATGAGACCGTCGTAGCAATAAAGAAACCACTATCAGCTCTCTGAACCTTTGAATTGGAATGACAATGACAAGTGTCTGAACGACAATGAGTTCACTGTGTTGAAATACTGTGTTTCCAGGAAGTGGGACTTATCATATGCTGCGATGCTTATGCTCAGAATACTTTCTGGTGCAGTAGCAAATATCATACTTTCGTCTGTCTGTTTGTCAACAATGTTGGTTTTAAGGAAAAATTTGTTACGGAAGTAAGAAAGCAAGTAATAGACTAAGGAGATTACAGCTTAGAAAGTACTATCAGAGGTCTTTATATCAGACAACAGATACATCGGATTCAGAATCAGATGACAGGCCTTGACAATGTTGAAGAGGAAGAATTCATTTAAAACTTACTGCACACGCTATGAGGAGGAGTCCGGCAAGTATGTTAATGGTTCCTTTAAACTCAGTAAACTCAGAATGGAACAACAGCCAGAGCA
Source organism: Volucella bombylans (assembly GCA_949129095.1). Classification (NCBI taxonomy): domain Eukaryota; kingdom Metazoa; phylum Arthropoda; class Insecta; order Diptera; family Syrphidae; genus Volucella; species Volucella bombylans. The sequence continues at coordinate 27,799,486 of OX422144.1, forward strand.
AGCTGCTAAAAATCTGAATTGTGCGCTCAAGCATACTTGAACTTAGATTTGCTGCCAGACTAATTTCTAGATAGAAGCAAATAGAATATAAGAAGCTTATTCAGATTTTGAAGATTGCCTCTTAAAAAGCCCTTTTGACTAGTTGGCTAGTGAAGTCCTCAAAGTGGGGGTATCAACCAGACTGAAATCACTTGGACAACCTGATGATTGTCCGAAAGCAGAGACTCTTCGTCTCATGTTTAAGATTCACTTCCCAGGTATCCTATTTAAACATCTAACAACCAGCTCCTATAAATGAAGCTGCTAGTGAGCTGAATAACACAACAAGTCGAATCTGGTATATCTCATCGATTGAGGTGACGGATTAGGACATCAAACATGCTGTTACCTTCTTTGATGTCTTCAAGTCACCTGGCACAGATATCATATACCTAGTTATCTTACAGAAAGGTATAGACCAGCTGCTGTTAACTCTGAAGAGTGTGTTCACATACCGAAACCCTGGCGAGCAGCTGTTATATCGAAAATTGAAAAAGATGACTACACGTTCACGAAGACCTTGAGACCTATAAGTTTGACTTCCTTCATGTTGAAGAGCATGTGCGTAAAACTGTTTTGCGAATTCACCCACTGTCTAAGATGCAATATGCTTACCACTCTACAATCAGAAGGGAATTTTCATCAACATTGAGGGTGCTTTCGACAGCCCAACTTTTGACAACATGTGCAAATTGTCCAGAAAGCACGGCGTAGACGAATCACCAGTTTTGTGAATAAAAGCGACTATCTGCCCGTGATTGACGATAAAGGAAATAAGCTTTCAGAAAATCCTTTAAAAACTGTTCGCTTTACGAGAAGAAGGAAACTGGCTGATCTCGGTTTCCCAACTATGTTAAGTATCTAGGTACTATTGTTGGTAAAAAAAAAAACATCTTTGGACTAAACATATCACGTTAAAAATCTGCCAGGCGCTGTCGGCGTTTTGGCCGGTTAAATGAACTTTCGGCAAGACATGTATTGTAGCTCTGAACCTACACGGCTATGATAACACCAATCATATCTGATGCGTTGGTTGTTTGGTAAAACAGGCTTTCCCGAAGTGAGAAGAGCGGTCTGTCCAGGCTGCACGAAGCATCCCGTAGAACGCCTGGTTCTGCTCTAGACGCACCGATGAATCTCCCTTTCTTTGATGTACTCTCAATACCAGCTTCAGTTTAAAAAGAAGTGGTCTTTTGTACAATACGCACTGGAGTGTAGGTGAGCCTGCGCGCCGACTGTCTTTGACTTTGTTCTGACGGATATGATGCAATGACACTAGTAGTCCTACTGCTGCGAATCTTTGATACCAAAATCTGAGCCAAGAAGGAAATGTAGTCAGGTCTCCAATTATGGCTCCGTGGGTTTCATATGAGAATAGCTACAGATGCCAAACTGCCAGCAAACTAAACGAATGCTCCCTGACTTTCCTCGTGTGCCTCAGTAGGAAAGCGTTGTCGTGATGGAGGACTATCCTTTTGCCAAGCATCTATTGTAAGTGGACGATGCTTGCTGTAAGAGTACTGACGACAACACGGAACATTATTTCCTTAGACAGCACGTGTTCGGTGCTCATTTGGTGGGTGCAAGTGCTGTAAGCACTTTATCTCTAAACGACTGAGAAATTCCAGTAAAAGGAACATACCAGGAGTATAATGAACTAGTTATTCGTCAGAGAAAAATTCATGAGTTTACCTCAAAGAAGCTTTGGTCCGACAACTGGCAAAAAAATAGGTGCCCAAGTGCCTCTGCTTCCCATAAAATATTAATTATTTTTTCCCGACATAATAAATTACCTCCTAGTATATGTTGAAAGCTGGCCAATAAAATTGTCTGTTAGACTTGAGTTAACAAGGTAGGATATCTTCAAATAGCAAATCTTCTAATTGTAACCGTTTAGTGTTATAAAATTTTCCACGATTCCCTGGAAACCAAGTTTCGCTCTTGTGCGCTCTACATACAAATATGTAGATATAAACGTATATTGCGTCAGTTTTTATAATTGCGTCTCTTCAATATATTTCCTGAAAAGGCAAATTAATACATCGTGTAACTAAACATATATAGGTATTTATTAATTAAGGTCATATTGATGAAGCAGACGATATGATGATATCCAGAATGCACTTCAAGAAGCTAACATCTGTGTTGTACTTATTTTGCTAACTATCTTAAAGTCATGTTCAAAGTTCACTTATTGCAAATATATACTTCTCTAAGCCTGTCACGTTATTCATAACAGAACCGTTTAATCTTTAAATCAACTTCGGTCTTCTTTAAAACTGACTATAAGTATTGCTTATTCTCATCATGGAACAGAGAAATAGAAATTGTCGGCTCATTCCTATAGAAACTTTTGACTTGCATTTTAGTACCGTTGCAAATTTTAGGACTTTAGGATTTAAATTCCTAAATAAATCAAGTGCGTCAACCTTTAAACTATGTAATCCAAATCAGGAATATATACTCGTATTCGTATATATCTTGAAGTGGCTAATTTTCTGATATTATTTTGGATGGATCATTGACGTCATATGATGTACAATAACTGTCATCCCATATACTAAGTTTGGGAGCAATGTCAGGCATTTGTTAAAGACCCCATTTATGCTCTCTTGATTATCCAGTTCAAGAAATTTTTATCTCTTAAATCTCTAGCGAAACCCCCCATGAGGTCGTCCCAAACGAGAAGTGAATCCGGCTACTGGCAAAAATACAGCATAGTAACGCACAGATTCATTATATTCTGTCGCATTATAAACAATGTTAAACTGTCAGAAGAATTGGAAATCTAAATCGGTGTAGGATTGGGTGCAATACTTTCACCACTGCTATTTGCTTTGGTCATCAGTGATGTCAGTGGACATTGCCATCATATAAAGGGTGATCAGATAAGAACGATAGGAGAAAAAATTTAAATAAAAGAACAACAGTTTCAGATATAAAATTGGTTCTGGCTTTATTTTGAAGCTACATATGCTCATACCATTATGTGTGGAATAGCACATCATTCAAATGGCCACTTCGCCATGCCTGGTAGTTCTTCAAGCGGTCATAGGGTGTTGAATGTTGGCCTCGAACTCGGCCAAAGTGGTTGGCTTGTTAGCGTAGAATAAGGTGTCAAATCGCATTATCGCGGCAGCCAATTGATGAACTCTCGCCGAAACATGATCTAGTCGCCAAATTTCTCCATCACAACTTCGAGCATTCCATCACTTGTATGACATGTAGCACCGTCTTGTTGGAACCACAGCTCGTATATATCGATGTTGCTGAGCTCTGACCACAGAAAGTCGATAAACATCACTCTATACCTGAGGACGGTAAAGGTGTCTCCCTCCTTATTTTAAAAGAAATAATGTCCGATGATGTCGACATGCCATAAACCGCATCAAACGGTCAATATTTGTAGATACATTATAAAATTACTGTGAATGCCGTTTGTGACACACCAAATCGAGGAAAGCAGAGCAATACATCGGTTGCATTTAAGGGCGCCAAGATTGTTCCGTTGCAAGGTATGCCATGCCATAGAATTTATATTCCTAATCAGACAGAAGAGCGGGAAACTAAAGGAAAGCATGGCGCATTTTACTGGATCCAATGATGAGATGTAGTAGCTCTCTCCGCACTATAAAACTCTGAAAAAGATGACAATTTAATTTAATTTTGGTGGCAGAAAAAAATCCCCATTTATTCGGCTTATTACAAGCTATAAAACTAAGGCTTGAATCAACAAACTAAATCTTGGACTTATCACTAGGGCTTAAAGCTAGGGATGGTAAAGGAGATCGAATTTGAGAGAGAGAGTGCTGCGATTAAAATCGAAAACGGAAGGATTGGAGTTTACTTACGCAGCATACGGGACATTGGTTCGTTAAGGCCATATGTGGTGCGGTGGATTGGTAGATAAAAGAGACGAGGGCAACGTAGATTTCGAGGGTTAGCGTAACAGAAAATGGAGTTGTGAAGAGACGTGAAATCAATGAAGCCAGAGAGGAGTCGGTGAATGAAAAGAATATCTGCTACGTCCCTTCGTTCATCAAGGGTATTCAGGTTAATGAGTTTGAGACGGACTAGATGGGGAGGTAAGATTACAGGATCGTTCCAAAGTAGATACCGAAGAGCAAATCGAAGAAAACGACGCTGGACGCTCTCAATTCGGGATACATGAACTCGTTTAAAGGAATACAACGCTTGGCTAGCGCACTCGAGAAGGGGTCGAAAAAAAGTGAAGTATAATGACCTGGTCACGTACGGATTGCAAATTTCCTTGGACCATCTTTTAATCTCATCAATATGTGAGCGGAAATTAAGCCCCCTGTCGCATAATATGCCAAGGTCGCGGATAGACTTAACAAGGGATATAGGTTGGCCGTGGGGAAGGTAAATTCGGGGAGGAGACTAGTTGCACTTACGTGAGAAGGTATCCGATTGACATTTGATGAACTGCCTAGAAATGCATTTCTTAATGCACCAGGTTGAAAAACTATTTAGATCTACGAGTATTTGAAAGAGGGTGGAGTCATGTTGTGGGGAAATGGGTGTACACAATTTGGTATCGTGCACATGTAGAGAAAGTGCTGAGTGTTGAATGACTCTTTCAAGATCGGTAATGGTTAGGATGAGGAGAAGTGGGCCTAAGTGACTACGTTGAGGAACACCCGAAGTGGCCAAGAAACGGACCGATAGGACAGACCTAAAACGAAAACTATAAAAAAGATTATCCAGGTAAGAAGATATCTATTTTAGCAAAATGGGTTCAAAGCCCAGGACGGACAATTTGAACAGGATTAGTTTGTGAGGTATCTTGTCAAAAGCCTTACTGAAATCAGTTGTTATAACGTCAACTTCTTTACCACTTTCTAAGGCTGAGAGAACAGAAGACACGAATCCGACGAGTGGTAGTTGATCTACCTTTCAGAAGGCCGTGTTGATTAGTGGAAATAAGAGATTTGCACTGGAAGCTTAAGGCTTCGTTCAAAATGCTTTCGAGGAGTTTGGGTATATGTGAAAGTTTAGCTATGAGGCGGTAATTAGTGACTTTGCTCTTTAATCCCTTTTTGTGTATCGGTGTTATGAAAGAAGATTTCCATATCTGTGGAAATTCACCTTGAGTGAGCGATAACCGGAAAAAATTTGAAAGGGGGTAGGAAACTTTTTAAGAAATATGGATGGAAGGCCATCTGGGCCGGGTAAGTATTCATCATTAATTTGTTGGCATTAATTTTCTATTACTGTATGATTAAAACTTTAAGAAATAGAGGGGCTAATACCGGAGTTAGGTAGGTATTTGAAATAAGACGGATCCGATACGAAGGAATTACCAACAAAAGATTGCTTAAAAAAAGTGGCAAAAAAGTTGCGGTATGCGGATCGGTTGATGATATGTTTTTATATGAGGAAAACCATCAGATTTATTTTTATAGGTAATGAATTGGTAGAAAGACTTAGAATCATTTATAAGCTTTGATTGCGTACTATCAAGGTATCGCTGGTAGAGAACGTTATAAATCTGGGTGAATTGAAGGTATGACCCGAGATAGTTGGAATAGTCAGGAAAAGAATTGGATCGAAGGAAAACTGCCCATAATTTATTTCTCTTGTTACGTAACGAGCGAAGTCTGTGATTATACCACGACAAGCTCGTTGAAGGGGTTTAATTGCGCGAACAGGGAACATAGAGAAAAATAGAATTGAATAATTCTATAGAAAAAGATAGAGCACTATTAAGGGACACTAAAAAGAACACTTACTAAGATATGTTAATTTTGCGGAAATTCGCTACATGAAAGTCGTAAGATAAGGCAGCTGCAGGTGGGGTGGGCCGGATAGGAGAGTGGTGGAAAAGAGAAAGAAGAAGTGGTGGGTGAAAGTTATCAATGGTCGATAGTGAAAGGGGTACAGAGCGAGACAGAGGAGTTTATGGGATCAGTGGTGAAGGTCTAATTTCCTCCCCACATAGTTGGAGACTCTTCTAACTTGGATTAAGCTAGAGTCTGTAAGCTCATCCAAGAAGAGGCATTCTTTACTCGAGTTAGGGTTTGCGATAAAAAGGATTCATCATCTAATTGAGTCCAGTGCAGTTGAGGTAGATTAAAATCGCCGAATACGATGATATCATCGAGATGATCAGATGAGTTAATTATTTGATCAATTGCATTGATATCGAGTTGGTAGCATTCGATAGGCTATGTCGGTAAGATGTAAAAACACATAACGTACAGGGACAAGCAGACATTGTTAACGCGAGACTTGACAAAACATTAAGAGAGAATAGGATTCGAAATTGGACGGCCTTCGACATTAACAAAATCGAGTTAAGAGAAGAGCTGCTTGGCCTAGCTGCAAGCTCAGTTAATCATAGCAGATATCGCATTCGACTTCAGGCTAGAACAAGTTTCTGTATTTGGCAAAATTTTTGCTGGCAAATAAGCTTCAATCAGGTGAAGAAAAGAGATATTTAGTGGTAGTTATCCTTGAGATTCTGCTACTAGTGTTAGTTTCGTAAGATGTAGCGAATATTAAGATTATAATTGATCGTCTTGTTGAATTTTGGAGGGCGATCCAGTGCAGCGCACATTTTAGAAAGATGATAGTAACCATAAGCGCTTAGAAATTATAGGTAAAATAGCATATTTACGTATCAATACAACGCTGATACTGTTATTAGAACTTTTTCTGCACGTTTACCTTCAAAAGAAATATAATCGAGTAAACCTCTTTTCCAGTTTTCACTAGGGTTAATAGTTAGCTGTGTTTATGAGGTTAAGTGTTTAACTTTTGCGGGTTCATCGAATCAATTAGCAAAGTATCTCGTCAAAGGAAAATTCTAACTTAGGCCAGCATCCACCAGCAAGAAGAGCGATAGCTCTTGGGCTGATTCGCTTGAAGAGACACCCATTTTCCTGTCTATTGTTGCTGGTAAGAATATGACTGGTATTTTTTTTTAACATTTGGCCCGCGCTCAACGGATTTCGTTATCCTTAAGATATATGTTCGCACACAGCAGGAGCACAGAGAAGTTAGGGAGGGAAAAACGAGAAATACCGATGTACGTTGGTATTAAATGTATGCAAGTTATAATCACTAGGACTTAAAGAGCTAGACAGGGTGTTCCATAAGCGAGTTGTACGGCTTAGGAACGAACCACGATATTTCAGAGTATGGCTGAAAGTGGGCTTGAGTGTAAACTTATGAGCATTCATAGCAAGACAGGTGTTACGGTTGAAGGTTTGAGCGGGCAGAATGCTACTTGTAATTTCGGTGGAGCACTTGTGATGAAAATAGCGATAGTACAAGTTGAGACAAAGTCAATTGACTGTGTAATATTGGCATCAGTTTTAAGTTTTATCTCACCGTTTATCTATCGTAGTAGTCTAAGGAATACCTGACCAGATGTGGGCATTGTACTTCAATTTTGGCGGATGAATGCCTTATATTGTATATTGGGGCCAGATCAGAGGGGATACTTCTTACATGGCTTGAGGAAACGTAAACATTATGCAGCATTTCTAGAGACATCAAATACGTGGTCATTTCAACGTAGGTTGTCATTGATACACATACCGAGAATGGAAAGATATTCAGTTTCGATGATGCAAGTGTCATTCATGGATAATGGCTGGGAATTAAAATTCCGTTTAACGAGTTTTGAAAGCATTAAATCCCTTCTCTGGCCAGAAATAGAGAGCATTTGATCAGTTATGTTGTAGAAGTCTGGATATCTTAATCTATGGCATGCCTCAGTCAGTTTTCAGTTTTTATGCATTTTTATTTTTTAACTTAAATTACTCTTATATGCTAAGCAAAAAACGGCTAAAAATTAACTTAAATTACTTACAAATAATCTTATTCTAACTTACTGGCCCCATGCGGGCACTCTAAGTTAAACCTAACACTTAAACTATGTCTTTCGACGAATCTTACAGTCTACTTTTATTCCTATTTTTACATTTATTACTACTAAAACTAAGAAAATAAATTTTAAGCAAAAACTTAGTATATGGAACTTTTTTTTAATTTATTATAAAACTTAAAACTAAAAGCCTACAAACTACCTAAAATAAATCTTAATCTAGTTAACCTACTTACGAGTACATCTAACACAAACATAGACATACATAAATATATATATAAAGGCATGCCTAAAATCTTGGTGAAATGGGCTTGTCTTTTTGCATCCCTAAATCAGGAAAGTCCTCAAAATGCAACGAACTTATTAGTCTATCTTTATATTCTGAAACGGATTTTTAATGTGGGGCTTTCACTCAATGAACATCAGTAAGGTAACATCCACAATGGGACTGGACACCATTCTCAACCTCATTCCGCAGGATCTATATGATTCGGATGCAAAAACGACTTTAGGTTATGAGGAGAATAGACTTGCAACTTATAGCCACTTCACCAAATTCTATTGTTGGGAGGGATTTTCAAAGAAGATTCTCTATCAGAATTCTTTAGAGGAATGTCTGGAAGAATAGAAACGTTATCAATATGTAGGATTTACCTCTCTACAGCGATGGTTCTAAAATGAGTATCCACAATGAGGATTGGGTCCACTGCTTTTTCAGAATTAAGGATGAATGCATTGGTACTACATAGTTCACAAACCCTACTCTCCTTTATTAAGCACGGTCATTAGATGCATTGGGATAGAGGACGTTGATAGAACATTACGATTCCATACGTCCGAAATCTATAGCACCCTGTGACCGGCAAGTAGAGATCACATACCTTATTAAAGCGAAGTCGTTGGGACTCTCGAGTCAGATCTGGTATCATCACAGGATACTTTGCCATCGACATTCATGCTAAGTGCATGAGTTTTGCAGAAACTGCAGGTACGAGGAAGAGATTGAGTCTGACCGTCGACTGCCATGTGTCTGTCCTATATTTGAGAGAAGAATGGAGAAAAGAGAAAAGGACTTTTATGAAAAAAGTGCTCAAGGGTACAAATGCGGTAGTTGTGTTATTCAGCGGATAAAGTCAATATTGGGAGATGCTCCTCATCTCATCTAAGCGCAAAACATTTGCTATCCCTGATAGCTGTCTTATGTATCTAAAAAAAAAAGAAACTGCTAGTCTATCTATAGCAATAAAGAGTCCATCTACTGTAATGACAAATCCTGCTCCCAACGAAGACAACATTATGGTTCAGTAATCAATAACTTTGTAAATGGTGTACACCGAAATTATTCAGCTCAAGCAAGTCAATTTTGAGGCGCTTACAGTAATCAAATTTCTTGAGGACTGCAATGCCTCTCTCAATGAGCGAGTTGATCATCTGTAGGCGAAGCTGAATATACTGGAGAAGAGGAAGAAACAGTGTTCAGTTGACGTTATTGGTATCCCAGCCGTTGGCAATTTTAACGTAAATGAGAGAGCCAATAAATTGCTAACAGCTGTTATTGGTGAAGAGATGAACTCTGGTGTCATTCACTCATGATTTGTCAAGAGCATACGTACATGCAATATGTGCGTGAAGTTTTCAACGGTATCACAGAAGAAATCTGTAATGAAGAAAATGCGAGAGAGTAAAAACAAAACATCTTCGGTGTTCAAGGCAGCAGCAGTAGCAACAACAACAACAACTCCAGCAACGAATATCGAAACCAAACACACCTGAGTTTCAAACCACTACAAAACAATTTTCCTTTCTCCTCCTTGTACCTTTCCGCCGCGCCCTGGCAACAGTAAAAGGGTATCAACCCCTTAGGCGCGCGTAAATTATAAAAAAAAAAAATCAACGATTGTCTCACACAAGAGCTTTAAGAGAAAAGGCAAATGAGCTAAAATATAATAACAAATGTAAAGTCGTTTGGGTTAGCGACTCAGCTCGTTTCATTAGAAGAAGAGAAGGAGATAAAGTTATAAAGATTAAATCATTTGAGGACATTTATAATTTTAACATAATTTAAATATTTTTTTATATTTGTTTATCTTATGATCATTAATAATATTAATTCATGTAAACATCATGATTTAAGCAATAATAATAATTGTTTTTTCTCTAACGTCTGATAATGTTAAATGCTTTTTTGTGCAGAGCAAATTTCCGGTTTTTCTGTTATACATCAAAATATTCACAGCATTATAACTAATTTTAATACTTTTCTCTCTCACCTCGCACCTCTGGATCATTTACCTGGTAAATTTTACCAGATCGAATCTTTCTTTCTGAAATTTGGATTTTTTTAAGCAGAGAGGTCAGATTATGATATGATTTAGATTTAGATTTATTTATTATATCATACATGCTTACACAGTAAGAATTCACTTATAAGTCTGTGAAAGATAGACAGTTTTTAATTCATATACATACATAAATGGTTTGAAAGTTAAGTTAAATTGCTTTTATATTAATTTTGTTTATTGTCTTTCGGATGGTAGACAAGAAAAACGCGGAAGAACCAGATAAGAAGATCTGTTAGATGCCGGAAACTGGATTTTTTCATAAAGATATGAAGGTTGTCTTCTTAAGAATATGTTAAAAAAAAGTATGACTGTCCGAAATTTTATATAGTTACAAAAGGACATGTTAACTAGGTGTTTTGTAAGATGTGAAACGTGATTATGTCTTTTTAAGCCGTATACATTACATATCGAACAGTAGTCACTTGAAGTCGCCTGCTACTCTCGGCATCACATCCATAAAAAATTTCACATGTGTGGATAAGTACAGGAATGACTAACGCTTCAACAAGTAGCAGTCTTGTTTCAAGAGGAATAAACTTTTGAGCAGTATATAGGCTTCGTAGAATACCGTAAGTTTTCCCTACTAATATATTTATGTGATTGTTCCATGTAAGGTTTCTATTAAAGACAATACCTAGATTTTTCGAAGACTCAACAAATTCAATTTCAGAGCCGCTTAGCATTAGGTGAGGGAAATAAGACAGATCTATATTTCTTTAGAAATAACTAAACACTTACACTTTGTTGGGTTACATATTAGGACGCTTTTGAGTGACCAATCAGAAATTCGTTCCAGATCCTCATTTAAAACACTGTCGCAATTTTTAATTAGGCTCAAGGAACAGCTTTGATGAACTTAGTATGACAGAAGCAATATCGTTAATATATATGGAGAACAATAGAGGCCCTAGAATAGAGCCTTGGGGAATCCCAAGGAAAGGTTCCCATCAAGAGACACGGCCTGTTTCCGTTCACTGAGATAGGATGATATTTATTTAACAGCAATGGTGGAAACTGAGAAAAAGCGTCTTAATTTTCTGAGCAGAATCGAGTGATTAACCATATCATAAGCTTTGGAGAAGTCTAAGACTACCAGAAAAGTAACATTGTTTCTATCTAACTTGTCCCTTATAAAGGGTTTTCCAATAGAGACTTGACAACTTTGAATTTAATTTGTGAACGCACTCTTTCACTAATCATCAAAATCAAACTGTCACTGTCAACTTATTCAGTAAACTCAAAATTTTCATCATGGTAAAGTACACTAAGGAGCAACGTCTGCCAATTATAAACATAACACATATAACCGAATTTCGGAGTCGGTGACTGCAACTTTAAGAGCGTTAACTCCAATTTTTGGTCGTAATTCTCGGCCTAGTAGATAGGCAATAACAAGTTTAGTACAAAAATTTGAGTCTACATATTCGTTGTGTGATGTTGCTGTGTCAGTGAGACGACGGGTTGGCCGAAATGTCGAAAATATCGCTACCGTTAAGGCGTCCGTAGCAAACGTCCAAATCAGTCAATTCCACGGAGTTCTCAAGAATTGGACATCGTTCAGACCACATTATGGCGTATGTTGCGTAAGGATCTTGGTTCACACCCATACAAGATCAAGCTGACTCGAGAATTGAAGCCGATGGATCATTTGAAGCGACATACGTCCTCCGATTGGGTTCTGGAGAAGATGCGCCAAGATGATGAATTTCATCGCAAAGTGACGAAGCTCATTTTTGGCTCAATGGGTTCGTCAATAAGCAAAATATGCGTTATTGGTCGGGTGAAAATCCACATGTGCTTCATGAATCATCACTTCATCCACAAAAAATAACTGTTTGGTGCGGTTTGCATGCCGGCGGCGTTATTGGGCCATATTTTTTCGTCGACGATAACGATTGTTACGTTACTGTGAATGGTCAGCGTTATCGCGCCATGATCACCGATTATTTTTGGCCCGAATTGGAAGATATGGACTTGGACGACATGTGGTTTCAACAGGATGATTCCACACAGCACACGCTACAATCGATTTATTGAAGAGTAAGTATGGTGAGCGTGTTATCTCAAGAAATGGGCCAGTCGATTGGCCGCCTCGTTCGTGTGATTTAACGCTTGACTATTTTCTGTGGGGCTACGTTAAGTCATTGGTTTATGCCAACATGCCGACGACGTTGGAAGAGCTCAGAGCTAACTTTGAACGCGAAATAGCGGCCGTTTCGGCCGAAATGTGTGGCCGAGTCGTTGAAAATTGGGTCCAACGAATCGACCGCTGCAAACGTGCCCGCGGTGGCCATATGAACGAAGTCGAGTTCCATTCATAAATGTTTTGATTGTACCTCAAAAAGTTTTTGAAATATCTCAAATGGTTTGCCTTTTATTTAAAAAAAAGTTGTCAAGTCCTTATTGGAAAACCCTATATCTTCTATGACGTTCAGCGAAGCAGTTTTACAGCTATGTTTAACTCGGAAACCCGACTGTACTTGTAACAACAAGTTATTTTGAATAAGGTAATAATTAAGTTGATTATGCATAATTCTTTCACATATTTTAGATAAAAAAGGTAAGATGGAGATTGGTATGAATTCTTCACCTTTCGATCTCTTAGGTATTGGAATTATTTTTGATAATTTGCATTCGCTGGGAAAGATGCCGGTCATAAAAACAGTATTAATGATATGAGTTGCAAAGGGTAATAGTAACAGCAAGGCAGCTTTAACAAAAATTGGATTTATCTCATCGATACCTACAGCATTGGACTTAACAGACAGAAAACTTTGTACTATGTCCAATTCATCTACTCTATTAAATACAAAAGACGTGTCAATCGGTAAAGAAGCATCCTCGAATGAATAGTTAACTGTTGGAGCATTGCAAAGTGGGCTTGACAAAAACGTTCGATTTAGTTCTTTGGAATCGATTGTGGTGGAATAAGTAGCTTTTTGCTTCCCGATTCCTAATTTTCGTATGTCATTCCAAAGTTTATGACCACCTGAGGAAGAACTAAGTCGGTTGGAATAGAATTGTGTCTTAGCATTGCGTATTTCACGAACAACACTATTTCGTAGACTTTTGTAAGCCTGATGATGCTCTTCTACCCTAAAATGTTTCCATCATCGATACGCCTCATCACGTTGTGTCATTAACTCTCGAATTTCATTCGTTAGCCAGGCTTTTGTTTGGTCTCTTACACTGCCAGTTTTTATTGTAACGTATAAATCGAAATGAAGATTTACATTGTTTTGTAAGAACTTAATTTGGTCATCTGGAGAGGGCATACACTAGATAAGGTTCCATGGAATCAAATGAATTTGTTGTTCAAGAGATGGCATATCAATACTTTTGAAATCTCTGTATGTATAGGTGGATGCTTCTGCATTATTTTCAATATCAAAATCATACGTCAGAAATAATAGAACATGCTTCGAAAAAGCAGGTGCAGATATTTGGTCATAAAGTAATACTTTATCAATATCACCACAAACAATGACACTGCTTGAGCAAGTCGAAACTTCTTCCAAGACGCCGTAAATGGGTGTCAAATCAGTATACCTATTTAGTCTATATACAAAACTTAAGAAAACACTTCTTTCGCTCCAAGTTATACATGCGAGTAAATATTGAGAGGCAGAGCCTTTTGGCGAACGACATCTTCGTCGACAGATTAAACTCATTCTAAGGTATATCGCAACGCCTACCAGTACGATCACATCTATCTGCTCGAAAAAGTTTGTATCCGCTTATATCATAGACTGCATCCTTCACATCTCTATTAAACCAAGTTTCCAACACGCAGATTGCATCAAACTTTGAGTTTACAAATATGTCTTTAAACTCATCCAGTTTTGGGCTTAAGCTTTGCGCATTCAAATGGCAAATCTTAAGACCGTAGTCATGATTACAAAAAATTCTAATCATAGGTCGAACCGTGAACTCTCTACCACCACTAATGGAACTCACTCTACTTTCATCTAGATCTATATGTTAGATGCAAATTAATACGAGAACCAAGTAATACACGCAGATCAAGAACATCAATTTCTTCTTCCTTAAAGCAACACAAATTTATGAAAAGAGGCATTGGGGATAATTTCAAGCAAATACAGTACAACAGTTAAAAGAGAAAGTAAAATGAGAAAAACAAAACCAAAAACTAGAAATAACCTATGTACTTGTTGGTGACGATCAGTGTTGATTTGTTGTTTTTTGCGTCTTCGGCAGAAAACAGCTGTTTGCTGCGCTTCAGACGCATAACTCCCTGGTATGTGGAGCGGTTTGTTTTAGTTAGACTCCCGTATATATATAGGGTTTTCCAATAAGGACTTAACAACTTTTTTTTAGAATAAAACGCAAACCATTTGAGATATTTCAAAAACTTTATTATCGGCTTGAAGTACAATCAAAACATTTATGAATGGAACTCGACTTCGTTCATATGGCCACCGCGGGCACGTTTGCAGCGGTCGATTCGTTGGACCCAATTTTCAACGACTCGAAAGCTTCACATCTCTTTTGGAGACCAATCACTTCATCTTCGAGTGTGCATGGATCAGCTATTCGTGAATTTATCTCTTGTTCTTATGTGTGTAGAGGTTGGATGGACTTTTCGATTGTGTCAATACGAATCTCGACGTTCTGTTGCCGTTCTTTTAAGCTTATAAGAGATATGTCAACTTCTTTGACATGCAAAGACAGCCTTTCTTCGATTCATGGAATTCGTTGAAATGAATCACTTCGCAACCTATTTCGGTGGAAATACGATTTGAAATTTCATCAAGTAGCTTAGCTAGTCGTTCCTCTAAATCGCATAGAGTCACGCTCACTGTAGATTTTTTGGTGGGGGGTGTTAATTTGTTGACAGTGCCTTTTCTCTCAGCTGGGTTGTTGTTGCGTTTAAGCGTTTGAACAAATTCCTTAAATGGTGTTGGCGTCGATTTTTTCTCTTTTCCAAGATAAGTTGATAGCGTCTTTCCCGCCATTTTGTTCGTAAGAGTATGAAACATAGAGATCGCGCTTGCAAGATGCAACTTATGAACAGAAGTTAATTTATTATTTTATTTGTATTTTCGATTTTAAATCAGTATACAATAAATGTAAAAAACTATCAAGGTATGCAAATGGAACTTTTTTAAGTGACTCTTTACGAATCGCTTAGAGATTTCTAAATGTTTTGCCGGACGAGATTACGTATCAATACGTCTACACACTTTCAAAGCACATTTTACATTTTTGATTCCAAACTTTACTTTTGAAGCGGCGTGTAATGATACTGTGTGATGCACCGGATGTCGATAATTGGCTGCGCTTTCTTCATTTGGTTTTGAATCTGTGATAAATGAGCCTACTCGATTAAATTGTTGTTTAGACCATATTTTTATAAAATTTCACAGAAATATTTCTGTTGTCTGTAAAAAAACTATCCAAGATCTAAAGATAACTGATCACAGTTTAACTGGTATTCAACTCAGTTGTTGTCCTTTTCGAGAAAACCCGTTTGAAGGTTTTGAATTCCAAAAAATTGATTTTGTCGCTTTGAGATTAAATTTAAATCTAGAGTTTTGGGATGAAGTTACCCTGCGATCGACCATTCAATTGCACTTGATCTGTTTAAGCTACAATTTCATATTCAGAATTGTAGCAAAAACAAATTAAAATGTCTTAAGCAATGGATGATCCCTCGTTATTGAGAAAAATTAAAAAGAAAAGGAAAATTTCCGTTATTATCAGTAAACATCCTAGTAATAACAACTAAGGAAATATTACCAAAAGTTATGTAGAGAAGTGAAAATCGAAATACCGCTTTGTAAAAATAAATATTTCAGAAATAAATTAGCAAGAAACCTTGGTAATTCTAAAGAAGAATGGCGAGTTTTTAATGAGAAACTGAACAAAAATAAACCCCACACAGATATTATTATTCAAAATAATTATCTGATTCTAACTGAACCTTTAGAAGTTGCTAATTTATTTAATAATTGTTTTGTTAATATAGGATCCAGCAATGGTGTTTCAAATGTGTCTAATCCTACACTTCTTTGTGATAAAATTTTAATACAAGACAGTGTTCAATCAGAAAGTTTCTTCTTTGAACAGTTTCGTTTGAGATTTATAAAATTTTAATATCGCTTAAAACATCTAATTCGTCTTCTACTGACAATATATCAAACTTTAAAAAACAAAAACAATTTTTTCCACCTGACTTTACGTTTCTTAACACTACGGCATCAAAAATATGAAATCTATCGGTTTTTTTAAGTTAAAATATTCTTCATAGACTATTTCGTTATTTATTGACATAACTGAGGCTTTCGATATGGTGAACCATAACTTGTTACTCAATAAACTTTATTTATCGGGATTCAGAGGCTTCATTTATAAATCGTTTTGCTTCTATATATTTAACACATCGAAGACAAGTGGTAAAAATGTTTTTAGTTTGCAGAACTACTTAAATATAGGTGTTCCTCTAGGATCAGTCTTGGGCCCGAAACTATTTTACTTTATATAAACATCTTATTTATACAACCTTTTAAAGGCAAAATCACGGCATTTGCTGATCATACAATTCTTTTCTATTCCAATAGTAATTTACTTTATATATTTGCAGATGTTAACAGCGACTTAGATATGTTAAGACGATGGTTTAATTATCATAAACTGATCATCAGCAACAAAACGAAATTCATGGTATTTAATATCAAAGGTAAAGAATCTGATGAACTGCCTTTATATTATCACTCACAAAGTTGTAGTCGATTTGTTTTGGGAGATATGGTTCTTGTCAATCAAGTAAGTTGTAGTGTTAGTTGTTTTTTAATTAAATATGTTGACAGCTTTAAATATTTAGGTATTATACTAGGCCAAAATCTTAGTTGGAAAGAACATACGACATATTTGAAAAAATATCTGAATGGAGTTGTACGGCCACTATTCCACCTCAGCATGTACTGCAACCTACCTGTTTTAAAATTAGTTTAGAATGCTTTACTAAAATCGAAACTTCAGTATGGAATTTCGTGTTGGGGTAGAACTTATTTCAATAAAATAGAACCTTTGTTGATAAAGCAGAAGCATGCAATAGGAATTATTTCTAAAGCTAGTCGCAGAACCCCCAGCCTTCAGTTTTGGGCTGTTCAAATGTCTCGAATTGCTTACTTTAAGGCACTTTTACAAAATTTTAAAGATATTTTTTGTGAAATCCGGGTATTATGCAGCTAGAGTGCACGATATTTATAACATGCGGATCAACACCGGAAACTTCGTAAGTACTCGTGTACCCCAAAAATTGATAAAATGAATTTTTCACGTTTTTATTACGTTACTGCTCCTCGTTTGTTTAACAGATTACCAGAAAAACTTAGGTGTGAGAGAGTGAAAACAGTATTTCTAAATGATATAAAAAACGGCTTTTTTGTTTAAACATTCTGAAATTGATGCCTTATTAACACCAATAATGTAATTTATATTTTGAATTAGTATAATTGAATCTTTTGCTTTCATATTAAACCGTTTGTATTCCCATCAATAGCTTCAATAGTCTAAATTTCAAATATTTTTAGAGGTTATTTACAATTTGATAAAATTTTCTATGCTTTAAATTTCCTATACACATATTGAAGTTTGTTGAAATAAAATAAAGAAAAAAAAACCTATGGACTTATTACTCAATACTGAGCCAAAGAAGCTTAATTAGCATTTACCAAGAACACCTGCTCATTTCCCGCATGATTGAGACATTGTCGGTTGCTGTCGAATTCGATTTTCGTGCGATATCATGAACGAAGTTATACAAAATGCCATCAATAAAATGTTTTGTGACCATTTCGCCTTGGGCTTTTTGCGGAAACTATTTAAAAACTCTGCAAACTAGTCGTTTGGTTCTATAGTCCTCGCAGCTCGTGGTCGTTCCATCGAACTGCAAAGGCTAAGTTAAATTCAGTTTTCAGCCTGTAATAATGGAAAACATAGGCTTGGGTGGCCACTTTTCTTTTTTATTGGACCGTGAAGCGTGGAACATACATAACTTCAAGTAAATGTCGTAGGCTCCACTGTCTGTAGTTTTTCTGTATTTGGATTTTGCATATTACGGAGCGAGTCGAAGTTTTTAGGACTGTTTTATCACAGTCAAACTTAAGACTGTCATCGTAGCAAGCATGAAATCTAGGTTTTTCTTAAATCCTCCCATTATATTTTATATTTGAATTCCAAACTCCACTTTTAACACCATTTCTGGAATACGAGTATGTAGCGAACTAATTCAGTTTATTAGCATCTCGTTGCGCATGGCTCAGACTCAAGGACGAAATGTCAACCAACCGAGACGGAAATTTCAATCCCAATCTTACCTAACTCAATTTATTTGTATTAAAAACAACACATACAAATCTATGAAGAAAAGTTAAATCAAAAACAACGAAAATCTCTGCACATGATAGTTTTCATTTCTTAAAGAACGATTTTGCTTAGTTGTCAAATTAAATTTAATTTTATCGAGGTAGTAAGTGATTGAGTTGGAGAATTTAAGTCCAGATTACTTGTCTAACACGTAGTAGCATTTGAAAGATCATAATATTGTAAAGTAGAATATGTGTTCCGTAGAATTAGTCCGGGACTTTTTGAATATCTCGCATTGCAACAACAAAGTAAGCTGCGTCATTTAGTTTGTGTGTGACAGCCACCAAAAACAGATAACCACGTGAATTTTGACAAAAATGAAAAAAGTGAGTTTGGTCTTCTCATCAACCCTGGCGAATTTTCACACCTTTTCATAACTTTGGATAAAACATAGATGCACAACATACACCGGAGGCCAGGAAGCAGTCGAAATAATGAGTTTCTCTCGTCGAATAGGCTAAAGTTTTTTGGAATGCACCCGATTACATTAAAAGGGGTAATGCAATCAACGGCGAATATTATTCCAACTTATTAGGGCAGTTCAGCGGCAATTT
Organism: Volucella bombylans; assembly: GCA_949129095.1. NCBI lineage: Eukaryota > Metazoa > Arthropoda > Insecta > Diptera > Syrphidae > Volucella > Volucella bombylans. Next base: position 27,818,667 of record OX422144.1, read on the forward strand.
GAACGGAACGCGACCATATTCGCCCAAGAAAAAAGTGCTGTTCCATCAAGATAATGCAGTAAATGCATGGATGCGTAGTGGCCTAAATCTCATGAACAGTGCTACAAATTGCTCCCTCATCCACAATATTCTCCGGATTTAGGCCCCAGTGACTATTTCCTGCTTTAAGAAAGAAAAGTCTCTACGGAAAGACACTTAGTCCCAACGATGAAATAATAGCTTAAAAAAACCCGTTTTGAAGTAGTTATGAAGTAGTATCATATATTTGTTCAAAAGAAGCTGTGTTGAGAAATAAAACTTTTTTCTTTACCGAAAAAACTGTGTTTTATTAAAAAACCCTGGACTTATTGATCCACCCTCGCACTTACTTACGTATACCTTATGTATATGTTCAGTCTCTTTTTACGTACATATTTAAAGCAATAATGACTGGTTTTCACAATATTATTTTTTCATAAATGACCATCACTGCTCTACCTTAATAACATGAAGGAACAGAATTTAGTACGTTTGTGAAAAATTTTTTTAGTATAAAACACACTGTCATAAGTACTCAGCTAAGGTGAACACATTTTCTTATCTCTATATTCAAAACCCACTTTTTTAATCATAAAGAAAAAGCTCTCAGTGAAAAAAATATAAAAGAAGCAATCGATAAGCACAATTAAATTTTTCAAAATAGTCTATAACTTTCATTTCTGGTAGTTTTTCAGTCTTATCGGATGTGATAACAAGGCGTAACAGTCGATCGGTGCTTCACTTCACATTAAAATTGAAGAAAAGTAATCGTTTATAAAATAAATAAAATGAGCGAAAGACGACCATTTTCTATAATCCGTGAACGTTTTGGTGGTACAGTTATGAACAATGGTGATTCAAAGTTTCCGGATTTTCAAGATAAAACACAAGTGTCGCCTTCTATTTCCAGCTCGGAAGTCATAAATACGAGTACTACAACCCAAAATCGGAATCACACAGAGTGGTGCGCGAACTCTAATAATGATAGTAAAGCAGTTCATGAAAAATCCAGAACGGCAGTCACCATTGTTAGTATACAAAATCAGAATCATGCAGAACAGTACGAAAACTTAAGAAAGGATAAGAAGACTGCCGTATTTCATAAAAAATTAGGAGAAACCTACGAAACAAAAGACTTAAACAATGAAAGATTAAAGTTTTCAAGCAAACAGCAAATATCTAAGGTGGCAATCAATAACACTGGAATACAAATTCAGACTCATACAGAGCTGTACGAAAATTTAGTAAATTATAGGACGGCTTCAGGTATTGAAGATTCAGGGAATATATGCGAACCCATTGACGATTTCCAGTTTGCTGAAAACTCAAATCAAGTTGAAAATTTTTCTAGAAGAACAAAATCTTTTCAGGAATTAGTTAAGGAGAAAGCTGACGCCATACTTGCTAAATCATCTAGGGCAACAAGTTCAAGACTGCAAATTCAAAAATCTGAAGACATTAGTTCTTCATTCACAGTACCAAGAATAACTGGTGCTACAACATCGCACAATGAGTTTACTGCCGCAAAAATTAAGCCCATTAAACCCACTAAGCCAGTTAAACCAACGAAGCCATCACCAAGACCAAATATAAGTCAAAGGCAAGTTTCGAATGAAGATAAGCCACCATCGGTATCTAATTTAAAAACTAACTTTGAACAAGTGATTTCGAACCAACAAACCGGTCTTAAGCCGACAAGAACTAAGGTAACAGAATGGACAAACCACAACCGTAGTGTACCAGGCCAAAAACAATCTCGAGAACAAACATCATGGAATAACGATGCTGCAATGGACGCAAACAATTTCAATCTACCAAATTCGACCCAAAGTTGTTACAAGGATGAAATAAAATTCGAATCTAACAGCGAGTTCGAGGATGTACTCGAAAACCTGACGGACGAAACTATTTATGCCAATTATATTGTCAAAAATAGATCTCTTAGTCATGATTCACCAAGGTAAGAAATCTTTGAATCGTAAATGCTGTAAGTGCAACCGTTTTGTGGCGTTTCTGAGAATTTTCTAAGAATTTATTTGTTTTGGTTAAATCTTTTTAGTTTGACTGGTATAAATAGAGTTACATATGTATTAAAATTGACTCATCACGCTCCGCTCTTAGATATGGAATGTACGTTGTATGCATGCAAATATATAAATGTTTTCTTATCGCTGCATCTGAACAATAACAATAACTTAAGTATTAATCCCATTATATTGTAGATACTCACAACGATTCAAGTGATAGTCACTAAATTTTGACTTTTTTTTTAAACTTAACACTCAAGTTTCATACACTAAATATGCCTCAACATGTGCTAAGTTTTTTCGAAAAATGGGATAGAAAGAGAGATGTTTCGGCTCAGTGGTTATTTCGCTCATGCAGAACATGTGGATAAGTTTTTAAGTGTTTTGGTACTTCAAAAATCTAATTTAATATACTCGTAATACGAACATCCTCTGTGATTATCCCGATGTCGTTACCTTCCAGTCTATACTGTCAATATTTGGTTTTGAACCTATGATTAGACAACTTATCTCAATACTTGTTTGGACCACGTCCTTATAAGGTCTCATAGAAGCAGTCGCGTTTGTTACAAGACAACATTCTTAAGACCTGAAGATAACTGAGCATCGTTTAACTGCCATTCAACTGCGCTGGACCTAATGACTTCCTTGATTTTTCGCATAATTCGGCCGAAGTTCCAGTAATTTCACTTCGTATTTTCGCCTCGAAGTCTTCTAAAGTTGCCATACACTAGATACTTAATGAAGTTCCAAGAGAAAAAGTCAAAAGCTTTTATCGGAAGAGCAGGGAAGCAAATTGACAGAGCCATTTCTGGGGATAAGGAGATGACCAAGCTTCATATTGGATAAGTCGATTGTGGCACCGTCCTGTTAAAACTCTATATCCCCCAACCAACGATTGGTTGCGGTCTTGACTTACCGACTTCTATAAAGTCGTAATATCCTCTTTACATCTGGAGTTTCAATGTTTCACGGCAACAGTCAGTCGATTCGAATTTTTTCACTAAACTCTAATTTGTTTGCTTATTGGGACGATTATAACGGCCGAAAATTGAAGTTACGGTACGGAATGTAGTCGTAACTGATCAATGATTTTGATAAACAATTTGGATGAAATATGATCAAATTGTATAATATCTGGAACACAAATACATCATCAGTCAAAAGATGAAATGGATAAGTTGAGGTAATTCCTATTTCAAAAATGGTGTACATCTATTGAAATACCCTTTATTTGTCGATGTCGGGACTAAAGTCAATTGTAAGCCAAACATGTAAAGGGTCAATGAAAAAGTTGAAGGTCTTCACTTTTGGCATAGGGAGATGTGGTTTGTATCGTATTATTCATAACCGAATGAATGTACATGTAAATTAAATATTATTTACTTTCTCAGGCGGTGGATGGAACGTGTACCTCAACCATAAAGTCTCCCCACCTAACATGATCTCTCCCAACTGCCTACAGTATTGTACTTCAAGTTGGTTGAGGTCCCCATCCCCTTGCGTGAGTTATCATCTAAGAGGTGGTCGTCCTCTGCTGCGCTGTCGGTTAGAATCGAAATCTATTATCTGGGCTGGAGCCCATAGAGTTTGTGATCGAATCACCCACTCCATTTCCCATCAGAAAACCACACGCAGTATCTTTCTCTTTGAAATGGCCAACTGCTTCTTTATCCGCATTTGACCAGGTCCAAGCATCTGCACCATAGATCAGGACCGGGAAGATAACAATCTATCATAAAACCAGTTTGGCGTTATGAGAGAGAGCTCTGTTACCCAATTACCTCCTGAGCCCAAGGAAACAGCGATCATACCACTTTGTTGGCCCGTCAGTTTTGGACGATTCTTTTTAGGATAATATTAAAAAAGTCACATGACAGAGCGTTGCTTTGTCTTAAGCCTTCCTTGATCTCGGTTGATTCATTTCCAACCTTGATGGCGCTCCGAGAATTCTCCATAGCCATCCTGCACAACCTAACGAGTTTGGCAGGAATGTCAAAACTAGACATGGTTTTCTGTAGATTGGTGCTATGCACGCTGTCACATACGGCTTTGAAGCAAATAGATGTTGAATACCCATCTAAAATTCCCTGTTCTTTTCTACGATCTGGTGATGATAGATGGTGGACTTTTCTGGCTTGATATGAACCACCCTATTAAATGTATACTAACATTTCCAATGCGAGCTTCGCCATAATTTGCTCTATGTCGTGATAAAGCCTTGATGAAAGTATCCATGGATGAATACTTGTCGTGAAAGGTAAACAACGTTACCATTCTTTCTCGGTCCGTAGTAGAAATTGCAACTCAGAAAGGCAACAAACTTAAATGGTGTCGTAAGCATAAAGAGAAAAGTGTCGAGATGTTACGATGGTTTTTTTAGATCATACGAGAGAGGAACGTATTACGGATTACGTTGAGCAATGTCGTAAGTACGACTAACCGACCTAACAGCTTCTTCCATCGCAAGAGTGTAAAGAGTATGAAAGTGTATCCCTTCAATTTTCGAGATGTTGTAGCCCTCAATTATACGTGCGAGCACATATGTATATACTCGTAGAAGACTAGTGGCAACCATACAAGAAGGATATCTTTAATGCTGCCTCATACTACTAAGAGATGCCTGTCAAGGCAGCCAAGCAAATCTATTACAGTAATTGATTCAAAGGAGATTTTCAGAATTTTTAAAGAACATTTTGCAGAGCGCTTAATATCAAGGTGCCTTCCTTTGTCAGGTAGCTCACAGATGATATCTAATCAATCGTCAAATGAGCCAACACGAGCTAGAAATCATATCCAATTTCAAAAATAACAAGGCTACTGAGGCTGACGGTCTATTCTTCAAGTTATTAAAAGCTGCAGGGTAGGGTTATTCAGTCTGGTATGGAGTCTGGACCAATTCAATCCAATAAAATATATTTCAGTAATTTCTGTTGATCTCACAACTGGAGACCCTCAAAATTGTTTCAAATATAGAGGCATGAATTTCTTACACTCCTACTCCTACTTATACTCCTACAATCCTGTCATCACTATTATGGTACGCGTATGTAAAGGGTGATTTTTTTTTTCTGTTTTGATAGTTGACGCGTGATTCGTGACATGTGTCAAAATCAAATCTACTCAGTTAGCATTGCCATTTCATCATGGAAACACTTACACCCGAATAACGTGTACAAATTATTGAATTTTACTGAATTTACTGAATTTATTGAATTTACTTTGATCATTTTACGGTCGTATAATACCAATTTCACGCTATTGGACAGCAAGCCACCTAGAGTGCGAACAGATGAAAATATTACTGCTGTATCCGCCAATTTAATGAATACCGTGATTTGTCCATTTGTCGCCGTTCGCAGCAATTGGGATTATGATACTCGACTAGGTGAAGATTTTACGCAAGGATCTTGGTCTAAAACCTTGCAAAATACAGCCCGCATAAGAACTGAAGCCGAACGACCTGCCACATCGTCGAATTTTCGGTGAGTGGGCCTTAGAAAGGCTGGATGAAGATCCGCTTTTTATCGAAAAATTGTCTACAATTGTCGCCGCGATGCTCGTTTCTGGTTGAATGGGTATGTTAATAAACAAAACTGCAGTATTTGATGAGCAACCCAATGCCACCGGAAAACTGAACTGTTTTGTTGCGGTTTATGGTCCGGCGGAATCATTGGCTCCTATTTTTTCAAAGATAACCGTGAGAACAACTTTGCCTTTGCCAACATGCACGAACTGAATCTGGTCGACATGTGGTTTCAGCAATGGTGGACCAAATTAGAAATTAGTTCAGTAAGCTATTTATCTCTCATTTTCGACCGGTGAATTGGACGGCTAGATCGTGTGATTTGATTTTAGACTATTTTTTATGGGGATACGTCAAATCACTCGTCTATGACAATAAACCTGTGTCAATTGCAGTCTTGGAAGACAACATTACACGTGTTATTAGCGAGATACCAGCCAATATGCTTGAAAAATTAATTCAAAATTTGACTCGTCGTATGGACCACTTAAAACGTATCGGAGTCAACATGTACATGAAATAGTCTTTAAAAAGAAAATTGACAAGTATTGAATTATCAACTCAAATAAAAATTGTATGCACTTTTGCAATTTTCCTCTGTTTTTTTGACAATTAAAAATCAAACGCTTAAAAAATCTCCCATTATATGTACAATATACTCGTATTATATTGTACAATAGAATACTTTTGTCTATCAACCGTGTGTTTTCAAGCCCTGAAAGTGGTCAAATCTTTACTTTGCGAGTGTCATTAGCCTCGACGTGCGAAACTAGAGGCAGTTGGTATTTTCTGAAGAGATTATTTGGTTAATCTTTTGCTCCAATTAGTTTTGTAGCATTGAGAGTAGTTTAAGGATGAACACGTACATATTACTATATAAAGGGTCCGCCATCTAACGCTATTTTTTCAACTAGTGCTTATTTCGTGAATGGTACTCGTAATACCTAGCTCATGTCTGATTTGACAGGTAATTAGTTTTATCCTTCCGGTTAATAATGGAAAATAATTTCATTGAAACGGCTGCCTCGGCTGGCCATGCAGTAGCCTACACGATCGGTCCAATTTTTAAGCACATTATCGATTGTGTGCAGCTGTATTTCAACAATGGCTTCACGAATATTGTCCTTTAAAGCGTCAATTGTCTCTGGCTTGTCGGCGTAACACTTATCTATTACGGCACCCCACAAATAATAGTCCAACGGTGTCAAATCGCAGCTCGGAGGTGGCCAAACGACATCAGCTCTGCGGCTGATAATGCGATCTTCAAAAACAGGGCGCAAAACATCGAGTGTAGCTTCGGCTGTGTAGCACGTAGCGCCGTCCTGTTGAAACCAAATGTTTCCAATATCCTCCTCTTCAATTTTTGTGAACAAAAATTCGTTCAACATGGCCCGATAACGATCGCCATTGACTGTAACGGCCACTCCTTGCTCATTTTCGAAGAAAAATGGCCCAATTATGCCTCTGGACCAAAATCCGCACCAAAAAGTGACTCGTTTTGGGTGTATCGGCTTTTCAATGTATGCGTGCGGGTCTTCTGTGCCCCAAATGTGACAATTTTGCTTGTTTACGTACCCGCCAAGATCAAAATGAGCTTCATCTGAAAAGATGATTTTTTTGGCAAAATCGGCATCTTCTCTAAGTCGATCGCAGGCCCACTTAGCGAAGCGTTGTTCAAGCGTATATACAACCATATTCGTTCAGCGGAATGATAAAACTAATTATCTGGCAAATCAGATATGAATTAAGTGTTACCATTCACGAAATAAGCACTAGTGGCAAAAAAAGACGTTAGATGGCGGACCCTTTACATACATTAGCCTTCTGCTGACAGGCTTTGCAGGTATGTACACACAAATTTTGTAAAATTACTAATATATGGTATGCCAATAAAATCAAATTAATCTATCATGTATGATACTATTTATATACTTGAATTGTTTTCCGTCGTTATCTAGTCGTACACTAGAAAATCTAGTGTATCTTTGGTCAGTTGGTAATTCTTCGTTTTTTTTTCAATACTCGGTTCAGTTATCTTCCATATATTTTTGATAAGGAGTGATGTGCATAAAGCGCTTTACCGAGTCATAGTCTCCAACAATTTTTCTTCAAACTTTGTGGTAAGCTAGGGTGTTTCATGCTATCCAAATAAAAGTTTATTATTTATACGAATATTACGAGAGTGTGAATTGAATCGGGTTCGTTTCCCCAGAGGCGTTGCTTTATTTTGGTAAGTAAGGCCAGATGTAGGACAAGTTAGCGGTGTGGCTAATCTTCATCGTCGCCCAAACTGCTGCGTACAGGCGACTCAACTATGACAGTGACATCGCATATGGCAGTGGGGATCACCCCCGATTCAGTAGGATGCGAGGGAGATTTTGCTCGGCAGCACCAAGAATTTGTTTAGCTTAGTAAAGAGGAAGAAACCCCTTCGGCGTTTCCTTCATCTACTATCAAGTGTTAGGTAAATCTAAATACACCCGTAAAGAACGTGCTGAGTTAAGGTTCCTTCATCCTACCTTGTGAAGATCTAGGTACATAAACCAGAACTTCTGATGATTATAATCGTAGGTACATAAACGTAGATTATGGAATGTTAGTCTTTTAGTAGAAAAACTAGGGCGTCTCATTTAACTGATCAATATCGAATCATATCAATATTTATTTTCCTCTGATTTTTATATGTAAAATTAGCTTAGTTTAGTAACTGGTTTCTTATACATATTTTGCTTAGGTGGTCGATAACTGTCCCTCATTCCATACATCGACGCATCTGTGGCCGAAACCAAGGCCAAATCACTCACTTCTAGTAAATGATTGGAGCGCTCGAAATTCAAAAGAGAAGGCCTTCATACCTAAAAATCCCAAGAGGATTTGGTTTCTTGATACCAGTGGTACAAGTTGTGCTGAACAGAGCAATTTTTGCCCCTGTTAGTACCGGCGTAGGGCATTACTTTTCGGGGGAACGCTTGAAGACTTAGCTTACTCTATAAGATTTAATTAATCTACCTATTCGCTTTGTGTTGACATCTGCGTTCGCTGAGAACGCGTACTGCTATATTCTAACAATAGTAGAGTTTTCCTCGTTTATATGCATATGCTAAGTTATTATCGGTAGTGGGTTACTCTTATAATTGATCACGTAAGATTATTATCTCGGTTTCGTCACCTGTTCCACATTTTCCGAGATATATTCATAATACGGAAAGTTTGAGATGTTTTCGAGCTTGCGCTTAAAAAGATACTCTCTGACACGGTCATGTCCCGTTAATAACTGAGTCAGATAAAAGGTTGTATCGCCGTGATTCCGTTAAAGGTGGTATTCTGGTTTAGAGGCATACATTTTAGGTTTTTTTTTCTATTGTGATGAAAAAAAACAAAAAATATTGGTAGTAACGTATTTAACGTTCTATTACAAAAACAATTTTACAAAAAAAGAAAATCTAAATTCCAAAATTTACAGGGCGGTGAAGTGGTGGGTTGAAAAAAAGGGTGCATCCTTATTGACACGATTTCAACTGCTTTAGTCATCTGCACCAAAAAAAAGATGTTGTGATATCCCCTACCTCAAAGAAACAAAACAAATTTTTTTTTTCGCAAAATGGGGACTGTTTAAGAATTTTTTTTTTTCAGTTTTGAAATATGAAAAAAAAAGATGTTGTCAAAATTCTAGACCAGAATCCAACAATCACTGGTATAAGACGATGTTTCCATCTTCCTTTTATGATATGTTCACATTTATGCGGTGTAACGGTTCCTTTTATATTACTCGGCTATTTGGGAGTCGGCCGTTTTTGAGTGTTACCATTTCATAAGCAAATACATACACAGAAAGCATTGAATCTACGACGAGTACAGCATCATGCGAAATAGTTCGAAATGCATCATAAAAAAAACCAGCAACATCATCAGCAAATCCGATAATAGACGCTTTAAATAGAATCTCTAGAAGTATAATTTCATTATACATAATGCTGCACAGTAGGAGGCCTAAGACTGAGCCTTGTGGCACACCCCTGAGAGAAGTCGGGTATATCCGTCAGATAAAGACAGTTCGTAATCTGTTCCCAGTTTGCCATCCGGGGCTTCCAGCACCTGCCATGTATAGCGACTCGAGCTCTAGGCTTTATTGCATTAATCGTTAAATCAAGCTAACAAATAGGACGATAAGATGAAGGATGGTTTGGGTTCCCTTTTGCCGTTGGAAATACTAATATTGTAGCTGTTGGCACTTCCAAGGCTTAGGAAAAATTTTCTCTTGAAGACACGCATTAAACCTCTCGGTCGCATTCTAATAGCCATCTTTAAGACTTTGTTTTGAATGTAATCCAGTCCCAGTGAGTTTTTGTCGCGCAGCATTTAAGTATGGGGGTATTCTCATGATGAATTTGACCAGCCTGTACCCTACTTTCGTGGCGAGGAAATATGGTCACAATTATATGTCTTTCGCTTCATAGATATTGAAATAGGTTTTGGGCGGGAGAAACTTCATCCTGGAGCTCAAATTTTCGACCACTTTTTCGAAGATTTAAGGGCATATCTCACCAATGATGCGATCGATGTTAACTTGTAAACCTGGAATCATTGTTGGCTTATTTTCAACAATAGACCAACTATTTCAAATACTCCCACAGAAAGTTGTCCAAAGGCTTCAAATCTCACGATCTCGGAAGCTAGAAACTATGAACTGTGACACCATCCTATTAAAACCAAACATCCTGTAGACTTTCACACATTTTTATGCGCCATTTCGCTTTTCCTCATTATTGAAGAAGTGCGGGACTATGATGCCGTCAGTCCGTCAAACTGCACCAAACAGTGAACAGTGCATCGGTAGCTGATAGATCAACTTGAGATTGTTCTCTAAACTCTTGCGTAAGATGTTGAATCGAGGAATTAGGATTTTCCTCCACACTGACCCCAACGGCGCCGATAATTTCATCTGTACGAACTTTGCGCATTTTGTCATTGGCTTAGATTTCGAAAGTATTTCGAATAGCCGATCGCTTGGTCAATTATGTTGCCCATAAAATTGGCGTAGCGCTCTCTAAGCATTTTTTTTTACTGAGCACTAATTTTGAAAATTTCTACAATTTGTAAACGTTGCTCGAGCGTAAGTGCTTGCATAATAATTTTTCAAGAAATACTAGCAAAGCTAGCAATACTAGCTTTTAGAATTTGAAAATAGTCATATTATTTCATCGACGAAAATTTCCGTCAGGAAAGCCATTTGACGGGCTGTGTGAACTGTGGCTCAGTCTTGTTTGAACCACAATTCTGCATTGTTCTACAAAAAATGTTGAATCATTGCCCCAACACAATAACCGCAACTTCTTCCTGGTTTTGGAAAACGTATGGTCCAATGATCTTTTCTGAATTTACTCTTTTGGATTTTGGGTGCCCCTTATTCTGAAGATTTGTTTATTCACGTGACCATTTAAGTGAAAATGACCGCATCGCTCATAATGAGGTTTTGAATAAACTCGGTGTTTTCTAGGAATAATTCTTAAAAACATCAAGCATATTGAAAGCGTATTTATGGATCATTTTGTTTTAACTCGTGAACCAATTGGAAAAAAGTGTAACTGCCTAGACATCACCATCTGCCGAGAACGTCGCGTGGTGATGATTTTTACCTCATTTCGAACTGCACGGGGTCTACCGACACACGAAAGATCACATTCAGCTCCTTGTTGCTGCAAATGCTGAACCAATCGATAAATTTTTCGAGCACTAGGCGCATTTCAAACATTAAGGAAATTGCGATTATGATCTTTCTGCCACAAAATACGCACCTTCTACTGTAGAATCGTTTCCACAAAACCAAATTTTACTAATTTGTTGTATCGGTGAGGCAGTTTTTTCCAGTCAGGTTTCTCTATTGCTTGCAATGAATCGCTACATCAATTTGTTGGATAAAGTTTGGAACACGTTTTTATATTTTAGAAGACTAATGATACCGATTATATGTTCCAGTTCGACTCCGGTTGCCCTAAAGTCTAGAGATAGTCGAATTCATATGCTTTCACCAATATTGTCTCAGTTAAAGACGTCAGTTTTTAACGAATATAGGTAGAGTGGTAGAAGTTTTCAGTACCTAATTAATATTGTGCTTAAAGAGGAATGAAGCTAAGTCACCAAACTGTTGCTACTGAACATCAGAATATAAAATTCTAATCCCATTATTTGATTAGAAATTAAAGAAAAAACAGTTTTCGACAAATTAAAGTATCAGGTTATGTGAAACTAACTTAAATTTGGGCTTGAAGTCCTAATTGGAGAACTGTTTAGATATGGATATATGCTCAACTGCCTGGTAATCTTCTTAAGTTATTTTAATGTCCGGGGAAATAAGAACTAGAGCATACTCACAACAGACCAACCAACAGGCCAAAGTTTTTCTCGAAAACTTAAGGTAACTCATCCACCAAAAAATTGTGGGTTTTCAATGGTGGTTAAACATTTTATGAAGACACAGGAGTCGATACTATTGCCTCTGCTGGTCAACCTCTACTCTCACCTCCACATGGTAAAACCTGGGGACCTAACACGTCCAGCTGAAGGTAGGGTACGCGATCCCTGGGAACGTCATTGGCAGCTGTAGACGGGAAACGGAGGGAAGTGTGCTCCAATTCCTTTTTATCAGGATGGCGGGAGAACGCGAGAAATCACACACACGGCGGCTTCCACGACTCAAATTTGAGCTATTTAGTGTACATCCCCCTTTAGAGCTCCTTCGTCGTATTCGGAGCCCAGGTCTAAGGACGAATTCTATGACCTCCTAGACCGAACATATGCCCACAGCTATGATATCAAAACTGTGCAAGGAGATCTTAACGCAAAGCTGGGTAAGGAAGCCTTTTTGAGCGGGTCATCGAGAATCACAGCCTGCAGCACCACGTATTACAATTATTTAGCTTTTTCGAATTTGTAACGGGGCGTAAACTTTAAGTAACCAGCATACAGTTTCTACAACTAAACATCCATTAAGGGACTCCCCTATCTCCAGATCAATCAACCTTCAATTATATTGATCATATTACAGCCAACGCCAGACTTTTCTCCAGCATTATGGATGTCGGAAGTTTCCGAGGAGCTAACATTTACTCGGATTATTACCTTGTTGTAGCGAAAGCAAGCATGTCGGAAGCATGGAATGTTACCATCATTTGCCGATCTACAGTTTTGACTGCGATAACTATAGCGTAATACTCGTAAATAATCCGGTTGGTACATGCTAGTGCGATTTCCGGCCAGGAGAGACCAGATCTTGGGATAAACCCGGTAATTTCAGATCGACACTCAAAATCTATTTGTCGACTTTAAAGCGGCATATGACAGTGTGCAAAGTTGTGGAGAAATCTCGCTGCTCCATCGAGGTCAGTAATGAATTAACTGAGACCTTCAGTGTCGAGAAAGGTTCTAGACAAGGTCACGCGCTGTTACGTGACTATTTTAACATCGCTCATAACCGCATAATACCTTGAGTACGTAAAAAGTCATTGATGTGATTGGGCGAACACAGCAAATAAAATAAAGTACTCGTACATGCTGTTATAAGAAAAGGAAGCAGACTGCAGACAGGTTCGTCAGGATGTCACCATTGGCAGTTACAACTTCGTGGAAAGACTTCATCTACCTTAGATTCGCAGTAACAAGAAGCAGCGATATCAACGCCGAAATTAGATTCAGAATTACTAATTTTCAGCTCAGGAATCAATGAGTTTTAGAGTCTTTTCTCGTAAAACTAAACTAGGACCATGTTGAAAGTTCATGAAGAAGCATTCGGCCGTCTAGAAAGAAACATAATAAGTGTGGTTTTCGGCCCCATTTTTATGGACGGGTAATGCAGGAGGAGATTCAACCAGCGACATCAATCGAGTCAGTCTACTATGGATAAGTGCCATGACATAAGGCCATGTGACTTAGGACCATATTTCACAATACAAACTACTTATACAAAGCGACATAAGGCCATATAAATTTGAAACGTTAGACCATACATTTTTTTTTTCAATATTGCATTCAATGACTAGTGTACTACAGGCTGCGTAGTGGAACCCTGAGAACCTGCATGTGAGGCCGAAGGTCGTCCGGAGCATGAGTCAAAGAGACGCCCTAGTCATTGAATGCAAAATTGTCGTCCTTTTTGCAGACAATAATGGAGGGTACGAGTATATATTAATCAGGTAAGCAAAATCAGATATACAGTGGAAAGTGACATAAGGCCATACGCCGAAATATGTCCTTATGTCACTTTGTGAGAGCGTCATAAGCCCATATTTTGAAATATTTCCTTATGTATTTTGAAATATGGCCTTATGTCATATGGCCTTATGTCACAGCACCCTATGGATCTAACGTCTTTGAACACCATAGCAGAAAGAGTCCTACCTCGAGGGACCGTGCAGCAAAGGATGACCGTATCTATGTAAGTTTGCGCAGGTGCAATAGACACTTGAGGCAGCTGGCAAGAGATCGTGCTAGCTGGAGTGACTTGCTAGTTGAGTCCCAGGTTCAACCCGTTACATGCGTCTCCTAAGTAAATAAGCAAAAGCTCCAAAAATTTGTCATAATAACAATACTCATGTCTTCATCCATTCTCATCAATGAAAAATCTTCAATCGCAAAGCTGCTACAACTTTTATAGTCCTAAGGCCGTTTCTTCAATTCTTCAGTTTAAGTATTTATTGTGGCGCCATTGAGCGATTGGATTCAGAAATGAATTAACTTGTAGGCTAGTGGTTTTAGTTTATTTCAACTATGAAAATGACTTAGACTAAGATGTAAAAGTATTTTGTAATTTGCTTTAAATACTTAACAACATCTGATAATACTTCTTTGTTTTCAGATTAAATTTGACAAAGCCACTCAAACGATTTTCTTATGCTGAGAAACAAGTTCATACGAATCTAAAACCGTCGATGTCCTTCAGCTACTTAAATATCTCAACGTTTGTACTATTATTAAAGTAACGGAATAAGAGGATTTCTTCATGCCATTGTGTGTATAATTTATATTTTCAGGAACTCGAACCAAAATGCCAAAAGAGATCATTTCGCTACTCGTAAGTTGGATGAATGGGAAACAAAATTTAAAAATATTATAGGCGAATTGATAACTACCGAACAAATTTACGTAGAGAATTTACAACGCGGAATTTATAATTACGAGCAAATGATGAGTAGGAGTGATGTACCGTCGAATTTTCGTGAGAAAAAATTGCATCTATTAGGAAATATTGAAGACATTCTGCGAATTCATAGAAACAAGTTACTGCCAATTTTGCAAGAAAATCAGAAAAATCTACAACGTTTGTTTGAAGAGTTCATTGGCTTTATCGATGTACATAACTGAAATTCAAATTCATCAAAACATATAATTTATTTAATTTGCTTTCTATTTTAGGAAGGACACTTTTATAATTACGTAATATATACAATTACCAAGCCAAGATCCGGAGAGATATATAATAATTTTTATCCATATATTTTTGTAAGTGGTTTTGAGTACGTGATTCAAATTTTAATCAGAAAGTTTACTTAATTCTATGTATATCTTAAATTAGAGTCAGTCAATCAATTAATTTAAGTATCTATCTATCAATAGGGCTACTTTTGGTTACATTTTAATAACTTTGTTTCTAATTAGCGAGCGGTCAAGGCAAAGAATTAGCCCACTGAACACCTTTTAAGTTCCATTTAATGAAATTTCTCAGTCTTTCAAAGAAAAATCAGTAAGCGCTTCAGTGATAAAATAGCTACAGTATTAGCAACCACCAGGTCAGTGCCGAGTACCTGCAGCTTGATGCGAGTATAGGGCGGACATTCACAGAGACAGTGGTCCATGGTGTCGTCATCACCACTTATGCCCAGCACACTTAATTGCTTAGCAAAAATGTTGTTAACTTTATAGTGACAAAAACAAAAAAAGACAACACTTTATTTGATATTTTACTGAGTTTATATTTATTTAATAAGTATAACTAAAACAATTGAATGCAAAGAAACAATTACTTTGCTGGTTGATGGTTCTGTTGGAACTAACTTTAAATTTACAATTTTATCATAGACACAAATAACATATAATTCAGTTTTCAAGCGTGAGACCAGATTCAGACTTCGCACTTCACGGTTATCGCATTTCAATTTTCTTGCGTCTGATCTCACGCCTGTAATGTGTACCTGATTAAATTGCAGCTTGAGAACATTTGCCTTTTTGTTGGGTATGGCATTCTGAGCTATTATGTTCTTACAAAACATGAGAACATTTGCCTTTTTGTTGGACAGGTATTCTGAGGTATTATGTTCTTACATAAGATACTCCCCCCTTTAGAGGGTTCTTAACTCTCTAATTTTAAACTAAGTTGTCTTCATTGACATTTATGCTATCAGTACATTTACAATTTCTACATTTTACATTTTTAGCTACATAGGTTCTTAAACTAAGGTTCCACTTCAAAACGTGAAACTCTGCGTCTAGGTGCTGGTTTTGGTCTCCTATGACGAAACCAATATACAATGCCCATCCCAATCATGCCAGCAGCTAAAAGCCATGTCAACCCATAGTGATGATAGTCATGCGCGCTCAAAGACGGGGATATCGGAAACGCATTTGTTTGATTCATAACCTCTTCAATTCTAGTACTGAGATCATCAAGCTGTTTCTTATCAATGTCATAAGCCTCGGGTAGCATTGAAGTCGTAGAATTGCTGATGTTTGCGCTCGGAATGAATGATTTGTTGATAGAATAGTTGTACTCGTGTTGACCGTTGAGACTCATATATGGTAGTTTGAGTGTACATGACTTACGAAACTCCAGCAAACCATTGCCCTGAATGTATATTCTTGAAGTCCTGCCTTCGCAAATAAGGTGACCTGTTACGCCAGATGCTACAGAAAAAATCCATCCATTAGATTTGCTGAGAGCGATCCATTGATCTTGTGAATTAACTTCATTAACTTGACATCTAGATAAAGCGTTTTGAACATGATTCAGAAGATCCATTTCACAGCCGTTCATCTTATTTAGCTGCGTATTAGTTGGATGGAGCTGATTACACAGATAATTTTTGGGAGATATTATCTTGCATGATGCCAACTCAATAGCTGTTAATGGGAAAAACTTATCTCTGGTCATCGAAACTGCAAGATATGGAGTAGATATGTCGACCAAATAACTTAAATTTCCATGCAGTATAGGAACTTTGACCAAATTAAAGAGTTGAAATTCTTCAGCATTGATTATGGGTAGACGCATCTCGAAAACGATTGAGTTGTTCAAAATACGGCCTTTGATTGAAGCCATTCTGTACATATCTACTATAGATCGTAGTGTTGGAGGAAGTGAATTACCAATCAGCTGCAACTGTTCACTAAATTGTCTTGGTGTCATCAATTTTGGATTTATTTTAGCATGATTCAAGTCTAACATAACGTCCAATAACACTTCCTGAATCCGTTCAAAATTTGTGATAATCAATATTAAATATGAAGTAAGAGCTGCCAACTCATGTTTTTGCTCGAACAGCGTTTGCTTTGATTGAATTCCATCAATCGTTCTCATTAAATAATGATGAAGAGCTTTAAATTGTTGTTGGATTTCTAAGGTGTCTCTTTTCAAAATGTTGACCGTAGAGTCTGATATGGAATTCTGCCTTTTTAAAAGATATTCTGCATGGCGTTCATTTTCTTTGACTAAAGCTATTTGTTCTTCGATTCGATTAGCATCTTCCTGATCCAAAATTCCAAACAAACTATGTGCTAGTGTTCCAACGATGTCAAACGGAGATCTTGCCACTCTTATTTTTTCATAATTTGATCCTTGGGAACTATGCAGCAGCTCATTGTTGCTCTCTATCACCGTAACTCGATGTTGAATGCTATCTATTATGGGTCTGCAATAAGCTTTGTTAGCCATATCTTCTGTGCATATTCCATTTAGCAGCTCAAGATGTGATTTAATTTCGTTAAATTCAAACCAATATGTTGTTAAATTGTAATAAATATAAATGTTCCAGAAGGCATTTATTATTTTTACCTCACCTATGTCTTCAAAGTAAATGCCAATGCCGTTGTTTAATTTTGTCACCGCAACTTGTTCATTTGTCTGTGCCAGACATAACGGTAACACTACGAAGACGCACAGTATTGAGGTAAGCACGCTCCTTAAGTTAAATTTTTTCCAACCTGAAGTTGTTTCTTTTAATTTTGGTCTTGTATCGTGATAAACATTTTCAGCAATCGAGTCCTCTATTGGCAATGGGCATAGATTGTGTATGGCTCTTTGGTATGTACCATTTTCTGTTTTAACAGTTGCCACTCGGATTAGATTGTCGCTTCCCTTAACAACTTCTGTTACTCGGCCTAGTTTCCATCGCATAGGTGGAGCATTCATTTCTTTTATTACAACCATTGTCCCAGGTCTTAGATTATTGTGTTCCGTTTTCCACTTCATCCTTTGTTGCAACAGATGCAAATATTCTCTTGACCAGCGTTTCCAGAAGTGTTGCTGTATGTGTTGTATTTGTCGAAATTTATCCAGGCGGCTTAATTTAATGTCTGTGACATCTGGTTCAGGAAGCGCTGTCAGTGATGTGCCTATCAAAAAGTGTCCAGGAGTTAGAGCTTCCAAATCATTCGGATCTGTCGAAATAGGAGTCAGAGGTCTTGAATTTAATATAGCCTCCACTTGGATGACTATTGTTGAAAGCTGTTCGTATGTTAACGAAGCTTCTCCAAGATGGCGAATTAGTAGCGTTTTTGCCGATTTGACAGCAGCTTCCCAAAGACCTCCAAAATGCGGTGATCGAGGTGGAATGAATTTCCAAATAATTCCATCCTGCGAACATGTGTCCTCGATTGTAGATTGCACGCGTTCCGAATGAAAAGCCCTTCTAAACTCTGCGAGTTCGTTCTTAGCGCCAACAAAGTTAGTTGCATTGTCGCAAAATATGGTTTGACAAACACCTCGTCTGCCGATAAATCTTTTAAGCGCGTTTATAAAGGCTTCGGAAGACAAATCTCGTACAACTTCGATGTGAACAGCTTTAGTTGAAAAACAAACAAAAACTGCCAGATAGGATTTTGATGGGGTTTTACCTCTTACTTTGTGATGCGTTTTAACGGGACCACAAAAATCAACTCCTGAGTGATAAAAAGGTCGTGATGGATTGACTCTTTCGGTTGGTAGATTTCCCATCAGTTGATTAATCGTTCTTGGTTTCGACCTGAAACATTTAACACATTTAGAAATAACATGTCTAGCCATCCTGCCTACGCTCAAAATCCAGTATTGTTGTCTTGAAATGGTTATTAATGCTCTGTGCGATGCGTGCAAATGTTTTTCATGTAACTGAATCAATAGCAACTTGGATACAAGATTGTTTTTTGGTAAAAGTATCTGGTGCTTGGCATCTGGTAATAAATGCGAGTGTTTTAATCTGCCTCCGACTCTTATTAAGTTGATTTTTTCATCGAAATACGGATCTAAAGACGATATACTTGATCGTTTATTGACCATTCCAAATTTCTTCAGTAGCTCATACTCATTGGGAAATGCTGTTCTCTGTACTTGAATCAAAAGCAGACGATTTCCTTGATATAATTCTTCAACTGTGAGATGACCAAAACTTCTCAATTCTTTATGTTTCCTGCAATTGTTATAAAATCGGTAACAAAACGAGAAAATTCTTTTCATAGTGTTAAAGGAATTTCTATGATTAAGCATTTCTACTGGATTTGGGATAATTGAAGTTGTTAGAACTGATTTGATTTTACCATATCCGTCAATAACTTCCGGGATTGTATATTCAGTTTTCGTCCAAAATATTTCATCGGTTTCAAGGAATTTGGGTCCCTTGAACCAAAACGTTGATTTAATAAGTTCCGAAAGAGTGGATCCTCGGGATATCAGATCAGCTGGATTGTGTTCTCCTTTTATGTAACTCCATTGCTGAATATCTGTACATGCTTGGATTTTGGCTACCCTATTAGCAACATATGTCTCCCAAGTATATGATGGTGGTCTTATCCAAGCCAATACCACTGTAGAGTCTGTGTAGTAATATATGTTGTCAATTTGACGATGCAAGGCTTGACATAGCCTTTTCACTAACTCTACCATCAAAACAGCTCCTTGTAATTCTAGCCTAGCTATACTTATTGTCTTAAGGGGCCCCACTCTAGACTTCGAGCAAAGTAGTTGGGAGTAGATTTCGCCATCTTTGTGAACAGATCTGATGTACACACACGATCCGTATGCGCTAAGACTGCTATCCGAAAATGCATGTAATTCAATTGCCTTCGCCGAGGCTGTAAGAACATAACGTGGAATGCTGAGTTCATTTAATGTTGAAAATTGCTGCACATATCTCCTCCAATTATGAGCCTGCTCAGGTAGTAACGTTTCGTCCCACGATAATTTAGTTTTCCACAGCTCCTGCAGGAATAACTTACCAAGCACAATCACGGGGCCAATCAATCCCAACGGATCAAATAATCTTGTGAGGTCCGCGAGAACTGTTCTTTTACATATTTTTTCACTGTATTTGAATACATCTTGTGATGGTTCCCAGATTAGTCCCAAAGTCTTAACTACCTCTGACTGATAAAAGGTAACTAGGTTCTCCTTGTGCTCTTCTGGAACGTCTTTTAAGACCATTGGGTCATTTGCACAAAACTTCCGCAATTCAAAGTTACCCATTTCAAGCACTTGCTTAATTTCATTCAGTAACTCACGAGCTTCAGCTACTGTTTATGCACCTGTTAGACAGTCATCTACGTAGATATTATTTTGGATAACAAATGACGCTTTTGCGAATTTTTGTATGTTGTCTTCTGCCAATTTATTAAGACATCGTGTTGTTAAATATGGTGTAGAGGCTGTTCCATATGTTAAAGTATTTAACTGATACCTTTTTAGCGGATGATTTGATTGTGGTTTCCACAAGATTAATTGGTATGGTCGATCCTCTTGTTTCACCAAAATCTGCCTGTACATTTTGCTTATATCACAGGTAAAAACATATCTATGCATTCTAAAGTTAATAATGATAGAAAACAAATCAAGTTGGACTGTTGGCCCGACCATCAAAATATCGTTGAGAGATTTGCCGCTGCTGCTCTTTGCCGATGCATCAAAGACCACGCGAAGTTTTGTTGATGAACTTTCAGGTTTCAAAATACAATGATGAGGAAGCATGTAATGTGTTCCGGTTATTTCATTATCTGATATAACGTTCATATGGCCTAAAAGCTCATACTCCTCCATGAATTTAACGTATTGATCCTTCAATTCTGGATTTTTTTCTAGTTTTTTCTCCAAAGATAAAAACCTTCTTCTTGCCATATCAATGGAATCTCCTAAAAGTGCTGTTGGATCGTCTTTAAAAGGCAATTTTACGATGAAGTTCTTGTTCTCAAACGTTGTATTATTTTTAAAATGCTCTTCACACCTGAACTCTTCCTCACTCATGGTTTTTACCGGAGTATCATGGCCTTCTGTCTCCCAAAAACTTCGCACCAATTTATCCAATGTAGATAAGGTGGGTTTCGTTGCAATAAGAGTGCAAAATGGTCCTTTTGGTAATTCTGTGCTTCCTGTAACTATCCAGCCCAATTTAGAGTTTCTCAAAACTGGTAGATTATATCCGCATCGTATCTCCCCCTGAAGGAGCAGGTCAAAGAAAATTTCTGCTCCTATGAGCATGTCGATCGGTTCATTCTTATGGAAATTCGTGCCTGCCAATTCCACTTCTGGGGGTATAGTTAAAGTTGTACCATCAAGTTCTATATTTCATTGATAGTCAGTTATTTTTGGCAAAATTACTGCATCAATAGAAGCGGAAAATGACGAAGATCTTGATTTGAACGTTATGCTCGTGATATATTCTGCTTGACTGTCTTGGGAGCCTATTCCACTGATATGGCTTGACTTGCTTTTTACTCTGCTTTGACGTATACCTTTCTTGGGGGTGCAAAAGTGTATTATGCCTTTGATCGCATTTTTGACATCCTCTGGACTGGAATGATCGGGAGAAGTGGCCAACCTTCAAACAGTTTCTGCAGATCTTCAGATTCCGCACAGCTTGGTCTCGTGCTACATCTGAAAGGGAAAGAAATTTATTGCAATTGAAAATTCGATGGTTATTTGAATTGCACAAAGTGCAATTCTGATACTCTTGGGTGCTTGCTGCAACTCCCACTGATGACTTCGATTTGCTCTCCTTACTGTTGATCGCCTCTAGGGTCTGGAACCTGGCCTCCACGAACTTCAAAAATTCATCCATGCTTGGACTGCTTCTTGGGTCCGTAAGTGATTGTTCAAACAATGTCCTGCTTTCTCTGTCCAATTTCTGCAGCATCAAATGGACAATCAAAGGGTCCCAACCATGAGTATCGAAGCCAAGGTTCTCTATCGCCTGCAAAACTTCCTTTGTTGTATCATGCAGCTTCCTTAGACTGTTTGCCGTCCCTGTCGTGTTTGATTGTGTAAGGATTCTTGTGAGTTGTACTGTCAACAACAACCTCTTGTTATTATAACGATCAACAAGGGTTTTCCAAGCTACCTCATAGTTAACGTCAGTTGGTTAAAAATGCTTGATTAAATTATGAGCCTCTCCTGTTACGTTGGCTCTCAAAAAGTATAGCTTTTGTGCAGGAGCAATAGGATTATCATGAATGAGTTGTTTGAAGAGGTCGTAAAATTGTCTCCAATTCAAGTAATCCCCATCAAATTTGGGAAGCTCTATTTTTGGCAACTTCATTGCTGTGTTGATAGTTGCTGGCCTTGTTTGCGGAACCATTTCATCACCATACAATTGCAATAGAGCCCTTTCCACGTACTCCTGCATCTCAAAGTAACTTTCTATGTCTTGAGTTGTTATATCGTCCTCCATTCTATGATACAGTGTTGATATGTCATCCCAATTCTGTTGCACTGTTTTTAGCTTTATCTGGCAGAATTGCTGTGAAAACTGTTGATTTGTTTGAGACTGGTACTTATCTATAGATTTTTTTAAAATTTCTACTAATAAATAAAATCTATCTTTCACATTCATTGCCATAGGCTTTCTCAGGCTCGTCTTTGGCTCGCACTCAGATGTTCCTTTAGGTATTGCCCCTTTCATCGTATTCGTCTCTACGGCTGGCTCCACATTTTTGGGAACCTGTTTCTTCTGGTGTCCGCTATCTGCTGGTAAAGCGTCCAATCGGCCCATGATATCATTGCGCATTTGTTCTGCAATCCTTCGAATGGTTTCGAAGTAGGCTTTTTTGAAATATGGATGTTCTAACTGCTGAGAAAAACCATCTCGATTTATGTTGTCGACGTTATCAAATTGATCCCAGTTTCTGGTCAATTCTGCCAGTCTATCTTCGAGGTATTTGCGAGTTTTTCTTACCTCGCCGTCCTTGTTGTAATTGCGAAGCATTCTCACAATTTGTTCTCCAACTAGTTCCTGTTGATCGGCGAAGTACTCCAAATTCTCTTCTTGGTTAGTGCTTTCGTGCTGCGACATTATTTATTTAAAAACTTTACACTGAAGTTTATTGAAAAAAAAAACGTTTACTTTGTTATTGACAGAATTTCACTTATTTGTTCACTATAAATGTAACAAGATATCACTACTCGTATAACTGTCCTGTCACGGTCGCCAAAATTATGTTAACTTTATAGTGACAAAAACAAAAAGACAACACTTTATTTGATATTTTACTGAGTTTATATTTATTTAATAAGTAAAACTAAAACAATTGAATGCAAAGAAACAATTACTTTGCTGGTTGATGATTCTGTTGGAACTAACTTTAAATTTACAATTTTATCATAGACACAAATAACATATAGTTCAGTTTTCAAGCGTGAGACCAGATTCAGACTTCGCACTTCACGGTTATCGCATTTCAATTTTCTTGCGTCTGATCTCACGCCTGTAATGTGTACCTGATTAAATTGCAGCTTGAGAACATTTGCCTTTTTGTTGGGTATGGCATTCTGAGCTATTATGTTCTTACAAAACATGAGAACATTTGCCTTTTTGTTGGACAGGTATTCTGAGGTATTATGTTCTTACATAACAAATGTAGTGCCTCATCATGACAGGAAGCAGCCTGCAATATTTTTTACTGAGGGGTAGCTGGAAACCACTGTTCACTTAGTGAAGTCAGGTAGCATTCCTTTGGTCCATCGGAGCCTAGAGAGTCATGCCACCTGCAGTTATGCATATAAGAAACCCAACTGTCAATGGAAGACCTAACCAAGGACGCAGACAGGCCTAATGTATGTTCGTAACCTGAAAAGCCATCCTGAAAGCCTTTTACAGCAAGTTCATCGGCGAATTTATTTCTCGTTACATGGGGCCCAGACAAAACTCAGTGAATTTAGCCCTCCGACTACGTTCAATGAAGTCATAAGAACCCCTGTTTACCCCCGGTGCCATATATTGGCCGTAGTCAGCACCCGTAATTACATCTTTACTTTTATTCAAAAAACTTGTGATTCATTAACGCCGTATTGTCTGTCAAAAGATGCGTTGTCAAGTGCACCTTCAATTCTGCTTCCCAGACTTTAAATTACAGTCCTTGCATTCGACCATTCAGCCTAAAGCACTTGGTGAGGGTGTGGTTCTCTTTTCCGATTATTTGATATAAAGGCTACTTTCACTATATGCGAAAGCGACACGTGTGATACGAATGAAGGTTTGAAGATGCGGAATAATAATGGCAATTTCGATGGAGTACTGCTAGTAAAAATAGCGATAAATTAAGGTAAGGCAGGAGAAATGACGTCGATGTTCGAGAGTATCGATTGTGTGTGCAATATTAGCATCACCTATGAGTTTTATCTCACTATTTCAAATCATATGTAGCTACCTGTCCAGATGTACAAAGGTATTGTACTCCAAATTCTGCTCGTAGAGCTCATAAGACGTTCGCGTCCTTCGATGCAGCGCAGCTTTATATGCTGCTTGTTTGACCTGTCTCTACTTATTGTCAAAACAGAAGTCTAATATCAGAAACAGCTTCTCTGAAGGCTCGTTGAGGGAAACCCGATCGGAAAAGATTCTAGCAGTCTCTTGCGATTGCACCTTTACGACTTCGAATTTTTGTTGTCTTACTTGACTCCGTTGCGCTTTCGTACCCTGTCTGCAACAAGGCAATGATCCATTGGATTCATTTTTCGGACTTAATGAACGCTGGAGCAGGGTGTGGCGTCTATCACGATATGATCTTCTGTTTGACAGTTGATTGATCTTTGGATAAGCAAGTCGCTTTACGAATGTTAAGAGGTGGACGGTCAGTTACACATTCTAAAAACTTGAGTCAATTGTTGGACGTGGTGCTATCCATGCTGTGTTTTCCGATAATCCACTCAAGGATGGATTTTTATGAGGCCCTAGGGCGATACCTAACAGCATATAAAATTCCATTTCTGCCAGAAATTGTTTGTTCTTAATTCTGGTGACATAGGATCTGCATTAGGTGCATTCCTTATATTACTGAAAACAATATGCATATACAGAAAAGACTAGAACAAGAAGCTACTTCGGGAATGAAAACCTTATCTGAAAACTGTCGGAATGCACAATTCACTCGTCTTTCCTGTTCCAGTAGTAACAAAAAGAGCGTGAGAAATTTGCTCGCAAGTGAGCTTGCTAGGCGGTTTTTTCTTAATGTTAATTCCTCTTAGAACACCTAATGTGATAGACAAAAGTTACGCCAAATATTGAGGCGTGAGGTTGATAACTGTATCTCTGAGGGGTTTGCTCATATTTGTACACAATACTGAGGGAATACAACAACAGGAATATAATAGATAAATTTTAGCTGCCTGTTTTCATTTATTTTTGGATATAAAAATAATCTGACAGCAGCAGTTTTACTTCACATGTTGTCATTAACTTTTGAACAAAAACATTTTTTGTTATAAGTTTATGTAGGATTGATTGATCTTTTATTCGCAGTTTGTGGAAGAACAACTTGGTGACGGCTTAGGTATGCAGAGTTTTTTATTGCAACCTATTCAAAGACTTCCCAGATACGAATTGTTAATTAAAAGCTTGATTAAGGTGAGTCTTGAAGAAACTATTTATTCTCTAAATCTACAGTGTTTGTTTTATGTTTCTTTTTTGGTTTTTAATATGAGGAAATCTTTGAAGCATCAATAGATGGTTTTGATTACAAGCACGAAATTATGACATGCAATAGCCTTCTCGTCAAAATTCATAAGTTATTGGAGACAATTGATGAAGCGGCAGATATTTCCAAAATTAACATATGGAGTGAGGTTAGTTTATTAAACTGATACTATTTGAAAACTAAATCTTAAATACATACGAGTATACATGCATTTTTATCGTTATTTTGTAACAGCTGCATCTCTGCAACATGGACAATAAATTCTGCAAAACATTTAACCTTTATGTTTATGAACATGACAACCGGGATAGTTATGAAACTAAAGTATTCATTTTTGAACAATTTATTGTATACACAGAAATACGCAGAAACGCTTTCATATATCGTGGGTACTATGATGCAAAATACAAAATCGATCTGATTTCGAACGGAGACTCTTTTTCCATGGCGTATTTAAATAAGCAAGTGTGCACTTTTCACGCTAGCGCATCATATATTGAAGAGTGTGTAAGATTTATTGCAACTATAATTGCCTCTTATCAAAGCCGATCAACTAAAGTGGAAGATATACGTAGAATATCGAATCGATCAGACAGCGGTTTGGGGAATATGTGGGATTAACCTTCAAAAACGAGATGATTTTAGTTGAATTTAACACAATTGTGTTATAAGCATATCCGTGCAAATGCTATGTTTCTGAATATGCTCGCAAGAGATTGATGACAACTTCATTTTGAGGACTGCGAAAGCTAGACTGACCTTCACCTTGCACTCTCAAAAGGTGGTTAAAAACTTAGATGAATGATTTTCCTCTGACGACGATAATCACCGAAAATCGAGCTGGCGCATATTACAATATACATTTTTTTAAATTTACCAAATATTCGTTTTTGTTTTTTAGTAAATGTTTAAAGATAGACAATATCGAAATCAATGTTCTTCTAAGTAACAATGAAAACATTATTTTAGTTCCTTTTGTACTGTTTATCTGATAGAATTCTAGATGAGTTACATCCTTTAAACACCAAAAATCGAATCAGAAAGCAAACAAGGAATAGAAGTTATTAGATATTATTATGTATTATGTATTATTATGTATTACAATTAATCGAAGAACCGTAAATAAGTAAACCAAATCCATAAAAATGAATTGATGATGTGCAATACCGTATTCCAATGTCGATTAAGTCCCTTCATCTAATCATTTTGTGGTCATTTTGATTTTCTTACTGACTCAGACGGCGAAAAATTTCACATTCGAATGACTGAGTGTACGATTAGGGTAGATAATTCGAAGTTAAAGGAGTACACCATGGCAGTGTACAAAGGCCGTTTCTTTCAATGTCCTGCAAGGATTCCTTTTGAAGCCCCGCAATAATGATTCCAGAAAAACTTCTCTTCTTTTCGCCGATGATAGCGCTATTATGAGCAACGACGAGACAGCAGTTCAAGCTACTTCTAATAACCGGATAACTGGAATGGAAGACTAAGAAACAGTTGCATTTAGACCGAATATCTGCATTGTCGTTTTTCTAATTTCGTAAACGCAATTTCTGAAGTTATCGTACAATCAAGAAAGAGTCATTTTGTCAAAGTGCGAAAAACTTAATTACTTAGGCTCTGTCGTAATCCATCATAGAATTTGCGGTGACACTGTCGCACATAAAGTCATGTAAGCTTGCTTAAATGGAGCAATGGAGCAACCCCACTATAGATGAGACATTAGTTTGTCACAGGAAACATGGCATAGTGTATATAACAATAGTTGTTCTTCAGGGTCTTTTAGCGTATTTGTGAAGATTCTTTCTAACTATATGGCTCTGAGTAGGTGTTCAAACCCTAAACGTAGACCACAAAAAATTAAGCCATGGATGACTGACCACCTTTGCGAAAAAATTAAAGAAAAAAACAAGTTTTATATTAAAAATAAAAATAAAATGCATATGTCTTCAATAAAAAAAGTTTATCAAAGGATGCGGAAAGATATACTGCAGTACATAAATATCCAAAAAGAATCCTATTATATACATAAGTTTAACGAATGCAGATGTAATCCAAAACAGCAATGGAACATTGTTAATGATCTGCTTGGTAAAAATAATTCTGACAAAGCCATAAGATGTCTAAGATTTTCTAATAATACGACCACTACAAATGATGCAGGAATGGCTGACAATTTAAACTCGTTCTTCAGAAACATTGCCGAAAATTCCAGACCAAATTCTTGCAATATTAATGCAATAAGCGCTTCGGAATATCTTTTAGACAATGAAGTCCTTTCAACATTCTTTTTCGGTACTGTATCTGAAGATGAAGTATCTCTTGTTGTATCCAACTTAAAGTTGAAAAATTCATGTGGGATTGATGGTATTAGTAGCTTAGTCGTAAAAAAAATGAGTGACCACATCATTAAGCCGTTAACTTATTTAACTAATCTCAGTTTTGAAAGTGGTATATTCCCGGAGTGTCTCAAGACCTCTATAATAGTTCCAATCCACAAAAAGGGAGACAAATGTGATCCAAATAACTATAGACCTATCTCATTGTTGTCGGTTTTTTCAAAAATCTTGGAGAAAATAATTACAAATAGAATGCTTAAGTTCCTCAATAAATTTAAAATCTTGAACAAGAATCAATTTGGATTTGTCAGAGGCAAGTCTACTGAAGATGCCATATTGTCGCTCTTAGAAGATATTCACGATGGACTCGATAAGAGTAAAAAAACTGCTGCTCTTTTTCTTGATTTAACAAAGGCATTTGATCTAGTCAATCATCAGCTCTTAATAAAAATTCTTCATAGAATTGGATTCAGAAGCAATATTAATAAATGGTTCGTCTCGTACCTTGAAAATCGTAAACAGCTTGTGCGTGTAAACGCTACACTAAGCACGTCTTTAGATAGCCCCGGGCTTGGCGTTCCCCAAGGATCGGTCCTTGGGCCCTTGCTCTTTATTATTTATATAAACTCGATTTTTAAATTAACACTAAAGGGAAGTATTAGAGCATTTGCTGATAATTTGGTTCTCTCCTACGTCACTACTTGTGCGGACACCATAAAAATAGAAATGATAACTGACCTCAATCCTAAAGAACTGGTTTACGCTCCACCAAATGGTTTTAAGCAGCAAATCCAAAGTAATGTCATTTTCTCTTTGTAATCAGTTGATCATCGAAGGAGTTTGTCTCCACGATTCTAACTGTAACAATGATAACTGCACAAATACTTGTATACAACTAGAATCTGTCTCAGAATTCAAGTATCTCGGTGTAACCATTGACAGCAAACTGAATTGGAAAGCCCACATTTCCGATATTAAAAAATGTTTGAATATAGCTATGAGCAAGATTTTTCACCTACGTAAATTAGTGCCATCAAATCTACTGACCACTATTTACTATGCGCTTATCAACTCTCGTTTACAATATGGTATTTCATGTTGGGGCAATGCCTATGCTAAAAACCTACAACCTATTATCACCGTCCAAAAGAAGATAGTTCGAGTAATGATGTTTAAATCCAAATGGGAGCCATCATTTCCATTGTTCCAATCTCTCAATATATTGCCACTCAGACACCTATTTGTTTATAAAGTGCTGAGAATGTTTTATTTGCGAGGCGGTTACTTGAACCGCAGAAGAGGTGATACCTTAACATATACTTTTAGGCAACTGTCTGCAGTCACAGTTCCAAGAGTGAACAAAGAGAACTACAGACGATTTGCAACCATTATAGCACCCTTCGTATACAACAGACTTCCCCTAGATATGTGCAATATTGTCCAAAGCAAATTTAGATTCCTTAAGAACTTAAGAAACTGGCTACTTTCCATATCAAGCGTAGAAGAACTAATGCAGGTCATTTCTTAATCTTTATATGTGTTTCATTACAATTCGTACGTATTCATCTTTTTGCCCCCAAATTTTTGCCTTTCTTCTCATACTGTTTACCTTTCATTGCATGTAACGAAAATTTCTTCTTTCTCTTGTCGCGGCTTTCATGAAATTGATTAATACTCGTATATTCAATAAATAATACACTTACCACTGGTATTCCAAGTACCACCTAGTGTTCAAAAGACACCATTTCAATACGTTCATAAAGTATATTAACTGCAAAATTCATGCTTAAAATTCTAGAAAACTATCTTAATACCTGTGAATGTACCTTTTAAATTATTGGTTCTAAGAATAATTAATTGTAAAATAATGAATTCGTAAATTTGAAATGGATTAAATAAATTATCAATTATATGCATCACATACGTACGAGAAATACAACAGAAATGAAAATATTACGAATGCCAGCGGGTGTATCAAAAGTGGATCTAAACTAAAGAAAAGTATGCGAACTCGCGGAAGTCTCCAGTTCTCCACATAGAGACACCGATAATTGACAAACTCTAGACTAAGTAAATCAGTTGGTTTTACCATTGAGTGTCGTAAAATACTCCGGTCCAAAAAGTAATAAGGACTCAAATTGTAGAAGAAGCTCAAAGAGGCCGAATGAAAAATAATTGAATCACTTAAATGAAAAAACAAATATCAGCGAACTCTTGGCCCCAGTAACCAGGTGATCCAAAATAGAGTGGCTTGTAAAATGGTTCTAAGATCCGCAAATTTAATTAACAAGCAGCATAGAAGCAATGCAGAGGGAGAAATATATAGCAGTAGAAATAATTATGATCGTTACATATTTTATCGGTTAATAAAAGAAGAAGAAGGCAGCCAGCGATTTGTAATCTCGTTCCAATAGCCTATCCGACACACAGTGGAAACGGAATTGATTAACTAACTTTGCGAATGTCATTATATTTAGCAAACTGTTTCCTCACCTCTGTGGCATCCATATAACATATGTGTACTAGTTAGTTGTGGAATCCGTATGTGGGTATTAGTGTATTAAAAAAAAGAAGTTAAAAAATAATCAAATTGATCACGTTGCGATCGATGGAAGACACTCTTTCAGTATTCTAAATGTCCACAGATAAGTAAACAAGCATCTACAAGTACCTCAGTCCCAACGACAACAGAGAAATAATGTGCGACCATTTATGTAACGTTTAATAGCTGCAATTGAAAGAAGTCGCCAGAACAGTGATCGAAACAATGCTCAACAACCTTTCCTCAAAGCCTTAACAGCCTGTATTAGACGGCTTAAGAGCCGTCCCGTGCGTTTTATGAGCCAAGGGGGTGAAGAACGTATTTTTTCTTTGGAGAAAAAGAAAGAATTTAAGAAATGAGTATTGAATGGAGAGGTTCCACTCCAGAGACAAAGTTTGGAACATTTTCATGAAGTTGAAGAAAGCATGTCAACCCAACATGACCTGAAGAGAAACCTCTTGAGGAAGATATTCTAGTGGCAGGGTTACAGTCGGTGCTGATGACATAGAAGCACCACATTCGTAGACCGTTAAGTGACATGGACGACTCATACTCTTCTTTTAGGCAGATCGAGCCATTCAACTTGAGCTAAAAAGGCCAAGATTAAACGGACATCGCCCAAAAAGAAGTAAAGATAGAAATATCTAAGATTAAGTATAACAAGGCTAAACTACTTGCTGAGATATGTAAAAGAGCAGAAGATGGCTTAATAGACATCATACAAAAATTCTGTTTCACGATTTGTCTGATGTATTGAACCGCAAGATCGTTTTAACGATCCACAAGAAAGAGAACCAACTGAGTCAATAATGGTACAAGGATTCTAAATGCATATCCACCGATCTGATTGGCTCTCTTCAGTATGATAACAGATATTTATTTTATGATAAATGGCAGATTAAACCCCCAGATCAATATTCAAAACGTATGTATCGATTTTAAGGCCGCAAATGAGACTGCATCTGTATAAACTATCTATACAGAGTCTTCCCTATGTTAAACATCTCTGTTAAGCTCGTTAGATATTTCATAATGAGTATGGAGAACGATCATTGATTCACAAAGCTCGGAAACAATCTCACCCGGACCTTTGCTACCCTGGACAGGTAATACGCAGTCATGTAACTTCTGTAAGATCATATTTGATGATCAATTGTGCGAAACTCGCAAGTCAACACCAGAAGCACAATTTTCGAAAGACTGTGCTACTTGTGGGAAACGACGGCATAGTTCCAATGCATGTCCATATATATTTGTATGTAATACTTCCTTAATTTATGATAAATAGTACAAAACAACAACAACAAACAAATCCTGGAACATATTTTCAAAATGATTAGTATAAGTTAATCCATTTCAATGTATATTGTCGTCCTCAATGTAATGCCCATTGAGCGCGCTCAGTGGTTTTTCAATTATATCCGGTGGACTGTTAAAACGCGTTCCCCGAAGCAGTGATTTTTGGCAAGAAATTCACATATAATCAATGGATTGTAAGATTGAGCGAATTGCTTCACTCGAATGTCTTACAACACCTAAATAATACTCCTTATTGACAATCTGGATTGCAGAAAGAAATTCGTGATGCCCAACACCATTGTAATCCATGAAAACCGCGAGCATTGCATTCTTTTCTGACTGAAAATGACGTGATTTCTTCGGCCTTGTTTGGTGAATGTTGGGTCGGAATGAGCCTCTGAAAGCATGTCTTTTGTAATATCAAGACGCTACTTTTTTTGCAGAAAATTTGTTCGTTACCAGCTCTGCAGCGACACGTCTCAAGTCTAATTGTCCAGCCCGTCCCTAAAAAAGGCGAATCATCTTCTCTCTCCTCCTACAGACCCAAGGGCATGGAAACGCTGATAAATCGTCCGCTCATGAAATATCTCGTAACACGAAAACTTCTCAATGACCGGCAATATGGTTCTCGCAGAAACAGGTCCACTGGTGATTTTTATTTATTTATTTATTTATTTATTTATTTATTGTGTACATGCTAACACAGTAAGAATACACTCATAATTCTGTGATAGTTAATAGAACAATATAATTACATAGGTATTTATGGCATACTGTTGAAAATTAAAATTTAAAAGGAAGTATTAAAATTAAATTTATATGTTCGTAATAAGTTCAATTTAAACTTGAGATAGAAGAAAAGAATATATGAATTTGCTTGAAAAGAAGGAAAAAAAAGATTATAGAAACGAAGAACTAGTTGCTCTAATTTGACAGGAAAAGCCTTAATTCGCTTCTAAATCGACGTGCATCACTCAGCTCTCTCAGGTTACGCGGAAGTGAATTCCAAAGGCGGATGGAAGCAATGAAAAATTGTCTCTCAGATGTTAAGCAAGAGAAACGCGGGAGAATTAAGCAAGCAGATCTGTTGGACGTTGGAAACTGGATTTTATTGTGGAGGTATGTTGGATGTCTTGCTGTGATTATGGTGAAAAGAAGAATCAGTTTGGGCTCTCGATTTAAAGCGTGTATGTAATTACACGTGTATCCGTGTCACGTGTACACGGTTAGTAATAAACTTTTACCCGTGAACATTTAAATACACGTGTTCTTTTTTAATATGCGTGTAAATAAAATAACACATGTAATTACAACACGAGGTTTTTTCGATTATTGAATGTTACGAGTACTTGCCGAAACAGTTATTTCTCTTCAAGCCATAGTTTATTTTTCTATGTTTTATTGAGATTAAAGTTTAATCATTAAACCGGTTTATGAATTGATGAGGAAGAGCTTCTTATCAGTTTTAGTTGAGTGTTGATCTCGAAAGGCTGATAAGTATATCTTTTGCTAATTCAAATTGTTAAAGTGATAAAATGAAACCAAAGAGTTGGGTATGGCAATATGCACATCGAGAAGGTGATATAGCCTTCTGTGATTTGTGCAGTGAGGACAGGAACAATTCTTTCTCCTGTCGTGGTGGTACGACAGGGTCATTAGGACGGCATTTGCAAGGAATTCATGCAATTCAAACAAACATAAATAGAGAAAGTCCGGTTTCTACTCAAATCAAGTGAATAAAAATAGATTAACACTTTAAGGTAAAAGAATACTTTTTGTGATTCAAATTACAGCATGATTGATAGAGATTCGTCAAGAACTGAAACCAACGATGATAGCAGTCCTGGACCGTCCTCTTTCAAAAAACGCAGAATACACAAAAGGAAAGCCCAAGAAGTTAGCAATGCCCGACCATGTTCGCCGGATAGGATGGAAGAGATCCACCAGGCCCTAGCTAAAATGATAGCGTTTTAACCAAATTCTAATTTCTTTCTGTTCAAGCCCGGTTTTCTCCAATTCATGACTGTTGTTGAAACGAACTATAAACCGTTGAGAGAAGAGGCAATAAAAAAACGACTGCAATCACTTAAACAGGAAGTTGAAACAGTAATAAAGGACAAAATTGGTAGCGTTAATGAAGTTTCTTGCACGTCTGATTGTTGGACGTCTGCCACGCAAGAATCATATATGACAATGACGGCACATTTCATAGATGATGATTGGGGACCTCAGTCTTTTACACTTGAGACAAGTGAAATTGATACACGTCACAATGCAGAAAATCTCATGAACAAGATGGAAGGCATTTTTCTCGATTGGGGACTTAATGAAAAAGTCACAGCAGCAGTCACCGACAACGCTGCAAATGTGATTAAAGCTGTGGAATCTATGAGGCAAGTAGAGCAGAATGTCGTTTTGACATGCGCAGTAGACAGTCTTCAGTTGACAGTAAGGACATCCATGCCTTCTGAAAATATAAAAAAAGTAATTGAGAAAGCCAGTAAACTAGTTTGCTATTTTAAACATTCCAACGTTGCGAAATATGCTTTGCAAGAAAAGCAGAAACAATTGGATCTACCAGCACAATCCCTTTTACAATTATGCAACATTCGGTGGAACTCAATCTTTTTTATGCTTCAGCGTCTAACACAAAACCGGAGTCCAGTGATAAATGTATTGACAGATCGTACAGTCACTTTCTCAGCTATCGCTACAAAGTTGGAAATTTTAGAACAAGAATGGGCATTGATGGAAGAATTTGGAAAAATGTTGCGGCCTATTCAAGCGCTTACAAAGATTCTCAGCAATGAAAACTCGTCTACATCCATGGTGCGACCACTTATGCTAAAAATGCTGGAGCAACATGTGAATTTTTCCGCAAGCGACTCAGACATGATTACATCGTTCAAAATCAGTTTACGTAACGATATACGAAATAGATTTGATTTAAATCAGAGTAACACAACTGATGTTTGTTCAAGGCAATTAGCATCTTTTCTTGACCCACGATATAAAGACCTAGAGCATGAGAGTGTTGATGAAAAAATGTCTATAAGAAATAAAGTCAAGCAGCTCATGACAGCATATTTACCTACCGGGAATAATTCGGAAACAGAAACTGGGTCCACTATGAATTTTACAAGTGACTTAGAGTTTCTTTATAATACACATGGAACTAAGCGAAAGACTAGTTCCAACATCAACTGGACACTTATATAGCTGAACCTCAATTGAAGTTTGACCTAGATCCATATGAATGGTGGAAAAATAGACATGATAAATTTCCGGTTATCGCAATTTTAGCGAGAAAATATTTGTCTATACCAGCTACATCTGTTAGCTCAGAACGCTGTTTTTCCACGGCTGGAAATATTGTCACATCTAAAAGATCTTCATTGCTCCCTGATAATGTAGATTTATTGGTATTTCTTTATCAAAATAGAAAGTGTTTCTAAAATACTTTACTTAAGAATGAATTTAATTTTTTGTTTAATTTATAAAATAAAATAATTTGTCACAAACAACCAAATAAAATTAACTTTGTGTTATTTCTAAATAATCAAAATTGGTATCAAAAGAATTTCATAAAAATTAAAAATGCAATTACATACATATACACGTGTATATTATATATATTTATATATATTTATATATACGTGTACTCATAAATACACGTGCTATACCAAATAAACGTGTTTACACACGTGAAGATAATTACACGTATAACACGAGCATAAGTGTACACGTTTAATAAGGACCTGTAATCAGTGGGTGCCGTGAGATAACGCCGAATTCGGCATTATTTCACAATGACAAAGTGAAATAACGCCGAAAACTGTTTGTGAAATAAAGCCTAATTCAGAGAGAAGGCAAAAGAATTTGCAAAGCCAATTGTACTTGTTAGAAAAACAAGTAAACTTTACCGTAATTAATGTTGGTGGGCAAGGGGTGGCATGCTGCCCCTTGCAACCCTCCTGCTTGGGGTCACTGTAGGATTTGGAGTGGGTGTGAGTTTTGTGTATATACTCCCCATATATTTGTTGTTTAATTTGATCAATTGAAAGCGTAATAAAACCAATTGATCAAATATATGGGGAGTATATACCCAAAACTCGCACCCACTCCAAATCCTACAGTGACCCCAAGCAGGGGGGTTTGCAGGGGGGCAGCATGCCCCCAAATATATGGGGAGTATATGGGGAGTATATGGGGAGTACCACATTGTCCATTCTTGTAAAAGCAAAGGATGCATTTGAATGGACAACGGAACCACCACAAGAAGTTGCATCATGTGCCTCTGACGTTCTAGGTTGGGGAAGCGATAAAAACTTTCGATTGAGTTCATCGCAGTCGATGTTGGTTGAACAGTTTCATCATGTGCCTCTGAGGTTCTAGGTTGGGGAAGCGATAACAACTTTCGATTGAATTCATCGCAGTCGATGTTGGTTGAACAAGTAAATTTTTGCTTACCAATCCCCAATTCCCGGAGATTACTCCATAGTTTGTTGCCATCTGCATTCATATTCAAGCGACTGGAATAAAATTGTGATTTGATGGCATGTCTCACCGAAAAGTGGAACCAAAGCGTACATCAATCTGGCGAAAGCAAGATGGTTGCACTTGATATTTCTAAGGCATTTGACAGAGTTTGGCATCAGGCTCTTTTGTCGAAAATGCGTGAATTTGGGATCGACGACTCTCTTCTCCAATGGATTAGAAATTACCTTTCGGAACCTTAAATTCAAATTGTCTTGGATGGTTTCAGGTCTGATAGTCATAAAATAAATGCTGGTGTGCCTCAGGGCTCCGTTCTGTCTCCGACACTCTTTTTAATTTTCATCAACGATCTCTTGTCTGCTACTTCTAATCCAATATATTCCTTTGCTGACGATAGTACTCTCTGCTTT
The DNA here is from genome assembly GCA_949129095.1 of Volucella bombylans. Lineage (NCBI taxonomy): Eukaryota > Metazoa > Arthropoda > Insecta > Diptera > Syrphidae > Volucella > Volucella bombylans. Next base: position 27,855,464 of record OX422144.1, read on the forward strand.
TCATATTCGTTCCCGGACTCATGTCCCTGCTCTTCGGCTGTAGAACGGGAATGCCAGCGTATGTTAAGCTCATTAAATTCTGATATTAACAGCATAACTAATTAGGGAACCACTAACAGTAGTACTGCTCTCAAAACACAATGCTGTCTACTGTCGTTAAAGCGAAATTTAAATACCCAGCCATTATCCATGAATGGCACTTGCATCGTCGAAACCGATTAACTTTCCACTCTCGGTATGTGTGTCAGTGACAGTTTACGTTGGAATGACCACATATTCGATGTCGTCAAAAGTGCAGTGAAATGTCTAGGTTTGTTCAAGCGATGTAAGAAATACTTCAATCCCACTGATCTGGCTTCAATATATAAGGCGTTTATCCGCCCAAAACTGGAGTACAACGCCCACATCTGGTAGGGTGCCCCTAAGACTTCTTTGCACTTGCTAGATAGGATCCAGAATCGTGCGATAAAACTCATAGGTGATACTAATCTCAGTCAATCAATTGACACCCTCGAGCACCGACGTAATGTCACTTGTCTCACTCTGTTTTATCGCTATTTACACCACCAGTGCTCCACTTAAATTGCCAGTAGCATTCCGCCCCTTCAATCTTTTAACTGTAACACCCGTCTCTCTATGAATGCTCATCAGTATACCCTCAAGCCCACTTTCGGACGTACTCTAAAATATCGTGATTCGTTCCTAAGCCGTACAACTCGCTTATGGAATGCCCTGCCTACCTCTTTATTCTCTAGTCATTATAACCTTCAAACATTTAAAACCAGCGTTCACCTGTACCTTTCTTTCCATCCTCCTTGATTTTCCTTCGCCCGCGCTGTCTGCAAACATTTTAAGGGTACATAAATCCCTTGAGCGCGCGCAAATTATAAAAAAAAAATCAATTAAAATGCCGTGATCGGACCCAATCGAAATGTTGATCATCACACCTAGCTGTATGATGGTCAATTTGCGGTATACCATCCACAAATCTTTGATTTCATCGAAGTGTTCCTGAGTTGTTGATGTTGATGGCCTGCCAGAACGGCCGTCGACGTTGAGCACTACCACTTCTCACTTCTGAAATGCTGAGTTTTTGTTTCCATTTCAAAAGTAGCTGAGAGGAAAAAAATCGATATAAACACAACCCTGTACCTTTCACAAATGCTATGTTATGACGATACAATTTGGTGGGAACGTAAAAGACAGGTGTGCGAGAGGTGTTCGAGATCGCAGCACACTGGCTATTGCGTGAACCTTTTGAACAAGTTATACCCCTTTCCAACCACTTAGCCAGTCGATGTTTTTTCCTTGTTAGGGTTGGCGCATACGAATTCTACGCATTTCTGAAAAAAAAAATCATCTGTTTCTAAAGCGCCCTGTAGACGCTAAAACCTGGTACTAGTAAACATGGTACCACCGACCAGATTTTAGCTGATGTTGATCGTCTGCGGGCTGGTACGCGTACCAATTTGTTGGTCACACCAACATTAGAATTTGGTCTCACTAAAATCAAAACTGGTTTGATTTTTGTCGATGTTTGTGGGCGGAGTTTTGTGTTGCTGATACTATGTTTCAGTGCCTGCGCTCTCATCTCTCAACATTTACTCGAGCAAGCTATTTTATCAGTGAATTTCGTCGTGTGAACACCCAAAATAATCGAGAAAAATGGCGAATATTCCAAATTCTGATGTTTGGAAATAATTTTTCAAGTGTTTTCACAGCCTACCATATTTGTGGAGAGATGTGTTCTATTATGTTAGAGTGAATTGGTCTCAGCGTCTGCGGGTTTTAGTGGTACCATGTTTACTAGTACCAGGTTTTAGCGTCTACAACCGAGAAAAAAAAAAAGATTTTTTATGCAGTCTAGGAATGGCTATGATGGGATACTTGCTACCTAACCACAACTGATGTGTCGTCTGCAAAAAGTCCCAGCTTCCCAGTTTGCACAGGTGTTTAGTAAAACTTTCAGCAGTTTTCCGTTTGCTTCTGGCCGAAGGGCTGTTTGGTTTCTTATGACCATATGAGATACGATTGGATGTACGATCCTCGAAGAGCATTGTTAAAAGCTCTCTTGTGAGTTTATTTGGCTTGTTTTATCTAAGGCGAGTTTAGTTTACTGCAAAAGTCTTTTAGCTTAACGTTTATCCTTGACTTTATTCTTTCTATGAAAATAATATTTGTGCTTGCTGTGGGAGCATTCAGAGTTTTTGAACTCAATGCGTCTTCAAGTTAATAAAATAAGGCCTTTCAGTAAGCCCACAGTGAAGGAGAAAAATTAAGAGACAAAATGCGCTCAGCCCAAAAGAAAATATCAAACAAGTGAGCGAATATGTTATCATCATAATTACACATTAATAAAAAAGTTGTTTTATATCAGGGAAGTGATTCATTCCAAACGAAATAGCGGATTCTAATCGCAAAATCTGTTTTCAGAGTCTAAGTTCAGTTTAATTGAATTGATTAAAAAATTGTAACAAAACGTATGAACATTTAATTCATTCTCGTATCAATCATATCGGAATAGATAAGATACTGATACGAAAAAAAGGTGTAAATATCCCCTCTTTTTAAACTCACTATCAAATAAAGCCTATCATGTGAAGGGGAATAAAGTCAGCAATCCGTTTACCGATAGTTTGAAATATTATAAATATTAGTGTTCTGATTATGTTCTTAAAAAAAAGATTTTTTTTTTAATTCAAATATTCTTTGCTGCAGAATTTTCAAACTGCGATTAAAAATATTGGATAAAGTAACTCGAACACAATTAAAACAAACTATAACAGTAAGAGGGAGGATATGTGGTCAAAAATCACACCGGAGGAGAAATCCGATACATTGTAGACGAAAGCTGCTATGTATAAAGATACTGTAACTGTAAAAGCACCTCTAACACGTTTGGCGTTAGACTTGCCTATTGAGTCAGTTCTGATATCGATTTTTCTCGCCTTCCACCAAAGATCTGGCGGCAGTCATTATATATATCCTTATCAAATGCGAAATTAGAGGGGTTATGTGTGCTTCTGCTTCTTTCCTTAGAGATGGTGTAAAACTTCCGCCGACAGAGGCGGAACCGCTTCAACTGAAGGTACAACATTTTTCAAAAGTTTGTGTTTCATTATTTCTAAATAATGTGCATGAATTTAAGCGGTATGTACAATATTCGAGATCTCCCGCTCTCCGATCTGGTGGATTCTCCACTAAAAATATTGCTTGGCTTGGATCAAGCAAAATTCCTATTTGGCCACGGTCAGTGCCATGGCGAGGATGAGGAACCTCACGTCTTAAAGACTCAGCTAGGCTGGATCGTGTACGGTAAATCATCTATATCGATGAATGTATCCTGCTTGTATCTGGCATCGAAACCTTCTTTGGAACTCATGTTCCACGGTTCTATTAGAGAGTACGTCGTCATTTCACCAGAGGAGTTTAGTGTCACGCCTCCAAAAGGTAAATTGCTTAGTCGAGAAGTCAGTCGCTCCTTTGATATAACGAAACATTCGCTTTTTTTTTAACGAACTTAACACTCAAGAAGGTGTGACTACTCTTTAAGTGCCGGAGCACGTGTTAAGTTTTTCGAAAAATTGGACAGAGATATTGGAAAGATGTTTGGAAAGTGGTTATTTCGCTCCATCCAACATTTAATGGGGACACTAAATTATTAGTGTAAATTGACTTGATTGTTGTATTTAGGCAACCATTCATCTCACGAGATTTTAGTTGCCTGGAAAAAGGCTTTCGAACACGGCTGGTATTGAACCACGAGCCCTCTGATTGGGAAGCCAATACACTACGTGCATGCAATATGAGATTGGCCTTTTGTGGGATTCGAATGACGTCAGATATCCCGACAGCTATTATACGGTTGTCGGATTGGATTGGCCTCGAGTTTGGTACGCGCCAACCTTCAACATAGTAAATCCTAACAAGTTTCCGCTAAGACCCAGATGCGTGGCGGACCTGGCTGTGAAAGTCAACGGTATATCCTTAAATACTCATTTGATGAAGGGTCCAGACAATCTTATTCCATTATATGCTGGTCTCTTCAAATTCCGGGTGCGTCAAGTAGCTGTGAACGCCGATGTAAGAGAGATGTTTCACAGAATCCTAATCAAGGCTGACAACCAGCAGTACCAACGCATTCTATGTAGAGAAGGAAACAGCTCTAGGCAACATACAGTATAAATCATGGAGGTCATGATACAATATTTGGTCCCAGATGTTCTCCGACTTTCGCGCTAACATACTGCGCTAACATACTCACAATACCAACCTTTTTAAAGGCGAGTTTCCCAAAGCCCTTGACGGATTGACCAAATGCACCTACTCGTACGTCGATGATTATTTCAATAGCCATAACTCAGTTAAAAACGCTATTTCAGTTACGCTGTTCGTATTTAGCATTCCATGAATTTTGATCTTGTCGGAATACAATTAAATAGCCGAGATCTTTTGCATCAGATTCCTGATGGTCATGTCAATACCAAGTTGGTAAGCATTCATTTTAACGAAAGCGATGGTTTGGTTTCCAAGGTCTTAGATATGTTTGGGTATCCATCCTCTGATAACCTATCGTATAAACTTGCGGTCGATGAGGTTATGAAATATATGTTTGCTGAGCATGCTGTTGTAAGAAAGCGACAGATGCTTAAAACTATCATGAAGTTAGGCTCCACCTATAACGTGGCTGATGATGACACAAAACGATTCAAATAATCGATAGGAAATTTATATAGGAGATGGTTCAGAGGCCCAGATTTTCTGAAACATTCTTTCGGGGGAATAGCCCGTTGCGACTTGGATAGTTGCATCTGATATAGAATGTTTCTAAAATGTTGCTCCACGTTTATAAACAAAAAATTTATTAAAGTGCGTATAACTTGCTATCTCCTCCGTCAGAGCCACTGTCTTTTCAACACGGTTCAAAAACATCCTTCAGAAAAGGACCACCGTTAAAGAACTCTTCGTCACTCCGATAGAGTTTCATTAAGCCGAAGATTGCATGTTTCCAAAGATCCGAGAAGAGTCTTTTTCGAGTGGTAGGAACAGCTCGTCAAGTTCAATCAAGTTTTGGACGAAGTTGGTACGATACAACTGCGATCGAGGGCGCAAAAGGCAAATTCTTCATATTCCTCTCGCAATTCAGCGTTATTTCCTAAGAGACATCCTTTGGTTGACCTACTTATAGATTATCATCACCAAAAAAAAAGTCTCACATGGGGACTGCTACTGCTCTATCTGATATTCGTGAAAGCGCCTGGATAATCAGCATACGAAGAGCTGTTGAGAGAGTGTGCAAAGGAATCCTCATGTGCAAGAGTCTCATGGCTAAGGCGGTTATGCCGTTAATGGGCCAGCTTCCAAAAACACGCTTGGCTTTTGACTCCAGACCCTTTACTCATGTTGGAGTAGATTGTTTCGACCCTTTGTTGGCTAAGTGTGGACGTGGTACCATGAAACGTACCATGCCTTATATTCAAAGCAGTGCAGGTGGAGTTTAGATCAATATACTATGGCTGTTAGGCGTTTTCCTATTAGCCGTGTCGTAACAAGGTTTTTCTACAATGACAACGGTCTCAGCTTTGTTGGAACAAAAAATTTGTTGGACAAAGATGCTAAGGTGATGGAGACCTCTCTCTGCGAATTTTCGTCAATGTACGAGGGTATTTTGTGGCTCTTCATACCAGCCTATTCTCCTTGGGTAGGAGCAGCTTGGAAACGTCTCATTCAGTCCATCAAAAGGAGCATCGATTTTTCTCTTATATCTATAAGATATATTCTAGAGAAGATGTCCTACGGGGCGCTCTCATCATGGAGGCTTAGAGTCAGATAAACCAACGCTCGCTCACTCACATCCCGGTCGATCCTGAAGACCCCAAACCTGTGACTCGGAATTCGATGCATTTCGGCGAAGATGATCGAGATTCTTGGATATAGCAAACTTCATAGTTCCTGGTCTCAACACTTGATGGCTGAGCTTACAAAATATTAGTACGCCGAATATCTGTTGTTATTGTTGTTATTTTTCCAATGAAAGAGATAGTAAGTTGTCAAATCAAAAAACCGCGCGCATGTTGGCTAATTTTTATTAATTCAATCGAATTTCACCGCTGTCATAGAATTGCCTAGGTTGTGGTTAAAGGTAGTTCAAGAAGTATAAACTGTTTATGATGCTCAAGAACAAATTGGGTCTACTCAGTTTATTCAGTAAACTTAAAACTTAAAAAATATTGTGTGTAGTATCATATATAGTTATTATATGTTATTACAGAAAATGAAATCGAATTTGTACTGTGGATTTTGGTCATCGATATTTAGCATTGGTTTGTTAAATTCCTATTTGTCTCTGGGACAATCACGTGCGCTTAATATACTTGCCCGACTAGCTTGGTGTCATTTTCCTGGCAATTGCTAGACATTCTTATACGAGGCATACCTGATAGAAATATGCTACATTTGCGCTTTTCTCTATCTGAAAGAAGTTTACAACAATAACGGTTATAATTTTTAAACAATAATTTTTTTAAACAATCCTTCACCAACGACTCCTTTGTACCAGATCCATCCTATTTTAGTTACCTACCTAACTTCTCCAAGGGTCCACTTCTCTCTCATATTTTGGACCCGTCTTATATCGAATATAAATTACACCAACTCAATAATGAATTCACACCCGGCCCAGATGGCCTCCCTGCCATATTTCTTAAAAAATGTTCTTCCTCTCTTTCAATTGCCCTTTCTAATCTCTTGCCCTTTCACAAGGAGAATTTCCTCAAGTTTGGAAAACCTCCTTCATAACCCCGATCCACAAGAAAGGATCAAAGAATGAAATAACCAACTATCGTCCCATCGCTAAACACTCCCATATACCCAAACTCTTCGAAAGTATCTTGTATGAAGCTGTAAGCTTCCAATGCAAATCACTTATTTTCCCTAGACAACATGGCTTTCTAAAGGGTAGGTCAACCACCACAAATCTCGTTGAATTCGTATCCTTTGCCCTCTCTGCCCTAGAAAATGGCAACGAAGTCGATGTTGTTGCAACCGATTTTAGCAAAGTCTTCGATAAAATCTCTCATCGATTAATCATCTTCAAATTGCCTTCCCTCGGCTTTGAACCCATACTGTTAAAATGGATATCCTCTTACCTCGAAAACCGTTTTTACAGTGTTCATTTTAGGTCAGCCCACTCGGCTCCATTTTTGGCCACCTCTGGAGTTCCACAAGGCAGCCATCTCGGTCTCCTTCTTTTTATATTAACCATAAATGATCTCGATATGATCATCAAACACTCGTCTGTCTCCCTTTACGGCGACGATACCAAATTTTTCAAAACCATTTCCTCTCCCCATGACTCTTTCCTCCTTCAACAAGATCTTGATAGTTTCTCGATCTGGTGCCTCAAAAATTCTTTGGAACTTAACATCGCCAAATGCCAATCCATCACCTTCTCACATAAGCGGAACCAATCTTCTCCCCGACTTTATCTTCTCCATAACCAACCTATCTCCTCCGTACAATCTCTTCGCGACCTCGGCATTTTGTGTGATAGCGAGCTCAACTTCCGTTTACATATGGATGAGATAATCCTCAAAGCCAACTCTGCACTAGGTTTTGTAAAACGGTGGTCCAAAGAATTCACCAACCCATACGTGACCAGGTCCCTCTAGTAAGTAATCCATTCATTTATTTACAATTTTTAACATACATTTACATTAACTATTTATTAATATAAACGCTTTGGCATTGCCGTCAGCTCGACTAACAACTTTAATTTCTTCTATTGATTTTAAATATACTTTATTATTTTAATTTTCAGTTTTCATTTAATATTTTTGTTTATTATTTTTTTTTTATCGTAGATCAATCATATTCAGTCATGATTAGTTTCCTAAATCTGCAAGTTTCCTTTAGATAATTGGCAAGTTTTATCCAATCTGGTCCATCCAATATTTGTATTGTCTCCTGCATTGAGAGAGAGAATTTTCCAAAATACGCAAATCTCTCTTGTCGAAAAATTGGACAGATACTTATAAAGTAGAAGCAGTCTTCTTTGGATCTTGTGTTGCATAGTGTGCAAAACTGGTTGTAACTCCCATTGTAAGGTCTTCCGTTGAGGCATAATAATTCGCATCTTGCTTTAAATATTAGAGAAATATCTTTGGGACTTAGAGAATTTTGAAAATAATTATTGTTACACAGATTAAATTTCAACTGACTGTATAATATTCGGCTTTCAGATTCAGTAGCTGTTTCTACAAGCAGATTTCGAACCGAGTCTTCATTCAGCTGAATAATTCTATAAAGCTTTTCCTTTACACCAAGAATGTTGTTTGGATCAATTTCTATATCTTCGCCAAAAGAAGTGGCGATCTGTTGCCATTTATTAAACCACCAGTCTTTGTTCCTAACTTCGTATAGCAGCATCTTTTTACTCAGACGTTCATCTCGAAAACCTAAGACTTTAAGTAGATAATCAGCTTGTAGTTTCAGGGTGCTGGTAAAATCTTTGGCAAGCCGGTTTCTAAATAAATCCCATAATTCGGTGTGTTGATTGGTAGATTGAAAATTTTTCTGATGAAGTTCCTCTGAAGTTTCTCAGTTACCTCATACTCTTCCATTCCCCAAACTTGAGCTGCATAGCACAGAGTTGACTTCACAACTGAATTGAAGATTTGATATTTGGTAGACAAATGTATACGGCTGTTTGTAAAAATCTTTCTCCATGTTAAGTTTATAAGACTTTGAGCGGCCTTGGCTTTTTCGGCAAGGTGCTTACTAAAATTTAGCCTTGGGTTAAGGTTCACCCCAAGATACCTATATTCATTTGTCACTTCCAAATGCCTTCCATCGTACACCCAATTGCTTCCGACTTCAGTTCGATTGGAACGCGAGAAAATCATAATTTTTGATTTCTCAGTGTTGATTTCAAGTCCCCACTTTTCACAGTATGTAGACAGCCGGTTTATCATCAATTGTAAATTGTCTTTCGATTCTGATAATATAACCAAGTCGTCAGCATATAGCAACACATTGATTTGGATTCCTGCCATTCTAATTCCTCCAGGAAGGTGGTTTACAATGTCGTTTATAAAAAGTGCAAATAAAAGTGCGCTAAGCGGACATCCCTGTTTGACACCTGAATCAGATCTAAACCATTCAGAGAAACGTGAACCATCCCACACGCTGACTTCTGTGTCGTTGTACATATTTTTGATAACATGTAGAAACCTGGTTGAGACACCTAGCTGTGAAAGTTTGTATATTAGCGCATTCCGATTTACCAAATCAAACGCTGCTTTGAAATCGACAAAGAACGCGTACACCTTTTTATTTCTAGCATGATATGCTTTGACAATCGATGTCAGAGAGAAGATTTGGTCAACTGTGGAATAGTTTTTCCTAAATCCAGCCTGGAAATCGGATAGTATATTTTTTTCTTCTACCCAGTTTTCTAATCGGCTAACAAGAACTCCACAGAGTACCTTAGCTATGATATTCATAAAAGATATACCTCTGTAGTTGGCAACGTCAACGTCCCTCTATATTACCTTTGTTCGCCCCCTCCTAGAGTACGCCAGTCAAGTATGGTCCCCATATCATCGTGTTCATATATCGAGAATTGAAGGCATTCAGCGCCGTTTTCTTCGATGTGCTCTTCGAGGTATGCCCTGGGACGATCCTTTTAATCTGCCCTCCTATCAAAACCGTCTCAACCTTATCAACTTAAACACCCTTGAAGGTCGCAGAGATGCAGCAGACTTTCTCTTCATTCATCGACTCCTTTCAGGTCACGTTGAATGCGCGTCCCTTCACAACTCCAATTTCCTCAACACTAACCCTCGTAATCTACGTACCCCTCGACTCTTCTATCTACCAACCCACCACACCTCCTATGGCGCGAACGAACCAATCTCCCGTATGCTACGTCAAATCAACTCAAACCCTACCGTCTTTGACTTCCACCGCACCACTTCCTAAATCAAATCCGTTCTCCTTCACCATTCCAACCAACCTTAGTTTTAAGTTTTAGTTTAAGTTTAATTTGTAAGTTATAGCTTGTATTAAGCCGAATAAATGGGGGCGTTCGCCCCACCAAAGTTAAATTAAATAATTGGTGAATTAATTAAATAACCGGTAGGTAAGAGCGATGATAAAGATGATCTGCCCAGAGAAGCCTGCAACTTTGGAAAAAAAACTAATTTTATCACGTAATCAAAGTACACATGAACTGAAAACCTTGTGAACGCATGTATGTACATGCATTAAAAAATGTGTCGGACTGGTGTGCCAATTAAGATCAATTAAGGAACCCAGTCAAGATTGACTTTGTGCCTTTTACTAGACTCAGATATCCAGACGTCCTCCTATATGAAAAATAAACTGGAATTCTCACATAAACAGAAAAACACACACAATTTGGGTACGTTGTACCACTCACGGTAAAATGTTGAGTTTGTATCCGAATATCATATTTTGGATATACCATATACTGTGATAACATAACTTATTCTTCTGTATTTTGGATATTGAAAGAAATAATAATTATAAAGTTCGAAAGTTGTTTTCAAAAACTGGGCATCACAAAAACGTAGAGAGTTGAATCCAATCACTTTATTGTAAATGAGGTGAGACTCAATCGATCATCGCATAATTTCAGAGAATGGATTAAACTATAGAGTAGACATTGAGTAAAATTGACAATGTTAAAATGTTAAACATTGTTTCGCATTGTATGAATACAAACGAGGGCTTATCAACTTTCTCTTCGAACATTGTGGTCTGGCATGTAACTTACATTCATTTATACGATGTATGTAAGTTAACATGCATTCCCTCACATAAGTGCAGCAATGTGGGATCCAATTATTCCCACATTAGCAGATATTGCGTCAACACAACGCAATGAACACCAAACCATGAACCTCCTGAAACAATATCGCTGCTTCAGTTGTCTGGACAGCGAAATAGGTTTAAGTTACATTCAAGGTAGATTTGTAAGGCAATAAATAAGTGAAATAATGGAATAGATGGAGTACGACACAAGTTTGCTAGCCTGCAAATGAAGAAGGCTTGCTTTTTATTAACTACAATTGTCTTTAAGAAACCATATAAATTTAGAATTCTCCAAAAGGTCTTCTAAACTACTATTTGAGAAATGTCTAAATTTGAGCAGAGAATGTTTGGAGTATAACCATTTTGTGTTCGATAACATCATTTTAATACAATATAGATGAGAAAAGTTTCACAATCATAACGTTATAGGGGTTTAGACATTAAGTATTTAGGGCATCAAGCGAACGGTACAGTAATTATTCGAGAGGGATGCTCAGTAAAGGCTCGAGATTGCTAGGAGTCAAACCCTCAAAACTAGTAAAGTAACCTTTAATGCTCAATATTGCTGCGGTTAGGACGGATCAACCTGGATCAGACCGCTTCTGCAAACGGATTCATCCACCTCTCCAAATCAGCTGAGGAAGATGTTCTGATACAAGAACTTTGGAAAGTGGAAAACTAGGTCCATTGGCTCAGAATTAAAAAGTATAAAGCATCTGCGTGTCGTTTATAGTTTTGGAGATAAGTTTAAATCAACAGCTTACAGTCTTGCACAGAGCTACCCTAACTTATTATTATAAAATCATTAATAACACTCTTGCCTTCATTGTAAAAGAATGGTGGGTATCCCTGGAAGACTTTTCTCCTTTTCGGTGTCACTTTAATCTTAATAGAAGGACTTGTCATCAAAAAAAATAAAATCGGATGACATATTTTCAGCCGAAATACTAAAAACACATTCTACTTGGCTTAGTAATGGCCAGTATATTCCTAAGTTCTTGACGAAGGTCAATGAAAAGCACGTTTCAAATTTTGGAAAGACCAATTAACAGCCATCTCCATCAGAGGATAAAAACATCTCTGCTCGTTATAAGTCATACAAGCAATTTCAGATCTGCGAGTAGAAGCCTTCTGAGCGTTCTGATAAATTTGGGTCTCAAAACAAAAAAAGTTAAATCACAGAATTTAAATAGCTTGGATACACGCCTGGCAAAGCACACCTGGATACCCTAAGAGCACTAATACGAAGAGTCTCTCTTATTCGACCCAAAAAGGGACTGAACCGAATTGGTCGCTTTAACCAGAAAATACAGAACGTCATCTATATATTGTATATCCCCAATAACTATATTCCTAATCCAGCTGTTTCTGTTTTTTTTTATGTCAATCAGGCGAAGTCTTAACAGTTAATTGAACTGGAATCTAAATATCAAAAAAACTTCAAATTGCTCACTGGTTCTATGATACACTTCGTAGATTATAAGATCTCTACTAATGCTTGCTGTACCAATTCGGTGGTCAGGCAACTGTGTATCATTAGGAATGATGACAAGATGGACAACTGAGCTTTGATGATGTGCTAAACATATTTATCATTCCTCCTATCTCTGAACTTATATCATAAATGGATGGCGGTCTTTACTGCCAGCCATCTGAAAGCTATTTTGCACTGAAGCAGTACACACGTTCGTCCTTAAAAGGAATACAATCCCAATCAGGGAAGACTAGACGAGTTATGATCTGCCGAAGTGGGAATCCATGCATACTGACGAGATGAAAGTGTCATATTTTCCGAACTACTCGCACATTTTTTAATTTAATTGTTAATTTTATTTATTTGTAATGCATACACATTAGTATACAAAAATTTCTTATAAAATAGTGCAGCTTAAGGTTGTTTTTGGGAGAAGAATTTAATTTAATGATGCATTTACAAGAAATAAAAAAAAACTAAATAAATGAGAAACAGGAACTTTAAATTTTATTAGCATCTTAATCTACAAAGAATAGAAATATTAAAAAATATATATAAAACGAAAAAAATAGATATTAGTCAATTATTGTTATTGAGAAACGACCCTAGATACGTTCGAAAACACAGTTCTTGGAACTAATCCCAAAACTTTAAGCAATAATAATTTATTCAAACTTTGCTCCACCATCATCATCACCATCGTCAATATTATTATGATCTTTTATCCGATTGCAACCCAAAGCAATTTAATACATCACTCTTCTTCATTCCAAGCTATGGCCTATTTTCACCCTTAGGTGATTCTATTCGCCCCTGGAGGGTAAAAATCATACGTGATTTCATCCGATTATCGAACAAGTGTTTCCTTACAAGTATTCAGATACGAGTATTATTCCACCCCTTCTCTGGCCGCCCCATTTATTCCAAGACCAATCCATTATGGTGGCCTCCAGCTTAAGAGACCGTGACAGAATGGTTGTCAGCGTTCGACGCTTTGTCCATGAATTCTGCATGTGAGTTTGAGTCAGAATCAGTCAACAGATGAGCTGGGTATTTGTATGTGAGTAAATTTTTGTCGTTTTCGGATGTCCGGGAACAATGCAGAAGGTTGGTTGGTCGTATTGGCATACGTATCTCTGATATCTGTTTTTTCTTCTTTTTTTTATTGTGGATGAGAAAACAATAATAATAGATGGGGTGAAAATTGGAAAACGAATGACCTGATTGTATTTTGTTCTTTTGCAGAATGTTTCGATATTCTAAACATTTCCGAAGTTGCTTAATGGAAGACGAATGTGCGAATGTTGGGAGATTCTTCAATGTTTTTATTCGATGTTAACGGTATTTTTGTGTGGGTATATTGAAATAGAAAAAAAATGGATGAAAAAGCAAAATGAAAATATACGAGTCATTTAACGGAACGATATGGGTACTCCTGCCAATGTAATTTTTATTTATTGTATTGTATATTTAAGAATCCGTGGACATTTTACCAACAAATAAGGCGCTTAAGTACTCAACATTCAGTTATACGAAATGGAATTTCGTAAACAAATAATCGGAAACAAGGCACCCTTATAACTCACCAAGATCATAAAATGCATCCTTTGTGTGAAAATGTCGCTAGACAGATAAAATGTAACAGCTTCAAATTATAATTTTCACATGATGTAAACACAGACGATTTTTAAAATTGTTTACAAAATAAATGTTTTAAGGTGTTTAATTGTGTTTTTTTATTTTAATCAGAGACTGGTACTATTTTGGAAGTCAAGAAATTAAAAAAAAAGCAAAATCCAAATTATCATTACGAGCAAAGGGTATACGAGTACATATATACAGATTTTTATTGTGATTTTAGTATGAGAAGGCTCATTTATCAGCTCTTATTTATTATATTTGTGGTGGTCTCGAATTGTTGTGTTAAAGGAATGAGCTTAAGAAGTGAGTTATTGTTATCCAATGAAGATTTTTCCGGCGAATTTTTCCAGAAGCTAATAATAACAATATATTATGTTCAATCCTCCAAATATAACTGATCACAAAAAAAACTTGGCAAATTTCAATTTCAAGAATGGCTTAGGTAAGGCACAATATGGAAGTTTCAGAGGAATCTCCAATGAAGGAAATGATGATGATTCAAATTAGGCAGGAACCTTATATGAACCTCACATCCCAGATCAGAAGCTGATATTGTTACAGAGTATCACTGCCATCGAAGAAGTGCTATAAAGTAGATCGCTCCGAGAGACGATAGAATCCTGTAATACCTACTATGGTAATTGCTCCAGAAGAAACAGTGAATGAACAATGCTACAGAGTATGACATAGATAAAAATTCATAAGAGTAATATGCCTACGCCCTAGAAAAGAAGGATGACATTATCAAAGATTGTATCTAGGAGTGTCTCGACTAAGACTTGCAAGCATTAGCACGACGTTGAGATCGGTTTTGACTAGAATATAACCTGCACTGAAAACGGACTACAGCTAATTGACTTTTGGAGCGGCTGCCACATGTTTCTCACATCAGCAAATGGTAAAAAAGCTGCTAGATAAATTAATTAAATCGATGCGAATCAAAAATCATTGATTTTAGATATACGAACGTTTTAAGAAATCAGCATTGACCTTCACAACTATCTTCTTGCAGCAATGACGCGGATGCTGATACGTATGTAGGACGTCAAAATACCAAAAAATATTCCAGAAAAAAACTAGACATCAAACAACCGAAATTGAAAGAGAGTGCAAGAGTCCAATCGAGTCGAGTCTTTCAAAACCTTTTGAGAAGTTAAAGATAAGATAAATCATAGAACATCAATGGGAATGAAGCATCTGAAGTCATAGATTTCATACGACTGCCGCAATGGATGGCTAATTGGTTAAAGAGGATCGACATTCACATGTAACTTAAGAAGTGCAAGGTCAGCTAACGAACTCCACGAATAAAGAAGGTGAGGGAACATCAGCATCCGAGATAAAAAAAATGTGTACTTGGTAAATGATCTTAAAGTAAATTCAGAAACTTCAAATGGATACCTAGAACCTCCTCATCGTGTTTTACGCTGCAAATGGAATGCCAATCATGAAGAAAGTCAAAATTCATCCACTGCAGTGATTAGGGTATGTAAAGCGAATGAACACCACTGGAGTCGGAGTCGGCATTCGGAGGGACAACTCAGTTAAAGAAGAACGTGCCTGTGGTGGCACGCTCAAGTAGAAAGGCACCTCAGCCCGCCAAATTGGTGTGCAGAGGGTTATTGGTTGAGTCCAAAGTCCACTGTAGCGTTACCCTGGGCCCCTACCCAATTACACAGGTTACGTCTTTTTAGTGGCTTAGTCTAATAATAAACGGGGGTAGAACAATAGCTGGTCTTATGTAAAAGGACATCAGAGTGACTGATGTACAACGCATTTGGCCAGTTACATTTTGAACGCATTTCAGTGGCCGGGCGATACAAGAGATCTGTAGTGATTTTACTGGCATCCTGACCAGAGGCTTAATTCTGGTACCATGGGAGTCAAGACTCCTCGAACTTCGATTCCAGCCTGACTTGTTGAGGTAGGTCCCCTTGTGGGAGCTTCATGGTGCCTGTTTGTTTCATTAAACCAAAAATCGTTTTTCGAGTATGGTTGGATTACCCCAAAATGTTGCAAATACTATATGGCGCCATGACCCTACCAAGTGGAAGCCGTGCCCCAGTCGTTCGCGAATCTCCGATGAGATAAGACGTCTTTCGGCTATTCGTAAAGTAAACAAAAATAAGAATTCATTGCACAAATATAAACAGTTGCGCTTTTGTTAGTCGACTCAGTAGCCCAGCGGTTAACGGCGCCAGTCAGCAAATCGTGGGATACCGGTTCGAATCTCGGTTGAGACTTAGAGCGTTAATTTTTTTTTGTTTGGTTTTTTTTTTCCCCTCAAATTGTGTACACATAATATTGTCGAAATCAACAAGCAATAGGAAAACAACAAAAAAAAAAAAAAAAGAAACCAAAACCAAGTGATGGATGGTGGAGAGCGCCCCGCTCTTCACATAACCGTGGCGAAAGCCAGCAAAAGGAGGAAGAGGTTGAATACCCCTCCTAATCTGTCAAAAAAAAAAATAAGTGCTGTTTCCACAGCTGAAGACGATAAAGAGGAGGGGGGCTCCAACAGCTTCGCCTCTCTGGCGTCATCTGAGTCGGAAGACGAAGATGACGAAATTAACAAGATAAAAAGCAGCAGACAAAAGCTGGAGCAAGACGTGCTTGCTATTAAACAGAGGCAAACTGCACGAAGGCAGAGGGAGCAATCAGAAGTAGAGAGCTCCCTAAAACAACAACAACAAGAGCAGAAACAGCAACTGCAGCAACAACAAAACCATCAGCAGCCGAAGAAACAACTGCAGCAAAAGCAAACGCCGGCAAGAACACCAACAACAACAAAAACAACAACAGCAGCAGCAGCAACAACAACAACAACAACAGCAGCAGCAGCAGCAGAAGAAGAAGAAAGAGAAGGTGCCTCCGATCAACACCTACAAAATGGAGGTAAATGCAACCAAGGACCTGTGTAAGTTGGTCATTGGTAATAATTTTAATATAAAGAGATTGGTAAACGATCGCCATGCCATCCACTGTAATACAGTGGAGGGCTACGCGAAAGTTAAAGAGCTCCTAAAAGAAACGACGACGGAGCACTACTCATACACACCGAAGTGTGAAAAGCGGCAATCGATGCTGCTGAAGGGGTTGGAACCGTCTTCTGATCCTGAGGAGATCCTGGCACTGCTCAAAGAGAAGGAGTGCGAAGGACTCAAGTTTGTGGGGGTAAAGCCATTTACCACAGCTAGAGCCAGGCGGGAGAAACGGAGTCTGCCGTTCTTCCTGGTGCAGCTCAGTCCCGAAAGCCGTCTGGATAGTCTAAGGAGTATCAATGTCCTAGACTACCAAGTGGTTCACTGGGAAAAACTAAAAAGGAGCGAAGGCGTTATACAATGCGTTCGCTGCCAGAGGTTCGGGCACGCCGCGTCGAACTGCCAAATGCAGCCTCGATGCGTGAAGTGCGCTAAGAACCACAGTTCCGAGGAGTGTGCTCTGGGTGTTGACGGAGCATCCGATAGATCGAAGCTCTCGTGCGTGTTATGTGGAAACGTGGGACACACCGCAAACTATCGGGGTTGTCCTAAGTTCGCTGACATTAAGAAAGCAAAACTGGCTCGGCAGCAGAAGGTGGAGGTCAAACGTTCACCTCTTGGATTTCAAACACCAGCCGTCACGTCCCAAATTTCCTACGCCCAAATGGCGTCAGGTAGGGGGGCTACGGTACAGCAAGCGACTGTTGCTTCTCCGGCGCCAATGCCGAGAACAACGGAAGCTGCACCTAACATGCTAGCCATCTTGCTCGCAATCCAAGGGCAGATGGCTCAGCTGCAAAAGCAGGTGCAAGAACAGGCCAAGCGGGTGGACCAGATTTACGCGCTGCTGCCGGGCCTAACGCAACACATGTCGTAATGGGTACGCACATGGTGGAGCAAACTTTGAAGGTCCTTGCGGTGAATGTTAATTCACTGATTAGGATCGAACGAAGAGCCGCGATGTTTAAATTGCTACAAGACCAAACTCCTGATGTGCTTTTCGCTAGCGAAACCAAGCTAACCGATAATCACAAACTGGAGTACAATAATTATATTGTTAGAAGAAGAAACCGGCCCAGATCCAGAGGTGGAGGTGGTGTCGCGATCTTCATTAAAGAAGGTATAAAATTTCACAGAGTGTACAAGGGAGTGTTGCGCAGGTTCCGGGTGTTGGAGGCAGTTGTCATTTACATTCCGCTTCGCAGTGGAAAGCGGCTGTACTTGGCCTCTGTTTATGCACCTGAGGCTTCACAATCCACCCTATTTATTACAGAGCTCGACACGCTTTTTCGACTTCTGAGGCTGGAATCGGGGGAGAATTATTTTATAATCGGCGGGGATTTCAACGCTAGACACAGAGATTGGGGAAATAATTTGCCAAATACTAGAGGGAACCTACTACTCGATTGGTGGGGTCAGCACGATGTCATGTACAGACTCGGTCTTAAAGCGACGGATAATCCCAGAGGCGGGTCTTATTTGGATGTACTGCTGTACGACGAACGTATACGACTGACAGGTACGAATTTACAAACGCTAAACTGTCTGCGCACATTCGTGTATGACAGCGACCATTGCGGTTTTAGCACCGAAATTACAGTTAGCAACGAAATTGCGGAATGGGAGGAGTTTGTCCAAAGATATTCTTACAACTACAGTAAGACTCGATGGACGCGCTTCTCCGCAACCTTGACTAGAGCGCTCTCCTCGAACACGCGCCACCCACCGTCCAATAGGAATTTGTCAAACGAGGAGATCGACAATTACCTAAAACAGATGGACGAGACAATTAAACAAACTATGGACACTACAATACCGCGGAATCGACGTACAACTAACGAAGACCTGTTCCGCAATCCTACTATTGACGCACTGCACCGACAGAAAAGTAGACTTCTGTCAAGACTCAAAAACTTGTACAGACAGTTAACTGACAGACAAGACCCGGAGATTAGGACGCTGAAGTCGTCGATTAAAAATGTGCAAAAGTTAATAAAAGAAAATTACAGAATTGCTGTAAGCTCCTATTGGAACAACAAGGTTCGGGCTGTAAATACCAGCAACCCGAATATGTTTCCGCAAATCAATAAACTATTTCGGAGAAAAAAACAAAACGACCTTCAGTGTCTTAAAATAGCCCGGACAACAGAAAACAAACGGTTACTGACAATAGCAGGTATTGATCCAAATGAAGCCGCTGACGATGACGACTTCTTTGTGATCGAGGATCCGCAGGAGAAGGTTGAGACCATAGGGGCGACTTTCCAGGAAGTATACAAGGCCATTGGTACCATTGGCCCTAATTGCGACCTGGACAGTCGCGTCTTGGTACACGACTTCTGCATTCGAAATGAAATAGGGAACTGGCGATCCGAGGGCTCTGGTTTCACCCGGTTTAGCGACGAAAATATGGCAAATAACGTCATTGCCAGAGAAGGTGACCTACCCCCGTTCATTTCGAAGGAAGAACTCCATGAGATCTTCGACACAATCAGGGCTAAGAAATCAGTGGGGACCGATGGTATTCCAAACATCGTGCTTCGACATCTTCCTCTAGAAGCGGTGGACATTTACACCACCCTGTTTAATAATGCAATGAATAATGCACATTATCCAGCGCATTGGAAAACGGCGGTGGTTCAACCTATCCCCAAAAAGGGAAAGGATATATCCAATCCGGCGAATCTCCGGTCGATAAGTCTCCTTCCGAATATCAGTAAGGTTTTTGAAAAAGTAATCAATAGAGCTCTGTCTAGGTGGGTTGAGGACAAACATATAGTTCCGGATAACCAATTCGGTTTTAAGGCGGGACATGATATCTCACATGACGCGTCTAAACTGGTGTCCGATATCCAATGGAACAAAGGCAAGAAACAGTGCACTGGTGCCTGCCTTGTTGACTTGGAGAAGGCCTTCGACACCGTATGGTTAGAGGGTCTTTTCTATAAGCTGACTAGGCTGGGGATCAGCAAACCTCTCTTGTACATTCTTTATAATATGCTAACCAACAGACAGTTCATCGTGAAAAATGGCGATGTGACTTCTGTTGGAATATTTCAAACTAAAAATGGTCTTCAGCAAGGCGCGGTCAATTCGCCGATCCTATTTAACATTTATACAAGCGACTTGATAGGTTCACTTCCCCATACTATTGCGTACGCAGACGATTTGATAGCGTACAGAACTGGTCCAAAAATCGAGGTCATTAATACTCTCTTGCAGCGTGACTTCGATAAGATAAGACGATTTTGCGATGACTGGAAGTTGAAAATCAACTTTCAGAAGTCGGAAACCATTCTCTTTAGGACGCCGTTGTCTGGAGCCTCTAGGGATACCAGAAAAAATTGGCGAAAGTTCTCAATCATTGGACAGCACGGACAGCCTCTTGCCTGTCGAAATGTAGTCAGATACCTTGGGATCTGGCTAGATCAGTTTCTGTATTTTGGCAAAAATATAGATGCTGCTCTGGCCAGAGCTAAAGGTGCTTTTGCCCTTACAAAGAGACTGTTTTATAGCAGCCGACTCGATGTGAGGGTAAAGGTAATCTGCTACATGGCCCTTATCAGGCCCATGCTGGTATTTGGTTGTCCCGTGTGGTTCAATGTACGAGCAAGCTTAATGGAAAAGATTCGGGTGTTTGTGAGGGCTTGCCTTAGGGCTTGTCTTCGCTTGTACAGAACACCAGAGTCGGAGTACAAGAAATTTTATCCTAATGAGGTCCTTTACAACAGGGCGAACCTAATACGAGTGGACAACTTCGTAATTAAGCTGACTCGAAGGCACATTGCAAGAGCAATGACCTCGACGAATAACCTGATATCTGGGGCTTACTACCCCAATTACCTTTACCACGAGAGTGTGCGCTTTGACGGCTTCGTTCCACCGGAAGCATTCCTCTACCTAGATCAGAAAGGGTTGATCCAGGATATATCAGCGGTCCCGTTAGTCTTCCATGTCGCTCGGACAGCTGGGGACAGGCGACTCAACTACAGCAGAGACGTCGCACACGGCAGTGTGGATCGCCTCAGGTTCAGTAGGGCGGTGGGGAACCGCGATAAGAGGGATGTCGTTCGGCAGCACCATCATTTCTGTTGGTTGAATGATGGAGAAGATGTTTCATCGTCGTTTCCGTCAATTACGGACCAGCCTCACTAATGAGGCAGAGCTGACCAATTTATTTGCTCAGTAAATAGCGATGGCCAGCTTACATAGGTTTAGGTTAGCATTTAAGTAATATATACATGTGTTAGTGTATATAAAGGTATATACTAACATATGTATATTATTGTGTATAATGTCTAAGTGTGTTTATGTGTATTTTGTGTATGTAGGTTAAGTAGACTAAGGTTGATTTTAAGTTAGATATTAAGTTTTTATAAAAAATAAAAAATTGTCCATATGCTAAGTTTTTGTAATCAATTTTTTTTCTTAGCCCTAAGTATATAAAATAAATATTTCCAAATAAAATGTAAATGAAGTCGAAAGACATAGATATAAGAATTTAGAGTAGCTTAGAGTGCCTGTGTGGGGCCAGTAAGTTAGTATAAGGTTGTTAAGTAATTTTAAGCTAGCATTTAAGCATTTTTTGTTAGTATGTAAGAGTTATTGATTAGAAAATAAAATGCGTTTAAAACTAAACTGGAAGCCGTGCCTACACAATGAACTCGCATTGGTATTGATCTGAATGGGGTTTCTCCAGGATGATCTCAAGCTCGTGAATGGGTATTATTCTCCATTCAATTGAATCCATTGACCCACTTATTAATCCAATGTGTGATAGCATACCGTGGGTTTAAGCTTTTCATGGCAGGTTTCCATGTAAAACAAGTGACAAATCTGTAGTATTAATCTAAGTAAAGTAAGTAAACTTTTCTTTATCATTTTTAAAAATCAGAGATGTAGCTTGTGTAACAGCAAATATATCCAAACATCTGTAACAAAAATCAATCTTTACAATATGCCAAAAGCCACATGACTTAGAATGTGCAACAAATATAAGTTAGGATTCTATTTCAGACGGCAACAAAACGTACTCCTATGATTTACGAGTACGTCCTAACTATATAAGAGAGGAGCTCTCCTCTATTGGTCTGGGGTGGAGTTTCCTGCTATAATGCATACAACTGGGTAATGCAGAATACATACAAATACAGGAAATATCTATAAGAGTGGCTTAGAGATAGCTTAGCGATTCTCTACCAGAGAGTGCACTTTTGCAGGTGTAAATGAATCTTATGAGTTACTTCTGGATTTCCTTTACTCCAGAAATCTCTACTTTGCTTTTCACAGACCCAATGAACCAAATCCATCAGTGAGATACTTCAAATAAAGGAATAGTACTACGGGAAATTCTTTGCAACGCTCATAGTGTAACTCAAGACGTAGATTCTTGATTTTACTATTTCCGTGTGCTCTTAAAAGGCTTGCCTTTTATTCTTTATCGTCATTTTCATCTTATGGTTCCACGACAACGTTTCTATATTTATGTGTAGCCCGCCTTTGAAAAGTTCACAAGAGGACGGTTATGGTTTGGCTTCTTCACTAAAATCTGCTTTTAAACTTCTTTTAGTATAATAAAAGTGTGCCGATCAATAAGTTTCCATTCTAGTGTCCCCTTAAGTGATAAGTTAAACATACACTACATAAACATATGACCTTTAGAGCATAGAATAAATAATAAACATCAATAATCAAATTAGCAAAAACCATTAAGTAAAATGAATTCTCATGGTGCCACCGTAACTCTCCGCTCAAGAAAGCAGGGAGCTTCATCAGTTCCGCTGCAGATACAGCAATTGGAAGACCAAATCAAATAAGCCCACCAACAACATCTAAGAGTGTACCGTCTTGCCCTTCAATAGTTGTGACTATTGCTGAGCTAGAAGAGCGTTTCAACAAGCACACAGAAGCCATCATTAATTGTTTTAAGGAAGAAATAAAGAACTTACGATGCGATATAATGGGCCAAATATCACTCATTGGGCAAAAGTGGGCTTCATACGAACAGTCCCTTACAGAATTTCAATCACGGGTGGATAAACTTGAGATGCACACAAATCAATCTACCTTCCCGGATGAAGAATTCGTTGATCTTATGAATAGATACAACGCATTGAAGTTCCGCAGCTGCATGAAGAAAATTCAAAATCGATTTTCAATTGTAAATGCTGTTTTATTTAGAGGTATACAAATTTAATATGAAATAAAAGACTTGAAGCTAATGTTAACGTCTATGATATTACAATAGCTTTATTTAATAGATAATTTTATGCCATTTGTGTTTAAATATGATATCAGGCATATGCGCGCCACGGCTAGCTTGAATGAAGAGCAATCGTGATTCTAATTTTCGACAGCCTTATTGAGCAACTGGCGCCGTATATCAGCAATAACACGGCGAATGTTGACTTAAAAATCGTCCCACGTCTCTGGTCTATCGGCATAGACTAGTGACTTCACATACCCCAAAAAAAGTAATCTAAAGGTCTGTGGTCACAGATCGTGGCCAGTTCACAGGTAGATTACCCGAAATTATGCGCTCAGCAAATGTTTCCCGCAATAAATTGATTCGGAAATTTTGCTTCATTAATTTTAATTTTGATGGGGCGATTTATTCGGCTTAATACAAGCTATAACTTATAAATTAAACTTAAACTAAAACTTAATTTTACGTAGCATACGGGAGATTGGTTCGTTCGCGCCATGGGAGGTGTGGTGGGTTGGTAGATAGAAAAGTCGAGATTACGAGGGTTAGTGTTGAGGAAAATGGAGTTGTGAAGGGACGCGCATTCAACGTGACCTGAAAGGAGTCGATGAATGAAGCGAAAGTCTGCTGCATCTCTGTGATCTTCAAGGGTGTTTAAGTTGATAAGGTTGAGACGGTTTTGATAGGGGGGCAGATTAAAAGGATCGTCCCAGGGCATACCTCGAAGAGCAAATAGAAGAAAACGGCGCTGAATGCCTTCAATTCTCGAGATATGAACACGATGATATGGGGACCATACTTGACTGGCGTACTCCAGGAGGGGGCCGTGGTGTAGTGGTAGTAGCAAATGCTTCTCACTCGGAGGGTTCAGGTTCGAATCCTGCCCATGGCAAGTCAGTTTTTCATTGTATAATTGGAACTCAGACAGAAAAATTCTGCGTGTGAAGGCATAACACTGACACGTAGATTTGGTTGTTGTAGAGTTTCAATCTCAGAAATTAAAAATACTGTGATATACCTCGAATCACTCTGAGTGAAGAAAAACTCTCCGTCCTATTCGGACTCCCACCCCTGGAGAGCAAACATAGAAACCAAACACACCTGAGTTTCAAACCACTACAAAAACAATTTTCCTTTCTCCTCCTTCTATCTTTCCGCCCGCTCCCTGGCAACAGTAAAAGGGTATCTAACCCCTTAGGCGCGCGTAAATTATAAAAAAAAAAACAAAGATAATATAGAGGGACCTGGTCACGTATGGGTTGGTGAATTCTTTGGACCACCGTTTTACAAAACCTAGTGCAGAGTTGGCTTTGAGGATTATCTCATCCATATGTAAACGGAAGTTGAGCTCGCTATCACACAAAATGCCGAGGTCGCGAAGAGATTGTACGGAGGAGATAGGTTGGTTATGGAGAAGATAGACTCGGGGAGGAGATTGGTTCCGCTTATGTGAGAAGGTGATGGAATGGCATTTGGCGATATTAAGTTCTAAAGAATTTTTGAGGCACCAGATCGAAAAACTATCAAGATCTTGTTGAAGGAGGAAAGAGTCATGGGGAGAGGAAATGGTTTTGAAAAATTTGGTATCGTCGGCGCAAAGGGAGACAAACGAGTGTTTGATGATCATATCGAGATCATTTATGGTTAATATAAAAAGAAGGGGACCGAGATGGCTGCCTTGTAGAACTCCAGAGGTGGCCAAAAATGGAGCCGAGTGCGCTGACCTAAAATGAACACTGTAAAAACGGTTTTCGAGGTAAGAGGATATCCATTTTAACAGTATGGGTTCAAAGCCGAGGACAGGCAATTTGAAGATGATTAATCGATGAGAGATTTTATCGAAGACTTTGCTAAAATCGGTTGCAACAACATCGACTTCGTTGCCATTTTCTAGGGCAGAGAGGGCAAAGGATACGAATTCAACGAGATTTGTGGTGGTTGACCTACCCTTTAGGAAGCCATGTTGTCTAGGAAAATAAGTGATTTGCAGATTTGCAATGGAAGCTTACAGCTTCATACA
Source organism: Volucella bombylans (assembly GCA_949129095.1). NCBI lineage: Eukaryota > Metazoa > Arthropoda > Insecta > Diptera > Syrphidae > Volucella > Volucella bombylans. The sequence goes on from OX422144.1 coordinate 27,880,621, forward strand.
AGATACTTTCGAAGAGTTTGGGTATATGGGAGTGTTTAGTGATGGGACGATAGTTGGTTATTTCATTCTTTGATCCTTTCTTGTGGATCGGGGTTATGAAGGAGGTTTTCCAAGCTTGAGGAAATTCTCCTTGTGAAAGGGCAAGAGATTAGAAAGGGCAAGGGAAAGAGATGAAGAAAATTTTTTAAGAAATATGGCAGGGAGGCCATCTGGGCCGGGTGTGAATTCATCATTGAGTTGGTGTAATTTATATTCGATATAAGACGGGTCCAAAATATGAGAGAGTACTGGGCCATTGGAGATTGGCAATGGTGCGTGGATCGGTTGATGACCTGTTGTTGAAAGAGAGGGAAGGAGGGTAACCATCGGACTTTCTTTTGTAGCTAACAAATTGGAAAAAGGACTTAGGGTCGTTTATAAGGTTGAGTTGCGCAATGGTAAGGTAGCACTGATAAAGAGAATCGTAAAGTTCGTTGAAATGAAGATAAGCACCAAGATAGTTGGACTAGTAGAGGGCTAGTAGATGAATGTAAAGGGAAAAAGAATTAAATATTTCTTTATAAAAAATGGATAATGCATCATTTATACTCGTACTTAGGTAGTGAAAGTTAAAGAGGGATCTGCTGAGATATTTACTGATTTTGTGAAAGTTTGCTTTATGGGGGGGTAGTTATCGATTATAGAGAGAGATAGGGGGCAAAATGAGACTGAGGAGTTAATTGGATCTGTTGTGAAAATAAGGTCTAATAGCCAGCCCATATAATTGGATATACCAATCTAAGAAAGGACATTCTTTAGCTGGGTTGGAATTTGAGCCGATGAAAAATGATTGATCATCTGATGGAGTCCACTGTAGCTGAGGAAGATTAAAGTCTCCGAAAATAAGGATATCATCAATAGGGTCTGACAGGTCAATTAATTGGTCGATCGCATCAATAACAAATTGGTAAGATTCGATAGGTTGAGCTGGTAGCAACATATAACGTAAAGGGACTTGAGAGAGAGTGATATTTTTATTGCGACAAAGTCGGCTTTAGAGGATGACGAAATTGTAAAGGGAGAAGAGTTAAGGCTGTTGTCGATCGCCAGTAGGACGCTTCGATAGGGGGAATCTTCATTTGTGCGGGTAGGGTCGTCGTCGCGAGTAGGGGGAACAATTCCTGGTTCTTTATGTCGGGAATCAAATTGGTTTCGGTTAAGGCGTAAATATCAAAGGGAAGAGCATGCAATTGAAATAAGACAGCATTGGTTTTAGAGCGAAGACGTCTATCATTCTGGTAGTAAAATGTAAGAGGGATGTTGTGGGGTGGAGGTGTGAGGCTGGATGGTTTAAGGGCTGGCAAGGGATGCACGTTATAGACGAAAAAATTTGTCGTGGTCGGCTCGGCTTCGTTGTAGGTGTGAGACTTGTTTAGAATGAACGTAGTTGCCGAATGCAGCAAGGTCGTCTGCTACTTTCTGAGGGGACATGTTAAAAATCTCATGGTACCTGACATAAAGGTTCCTGAGACTGATAGGGTCGGTAGGGAGGCCTTCCTGCTGGATGGAAACCATGACGCTGGTTTTGGTTTTCCCTTCGTAGCAGACCGAGTCCGATATGTCATGTAGATAGGCAAGAAAGAGACGAATGTTTTCATATATCTTTCTTTCTCTAAGCCTAAAGAGTGCATATCGACTTTCTGTAGTGCCATTGGTTTGCTGTGTTATTTTAACAGTGGGGGGAAAAGGGGATCAAGAATGGGAGCAGTGGAGGAGGGAAATGGAGATAAATGTAGGGTTTAGGGTATGGGAGTTAATAAAATTAGGGTAATTAGCTCCAGTTTTAAGGTCGAAGTTAGGAAATGAGTTGCTAGCTGGGTTTGGTGGCGTAGAAGGTTGAGAAGGGATAATATGGGTGGTTGGGGCTAAGTTGAAAGAGACGCGTTGGAGCGGGGGTTTTTGTAGAACGGGGCGAGTTAGGGGATTACATATCCATTTACCATATCCATTTAACCAAAAATCCGCCTCATCGGAGAACAAAATTTTGCGTTGGAAAAGCTGAATCATGTTTTCGGCCCATTCACCGAATCTACGACACGTATAATGATCAGGCGGTTTCAACTCTCGCACTAACTGGATCTTATAAGCTTTTAAGCCAATATCTTTCCGTAAAATCTTCCACAATGTGGATGGCATAGCTCCAAATGCTGTGCACGATGGCGAATCGACTCATTAGGTTTCTCCTCAACACTGCCCTCCATAACGGCAATAATGTTTGTTATCTTTGGGGATGCGTATTATCCACTAGAGCAGGGATTCCCATAGTGGTCGATATCGACCCCTCGGGGTCGAAATCCGTTTCCCAGGGGTCAACATAAACGAAAACTAATTTTGTAGGTCGACGGGGTCTAAAAATCGACCCCTATTAATTAACACAAATTCTTCTTTGAAACGTGTTACGTGTACCAACATGTTATAAGAATGACTAATATTTTAGTAGGAAGCATAATTGTTGTACTTTTAAAAAACTCAACAAGTCGATAAGCGTGCACAAGTTCGAACAAGATAAAAAACTCGGCAAGTCAATATGCGTGGACAAGTTCGTGCAAGATAATGTATTTTACTATATACATAACAAGCTTGCACTTAGGTTGAAAGTTCATTTGCGCTTTGAAATTCGTTGGAATTTGAATATCAATGATAATACACTCATCTACTAATTTACTTCAAGAGATTACAAAGTGATTACATAGCTAAATAAAGTGATTGCAGTTTATGAAAAAGTAACAGGGTAAGTACTAAAAAAAACGTTTTAGTATTTTTCTAAGTATTTTTTGAAATTACTTTAGAAAAGTTGTTACCTAAAATTATAAATGTTCAGTTTTATGATGGCTGACACGAAAAAAAAATGCAGACAATGCAGTTTGGACTACTTGAAGTTTGGATTTATTTTATCTCTATCATTATTATGTAGTATCACTTATCAAGAGTACATGCTGACCAAAAAAGTGAGCCAATGTCCTTATTTCAAGCACTTAAAGAAAAACTTAAAGAAAAACATCCATAAGATCGATGTTTTCATCATCATCTATGAAAGACTTCAATGGTTTACGAGCGTCCTATAATATATCTTAACTAATAGCGTGATTCACAGACAGCATTTAGGAGCAAAAAATCTGAGTCCTGGATTGCATCAGTCTTTACAATTTGTTATAAATGCTGTCAACTAGATTCGAAGCAGTTCTTTGAACTCTCTGCTATTTGTTCGGCTATTGAGGAAAACGACGAAGTCATACCTAGTCTAAAAACATTTTGACAAAACCAAGAAACCGTTTGAAAATCAACGAACATGGAGATTTAAGGCTGCACCTCACCAATATTGAACCAGATTTAGCTAGATTGGAGGAAAGTCATCAGGTTCATCCATCACACTGAATTTTTTATACATTTTTTTTTACTTTACTATTTTAATGTTTTTTCTTAAAAAAAACAGTATTTTTACTTAATTTGTATTAATAATTATAATATTCTTTGTAAACAAAAAAGAGGTTTTAGTATGTGTCATTTGAATGTTCAAAGTCTAAATAACAGAATAGACAAGTTGTGTTTAATATTTGACTATAATATGGTCGATGTTATTTGTCTGTCAGAAACTTGGCTGCATCCTAATATTAATGACGACCTCTTTAAAATTAGTAATTACCATAAACCTAAGCGTGCTGATAGACATAATAATGTAGGAGGAGAGTTGCAATATTTATTAAAAAATGTTATGGAATTATCGTTTTAAAGAAATCTAATCCGAACGAGTTACTAGAATATATATTTACTGAAATAACACTTGGTTCTGAAAAACTACTTATAGGGTGTATATATTGTATATGGCTCCTAACATAGCCCTATATATACGAGTATATATGAGAGATCATTTCACTTGTGAAGATTGGACCTTGAATATATTAGAGTAGAGTCTTTTAATATTTATTTTACAAATAGTACTCAACCAACTCACTTCATGCCTAACAAAAAGCCTTCGCTTTTAGATGTATTCTTGGTTTCTAATATTGATTCGGTAATGCTTTATGATCAAATTCTTGCTTCAGCATTTTCACATCACGACATAATTTTCTATAAAATTAATGCTTTTCCTTCTTGTGCAAAAGAAAATCCAATAAAATCATACAATTTTTCCAAAGTTAATTTAGAAGCACTGTTTAACGATAGCCGAAATCTGGACTGGTTGCCGATATATACAACAAGCAATGTCAATATTCGGGTGGAACATGTTCAAAATTGTATTTTATTTTTATTTCATAAACATGTACCCTTAAAATACAGAAGAAAAACTAATAGAGCCAACATCCCATGGTTAACTTCGGAATTTTTCTGCCTTATAAAAAAAACGCAATCTTCATTACTCTAGATAGAGAAGACATAAATTCTCAGCTATTTATAAAGAAATATGCCATTGTAAAAAACGTGGTATCCTTTCTAATACGATCAAACAAAAAGATCTTTCATCAAGATAAATTCAACCCGAGGGACTGGAGTTCCAAATTCTGAAGTAATATTTGCGATGTCGGGCTTTCTGTAAAAGATGCACTTCCCAACAATATCGACCTTAATGAACTAAATAGGAAGTTTGTTCAAAGCAATCACAGTATTTTTAATCAACAGAACATTTCAGTCTCCTTCGACAACCAACGAGAAGATACTTTTTCACTCTCTGGAATTTAGGATATATGTGTAGGTCAAACAATCTTAAAGATCAAGTCAAAAGCTTTTGATGGTGTATAAACGACTTTCATATAAATTCTTCTTCCCGCTATAACTCATATATTTAATACTATACTAACAACGCCCGTATTTCACAATGAGTGGAAAGTTGCCGAAATTCTTCCATTACCAAAATCTAATAGTAGTTATTATCGACCCATTTCAATCCTTCCATTTCTGAGCAAAGTTTTCGAAGCAATAATAACAAATGAAATTAAGTCTTACCCGAATAGGAAAAATCTTGCCACAAAGTTCCAGTCGGGCTTTCGTGTAAAACATAGCTGCACTACCGCTTTAATAAAAGTGTGCGAAGATATACGTGCCGGACTGGATTGTGATGGGTTGAGCCTTATTGTTGTTAGACTTCTCAAAGGCGTTTGACAGTGTGAATCACTCTATACTATTAAAGAATTCTTATTTGAAAGTTCCGTGCGCAAATTAATAGCCTCATATTTATCTGCCCGGCAACAATATGTGTCTTATGGCACCAAACACTCCTCACTTCCCCTAGTCCTATTGGGTGCCCCTCAAGGTTTCATACTAGGCCCTCTCCTTTTTTGTGCTTTATAAATTATATAGCCGAATGTTTCATGATCTCCGCACACCACGTATATGCCGACGATGTACAAATATATTCCTTGTTTCCGAAATCCCATTAAAATTAATGATGAATTAAAATATTAATGATGATCTTAAGCGAATCCATGTTTGGTCAATAAAAAATGATCTTAGTCTCAATCCATCTAAGTCAAAAGCCTGCTCATTAATAAAAGTAAATAAACCTACGATTTCGACCCAATATTTCTTAACAACACTCCGATAGAGTATGTTGATAAGGTAAAAAATTTTCAAGTTTACTTCACTAGTACATTTACTTGGAATTTACACGTAACCAAGTAGTATCGAAAGTGTATGGAGCTCTTCGTGGTCTAAGCCGCACAAAAAACTACCTTCCGATTGCTGTTAAAATGAAATTGGTAAAATCTTTTATTTTGCTGATACTGCCTTACGGATGCGAAATATACGCATACTTGGACTATGCGTCGAAGAGAAAATAGTTGCGCAAGATACATCTTTGTTATTAAACGGTCAGTTTGCATTACGCACTTAGCTAAAAGAATAACCGGCTGCTCCTTAACAGCCTTATTAAATTTTAGAACCAAACTACTGCTTTACAAAATAATTACTACAAAAGAACCAGACTATTTATTTGATATGATCAAATTTGCGAATAACCAAAGGGCAGTGCAAATACCGAGATATAAGTATCTTACCACTAGTCGAAACTTTTTTATCCACGCGATTCATGTATGGAATTGTTTACCAGTGAATATCAAACGATCAAGCAACACAAAAATATTTACTTACTTACAAACTTACTGATGGAATTTTTATACCTTTATGTCCTTTTTCCACATCTTTTTCCTTCCCACATCGCCTATTTCTTATAGTTATTACTATTTTTTACTATTCTCGTTTTATTTAGTTTTGTAATTTATTTTTGCCTAGCTTGCGCAATTTAAAAGGATTCAATCTTACATTTACAAGCATTTTTGTGAATTAATAAATAAATAAAATAAATAAATAAATACGGGTTTTGTATTTTTCTTCGGAACATTAGTTCATGGTATTTTGGAGCTATTCTTGCAAATTTAACACCCAGAGTTGGCTTTTTTCTTGTTTAAGTCAAGTGCTGCTCTTGCCTATTAAATACATAGCGTATTTAATATAATAGGACCGTATGATTCGCGTGAGTTTAGTATATCTTCTCCCACAGAGTTTCTTGTTCCGAAAACGTTTCCTCCCTGGCATTCTTCGTATTCGTTACTTACACCGATGAGAAGCAATTCCAATCTGAATTCCCATTTAAAAGTTCATCAAAGCCCCACCAAAATATTTTGTGCTCACTGCCTATTTGCGAGGCGTAACAATACTACATGTTTCATGTTCAATTATCGGTTGGATTACTATTAGTTGATTCGGTTACGATCTTGTCTAGGAACTCCGCTGTCAAGATAATTACAGCTCCCTTCTTATTTTGTTCCATCCCAGAAGAATGCATTTTTTACGCTCTAGTTTGTAAGTTTAAGTCGCGGGACCCTCTTTCCGACATTTCGCCACTTGGGTTCTAGAATGCATATTATATCGATTATATTTATAATACGCTGCCGTAATGTTTTCTACTATAGTTTAACACTTTTGCTCGTCATTATGCTGACTTTTCAGCTTGCCATACGCGATTTATTTCTAAAAATCTTCATATACTCGTAGCATTGCCCGGAAACTGTCGAGTTCTGACACGAATATTCCATTTCGCTCGACGCTCGAGTATCACTTCTTTTGCGCAGAAGTGCCCGGAAGCTCATTATATGTTATTAACATGCGTTTACCATCACGATGTCGTACTTTTCTCGTACGACCCTTCATCCATGTGACATAGTAGGGTCTTCACGGCTCCAAAATATATCGCTTAGATGTCTTTTACAAAGTGTCCGATATACTAACGTTAACGGAGCGTGAGCCAATGATCCTTTGTCTGTTCTAAAACAGCAGACTACTCGTTTTCTATGTTTTCTATGACATAGAGGTTATGAAATAATTTCCCGCATTATATTTTATTCAAATTGTCGGTCCTTAACGACGCGCTAATTAACTGATAGTGTTGCATTCAACGATTTAATATTGACATTTACACAATTTTGTTATAAACTCTTTTGAAAAGAGTTCTCAGAACCTGAGCAAACGGACATATGGTATGTATTATACATTCATACTTGTATGCAATGAGGTAAGACGAATTTATGTTTGTTCTTAAGGGGTTACATACTTTTCTCCGCTATAAAACGGAGCGGTTTTCAAGATTTTTTTTCGCTACGATATTAAATTAATATAAAAAAGTAAAATATACATTGTGTAAAGTATTCCTTGACGAATACAAAACATTATTGACAATTGAAGAAAAACAATTATAAAGTATACATTTCGCCCATCTCCGGAAACCTCGGTACCAGGAATATCTCTGGTAGGTTTCATTTGAAACAAAAAAAAACCTGTTAAAGTAGATGGATAAAACTAGTCTTTATCATAGCCGTTTTCAAAAAATTTCATTTTTAACAAAATGGGAGCTTTTTGAACTCACGAGGCTATTTTTGACTAAAGAAACGAGTCACATTTTTATTTATAACAAATCTAAAAATTAACATATCAAAAAAATCCTAAGTAGGAGACTAGATAATGGTATTAAGAATATCCGTGCGAAATGGCATGCAAATCAGTCGAGTGGTTCAAGAGATATTTTTGGTACCGACTCAGAAAACACTGTTTTGCGAAAGCAAAACGGAAAATGTGCTCGAGTAGAGCCTTCTGGAATATTCTGAATTCTAATATTCTTATACAAGGTTTAAATCTATTGCTAAGCAGGTATAAATATTTGCGATGGCACAGACCCGTCATTAGAGAAGGTAGAAAGGCAGACCACGCACGCAGCTGCTCATGTCCCTAATGAGCGCTCCGCCCGGTCCGACGTCTAACGGTCATAACTTTCTTAAATTATTGGAATTTTTGAAAAATTCTTGCAGCATTTGAATTGCAAAAGAATATAGAATTTTTTCATGCAAAAAAAATCGATTTTTTTGAGCGGAGAAACGTATGTAACCCCTTAAAACAAATCGATTAAACTAATTTCTGTTTAGCTATCGATCTGTTCGCAAAGCCTCCACAAAAGAGCAATAAAATATTAGATATATACGAGTATGTACATATATACACATTGATTATTTAACCTAACATGGTACCCAATAAGAGACTTAATATGAGAATATCCCTTTGTATCTACCAGATTCCATTAAAATGTCGTAAAAATCATGCATACAAATCCAATGATACCAGGGTGACAATAAATTTTGGAATTTTATGTCGTCAGTTTAACGAATACTATTCGGTCAGCTTGATAAACTCCTTAATGTAGCGAAAAGAGGGTTGTGAACGAACAAACATTGTTACCAAACTGAATATCATTAAAATGGTGAATTGACAACGTAGTTAAATCATATGAGATGCTGTCTTTTTTAATTTATTTTGCCTTGAACATGTTTATACGAAGATACAAATTATTTTTCTAGCTAAACCTTTCATCATTTGTTTTTTTATAATAATACGATATGCGATATATGCGATACGAGATCTAAAATAAATTGGTAATTAGGATACATATACATATAATACACGGTAAACAAAGCTTTTAGGAAAACTTGATTACAGTTTTGTTTTTGGGAAACTCTCGTTTTCCAGATTTCCATTCTAAATGTAGATCTATAAACCCTGGAAAAAATGGTTCCGGACTTATAAAAATGGTATCTGCTTCAAGCGAATAGAAGATACTTTCAAACGTAACGTAACCACAGTGGGGTAAAGTGGCCCAAAAGCTGGCATTAATCAAATTACTAAATTGAGTATATCTATACATTTTTTCTTTTTTCGATCAAGTAATATCAACACTAGTAAAAAATGCAAATAATTTCTTTTTAGACTTATCTGATTCATCACAGCGCAGCTTAGTTGAAGCTTGATTTTTTCTCAGTTGACTCAGAAAAAAAAATTTGTGTTTTTTCTTCTTTGTAGGAAGCCTGAATTTTTGTTAATCTGCAAATAATTTTAAAATCTTGGTATGGAGCCTTCAACTTCGGGTATGTAACAATGTGTAAGCAACAAAACAAAACAAAATCTGCCAATTTTCGGAGGAAGCGCGCAACAAAGATTTTAAAAATTTCCGCGAGAACTTCTCAAGAAAATAAAGCGGTGAAAAATCGAATGAAGATGTATTTAATTTATTTTTACTGAGCTTGGATCCCATCATAACATCCAAGCAAAAATTGCATTAAAAAAATCCCAGTCTTTTCCCAAAGACACACCCATCTTGCTGAAACCCCCAAGTGTCCAGGAATCAAACCCTCTTCCTGAGTTAATGATGATAGTGATAATATCTAAGGATGTAATAACAATTTTTGGTTTTGTTTTGTATTTAATGGATAAATTTAATTAAATTTTTTATTTTATTTATAAGTATCAATAAATACCTATGAACAATTTAAAAAATGGTTTTACTAATTTGTTGTTCTTCGCGATAAGAGGGGGCGTAAAAGTGGGTACGGAAGGTAAGTGTTTTTAATAAAAATGAGATCTTCAATAAATCTTCTTAATGTTTTCAATATTGAAAAATAGGCACATTTCAGAAAAGTGGGCGTCTCGGGTGGGCGGGTATACAAATATTTTGGGACTGGTCTCAGAAGCTATCCTGAAAAATTTTAGGTTCTCAGCTGTAACGGCTGATTTGATACCACGTTTTAGGGCCTTCTGCCCCACTGGCGGCTGGGTGTATCCCATTTGGGCACTGATCGGCGTCAAGCTAGCGGTGTGCAGACCTGAAATTATGACTACACTTAATTGTGCTTCGTTTGCCTCCCGGTAGGTAGGCGCGGTACTGGTCTCGTCCACTCGGACGTGATCTGTCAAACTTATAAGCGTGACCGTTGAGCAAGAGAAAGTAAAATCAATATAATTTACTGTCACAAATGACTGAGCTTCAGAAGGAGGACGTATGCGTTCCCATCATGGAACCAACGGTGGCTTCACTAATTAGTATGACTTCATAGGTATTTGGAGCTGAGTTAGTAAGAATTTTCAGGACAAGTAAGAGTGCTGAAGTAGAGAGTGTATGATAGCAGTTGTACAGATTTTTGAAGTGTTGTACTTTGCACAGATTTTTCAAGTATGATCTTGAAAAAATCACATGACAGCCCGTTATCTTGTCGAAAATCTTTCTTGGCCTGCCATAAGCTAAATATATTTTCGATGGTGAGACAGGCCTTTAAACACATTGATTAGGACCTAACAGATTGTTGGTTTGCGATTTCAAGCATTCGGTTCGGTATTGAGCGATATTAAGAATATTAATTTATCAATAGTTAGCGCAGTTTAGAAGGTCGCCCTCTTTAGGAAGGGTCTTTTTGATTAAACTCCATTCACCGGCATACTTTCATCCAACCATATTTTACAGGTGAGTTCATTCATGCTTCTAATCAAGTTAATTCCAGTTGCTTCAAAGAATTCGCCGACTGCTAGTGCTGCCATAGTGGATATCATTATCTGGACCACTTTTTGGTCGGGTGGGCAAAGATGTTGCGACAATCGTCCATCCTGTCTGACCACGGAGTGTAGTTCTTCTAGGTCGTGGACAGTTGTAGATATCTTGTTAGAATAACGAATGTGAGCATTGCATGCACGATTTAGATATTTGGAAGCCTTATAAATGCTAAGACAATTTTCTGTTACATCGAAACGTGATTACTTCAACTTAACTTGTCAATACACGAAGTGACATTTGTAGAAATATTTGGCTATATGGATAAATTTAAGAAACATTTTTTATTTATAAATAAGAAACTATTTAATATTATTGATTTTGCTCATTTTAGATTTTATGTTATGAATTTTGAATTACGAGTTTAAAGTTTGTTTAAATAGAAAATAGTTTAAGCTCATTTGTGCAAGTAATGCGCCATTTGTAGATTTCTTTGGATAACATATAATTTCACATTTTATTCGTTTTTGCCACGTGGAAATTAATTTAGCTTAAGGATATAAACAAACAAAATATTGTAAGTGTAAGCATACGTATAATAAAAACTTTATTTTCATGTCAAAAGGATAAAGACTGGCACAAGTAATCAAATCACAATTGACGGTGCAATCAAAACTAAACTTCACCGCAAGGAAGATGACCAAATAATTCTTTTGGTGATACATCCCCTCCGAATTGAGCAACGTAGTTGTCATCATTTCAGTCTGATTCCTTATTCACCTCACAATCAGCAAATAATGGAATGGAAAGAAAGATCAAAAGCCCTAAACGGTATCATTAGCCGTAAGGAATTTTCGTGTCTCTACACACATATGTACATATGTATGCTGCATTTCAAGGACTTTTCAACTTTGACCGAAACACTCACACATGTGTATACTCGTACTCGTATATGCTATTTATGTCATCATCGATTGGTGTGTTCTATTAAATCGAAATCGAAGAGAATCTGATTAAAAGTTGTTGTACTGCTGAGTACGTGCTACTTGGACCAATTGGACAAAAGGTCGGTCAAATCGTTGGCCGCAAGGAGCAGCAGCAGAAGCTGAATAAAAGGAATCGGTTTAACATTACAGCAATGACGATCTCGTGGGATACTTTGTGCGATGAAATCAAAACTCTGAATTCCCGATTCATGAATACATATCGAGTACGCACAAACGATACTACTCGTAGTATCGCATTCGCTGGTATTGCCACTGTCTCTGCCACTGCTACTGCCACTGACATTGCCACCCAAACATAAATTTTGAATTCAATTCGAAAAACAATTTACTTAATTCCCCAAGCAGCTAAAAATGGCTCATAGGTTTCTTCGCGTTGCCTGTTTACGAGTAAATGAGAATTTCGCTCCTTACCCGACAATTACACGCACACGTTTGATTTTTTTTTTTTTTTTGACATAGCAGCGCAGTGTCTTCTGGGCCAATAGGGGCTGGGTGATGACTCTCAAACTGGAGAATGCTACATACTACCACTCGTACCCATAGTCGTTGTCCGGATCCATGGACCAGAATTTATTTTATCACTTTCAAATGCAAATCACTATCAGTGTAAGCTTAGCGGCACGGGGCTTCGCCCTTAAGGATGCTACGCCAGTAATATTTGTAAGTGAGACTTCTCTTAGCGTTGTACAGTTATCATCCTGGGCACGATTCGATGGTGTCACCACCTCAATGCAAATAAATCTCAATCTCATTATTTTGCCCTTTGGCGTTGAACCAAGGGTGTAGCGCATCAGCAGCAGTACCAACGTTAGAATATTGTTTGCTATTACCGTGTTCAGTAGCACAAAGTATTCGTATGTTCCGAAGAATCTGTACATCGTGGTTGCAACACTATATCTTCTGTGTGTGTGTATGTGTATGAGAAGGGACCTTTATTTAGAGAGGTGTTGAATTCTCTAATCAAATCATCAAACTTGGTGGTAATTTGCGAAGTAAGTACGTGTCTGGGAATACAATTCGCGATTATTGCAATCCTGTGATTGGTTTTCCGAAGGTATTCGATGTTTGTTGAAATTGTAGTCAACGTGGGACTTGCAACGTGTTGAAAATATCGAAATGCATAGATGAGTCTTCAGAATTTGGTTACACATTGCATGCAGCTTGCCCTGTTTGCAGCAAGAAATTGGTCTTCTTTTATGCAGTGTGTTGGTTGAAAACACATGTGTATTTTAAAGCTTATGATTTTTGTAACTCTGTCTCTCTAACTCAATTGAAAAATGTAAATGGAAAAATATTCCAACAGAATTAGATCAGAAGCGACTGCACATACACGCAGTAGCCCAAGTTGCGCTTAGAGTACAAGTAAAGAACCAACCCTTATAGTAAAGTACGAGTAATATCAGCAAAGCAATGGAGTCAGGCATACATAGAGCATTTTATTGTTTTATTCTAGGGTTTGTTAACCTTTACGGCTTAGAAATTGCTGTTTTACCTACGCCTGTGCAGATGGTATTGCAATTGTTGTTCCTAGAAGATAGTCCAGCAAACAAGTTCCTAGCAGATACTATTTACAAAAAGTCGGCTCAAAGTATGAAGTAGACTTACGGTCTCTTAAATTGCCGTCAAAAGTCACAGACTCGTAAAGCGCTCTATCTTAGATGAAGAAATGAGTCCAATCATAATGATGTTCAAGGTTGTGGCACGATATTTAAAATTTTGCTTTAAAAGCGATGTGTTGGTATGTTACTACCTGCAAGCGAACTAACTCTACTAAGGCATGAAAAACATTTGTTCTTGCAGACTTGCTAACCTTTTGTAAAGTCTGCCCAATATCCCTATCGTTGCTGTATAAATCATAGCACGTTAAAAAAGTTTTTAACATGATTGCCGCAATAAGGTGAATCAAAGACCCAAGTTAGGCTAAGATTGATTTCCAAATGTTCACTAATAATTACACATTCATTCGTTCAAAAATTATAATTTAAGCAATGAATGCGCCGTTCGTAAAAATTAGTAAAGTCTTCTCTCTGTCCACAAAATGACAAGAAAATCGAGCGAAGAAACTCGGACTTGATCCGCACCAGACGTATCGAAGTGCGTAGCGATATAGGTATGTACAACACTGCAGCATTTTATTACCGATTCTTTTCAGGTGATAATAAGACCACAATGCATCAAAGGAATACAATGAGTAACCCAAAGTAGTTTTGACCTTTTATTAGATGGTCCAAAAGTGGAGGAAAATATATTAGAGATTAAGATAAATCCGAACAAATTCCATGCTTTTAGTCTTTCAGTGTTTTTACAGAACTTAATATTGTTGGATCGGGGGTCGTTAAAATAGGCAGTCTTCTTTCCTTGGTTAATGGGACCATCAAAATCGATATATAGTGAAGCAGTCAAAAGCTATTTTGAATGTCATTCAAAACCTGGAAAGCTATGATTAAGTTACGACTGATTCACTCCTATCCGACAGAGGAAACCCGAAAAAAATTCAAACAAGCCAGGAATGACTACAACGCCTTTCTTAAGCGTGTGAAATTCCAATACGACCAAAAACTGAGGCAAAAAATACTACAATGTCTCAAAGGTAGTAAAAATTGTTGGTCGTTTGTCAAAAACATTAGAAATTCTGCCTCATTCTACACTTGAGAGCGTCGAATCTTCAATGGAACCAAACTACATTCGCACTTGTGTAGTAGCAAGAGTACTTAACATTCACAAATCCGCTGATCTCTCCTTCTTCTGAAGAGGTGTTCTTCTAAGCAAGCTTTTTCATCAGTCCTACTCTTTAGGACAGTTTCCGAGTAGATGGAAAATAGCATTTGTCCAGCCCGTCCAAAAAAAGGCGAATCTTAATCTCCCTCCTCCTACAGACCCATTGCACTTAAGTCTCTTCTTTCCAGGGTCATGGAAACGCTGATAAACCGTCAGTTCATGGAATATCTCGAAACACGAAAATTTCTCAACGACCGGCAATACGATTTTCGTAGCCACAGGTCCACTGGTGATTTGATGGTACGTCTCACCGAAAAGTGGAACCAAAGCATATATCAATTTGGCGATAGCAAGATAGTTGCAGTTGGTATTTCTAAGCCACTTGACAGAGTTTGGGATCAGTCTCGCGTACATTTGGGATCGAGGACTCTCTTTTTCCATGGATTAGAAACTACCTTTCGGAACGTTCAATTCAAGTTGTCTTGGATGATTTCAAGTCTAATATTCACAAAATAAATGCTGATGTACTCCAGGGTTCCGTTTTGTATCCGGCACTCTTTTTAATTTTCATGAATGATCTCTTGTCCGCAAGTTCCAATCCCATATTATCCTTTGCTGACGAAAGTACTCCCTGCTTCTCATATTCGTTGCCGAAATTTTCGTTGCAACGAAAACGTTGCGTCACAACTCAAAGAGTGCAGCGCACAAATATGTATATTTTTATAAGTAGAGTTATTAGGCCAAAACTAATATCAAACAAACAACTGTAACATACATGGGAAAAGATCAAGAATCGACAGATATCACTAGGTTCTTTATCACCTAGTGATATCTGTTGATTGGAGATGCGAAGATAATTCGATTGTGTAAATTACCATGCAATCAAATATTCTTATACTGTCAGGCGTACAGTTATGGAGTACAAAGACTAGTAAAACTAAGCAGATAAGGTGCATGTAATTTATATTATAACTAACGACTCTGAAATGTGTAAGGGGAAAACTTCGAGAAGTGAAGATAAATTACTCGCTATCAAGAGTAAATGCTTTGGTATTGCAAAGAAGAAAAAGCCCAAATACCTTTAGTCCTTCAAACGAATAAAGAAGTTCATCAATGAGAGGCAAGCACGCCCACTCATTTTGACAACATAAAGGACACTCGAACACGATTACAGTCTAAGAAAACAAGAAGAAGCGGAATTCTTGAAGTGAAATTCAAAAGAAATTAGCATCAGAGAAGCTGACTGTGGGAAGAAGAGCCAAACAAATGAACAACATATTATTAGAGAATTGACAATTCATGCTATATATTATTTAATTACACAACAAGGCGTATGGATGATACCCTAAATAAATCGACCAATTATATAAAATTAAGAGATAATGATCCAGGCGTTATTTATAAAAGGTCCGCAATCTAACTTTTTTTTTCAACTAGTGCTTATTTCGTGAATGGTAACACTTAGCTCATGTCTGATTTGACAGATAATTAGTTTTATCCTTCCGGTTAATAATGGAAAATAATTTCATTCAAATGGCTGCCTCGGCTGGCCATGCATTAGCCTACACGATCGGTCCAATTTTTAAGCACATCATAGATTGTGTGGAGCTGTATTTCACCAATGGCTTCACGAGTATTGTCCTTTAAAGCGTCAATTGTCTCTGGCTTGTCGGCGTAACACTTATCTTTTACGGCACCCCACAAATAATAGTCCAACGGTGTCAAATCGCAGCTCCGAGGTGGCCAAACGACATCAGCTCTGCGGCTGATAATGCGATTTTCAAAAACAGGGCGCAAAACATTGAGTGTAGCTTCGGCTGTGTGGCACGTAGCGCCGTCCTGTTAAAATTAAATAATGCCAATATCCTCCTCTTCAATTTTTGTGAACAAAAATTCGTTCAACATGGCCCGATAACGATCGCCATTGACTGTAACGGCCACTCCTTGCTCATTTTCGAAGAAAAATGGCACAATTATGCCTCTGGACCAAAATCCGCACCAAACAGTGACTCATTTTGGGTGTATCGGCTTTTCAATGTATGCGTGCGGGTTTTCTGTGCCCCAAATGCGACAATTTTGCTTGTTTACATACCCGCCAAGATCAAAATGAGCTTCATCTGAAAAGATGATTTTTTTGGCAAACATTCTGCAACATTACCATGATTTTCAAAGTAATGTCGCAATATTTCCCAGCGTTGCTCAAGCGTATACACAACCATATTCGTTCAGCGGAAGGACAAAACTAATTATCTGTCAAATCAGACATGAGCTAAGAGTTACCATTCACGAAATAAGCACTAGTAAAAAAAAAAAAAACTAGATGGCGGACCCTTTACTATTTAAACAAATATGTTTGATGCAACATTCTACATGTTTCACTCAAAAATGCCAAGAAATCGTCCGAAAGTTCGCAAATAAAAATTTTAACGAAAATAAGACTTACCCTGCAGGATACTACTTGCAGAAATAAATATAAATTATGCACATACTCAGAATCAGGGAATTTTTCACCATTGCTCTCCCCTTTCATCTCCTTAATAAACCTCTAAATTATACAAGCATTATCCCATAACAAATCCATTGGCCCTGAAAGTCATTTAGTATTCAGTGACACGCTCCTAGACAAATTTCTCAATAAAACTATGCTCAATAAATGTTAATCCATGCAATAAAATAAAACACAATGCATAACTGCAAATTACAACCACCAACGTTAGGTAACATCAAAACATTACAAACCTTGCCCCCCACAACCATTAAGAAGTGCGAACTTGTAGCAAAGCCACGACCACAGAAATTATTTCCAACCCTAGTTTAAGCCACACACACCCTATTATCAAGGCAAGTCGACTCATCCAACGACCAACATTAAGTAAGCAACGCTCCAAAACCAATTTATCTACCATAGTTTTGACATCAACGTATACAAAGTGTCAATAAAATCGGTCCAAATGTCCGCAAATTAATGAAGTCGGAAATCCCGCAAAATTTTCTTACATCTTCCTTCTTACGAGTGCCCTACGACTTACGAGTATCTTGCCGTTGGTCGTTTCGAACTGAAGAAATTACTATTCTCCGAGGCCAGGCACATAGTACCCGCACGCTATGAGTGTAAAAAGAATTACCATGAGGCAAGTCTCATTTTTATGCGGCCTGCCGTTGACATTATGTCAACAAGGACATTGCAATTCAGTCCATCCCGTCCAGTCTGAGTCAGAGGATACACCATCCGGCTATGGTGTCATTTTGGGTCTAACTTTTATGAAACCTTATATAAGATTTCACAAGGATAATTGCTGCAGGAAAATGGACTGGTCCAGTGACGATGAAGAACATACACAAGTTAGGAATATTGACACTGTACGAGTATGTTCAATAACAACCGAAAGGACACCAACATTAAAGTGCCAGAGAGCAGAGTGGATGAAATATGTGAGCACATAACGAGTACGGGTATCCTTGCCGATAATAAAAATAGTATTTTTATGGTAGAGAGTGCACTGCACATTCATAGCGAACGACCGACGACAACGATCCCGGGCTTACGATAGCAGAGGTGATATTAACTTCAAACGGATAAATTATTTATGGTCTCCTAGTCCAAATGGCTGTCCAACAGGTTTCAATTTTAATGTCGAAAAATGGAGAAATTGAAAATAGGGTTTGAAAGGCAAACACTCGTACGTTTCGAAAGATACGAGTACACTCGAAGGAGATGAGCTAACGTGCCAAGGGAAAAAAGTCGAATGCTTATGAATAAAGAACAGTCTGAGATGGTCCAAAGGGCTAAGTCCATCAGTAAGGTGTACTCTCATTATTTGGAACATTAAGTTGATTCAGATATTAACAAATATGAAAAATCGCCACAAATGATAAAATTCGAAGAACAAATATGACAAATTTGAAACAGGGCAATGAAAATGATACGCGTACGATACGCGTTTGCGCTATTAAATTTGTAGATGCATTTTTTTCTGGATTACATATCCTCGTATGTAATTTCTATTTCGTAATTTCTATTATATTCTGCAGATGATAAATTATCATTCAAAACATTAACATCAAGTTGATTCGGATGGTTGCAAATCTGATATTCACGAAATAATGAATCCAGAATTCCAAAACCTATTTAATTTTCAATCACGATCTCTTATTTGCTACCTTTATTCTAAAATATGACAGCAGACTTTCTTTTTCTTACAGTTGTCGCCGGACTCATGTTATTACCATTCGACTGAAGAACGGAGAACGGGGAACAATAAGAGGCGGACACCGGTTTTATTTTCGGCCTTATGCGCGTAACGCGGAACCTTAAACCAACCGGCAATCTTCTCGTGGGACCTTGACATGCACAACAACGTCGGTAGCTACGTAGCGAACAGCTTTCTTTGTTGAAAGGGAGGCAATTTGAAAGCCATGCAATCAGAAGAATTCCGTGTTTCGATTATATGTATGAACCTTTCGAAACCGGCACAGAGAAAAGTGATTTCGAAAGTAGAAATAAGATAAAAGAACGCACGGCTTCTTAAAAATGATTTGCAGCATCCTCCGTTGACACTCTTTTTAAGCGCGGAAATGAAAAACTCTAGAATTACATTACTATGCATGTCCCATAAGGATGCCATAATACAGTAATGTATCACGAAATGGACGAACCCACGGCAGATGCTGACGTTATGCTGAACACAATCACGGGAAAGGCTATGCCCGTGCTTTTAGGTAAATTCTGGGATGGAAAAGACCTATTATATCTTTTGTCTTAACAACGGCGTGCAGGTGGATGAAAGCAAAAGCGTGCTATCCCCTCTTTCGGCCGAGAATAATGACACTAAAATATACCAAAAAAAATATATGAGCATCGCGTGGTTAATGCTATCTATTTTCTTGACATCGAGAATACACAGAAGGTTATTATCCATTCCCTTTTTTACTCCGGTGATATAGTCAAGGCTCCTGGCAGAAGTGCTTTACCTAAAGCACATACAGAATTGTGGTGATTACAGGGAGTTTGAAGAAACCAGACGTCGTCATAAAACTGGACTTGGACCACAGCAGTCGAAGCCATTTGATGGGGCGCTTTCAATATAATTGTTGAATCACGAGAGAAATTTAAAGTCAATTCCCAAAAAGTAAGTCCTCTAGGTTATTATCAACTCGCAATGATCACAATAGCGCTGGTATGACCGGTCCCACAATTGTACAAAATAACGTAATGAGTTCTCTTAGTCACTCCAAAGCAAGTAAATGACACCAACTAGATTGGATCTTATATGAACTGTGAACTTCTGTGATCTGTCACCTCAGAGTATCTGTAGTCCACTATTCTAATAAGACTACGCGACGACAATGGAGATTTATACATAATCACCTCATGACAGCTCATGAATAGCGGCGCGATAAATATGACTAATTGTACATCACCGGATCCTGCTTCAAATGTGTTCTCGAGAGACTAGAAGAACAGACTAAAATAAATAAAATAATAGTCGAACGGCTTCTTAAGATCGAAGCTAATTTCTGCAATTAATTATGGCAAAGAAGCTCATTATACTTGCGTGGAATGTCTACGGGCTACAGAAATGGCTGATACTCACCTGGCGACAGAATCGTGCGTGGAACTAAAAGGTTACCGCGACTACCACGCCCATCATCCATCGGGAAACGCAAGAGGCAGGTCATCCCTATTCATAAAAGACTGCATTGAACATACTCTGGAAAAAATCGATCAAGGACTTCAATAACCAAGGTATTAATAACTACCTTGAAAGACTCACAGCGACAAAGGATACCAACTACTCCATATGGAGAGCCGTTAAAAGTGTTCGAAAGCCCCAAATACAGGTGTCGCCAATAAGAAGAAATCAGGATGACTGGGCGAAAGAAGATAAGGAAAAAGCTAATGTTTTCGCCGACCATCTTGCAGAAACGTTTAAACCATTCGACGGGGAAGTGCTTCCAGAGAATGTCAATACGCTAGACGTGACGACAAACTTTCCAGTAGAAAAGGCACACACTTAAGCCCAATAAAGCCCCGGGATATGACTTAATAACGGGAGAGATACTTAAAGCGTTGCCGAAAAAAGGTTTGCTAAAGCTGCTCTATCTTATAAATGCCAGCAATAGATTAGAGCATGGACCGCACCAGTGGAAAGTAGCCGAAGTTATTATGGTTCCGAAACCCGGTAAACCGCTGACTGAAGTCAAGTCATATAGACCAATATCGGTTCTCCCGATTACATCGAAGGTCTTCGAGCGAATCCTTCTTAATCGTCTTAAACCAATTACCGACACAAATTCCCTCTTGCCTGATCATCAATTTGGTTTTAGAAGCCAACACTCTACAGTTGACTAAGTGCATCGAATAACCGATGTAATTGAACGAGCAATCGAGTGTAAGTAGTTAGTCTGTTCAAGCGCATTCCTTGACGTTTCGCAAGCCTTTGATAAGGTATGGCACGAAGGCCTAAAATATAAACTTCGACAAGCCCTACCCCGGCAATTGTCTGGTATTTTAGGTTCATACCCGGAAGACCGACTCTTCCGTGTGAGACACGGAAACGAATATTCCACTTTTAAGATAATAAAGGCGGGGGTGCCGCAAGGAAGTGTACTTGGCCCTCTGCTATATTTGCTTTTTATCCGCGATACATCGCAAACGGACGACACTATCCTAGCCACATTTGCTGATGACACTGCCATTTTGGCAACGGCTAAAACAGTCGAAGAAGCAACTGACAAGTTGGCGAATCGCGCTTAATGAAAACAAGTCTGTCCACGTGAACTTCACTCTCAAGAAAATTGAGAATCCACCGGTGTTTATCAACGCAGTACTAATTCCTTACGCGAACGAGGCCAAATATCTCGGTATGACACTCGACGCTAAACTAAAATGGAGAGCACACGTTAAAAAAAAAACGCGAAGAGCTTGAAATCAAAGATAGTGATATTTACTGGCTTATTGGAAAGTATTCCAAGCTTAGCTTAGAGAACAAACTGCTGTTATACAAGCAAATGCTAAAACCGGTCAGGAGATATGGTGTACAACTTTGGGGTTGTACTAAAAATAGTAACATTAATGTATTACAGACATTCCAAAACAAAGTTCTTCGGGGTATTGTTAATGCGCCGTGGTACATTAGAAACGATGATATCCACAGAGACTTAGGAGTCGAAAACGTTCAGAACGTAATTAAAATGTTTGCGCGAAAACATAATAATCGATTAAAAGGTCATACGAATATTTCTGTTCAACAGATCCTCGACGAGACAAATTTATTTCGCCGTCTGAAAAGGACTAAGCCTCTTGATCTAGCGCGGTGATTAGCAGCGCGTAATTTTCTAAAGTACAGAGGAATTTTCAATGGAATATTGCCTGCAGGATATCTTATAAAAGCAAAATAAAATGCGATAAAAGAACTGCTTGTTGAGTGTGAACTCAGTCGTGGTTTGCATAAGGGAGGTGTTTTTTAGTGAGTAAGAATCTCACACTAATATAGCCTCCAGGCCTATAGTGTCTATGAAGATTTCTCACCTTCCCATAAAAAAAAAAAACTCATTGCGGAATCTGAAAGCAATTCCTTAATTCCTTTTCCCTCCAGCGTGCCAAAACTTTCGGAAAAAATGGTATGGTTTCTGGTTTTATATGTGTGCACCAAAAGTGAGGATCTGCCACAACACTAGATGGGAAAAGCTTCACCCTTGAAGGGCACAACAAACTCAAAATAAGTATTATATCTTCTGCATCCATTTTCGAGCAAACTATATTAGTTCTTTCGGTTGAGGATCTCCGTTCTATTCGTTATTGTTCAAGCATCTCCTCCATGAATTCGACAATTACCGACATTACATTTTTTTTCGCATGTAAGCATACATAAAGTACAATAAATACACAGTTTATTTAAAAAGTCGATTTTTCTTTTATTCAGAAGAAGAATACCTTTTATTCAGTTTTCAACATACATAGAACTCTGCCCTAGCTATATATATATAGATTTTTGAAGGATCGTAGAGTCTCTGGAAGACCGCAGAGAAATCTTCTTTCGGAATAATTCGCAACATAACCATAACTGAATAGTCTTCTCGTTTTCAAAATTTTCAGCATAACGGCTAGGTCCGTCGAGTACGGTGGGTGGTTGATTGACCTAGGGGGACGAATGCGCTGTGAACAATACTGCTGGAATCAAATAAAAGAAGTCAAGATATTCTGCATTTTTAATTTTAAGGAGCGATCTTAGACCGGCTTCCGTTGTTGTGATTACGTCATGTTGCGGTGTTTCGCGCTTTGTGGTGGAATCGTATTAGAAACACCACTATTCGTGTCCATAATAATTTTATTTAAGAAAAATGTCACCTAGATCAGCTAAGTCAATGAAATTTTGACTAACACTCTCACTCTGTGAGATGCAAATTTTTAATAATAGCAATGGTCCTAATAACTCTTTAAAAAATGTCCAAAATTTTAATCAGTTGCGAGGATCAATAAACAATTCAAATCAACTGAAGCGGCATAGTGATTCGGACGGCTAACATTTACTAAGTTTCAAAGGGTCAATCACTTAAGTCAGGAATGACAACCTCCAACCACCACTTCAGAAAACTAATTTTGTTCATATGAACACAATCCAATTATCTCGGCGAACAACATTTTTACCAGAAATCTAGCAAAATTCTGCAGGAAAACACGCTGAAGATGAAGCTTTTGAAGAAATCCATTTTTTATGGGCAAGTCCCTCCTGACATGTGTCAGTCGAACACTGGCAGGAAGGGAAATTAAACTACTCGTAGATACGGGCGCTTCTAAAAATTATATAAAAAATTTCAAAAGCTAAAAGGTATTAAGCTGATTCGTAAACCATTTTTCGTCAAATCAATTCATGGAATTAACCAGGTAACATTGAAATGTACTATTAATTTTTTGCTAGAAATGCTACGTTCTTCTTACTCCCAACTCTTGGCACTTTTGATGGTATCATTGGATTTGACCTTCTGAAAGAAATCGATAAAAAATTAAATCTTGTAAAAGGAATTTTGAAGTATAATGGAGGTGAAGAAATATTTTCATATTTCTATTGTAGGAATGTTAACAAATTGAGATTGAAAAGAAAAATGTCGACTTAGATTTAAATGAACAATTTTCGTTATTAATTTCACGACATTCGAAGGTTTTTGCTGACGAAAGGCACTTCCCTTTGACACAAGTGTTGTTGCCACTATACAAACCACCGATAGTGTACCGGTATATTCAAAAGCCTACCCCTGTCCCATGTCAGCAGCCGATTTTGTTAATAATGAAATTTCCGAGTTACTTCATAATGGTAAGCGGAAAATGCGTCTTATAATAGACTTTCGTAAATTGATCACCAAAACTATGAGCGACAAATACCCAATTCCAAATACTGCAGTTATTTGGCCAATCTCGGAAAAGCTTCTTTCTTTTCTACTTTGGATTTAAAGTCGGGATTTCACCAAATTAAGTTGTCAGAACGGTATAGGGAAAAAAACGGACTAGGGACAAAAAAGGGCATACGAACATGCCCAAATAAAATAACGGATATAATAGAGTATGCAGTTCCCAAGACACTTCGAAGTCTCCGGTCATTTCTCGGATTGTCGGGGTACTACAGGCGCTTTATACGAGACTATGCAACGCCTCTTACATCTGCGAGGAGAGAAAGGAAATGTGAGTGGAATCCGGTCAAAACACTTTAAAATCGAATTCATTGGGGAAGCATTGGATGCTTTCGATAAGATTAAACAAATTTTAGCTTCAGAGGATGTTCTTCTTTTGTACCCAGATTATGGGAAACCATTCGATTTGACAACCGACGCATCGTCACATACACTGGGTGCTGTTCTCTCTCAGGAAGGAAGATCAATAACAATGATATCACGAACGTTGTCTTCTACTGAGGAAAACTACGCTACGAATGAACGGGAACTCCTGGCGATAGTGTGGTCATTACAAAAGCTTCGTAATTATTTATATGGTGTAAGCCGTTTTAATATTTTTACTTTAACTTTTGTAATATCCGACAAAAATCCAAATGCAAAAATCAAAAGGTAGAGAGCTTTTGTGGAAAAGTTTTCGCAAAATTTTGTAGCCCGAGCTTTAACTAGACAATACCTAAATGCAGTATCAAAGTTTCACACCCATAGCGAGTTCTCTCTTACTCAAAGGATACTCAGCATTCAAAACCCATTAAATTATCACAGAAACCAAGTCATATTTAATAAAGGCCTTGAGCTTGTTAAAAATACTAAAATTATATTCAAATCATAACATTTGACACCTTGGATAATCTTCACTACATTCTGAAAGATATTTTCAACCCGAATGTTACAAATCCAATATATTGTGATCTTTCAATTTTGGTTCAGATTCAAAACAGCTTAGTCAACATGTTTCCTTCAGTAAAATTTCTGCATACAATAAATATGGTAACTGATATTTTAAATCCAACTGACCAAGCGGAAATCCTTGCAACAGAACAACATGTCTCCGAAAATAAGCAACAAATTCTCAAGGATTATTATTTTCCGAAAATTCAAAAAAGACTTAAGAAAATAGTTTCCAAGTGCAAATTTTGTCGTGAAGCAAAATATCAGAGGCATCTTCCAACGTCGTCGGTGTGTTGGCATAAACCAATGACTTAACGTAGTCCCACAGAAAATAGTCAAGCGGCGTTAAATAGAACGAACGAGGCGGCCAATCGACTGTCCCATTTCTAGAAATAAAACGCTCACCATACTCTTCAATAAATCGATTGTAGCGTGTGCTGTGTGGCTTGTGGCATCATCCTGTTGAAACCACATGTCGTCCAAGTCCATATCTTCCAATTCGGGCCAAAAATAATCGGTCATCGTGGCGCGATAACGCTGACCATTCACAGTAACATGACGATCGTTATAGTCGACGAAAAAATATGGCCCAATAACGCCGCCGGCATGCAAACCGCACCAAACAGTTATTATTTGTGGATGAAGTGGTGATTCATGAAGCACATGTGGATTTTCACCCGACCAATAACGCATATTTTGCTTATTGACGAAACCATTAAGCCAAAAATGAGCTTCGTCACTGAAGATAATTTTGCGATGAAATTCATCATCTTGGAGCATCTTCTCCAGAACCCAATCGGAGAACGTACGTCGTTTCAAATGGTCCATCGGCTTCAATTCTTGAGTCAGCTTGGTCCTTACGCAAAATACGCCATAATGTGGTCTGAGCGATGCCCAATTCTTGAGAACGCCGTGGAATTGACTGACTTGGATCGTTTGCTACGGACGCCTGAACGGCAGCGATATTTTTGACACTTCGACCAACCCGTTGTCTCACTGACACGGCAACATCACACAACGAATATGTAGACTCAAATTTTTGCACTAAACTTGTTATTGCCTGTCTACTAGGGCGAGAATTAAGACCGAAAATTGGAGTTAACGCTCTTAAAGTTGCAGTCACCGACTCCGAATTTCGGTGGAAAATTTTTATAATTTGCAGACGTTGCTCATTCGTGTACTTTACCATGATGATAATGTTGAGTTTACTGAATAAATTGACAGTGACAGTTTGATGATTAGTGTAAGAGTGCGTTCACAAATTAAATTCAAAGTTGTCATGTCCCTATTGGAAAACCCTTTACAACTCTCGGATCAGCTTCATCTAACTCCTTCTCTCTATCCTAGAGCTTATTGGAACCTTAAAGGTAAAGTTAACTCTAGGGGATCTTACGCGTGAATGAAGCAAAGTTCATCCTTATTTCATTCGATCATACTGTAATAACCGTTTAAAATGTGAACAGCGTCATCTATGGTATATTTGAAAAGAAGAAGACTTATCCATCAGAGAAATAATGGAAAATGTTTGACAACAGATAACGAATATTATGGCAAAATGTGAAATTTATGGACTGACTGGTACAGAAAGATCTTGAAAGATGTCAGGGAATATAAACACCAGATCGAACAGAGTTGTAG
Organism: Volucella bombylans; assembly: GCA_949129095.1. NCBI lineage: Eukaryota > Metazoa > Arthropoda > Insecta > Diptera > Syrphidae > Volucella > Volucella bombylans. The sequence goes on from OX422144.1 coordinate 27,907,156, forward strand.
TAAAAGTGGTTGATAAAAGGGATTGAATTGTAAATTGTATTTTTATTGAATAATTGTAAAATAAATATTTTACAATACTTACTTTATATGCTCCATGCCTCTTTATATCGTAAGTATGAAATATTTTGTGCAAAATGACTATATTCTTCACCGGATTATATTTTAGGCTTTACCCCAATATGCAGTACAATGATTTTGCCATCTGACATTGCTACTTTAACGATATATTTATTATGAATTTGTTTAGCTCCGGCGTTGCCGTGTGTTCTTATTGCTAAATGGACAATTGTTCTTGAATTAGTATATTTGACGGAAACGTTTTTTTTTTCTAAAAAACAATTAGGTGAGTGCTAACACTGGATCAGACCACCATATTTTCGTTTCGCTTACAGTGTTGTGCATATCAATAGCAACTAATGTTACTTATTTGAATCCTTTAGCTTCTAACATACTTTTACTGCTTTATTTAAAATTTTGCTCATCCGTTTCATTTACCAATGATTTCTGTTTAATACAACAATAGCGAAAATGATACACAAATTAACGGTACTTTAGAATCGAGCAATACAATTAGAATGATTGTTTTTCAGTTGTGCATAACAAAAGCAACTTTAGCGATTGTGATTTTGCTCAGCTGATTAACAGTAAATTACTGTCACATTTCATGTTTTGTGAGTTACTGGTGGTTTTTCAAACATTAGGAGCATTTGCAATTGTAGCTTGGAACATAGAAGTGTGTTTATTTTTAAGTGTATCATGGCTCGCGATAAATATCCCGAAAGCTTAAAACAAAAAATAATTGATGAGTTTGATGAGTGGATTTTCTCAAATTTCTTTGGCAAAAAAGTATAATATCAATAAGTTGCTCATATCGCTCTTAATTAAAAAGTATAAGGTCACAAAATCTATTAAAACCATTCATTTGGGCGGACCGAAAGGCGACAAAACGAATGGACAGAAAAATAATTTTGGCTCTAAAATAAGATCCATCGCAATCGGTAGTTAAACATCTAAATTTAGATGTAGACTCAAGTACCGTTCGCCAACGTGCTATAGAAACAGGTTTCAAAAGTTATAGGCCGGTTAGAAAACCATTGCTGACCAGGAAGCATTTAGAGAAAAGGCATGATATTTGTGTTCAAATATTGCTGATTGAATTTATAAATTTATTCATATTTTAGGTTGAGTTTTGCAAAAGCACACTTTCATTGGACTACTGACCAATGGAAATCAGTGCCATTTAGCGATGAATCGAAGTTTAACCTTTTTGCAAGCGATGGTATGACAACTGTTCGTGGGCGAAAGGGGGAACGACTAAAACCACAAAACTGCAAGGCCACTGTAAAACACGGAGGAGGTTCGGCAATGGTTTGGGCCTGCTTTTCTGGTTTTGGGCAAGGACCCTTACATGAGATTGAAGGGATAATGGATCGGTTTGCTTACAAGCAGATTTTAGAGTCAGTCATGTTGCCTTTTGCTCAGCGGAAAATGCCACCAGACTGGGTATTCCAACATGACAATGACCCTAAACACACGGCAAAGGTTGTAAAAGAGTGGCTGTCAGCAAATAGGGTTCAGGTATTGGATTGGCCTGCCCAATCACCTGACTTGAACTCAATCGAAAATCTGTTTGGCATCCTCAAGCGGCGAGTTGGTGGGCAGCGCTTTCCGAACAAAGCCGTCCTAGTTCAAGCACTAAAAGAAAGCTGGAGAAGCATTCCACAAAGTACTATTGATAATTTAATAGCTTCAATACCAAAAAGATGTGCCTCTGTTATACAAAACAAAGGCTATTTTACAAAATACTAATAAAAAAAACCATTTATCTACTTTCAATTTTGTAGTTGCTTTAGTTATGCACAGTGAAATTTTTTCATTATTATTTTTTGTACTTATTGAGTTGAAACAATTGAATTAAAAAAAGTTATTTTTCGTTATTTTTCATTAATCTGCATATTTATTTATATAAAAAAAAATTTAAGTGAAACTTCTAGTAAATAAAAAAAAGTTATAGTTAAAAAATGTTGAAGGGTGAAATGGTTGCTATTGATATGCACAACACTGTATATGCTTAACTGTGCGTCTAATTAGTCATATAACAGCCGTCAGATTCAATGTAACATACAGGTTCTTTGTGAAATGCCCTCATTTTAACTGTGGGAACAGATATTATTCCCATTACCTGCAAAAGAAATGTCAGAGGTCTCTTTTCTAGCTTCTTTTAGTCGATAAAATATCTGATGCTTTAAGACTCTTTAACAGTTACAAATTCCCCGGGATCGATACCACTGAAATTCTGAAGACAGGCTTCCGAGCATCTGGAAATATCATAGACGTTGAACACCTACCGAAAGCGTGGCTGTAAGGAATTTTCTAGTTATGGAGAGATAATGCTGCTTGCGTTTCCTCTGAAAGTGTACATAAGAGTGCTCTCGCAATACACGACGGAGTTGGTCTTAGACCATATTCTAAATATTAAAGCAATTCTCTTAGACTAAAAGTGGATCAATCTATTAATTCTCGCCGACTCTGCAGTTGCAGCACAGCTTTCGAAAATGAATTACTTGGGAGTTTTTCGGACGCTAAGGAATTTTCCCTCAGGACAATCCATGAGCAATACGTAGTTAATTCTGTGTTAAACGTAAAGGGATGGTGTTTGCGCGGTTGTCTATTCTCATGCATGTCATACTAATAAATCTTTCACATTCAGTCGCGCAGATCACCTGAAATATTAAGATTTCTCATTTATAGTAGATAATGTCATTGGCTGTTTTTGCGAGACCTGCAAGCCAAAGCCAGAAAATCAGTCTGGAAACGCAACATGAAAGGACAATGATTTAAAGATCTGTACCGAGCAGTGCTGAGATAGACAAAGTTATACGAGTAGGTGTCTATTGGAACACTCTGCTCGATTCGTCTATATATGCGCTCTGTATTGATAATAGCATATACTTGGTTTTCCCTTCGTTCCCTTCTTAACCAATCTTTCACTTACCAACGGAAGAGTGACAGCTTACAACTGTCTTTAAATACTTCGATTTAAACTGATCCCTAAATTAATCGCATGCTCACAACGAAAAAAATCTGCCTATCTAACTTGACTTAAACATCGTTTTGTGTTGAAAAGCTTAGGTTTGGGACCCTAGCCCAGTTACTAACTACTTTGGATAGTATAAGTAGATCAAAGATCATTTAAATTGATCTCGACTTGCGATCTTTGGCTTGTTCTAGACCAGTATCTGGGATACTGAGGCTAGAATAAAACTGGAATTAAGTCCAATCTTGTTCTACTTTTATTCGTAACTATTTCGGACGAGTTTTTGAATTTGAAATACATATGTTGAAGATATCGTATGTATGTACATATGCACCTTGTTTCTTTTTTTTCAGTTATTATTGAAAGCCTATAATAAAAGGAACAAGAGGAAATGTTTCACTGGCGCCTTAGATGTACTAGATGTATGGTTTCAACTTACAAGCTAATTAACTAGGAATAACTAGTAGTTGTCTAACCCAACGTAGTTTAATCTATTAAAAAAAACAAGGCGCCTCAAAAACGTACGCTAAGTAAACATGTTAAAAGTAAGTAAATAGTTAGTTTGATTATAAAAAGTTGCTCCAGTGAGTTCTTACATATGAAGGCTTTCTACTAATCAAAAAAAATCTCCAAGATTCAAATTTGTTTTAAAAATCACTTGAATATAGCAAAGTCAATTACTCGTATAAAGGCAACGAATACTCTCAACTAACAATCGTACATCAAAATTATTCGGAAAAGGAAAATCCAAATCTACATAAAACCAATCTAACAACTTATTTTTGAAACATCTTTAACCGGAAAGAACAGACCTTAAGCAATTTACAGTGCTGAATACCAAATGATACAAGCGAAACCAGAAGTAGCAAACTCATGATATGAGTCTGATACCAAAACCAGAAAGAAAACCTTACACGGAAAACCGAAAAGTTTTTCTCATGTTATTGCGGAGCGGGATGAAATTTTCCGGTACACGCCCCTAAGTGATGAAAGTCACGTACCGGGGCGGTGCCTTTCGGACCTATTGAAATGTACCACCACCTCTACCACCTATGCACAAGCACAATGTATGTACGAACGAGTATGTACCCAAATACCATCACTATTCGGATATCTGTCTGAGATATGCGATGGAATGTGGTTCTGTGTTTTCCGGTTTTCAGCCCGAACCAGAACCTCAGCCCGAATCCGAATCTGAAGCCGAAACCGAACGGAACCCAGAACCGCACTTGCGATGATGGTGTTGGACTGGGAAGGACTTTCACATTGCTAAGGACTCTCTGAAGAGAATTTTTATACATCACCTCGTTTCTCAAGCATCAACGTCACTGTACGAGTATTTGCCATGACAGTGGCATATGAGAAAGCAAAATCAACTTACGAAAACCCAGCATCTATACATGCAGGAAGTTATCTCATCGTATTCTATCTTAATGGTAGACCTTTTGAGACTTTCACAAGTGAACTAGAGTGGTGCGATGTGGTGGTGCCCAGGATGCCGATAAAAAACAAATGGAAGAGCCAAGAGAATTATAGTAAACTTCTAATATCTTGATTGGGTAGCAAATCTTCTTTTTCTGTTTTCATTTTTACGAGAGTGGGATGGGTATCCTTTTTTGTAGGGAGCAAAAAGCTATAGAGAATGCGCCAGTCTCGAATGGTCTCATGCTCATCTAGGTACAGTGTCCGGTGCTCACATTCTCTCTTTATCTCTTGGGCATACGCAAACACATGGATGCATGGTTGGACTGTCAATGAGGGAAGAATAATTACCTGCTGCATTCTGCATACGAGGATGTCCTTGAACATGTTTCCTTATACAAATACTATGAAGCATTAATTATGTTTATCTTCTTTTTTTCTTCTCTCTTTTGCAGTTAGCTAAACAGGTCCTCTGACACCAAAGCTGTCACAGAATTCACTTTGGTTATCTGTATCCTGTATCCTGTCGGGTAAAGTGCTTCCATCTTCTAGTGCAGCAGCATTAAACGATGTCTCAAGGTGCAGATAGAGTCTTCGGATACCTCTTAACATAGACATTTGCTGTAGTCAGGTTAAACTCAATGATGGCAGTACAGAGCATATCCTTTTCTCCAAGGAATTCCGGATAAATTTTTCGTACCGAATATCTATTGGTAATTTAGATAAGAGAGCATTTCGAAGTGAAGGACATACAAATGATAGTATAATGGCAATTTTTTTTTTTATAGTAGATAAAACTGGTACGTATCATACTTACTAACAAGTAACAAATTTGACAGAAAATGATTTCCTGCAACCGAATACGAAAGAGGTTATCTTTAAAGTGGCATTTGAAAATACATGTAGATAGATGCAGCTGATCTTCTTGAATTCGAGTTGAAAGACATTTGTTCTCTTTAAATTGTACATACGAGGGGTGTTAAATATATTCTCGGTATCGATATGAAGGAAAATACGAATTCAATTTAAATTGCTTTTATTTTTCAATATAATCTCCCCTAACATTAATTCATTTGTTACATCTTGAGATAAGCTTTTTTAAACCCTCAAAAAAATAAATTTCCTCTTTCTCTGCAAAATACCCATTTATTGCCGACTTGAGTTCTTCATCATCCGAAAATCTTTTTCCACGAAGACATTTTTTCAAATCCGGAAACAGGAAATAATCACTAGGGGCAAGGTCTGGACTATAGGGTGGGTGTTGGATTTCTTCGAAACCACAATCTCGCGCAGCAGCCTTGGAAACTCGCGCCGTGTGAACAGGAGCGTTGTCATGAAGAAGCAACACACCCGCTGCGAGTTTACCCCGTCTTTTCTTTTTAATTTCCTCCCGCAAATTATGCAAAGTAGAAGCGTAGGATGTGGCGTTGATGGTTTCACCTTTTTTTTTGTACTCAATGAGCAGGATTCCCTTTGAGTCCCAAAAAACTGTGGCCATGATCTTCCCGGCAGACGGAGTGACTTTGAACTTCTTCGGGGGTCTGTTCCTTTTTTATGCCACTGCATGGACTCTTGTTTGCTTTCAGGGTCATAGTGGTGGACCCATGTTTCGTCCCCAGTAACAATTCGATCCATAACACCGTCCGCGTTCTCACTACACATCTCCAAAAGCTCTCTACAGCATGCGATTTTCACTTTTTTCTGAGGCGCTGTGAGCATTCGTGGCACCCACCTTGCACTGACCTTTGAAAGGTTAAGATGGTCATGAAGAATGGCGTGAATGGTACTAATTGAAAGCTTGGTGATCTCTGCCATCATTTTCACCTTTATTCGGGCATCCTCAAGAACAAGTTTTTCGACTTCTTTGATGCTTTCTCCCGTAGCCGGGGCACCGGAGCGGGGGTCGTCTTCAATGCTCTCTCTGCCTCTCTTGAACTCACTTGACCACTTTTGCACAGTTGATAATGAAGGTGCGGAACCCTGGTAAACAGCCACCATCTCTTCATGAATAGTTTTTTGACTTTTTCCTTGCTTAGTGAGAAATTTAATTACAGCGCGATGCTCAATTTTCACCATCATCGTCTCAGTTGCCATTATGATCCTGTTTAACTAGAGATAAAACGCGAATTAATGATCACATTTATATGAAATTTTACATGAATGAAGTATTACTTGATAAATAAGTCAATTTATATATACAACCACAGTTTCACCCCGATACCGAGAATATGTTGAACGCCCCTCGTACTTATGTACTCTTGATTTGAAAATGGTAAAGATAACTGAACTAAGGTGAAGTGTTGCTGGTCCGTTGTTATTATTAAATAAGTGATGAATCCATTAAAAATGATAATCAATACACTAAAGATTAAACTAAACTGATCTAGTCACAAAGTAATCAAAATAAGGCAAAAAGTGTAAACATTGAAGGGTCAATAAGCTCGAGACATTTTGAATGAAAAACTCTTTTTTTCGCCTCAATCTAATCTACTTTAGGCACATTTCTTTTTTCCACCGTTTCCCCAAGATTTTTCCCTTGTTTGAGCGATAATTTTATCGTAGAAGCCAAATTTCATTCTGCCGAAATATTTCGTCAGCGTAGAAAAAGGAAATAGTCACTAGCGGTTAGATCCGGAGAATATGGCTGATATGCAATTTGTAAAACAATTTATGAAAATGAATTCTTGGACAAATGCAGTAGGTTTTACTGCAAACCAGTCCCATATTTTATTTCGCATTTCAAAAGCTGTCACGGTGAACCACTGGTTCGGCTACTGCTTTCTTGTCATCAAATAATATGCCACATACATACATATGTATACTGGTGAACCCATGATTCATCCAGGGTTATGAAAAGGTTGCAACAAATTATCGGGATTCGGTTGAGCAACTTCAAATATTCCTTCACAGTTGATCACACGAAATTAGCCTTTTTCTTCATTTTCGCTGAAATACACACAAGCTTAATGCAGCTGGCTCAAAACTTACAAGTAGCAATCTTCACAATTGAATAGCTTGTTTTCCAAAAAAAAAAACTATGCATACTCTCAAATTCAAAAAGACTTCCTTCTAACCGAAGGTTATATAGAGGATATCCCTCTCTCTGCATTAAAGATTACATTACCAAAGCTTTTGATATGGTCAATTACAATTTCTTGCTGAGAAACCTGGAAAAACGGGATTTCGTAGTTTCATGCTCCATTGGTCTAGGTCGTAATCTTGAAAGAGTATCTTCACTAAGAGTGAAGATAGGTGATACAAGGAGCGAAATAAGTTTCTTTAACCTGGGTGTTCTATTTTGAAAGCGAAAGCGAAGGACCTTTTTGCACAAATCTATCCAAATAAAAATCCATATGATTTTTGGCAAGTAAATTTTAAGCTCCAATATGAAATACGATATCTTAAGTTGTGTGGTGAAATTTTATCAAGCGACACGTCAACCATCACGCAATTTATTCATGCTTTGCGGGCAAAAATGCATGAAATGGAAATCACAAACGAAGAGACTGCACCAGGCAGAAAAGAGATAGATCACACAAACTTAAGCCAATTGTGATCGGGAAGTCTGCCAATCCGCGATGTTTTCTGAACTTTAACAGTCCGCTGAACTACAATTATTCTACAAACGCATGGATGACAGCAAGCATTTTTAAAAGAAAGTTTCGTACATAGTTTTTAAAAGAAGTAAGGACTGAGTGCAATCGTTAAGTTATTTTAAATTAAATTACATTTCAATATGTTCCTTTTTTCATCAATTCAGTCCTTAAAATGACTTGCTTCCAAAGGCAATTGTTTTATTGGGTATTCGTACAGCGCACTCGGCTATCGAAGAACTTCACTCTGACTACGGGAACAGTTTTTGTATGCTTCTCCCACCAAATGTCACAGCAGGTATTCAACCAATGTACTAGAATCAAATAAGAGTGACAAAACTTTTTTATCGCCATCAGTTATTAGGGGGTATTGTGGCTCCAGCAGTTTTGCCGACTCACGAATTACGAGTACTACAAGAGCACGATCATCGTAATGCCATTTTTCTAATAAAGTTCGCTTAGGGTGAGTGTCCTCAAAGTGTTTTATAAAAAGCATGGCATAAATTGCTGAATAGAGATGATCATCAGTATGATGACGAAGACGATATCCTACTTATATAATCGAATCATCGACACAACAGCTGTTGGCAAGACTTGCACCTGATTCTAATCTTTCAGCTGAAGAAATTACTGCATGGAATGCTGATTCGCTTCATGAACATGAAATGTTCAAAAGCGCGGATACAGAGGATTTTAATTTTATCCGAAGCTCCAGAGTTTGTTTCTTACAACGCTACAATATGCGCGGCGAATACGCTGATCAAATGGAGTGAGTACAATACGAAGTTCTCCAATAAAGTTTAACTGACTTAGGAGGTAGAGCACTCAAATTTCTATTCGGCATTATGGATAATGATAATGATAATTATATAACCGAAAACAACCATCATCTTATAAGGAGGAACAATAATCAATTAAAAATAAATGGCCAGCATGAAATAGAAATTATAAAAAACGCAGTTATAACAAAAACCAATAAGAAATTAGGATTTCAGATAGAATTTCAAATGACTGAGAAAACAGTACAATAGTTTTAGAATACTTGCGAAAAATACACAAAGTTAAAGAACCGACAGAAAAAAATCAAAATATTATTCTTTTGTAGTTAATCGACATTTAAGAGTCTACTATGGTGTACATGGAATTGTAATTGTCATAATTGTAACCCTGTATAAAAGGGTTACAAGGAAAACAACTAGCTAAGGGGTGAGGAATTATGTTAGAGACTTTGTGGACAGACACACAACCCGATAATACTCGTAAGTAATAAGACACCAGTAAAAGGACGATAGTTTGTAAATATAATAATAATGGACAAGTTTCCGCTTTATCAACATCTAAAATCAATGAACCCAATGAGCTATGATGAACGTCTTCCAGTTCACTCCACATTTGGAAACAATAAACCCAATGAACTATGATGGATGCCATCTACGTTAAGAATTGATAAAATTATAAATGAAATAGAAAAATCAGTTTTCAAGTTAGTTATGATTTGTCAACGCAGATGAGCAGATCAGCTCAAATAAAAAAAATTAAGATTTTCTTTTTTTTAAGAAATATTTCTTTTTTTATTTAATTCGTGCCACAATTGAATTATTGAAAAGGAAGCTCTGTGATCGTTTTATCGCCCGAAATGGGCCTGTCGATTAGCCACCCAACTCGTCTGATTAACATCCATAGATTTCCGTTGAACACTCCAGCGAACACGATTACTCTTAAAATGTCTGAGCACGTATAAAGTTTTTTGGGAAAATGGGTCAGAAAGAGAAAGAAAGATGTTTTGGGCTCAGTGGCTATTTGACTCGGTAGGTGGCATCTAAAATTTAATGGGTAGATTAAATTATTAGTGTAATTGGACTTGTTTTTGTACTCGTATCTTGGAAGCCAATACACTACCTTTGAGACACCCTTTTTTCTTTTGAGCTATTGGCGGCTAGGGGTCGACTATTTGACGTCAAACTGCTGGAATATTTGTAGAATAATGCGATAAAATCATGGAAAATTGGGTCGAACGCATTCATTCATGCAAGCCGCTCCATGAAGGGCTTTGTATTATTTAATATTTTATGAATATTGCCCTTTCAGGATCCACAATTACTCCCTCTAAGCGACCAAGAAGGGTCTGCATGGTGATACTATCTGCCGAATTATTTAGGCAAGCACCTCCTATTTATTGATTGTTAGGCCGCATGTAACAACATTTTTGGACACTAGTTACGTATATAGGGCCAGGTAAAATTCGTTCGTCTGTGAAGGATAACAATGGATAATCATCATTTAGGCGATGATCTTCCATAGATACTATGAGAATCAGAAGCGCGTGCTCAAAGTAGTGTAAGATTGCTACTCGCTAAAAACACCTCTCTTCGAAACCAATATGCTTTTTACTGCAACTAAGTTTTGACCTATCAAACAACTTTTGTATCATGTTTGACAGGTGTCTTTCCAATGAAATTTCCAACATGTTTCGTTTTTATATGCGGTTATATTTTATTGCGCTAGATCAGAAGGATTGGTTCTTTGATATGATTCTAACTTTGATGTGATGCTAACCCTGGAATGTTTTGCAAGTAACCAGTACATTTTTCTATATTTGTTTTCGAGTCCTTCACGTCTCTTTTCGTATCCGACTTTCATTTTAGCTTCCGTCGGGTGTTTTTCCAAGGTAGGTATTTCGCCTCAGAATAGAGACCGAGTTTATGAGGGTAGGCAGCATGCGATTGTAGTTACTTCATAGTTTTGTAATAAAGTTTACTTGAATAAATTTGGTTGCATTGAGTGCAATCCGCTCAAGCTTTCTTCATTCCTTTACATTATTAAGAGCTCTAGTTTAGCTATTGTTTCCTCAATTGTTTTACCTAGTATAACAGTGTCATCAGAAGTAGTAGCGGTCCCCTCTTCTTGCAGTATATTGCGAGTATATAGGAGACTTAGAAGCGGACCGATAAAATTTGCTTTCGGTACACCGCGCCAGCTGAAATTCCTTTCCGTGTCTGACATGGACAATTTTTTTCTCGAGATATGATGTGTGTATATGTACAATATAAGCTTCAAAGCAAGACCCGTCTTAATTGAAATTTCAAGCCTTATTAAAGGCTTGGGAGAAATCAAGAAATACGACCGAGCAAATCTTTCTTTTTTTCTCAATTACGTCGGAGATCATATGCACCTGATTAATAGTTGAGTGCTGGTTTCTAAGGGGAAACTGGTGATAAGAGATAATATTTTTCCCGTCAATAACCGGCAGTATACGATTAAGTGGTATCGTCTTAAAAATTTAGAAAACAATTAGAAGTGACATCGATCTTTAAAACTTCTTATCACCCGGTGGTTTCCCAGGTTTTGTTAAAATTATGATTTTAATAACTTTCTTTTTAATATAGAGAAGTTTAGGCAACATTTTAAGGACTTATCCAGTTATTTATTTAGTTAGATCATAGCCGTAGCTTTCATTAGTTTTTTTTTTTAGTTTCCTTAATATTGCATTTGTTATTATGTTATTTCCAGCTGGTTCATTGATATTATGTTTGAGCGCTTGAAGATCGAAGGGCCTACGGAATTGTTCCCTATCGGGAGCGATATCCGCTTTCTCTTTATGTTATTGTTATTGTTATATTGACGGCGAAGATGATACAAATATTTTAGTGCTTGCTACTGCTTTCTAAAGCGAATAATTGAATTCTTTTTCTGCTTTTAAGGTAAGTACCTGCTGTTCGGTTTTTAAAGTTTCTAATAATCGGATTGAACAGATTTCATAAGTGATTCAAGTGTGGTCTATGCTTTAAATAATAATTCTGACAAGGTGAAGCGCTGTCATGTGGTTTCTTCAATTAACATATACGTGAAATATTTGAAAAGTGTGTATAACTGCTGCCGTACGCCAGGAAAAATAAAAGAGCTATCACGACTATTGAATCAGAAGCGGCAAAGAGGTATTCAGTGGTAAATGAAAATAAAACACAACGTTATCAGTCATCAAAAAGTTCAACTGCTATGACTGCAGCGATAAAAAAACTTTCTCTACCTGGAATCCGCTGTAAATAATGAAATTACCTAAGAATTACTTTCAACGGTCGCTGTTTCTCTGAGAAATAAGTCCGTCTGTATAAGTTACTTACCGTTCCGACCACACTATATTGGCAGAGTCATGGGCTTTATCTCAACTAGATGAAAAGGTCTTTTATGGATATAACAACGAACTATGTGACATTGAAGTTGTCGGCATTCATCATATAGGACGTCATGATCCAATAAATACTACTTCTTGCCCTTACATCAACCAAATTTTGTAACCAGGGGCCTCCAGGTTCGTCAGCCATGGAGCATTGAAGTCCCTTTTTAAGTCCGTTTGTTTTCCATACCGATACAATTGTTAAGATTGCAATTAAGATTGCAGAAGTTAAATAAATTAAATCTGAAGCAACTTCAAAATTGCTTTGTATTTCGTAACATTTTGTCCACGAAGTCGATGTTACATGTCTTTTGTTGTAGATGTTATGTACTTAGTTCCATCCCCATTCAGTGTCAAATCCATTTAAGAATTTTTTTATTAACGTTTTCAAATTCTCCTCTGGTAGTCCACTGTAGTTTTCTAACGAATTTAATCATATAAGCAGCTGCACTAGTGCTTTTGCGTTATTTTCAAAAATACGATTATACAATTCCTGCTTTAATCAAATTTTGAAATCCAATAAACTATGAAATTGCTACTCGTATCAGTGTCAACACAACAGCGTGTATTTTTTTTCTGTTCAGAGTACAGAGCACTAAACGAAAGAATTGTGTTCCTGGTGGAGCAAAGGATAGTGCGATAATTTATGGGGAATGCCTTCATCCAATCACTAAAAGCGGAAAGTTGGCGGTTTTCGGCATTATCTTGTCTGCAGACATGTTCTCAATATCGACTTTGAGCTTCGGTTAAGGTTGTTTCGGAAGGTTTCTGTTCAACTAGGTAATGTTCCGGGTGTATGTTTTCAGCCCGAAAATTCGGCGATCTAAATTACTTAAGAAATTTTTTGCGTGGATCACAGTAGGATCTCTAGATCGCCATGTCCATTTATGTGGGTTAGGATGTTGGCGCCGCTAGCTATTTCACCCCGCATCAAGTCTCTTGCGGTCTCATATACTCGTAGATTACGCTACCTAATACAACCTCTTTTCCTCTCGTCGGCTGTGTGAGTAGTCACAGATTTGTATCTTTTGTTTCGCCAGCCTATTCCAGCACACTTCCTACATAGCAGTGGTATTAGGTTTACTATAGTCATAGTGAAGTGTGGTTGCCCAGTTTCAAATTCCTGTTAACTGCCCTAAGATTTTGAATACTTCTTCTTGTTTTGGTGTCCTCGTCCTCACCATTTACACCAATTACATCCTGGTAGTTTTCGACGCCGAATTTTGGCTTTTTTTGGTAATGAATATCTTTAATGCGACTTAAAGCATTTGAAGTTTTGGCCGAAATCACAAGAATCTGCACAAATCCCAGAGCAGAACTGGGATTAAGTCACTGTTGTTGTTCGAGAGTGGACTTTGCTAGTTAATCGCCTTCTTGGCCTAAAGAAGCAGCGATTAGCAATAGTTATTCTTCGTTTGATCTCAGCGCTCAAAGATATCCTCAAAGATATGTCTGTCGAGGGTCCGAAACGAAGGTGTTGGGTATCCTCTCTAGTTGACATCATATGCTTGGTCTTGTCCTCGTTGATTGTTATATCCATCTTCGCCCCTCTGTCTCAATACATGGCATCATACTTTCTCTTTCATTCTCTCTCGTTCCATATTACTTTCTATTCTTTATTATTTTCTAAAGTAAAATTAGCATTATTGTCAAAAGTCATTGTCATGTTAGGTTTCTGTCGTTCATATTTTTGTTTATTATTGTTATTCATGAACGTTCTCTCTGTCTTCGGTTTACGTGAAGGTATTTTGTTTTTCTTCTTCCCCTATCATGCGCACGACAAACTCGAGTGAATGGGGGAATTGCATGGATAAATCAAAGGCAAAATTTAGAGAAGGATTAAAAATATGCCACGTTAATTCGCAAAGCGTAAGGCATAAAATTGACGAAATGCGTTATCTTTTTGGAGATGGCTGCATGGATATAATTGGCGTTTCTGAAACTTGGACTAAACCTAATATGGAGTCAGACTTATTTAAAATTAATGGCTTTAGAATGTTTCATGCTGATCGACTTAGAGATAAAGACTGTGGGGGAGTGGCACTATACATAAAAAATGAATACAAATGCAGAATTGTCAAGCAATCTACTAAAAATGATGAGGCTGAGTTCGTTTTTGTGAAAATCTCTAGCAACGAGACCAATCTTTTAGTGGGCACATTCTATATGGCCCCTGATGTAGTTAGCTTCACTCATATACGAGATACTCTGGAGGAGTTGGGTCCACTCTATCCTAAAACTGTTATTTGTGGTGATCTTAATTTGGACACTCTAGCTAACAAAAATAGAACTTTCATTGATATGATCGATTCTCTAGGTTTCCATTTAGCAAATAGAAATAATCCCACACACTTTTTTCCAAATAAAACCCCCTCTCTTCTTGATGTTTTTCTTCTCTCTCAAAACGAGTTAATAGCACACTATGACCAAATTATTTGTCTTCACCATAACTTAATCGTTCTGTGTCTGAATGTTTTTCCCCCTAGGGGTATTAGCCTTGTTCAACAATATCGTCACTTTCCGTCAGTCAATATATTGTCCTTACTTGATGGTTGTCATAATCTCAACTGGTCACATATTTATTGTACGTCTAATGTTAGTGAACAAGTTTCTGCTTTTAATAAGCATATTGACTTTCTGTTTAACAAGCATGTACCTGTGAAAACCAAAAGAATAAACAACGTTAATTTGCCGTGGTTCACGTCAGAAATGAAAAAGAAAATAAAAGAACGCGACGCTCTTTACTATAGATGGCGTCGGTACAGATGTCCCGATATGTACAATGCTTTTAAGGAAATGCGTAATTCAGTAACTTCGTTAATACGTAAGAGTAAAAGACAGTATTATGAAACTAAATTTCATACTAACCAGTCGAGTTCTGCATTCTGGAAATCAATCCATGATGTCAGTATTAGTTCTAGCAATGAGTCTGCTCTAGGAAATGTTGATGTCAATGACCTGAACAGAAAATTTGTTGCATCCTGTTCCAAAGCAATACTACGAATCCAGGGCGGACATTCTCATTACAATGTGTTGATGAAAATTGTGTTGTGAATGCTATTTTCTCCATCCGGTCAAAAGCAGTGGGGCTGGATGGTGTGCACCCGACGATAATTAAAATGCTTTAACTTTCCATAAGCAAGCACATCACACATATTTACATTACACATCATTACTATCAGTGTATTTCCCAGCGATTGGAAAAATGGAAAAATAGTACCAATTCCTAAACCAAATAAAACTGAATTTAGGCCAATTAAAATTCTTCCAGTTCTGAGCAAAGTCTTCGAAAAAATTGTGAGCAACCAAATGAAAGAGTATGTTGAAGAAGTGAAACTCAGAAAAAAGCATAACTGCATCACAGCCTTACTTAAGGTTAGTGATGATATACGTTCTGGTTTTGATAGGGGCTTGATGTCGGTAGCTGTTTTTCTTGATTTCTCAAAAGTATTTAACTCAGTAAACCACGAAATTTTGATATTTAAACTCAGGAATCAATTTGCTTTTGAGAACTCCATCTGTCAGCTCATTACATCTTACCTTCGTAACCGAACTCAAACAGTTTTCTGTGAAGGTAAAGTCTCAATGAGTCTAAATGTCATTTCAGGTGTGCCTCAGTGCTTCGTTCTTGGTCCGCTCTTATTCATACTATTTATAAATGACATATCGAAGTGTATCAAAAGGTGTGAGCATCATATTTATGCAGATGATGTACAGATTTTAAAAAGTTTCAAGAAATCTGAAGAATTAACTGCAATGAATGAGTTGAACGGAGATATCAATGCCGTCTATACCTGGTCCAAACAAAATAATCTAAACATAAATACGTTAAAACCAAATCTATGTCCTTCAATAGAACGCCTGTAGATATTACTTCGTTACTTCTTCAAATTGACAATACTACCATTGACTTTGTGAAAAAATTCAAAAATCTGGGTATTTACTTTAATGAGTGTCTAAATTGGAATACTCATATAAACCATATTGTTTCCATAATTTATGGTATTCTCCATGGCTTAAGTCCCACCAAATAATATCTACCTTTCAAAGTTAAATTGAAGCTTATTAAGGCATATGTTTTACCTATTATCCTTTATGGCTGTGAAATCTACTCGAACCTGGACTCTGTATCTACCAGAAAGCTAAAGTCGCCTTTAGCAACTGTGCCAGGTATATCTTTAATATCCGTCGCTGTGATCACATCTTACTTATGTAAAACGAATCATTGGCTGCTCCTTAATCACGTTGTTAACAATACGTACTATCCTCGCATTGTTTAAGATTATAAGAAGCAAAACACCACATTACCTATTTTCAAAACTAAGCTTTGTGCAATCCGAAAGGACATTAAACTTAATACCGCCAATACACAGATATTTAATTATTAGTCGCCAGTTTTTTATTCATGCAGTTCTTCTATGGAATCAACTTCCTCCAAGTTTAAAAAGGCTGAACACAGAGAATCGTTTTAGAAAGGAATTATTTGAACTCATTTAATCTGACATTGACTTACTCACCTTTCTACTTTCTTTCTTCTTTCATATCTTTTTTTTTCTCCTTATTTTTATAATATTTTAAACTATAATTTGTGTGCATTGTTATTTATAATTATAATTGTTCTATTAATTGTTTTTATTGCTTTGTCGATTATAACTTAATATTGTACAGAGATACTCGTACATCATTATTATTAAATAAATAAATTAAATTAAAATAAATAAATAAAATAAATTAAATCAGCATCACGATGCTTTCTTCCGATTATGTCAATATCATCGGCGTATGCGAGTAATTGGACGGACTTTTGAAAGATTATGCCACTTGTATTGATGCGTGAGTTTGTTACTATTCTTTCAAGAATGATGTTAAAGTGCATCGAAGTGTCTAAATCATTTTTTGACATCAAAGGTCTCGGTGAGTTCTTTACCGACATTGATGAAACAGCGTGCATTCTCCATCTTCATCCAACACAAGTGGAGGAGTTTGGCATTGATGCCTAAACTAGACACTTTTCGCCTCTATAAATGTTGTCATACGCGGCCTTAAAGTCGATGAATTGGTGGTGTGTATCGATTTGGAGCTCATGGGTTTTTTTTTCCAAGATCTGCCGTGGTCGATGCTTTTGGACTTTCCTGGCCTGAAACCACACTGATATGGACCAATCAGATTGTTTACTAACGGCTTCAGGCGTTCACACAATATGGCAGATAGGATCTTGTAAGCGATGTTAAGAAGACTAATACCTCTGTAGTTGAGAAGGTTTCCTTTCTTGTTCGGAAAAATAATGCTGAAGTTCCATTCCATGGACTTAAGCTTAGATATGGCTATCTTCACTTTATCCATGTCGGGTGGACGGGATTGTTGACCTACATACATCTTCCAGGTTGGGCGGTTTATTCTGCCTGACAGCGGTATTTGTTTCGTCATCGCCAGTATACAGTCTAAAGAAAAGCTCTTTCTAAATTCACAGCGACTCTACTGCAGTGTTTGCTTGTTCGTCTCTACAGGCTTCAGTTTGGAGTTCATATCCGTGGCATGTTTTTTTTACCCAGTGGTAAAACTTCCGAATCTCATTCCTGTAGTAGCAATTCTCAATTTCCTCGACCACGCGCTTCTCATACTCCTGCTTTTTCCTCCAGAGAAGCTGGTGTTCGTTTCTCCTCGTCTGCTCATAGAGCTCGTGAGCAGCTCTCGGCCCTCTATGCAGCGCCGTTTTGTATGCATCTTGCTTAGCTGCATGTGCTTTCTGGCACTCGTCGTTAAACCGGGGTTTTCGTTGTGGTGGCCGAGTGAAACAAAATACATCTTTGTCTTTTCGGCAATGTTGCCACTAGTCTTTGATACTTAGGCATAGCATCTCTTAACAGATTATATCTCTTGCGATTATAGACGTCCGACGTCGAATTTGCTCACAGAATTCGGGATACCCGCAACCGTACTTTGGCTACAACAAGGTAATGGCCCGAGTCGATGTTGATCCTTGGAACGTTCGGACATCCATAATACTGGAGGTGTGCCGTGCGCCGATCGCAATGTGGTCAATCTCGTTGACTGTTGATTGATCTGGAGTTCTGCAAGTCCCGTTATGAATATCGAGATGTGACAATGTTTTGCCCAGCGGCAAATCCAATTAGCCTGAATCCGTTATCGTAGGTGGTGTCGTGTAGGCTATACCTTCTGACAGTACTACCAATTTTTAAAATTCTATTCTGTCAAGTCAAATATTTATAAAAATAAAGATGATAATACAATATATCATTAAAGTAAGTGACATTTCCATGTTCTATAATTAAAATAAATCCTAAATAATACAAACGTATGTGTGTAAATACATTGTAATAAGTATACAACTGAATAAAAATATATTTTTAGCTGGGCGAATAATGTTGAAAAAATATTATATATGTTTCCATCCAATACGTGACTCTGACCGGATTTCAAAATAAGTACATTAATGGAGTATGCATGCCCTCCTTTAAAACAAAATCCAACAGAAATTCCAAAGACTCAACAAAAATGACCCTCGAGCCGGGTCCCTAGGATCAAAACGAATAAACACGAGTAGAAATGTTGAACGAAATAGAAATATTTTGCCAATGTACGAGTACATATCTGTATACTATACGAAGCCTCATTTCTGTTTATTCTTTCATTTTCTACATTTACTTTATCATGTCCAATGCCATCATGTCTTGCATATCCTTTATCCTTGACTTTGACGAAAATTAGCATTTCATTGAAATTCCATTTCGGCGCTTTGTGTTGCGTTGCGTTCTATGCATATAATACTCATATACGAGGGCAAATACAACTTCAAGTATGGGTACAGGGGTGCTGTGAAGACTATTAAGAACTTGTCACGACACTGCGACACTGAAAGTCGAAAAGTAAATCGGGTTTGAAATTGAAAAGAAATAGTTTTCCCATTTTTTTTTTGCTGCTCCGGCCTTCCGTATTCAGTACATACATTAAGCTAAGGATGTAACTAATGATCCTTGTCGTAAGAACGAAAGGAATGTATGCGCTTTGTGCTGCTGGAACACTTCCCTGCAGCATTGTATGCGGATGTGTAGGCATTTCCCTTTCGTCATTTACATTTCTTTCTTTGAGCTGGAAGAAGGAAAAAGTCACATAGAACCCTAGTGGATAAAGGATGACTTGATGCAAATGCAATAAATCAATTGGGGGTTTTCTTTGAGCTTGCTTGCTTTGAGTTCAATTAATGTTCGTGATCTTCGTGGCAGGATACCATGGAATATCAGTAGACTCATCTTCTCAATGTGCCCTACCTACTAGAGTTTCGTATGTTTTCATTTTTCGTTCTGAAGACGGACAGTATATGTTTGTGAAGGAGTCTATAATTGAAATGGTACTGCAACGAAAAATAAATACATACTATCATATTGTGAGGAGTATATGATGACTGCAGTTTGAGAGATGAACTTTTTTCGATTTTATTTTTGTTTTTATTAGAAATAAATATTTGACACCGGATGTATCCGTGTATAATACGTTATGAAAAATATTGCTGAAATAAAACATTGTTTCTCGCGGAACAGAGCACCTAAACATAAACTAGTGATGCGAATGTACGTACCGTAAGTAGACAAAAATAGAGCTCTTGCTCTTTTACCTGTGAGGTAAGGGACCTAACAATAACATGCGATAAGATAAAATCGTGCCTTAAGAACAATTTCAATTGTGTCAATTTCCTAACAATACTTGATGGCGTTTATCATTTCTCTTGGTTGATAAAAGAACAAGTGAATTGGTCCTTTCAATGTGGCCATAAGCATAACCATAACAATTGCTAGGCGAATACCGGTCAGAAGGGTGTGTTTTGATTTTTCACTTAGATCCAACCATTGCCCCGGTCTTTACAGTTTGTTACGCAGAATTCACTTTGGCGTCTCAGGATAAATGATGCAAAGACTTTTAGCCGCCATGGTTTTTGAAACCCCTTTAGTTCATGGGGTACACTCTTGTCGAGTTTCTGAACCTTTTAAAAGAGAGAGAAGTGTCAACTTATTGTCATGAGTGATGCTTCCATGTCCTATTCAATGTGAGCATCGATTTTGTTGGATCTTCATCAGCGGTTTTCGATTTCCCACGTAGTTCATTTTCGGCGCTGATGCTTACAGCAGCATTATATTATGCCCCAATTCAAACTCATAAAGGAAAAGATTTCGAATTCGAAATACCAACAGCATGTTAAACGATTCATATAAAAAAATAGCTGAACTTGTAACCAACCCTCAGCCGTCAAAAACACGTATCGATTTATCTTATAAAAAAAATTGCTCGCTCTGATATTGATGTTTACTTGAAGACTTCTTATTTCGGATTAACGTGAAAATGTGGTATAAAGTAATAAAGAAAAGAAAAGATTTTCTCTTTTCCATTCGTACATTTCGCCATTTAAAGAAACTTGGATTCACTTCCAAGCACGATACGTAGAAGCTGCATTGTTTGACGGAAAAAAATGAGCTGGACCGCGTCTCCGTGACCATATCTCTGCTTAGACGTCATGCAAACGAAACTTTTTTGGATCGAGTCGTAACAGGTGACGAGAAGTGGATTCTGTACAATAACGTGCAAAGAAAAAGGAGACAAGTAGGTGAAGGTGCATAACCCATGGCAAAAGCTAGCTTGGATCCAAGGAAGCTACTTTTATCTGTTTGGTGGAACTCTATGGGTATACTATTTTTCGAGCTTCTTTCACTTGGCAAAACTATTGTGGCGAATAAGTACTGTGAGCAAGATGTGAGAGTTCAAAAAAATCTTCCGATTTTGGCTAATCGAAAAGGAGTCATCTTCCATCACGGTAATGTCAGGACACATGAAGGAATAAAAATGGGAAATTCTTCAGCGCCACCATATTCCCCCTCACAGTCGTTCATAGACCTCAGTAGAGTGTAGACGTGACTCGGCTTGCGAGTGATAAAAAGTGTTAAAACGAATAAGTAAGACATTTGCGAAATTTCATTAGGCTACAATTGGCGCAGTGGCAGTGTGATCGGTTGACAAAGCAAAGGTCGTGGATTCGAGTCCACTCCACGTGGAGCGAAAAATTGTTCTGTTTTTTTTTTTCTTTTAATTTAAAAATTAAAAATAAAAAGTGAGCAAATATCACGCGATGCATTCCGGTGAGCGGTCCGCTAAGCCAATAGCGGGACCAGCGGAAAACTCAAGCTCGAGCTCGTCAAGCCGGCCAGAGCCAAAGATGAAGAGGAGGAGGACACTGAAGCCAACTCCTGACGTAATGAAGCGCTCTTCCCTGTCAGCATCAACAGAAGAGCTGCCTGGCGGAGCGAGGGATGCAGCGCCAAGAAAATTAACAAGGGCAGCAGCACAGCAGCAAATTAACAATATGTTTGCATCTCTGACGGCCTCTGAGTCAGATGACGAAGAGGAGGAGGTAGAGGTAATACAAAGCAACATAAAACTTCCTCAGCAAAGAGTGCTAGCTATTAAAGCTAAGCAAATAGCAAGGAGGGAGAAGGAGTAGCTAGGAGAACTGCTCGATTCTCAACAGCCACAGCAACAGCAGCAACTAGCAGAAAAACAAAACCAACACATAACAACACAACAGCAACAACAAAAACTAAACCAGCCGCATAAACTTATGCAATCTCAAAAAAAAATCAGCGGTCACCACACCAACAAAAAGAACAACAACAACAGCAGCAGCAGAAGAGCCAGCAACAACAACAACAGCAACCACAACAACAACAACACAAGACATCTAAAACAAGGGTTCCACCTATCAACACTTACAAAATGGAACTCAAAGAGACGATTGAACTGTGTAAGTCGGCCATAGGCAACAACTTTTTCATAAAAAGATTATCACTAGATAGGCATGCGATCCACTGTAACACAGTGGAGCGCTATCATACAATAAAAAAATTACTGAAGGATTCGACGACGGAGTTCTTCTCCTACACCCCGAAGGGGGAGAAGCTGCAAACAATGCTGCTGAGGGGGTTGGAACCGTCGACTGATCCGGAGGAGCTCCATGCACTGCTGAAAGACAAGGAGTGCGAAGGGCTCAAATTCGCGGGGGTCAAGCCATTTGTCACGGCTAGAGCTAAAAGGGAGAAGCGGAAATTACCGTTCTTCCTGGTTCAGCTAAGTCCCAACAGCAAACTGGATGGTCTAAGGAGCATCAAAGTCCTGGACTACCAGGTTGTACACTGGGAGAAATTAAAGAGGAGCGAAAACATTTTACAATGTGTTCGCTGCCAAAGGTTCGGGCACGCCGCGTCGAACTGCGAACTGCAGCTTCGATGCGTGAAGTGTGGAAAGAACCACAAGTCCGAGGAATGCGCTCTGGGTAAGGACGGAGCGTCTGAAAAAAGCCAACTCTCTTGTGCTTTATGTAGGAACACGGGACATACCGCAAACTATCGGGGTTGTCCCAAATTCCAGTACATTAAAAGAATAAATCTGGCCCGGCAGCAGAAAGTGGAAGTTAAACGTCCACCCGTGCATTCACAAACTCCAGCCGTTACTCCCCATGTTACCTACTCCCAAATGGCGGCAGGTAGGGGAAATACGGTACAGCAAGCGAAGGTTGCTTCTCAGGCCCCAGCGCCTAGAGCAACGGAGCCAGTACCTGACATGCTAGCTATCTTGCTCTCTATCTAGGGGCAGATGGCTCAACGTCACTTAACTGAACAGATGTGAATTCACTGATTAGGCTCGAGCGACGAGCCGCACTATTTAAGTTGCTTAATGACCAAGCCCCCGATGTGCTTTTGGTTAGCGAAACTAAGCTTACCAAAAGACACAAAATGAGGCACAGAAGATACAAAATAGTACGGAGAAACCGACCCAACTCCATTCAGGGAGGTGGCGTTGCAATTTTCGTACGAAAAGGTATACGGTTTAAAAGAGTATACAGTCGTGTAGTACGTAGGTTCCAGGTGCTGGAAGCATGCATCGTGTATATCCCCCTCCGTAGGGGAAAGCGGTTGTACATGGTCTTATTTATCTCAGAGCTCGAGACATTATTTCGATTTCTGAGGCTGGAATTGGAAGACAACTATTTTATTATCGGCGGAGATTTCAACGCCAAACATAGCGATTGGGGAAATAATACACCAAATACTAGAGGGAACCTACTATTCAATTGGTGGGGTCAACACAGTGTGATGTATCGACTCGGGCTTAAGGCGACGGATAGACCGTCATTTCCCAGACACGGGTCTTATTTGGATCTTCTGCTGTTCGACTCACGAATACAACTGACATGCACTGACAAACAAACTACAAACTGTCTACGCACTTTCGTGTATGACAGTGACCATTGCGGTTTCAGCACCGAAATAAATGTTCCCAACGAAATTGCGGAATTGGATGAGTTTGTTCAAAGGCATTCCTACAATTATGGTAGGGTGCGTTGGACACACTTCACCAGAACACTGACTAGAGCACTCTCCTCGAATTCGCTCTACCCACCGTCCAACAGAAATCTGTCAAACGAGGAGATTGACAGGTATCTAAGACTAATGGACGAGACAATCAAACGAACAATGGACAAAACGATACCTCGGTACCAACACACTGACGAAGAAGACTTATTCCGCAACGCAACTATTGCCGCACTGCACCGACATAAAAGTAGACAGCTTTCAAGACTAAAAACCTGACAGTTTACTGACAGACATAACCCGGAGATCATGACACTGAAGTCGTCGATTAAAAACCTCCAAACATTAATAAAGGAAAATTACAGAAATTCCGTAAGTTTGTATTGGAACAATAAAATTCGGGCTGTAAACACCAGCAACTCGAATATGTTCCCGCAAATAAATAAAATATTTCGGAGAAATAATCAGAACGACCTTCCATGTCTTAAAATCGCCCGAACGACGAACAATGAACAAATACTTGTAGCAGCAGGCATAGATCCAAATGAGGCTGTTGATGATGACAACTTCTTTGTGATCGTGGATCCGCAGGAGCAGGTAGAGGCTATAGGAGCGACTTTCCAGGAAGTGTACAAGGCGAATGTTTTCATTGGCCCGAACCACGATCTGGAGAATCGAGTGCTTGTGCACATTTTCCGCCTTCGAAATGAAATTGTGAATTGGCGGATCAAGAGCTCGGGTTTCACCCAGTTCAGTGACGAGAATATGGCAAATAATGTCATCACGGTACTACCCCCGTTCATTTCGAAGGAAGAGCTCCAAACGATCTTCGAATCACTTAGAAGTAAGAAATCAGTGGGAACCGATGAAATACTGAACATTGTGCTTCGACATCTCCCTCCAGAAGCGGTGAACATTTATACCACCCTGTTTAATAATGCAATGAATAATGCACATTATCCAGCGCATTGGAAAACTGCGGTGGTACATCCCATCCCCAAAAGGGATAAA
Source organism: Volucella bombylans (assembly GCA_949129095.1). Taxonomy (NCBI): domain Eukaryota; kingdom Metazoa; phylum Arthropoda; class Insecta; order Diptera; family Syrphidae; genus Volucella; species Volucella bombylans. The sequence continues at coordinate 27,931,768 of OX422144.1, forward strand.
GACACTTCCAATCCGGCGAATCTCCGCTCGATCAGTCTTCTTCCAAACATCAGTAAGGTGTTCGAGAAGGTGATCAATAGAGTCCTGACTAAGTGGGTTGAGGACAAACATATAGTTCCGGATAATCATTTCGGTTTCAAGGCGGGGCATGATATCATTCATGCTGCGTCGAAACTGGTTTCTGATATCCAATGGAACAAAGGCAAGAAACAGTGCACTGGTGCCTGACTGATTGACTTGGAGAAGGCCTTCGATACCGTATGGTTAGAAAGACTCTTTTTCAAGCTGGACAGGTTGGGCATTAGTAAGCCACTGCTGTATATTCTTTTTGATATGCTCTCCAGTAGACAGTTCATCGTGAAGAATGGCGATGTGACTTCTGCTGGAACATTTAACATTAAAAACGGTCTGCAAAAAGGTGCGGTAAATTCGCCGATCCTATTCAACATTTACACAAGTGATTTGATAGGTTCACTTCACCATGCCATAGCGTACGCAGACGACTTAATCGCGTACAGAACAGGTCCAAAGATTGAGGTCATTAATATACTCTTGCAACGTGACTTCGATAAAATTAAACGATATTGCGATGACTGGAAGTTGAAAATCAATTTTCAGAAGTCGGAAACCATTTTGTTTAGGACGCCTTTGTCTGGGGCTTCTAGGGATACCAGAAAGAATTGGCGAAAGTTCTCGATCGTGGGGCAGCACGGGCAGCCACTGGCTTGTCGAAATGTAGTCAGATACCTTGGGATCTGGCTAGATCAATTTCTGTATTTTAACAAACATATAGGGGTTGCTCTGGCCAGAGCCAAAGGTGCTTTTGCCCTTACAAAGAGACTGTTTTATAACAGTCAACTCGATGCGAGGGCGAAGGTGATCTGCTACATGGCCCGTATCAGGCCCATGCTAGTATTTGGATGTCCCGTGTGGTTCAACGTGAGAGCAAGTTTATTGGAAAAGATTCGGGTGTTTGAGAGGACTTGTCTTAGGACTTGTCTTCGCTTATACAGAACACCAGAGTCTGAGTACATAAAATTCTATCCCAATGAGGTCTTGTACAATAGGGCTAACCTAATAAGAGTGGACAATTTCGTCATTAAGTTGACTCGAAGGCACATTGCAAGAGCAATGACCTCATCGAACAACCTGATCTCTGGTGTTTACTACCCCAATTATATGTATCACGAGAGAGTTCGCTTTGATGGCTTTGTTCCTCCAGAAGCGTTCCTCTATCTAGATAGTAAAGGTCTGATCCAGGACAGATTGGCGGTGCCGCTAATCTTTCACGTCGCTCGAACAGCTGCGGACAGGCGACTTAACTACGACAGAGACGTCGCACACGGCAGTGCGGAGCGTCTCCGGTTCAGTAGGTCGGTAGGGAGTCGCGACATGAGGGATGTTGCTCGGCAGCACCAGCAATTTTGGTGGCTAGTTGAAGGGGAGGATGCTTCGTCGTCGAATGCCTCCAGTGAGGCAAAGTGGGTCAGCCTAATTTTTTTTTAGCCATAGCCGGCTTACATAGTTTTAGGTAGGATTAAGTTAGTTTTAGGAAAAAAAATATATAAAAACAAACAAAAAAAATTAATAAAAAAAAAAATAAAAAAAAAAAACAAAATATATATATATGCATATACTTATATATTAAGCATATATGTAGGTATTATGAATATATATGTGTATGTATATGTATGTATGTGTATGTATTAGATGCAAGTAGGTTAAGTAGATTAAGATTTATTTTTAGGTAGTCTATAAGTTTTTAGTTTTTATAATATAAAAAAAAACAGTCCATTTACTAAGTTTTTACTTAAAATTTATTTTCTTAGTTCTAGTATTGAGTAATGTAATGTAAAATATAAAATTAGACTGTAAGATGCGTCGAAAGACATAGTTTAAGTGTTAGGTTTAGCTTAGAGCGCCCGCATGGGGCCAGTAAGTAAGAATAAGTTTATTTGTAAGTTATTTAAGCTAATTTTTAAGCATTTTTTTGTCTAGCATGTAAGAGTAAATTAAGTATATAAATAAAAATGCATTTAAACTGGACTGAACCATATTCCCCAGACTTTGCTCCTTCAGATTTTCTAATTTCTAATTTACTAATTTAACAGTATTCGTTTCTATTACTCTCTGTGCATTGGAAAAATGAAACGAAACCGATATAATTGCTACCGATTTTAGCAAAGCCTTCGATAAGATTTCGTCAGAAATAATTCTTCTCAAGCTTAAAGCACTCGGGTTCCAACCTGGGTTCCACTTGTGGATCGAATCGTATTTGACAAACCGTCAATATATGATAATGTCCTATTTAGTTCTCGTGTTTCTGATTCCATTGTAGCTACAACTGGTGTACCTCAACGAAGTCACCTCGTTTCTCGGATATATTGGCAATCAATGATTTAGACTTCATTATAAAAGAATCCCACATTGCCATATATGCAGACTATAAGCACATATCTATGCCCTCTGACTCTCAAGCACTACAAAATGATCTGAATAGCTTTTTAATCTATACTACAACTTATTCGCTTAAACGTGTGCCATCACTACCAAGGTCCTATTTCATCGGCAATGAATTTAATTTCAGGGCGCATATTGATAATATTATTAACAAAGCTAATCCTTCACTGGGATTCATTAAGCTATGGTTCATGAAATTTGCTAACCCTTACGTGACTAAATCCCTTCACTTTACATTCGTTAGGGTCATGTTGGAATATGATAGGCAAATTTGGTCCCTTTACTAAGAAAGCCACTCTAGATGAATTGAAGCTATTCAACGCAGTTTCATTCGATTCGCATTTATTTTGGTTTTTCGATTTGGTTTACCACGGACAGATATCTATAACTTGCCTCCGTATAGCGATCGTTTAAAGCTAATTAATCTTCAGCGCCTCAAAAAACGTCGAGAAATTGCTGATGTACTCTTTGTTCATCAACTACTCACTGGTTGTATTGACTGCACTACGCTGCTGCAAATGCTATCCATTAATACCAATCCACGCAACCTTAGGTCTGCACTCTTCTTCCACATCAACTTTCAGCGAACCGAGTATGGCTGTAACGAATCATTGACCAGAATGCTGCGAGCTGCGAACAACAAGTTTAATGGGTTCGACTTTAACATCAGCAAAACTAGTCTTCGAAATTCCCTCTCCCAAGCTCATCGACCCCTTGCCTTTATCGTAGTTTTAATGTCATATGTATAACTGTTAGTTTTAAATTTAGTTTTTAAGTTATATGTTTGTACTAAGTATTAAATAAACTGTCTGGGGTTGACACGGACCTCAATGAATTCATTTTCAAATCAGACACGAACTTTTGCAATTATATAATACATGTATGCAATTGTAATAAATTTATAGCTCACCAATTGATAGGGCCATTTGTGGCGATAAGACGATCACCGAACTTCGTCTTTAATAGGTCGACTGTGGCAAAATAAATGTGACACAATCAAACTCAAAATATTAAAAAATCAAACCAGACCGTCTCTTTGGTCAAACAGTTTTTTTAAAAGCTGTGCACCTTTCGGATGGCAGAAGCAGAGCGTTCTTGTTAGTGATCGAGTGACTTGCGATCGCGTATACATACAAGTACATACATATATGCCATATATTATGTAAAAACATAGAACAGTTTTGACTCTCATAAGTAATCCATACAAATACAATACATACGAACATGTTTTATAGTAAGAATGATTTTTAGAACTCTTACATAAATAATAATGCTTATGTTAATACTAACTACGAAAATGCTGCAGGTACAACTGAATCAATTAAGCAAAAAATGTTAACATGAAAGGCGATGGCTGAGGAAATTCCCGTTCGACAACACTTCTCCAATAACTTAATTGTAAATTAATTAATTAAAAAGAAAAATCAATAGTTTCTAAATCGTGACTCTAAAGGGTGAACCGTAGAAACTACTGGAAAATTCGAATAGAAGGTCGGAACGATTTCTGTTCTACGCGCTAATGAATGCGCTATCATAGGCAAAAACGCACATGACAGCAACTTAATAAGTAAAGTCTGTTGTATAAGATCCAGCTAGCGCATACCATGGCTTGCGATGGGAGTTCCTTGGCTCCTAGCCATGCTGCCCATGAGACTATTGATTTTACACCACTTGATCCCTTGTTGTGGGGCTACTGTAAATTCATTTGAATATGTGATTGTATAAATCGCAAACTATGCAGGCCCTAGGATTCAATAACATGATGTTTTAAACTTGTTTTTATATTAAACATAGGTTTTTGATTCAATTTAATCCTGTGGTAATTCTTTTTTAAATAAATTGTATAGCTCTTACGAAAGCGAACGTATCTAATTCCTTAATGTTGTGTGTTACTTTTGACTAACGGAAAAAAAATTGTTTTGCATCATTCATAACAAAGTTATCTGCTCGCCTTTGTTCTAATACTTGCAAATGCACTACTGATAGCCCAAAGTTTTTTTTTCCGATGATGTTAATGTCATTATCAACTACATAAAATTTTGGAAAATTTTTGGCGTTGGGGTGAAGCTGTCACTTGACAACGCATCACATTGCCTAAGCCCTTTCATGACAGCAATATTCTCATGAAGATTACTTTCGAAATTCACGGATTAGGGAGAACTCCTTATATTGATCCTGTACCATCTGAGTTTGGCCAGAATGCTGAAACTAAACATGGCTCTGCATAGCTCTACAAATGCTGTCCTCGATAAAAAAGGAAATTGAAACAATCTGATAGGGGCCAGTCAGATGGTTGAAAAATGGTTTTAAGCATTCACAAGATTTTGTGCACAATCTGGAGTGCGTGCTGTTTTGTAGAGCGGGAAACAGTACCGTGATGCAAGTTAGCAGTCATAATTGGATTTGGTCCATCATTAGACAAACTTACTTCACTAACAAACCTCTGTAGCTAGCACGATCTCTTGCCAGCAAGTTGAGTTAGCACCCTTTTCAATTATGTGCGTCTTTAGATGCCACTATTTGTCGGCACGTGATGCTTGTTGGATAATACTAATCGTTCGCAGAAGGATCAATTTTGTTTGACGGTTTAATAATAAGATGACCGCGCCTCTTTGAATATTGATTTTATGAACCCATTTACCAATTACTACTTACGGTTTACACCAAAGTCAATTACTCGTATATATATATTCATATTCAAATTCCACACTCCAACTAGTCCTGCAAAATCCATATCGATCTCAGCTCCAAATACGTTAAAGTTGCTCATATAATGAATACATTAGCTGGCGGTTAAATTTGCTGCTAATTCAATCACCGTATTACCTTAAAAGTTTAGTGTCAGTTGGATGAGTCCAGTATCTGTAGTAGCTTGCACAAGCAGATGAAATAAGTAAATCTCAGCGTCAAAACTGCTTGAGATACGAACTGCGTGAACGTCTCGTGACCTTTAATATTAATATTAAAATATGCGTAGATATACATATCTCTATGCTTATTCCACACAACCGCATCACGAAAATCATTCAGTCATTCTTACGTTACATAAACTTATCTATTGTCACTTGATATAGTATTATATCATCTGGGAGATTGCAAATGTTTTTAAGGTACAGTAGTCGATCAGTAACTTTACATGAATACGTCACTTGAACACATGCTTACATGAATAAACCCCACCTAAGTAATTATTTCCGAAAGAGCTGCACTTAAACATGACACAAATTTAACGATTTTTCCATGTTCTATGGATACCGCCCATAATCACCAACAACCACTCCCCGTTTAAAAACACTGAAATGATTTTAATTGATAGGAGAACTCGGTATAAAGACTTTCACCAACAAGTCAGATAGTGAGGATGCAATTCATATAAAAGCATCAAAAATTTCAAGTCAAAAGTATCTCAGATACAGTGTCACAGGTTTCTTTGGCAAGAACAGAAATAACGTAAGGCATCGCGATGAGAGTCTTCTTAGCAGTTATCATTGTAATCGGGCTTGTGCAAGGATTACTTGCTGCTAAAATAAAGGTTACTGAAGCACCTATTGTTGCTATAACCGATTTACCTGGTGATACCGATATAGGTCCTTCTACAATTGCTGAGACCTCTACGAATGCGGATGTAATTTCAACTGCTAAGGTCTCTGTTCAAAACTCAAAACGTAAAACTTCACCGAAACCCACAACTCGAAGGTTAACAACTGTATCAGACAATAAATCGTCTACGTCACATTTGAAGTTAGCAGAATCTTGCAATGAAGCACAATGTCATCTACCAAATTGTCGTTGTTCGGATGTTAAGCTTGGTTCTAGGATACAAAACGAACAGATTCCACAAGTAGGCTGAAATTTAAACTGAGTTCTTTAGAAAGAAAAAGTATAGTCTTGAAATTTTAAACAATATTTTCAGCTCGTCACTATAACCTTTGATGATGCGGTAACTTCCTTGAATTATGAGATCTTTGAGGAACTTTTTGAAGAAATTCGCAACCCGGATGGCTGTGAGGCTAGTGCTACATTCTATTTCTCTCACGAGTACACGGATTATACCAAGGTTCATAACTTGTGGGCACAAGGTCATGAATTGGCCCTACACTCTATGACTCACGGCGAAGGAACTACCTACTGGAAAAAGGCTGATGTCGACCTTCTAGAAAGAGAATTTGGTCAACAACTGGAAATGATTGAACATTTTGCACAAATCGATAAGAACGACATTAAGGGAATGCGAATGCCACACTTTCAGATACCCGGAAATAATTCATATGTAGTAGCTCAGAAACTCGGCTTGCTTTACGATAGTTCCTGGCCAACACAAAGATTTACTGAGCCTGCTTTATGGCCCTATACTTTGGACTACAAATCAATCCAAGATTGTCCAATAGGAAAATGTCCAGACGCTTCGTTCCCTGGTCTGTGGGTGAATCCTCTTGTCAATTGGGAAGACGTAAACGGGTATACTTGTGCTATGGTAGATGCCTGCATTCATTTGCCTGAGGATGATACAGAAGAATTGCTCCAATGGATGATCAGAAACTTCAATCGTCATTACTTGGGAAATAGGGCACCATTTGGAGCATATTTGCATTCCTCATGGTTTCAGAAGGGTGAAAATTACCTGGAAGCATTTAAAGAGTAAGTTTATAAAATATACAAATTAATTTTTGCTCTACTCTCATTTTCACATAGATTTATTCGATATCTCAATAAGCAAAAAGATGTATACCTCGTTTCTGCATCTCGTGTAATTGAATACATGCAAAACCCCGTGCCAGGAAGGCCATTCCGCAGTTGTCCCAAGAAACATGAGCCATCTTGCAAACCTACCTTATGTCAGTTGCGCAAGGTCGACACTAATGACGAACGCTGGCTAAGTATTTGTAGCGCATGTCCAGATGTTTATCCATGGTTGGACAACCCTTTGGGAGTAAGCAGACCATCATTGTAACTCCCACAGTTCTAAATAAAAACTGAGAAATTATATAAAGCAGCAAAGCTATTTCATTCAAAGTTATTTGTCTTTATTGTACAAGACCCTCAACTGCTGAATTTAAACTCTCTTACACTCTCTAATACGGGTGATGACGCCTTTCACCAGTAATTAAGTTAAGCTTCCACATAATAATACAGTGCAGCATATGCTTGAGCGTAGAATTTAGAAATGTCGAAAGCGTTAAGCCGTCGCACTGCTGTTGCCTTCTCTATCATATCTATTGATCGCAGTCAGCATCCGGAGCTAAGATTGCATTTACTAATATTAATCAACAAAACAATTAATCTTTCTGTACCATAGTGACTGACAAATGGCAATGAAGATGTTTGCGCCTTTATTCGAGGGCACATTCAATTCTGTCCTCTAGAATCTAAATCGCAATTATGCTTTTATGACGCGATTATGTTATGCAGCTGTTCTGTATTACAGTAGTAGTCTCCATAGACTCCTACATTTTATGTTTGTTTACAATGGTCGGCCCATTTGGAATGTTTGCCCCTTGGACGGTTAGCTAGTAATCCCAACTAGTCGAGATCTTAGACAATCTTTTTCCCAAATTTAGCTGAGTAAAAGATGTTGCGTATTCCTACTCCGATGCTAACATTCTCAAATTAGAACTCTTAAACACTCTATTTCATTATTTATCTTTTCATAATTCGTATGCATATAAATTTGTATATTGTACAATATATACGAGTACATACATATGTATTTGGTGCCTAGATGTACGATTAGGGTAAGCACTGAGAGGTGTCAACTTAGCTATACTCAGCCCTACAACTAAGCTTAAACATAACTTGCGATTATTTCAATTACTCGTAGTATTGGTCTCATACAACTGGGATTTTCTTCCCAGACATAGCGCGATTGATAAGAAGGGAAAAATAGCAACACTATATTGTAATGTCAGAATTGACTGAACCTCAGAAGGGAAACGTAAAGTGGATGAAATCGCGTGCCTAAATCAATGGTGGCGGAAGCAGTCAACATGGCTGACTCATTTTTTAATCTATTTCAACGTATTCCCAGCTAAGGTCAATAAGGGTTTTTCAAACTAGCCATAGTGCAGTTATAGAGATAATGGCGGATGAACATTTAACGGGTAAACGGCAACCCTCATATCCACGGATACTGGCTTCCGCAAATCAATCTTCTTCTGCTTTAAGGAACCCAAAAAACACTTCTCCCCATTGTTACAAAGTAACTAATAGCCTTGAATACGGATGGATTTACTGTTGAGGACTTCGCAAAATGAAAAAATATCGACGACGTTCGGATTTACACTTGACAGATCACTTCTGTCGCGATCACGGACAATAAACTACGTTCGAACGTGTTTTTATCATTATTTGTCTTTGAACAATAGGCAGTGCAAACCAGTACCTCCTCAAACATTGTTATTATCAATTTGATCAATTCTAAATCAATTTCGCATTTCTTTATTCTATTGATCGCATGATTCTTTTGCAAACAAGAGGTAAGAGAGCATTTACTTACACTTGAGCGGTACACTGAATTCGGTGAAGCTGAACTTTCCGTTCGAATAGAGTTTGTCAACCGCGTGCATAACGACTTCGATAAAGCTCAACCAATTATTGAAGAAGCCGATCCGCGTGAAGCCGGAAAGCGAGCTGATTTCTTTTGGATTTATTTTGATGTGAAAGCAAAATTATCTCGTGAGCTTAACGCAGGATAAAATCGCCGCATTCTTCGACTCGTCGTTTTACTTTGGATGAAACATCGTCTACATTTGCGCTATCTCAACGAAAATCTCGTCTATCCGAACTAAAAATACCGAACTTTAGTGGAGGATATGCAAAATGGTCTGATTCCTACCTTAAACATAGGTAGAGAGTCATCGATAATGATGCTGATCTGAGTAAGATTGAAAAGTTCCAGCACTTACGAGCTAATTTATATGGAGACGCACTGGACACCGTTTGCTCACTTTTATTAAAAAATCGTTTTGATAATAAATTCATTATTTTCCAGTCGCACATTAAGGCGATCTTTGGGTTGAAATGTTTTGTAAAGGGCTCCGTAAGTGGTTTCCGTGAACTACGAGTAAGTGACGAATTCAACTCACATATTCATGCTCTACATATTCTACCCTGGCGTCGCCTGGAGAAATTTCTGATGGACTACTCTTATATCTTATCGTTCACAAACTTGATCCGAGAACACAGAAGAAATGGGAGGAGGAGGATTCGAATTTGCATAAACATTTGGATAAACTGCCATCATAGACGGTCATGTCAGCATTTCTCGAAAAAAGATGTCGGGCGTTGGAGAATTTGCAATCCGCTATGGTAACCCAAACACCTAGCAACCAGGTGGGAAAACATTCAAATTATACAGAAAAACAATAGAAACGTTTTAGTAGCCTCCTCAGGTGGGCATGTTTGTGCGTATTTTGCGATTCAAAGGAATAATATATCATTTTTTATAAATTTGTCTCCAGATTTACGTTTTGGAATAGTCTATGCAAGGGTCACAACTTACAGCGGTACAAGTCAAGTTATTGTCGCCACGGCCCTGCAAAACACCATTCACTGCTTCATATAAATACTGACGATGTCTCAATAAATGAACTTGTACAGCTGTTCTGGGAAGTAGGTAATTGTTCATCTGTGTCTGAAGAATATCTTTGGTGTGAGCAATACTTCAAACAAAACTTTAATCGTCTTGCTTCTGGATCCTATTTTGTTAAACTGCCAACAAAGGCAAATTTCAATGCTTTAGGCCACTCATTTAATCGTGCCCTTAAAAGTTGCAAAGTAATCAAGAATTGAAAAATTAATAAGCATTATTCATACATGAGTACGAAACGCTTGGGCATATGTCATTAGCAGAATCACACACAAATACACTAACGTATTTCTTGCACCATCATAGCGTTCAAAAGCTTTAAAACACGACGACAAAGCTACGCATCCTATTTGATGGCACAGCAAAAACAACCTCGGGGTGTTCTTTAAATGATCTACTTTTGGCAGGGCCAACCACACAACGAAAACTATTCAACACGCTACTACGCTTTCGATTTTGTATGCCGAGACGTCTGTAAAATGTGCCGCTGCGTTCTTATATCGCATGAAGACGAATATCTCCAATGCTTACTACTGGATAACATTAAAAATTGTAAATTAGACACAGTGACATATGGTACTAAGCCTGCAGCTTTCTTGGCAATTCGTGCCATGCACCAGCTCTCACTTGATGAGGAAAATACCTTCCCCGTTGGGGCTAATATCGTTCGTCAAGATTTTTACGTAGATAATTTGATTTCTGGTGGGGATACAATAGACGAAGTTCTTGAAATCAGACAAAAGGTGAAGAATCTACTTCATAAATGTTGCTCTAATAAGTCAATGGCTCTTGAAGGAGTTGGTGATTCAGATCGTGAGGAATTCCTCAAATTCCATGATGGTTCCTATGCGACCAAGGAAACAACAACTTTTTATTTGCCTTTACGCCAATCATAAATAAGGAACGCATACCGAAGGGTTCAGACCTTTCTACAATCACTCGATTTTATGATATACTTGGTTTGATTATCATAACTAAAAATAAAATTTCAACCATTTCAATTAAAATTTCAATTTCACAAATGCGCACAATTCGCATTTGTAAGCTGTTTTGAACTTCCTCGTTTCGTACCTACATCGCAATCTATTGTAGCTGGGAGATACACGCATTCTGCGACGCAAGTTTGTCTGCCTTTGGGGTTTGTGTGTATATCAGATCTGAGTGTCAAGGAACCATAACATCAACAACAGCGCAAAGTCAAGGGTGGCGCTCTTAAAAATGTTGACCGTTCCTAAATTAGAGTTGTACGCTGTATTGCTTCTCGCCGAATTAATAACGTCAATACAAAGAGGCCAGTACACATGCAAAGTTCACTGCTCGTCAGATTTGAGGGTGATGTAATCATGGCTACGTGAGGGAGCCATAAAATTTTAACGTATTTTTTTCAAATAGAGTTAATCAAATACAAACGCTCTCTAGTGGTATGGCATGGCATTATGCACTAGTACCTCGCACCTACTTCGGACGTGTTTACTACGTTCATCTAATCTAATGTAAAAAAGATTGTTACGACAACAAGATTCTTCCGTCAATCATCTATTTACATAAATTGAAGATACTGTCAACTGTTGCCTATCCGTCTCGTGCCGGTTCTTTTTATTCGACGTTATTAGTGAATTAAAAAGCCAAAAAGTAAAAATAAAATCAATTGTTCGTTTATAATGGCCGGTACATAAAATTCTGCAGGCTCTCATCAAATATCTCTACGCTCCGTTAATAAATCTGGCTCTTCTCTTAAAACCTTTGGTTCTGCAGATGTTCTAAATCAAATTAACAGTCGCTTTGACTCATTAAAAGCAGACTTATTAAACTCTGTTTCTTCAGTGATTAACAATGACCTTAAATCCGAAATTAAGTCAATGGAGGATCGTTTGGTTGATCAGTTAACATCGCTTAAAAGTGAATTTGATTTCAAACTTCAAAAAGTGCAAGATAGTTATAACAACAAATGCAATGCTCTTCTCTCTTCAATAAAGTCGCTGCAGGACGTAAACAAAACGCTGAAAGAACAGGTGGATTTTCTCTTTCGCAAGCGTTTTGCGGGAGATGTTGTTTTACACGGAGTTCCTGTTGCCGAAAATGAAGATCTCAGTACCCTGTACAAGTTGCTCTGTTCAAAAATCAACGCAACTTATGTTACCCCTACTTCCATCACTCGTGCTGTTCCGAAAAACAACGCTAAAACAAGTGCTGTGATCATTAAACTCCCACTAGAAGAGAGTAAAGTGTGTTTCCTTAAAAGTTTCGCCGCTTACAACAAAGGGAACCCCCGTCCCCTATCCCTTCACGGCCAAGGCTTTGATAGTCGCAGTTTTATTCGTGTGTACGAAAGCCTGACTAAACATGATCACTCTATATTTCGAAGAGCTATGAAAATGCGAAGTGAGAATCAACTCCATTCTGTACGGCGAACAGATCTGATGCAGTTTCTGACATTTCTGCTCTTTTGTCTGTAAGTACTGCTGCTCCACTCTCGCTCTCCACCTCCAACAATTCAACCGTTGCTGTTGCTGATGGCAGTTCTGCTGAAGATGCCGCTGGACATGTTGCTGGAACTGTTTTGTTGCTGTGATCTTTGATGACTAAAATGAATCAGCTGTCAGAGTTGCCGAGGTTATTTGATTTTTATACTACGTTTTATTTATTTTTTGTTACTCATTTCCGACGTTACTCTATTTTAATTTATTACTTTGTAAATGTGTATCCTTAATACTTTAATTTATTTTAAAAAATTTTCGCGAAGAACTCTATATATCTTTTTATTTTATATTATGAATTACTGTTTGCTCTTGTTTGCTTATTTCCTATTATACTACTTAATCTATTATACTCGTATCTTATCTACTTATCTGTTATATTACTCAATAATCTTAATTCACTATTTTAATTTTAACTGTTATGCTAATGACGTAAATTTTCCGTCATGTCTATTTATGATGTTGTTTTCATTGTTGCTTTCTGAAGGCAGTATATTTTATATAGTATATTTGAGAGGTTTTTCACGCCTCAGTTAAACAAACATCTTCTTTGATGAATTATAAAACGCTCTCCAGCGAAATCTGACTTACAACTTACAAATATTTATATATCCTTATACTATGAGTTTGAACCATCCGGATAACAATGTAATCTGTGAATCAAATCAGGGTATCAAAATTTTGTCACATAAATGGTGAAAGTGTAAAATCTAAATACACGGTCTTACACCAAATATTTAGTACTTGTAAGATTGACATTTTAATGGTTTCTGAATCTTGGCTTAACTGTGATATATTGACAGAAATGGTGAAAATTCCTAATTTTAGATTGTTTAGAAATGACCGTAAAAATAGGGTGGGTGGTGTGTGTGTATTTATACCAATAACTGTCTTAAACCGAAATTTGTGTATTTGTCCTCTAAGTCTATCATACAGTTTTATTGTTTAGAAGTAAGTTCTGTACATGAGAAAATGCTTGTTGTTGTAGTGTATTCGCCTCCCCACTGTTTTATAGAAGCAAATTTTGTGGAACTGCAAGAAACATTGTTAAAATTGCTACTTAAATACAATAAAATTTTGGTGGGTGGTGATTTTACTGTCAACATTTTAAAGTGCAATAATACTTCTAGTCAATTTCATTACTTCTGTGGTAAATTAGGGTTGTCTGTAGTTAATTCCCGTTATCCCACCTGTTTTAAATCTACGAACAACCCCTTGCTACTTGACATGTTTCTAACTAATTGTGCTTCGAGTGTATTATGTTTTTACCAAGTTAAACGGACCAGTGAATTCATCCATGATATTATTTTTTGTTCTTTTGTATTTAATATAAATAGATCCAACTGTCATAACACTTTCAGCTTTAGATCATTCAAAGACATCAATCTAATAGAAGTCACACATGCACTTTACAGTTTAAATTGGCATGATATATACCTAACTAACCAATATTAACCACAAGGTTGAAATCTTTAATAATCTAGTCAATTCCCTGTTTAATAGTTTCGTCCCCGTTGTAATTAAGCGTGTTAGGTCTTGTTCTTGTCCCTGGTACAGTACTGAAATTCAACGTAAAATTACTGAGCGTGAGCGCCTTTATAAGAAATTCAAACGTCATAACACACCGCAAAATAGATTAAACTACTGCATTTTACGTAACGAAGTTACTACCCTTACCCGGAACTCCAAAAGATCTTACTTTTTAAAAAAGCTTGATCCTAAATTAGAATCTAAGCAATTGTGGAAGAATCTTAAAGGTCTGGGTGTAGTAACAGATAGTAAAATGTCCAAGTGTTCGATATCTCCAAATGAAATGAGTGCGTTTTTTTCCCCGGATCCTTCTCAACCGTTATCTCTTAACCTTGATCCGAGTGATTCTGAATTGTTTCCAAATTTCTGTTTTCAGTGTATTGATGAATTCGATGTATTCAAAGCTATTAACTCAGTAAAATCCAATGCCACAGGACCGGATGGTTTACTGTATTTACAGCTCTCAGTTCCCGGATAATTGGAAAATTGCCAAAATTATTCCTATTGCCAAAAAGTCTAATCCTAACTGTCCTGCTGACTTCAGACCAATTACAACTTGTGTTTTTTGTCAAAGGCTTTTGAAAAGGTATTATCTCTTCAAATGAAAAAATTCTTAGATAATAATAATAAGCTTTCCAAATGGCAATCCGGTTTTCGAAGTAAAAACAGTTGTGAATCTGCTGTTCTAAAAGTTAATACTGACATTCGATCCGCTTTAGATTGTAACGATATCTGTGTAGCAGTTCTTCTACACTTCTCCAAAGCCTTCGACTGCATTGATCACTCTTTGTTACTTACAAAGATTAAAAATGGATTTAGTTTTTCCGACTCATCCACCAAGCTTCTAAGCTGTTATCTAAGAGATGGAATACAGTCGGTCGTTACAGAACTTGGTTATTCAAATTCTAAAACCATCCACGCAGGCGTTCCGCAAGGCTCTGTACTAGGACTACTTCTGTTCTCTCTTTTCAACAATGAAATCCCAAGTATTGTTAAGAATTGCAAAATTCACATGTACGCTGATGATGTGATTATATATTTCTCGCGCCCTATTGGTCTTGTAGGGTGAATGAAGATCTTGATAATATATCCAATTGGTCAAAAAGTAACAGATTGAAGTTACAGATTACAAGTTACAGATTAAAAGTAACGGTCAAGACAGTTTGTGTTGTTTTTTCAAATAATGAGGGGTGTCCAAATGATTTTTCACCTGTTGTCCTTGATGCCAACCCCATTACTATTGTAAAATGTTTGTGTGGGTACAAATAATAGAACTTATTCTTTTCAATACAAATCCCTTTATTCAGTACAGTTACAATTCACTATTTAATTGTTTCTCTCAGTACAATCCAATTTCTCAACCACTTATACTTTTCTTATCTTTTACTTAAACCACTTAATCACTTCTCCTAATTAACACTTCAAATTACACTTTAGAACTCATTTGCATACCTTCGGGATGCTGGTATTTATACTCGAATGACATACTTCGAGAACAATGCTCGCCATCCAGCGTCCCATACAATTTCCAATTTGCTAGATGATCCGATTCGACTCTCCAGTCATCAATGGTCGAGACTTTGTTATTCAAGTATCGAAATCTTCTGGCCTTCGAGTATCGACATCTTCTGCTCTGTAAATCTAGATGTCGCTGCTCACATTTAAGTGGTTGTCGCACTATTGTAAATTCTGTTAAATACCTTGGCTTTCATATAAACTCTTCACTTACCTGCTGCGATTCCATAAAGGACACCCTGAAAAAAGTTTATTGTGGGCTGCGAAGATTACGATACTCTGCGAACTACTTGCATCACCTGGTGAAAATACGATTAATCAAAACGCTTGTAATGCCATACTTTTTGTTTAATTGTTCCGTATTTCCCTATCTTGACAGTGTTTGTAAGCATCGGCTTAATGTTGCGTTTAATGACTGTGTCCGTTTTATTTATAATATCCCTAGGTCCAGTAGTGTATCCCGATTTGCATCGTCAATTTACGGTCTGAATCTAAATCTGTATTTTAACTTCCGCAATATATTAAAACTATTTAAAATTATACAAAGTAAGCCTCCTAGTTATCTTTTTGAAATGCTACATTTTGCACAATCTAATAGGGGCAAAAAACTTATTATTCCTTCATTCACACATTGCATTGGAGAGCGATCCTTTGTTATATCTGCAATTCGTGTCTGGAACAATCTTCCACATGAATCGCAGGTTATCAGCTCATATGCCGTCTTTCAGAAAAAGCTTTTCCTTTATCTGTCCAATAACCGCATCATAACTTAGATATGACTCAATCTATGTATAATTTTTATTTATTATGATTATTCCGACTACCCTAATTGTTAATTTAACGTAAAATTTGTATCGTCTGGAAAACTGTGCTTTTAAAAGATATCTTATCTTGTCGTACTGATGTAATTTTAATTTAAATACAATTACAAATACAAACACAAAAAAAAAAACCTCATTAAACCCGGCAGATATTTTTTCAAGACGATGCTCTCCAAATGGGCTGCTGCACTCTGAACTTTGGAAGCACGGGCCATCATTATAGTTAGAAGATTTCTCAAGATAGCCAAAACTATGGAATTCCCAATCGAACTGCCAGAGCGTCGTAAAGTCTTTATTGTTCCATCGCAGCAAGATATATCGCTTAACTGAAAATTTCACAACTCCTTTGAACAGCTGCAACCCAATTTCGCTTACGTTTATCATTTTAGCACAGTCAAAAGAAGAGTCATGGTACAAAACAACAAACCATAGACGCCATAAAACGTAAAAATGGGAACTCTAGCAAGTGAGTATAAATATTCAACAAACTCATTTCGCAGCTGAGTTCAAAACATAAAGATGCGAGAAGCATCTAACTGCTCAAGCAAACTTCATTCGTTAAACCCGTTCATCGACTCGTATGGATTTCTTCGTGTTGGGGGATGAAACAATTCATTTATGGACTTTGAGGCTAAACATCCCCTTTTACTGCGAAAAGATCAATCGCAATCATTGACCACTTTCATCGGAAATATCTACATGCTGGACGTCAAAGCTTGCTTGCATCGATAAGACAACATTATTGGCCGAATGGTGGTCGAAAAGCAGTGGTAAGTGTGATTAACAAATGCGTTAGGTGTTTTCGTTTAAAGCCCAAAATCTTTGAACGCATAATGGGCAACCTACCAGCGCGGCGGATAGAGTGCATGCTAATAGGATTTTCCTAATGACATTGACTTCTGTGGGCCGTTTTATTATAAATCAGATATTCATAGTCAACCACCGATAAAATGCTACATCTGCATTTTCGTCTGCTACTCGATGAAAGCCTCTCATATAGAACAGGTAAAGGATTTGTCTATTCCATCGGTTTTAGCTGCTTTAAAGTGATTCATTTCTGCAAGAGGCAAGTCACTGACTATTTGGTCAGACAACTAGTTTCATTGGCGCTAAGAAGGAGTTGAGTGAGTTAAAGCAACTTTTTTTGAATGAAGCTCTCGCTGTGTTACAACAATGTCTTGCAGATCGTATTAGTTGGAAGTTTATCCCCTCCTCGCTCACCACACGGTGGACTTTGGGTGGCAGCAGTAAGGTCAGCGAAATTTCATTTTCATCCAATTACAGATAATCCTGCTGACCTGGAAGTACAATACTAATGCCGGCGCACTCTATAATCGGTGCACCATTCACGGCTATTGTGTAACCAGACGTTAAGCATCTTAACATAAGCTGTGTAAACCGATGGCAGCGTGTTTAGTACAT
This sequence comes from Volucella bombylans, assembly GCA_949129095.1. Taxonomy (NCBI): domain Eukaryota; kingdom Metazoa; phylum Arthropoda; class Insecta; order Diptera; family Syrphidae; genus Volucella; species Volucella bombylans. Next base: position 27,949,578 of record OX422144.1, read on the forward strand.
GCAGCGGAATTTTTGGGAGAAATTGAGTTCATCCTATTGTATTTATCTCTACTACAGGAGCGTGGAAACTGGCTCACATCAAATTCGATCATTCGCGTGGGCTTTTTAGTGATCGTAAAAGATGAAAATCTCCCGCCTCTAAAATGGCAACTTGGCAGAGTGAGCAGCACCATATGTGGTGAAGACGGTGTTCCACGCCTTGTAATTGTGAAGAGCTCTAATGGATTAATCCATTAGTGTGTATTATAAGTTATAAGTGTATTCATACTCACTTGAGTGTTAAGTTCTACAAGAATAAAAAAAAAAATAAAAACTGACGCAGACGGAAGTCAGTGCCTTCCAACGTGGGGAGAATGTTCGCAGCAGCAATGAATACACAATTTAATACTGTACTATAAAAGCTCTAAATCACTTCTCTGATATTAATTGTTAATATACAATAATACATAGATTTGCATCTAACTAAACTTTAATATAATCTGTAACATTAACGAAGATCATTATTTGTCTTTGAATAACATGTTGTGCAAATCAGTACCTCCTCAAACACCCACCATTCACCAGAATATTTGCCTACCGCGTATTCCTCAACCCCTCGTCGAAACCCATACAACCTGCATTAATAGCTGAAGATCCTTGACATCGGTCTTGGGAACCCGTTAGAAAAGCCGCAACTGATGTGCTATGTTCCTGTCTTGCAAAACCACTTCACCTATGAAGCGGCGCTGCACGAAGAAACGAGCGATCTACGAGTAAATCATTTGTTTCTTCGGAAAGAAAAGAACAAGATAAGCGAACGGTCTAATCACGGAAGTTTTAGTAGAAAGAACGTGTCAAGCCAACAAAACTAAGCAGAGCCTTTAATGTTAGAATTACAGTCGGTTCTAAGGATTTGGAAAACCACTTCAGCTGACTGATAAATGGTGGCCATGACCCAAACTCGCTGTCAGCCAGAATGAATCATTTAACTTGGGCGATGAAAGCAAGGATCAAATATAAGTAAAGTAAGCAATATCTTAACTTAAGTCGAACTAGACGAAAAACCTGCTGAGCTTTTAAGGCATTTCCACGATTTGATCGATAAAAAGTGTTGTTGACCAATGGAATCTTAACATCGTTTGTCCGATCCACAAAATGGGAAACACGCCAAACCCCGTCTTCTTAAGATTGCGTACAGAATCTCGTTTGCCGCATGATGTGAAACTATTCAGAAACTATTTGTCAATGAATGGATTATTCCCTATCACCGCAGCTGCGTAATTTCATTGACAAAATAGGTTTAGTGGTGACTGAGGACAAAACCAAGTGTCAACAAAAAGTAACGCATATCATTTACTAATTATTGTATTGAACGTCACTATAGACAGCTTTGAGGTAATTACGGATTTTGTATATTACGGCTCTGCTATCATCACTGATAAAGACACGCCTTCAGAAATCTATCAAAGAATTACTCTTGTCAGTCGCTGTTTTGTAGATAGATAGAGTGATTTATTTTTTGTACATCATCGCTTATCGCTGAGCGACGAAGTAAGAACATTCAGAAATAAGCGCCGAAAGTTTTTTTTTTCAACAACAAATCAAAAGATGGTACTGACATACGAGAGTATTGCCAAAATCGGTAAGGATATCTGCGACGATTTTGATACAAGTGATGAAATTCACCATAATTTGCCCTTTCTCGATTTTAATTGCTCTATAAATATGAACGCGTCTTTCAAGTAAATAACTACGACGAACTGCACTTGACAATGGCATTTTCGCAAGTAATTCGCTCAGCGATGACGCTCAGTAAATGGCCACCCGTCGCTCAGACTCGTCACTCAATCGCTCAGTCGCTTGTCGCTCACTGCTTGGTCGCAGCCTTAAAGTTAAAAATATATATTAAAACAAACAATCGATAGCAGTTCAGTTTTACAGTTTTCAATGCATTTAATTTTCTAAATCATTAACTCTTACATACTAACAAAAAAATGCTTAAATGCTAGCTTACAATTACTTAACAATCTTACACTAACTTACTGGCCCCACACAGGCACTCTAAGCTACTCTAAATTCTTATATCTATGTCTTTCGACTTCGTTAACATTTTATTTGGAAATATTTATTTTATATACTTAGGGCTAAGAAAAAAATTTGATTACAAAAACTTAGTATATGGACAATTTTTTATTTTTTATAAAAACTTAATATCTAACTTAAAATCAACCTTAGCCTACTTAACCTACATACACAAAATACACATAAACACACTTAGACATTATACACAATAATATACATATGTTAGTATATACCTTTATATACACTAACACATGTATATATTACTTAAATGCTAACCTAAACCTATGTAAGCTGGCCATCGCTATTTACAAAGCAAATATATTGGTCAGCTCTGCCTTATTAGTGAGGCTGGTCCGTAATTGACGGAAACGACGACGAAACATCTTCTCCATCATTCAACCAACAGAAATGCTGGTGCTGCCGAACGACATCCCTCTTATCGCGATTCCCCACCGCCCTACTGAACCTGAGACGATCCCCACTGCCGTGTGCGACGTCTCTGTTGTAGTTGAGTCGCCTGTCCCCAACTGTTCGAGCGACATGGAAGATTAACGGCACCGCTGATCTATCCTGGATCAACCCTATCTGATCTAGGTAGAGGAATGATTCCGGTGGAACGAAGCCGTCAGAGCGCACACTCTCGTGGTAAAGGTAATTGGGGTAGAAAGCCCCCGATATCAGGTTATTCGTCGAGGTCATTGCTCTTGCAATTAATTACGAAGTTACTCGTGTCACAATTGATAGCATCAAATGAAAAATGTACGCAATTGCAACTCATAAGTTATTTTAAAAGTAAGTAAAAAATACAGATAATATACTCGTATTTAAACCAAATAGAGGATAAAAAAGCAGTAAGAAACGAAGATAAAACTAGACCAAAATATCAAATAGAATTGATTCTAGGCTGGTATAACTGATATTGAGCAGCAACAATATCAGTAAACACTACCGGCATTGTTATTATCCTTATTGATTATGAAACCTTATTGAAAAGTCGACACGATGACTCAGAGTAAAAATTAATGAATACGAGTACAGTAGTGCACAAATTGGCTACTGGTACTTTATTAAAGAAGTTGCTACGTATATGAAGATTGGCTATCATGTTTCCTGATTGCATAAAAAATGCTTTTAACAACTTGAAGCAATATAAATGGCGCACTGGAAAGATTTTTAGGTCAAACAATGGAAAACTAGGATATCTGAAATGCTTACGACAAATTTTTCTTAGAACATATTTCTGCAAGGTTAAGACAGGTTTAATTTTATTCATGTAAGCACTAACGGCTTATTCTATACTGAATCAATCAAGAAAGAATCCACGAAATCCTGCTTTTTTCAGTTTCCTTAACAAAATAATGTGATTGACTATATCAAATGCCTTGGTTATGTCAGTAAATACGAGTAAGCTATCTATAGAAGTGAATCTTTAGATGATTTCCCTTTCCGAAAGCTAAACTGGATAGGACTAACGAATTTCAGTTTTTATTTTTAAGTTTGTCGTAGATTTTACTTATAACCGAAAGAAGAGAGTTGCGCCTATAGTTGCATACTTCAACATTATAACCTTTTCTAAATAATGGCATGACATCAGCGTACTTAAGCTACACCTTTGAAAATACAACAATTAGAAGTACATATATGCCAAAACATCCACAACCAATTTTTTAAGAAGAAAATTTTACATTTTGTCAGCTCCACAGGAAAAGAAAATTTTCAAGGAACGTATGGCTCTTAACACCTCCAACGAAGTAATTGGCTTCTACACAAAACTGTTTATTTACCAAAATTCAGCACAGCTACAAAAGAGCAAACAACGATTAATGCAAAGAGGTTGGGCAGGACATGGTACAAGACTGCTTGTAATATTAGTACAGTATAATAGCAATTAAACGCATAAGGAGATTGTAGGAGATTACGTTGCCATTAATAAAAATTGCCGTGGTTTTTTTTAGGAGCAGCGGATTTATTGACGATGTTGTTTACAATTTGCATTCTTTTCCTAAGTTTCCCTTAAAGAGTCTTGAATCTCAATTTTAAGATCAGCCCACAATTTTTTATATTTTATCTGTAATCTATGATTTTTGGAAATCTGCGGCATTTAATTCTTAGTTTGTTTTTACTACTGACTTTGCGCACTAAATGTGCTTCTTTAGGGAACAAAGGAATATCGTAAAATTAATAATTTTTCCTTCGTTCGCGAGTTTACAATTGCTTTTGCTTTTGCTTTTTAGAGTGCTAATTAAGAACCTTGTCATAGAGTGATCCGTAATCTTTAGATCAAGAACACACTTTTCGCAGCTACTGAACGAGATATTGCTTAAGCGTCCGTATATACGATCTAGACAAGTACCCTATACAGTCCTGCTGGACTCTCTGATAAGACCATGTATTGCTAATAATACTAAGTAACTGAAAATTGTCTTACTACATTCTTATTCATTTATATTAAAGTCGCTAATGATAATTACATTTTTAGATTTCTCATTTTTCAAGGGGCTAGAAAGTTATTTTATATATGCCATAACATATGTATATTTTCTGTAGACACACATGGTTCATGGTTAATTTTAATAGAAACTTTCAAAATATCTGCGCGCAAAAAATCGACACACACAACATCGTGCATTTTGATATACCTTTTTACACAACACCCAACCTGCAGCGTAATTTTCATTCGGATTAGCATAAAAATTAAACTCGGGAATAATACATACGAGTATAATTGATTTTCTCAAAACCGTAGATCCAAATTCCAGACATACATAAATACCATATCCGGAATGCACATACAAGAATCTAAGCGAGTAACAAGAGTAGAAAAGTTTTCTCTTAAGCTTCTGATATTTTGGTGAACAGTGAAGAATTTCTTGTAGCAATAGGAATTATCTCCGAAAACATTTTCACAGTTAGTATCCATAAGGTTAAGGCTAAAAAAGTCTTCATCTAAATTGAATTCATTATTCATTTCAATTTCTTATAAATAAATGCACTAAATAAGTGCGAGTACAGCGCAAGTTTTGATTGAAATTACTTCTCCCCTCTCAAACATTCTAGCAAAAATTTGATTGTCCTTGAACCATAAATACTTAGCACCAGTTTGCTATTTTGTCTCTTTTACCTTCATAATATGAGCTTGCGCGTACCTTGCAAGCGAATCATTAATAATTATTCATAACATATGTGTATTGTACTCCAGTTCCCTTTCTACTGCTGTTGTCGTTGTTGGTGTTGTTGTTGTTGTTTTTGTTTTTGCTACTACGGTCAGTCATGACATCAATACGGTGGATTAAAAACAATTGGCCAACGGCCGCATGCGCAGAGAGAGTAAGAGATGAAAATGCATGGGTGTGTACGTACTTTCATTTTCGTATATTTGTTGTTGTAAAGTTTCGGATTTTGTTTTTTAATTTGAATTTTGAGAGCAAATTTAAAAGACCTGCGTAATAGACTGACCAACTGTTTTGGATCGCACTATACCGGTCGTGTATGCGTAGATATTTTTTTATTCCTCGGCTTTGCGCACATTACTAGGTGCTTTGGTTTTAAATCAGAGAATCTGATACGTAGTTTATCCGACAGCTCAATTTGAATTGAAGCAACCCGCATTGGTTCAATACCCTCGAATAAATATCACTTCAAACCGCATTGAAATAATCAACACGCATACGTTCATTCCCGCTTATAAAACGCATAGACAATTTGTAACCGCTTTGAAATATCGTATAAACATCTTCAAATCGCAAAGAAACTTTTACACTCTCGCGCTCTCATCATTCTTTCACCATCGGGCAGGTATTATACGAGTAGTTTATCCAAGAATAAATGTCAGTACAGGGAAGTTAGGAAATTTGCCTCTTAGTCTGGTTGCAATAACATGCATAAATGTGTCCCTCTTTAAAGCTCTCATAGGGTTGCCATGGTGTATATGATGAATCACCACAAAGAGAAAGAGCATTTCGCTTAGGGTTACCATCTCCCCATTTAAAATAAACAAATAAAAATATTGCTGAACGATATAAATTTAATTTATCTTTTTCCTCGCCATCCAGCGTCCCATATAATTGTCATTTTGCTAGAAAATTCGGTTCCACTCTCCAGTCATCAATGGTTGAGACTTTGCTATTCAAGTATCGAAATCTTCTTCTCTTCGAGTATCGACATCTTCTGTTCTGTAAATCTAGATGTCGCTGCTCACATTTAAGTGGTTATCACAATATGTTCACTAATTGCACAGTCAATGAATTCTAGTTTCGAAACACCACGAAAATAATCCTTTTTTTTAATCACAATATTAACACCGACACAACAGAGTAATTTGAACCACTATTATTTAACACAATATCACTAAAACGCACATAGTCCAACAATAATATGGTCACTTATTGAACTGCTTTGTTGCAATGCATTAAAATAGCGCGCGAATAAAATTTAAAATACAAAGTCGAAAAAAATGGTTTGACTACATTTTAACGGTTTCTCAAAAAGAGGAGAAAAAAACGCAAATGACAACACCACCACACATATTATTACACACAAATTCATTTTTGTGTTCTCAAAAGCTTCAGATCCCATATGCTTTGTAAAATAACACTGAGAATGAGAATAACATTTGAGAATGGTAACACTGCTTTGATGAGATTATTTTCAATGCACAGCCAGCAGTAATGGCGAATGGTGATTTTATGATCATTCTGCCCACGCCCCACGGCTATCGGGCAAGCAAGTCATAGGGTGGCTGTGGTTAAATCTGAAAATAATTACAACAACAATTGTACACAAAGTTCAGTGGCTTCCTTTGTGTTTCAATGGTAATGTGCCATTGAGTCCACCTACAGGCACCACTGTTACAAAAAAGCTTTCCCATAAGCCCTGTATTGACATGTTTTGTTGGATAAGGTATAGTTGTGTATTTAAAATATGGGGTTGCGAGCGAAATATTTGGAAAGAGAACAATGTATCAGTGGTAGGGTGAAGTGTCAGTTCAACCAGCTGTTTGTTAAACTTCTCTCAATTTTCTCTCGCTCATTTTAGATAATTTCATATGAACACCAGCATTTTTACGGGTATTGAACCAATGCGGATTGCTTCAACGCAAATTGGGCTGTCGGATAAACTGGGTATGGGACATATGGTATTATCCGTATTTTGTTATCATCCGTGATCCATATTGGTTTGCATGAATTAAAACAGCAACACAGGATCTTGCTTTTGGTCAAGATCAATTTTCGTGATCCAAAAATTAGTTCGTGCTATTTCTCACTAGGTTATAAATATTTTCATTCGTGAGAGTTTGTACAACTGTCGACGATAGTCAGGTGTCCATGTTGCCACATTAGAATATGGAATATTACACATTTGGAAATATTTCTTATGCTCGAATAAATTATTGGTTATATGGGGTGAAATGTAGTCTACAACATATTATTTTCATTTTATAACTGTTAATATTTTGCTCCTTTAAAAAACACGACAGTGTTCGTACATGAACATGAAAATTTGCCGGACTTTATACAAAGCAACATGTGTGTACGTAGGCTCAGCGACTCATTTCCATATACTGATATAATAGTTATCTTTTAAATACACTTATCTTATGTACATGCATATAATGCAATGTAATGTGTACTGTGATGAAAACAAATTAAAAAAAAAATTCTGGGAGAACCCCTAGTGTACAAATGCGAACAGAGATCGTCAAATTTTGTTTTTTTTTTTTTAAATTTCAGTTGCGTGGCAACTTACTTCGCGCTAAGCGGAATAAACAAACTCAGCTGTGCAATTGCAATGAAGAAGAATATAACAGTGTCAAATTATTCCCAAAACACAAAACAATTTTTCCTTAATCTAGACTGTTTTATTTTCATCCTGTGATCTACATACTCTATACTTACTCGTATGATCACGAGTGACAATAAAACGCGGCTATTATCGATTTAGCTTTATTTTCTTTGGTTTTCACTTTGTTGAGAAAGCATTTCTCAATATTATTATCGGGAACAGACAAAGCTTTGCAGAAGATTTGTTTTACCGTAAATGTTGCGGTCTTGTCGTTGACATTAGGTACTTCCGCAATTTCAATGCAATTGTTAAGAAGTTCTTGTTGATGCCAGTTAATTTTGCTCTCCAGATTTTTTTACTTTAATTTAAGCTCAGCATTTTCTGTACGAATAGCATTCAATTGTTACGAAAAAAGATTGTCTTCTCCAGATTAGATAGTTTTAAATACATCATCTTACCTCGCTATTTTTGATGAGAGTGGAAGATTCGGCCGCTGTTGGCTGTGTGTTGCTGCTGCCCGCTGCAAAGCCGCTGCATTGTTAGTGTCTTGCATTGGTATAGGCGGGTATGGGGAATGTAGTGAACGGAGTCTTAGCACGGCACACTTATCACAGCGAAATGGACTACCACTGGATTTAATGTAATCTGCATCTTGCACACTGATATTTATTTTTATTAAACAGCGGCGATTGATTTTTTGAGAACACATGGCAAAATTCATTTTAGTAATGATTTGGCAATATGGTTTCTCTATACGATGCGCAGTCCATCCCACCCCACCCCACGGCAATTATAAAGAAACTGACAAGAGAAAGCAACTGAATCATGTCCAATGCGCAACAGCGGATGTAGATATGAACGCAAGGTTCTTCGAAAATTGTTAAGCCCATTTACGACGACAGGCTTTGGATGAGAAATTATCACAGTGAACTCTATAAGCTGTGAGCTAACACCGACCTAGTTAAAACAGTTTGCATTAGCGAATGAATATTAAGAGTTCGGCCTGAAGAGTCTTGGATTTTGACTAAACGGACTCCGCAATAGAGGAAGACCTCTAGGAGAGATAGGAGACTTGAACCATCTTGAAGTGCGTAGCTGTAATCAGTTATCCAAAGACCCCGCTAACTGGAGAAGTTTTTTGGCCGAGACCCAGGCCGACGCTCGATTGTAGCGTCATCTAGTTAAGAAAGGACAAGAAATATTTGTTCTGTCCTGCAAGTCGAACCTGATAAAGAAAAACAGAAAAACGAACCAAGAACGACTGCAGCGTCCTCTTTAAGTGTGTGAAATTTCAATACGACAAAAAACTGAAGCCAAGAATACTACAATGTCCTAAAGGTAGTAAAAATGATTGGTTGTTCGTCCAAAACATTAGAAATTGTGCGAGTATGACTACACTTATGATGCCAAAGTATATGTTAAGTTTTTCGGAAAATGGTACAGAAAGGGAAAGAAAGAAAGATGTTTGAGCTCATGGGTGGCATCCAACAGTTAACGGGGAAACTAAATTATTAGCGTAAATTGAATTGATATTGTATTTAGGCAAGCATTCAAGCATTCACAAGATTTTAGTTGCTTGAAAAAACGTCCTTCGCTCACTGCTGGTATTGAACCCCGAACAATCCGATTGTGAAGCCAATATATTACCACTTGCGCCATGGCTACCCAGCCCGTCCATAAGAACAGGTGAATCTTCTACTCTCCCCTCCTACAGACCCATTGCACTTACGTCCCTAAAAAAAACTACTGAATGACCTGTAGTACGGTTTTCGTATCAACAGGTCCAGTAGTGATTTGATGACATGTCTCACTGAAAAGTGGAAGCAGACCGTACATCAGTCGGGAGAAAGCAAGATAGCTGCACTTGATATTTGTAAGGCATTTGATAGAGTTTGGCATTAGGATCTTTTGTCGAAAATGTGTGCATTTGGGATCATCGACTATCTTTTTCAATGGATAAGGGACTACCTTTTGGAGCATTGAATTCAAGTTGACTTGGATGGTTTAAAATCTAATATTCACAAAATAAATGCTGATATGTCCCAGGGCTCCGTTCTGTCTCAGACTCTCATTTTAATTTTCCTCAATGATCTCTTGTCTGCTACTTCTAATCTTGTACATTCCCTTGCACTCTTTTCTTTTCATATTCGTTCCCCTAATCACATTCCTACTCTTCGCCAGTAGTGCAGTAGTACACTAAGCTCCTTAAATTCCGATATTAACAGCAATGCAATTGGGGAAATACCAACAGAGTGGAATTTAATGCTTTGAAAACACAATACTGTCTGCTGTCGTTAATGTGAAATTTTAGCACCCAGCAGTTATCCATGAACAGCACTTGCAGCGCCGGTATATGTATCAATGACAACCTACGTTGGAATGACCACATATTGTCAAAAATGCTGCGTAATGTCTAGATTTCCTCAAGCGATGTAAGAAATGTTTTACACCCTCTGGCCTTAATCTATAAGGCGCTCATCCGCCTAAAATTGGAGAACAATGCCCAGATCTGGTCAGGTGTTCCTATAGCATATCTGCACCTACAAGATACGATTCGAAACTCAGTCAATTGATATCCTCGAACACCGCCGTAATGTCTTCAGCTTCACGTTGTTCTATCGCTATTTTCACCATCAGTGCTCCATCGAAATCGCCAATAGCATTGGCCCCTTCAAATCAGCAACCCTAACACCGGTCACGCTATGAATTCTCATCATATCGTGATTACTTCCTAAACCGTATAACTCGCTTATGGAATGCACTGCCGATCTCTTTATTTCCTAGTCATTACAACTTGTAAACGGTGCAAATGTGCATCGGTATCTCTCTTGCTCTCCTCCCAAACTTTCCTTCGCTTGCGCTGTGTTCAACCATTTTAAGGCTATAGAAAAAGGATTAGAAAAAAAGGATTAGAAAAAAAAGAAAAAAGCAAAATGGTGAGCAAAATAAAAAGATATACTAAATTGGGCACATATCGTGACATATCGTGAGCTTTATTCCTTGATAATTTTGATATAAAGAGTTGGGGTTGTACAAATTCGATGTTTTTGGCGTCACAATTAATGACGGTTAGCATCTCAAACCTGCTATTTTTCTTTGCAGTTTCTAAAGGACCAAGTTGATCCCATCTGATCTGTGGTTTCAGAAAAGGGAAAGCAAAACAATAAACCTGAAACAGGTGATAAGTGAACAAAAAAGTATGTACGATTTTAGAGCTCGGTCTGCACGAATAAAAATCATTAATCCGAAGTTTTTTGATCCCGCCAAACAAGTGTCGCAGACCTTGTCTCATAAAGATCAAAAGGCTTCAGATTCAGAGCTGAAGATTGTGGAAAGCCCGACAAATGTCGAAAAAGTATACTTAGCTGTTCTTAATAGAGTTCATGTGTTTAAAAATGGCACTTAGAATACCCGTTCATTCATTTTTTTTCTTACTTCAAAATTCTTTGTATTTGCATTTACCAAATGAAACGGCAGCTATTTTCGACGTTGTACGTATTGAATTGGTTTCACCTGGCGGCTTATTCTTAATATAAGTACATTGCCAACCCCTTAAACTAATAAAATAGTAGCTTACTTAGTACACCTAATATGTACATTTAGACTGAGACCAATAACATAAAAGTGATGTGATGCAAAAGGACACGTGGCTGCATCGTAAAACGAACGGAAAATCGTACATCCTAACAAATGAATAAGAGAAAAAATACTTGCAAACAATATACATACATACGTATGCTATGTTTATTCGTGAATGTATTTGTGCAACTCACCCTAAATGATAAAATTCATCCAACGTTTTACCCCAGTTTAGCTTTAGTAATAGCGGCTATAGAGTAAAGGTATATTCCCCATATAATCAAAACAAGGATATTCACTTGAGAGCTTACCTCTGTGCGTCCTTTTTATTGCCCACACTATAATATGCGATGGCTTGTGGGGGTTTTGCGAGGGTTGGCATTTTGACTTAACCGACTAATGTGATACGTCTAGAAGAAGACGCTGACGTTACGAGTATGTAATATGTATCCGTATTACCACCGACGTCTCTTCCAAACAAGAATATTCGAAATTCTGCATTATTGCAACGCAATAAAAGCGACACCGAATGAAAAGCACTAAGGACAAATGCTTTTCTTTCATAGTTTCGTAGTGTATTCGTTCACTGACTGCATGGGGCTGTGAGTCGCGAGCTAACTTTACGACCCGGACGTGTCGGTGTGTAAGAAAGTCGAAATGTCTAAAACCAACCTGCACATTGAGGAGAAATGAAATATTATTATCATTTTCGTCGGTTGTGTCGCGCACTTTCGCCTGCATTAAGTGAAATTTAGAGCGATTGAGAAGAGCGGCAACGACAATGGCAACGGCAAAGGGGGCAGAGGCAACGGCAACAGCAGCGGTAGTGGTGGTCGGTAACAGTGGTTGGCAAACGAGCGACGATGTCACTCAATTTGCTGGCTGTTTTATGTGGCAGGTGAAATTGGACTTTGTTACCGTAATTTGATTATATGAGCTGGATGTGTACGAGGGATTACGCTATAACTTTTTATTTCGTTGGTCCTTTCCTTTTTTTTCATGTAGCGCAATTTATCACAGATATACACATTAATTTCAACATTTTATTGCAAAGTGCACTACCATTAGATAGTGGATGGGTTTCACTTTCGAAAATGTGAGTACGTTAAGGACATTGCATGGCAATATTTGGGCCCAAGTATTGGGCGGGTGAGAGTAAGTTCCAGAAAATGAAATTAAACGGCTAAGACAAGATTGTGAAAATTGAAGGAAACTTTGAGAATGTTAAAGGAGTTTTCATATTTGGCATTTGGCTAGAATATGCAACAGGGCGTCAAAGTACACAGCTCAATAACCCCCTCATTAGATTTAATCGCTCATTTTCTGAGACAAATAGGCATTCTGTGCCTGTTTTTTTTTCAAAAAGGAGAGATACGAAAGAAAGAACGTAGAATTCGTCTACTTTATTGGATTTACATTTCATTCATATGAACATCTGTGAATTGGAAAGCCTGTACTAAAAGTAGAGTTTCAATGACATTACAACCGACTGGCAAGTCGTTCACAGTGATTTGACGCAACTTCTGCTTGCCATCAATGAGGAGCAGCCCATGGAATGGTACACTAGATTCCTCTTCCAAAACGTCATATTCACGGGCGATTTTCATCGATTTATCAGCGAGTAATAGAATGTCTAGTGATCCAATACCACCGTGGAGTATTAATCCATGCCAAATGGGTGAAGTCAGAGCAAGCAATCACCTTAGAGCCAATGCTGCAGAATTCCTTTACACAGTCAGAGAAGGCAATAATCTTAATCAGGAAGACGAAGGTGAAGTCCAACGGTTAAAGAATAAGACAACGTATTTTGACTTCTGGTCTTTCACGGAAATCTCCTTGAAGGCAACGTATACGACAACAGTTCCGGCGAATTAAGGAGCTAGCTTCTGCAGTTCTGGCATCTTGTAGGAAACTCACAGTTTAACAGGAATTTCAGCAGAACAACTTTTATGTCGTCACCAAGAGCATGTGCACTCCAGGCAATGACTGTGAAAAGAAATGAATAGCATCCGACCTTATAAATATCTTTGTTTTGTTAATCGACTTCGCGGCGCAGCGAACTGTTATCATAGCTAACACATATTTCTCTCATCTTTATCTACACAAAGGAATCTGACATCCACCTTATCCAAAAAAAAAAAAAAATACAGCACCATGAGCGTGACAACAGAACAACGAAACCGTTATACCCATCTGATAAGTGTTGTCTTAGACTTAGACCATCACCTTTCAGCAGGTATTGGAAAAAACCCAGCATCTCGATTCTAAGATAGAACATGGTAGCATTTATAGAGATGAGCTAGACCGAGCTATTCTAAGTTTTGTTATCGTTGCCAAACTTGTATAAGGTGGTAATGGCTCCATAAAAGTCGATAATGACACAATCAAGGTATTTGGTGTCAAAAACGATTTTGACAAAGTGATGTCATCTGGTTTCTTCAACATCATGCTTAAAAAAATGTGTGAAACTTGCTGGGCAATAACATTTCAAAAGTCTGTACAACTGATGGCATACGATGACGGAAGAAATCAGTGAGCTGTGAGTGGAGTATAGTATATGCCGTCGTCAAGAAAGTACAGCAATGACTTTGACCATTTCGACTTCAACAACGACACTAGCATATAAATCAAGCGAATATTAATATGGCAACCCTATTTCGAGTAACGAGGAAAGCACTGTACCGTATTTGATCCCTATCGTCTACTGTACGGCATGCACTTTATCTTAAGTGGATGAAAACGGCGTTAGTTACTTCAAAAGAAAAGTTGTTCGAGTAGTTTTTCATCCCATCTGCATAGACGGACATAAGAACGAATTAAGCGAATGGACACGGCTGAGAAAGCAACTGCAGGCGATTATTGCAAGGCCAGGCCCATGTCTACCTCTGACTGTGGAACTAGCTAAATTACTTCGAGTTCGTGGGATATTTTGTGACGTCCCGTAGATGTAAAACATCAGATAGCCTATAAGACTGAGCCCGCCTAGGAATGCGCACATTATTAAGGGTGACCAGATAAGAACGGTAGGAAAAAAATTTAAATAAAACAACAACTGTGTGAGAAATAAAATTGATTCTGGCTTTATTTTTAAGTTACGTTCATGCCATTATGTGTGGAATAGCACATCATTTAAATGCCCGCCTCGGCTTCGCTGGCGGTGCTTCAAGCGGTCGGTCCAATTTTTGATGACTCGGTATAATATGCGCGGAGTTATTTCGGCAATGGCATGTCGAATGTTGGCCTCGAGCTTGTCCAAAGTGGTTGGTTTGTTAGCGTAGACTAAGGACTTGACGTAGCCCCAGAGAAAATAATCGAGTGCTGTCAAGTCGCATGATCGCGGCGGCCAATTGATGAACGCTCGCCGTGAGATAACCCAGTCGCCAAATTTCTCCTTCACAACTTCGGGCGTTGCTCGGATATAGCGATGTTGTCGAGCTCTGACCACAGAAAGTCGATTAACATCGCTCTATACCTGATACAGTTGACGGTATAGGTGCCCCATTCCTCATTTCGAAAGAAATATGGTCCAATAAGGCCGCCATGCTATAAACCGCATCAAGCAGCCATTCTTTGTGGATGCATTGATGCTTGGTCAAACTTTTGTGGATTTTGTTCGCTCCAATAACGGTAATTTTGCTTGTTGACATAGCCGCTGAACCAAAACTGGGCCCCATCCGTGAAGATGATTTTTTGGCCAAAATCCAAATCTCCGGCCGATATTTCCACCATCCAATTAGCGAACTCACGGCATTGTTTATGATCATTCGGCTTCAATTCTTGAATCAGCGCAATCTTATACGGATGTAGGCCCAAATCCAAACGCAAAATAGGCAAAATCGTTGCCGAACCAACATTTCTGGGTCTTCTTCGATACTGACAGCTACAGCGGCTATGTTTTCTTCATTTCACACCAATCTCTGTCTAGTTGGTGGCTCAAGATCTAAAAGAGTATATTCACGCTCAAACTTTTCCACGGTACGACGAATTGCCTGAACACATTGCGTATTTACAACTGAGCCGCAATTTCGAAAATATTTTTAAATAAGCAAGCGGAAAACGATGCATGATGAAATGGCAAACCTTACTGCATATTTTGACAGCCTGAGGTCATTCTATCATTGCTATCTGGTTACCCAATATAATTTTAATTTGGGTGGAGGCGAAGGCTCCCATTTATTCGGCTTAATACAAGCTATAACTTAAAAATTAAACTTAAACTTAAAACTAAGGCTGGTTGGAGTGGTGAAGGAGAACGCATTTGAGGTAGGGAGTATTAGGTTGAAGTCAAAGACGGTAAGGTTTGATTGATCCTTTGTAGAATACAGGAGATTGGTTCATTCGTTCCATAGGGGATGTGGCGGGTTGGTAGAAAGAAGAGACTGGGGATACGTAGATTATGAGGGTTAGTGTTGAGTAAAATAAAGTTTTAATGTTTTAAAGTGCATTCAACGTGACCTGAAAGGAGTTGATGAATGAAGAGCAACTCGGCTGCATCACTACGTTCCGCAAAGGTGTTTAAGTTAATAAGATTGAAACGGTTTTGATAGGGGGCAGAATAAAAGGACTGTCCCAGGGCACACCTCGAAGAGCAAATCGAATAAGACGGCGCTGGATGCTTTCGATTCTCGAGATACGAATACGATGATATGGGGAGCACACTTGATTGGAGTGCTCTAGGAGGGGGCGAATAAATGTAATATAATGCGACCTGGTCACGCAGGGATTGGTGAATCCTTTGAGCCACAGTCTTACAAAACCTAGTGCAGAGTTGACTTTAAAGATTATCTCATCCATATGTAAACGGAAATTGAGCTCTCTATCACACAAAATGCAGAGATCGCGAAGAGATTTAACGGAGGAGATAGGTTGGATGTGGGTGTCGGTGGCTCAAGTGGTAGTATATTGACTTCCCAATTGGACGGTTCGGGGCTCAATACCATCCGTAACCGAAAAACATTTTTCAGGCAACTAAAATCTCGGGAGATGAATGGTTTGCCTTATGAAAGTCGTAGGATGAGAGAGTTGTGGAGGGAATGGACTGGACGGAAGAGTTATGAAAAAACGAGAGAAGAAGGGAAGGGTGGTAGTTAGCAATTGTTGAGATAGATAGGGGACAATGTGAGACTGAGAGGTTAATTGAATCTGTTGTGAAAATAAGGTCTAATTGCCTGCCCATGTAGTTGAATATATCGCTGACATGTCATAGACTGGAGTTTGTTGAGCGATCTTAGCTGTTTATCAATTGAAGTGATAAAAAACGATTGATCATCTGATGGAGTCCACTGTAGCTGAGGAAGATTAAAGGCGCCGAAAATAAGGATATCGTCAATTGAGTCAGAAAGGTCAAGTAAATGGTCGATCGCAACGATAGCAAGCTGATATAATTCTATAGGTTGAGCTGGTTGGATGTACTCTTAATTAAGAAAACTATTGATATAGGCGCCTGTCAGACGTTTAATTTATTATATTCATTTACTTACGTCAAGGGAAGACCATGTAAAAAAATATAAAAAAACATAAATAGTAATTTTCAATTTTCTCAAAAACTAGATGACATAAAGCCATTCGGTTTTTTGTGTTCGGTTCAAAATTAATATAGGCATCGACCACAGGAATCCAATTTAGCACTTCATTTTGAAAAAAATTGGTCCAAACTTCATTTTTAAAATTTTTTTATCAAAATTTTGGGTTTGCATGCGAATTTCTTAAAAACTATTTATACAAATAATATAGGTGGAACTTAGGGTTGAAGAATAGGTTTCTGACTTTTGAAACTGGTACAGTACTTTATTGTAAGTGTTGCCGTTGTTTTTTTTTTATGTTTTTTCCATTTTAAGTCATTTTTTAATAAAATTGCCCCTACCTCCTAAACGGGGCGAGATAGACCCCCTCCCATAGTAAAAATTGCTTGTTTTTAACCCCTCTATAAAAAACCGTTATCGATTTTCGGCGCCAAAATGATCGTACTCGGGCCAAAGTTCTTTCATTCTTTTTCATACAAAATAATTCAATACTATAAGGTCAGAAGATCTTGCAGGTCAGTGAACTGGTCCATTTCTTCCTATCTAGCGATTACCGTACTCTTCATCATTCCAATGCTTAACCTCACGATCATAGTGGACTGGAGCACCATCCTTCTGGAAATATGATGAAGTTACATAATCAGTAGAATGTCCTTCAATAGTTCTATTGAATCGTTTCGAAAAAACTCCAGATAGTTTGTAGAATTCATCCTAGATGGTAGTTTGAAGGGGCCGATTAACTTATTTCAAAATACACGTGCCTACGTATTGACGCTGAATTTGTGTTGAAATGATTTATGTCTCCTTGTATGTGGATTGTCGAGTAAAAAATGGGGAAACCTACAAAATCCGGTTACTAACAGCCAGTGGTCGAGTCACACCACTTAAGACAAAGGGCAAATAAAGATAGTAAACTATGCACGATCCACAAGATGGAGCTAGATTGAATTGTGCTCCTAACCGAACTTCTCCACCAAGCCAGAAGTGAGTTCCACTATCCTAATATCGCGGTGACCGTATACACAGATAGTGAGGTAGCCCTAAGCTGGGTGCATAGTAACAACAAGATCGACAAAAAATTTGTGAATAGAAGAGTTACCAAAGTTTGGAAAGTCATCAGCCCAGCGGACATACATAACGTCAAATCTACGGAAAATCATACTGACTCAGCTTCACGTGGATTCACTCCGGAACATCTGCTTACCTTGAGAGTCCAACCTGGTTAAGGCACGACCAGCTTCCATTCACTCTTTTCAAAGATATGGAAACTACCATGACTCATGTCACTCGAAATATGGTTGATGAAGGAAATTTTATTCAGCGGTTCTCCTACTTTAACCGTTTACTACGAGTAACCGCTTATTGTCTTCGGTGGGCCAGAAAGAAGCAAACACGTTAGACCGGCGCAATCTCCGCTGAAGGAATATTCAATGCTAAGGCAAAAATCATGCGGATTTAGCAGCATATAAAGGGTCCGCTATCTAACGTTTTTTTTTTTTAACTAGTGCTTATTTCGTGAATGGTAACACTTAGATCATGTCTGATTTGACAGATAATTAGTTTTATCCTTCCGCTGAACGAATATGGTTGTGTATATGCTTGAACAACGCTGGGAAATATTGCGACATTACTTTGAAAATCGTGGTAATGTTGCAGAATGTGTGCGAAAATTGCGTACGGATTTTGGAAGAAGAGAAGCACCGTCAGCTCCGTATGTTCGTTATCTTGTGAAAAAAGTGAAAGAAACTGGTATCCTCATCGATAAACCAAAGCGTGAAAAGCCAAAAACAGTGCGTACACCCGAGAATATTGCTGCTGTGCCAGAAAGTGTGCGTGAAGCGCCATCAACATCAATTCACCGTCGTTCTCAACAATTGAACATTTCGGAGACATCATTGAGACGAATTTTGCATAAAGACCATGGTATGACGCCATACAAAGTCCAATTGGTTCAGGAGTTGAAGCCAACTGACCATCCAATGCGTTTTCGCTTCGCTAAGTGGGCCTGCGATCGACTTAGAGAAGACGCCGATTTTGCCAAAAAAAATCATCTTTTCAGATGAAGCTCATTTTGATCTTGGCGGGTATGTAAACAAGCAAAATTGTCGCATTTGGGGCACAGAAAACCCACACGCATACATTGAAAAGCCGATACACCCAAAACGAGTCACTGTTTGGTGCGGATTTTGGTCCAGAGGCATAATTGGGCCATTTTTCTTCGAAAATGAGCAAGGAGTGGCCGTTACAGTCAATGGCGATCGTTATCGGGCCATGTTGAACGAATTTTTGTTCACAAAAATTGAAGAGGAGGATATTGGCAACATTTGGTTTCAACAGGACGGCGCTACGTGCCACACAGCCGAAGCTACATTCGATGTTTTGCGCCCTGTTTTTGAAGATCGCATTATCAGCCGCAGAGCTGATGTCGTTTGGCCACCTCGGAACTGCGATTTGACACCGTTGGACTATTATTTGTGGGGTGCCGTAAAAGATAAGTGTTACGTTGACAAGCCAGAGACAATTGACGCTTTAAAGGACAATATTCGTGAAGCCATTGGTGAAATACAGCTGCACACAATCGATAATGTGCTTAAAAATTGGACCGATCGTGTAGGCTACTGCATGGCCAGCCGAGGCAGCCATTTGAATGAAATTATTTTCTATTATTAACCGGAAGGATAAAACTAATTATCTGTCAAATCAGACATGAGCTATGTGTTACTATTCACGAAATAAGTACTAGTTGAAAAAAAAAACGTCAGATGGCGGACCCTTTATAATTTAATACCGAAATAGCTCACGTCAAGAAATCAAAAACCTTTCCAAAAAGAACCTGGTTGACATCTTTAACTCCAATGTTTGGTCCGGATGACAACATCCTTCGTGTGGGAATGAGGATTTCTCTTTCCAACCTCCAGGAAAGTCATAAGCATCTAATATTGTTAAACAAATGCCACTTGGTTGATTTAATAGTACGCCAAACACACATGGATCACCACAATTGCGGAGATTATTTAATGGAGCACTTAATAAGGGAACAATTTGGGATTCGTGCTGTAAAATCACTAGCCAAAAAATGTATGCGGAGTTGTCCCATATACACTCGATGGAAGACCCAAACTGTCCAGCCGATTATGGAAGGTATATCCACGGAACGAATCACCCCAGCGCGAGCATTTATCAAAATCGGTGTCGATTTATGCGGTCCTTTCTGCATTAAAGCCAGCACAATAAGGTTCGATAAAATCATAAAAGTTTGGGCGGTGGTCTTTGTCTGTTTAGTTACCAAAGCTATTCACTTAGAAATTTGTTCGGATCTAAGTACGGAAAAGTTCCTGGCAGCTTTTACACGCTTCGCGAACAGACGGTGCTGGCCATCCCTGGTCCTCTCTGATAATAGTACTAATTTTATTGGAGCAAAAAAGAAGATCAACCAAGAATGGAACACGGTCACCAATAACTGCAAGGACAGACTAGCGATCCAGGAGATTGTTTGGAAGTGTAATCCGCCCTACAGCCCTACAGCCCTAACTTCGGTGGGCTATGGGATGCCACGGTTAAGTCTATGAAAAATCTAATGTAGAAAATGTCTAATGTAACTAATCTGACCTATGAAGAATTCAACTCCTTATTATGTTGCATCGAAGGTATTTTGAATAGCTGACCATTACGTCCAGAATTACCTGAAGCAGAAGACGCACCCGCACTTACATCATTCTATTTCATTACGCAACGGATCTTCAGAAACTCTGTAATCGATCCAAGTCCATCAACTGCCGTCCCAATCACAAAACGCTGCTTACAAGTGCAACAAATTCAACAACACTTCCGGGAACGTTTCCACCAAGAGTACCTCCACCAACTGTAGAAGAGAAATAAATGGAGGTTCCCAGCTCGACCACTCGGCATCGGGGATCTGGTATTACTACAAGAACCAAGTGTTACTCTTGCCGATTGGAAAATGGATATAATTATTGAATGCTATCCTGACAGTAAGAGAGATATTCGGAGTAGCAACTCGAGTACTTTTATGTTGACTGGCTCTCACTACCCCAAAAACTAAAGCCTTAGAAATCCAAGCACTCACTCCACGTATCCATATTCACCGATTGGGAGACGCTTTCATCAAATGCACCTGTCGAAACCTCTTTGAATTTTACTGCCGATCTGATTACCATCGAAAATCTTGTGAAGGAATTCTACGATTACTACTCAAAGTTATATCAACACCGCCGTTCCCTAGAAGAAACTGTTAGACGCGAGGCCATGACTGTCAAGGAAGGAATCATTGCAAGCTACCTCAGTGAACGGCACAAACGTACCATTGGGCGTATAGTTCTAAATGGAATTGTCAAATATGGTCCCCAAATACTGCCAGCATCGCGTATCGCGTATCAAGAACTACCAACTAGAGCATCAAATCGTCAAATTAGAGAATAAAATAAAAGAGGTATTAGAAGCATCATGGCAGCAATTAATGACCTAGAATCTAAAGCTGTTCAAGTGCAACTTCATGCCTTACTAGAACAGCAGCAAAAACTTCGGCTTCAAGAGCAAATGAACGATTACTCAGCCAGAATTAAAATCCTTATCAACGCTCTCCAGGAAAATCATCGGAATATCATCACCTTCAGGATCGTTCAAGCTTTACAGACCTATGTCAATAAGAAAATCTTTCATGACAATAAAGAAAAACGTAAGAGTATTTTGAACAATAACTTGGTGTACACTAATTTTAAGAATTATTATTTAGTTATTCCGCTGGTCATTTAATATTCGTTTTAAAGTCATTGCGTTCCATATTTGTATGTCCGGTGTGCATTATCAGATCTTAGCATCGTCTACATTCCATCTCTGGGTAGTCTTTAGAAGGCTTTTTTCAAATCGATAAAGACAATATACAGATGCGAAGACATCAACTTGCGTATATCTTCACTTGCAAAACAGGCGAAAATTTTTCTAACGCAGAGTGAAATCTAACGCTGTCGTCCTCCAGAAAGACACTAGCGCTGCAACCTAGATCCGTTTTGAAGCCATCCGTGAAAATCCGACTGGTCCCATCAGTGTTCCACCAACCCCAGACCTCGGAAAACAACCCACATAGGTTTCACGGGTGGTTTTCCCCGCAGAAAAGAACGAGGAGGTTCGATCGGTGAAGCCTTAAGGACAGTAGCGAGGCTCACGACGAACCAGGAGCCCAAGGGGCGATAGGAGGTCCACCAGGAACACCGTTGTCGGAGCCCATAGATAGACGGGAGACTCACAACGGGCTGCATTAGATAGCACGTCTGAACGTCGCCGACGGGTGCGGACGGACGGTCCTTTAAATCCAGATAACCCAACACGATCATGACGGGTGGGGGCAGATGATTCATGTAACTTACACCCCAACAAAAACCAAATAACATAAGGCGCCACCGTTGTGGAGACAGCACCAGCATCATATATACACAATGGATGTGGATGCACCGAGCCAATTTATCGATGGATGAAGAGACGACGATCCCTTTTATAACAACACCCCAACGAGGGAGCAAAAAATTAGCAACAGTGGTGTGCAGGTGGCCAACACAATTCAGCACACACCAACAACGTATCAACTTTAAAAGTTAGGTTCGATGGGTGAAGGGATGACGACCCCTTTATAAGCCAGCACTCCACCGATGGAGAACCGAAGGAGTAGCAAAGGCGTGTAGGCGGACGGCCAAATATTAAGACAGCCTCCACAGAGAACATATGGACATACAAACAACAACAAAATCATACAAACGGCAACAACAAAAATATGCAAATAACAACATCAAACGCAACAATCAATAACCACAAACGATAACAACGAATATAGGAATAATATAACAACTATAAATTACAACCACGAAACCGGCCATGGCCCGAGGGTAGAAGGGCCCAATAACAGCGAAAAACAATAAATAAACAACTTTAAACAATAAATAAACAACTGTAAAGAGTGACATGCTATTGGACACGGGTGCACACACTAGCAGTGTTTGCTGGTGTTGAAGCTAATAATCCCGTCGTTGTGTCCGGGATGCGATTTTTGATATTGCGAAAAGCTATTTTTTTTAAAGTTTGTCTGTTGTAAAGTAGACTAGACTTTAAAGTAAAATTCGCGTGTTTTGCCTTGGCCAGGAAAGATGGTAAAAAGAATCAGAAAGAACAGGAAGAAGGATACAAGATCAGGAGTAACGGGTAGTACTAAGGGACCGTGTCAGAAAGGGGCACAGCACCGCTAGGACACAAAAGCTAAGTATAGTGATAGTGCAGTACAGTGTAGTGTTATATAGAAAAAGGTTCTTTTGTTTTATAACTTGAGACTCCAGTGGGCCGTGCCTGCAATAAAATTCCAGAGAATAGACGAGACACGAGACCCGTTATCTAGCGTTTTGCGCTTTCCGGTACGGTGAATATATCGGGCCACTCTATTGGCGAGTGTACCGGTAAGTCAATCCAAAATGGACTTAATCGGATAAGATTTTTCTTCTGATTTTTTGTAAAGGATTCGCGATTCCGATGAAAAATTACCTGGCGCTCAACCGTTTTTTTCGTTTCTGCTCAGGTGTAGCTGCCATTAAAGTGCTACCTGGACGAACCCACAGCTGGGATAGTGAGATCCCAGAAAAGTTATTGTTCGATTCGGCATCACTCTATCGGTGCCGGGAATCAAACATAACAGGATGACGCCCAAATACTTAGTTTCTTCGGATATTTGGATGGTGATTCCTTTAAGCACTAGGTGAGTAAGACACGACAGCCTCCTCCTTCTCGTAAAGAGAACAACCTCGATTTTGAGAGGATTGGCTGAAAGCCCATTTCTAGTGCACCAATCGTCGATTGTATCTAGGGCTGCCTGCGCTTTAGAGCAGACAATCGGTAGACATGATCCAACAGACAGTACAGCTGGATCATCCACGTATGCTTTTGTGTAGACGTCAGAACAACATGCACCATAGCAGTGGAGACAGAATGCCGCTTTGGGGGCAACCCCTGTAAACCCTCGCCATCACATATTGACCACAGTCAGTATCCACAATCAGTGTCCTATTCACAAGCATTACTTTTATCCACAAAACTAGTGATTCGTTTACGCCATGTTGTTTGGCCGAATTACACATGCCGTCGAAAGTTGCGTTATCGAAGCATCCTGAACATCGATGAAAATTCCCAGCACGTATTCCTCCCTTTCGAGTACTCTACCAGATTTTGAAGTGGATTCTCGCTAGATATTCAATATTGGTAGGCGTGTTGCATCCCAGACAGAGGAGGCATTCGCAGGGCAGTTTTACGCACATAGATCTCGGCTTCCTCTAGCTTTTGTTTTGTCCTGAGCTTAGGGGCGTACTGTTGGACCTGCCGAATTCCTCCATAAATCACGTCCACTTGGTTTTCTGCGGTAATACTTTCCAACCTGTAATCGCCTTAGCATACCTGTTGGATAACGTTAAGTCGATTACTTGCTGTCTTATTCTCGTAAAAAAAGTTGTATTGACAGCCAGGTCAGACGATAGTATGAAACACAGGAGCTGATTACCTCTCATCATCAGAGGAAAGGTAGGGCAGAAATCAGGAAGGAAGCAGAAATCCAGCTGTGCACTTACGGTCCTACATGGTAGAACGACGAGCTTGCTTAAGAAAAAGTATTCTAGGCCATTGATCAAATATTCTCTCTATGCATAGTTTAGTAGGAAAAAGGGGATTTTTGACGCAACAAGTAGAAAACATGGTGTTTACAGACTGGATTGACTAGCCTATATTTGGGCTGCTCATTATCTGTAACTGAAGAAATTTGACGTCGAAAAGCTGCAGCCGAAAGGAATAGCAAAAGTGTTTTCTAATCGCCAAATGCTATCGAAAGTCCTATACCCACTATGTAAGTGATGAAGATATTGGTAACATGCTAAAAAAGTTATCAAAGACCTATTAACTGATATGCTGGGTTATGCGCAACCACCACTGCGAAACGCATAGTTTGATGAAAAAGCTGACAAGCCATGTTTACCTGGAAAAAAACCCGAGGAGTTCAGCAAAAAATAAGTTCGAAAATGTTACCAAGAGCTTCTTAAACATATATCCCGAATAAAATCATTATTTACTGAGGATTTGGAAGTGTTGTTACAGTCGGAATTTTTGATTTAAAGTTCACTTTTGCAGACTGTTATGGCGACGAGTCCAATTTTCGAGTCCGGCAAAATAAATCAGTAAACATGGAAGACAATCGGTAGCGAGTTCGTCTACCAAAAAGGGGTCTGGATTGTGATATTCATAAGGACACGCACCAATTCATTAATAAAATTTAAAGGAAGCGTCATCGGCGAGCAAGATCACAATTGGCTTTGCTCGACCCACAAGATACGCAATCATTTTAATCCCGGACTAGAGTCTCATTAAAATCTCGCTTGAGATCGTATCGATTGTACTCTGTGAAAACCTGGAACCTAATACCAACTGATACTTCCCGTCTTAGGCCCGGTTAATCTATCAAAGATCAAGTGTTCACATTTAAGTGGAATTCCAAATCTAACATATTATTAGCTGCTAATTATTCTTAAACTGACATATAACAGTGTTTTTAAATCCAGAGCGATGAATAGTCTACTTTCGGCATCCTTTTGACGTGCTGTCAAATAATTCCTTCAACATTGTTCTTGAGAGGATTATGGCAACATCAGAGGTACAGCATCTTAAAGGCTGTGTAGTAACTAGGCCACACTGATGACATAAATATCATGAAAATAAACCGCCGGCCTAATACTAATGAAACAACACGGTTAGTTGCAAACAAGGGCACAGCTAAATATTTGACCATGTCTAGGTAGGACAACGAATATGATAAGGAGGCACAGCGGAGTATTAATATTAATATATAATATTAACGCTAATAATTTACTACACAATGTTAAGATCAAAACGTTATTTATTATATTTATTTATAAGACCGGGTCCACCCCGAACAATTTTATTGGGTCTATTAACAAGACTTCAAAATCTAAAAAGGAATCTCTTAACATTTGTCCACATTCAGCTCTAAAACGATTTGTTGCACCACACCGAAGATACAATTCTGGAAATCCTCATGACATCAGCGATCGATTTCATGAACCCGTAATGAAAAGGCTTATACGTACAAAGCTGCATTTTTGAACGACTACTCACGTTAATTACCATCTGCAGTAGACAACTATCAAATTTTAAGCAATGTGTAATTTAAATTATGTGTCACAGTCATTGAATGCAGACAACCGCGTGAATTTTATCGAAGATAGAAGAAAGTGTATTTCGTGTGATAGCTTCATATGCATGGACGGAACCCCAACACATCGGAGACCAAGCAACAATCGAAACAGTGACGGATCGAAGAAAGAAAGTTTGTCAGTCTACAAGTTTATGATGACGGTTTTTTGCGATGTACGGGGCATACTCCATATAATTCATATCCATTAGCTTCAAAAGGAAAAAGCAATCAATGGCAAATATCATATTATGCCGATAATCACGTGCGTAATCGCCATGGGTACATTTTATGGATTGGACTACGAATTGCTTCCTCATCCATCATATTCTCCGGATTTAGTCCCGATGACTAAAACTGGAGATTCCAAATTTGAAGAAATGGCTCAGAGGAAAGAGAAATGTCTCCAGCAATGAAATCATCCCTCAAAAAGAAACCCATTTTGAGAACCTTGACAAATCTAATTATTTTGATGAGATATAAAAAAATTGGAGAATCTTTGGACGAAGTGTAATGAGCCCAAAGGAGACTACGTCGGGAAAAATCAAAGGGTGGATGCAGTCTGTCCAGTGATGTAAAGACCACCTCAAATTGTCTATTCATTATGTATCTGGGAAAGACTCGAGCTAAAAAACGACTTAAGCATTAGAATTCCAATGTCGAGGACAATCTAAGCGTGAAGACATTAGACAAATCCTTAAAAAGAGCCTATTTCAGATGTGCCAGATGTTTCAGTCACCTACTAGGATACTGGGTCCTGCACCATCAGGCAGAAAATCCACGGGCCGATAGGACTAAATAGGCTATAAGTGATGAATGTAACAACACACCAGTATTAGTTATAGGTAGTGTCTCAGGAGGGCAGTTTTTACAAATACTCGTACTATCAAGTCACGGATGTCAACTGAAAATGTGTGGAAATAGTTGTGGGACTTTTTCAAAACCACCAATTCGAAGTACAATACTTTGAAAATAGTGGAACAAACTCAGAGTTTTCAATGTACGGCATAATAGTTCTGTTAGACAAAAAATATCATAGGGATGCCTTTGTGAATTGAGATACACAGCAGGGTATGTACTCCTCTTGCACCGCCATCCAGGAAGTGCGGTGGAACACTGTTTATCCGCTTACGGATTCATCATATACGGCAGACTTAGAAAAGAAGTCTTGACTTTTTGACATGTGCGCGAGTGTCTAAAAATTCTAAAGCTGAATTCGCTAACAGAAGCCTAATATCCGCTCATGCCACCACGTAAGATAAGGAAAACGACACCAAAGGATGTTTCCTAGACAAGACATATGTGCAATGTCCTAGGTACGTTGTTAGAATCGACTGGCACAATTTTAAAGACACAAAAGGAAAGGGCAGTTGGTAAATATATCCTTCACGACTTACGCCTGACAACGGACTAAGGTTGACTTCGTGCAGGACGGAATACAATAAAACAAGCACACGGTTTTATCATCTCAATATACACAATGGAACATGGCGGGCTTCATAACAGACCACAAGAATGCATTCAAGCACATGCAGCTAAAGAAGAAGCGTACAAAGAGTCGCTCGTGAGTTCTACGAACAAAAGTTACGAGAAGAACATCGGCCTCTCCAGAAAAAAAAGAGACGAGAATCGCATGATCCAAGATATTGAGAGTTTTTAATCCAGGGGCAACGTACGGAGGTTTTACCATCAGTTTAAAGAACGTGTCAAGGCAACAGTACTTGTAAACCTAGTAGTAGGATCACAGTCAGTAATGAGAATATAGAAAACCTTCTTCTGCACGTCACATTCCATTTGCTACTGCCCCATAAAAAACTTTGAGCATTATCAACGTAACATATAATAAGTCCCATCTTCCTGGAATCAGAGTATTCAATGAGTTCGGCTACCGCCTTCAGTAATGGTGGTAATAACGAATCATAGGGAAATCGGTTTAAAGATTTGAGCATTGTTTCAAGCAGTTTACTCGTAAGTCATATAATGTTGCGTTATATTTACATTTCGTTAATCGGCAATTTCAACAAAATACGTTACAATAATCTTCAGTTAATAGATTTCTAAGTCAATACGGAATACAAAGGGTTTTCATGGGGAAATTCCCACCCGTAAGTAGTTGGTGAACATCTACCGTCTATTGTTCGATCCGCTCCCGCAGGACCAGTCTAGTTGCAGCGTCACTAATGCTGCTATAACTCCGTAAGTAATTTGAATCCTAAAATTTCCTTTGGAGGATATATTCTTAAAAATATGAATGTACCTACTTTGAAAATATGCAAAAGAA
Organism: Volucella bombylans; assembly: GCA_949129095.1. Classification (NCBI taxonomy): domain Eukaryota; kingdom Metazoa; phylum Arthropoda; class Insecta; order Diptera; family Syrphidae; genus Volucella; species Volucella bombylans. Next base: position 27,978,049 of record OX422144.1, read on the forward strand.
AATTCGATTTTTTCAAAATTCTGGACCAGAATACCACCTTTAGCCTTCTTGAAATGACAAGGTAGTCAAAGAAAGCTAGGAAAAAGTGGCAATGCTTTTTAATTTTTACCTCTAAAGTTTGGATCTGTATTCTGAAGTTTAATAATATTGTGCTGTCGGACTGCCGCTGCCTAAATTACTCTCGTGTTTTTTTTTTTAGTAATCTTCCGATCGGAAGTTGTTGCAATTTTTCGTGTCGACTTTGCCCTTATGCAGTGGAACAAGAAAGTTCTCCACCACTGGTTAGGGAATCCGATATTTGATCCACTCCGACTGCAAGTTCCCTGCTCCTTATTTTTAGTGCTTCATTAACTCCGGGTTTTATAGAATTTGCCACTGCACACTAGTTCAGTGAAAAGTATTCCGGGGAATTCTTCGTTAAAGTACTCATTATATCAATTGCAAATTTCAATATTTCCCTGCTCATTTTCAATATATTTCGGCTATTGATTCTTTCCTATTTTCTCTTCAAAATGTTGGCTCTAGCTACCGCTTTCTTTCCCTTTATCTTTATACCATTCGTAGTCTATCCACGGTTGAATGATCTTCACTTTTACTTAAAGTTTGCGTAAGATTCAATAAAAAGGAGATAGAATACGAGTATTTCGTTGGATATATGTATGCTTTAGAACAACAAAAATACTTTCATTTTCAGGCCTTACTTTATGTCCTGGTTTGTCCAAAAGCATATGAAAATATTCCATTTTTATATAATCATAAAAGATATTAATGATTTAAAAATAACTATAATCAAGGTGGTCAGAATTTTCGCTGTTGCGACTTAAACGAATTCTTTAACGAGTCAGGTTGTATAAGTTTGTTAAAAAAAAGAGGACTACAAGTATAATACGAGTTCCGATATATCTCCCTTGTTTAGTTCTCCCAACTTTAATAATTTGCTTTAACATAGCTAAACATTTCCCAGGATATGACTGAAACGATGACTCAACCATAAAGACGTACGAGTATAATGCCCAATTCCATAGCATGACTCCAGGAAAAGTTTAATTTTTGGACTAGCGAGCTATTGTCTATGTGATGATACCGACCGACCTTTGCCTAACCATGGCAAATGAGGAAAAACTTTTGATGCTCATACCACGTCCTTTATTCCGCACTGTGCACTTGCATTGGTCTACCTAAGCCATGTCAATGTTATAGCCATAATTAAACGATAGCAAAATGGGCAAAAATTTGTCCGCTTTTACCCTCAACGAGAATTTCCTGAGTAGCATAGCTGAATACTCGTGACAGGGTATTGTGCCTTGTCGTCCTGAGTACATACTTCGTTTACGAGTTTTTAATGTTTTGACTGAGGTATCATATTTAAGGGGTGGAAAATTGTAGTTGATCCTGGCGGTAAAAGTGTGTGTCCTTTGGGCTTAGTGGCTGAATAGTAACTTCTTCAACTGTCATTAAAAATGAACTTTTCTGTGTTCAATGGTGTTGCCGTTGTAAAAAGACAGTTTTATTAATCGCTTATGAGGTCGCCTTTCACGTTAACTGCGGTCATTAGAGATAGTTAACCTTTCAAGTATATGATGTGGACCTTAGACCACTCTGGTGGGTTACAAGAGAATCAAACAGGACGAAGCTATTATACACACCTACGTACTGATGCAGAAAAGTTTGAATGGCTAGGGATGCTGCAAGTTGATTCAGTGTGCACTATACTCGTATATATAAGGAATTTAACATTACCATAAATTAAGTATTTTACTTTAGAGGCATACACAAACAAATATTACGAAACAATTTTGAACCAACATTTGGTTGCGACGACAAATTTTGCAATATACAATAATTGTTTTGACATAAAGAGAAATCATAGTCCGTTTTAGTGCTGCTATATAAGTGAAACCATTCTGCTCTAGGCACTGCAAGTGCCAGCCTTTTACAGGCACATACTGTATGCAAATTAGACAAAATATTACACGCTGTACATTTTCTCAAGGTTTCCATCGGCTTTTGAAGAGAACTATGAAGGTTTTATACAACTCAACGGCTGTTTCTGTTAGCTGATCTTTTAACCTATAGGTTTATAAAATCATTGGATTTTGCGAATAATTTCTATACAAATGTCATGATTAGCTTGCAGTAGCGGAACGCATCTAATCATCCAGAAATGCCTTTAATACCTTTTATAAGCATGTGAAGCAAAAATATTACATTGTCCCGAAGATTGTAAAAATAGATGGCTGTTCAGCAAAAAGACATAATGAGATTCATGCTCTTTGAAAATGGCAAATCTGCTTGCTGCGCATCTTGTAGGTGGTTCAATAATACTAGATTGTATCTTCTGTCCACCTACACGTCAAATCTGCAAACGGACGAACCCACAGTAAGAGCTAGGATATCTTACTACTCCTACAACTAGATTTTTTTAAGAAATTGAATACAATATTAAAATCCCAAATTGTGTAAATTGCTAAATTGAGGGACCTCTGTTGAACGCTTAAGGTCTTATGTAGGTTAGGTTAGGTTAGGTAAGAGGCCCATTGTGATGCCACGTGGATCTATGATCCTCTTACTAATGGAACCAGTTTGAGCTTATAATAAAGCGTAGGAGACTTTTAACGTCTATGTTTTCTAGATCGTTTAGGTCGTTGTAGATGAAACTTCCTTCTCTGGGAGAGAGCTGGACATATGCAGAGTAGGTGGAGGAATGTCTCCTCCTCTTCCTCGTCCATGCAGCTTCTACAGAAATCGTTTGTAAAAGCGCCAAGCCTTCTTGCGTGCTTGCCTATGATGCAGTGTCCAGTAATGACACCTATTATGGCGCTGAGATGTTTCCTATCTAAAAAGGATCAGACACTTAGAGCGACTCAGATCCAGCCTTGGCCAGATCTGTTTGGTCGCTAGACATGTTTGTCCAGCAGTCCACCTAAGGTCCGTTCTTTTATTGGCATCTAGCTTTAGTGTTAGTTTGCACGTAGCGATTGGTATACCTATACTACCTTTGTCCGGTAGGATAGGTAGAGTGGTTCCAATTTTGGCGAGTTCATCGGCTCTGCAGTTCCCTGGAATGTCTCTGTGGCCCGGTACCCAACAAAGGTGAATGTTGAACTGCTCTGCCATCTCCATGAAAGATGATCGGCAATCAAGGGCGGTTTTAGAATATAATGAGACCGAGTCCAGGGACTTGATGGCGGCCTGACTATCCGAAAATATGCGGATATCCTTTGCAGATACTCGTATCACGTTTTTCTTCAGCCAGGACACAGCTTCTTTAATCGCCAAAATTTCCGCCTGGAACACGCTACAGTGATTTGGAAGGCGGAAAGAGAGGCTTAGATTTACCTTATCTGAGAAAATACCGCCACCAACTCTGCTGTCGGTTTTAGATCCATCTGTGTAGAGATGGATTGACTTGTCCTCCATGAAAGCATCCTACTCCCAGAATGATCTAGAGGGGAAGCTTACATGGAAGTTTTTGTCAAACCAAAGTTTAGGTATGGTGTAATCGGTGTTCTCTGTGAGGATTCCTAATGTACTAAGAATGTTGGCGTGGCCAAATGAATAGTTTGTCCACTGCTTAATCGCTTTAAGGCGAATAGCTGCAGTTGTAGCTACTTGCCTGCTGAAAATGTCGAGGGGTGTCAAGTGAAACAGAATATCTAATGCCGTAGAGAGGGTAGACCGCAAGGCTCCGCTTGTGCATGGACATGCTGTTCTTTGGACTTTGCTTAGTTTAATGCAGTTGACTGCATTTTCTAAAGCCGTCCAGCAGACAACCACCCCGTAGGCAAGTATCGGTCTTATGACCGAGATGTATAGCCAGTGGGTTATGCGAGGTTGAAGGCCCCATTTGTTCCCAATGGCTTCTTGGCAAAAGAATAAAGCTATTGTAGCTTTATTGACTCTTTCTTGAATGTTAGGTTTCCGGTTTTGTTTCCTGTCAAAAATGAGACCCAGATATTTTGCTGTATCGGAGAAAACTAAATTGGTACCATTTATTGAAGGAGGGTCTATGATTGGAATTTTATATTTCCTAGAAAAGAGGACAAGATCAGTTTTATGGGGGTTTATTCTCAATCCACAGCGATCTGCCAGCGGGATAATCTATTGAGATTTACTTGAAGGAGTTCTTTAGTGGTATTGAGATGTTTTCCTGAGACGGCTATGGCAACGTCTTCCGCATAGAAAATCACTCTGCTTAAACCCTCTTCCAGGTATATCAGTAGTTCATTAACTACTAAGTTCTTGAGAAGGAGAGAGGACACCGCATTGGGGCGTACCTCTACTGACATATCTTTTAGCAGAAGTCTCACCCAGTTTATAGTTGATTATCCTGCTTTTTAGCATTAGACCGATCAACTCCCCAAGTGAGTCGTTTACCTGCAGAGTTGACAGCGCAGTCGTGATTGTAGATGTGTTGACGTTGTTAAAGGCGCCCTCTATGTCTAGGAAAGCAACCATTGTGTACTCCTTATATTGTATTGATCGTTCGATGTGGCTAGTCAAAGAGTACAAAGCCGTTTCCGTTTCCGTCGACAGAAGTCTTGGATCAACTTTAGCTCGAATATGGATATCAATCAGTCGTTCTAGAGTTTTCAGAAGGAAAGATGATAGACTTATAGATCTGAGGTCCTTTGGGACAACATGAGAACATTTTTCGGCTTTGGGAATGAATACTACATTGACTTCTCTCTAACAGTGGAATGTGGATAAGTTCTACACAGCTCCTCATAATATTTTCTATCACAGGCAGAATAATATCTGAGGACCTCTGTAGCTCGGCAGGTATTATACCGTCCGGACCAGCAGACTTGTATGGTTTGAAGCTATGCAGCGCCCAGAGCAGTTTGTCTCTCGTAATCAGACCACGAATTTTGGTCGAAGTAGCAGTAGGCCTGTTCGGGCTGCCACTGGACGCGAGTTGGGAGTTACCTGGAAAGTGGGTGTCCAGAAGCAGGTTGAGTGATTCATCACTTGAGGTTGTCCAAGAGCCATCGGTTTTTTTCAAACAGCTAGGTATCATCGGATTTGTAGATAGGATTCTTCTAAGCCGCGATGCCTCAGAGGTTTCTGTGATTTTGTCACAGAATGACCTCCATGATTGTCGCTTTGCCTTCCTCAGTTCTTTTTTGTATAATTTGAGGGATTCTTTGTATGAGTCCCAGTCAGTCACTTTTCTTGTGCTTTTTGCTACGTTGAAAAGTTTTCTACAAGAATTTCTGAGCAGTCCCAGTGATGATGTGCACCAATGTGGCTTTTTCTTGCCTCTTGGTTGAATAAGAGGGCAGGAAGCGGCCATAGCCTGATTGAGAGCCAGAGCAAATTCCCTGACTTTCATGTCAAGCTCATTGTTGTCACGCGGGGGACTTGATAATTCAGAGGATAGCGTTTCTGACAGTATTCCTCTGTATTTTGGCCAATCAGTTATGTAGCATACAATGAGTTACAATTTTAATCTGTTGTGATATTGTGTTCAAATCACAAAGTTTGGAAAGTGCAAGAGGCGTATCCAATATACTCACTGATAGTCAAGCTGCGCCTAACGGACTGGGTTTTCACTGTGTGAACTCAGAATCTGAATCACACTGCTACACTCTAAAATCGTAGCCAAGCAAACAAGAAGTAGATGATGAGTTAGCAACAAAACGGGCCGAAAGATATATCTATAGGTGATGCACCCTTCTGTATTCTTAACTCTATCTAAATCCATCAGCAAATTGAAAAAGTGGGAAAAGGAACAACACCTAACGTAACATACTTGAGTAATGATCAATACAATATTAAACTGGCCAATAGAACCTTCTACGTCTGGATAAGAAACATACAAATAAGAGGCTATTCAACTTCCTCTACCGACAATGACGTCAGATACGAGTACATAAAGATAGGCTGTCGGATATGTTGTGGGGTTGACATCTTGGGATCATCAAGATCATCAAGGAGTACACCGTCTGTCCATTGGAATCTTCAGGCCGTCCTTACCTATATGGTAATCTCTGGAGTGGTGAGTTGGATGAGGGAACTGGATCCAAAGATCTAGAAAATTACAATAAATAAGGAAATAATGTAAGAGAACGGAGGAATTTCTAATTTCTTTATCAAAACCAACAGCCCTATTGGTGCTACTATCGTTTTGTGCGGATAGGCTATATGGTATGTGCTCATATGTAAACACATAATTTGTACTTAGAATCGCTTGAAATACTTTGGATTTGGATTACATTTATGACATTCTTTTCATTGTTTCAGCAAATTAGTGTTGCTAAGTGCTTATGTGGTAAAGCATCGCTTCTATTTTGCATATTGCAATTCCGTTTAGCTTAAACTAAGAATATTCTATTTTTTCATGATCTCATAGTTGTTAGCGATTATTACTAACAAACTATTAACATAATATAAATCTGAATAGTTTGGATTAAAACCATCTACCAAGTCGGCAATGTATTATAATAATTAATTTATTTCCAAAATAGATATATTTAAGAATTAAAAGGTTGCATCTACTATACGTTTTTTTATCGACGTTTGGCTACTGTGTGATTGTATACGGTATCCTTTCCTTTTTCGCTTTGTAAAAATTTCTGCCATTCGAGAGGAAGCCCAGAATAAAAAATTTAGTTTTATTGTGGATAAATAGAATGGAAGTGAATTAATAAATTATATAAAAAATCAAAATGAAATATTAAAAGATGCGGAGATAGAATTTAAGGCCATGTGAAAAAAGTCAGGATCTTACAGTACAGTGATTGGTTTGGATGTGAAAATTTTTAATGAAATAATTAAAGCAGGTAAGTAATGTCTTATAACGGAAGCAATTTGGGATTGAATCATGTAAGTAAGGATTGCAAGAGCGAATGTAAAGCATGTTTTAGGTGGGTGGGTGGCCGTGGCTCAAGTGGTAGTGTATTGACTTACCATTCGGACGGTTCGGGGTTCAATACCAGCAGTGACCGAAAGACATTTTTCAGGCAACTGAAATCTAGTGCAGTAAATGGTTGCCTAAATACAACATCAAGTCGATTTACACTAATAATTTAGTCTGTTGGATGCCACCCATGCAGCAAAATAACCACTGAGCCCACATATCTTCCTCTCTCTCTATCTAATTTTCCGAAAAACTTAACACGTGCTCCGGCATTTTAGGAGTAGTCATACCCTCTTAAGTGTTAAGTTCTTTAAAAAAAAAACGAGAGAGCACTAGCTGCGAGGGCTTTCGGCTTCATGGTGGAATACTTATGGCGAGTGAATGAAAATCTGATTGTCTGAAATGTGTGAATTTTGTGAGGATTAATAAAGACTTTAAATTGAATCTTGACGTGATCTACAATGCATTTGATTATGAATGTGAAGTGTACTAGCGGAAAAATAATATAGAAAAATAGATGATACATATAGCAACCATCTTTTACTCCGAAAGTATTAGGATATTATTTAAATATTCAGAGTTTGCTGTCAAATAAGAGTGAGGTCGAATTATTTTTACCACGATGTGATCCTGAACAATTATTACTGTCTCAGATGCACATACCTAATGAAACTGAATAATCATAGCACAAAATTAACAATTACTATTGCATAAATTGTACTTCATACTCAAAATACACGGGTGGCATTATAATATATATAAAGTGGGGAATACTATAGGGTTTTCCAATAATGACATGATAAATTTATTTTTTAAATAAAACGCAAACCATTTGAGATATTTCAAAAATTTCATTATCGGCTTGAACTACAATCAAAACATTTATGAATGGAACTCAAATTCGTTCATATGACCACCGCGGACACATTTGCAGCGGTCGATTCGTTGGACCCAATTTGGAACGACTCGGCCACATATTTCGGCCGAAACGGTCGCTATCTCGCGTTCGCTGTTGGCTCTTAGCTCTTCCAACGTCGTCGCCATGTTGGCATAAGCCAATGACTTAACGTAGCCCCACAGAAAATAGTCAAGCGGCGTTAAATCGCACGAACGGCCCATTTATTGAGATAGCACGCTCACCATACTTACTCCTCAATAAATCAATTGTAGCGTGTGATGTGTAGCTTGTGGCATCATCCTGTTGAAACCACATGTCGTCCAAGTCCATATCTTCCAATTCGGGCCAAAAATAATCTGTGATCATGGCCCGATAACGCTGACCATTCACAGTAACGTGACGATCATTATTGTCGACGAAAAAATATGTCCCAACAACGCCGCCGGTATGCAAACCGCACCAAACAGTTATTTTTTGTGGATGAAGTGATGATCATGGAGCACATGTGGATTTTCACCCGACCAATAACTCATATTTTGCTTATTGACGAACCCATTGAGCCAAAAATGAGCTCCGTCACTGAAGATGATTTTGCGATGAAATTCATCTTCTTGGCGCATCTTCTCCAGAACCCAATCGGAGAACGTATGTCACTTCAAATGGTCCATCGGCTTCAGTTCTTGAGTCAGCTTGATTTTGTATGGGTGGAAACGCAAAATATGCCATAATGTGGTCTGTGCGATGCCCAATTCTTGCGAACGCCGTGGAATTGACTGATTTGGATCGTTTGCTACGGACGCCTGAACGGCAGCGATATTTTCGATATTTCGACCAACCCGTTGTCTCACTCTCACGGCAACATCACTCAACGAATATTTGGACTCAAATTTTTGCACTAAACTTGTTATTGCCTGTCTACTAGAGCGAGAATTACGACCGAAAATTGGAGTTAATGCTCTTAAAGTTGCAGTCACCGACTCCGAATTTCGGTAGAAAATTTTTATAATTTGCAGACGTTGCTCATTCGTGTACTTTAACATGATGAAATTGTTGAGTTTACTGAATAAATTGACAGTGACAGTTTGATGATTAGTCAAGTCCCTATTGGAAAACCCTTTACATGAAATAAAGGTTTGAACAAAAATTTATTATTGTACTTTGCATGGGTATTGAAAGTTTACGTTTGGATTAATGATCAAAGGTGGTCGTTTGTTGTAGCGTAGGTATAGATCACCAAGTTCGCCGATGAATTATTTTGTAAACTTTTATGCACGAGGAGCGTGTATTTATTGTGGGAGATTTTAATATTGATCTCATAAAAAACGACAGTAATAAAAGAAAATTAAGAAGCACTATAATTGATCAATTGACTAGTATACCAGGATTATCCGTTCGGCTCGAACTCTAATTAACTATACCATGTACTAGTAGAAACAGATGTGCATGAACTATTTTGTGCAACGGTAAGCGAATTAGATAAAATAACGGACCAGAAACTATAAAAATCGAGATTAAGTGCAAAAATCATATAAAGGACACTTGGCGATTTTTAATATTTTAAAATACTATTGCACTTGTACCATGTAGACAATTTTAATAAACTTATAACATTATTCGATGAAAAAAATTTAACAAATGTTGTGCGAAAATGACTATCGAAAAGATAATCCATAAATCTGTTGAATGCTCTTGGTTTACATAGGATTTACAACGAATTATACAAAAAGTGCTGTTTAGAATGGCAATGTATGATAATTCGAAACCAAATTGGACTAGGTATAGACATATTGATAAAAATAAGGTTGTCAAGTCGAGAATGTGATTGTGATCAATAAAAGCTTTGGTTTACGCTAAAATGTTTAATATTAAAAAAATAATTTCATGTTTTTATATTGTATTGTATTTAGATTAATATATATATATATATTATAATTTTCCACAAAAGATGTTCCGAATTATATACGATTTTAAAAGATCCCAAAGAAAAACGTGTAGCTCACTCAACTGTCTGTTTCGTAATCCCTTATTTTATAAAAAAAACTAACAACTATCAAAAATCATTATGGACGCATGAACACAGTCGTTCAGGCTACGAAGGAACATCGTCATTCAGTCAACCCAAGCGCTCGATCATTTAATAAAGAATACAGTTTACATTCGGCCAATCTGACTTAGATCGACCTTGATCTAGTGTCTCCCTTATTGTCAACATCACGCCCCTTCGAAGAACCACCTCGGGCCCGGACCCGAGGCTTTAGTCTTGCGGCCTCAAGTGTGCCGCTATATGGCGTTTATGTCATTTGACAGTTATCGATGTCCCGGATAATGTAACGGTCATTTGGAAGCAACAACGTAAGGTCCGCGATACTTCGGAATCAATTTCTTGTTCTGGCCGATTGAATTGTCGACATTACGGATCACTACATATTCGCCTTCTTCGTATTTCCGAGGTAAAACACTACGTTTAGCATATTGCGATTCATTTCTTTCTTGGGACTTTTGAATTGCGAGCACCGCCTTGCTCCTTATACCGCTCAAATCACGAGGTTGGTCCGCAACCTTTTGTTCGTCTAAATATTCAGTTAACTCGTCGGTCTCAGGCCCACGTTGCCTAACACCGAATAGTCGGGATTGTCGCGTCGAGTTATGTATGGAATTGTTAACAGCGTATTCAACCTTTGATAAAAACCGTGACCGGTCAGCTTGCCTAACAGGTTCGGTTAATTTACTTAGCATTCGGCCAAGTACACGATTGACCCGCTCAACTTGACCATTCGCTTGCGGGGAAGCTACAGCGGTTTTAATGTGCGCAATATTATTTCTAACTACTCGTAGGTATTCAGCGAAATTGCCAGATGTAAAGGCGGTACCACGGTCAGAGATAAGTCGCTGAGGGCGACTATAGTATGAAAAGTACTTGTCTAATGCCGCACAAATTTCTTTAGTACTTGTGTGTGTTTACCGGGTACATTTTCACATACTTGGTGAATTCATCGATAATTACTAATATATGCTTATTCTTATTAAGAGTATTTGGAAGTGGTCCGAAATGATCAAGGTGAATCGAATGGAACGGGTATCCCAAAAGAACCCTACGCAATTTTCGTTCATTTATATGGCGCGGAGGATTATGAATGATACATCGGATACAGTTTTCAATATAACTTTGAATCTTGTGACGCATAGATGGGAACCAGTAATGAAGACGAAGCTGTTCGTAGCATTTATCGGTGGCTGAATGTCCCATCTTCTCGTGGATGCATCGTATAACCGGAGTTTCCATCTCGTTCGGGACATGTAAGGCGAGATGGCCTTGTTCCATACGGCTATAAACTAAGCTGTTGGACATTTCGAACGATTCCACTTGCTTTTCCTGTAATTAGCCACAAATACTTGTCAATACGGGATCTCTGGATTGAGTGGTATGTAAGTAAAAGTCTATATCGTCATCCTGAACAAAAAGGACGGAATGACCGTTATGGTCTTCCTTGGTCAGTCCATCAAGCGGTGAACGACTTAACGCATCGACATGACACATACCAGTTCCTTTTCGGTGGCTAATTGTATAGTTATAATTTTCTAGGTCAAGCGCCCAACGAGCGATGCGAGGATTGAGGCTTTTCTTAGATAACGCCTGAGCTAAGGCATTACAATCGGTGACAATACGAATCGGGATACCCTCCACATAAACACGAAATCGGCGTAAAGCATATATTATAGCGAGCGTTTCTAGCTCAAAACTAGGGTATTTCGATTCGGCAGGAGTAGTACGACGAGAGTAATATGAAACAGGATACCACTTACCGTCGTCTTGTTTCTGCAAAAGAACTGCTCCAAACCCGTGTGAACTAGCATCAGTGTGCAATTCTGTCTCTATTTGAATTATATATAGCTAACACTGGGGCAGAAACAATAGCGTCACGTAGGCTGGTAAAATACTCGTCAAATTCAAAAGGAGTATTTTTCTTTAATAGATTTAGTAATGGCCCAGCTATTCCGGAAAACGACGGAACAAATCTTCGAAAATAAGAAAATAATCCCAGACATGATTGGAGTTCACTGGGTTTGGGATCTGTGTCATCGACTTCTAATGCCCGAAGTTCGGCCCGGAGTTTTGCAATTTCTGTCATTTTTCTTAATCAGCTTATTTCAGCGTCCAAATTTTCGATATTATCAACTGGTAATGGTAAGGGAATATTATCGGTAGATGCTTTCGGTAATGTTGGTGGCGCTGAATGTTCTCGGTTGTTGTCTGGCGGTTGTGGATGCTCGGTAGGTATGGCTGCTGGTTAGGGCTCTGGTGTCGGCGATAAGTTCCGATTGGATTGAAAGTATTCCGTATGAATTTTGCGTAACGCAGCGACTGAGGCTGTTTGGGGAAAATCTATCCCAGCATCCTGCAATGCCTCAGCTATTTCAGCACGGTTCATTCGGTTCGTCATCTTGTATGAAAGTCACTGGTGTAATTTTGTTCTCCTTTTTTTATATAAATTACTGAATTATAAGATATATTTTTTTTCTTTACTAAAGATAACTTGGAGGTGAATCGACCCCACACCTGAATTATAATTTTCCACAAAAGATGTTCCGGATTATATACGATTTTAAAAGAATCCCAAAGAAAAACGTGTAGCTCACTCAACTGTCTGATGCGTAGTCCTTTATTTTATAAAAAAAAAACTAACAACTATCAAAAATCATTATGGACGCCTGAACAAAGTCGTTCAGGGAACATGGTCGTTCAGTCAACCCAAGCGCTGGTTTCACGATCATTTAATAAAGAATACAGTTTACAATATACTTTTATATTTCTTTATTTTCACCATTTGTGTCAATTTTAAGATTGTAATTAGTTATTGTAAAATTATTTTAACTAATTAATCTACTCCACTCCGAAGAGCTAGAACCTGGTCTTAGCTTCAACAGAGCCTAATGCCTTGGTTTTCCAAGGGTAGGTGAGTCCCATCTGGGATGAATTGCGTAACTTTACTACATATATCCTTTTCATACCACAACAAATATCGAGTTCACACTGAATACCGAATAGGTTTAGCTTGACGTTTGTATCAGCTGTGAAATTTTTGTGTAGGCAAGGATTTTTAATGAAATTTTTTTCCTAATGTATATAAAAAAATTATTATATTGTTTAACATTGAATTGTTCATTGATAAAGGTATATAAAACCTACCATGAACGACAATCAATATTTTTGTCAGCTATGATATTTTGAATTTTGCATGTTTAAAAAGGCGTGTCTGCTTCAACAACCTCACAACTGCGACTACGTTTTGAGGAGTTCTAATCAGAACCTGGTTGAGTTAAGTCTTAAAAAAAAAAAACTGTATGGGAAGACTTTTATTTTCGATTAAGGTTACGAGAGTTTTCTGAATATACCCCACAGTCTGGTGCTATTTTCTTAAAAATATTCTGAACATACAGTTTTTTATTCTGACTTCCTTCATTTCTAATACTTTGATAATAAAGTTAAAATGCATTTGCAAAGCGTCTAAAATTATAGGTGGTTTCTCAGTTTCAATACATGTACAATACAGAATTTGGCTTATTTTTTAGTAAATGCATTATCCATTTTTTTAGACATATTGAAAGAACTTTTCGACTGCTTCATAGGCGCCATATCCCCATAGTTGAGCTTTGTAGGGCAGGATTGAAGCTGCAGTAGATTGGAATAGCATTTGTTTTGCGCTGTGCATAACGTATTTACTTTTCATATAGCTCTCTCAAATGGAAGAAATTTCTCGTTGAGTATCCGTAAATTGTTTCTTTCAAATGTGCTCTCGGATTACCATTTGTTGGTACTAGCATACCGAGATATTGGTATTTCCGTAAAATGTATATTTCTTATTAGTTTAATTTCCACTTTTTCAAGCGGGAATAGCGCCCTTCCCATTTTTACAGATCATCATTTTTTATTTCTATTTCTTCAGATTAGCTGTTAAATTCCAATATATGCATTGAGTTTTTTAATCATTAGCTATATACGTTCCACAGTATCACACATATATCAATACTGGAATTCGTATTCCATTTTGTACTGCGTTTGTTATGTCATTTAAATAAAGTATAAAAACTTAAGTGTTAAGTAAACACTCCTGTATTACTCCCTTTCAAATTCTTCGGAGATTTGATCTCCATGCCACACAAGTGTAACAGTATTCTCGTACAGTAAAGTTCCAGTTTTAAAAAGTTTATGCAAAAGTGCCTCGGGTGATATGGTGGCAAACGATATCAGAAAACGAAGAATACAGCTTCTTCTTTTTCTTTTTATAAACATGATGCAGCAATTTTGGTAAAAAAAAATATCTGATCAAGTGTGGATTAATCCAACCATTGACTAAGTCTTTTGTATACTATCCCTTTAGTTTTCTTGATTTTTGAACTCACATTTTTTTATAATGTGGAAATATGATAGGTTTTTTGAAGCTATCAGGAACCTCGGCAGTTTCGTAGGTTCGGTTACATTTTCATAAAATTCAAATGGAATCATTTCCCGGGGCCTTATTTCATTTTAAATCGTTGAGAGGGCAACCACTTTTCGATCAGTAATCATGGTGTCAGCTTATTGAAACAGTGCCGAATTAAACGGAGATTTAAGAAGAGTTTTGGTATGTGTTCTAAGCAGAGGCAATTTTAAAGACCGAGCGATGGTTTCCCGATAATTTACTTGGCGGAACAGCTTTCTTGATGATTTCCGTTAATGTTTCAATATCAGCTGACAGACCTTGCGTTTTCAGATTTTCAAGTTCCATATTTAAGTATCACGCATACCATTGTTCCAAACATAGCCATAATAACCGCCAAGTTATCTTAACAATTTGTTTAAGATTATTTGTTGTTATACTTAGTTTATTCGTTAAAAAAGGAACTTCTGCTTGTAATAATTTGTTAATTTTGTAGCATCATCTTGTGACACAATGTACATTCGATTTGTAAAAAACCTCTTGTCTAGTTGCATCACAACAACAATGCACAGTCAATACACATCGCTCTCAACGCTCGTCGCACAACAGTAGAGTAAACCCATTGCGTTATTAGTGCAACTAACGTTGGTCGCGAAAACTGTCGACGATGACTATGCATTGCCGGTGTTGATGCGAGATGATGGCCCATAGTCTCTTTCACTTGGATTCATCTCATAGCCGGAGCAACATACTTTTGGTAACATTGTCTAATAAATCTAAGTGTGGTTTGATTTGCAACGTTTTCTTGGTTTTATTTTTTTTCTTGGCAATTCCCAAAATCTCCGATTCTGATACATAAAATTTGGTCCTTCGAGCCAGATAACGGCAGGTGATGATGCGGCGTGTGAAGAATTTAAGGTTGAGTTTAGTGAATATGAAGAAAAGTTCTTCAACGCGCATACAAAATTGATAAATTCCATTCGTGAACGACAGTCTGTTTCGACAAGAAAATGAAGATTCGGCTTGGGAGCAACTCGCAAAACAACAAACCACGTTTGTAGAAAAAACTAAACTCAACTTCAGAACAAATTCGAAAATTCATTTGCCAAAGCTAACGGTATCTCCTTTCGCGGGAAATTATAAAGACTGGCTCTCGTTTCAGGATTCTTTTATGGGCACAATTGCAAAGCAGCCAAATCTTTCGGATGCGCAAAAGTTTCATTATCTGAAATCTTTTCTTCGCGCTGACTCTGGACATTTGATAAGGCATCTAACGATCTCAGAGGCAAATTACCTTGAAACGTGGGATCGGTTAGAAAAACAGTACGATCGGTCACATCTCATTGTACAATCATTTATGCAAATGTTTGTGTCTCTTCCATCGGTAACGACGGGTAAAGTTCAAACATTACGGAAGGTAACAGACGGCGCAGACGAAGTCATACGTGTTCTCAACGCGCTCGGTTCCAATAGTCGCGATCCGTAGTTGATGTTTCTCCTGCTCAGTAAACTTGATACCGAGAGTAAGCAAAGTTCAGCATGTAGGTTCTCGACGGTACTTTTAATGAACTCTCTTGGAATCCAGATGCGATGCATTTGAATCCTGTCAGTAATTATCTCGTCGTAAGCCACATAGTGAAATTCGAAACCATTTTGCTAAATCGTCACAGTATACTCCGCATTGCTCAAAGTGTAAGAACAATCATATTTTGCCCAATTTACCAATCTTGACATTGAATCTCGTCGGAATTTTGTGAAATCGAACTCACTGTTCGTGTTGGTCATTCTGCAAACAAATGCCGGTCTTCGTTTCGCTGTCCTGTGTGCAAATCGCGTCACCACACATTGGTTCACCCACCTGAACGGACTCACTCTTCATCGTCGTTTCCTTTAAATTCGTTGTCCTCGATTCCGTCAACCTCTTCGTTGATCAACAATAGATCCTCAACAATATCAAGGTTATCTTCAACCTTAACCTTCCTGCTCTACATCATCGCCTGCTTACAACTTGATCAATAACCATTTGATCGATGTTGGCTTCTCTAAGAAAACAATCCTACCCACCACATTGGCTACGGTTCAAGATATTCAGGGCAATCCAATAAGTTGTAGGGTATTAGTTGATTCTGGGTCCCAAGTCTCCTTCGTTGTCGAATCCTTTGCTCAGAGATTAGGAGTTTCTCGCAAAAACGCTCGAATATCCATTCTTGGAGTGTCATTCACAGAAGCAGGTCGTACTAGAGGTTGTATTTCAATGACACTTCCACATCCCAGATTTAATGCACCTAGTCCAGTCGACGTACTTCTTGGAGCAGACAAATTATAGCTTGAATGTATCAGGTGAACTTTTAGACAACCGACATTCGCATAATCGCTTCACACTACATTGGATGTTGACGTTTTCCTGCAAAGATTCTGACGAAGCCTGACGAATCATTTAGTAATGATGAAGCTGAGCAACATTTTCGTAAGACATTTTTGCGTTCATTGGGTGGACGATATGCCGTTCAGTTGCCCTTCAACACTATTTCGCTTGTCTTCAGTAATTCTCTCAAATCTGATGTTAATCGTTTAAACTCGATGGAACGTCGCTTTCAAGGTGACACAAACCGGCGCCGCATGTATCTGAAATTCATACAAGAATATATTTATCTTGGTCACATGGTTCTCATATCCTCAGCTGAATTAGACATCAACCCTGGGAAGCAATTCTACCTCCCTCAGCATGCCGTGTTGAAAACGGATAGATCTACGACCAAATTACGCGTCGTTTTTGATGGGTCAGCGAGGGATTTACTTGGCAATTCGCTTAACAGCATGTTGCTCATTGGCCCTCCCATTCAGAGAGGCTTGGTAGGTGTGTGTCTACGCTCCCGACAACACAAATATGTTTTTACGGCTGACGTGGTTAAAATGTTCCGCCAAATTTGGGTTGATGACAATCACATTGATTATCAGCGGATAGTGTGGCGCGAAAACCAGTCCAATGAAATCAGCTATTTCAGACTACGCACGATCACATATGGAACGGCATCGGCACCATTCTTATCCGCTCGAGTGTTGACGTAGATTGCGATGGCTATCAGAGCCAATTTCCAAACGCCGCTCGTATACGATTAATAGATGTTTATGTAGATGACATCATGACACGTGCCAACTTATTGGAAGAGTTAATTAGTCTACAGCCAGAATTTTTAACCCTATTATCCCTCCCGAAACTCGAACTACGAAAGTGGAACTCGAATTGTTGGCCCTTGCTTGCTTATTTACCCAAAATCAAACTCTCTTGCTTTGATACCGAACGTTCCAAGTTGTTGATCAAGGTGCTTGGTATGCACTGGAATCCTACTTCAGATGAATTCTTATTTCGGATGGCTGACTAACGACTTTAGACTTCACCAACACGACGAACGTTACTGTTGGAGATCGCTCGGATATTCGACCCATTAAGATTATTAACCCCATCGGTTATTCTCTTCAAACTGCTTTTTCAGGAACTTTGGTCGTCGGAACTAAGGATCAGTTGGGATAATCCTTTGCCATTACCTTTGGCTTATTGGTGGACTAGCTATCAACGGGAGCTTCACTTCTTTGAGCAGATACGGATTGCTAGAAATGTCTTCGCGTGATTTGAGGATGTTGAGCTTCACGGGCTCTCGGATCCCTCATCGGTGGCCAACTCGCCTGTAGTTTACGCTCGTTGTAAAATCGTAGATAATCAGTTTAAGGTCGTTCTTGTTGCAGCAAAGACGGAGGTAGCGCCACTAAATCCTCGCCTCCATTCCTCGACTCGAGCTCTGTGGAGCGCTTCTTTTCTACCGTCTCATTAATTTAATCAAAACCTCCATATCATACAAATTTAAGAACATCGCTTAGTGCAATTCTGCTGCGAATTTTCGCGTATTGCCTTCGGTTTATCACCCACTGTCGCTCTAATTTAATTGCAAAGATTCCTCGTGTGCGCGGTATTTCGTTAACCGCACTTAAAACCTCCAGACCATACATTCTAAAACATGTGCAACAACAAACATTCGGGAGTGAAATTCGCGGTCTCATGAACAATCGGGACTTACCAAATAAGTCCAAACTCATTCGATACTACCAGTTCATTGATAACGATGGACTCTTACTTGTTGGGGGCCGTATTGTTTATTTGTTTGTTTCGTATGTTTCTTCTCTTATAGCCACTAAGATTCATTCAAATCATCTTCATCCAGGGGTTTCTCAGACATTCGCCATCGTTCGCCAACAGTGTTAGATGCTGGGAAGCCGTAACCTTATTCGCAAGATCGTGCACACCTGCAAACCTTGTTTTCTGCAGCGGAAGGATACGAGCTCACAACTTATGTGTGATTTGCCGTAAACTCGTGTCATCCAAAGTCGCCCTTTTGCCAACACTGAGTCTTACTACGCTGGGTCCTTCACCATAAAATTATGAAAAGGTCGTAAGGTCGTAAGCCTACCTGGCACTATTTGTATGCATGTGCACAAAGGTAATGCATTTGGAATTGGTAAGTGACCTAATGACTGATGAATTTTTAGCTACCTTCCGTCGATTCGTGTCTCGACGTGGAAAATGTTCCAATATATATACTGACAACGGGATATGATATGCAGAAGTTGGTGTTATCACAGACCAACAACGACGGTATTGCTAATGCGCTTGCACTTGACGGAGTTAAATGGCACTCAGCACCACATTTTGATGTATTATGGGAGTCCGGGGTGAAGTTAGTAAAGCTGCACTTACGCCGAGTTATCGGATCCAATATCCTCACATTCGAAGAGTTATATATTGTTCTAACTCAAATAGAATCAATTTTAAATTCACGTCCTCTTTATGTGTTGTCCGATGAAGATCCATTAACCCCTGCTCATTTTCTTATAGGTGAACCCTTTACTGCTGCTCCTGAACCCAGCTACCTCGACACATCACCCAACCGCTTTTCACAGTGGAATAGCCTGCAATCGATGATCCAAAGATTCTGGAGACGATGGCAGTCTGAATACGTCACAACTCTTTAAGAATGTCCGAAATGGAAAACACCCAAGGTTGAGCTTAAGATTGGCGAAACAGTGGTGATTAAGGAGCTAAACCTCCCGCCAACTAAGTGGCTTCTTGGCAGAATTCAGGCTACTCATCTGGGTTCTGATAACCATGTCAGAGTTGTGACAGTAAGAACAGCTCGCGACAACTTTACCCGTCCTATCACCAAGCTGGCAGTTCTCCTATCGTCCTGAAATTCGTTCCAGGGGGCCGGGATATTTAAGATTATTTGCTAGTATACTTAGTTTATTCATTATTCAGTTACTTCCTTTAAAAAAAGAAATTATGGTAATAATTTGTTAATTTTATACCATCATCATGTGACACAATGTACATTCGATTTAAAAATAAAAACCTCTTGTCTAGTGCATCACAACAACAATGCACAGTCAATACACATCGCTCTGAACGCTCCTCGCACAATAGTAGGGTAAACCCATTGCGTCGTTAGTGTAACTAACGTTGGTCGCAAAAACTGTCAATGATGACTATGCATTGTCGGTTTTGATGCGAGATGATGGTCCATAGTCTCTTTCACTTGGATTCATCTCACAGCCGTTACTTTTGTTACTTTTGGTAACATTGTCTAATAAATCTAAGTGTGGTTTCATTCGCAGTGTTTTCTTGGTCTGATTTTGATTTTCTTGTCTCAGCAGCAGTAAGAATTAATGGGAATTGCCACCATTAATTCTTACTGCTGCTGAGACAAATCAAAATCGTCGATTCTGATACACAAGTAGTTTAAATTTTATTAAACATTCACGTAAGACAGGTAGCCCTAGCGAAAGCTATTGCAGATATCTCTCTAATTGCCCTAAAACAAACGGTCTTGTTCTTTGAGGTTGAATGCAGACAATTTCATCCAAAACTGGTACATTGTAATTGTAGCAATGACTGTGAAGACAAATATGTAGGTTTCTGTGGGTATCATCTGGTCACAAGTCCTTAAAAAGCGTCAGTTTAAAGAAGAGTACAATAAGTACAAGAATTAATTAGGGCGTGTGTGTTGAAAGAAGTGATGCTCATAGCTCTTTCTAAGCTAAATGATTAAGATTTGTTAAGCCTTTAGCCCATTCCAACTTTTTGAACCGTATCAAAAAGAATGAATTGTACATCAAAAACATGATATATTCTGATAGGCGTACATATACAAATTTCGGTTCGAAATAAATTGAAACAAAACATATTTCATACAGTGTGAGACTACATAAATATCCCGGAGAGATTTACTTTAGATACGAGTGTCCTTTAAGGATGGGGCCTTATTCCATATTTTCTTGACTCCCAAAACAATCAAAACGACATTTTTTATAATTGAAAATTTTGCCATATGGCGATTGGAACAAAGCAACAACTTGCTCCCCTAAAGAACAAAAAGTGAACAGAATAAAGATATGAATACATGTGTATGTACATGAGATATGAGGATATGAAACACGCAGTTCTTTCGAATTTGATTTGTGGCATTTCACTCATCATAAATTATTCTGTTATCCTGCAACAAAAACATTTTTCATTTTTATATGTAGAACACATGTAAGCTTGTCCTTCTGCCTGAAGGATCAAATTGAATTCTTCATGTTAAAGCACATCATTCCCGAGTCTGGCCAAGTAGTGCAGCCGTTCTGTTTCTTTTGAACATACTTACGAGTACATACTCGTACATATGTATGTATATCCGTTCATATGGATGTACATACATATGTACATATGTACCTATGTCGTATTTGTACCAAGAAATTGAGTTATAGAAATTACGTGATTTTTATAGATATGATTGAGAGGGGGTGACCGCATTGCACACATATGATAGGAAGACAGCATTTAAGCACCTCAGAGGACTACAAGTCTTACAGTATTCTTGTTGACGCGATTTTCTGTCCGTTCTCTCATTCTATATCTCCCTCTGTGTCTAAGTTTTTGTTTTGTTTTATGGCATTTCTTGATTTATGTTCTTTGTATGTAGAAAATTCGCTTTGGACGACTGAATTGAAAGACCAAATGTTGTTTGTATCTTCAAGAATAGAATCCTGTAGGGTCAAGTCAGTATGCTCAATGTGCACAAAGGAAAATACTTTATCACAAATAGAGCAGAAATGCTCCTTGCCATCCATGTGTGTCCTTTTTGTGGCTCAGAATATTGTCATAGTAGGGCTTGAAGCAGGACTCTTGCGTACAGCAGCAGCTGGTAATAGTACTCTCGTGGCTTTGAAACGAGTACATAGTCCTTTTAAAAAATGTAATAGCGTTCACCCGAAGAGCCCAGGATGTGTACTTTCTATTTGAGATGTTGTATCTTTACGGGTTCAGTTGTATTTTTTATTTGTTGGCGTCGCTATTTTTATGCTTCTGTGGAAGATACGAATACTTTTATTTATTTTTCATCTCAGTACTGTAGGAAAACACTTGGTGTCCCGTAATATCTAAGCTGGTATGCTTTCTACATTCTAGTCTGTATGTGTGTGTTGTACCAGCATACTCGTGTATATATATATATACAAATATGTATTGTAAAAATACTCTAACATGAATGGGAAGGGGTAAGTTCAATTATTTGCATTTCTCTCAAGGAACCAAAGTACTGGTGGTAAATTGACTTTCAACTTAGATGTTTAGGTACATGTTTTCATGTTTACGCTCTGCAGACACATTTTTAGGGTTTCTATGGCAGAACAAAAGACACTTAGAAATAACATAAAAGATTGACATTTTCGTCATTACAACTACGTTTAATTTGTTCGGTCGTCTCAATAGATATACGAATAGATTTCATAATTCAAAATGAGAAACTGTACATGAGGTTATGAATATGCAGCCTCATTAGACTTCCGAGAATATCACAGTTGCAGCTTCTTACCGATTGGTCTCCTTAAAAATAAAGGTTTCAGGATTTAAAATTTAAATAAAAGTTATTGTCTTGATCAAACGAGGCAAGGATTTTCTTTTTTTTTGATATTTCATTTTATTATGAAAAACTATTTCGGGATAAGTCCGCCACGGGAGCGCCTCAAGAACTGCATTCTAGAGATCCAATTTTCGACTACTTTTTCGTGAATTTGAGGTCATATCTTATGAATGGTGCATTCGATTTTGGCTTCCAAGGCTGAAATCGTTGTTGGCTTGTTCGCATAGAATTTTAAATACCCAACAGAAAACGGCGTCAATGCACACGATCTTGGAGGCTAGGCCTCAGGTCGATTTCAGGGAACAATGTTGTTATCGAACACTTCCTTCAATAACACGATAGTTTCGCCGGCGGCGATATGGCATGGGGCACCATCCTGTTGAAACGAAATGCCCTGCGGAGAAGAAAATTCGTTGATAAGCCACTGTTAATATTGACATTTTGATTTTCCTCATTTTTGAAGAAGTAAGGCCCGATGATGCCGCCGACCTATAAATAGAGCATAGATTTTGGAAAAATTTACAAAATTTATAAACGTTGCTCGAGGTAAGTTTTTGCATGATGTTTTGTTAAGCAATATTGAATACAAAGATGGTTCCAGCGGCCAGATTAGCTATCAGCTGCCTGAGTGTTGCTACATTAAACCAAAACCTCATAAAAACAGTCTTTATATCAAAATGAGAGTCACCAATTTACATTGAGGTGACTTTTCTTCAAAACCCGTCGAGTTCATAATTTTTATCTACCGATAGAGTCGTTCTGACTAGGAAAAGTGATATGCAATATGACTTAGTGATTAGCAGTGGGTTTCCCAAAACGATCTTCACTACACAATTTGTTTGAAAAAAACGTAAACCCTATTGGCATGGTTCACTAGTCATCAGATAAAAAATTCTATCATTACCTTACGACTGTAGCTACTTGTTTTTGTTTTACTTACTTAAAAAACTTAGCACGAAAGGAATGAATTTTCTTTAAATATCTAAATTTCAGTTTATTTATTTTTTATTTTTAAATTGGGTAGAGTGGGAAAGAGGGGGCTCTGCAATTGCAATAGGTGTGTTTTTTGGCATTGGTATCAGCGCTGAATTTTTAGAGCCCAAAAAAACGGCTATCGGCGTTAACTTTTAACAGCTCTGGCATTTTATTTGTTCAAAAAGTGACACTTGTTTTGGCGTTCCCCTATCCAATTATCGACGTCATGGAAAAATTGCTCGGATGCATTATTGCTATCAGGGTTAACTCCGATAAGTATCTTGCATTAAGTTAGTGCGTATAGTTTAAGTTGTTAGTACAAAGTGGCGCAAAATTAATCATCGATCTTCCGGTATAATTTTTGTACGTCAATCATATTTGATATTTGTGAACTAGACAGCTGCAGTATACAAACAGACAAGCAATGGAGCGCTATACTCCGAGAGAGCGTGGAATGATTGTGTCGATGTTTTTGACTAATAATCGGTCGGTGGTGTTAGCGCAGGATGAATTTCGACGTCGATTTCCTAATCGTTTCGCGCCAACTGGGCAAACATTCCGGCGCTTAGCTACTCTACTCGAACAGAGTGGAACCACAGAAGACCATGCAGGGCGTGGCCGCCACCGGACTGGTCCTTCGGCCGAGAATAACGCTTTTGTGGCTGCCGATGTCGCTGAGAACGAAGAAACATCAACCACATATCATTACGTTTTAAGGTGTCATTTAACACTTTTTAAGAAAATATTTGTGCGTATGTGTATATGTGTGTGTATATGTCCGTACGTGTTAATTTTTTTGGCCCACATTTACTAGCAAACGAATAGTGCTATCGATTTGAATGTTTGTCACAAAATACAATTCATTTTTTTCTTAAAAATAGAGGACTTATGTATTTTTTTTTTTTTTTTTATAATTTACGCGCGCCTAAGGGGTTGATACCCTTTTACTGTTGCCTGGGCGCGGGCGGAAAGATAGAAGGAGGAGAAAGGAAAATTGTTTTTGTAGTGGTTTGAAACTCAGGTGTGTTTGGTTTCTATGTTTGCTCTCCAGGGGTGGGAGTCCGAATGGGACGGAGAGTTTTTTTTATTCACTCAGAGTGGATTCGAGATATAATTCCCAGTATTTTTTTCATTGCTTGAAACTCTTATAACAGCCAAATCTACGTGTCAGTGTTATGCCTTCACACGCAGAATTTTTTTTGTCTGAGTTCCAATTATACAATGAAAAACTGATTTTGCCATGGGCAGTTAGTTAGGGCAGAGAGTTAGTTAAAGAATAGGATAATTTCAAAACCGTCAATGCAGTACTAACCACGATTTCATTGGTACAGGGAGTCTCACATCTGCTCGGTCGAATTTTTATTTATATCAAAAACCAATTTAGAATATTACAAGTTCTCTTTATTAGAAAGTTCTTGGCGTGACCAATCGGTGGCATTGAACATTAAATGGGGAGATTGAATTATTTAGGTAGTGTAGCTTGTTGTTGTACTCGTATTCTACGCGCCTGCTCCTTTCACATATTTTTAGTTGCCCAAGAACAAGAATGTATTATATTTAGGGCTTCAATGTCCCAGCAGAGGTACGTGGCTTCCGGGTTATATCAAATAGATCAAGCAGCTACTTCTCATATTGACAAAATTAAAATATATAGAATGTCGTGTAAAATGCCTACATTTTCATTGACAATTTAATATTTCACCAAAGACGTCGAGGTCGTTTGTATTATATCGTAGACATTATTTATTCATTTTTATCCCCGTTGACTACCAAACCCACTCCAGCAACTGCTCTTTCAATGTTTGCAAATGCTTCCCTAACACGCTGCTTTGATTTTCCTTCTATTTCGATATCATCAGAATATGCAAACAGCCGTACGGATTTGGAAAAGACTGTGTCAGTGGTTCTGATTTTAGAATTTTTACTATCTTTTCGGAAATGATTTAAAAAAAATTTAAAAAGTGATGACGGTGTCTCGCTTTTTTTAATCATATTCTGTTATCAAAATGTTCTGTGCAACCGCAAATGCATGATGATGATAAATTTTAGCCCGTCTCGATTTACGTCGTTCAAGGTCATCTTAAATTCAATAAATGTGATAGGTATCTAAATGAAACTCTAGTGTTTTTTGCAAGATCTGTCGCAAGATTAAAAATTTTACTTGCCTCGGTGCGGAATAATAAAGAGATTGAGAACAAATTTGTGAAAACAAAATTTACAAAGCCATCAATCCGTTGGATATTCATATGGACATAGACCGTGTCACGAAGCCAATTTCAAACTCTAGTTCGCGGGTTCATCTTTTTTAATAAATAATTAATTATTTACCGACCATCAAATTTAAAGAAATTGGCTTCATCATTAATAATGTGAGATGAGGACAGTTTCATCGAGAAGCTCTCCTGATTAAAACTTATTCGGTTATTGTGCTCGTCTGGCTATTTATAAGCAGACGCATCAAACCATCCCACTCACCGCTGAAGAAATATCTACCGTTAAAAATCATAGGGTTTCAGTAGCATCAAACCTTTAGAACCGGAAAACACACTTTCACAACTCAGGGAAAGAAACTGGTTAAACAGTATGATGCCAATTTATTATACTGGCGGCATTCTTTGCAGAGAGGGGAGGCTTCGCTATGATGGTAATGAGACAGCAAACGAATTGGCCAGAAAATATACAGCCTCAACATTTATGTTCCCACAACTACTCTACGGGTTACCAATTTGCTCCACAAAAATCTACATACACAACTAGCTATTGACCCATTCACTCCATTACGGAGTGGATGGAAAATGAAGGTAACAGGCAACTCAAAACCTTTTTACCAAACACCTCCTTAAAAATAACAAACCAGTTCCTACAGCTTTCTAGGGTCAAATACAAGCAGTAACCGGATTCTTTACGGGTCGATGCAGAATCAAAAAAACACCTCATAAGCATGGGAATAGCACAAGATAAAACCTATCACATACACAACGATTACGAAGAAACAGCTGAGAATATGCTTTGCCACCGTAAGAAGAACACGTCTATTTACGCCTTCTATGTAAGCCATACCTTGAGGCAAAAGATATCACTGCCAGCTCACTGAAAGATACTAGTATACCCAGATTTATTAAAAATGCTGACATCATGTAACTTAATCTCATTGATTACCTCATTCAGCACCCTACAAATGCACAGTCTTTGATCTTAGCTTCATAGATTTTAAAATTGTTTTCTTTTAAATACAATACAAATATCCAGTATCGTACCTATTTGTTGCCTTTATGAAATTGTTCATAAATCCAACTTTAATGTGTAAAGGTAATAAAGGTGGTGCCCTGAATTAAGGGATTCTCCTTCTTAACACAAAGATTTTCCCTGCCTCTACTGTTCCATTGAAAAATTAAACAGTAGCATTTTGTACTTCCAAGTTGTAACCCTAAAAGAAGAACGATGACTTTTAAATATCTACAAATTTTCTATTTATTTTATTCTTATCCAATCTTTTCCAAAATAAATTTCATGTTTTCATCTTGATTTTATTAATTTAATCACTCACGAATATTTAATTGTATGGCTTGGATTTTGGATATACAAAATATACAGGTAGTAAATATTTCAGAGTAAACAATTTCCAACAGGTATAAATCAATCAAGTGGTTTGCAGTGTAAATATAAAATTATCCCGTCAGTAACTGTCATACAAAAAATAAAACCCGAATGAAGCTATATATTATATACGCAAACGGTTTAAGAATTAGCAATCGATTTTCTTGTTAAATTTCGTTGACAAGAGTAAACAGTAAATAAAATAAAAATTATGCTAGAACAAGAGGCAGTTCCGAAATCGTTTATGACCAGGAAATATGTCTTTCAGTAAATTTCATAGTAAATTCAGTTTTATCACTGCCATTGTAATTCGTAATTTCACTTGTTCTATATTATTTGTTTTCCACATCAATGCGCACAGTTTTATTGGCAGAATTATTTCTTCAAATTATTTTCTATGTTCTTCCTGTTTCCCTGCATGCTGCACAATATGACAAAACAGACAATATCAACCAATTGCCGAGCACAAAATAGCAATTTTTACTCACCTATTTTGCCAAACTCTACTAACTTGTTAACTTCTACAAACTTCATTGAATTTGCATCCTTTGTACTTTCAGACCTGTAAAATGGAAAAGAAATCGATGTTAGTGCTGGATTTTTCTGAAGCCTCTGATAAAATATCTCGTCAATTGATTCCTTTCATATTGCCTACCCTCAACGTTGATGCCATATAATTAAAGCGGATATAGTACTATGTTATATCCCTCAACCCCATTTTTGGCGAGTTCTGATTTAGAGAATGAATAAACACTGCCAACTATCCATTTATGCCAACAATGCCTTAAATAGGTTTTCCACATCGTACATAGAAAATTGCTGATTCTTTATATTATCTTCTGCACTGATAACACATATCCGAGTTTCAATCTTTTCTCGACTATGGAATATTGTACTACGTATCGATACTTTAATTTCCGCTCATATATTGACGAGATAATTCTTAAAGCCAACGCAGCATTTTGTCTTTTCCAACGATGGCCCAACGAATTTCAAAACCAGGTCTCTTATACATTGCTTTTGTCCGACCCCTATTTGAATATGAGGGCCAATTTTGGCCTATTTTCAGCGAGTTCATATATAATGTAGCTGACATTCTCTTCATTCATCGACTGCTCTCTGGTTCTGTGGATTGCGTCTCCCTTTACCACTATATTGCTATATCCCAAGCCTCCCCGTTTTTGATTTCAACCTAAGCACTTCTCGTCTCAAACCCGATATTCTCCACCATTCCCTTGATTCATAGTTGTTAGGTCTTTTTGTTGCTTTAAGTTAGATTAAGCTATATTAAGTTCCCCTCCAACTGTTGCAAAATTAAAATCAAATACCCTCAAACGGTACCTTTGCATTTACGACCACAACACTGAATTTCATTGATTGCGCATCGGATATTTAGAGAAAGCAGTTGTGCGATATTAATCTTGGCATCAATAAAAATTAACATTTTTATAAGTTATACAAGTTACAGCAAAGTTAATCTTTCATCCTTATTTAAAACTACGTGTACCATATATCAGACGCAGTCCATTCTGCCTTCAATAACTTAAATTTGAATAATTCTTCGGCTTTTTACTCAGTGGATTCAGTTTTGGATCGATTGGGGGACAACATTTTTGAAATTTTTGTGATTACATTCAGAAATATTCGTACACATAAGTACGAGAGTACTGGGTGCTTTATATTTTTTTATACAAAAATTTATTTAAAACATTTCTCAAATGAAAAAAAAAATACGAGTAAATGGTGCCACAAAAGGTACAATGAAATTCCAACTAAATTTGGCTTTCCGAAATTTAAAAATATTTTTCCGTTGACTAAAGCGAGTGTCAGTTTGATTTTACAATAATATTTATTTCGTTTCCTTTGACATATGTAAGTATATGTAGGTATAAATGCAGTACACCGTAAACATGTAGCAGAACTGTAGCACTGGTCTACAGAAAAATTACCTTTTATATGAAAATGTACTACGAGTAGCTTTATAATATTTCACTCACGGATTCTAAATACTTTTATATAACTTAGAACACATAGTTAGCTCTTATTCTTCATTTATACATTATTTAAGATTATAGTGGGTAGCTCGATATATTTATTACAGTTACCATAACAGTTGTCAATATTTAGTGGTAACCCGTGCAAATTTTCTTATTACTTATTCATTTGTTGTGTCTAAAGCTGCCAGTGTTATTTTGATTATTACAACGTGATTTCTTTCCGATTATTTTAACATTTTTGTCAAATTTTTAGTAAAACATTTACAGTTTTCACTATGTCACGTAATTGTGTTAACAGTGCGGACAATTTTTGCTTCATACTCGTATGTGGTAAAGTGACCCTTAGTAGCCAAAGATGTCCAATAACTCAGCGATTATAAACAACTTACTTCCATTATTTTGGCATTCAAATTAGAAACCAAGATAAATCGTGGTTACCCCAGTTTAGTTGCAGTACTTGTTCTACTAATTTGGCATTGCAATGATATGGAGTGAACCCACTAATCATGCGAAAGATTGTTACTTTTGCCTGACACCACATATCCAGCATGGTATTTCGAGAAAAAAGAAGCGGAGCGTGATATACCTTGACGTTGTATCTCTAACGCAACCAGTACCACACGGGATCGATTTGCCTGTTCCTCAACCTCCCGAAACCTGGCAGCAGGATACTGAAGATGAGATTGATTTAATGGAAGTTGATTACAATAGCCTTCAACCTCACAAGCGTCACAGGTTTCGGGTGAAAATATTGGTTGTAACTAACCTCATAGAGTTTCGCAAGACGAACTTATGACCTTATACGAGATTTAAATTTGCCAAAAAATAAAGAAGAATTACTCGGTTCTAGACTTAAACAATGGCATTTGCTATAACCGGATGTTAAAATCAGTGTTTACAGAAATCGTCAGAAGGACTTGATGCTCTACTTTAAAAAAAAAACCAATTTGTATTTTGTCATGACATAAATGGCTTGATGAACGCTTTGAAGATTGAATACAATCCACAGAAATTGAGACTGTTTATAGACGCCTCAAAATTGAGTTTGAAAGCTGTTCTTCTCCACAACGGTAACACACAACCTTCGCTTCCATTATGTCACACAATGCATACAAAAGAAACATATAAAAATATGAAATTAATTTTAGACGTTATATCACACTCAGCGTACGAATGGCAGGTTTGTGGTGATCTGAAAGTCATAACCATGTTGTTGGGTTTGCAAATGGGATATACTAAATACTGTTGTTTTTTGTGTGAGTGAGACAGCCGTGCTAGATCTTTACATTACATAAAAAAAGACTGAATTCCAAGACTAAGTCTGCGTCCTGGAGAAAAGAACTTCAAACACCTTCCTCTAGTGAATTCCCAAAAAAATATTTTACCACCTTTACATATTAAATTAGGACTAATGAAGAACTTTGTCAAGGCTCTCAATAAGAATGGAACAGCATTCCAACACCTTCGAAGTATATTTCCCCGTCTCAGCGACGCCAAAATAAAAGAAGGAACCTTCATCGGGCCTCAAATAAGACAGATTCTAAAGGACCAAAACTTTGATTCAGCGTTACAAGACTTTGAAAAAGAGGCATGGGAGTCTTTCAGGGCAGTCGTTCATGGTTTTTTGAGCAATAGGAAGAGTGAAAATTATATTAAATTTGGCAGCTTGGTTGCAATATGTCCATTAAAATCCATTTTCTTCACTCTCATCTTGATTTTTTCGATCCAATTGTGGAGATGTAAGTGATGAACATGGTGAAAGATTCCACCAAGATATATTGACGATGTAAAAGAGATATCAGTGCCGATGGAATGCGGCAATGTTATCGGACAATATTCATTATGATATTCAAAATATAAACAAGTATGAACATTGTTTTCTTTTTTAATAAATTGTTTTTGTTCTTTAAATTTTTTATTAAAATATATTTATTAAATATGACTAGCTAATTTGACCAAAATATGTATGTTTTCGTATTCAGTGACCCCATATTAGTATAAAAATATAGGATTTAATTAAAAGGCATACAAAAAATTGTATTCTGTACACCAGTGTAATCAAAACATTCGAAAGAAAGTAATCCTCCGACTACAAATAATTCTTTTCTATTAGTGTGATTAAAACTAGCTTACAATAGAGGTATTATAGCATCAATAAGCAAATATTCATGCCTACAAACGTGGTAGGTCAAGCTCTATCGTTAAAGATCGGGTAAATTATCTTATTTTCACGTCGAACTTTAATAGCGACTATGTTATTTGTTTAACGACAATTTACCCTTTAGTTCTGCTATAGAACGTAAAAAAAGAACTTAATACGACCGCCTATTTGCTAATTAAAAACATTCAATTCTTCCCTATTGTCCTTCGATTATGAGCTCGATTCATAATTACTGCAGCAAATAAAATGCGGATTTCCAGCCCCAATAACTTTCCGCTCCAAGATTCGCCCGTATTTTCATTATTTGTACTTATTGTTTCAATAAAGACTACCTAAGACAGAAGTCCTTGTAGAAGGCAACGTCCAAGGATAAATATTTGCGATGCTACTTTATTTATGAAGCAATCGGTGTAGAAAACTTCCTCTAACCGAGACTTGAAATTAATAACACAAATGGTGCCGTTCAGCACTGCTGGGCAACTGCGAACCTACTTATGTGTATCTATTTGTAGGAATTGTAGTGGTTTGTCTCGCTGTCATTTTTGTCGAGGCTAAAGGAGAGGACACTGTGAAATGTGCAAGTACAAGTATTCAAGAAAATATTAATTTCCCACTCTTAATCGAGAGATGTCCTGAATGACAGAAAACTAAAAGGGTTATTCCAGATGCAGACCACAAATTTATTTGAAAGTGCGCACCTAGTGTGTCATAGTCGCCTTCCAACAAAATTGTTAGAACTTTTGCAGCTATTCATCAATCATTCTGATTCCACTAACCTGACAATTTTACCCAATCCACTAACGAAACATCGAATTGAATCACTATCGACGGTGACGGTCGTACCTTGAGTAAAAATGGATTGAACTCTCGCATAGAAAACCATAAATGACAACCCAACATCAAACTATCAGTACATACACATATATATATATATACTCGTATAAGCTCACCCTTTAAGAATAAAATCAAAAACGAAATTGTGTGCATAATATAGATTCAAATATCGAAGTCGTTTCTGCTAACGATTTGTACTGCAAGAAAGTTACCCAGCATAAAGGATGTTGTCTTGATGCTTGAGAAAAATGGGTCTAACGATTTTGCTTTGAAGTTTAATTTTCATTCATTTAATATTAATTGATTTTAAAATTTCGGATTTTCTAGAAATAAGAAGGGCTTATCAGAGATGCCTTATATCTTATTGTAGGCTTCCCTTTTTACATCGAAAGGTTGAAGCCTTGCTTGAGGTACCACCGTAGTGCCGAATTATTGCCGGCATAATTCACCACCACCGGCTTTACGATTAAGCTTACTCTACTCGAATTGATTTAACTTACGTTTTCGAGGTACTCGTAGCATGTCCAATAGGATACCATTGGTAGCACGACACACTTCAAATTGATTCCGTAAGGCGATCCTCTCACTTTCGTATTATACGCGTACATATCATGGTAATGTTCGCCTTTAATGAGATGAAACATTGGGGGAGAGCAAAGTTCGTTTCTTTGATGATCTTCCGTTTAGCGATAAATTTAATTGTTATTGCCAGGTTGTGTATCTAGCCATTTTGGATTCGTTCACTTTCTAGTCTTAATTTTTGTTGTGGGAGCATACGTATAGATAGCATTGAAAATAGGAGGAGAGGTAGGCGTCTCTAAGTATCGCGGTAGATGGATTTAATAAGTAAGGCCTTACTTCCGCGGCACTTGACCATATTTTCAAAGTATACTCGTACATGAATATAAAATTCGAAGCTCCATCAAAAAGTTTTTAATTTTGTTTTGTGCCTCTGAATTAGTCATCAACTAGCAATTACAGTTTTCTACAATTGTTCGCATATGTAATCTAGGTGCGTTCATAACTTGTCAAAACTTGTTCAACGTGTCGAAAACTGGCGCAAGTTAGTCAACAATATTGCAATCGACTCATCTCTGTGAAGGTTTACTTCTTCTAGCACTTCGCTACACACTGCGAATAACTTCATTTGCTTTAACTCCCTCGTCACTGTTGAAAAGCATCTCGTAATAAGTTTTGGCTATATTTTAGTATTTAGATCCGAAAAAGACTATGAACTAACTGACTATGTTCCCAATTTGTCGAGTTTTTCAAGGACTATAATGGCGCAGTATTTCTTGGGGTTTCTATTTTAGCACATCTATAACGACTCGGACTCCTGGCGACTATCGTAGTCAGACTTCCCAAAAACCAATTAGTCTTCCGATAGGCCTGATACATTTGCAATGTTGGCAGGAGTCTATTGTAATCCTTTTGGCAATAGCACAAGCCATTGCTACTTCTAAGGCTCAGTAGAGAAGCCCTAAAAATACGCGATAAACTCCGCACCAAATACTTTGGGTCATATTTTAATAGCGATCTTTAAGGGCCGTCCAATCCCAGCGACTTTTTGTAGTATTTCTTTTTACACGTTTCGAACAATTCTTCCTATGTGCATGGCTAGTAGGCACCTGAATTCCTAGATGACGATGCAAGGTGTCAACTATTTGTCGTTATACGAATATTTTAATACGGTAACATAATATAAGATATTAATATATTTAATATTTAATATTTTAATATTTAATATTTGTTTGAAAGGAAAAAGAAATATGTTAAACAATTCAGTCCTTTGTTGTGTTTGAACATATTAATTTTTGTACGGTAGTTAGTATTTTTTATGGCTCCAAAAAGTGCCGATAACTTACTATTTTTGCTGTTGCCTTTTAACAGTCAATTCATTACTACAATTCGATGGTATATATTGTACTATTATTAAAAATTTGACATAATAACGAATTATTATTATTGTTAAAAATTACTAAAAAAATGGTTTACATTTGACTATCACGAGATAGTCTTGATAATCTAAGTGCGTCAAACACTCACAGGTTACAAGCTTACAGCTTACAGTTTACAGTGGAAATGGAGTCTGAGTTTTTACCAGTACCAATTTACGAGGATAGATGTACAGAAGATCAAAAAATGTATAGTAATGGGACATACGGTAATAAATGGACAAACTAAAAGTGATAGTGAAGGCCATCTGACCCTTTTCAGAGGCACTATTGATTACGGCTATACACGTGGAAAATGGCTTGAATCTGTGACTGGCTTTCACCGTAATGAAATAACCCATTCTGACCACCTGCATTTTACTGCTAGGATTAGCCTAGAGATAAACCCACGTCCATTCGAAGCACAGACAAGGTTTATACCAAAGATTCCTTGGACGCAGAGCTTCGCAGCTAGGTATGCAGTAATTCCAAACCGTAAAGATACCTCTGTACATGATAATGAAATCCACTCGATAAGCGGCGTTCTTGTTTTCTGTATATCTAACGGCAAAAACGGTACACTCAATACTTGATTATGGTGATTGCAGAAATCAAGGACAGGCGTTCGTTTTGGAACCTTCCTCGAAACGACAATGGCTTACTTTTCGCAAGAAGTGAAATAAACTCTTCGTTTCCAGAGAGTCGACCATACCACTTTATTGCAATATGTTTGTAGAATTGTACATCAATGCAACTTGCAATAAATAAAGCACCAGGAGAAAATCGTATCCCCTACAATTTTTTTAAATGTGCGACCAACGAATGCATGTATAAGCCAACAAAGGTCTATAATTTAATTTTCGACGTGGGTGATGTAGGTACCAGCCAGCTTCGTATCTAAAAAAATAGGGTACTTATCAATAGCTTGGAGGGAATTTGAGATGGTTTTTATACCTAAAGCTGGCAAACAGGGGCATATAATAGCAAAAGATTTCGGACCAATAAGTCTGCCATCATTTATGCTTAAAACCCTAGAGCGAGTATTGCAGATACATATTGGGAACAGATACAGTAATGGAGGTGGTGAGGAAAATAGAGAAGAGTCTACACTTCGGTGAGTTTGCGATGGCTGCTTTCCTCGATATAGAATAACTTGGAGTGCACCGCCATTAAAAGCGCTCTAGTAGATGCTAAAATTGAACAGGGCATTACAAATTGGATTTGCAACATGCTTGCAAGTAGTGTAATAAACTGTGTCATATCGCCACTCCTGTGGGTACTGGTTATGATTGACATCCTTAACAAGCTCAGTACAATGGTTATAAGTGCCACGGCATACGCAGATGACGTGACCACAATAGTGCAGGGAAAATATTTAAATATTTTAAGCGACTTTGTTGCCTTGAAGACGATCAGCACTTGGGCAAAAATCTGTGGTCTCAATGCCAACCCTACCAAAACAGAACTGGTTCTTTTTACCAGAGAGTACAAGATACCGCAATTCAGACTCATAAAACTCAACGGAGTAAAATAATCCCTCTCGGACAGGCGCGAAATATCTGGGTATGATTCTGGACAACAAATAAAAATTGGAATCTTAGTAACGGTAGGAAAAATTTGGGGCTTAAAATCTGCTATGGCGTACTGGCTGTATACGGTGGTGGTAAGACCCATACTTACATACGGCGCACTAGTATGGTGGAAAGCAACATACAAAAAAAACTATTTACGGAAAATTAGCCGCGGTTCAAAGAACGGCTTCCATAGCCATTACAGTTGCGCGCCGTACCACCCCTACGGCAGCATTAGAGACCTTTTTGCACCTAACACAGCTTGATTTACAGATCAAAAACTGGCTTCCAACAGTGCGATACGACTCACTAATCTGGGTTTCATTTCAAGAGCAGTAGTTTCGGATACGACACGGTGTTATCGGAGCTGCTGCCAGGCAATCCAATTCTTTGACATTCCGTATGATGTAATATATCCGGAGAGAGAGGACTGTAAAAAAATTCAAAAGCAGGTCAAATGAAATTGCAATTTTCACAGACGGTTCGATAATAGAGGAAGGAAGATATAAGACTACCGGGAGTAAGCAGTGTCTCCCAATCGGAGGTTCTGGCTGTCCTAAGGACAGCAGAACTAATGCACATGAGATCGGTATCCGAAAGATAAACCACTATCGATGATAAGGCCGCACTCAAGGCAACAGAATCGACCAACATCAATTCTGATATAGTCAGGAGCTGTTGCATATTGCATTAAGGCATTATGCAATCAGAATCGGGTGAGACTGTGTTGGGTGTCAGGACACTGTGGTAATAAAGGAATTAAACAAGCGGATGAGTTTGCAAGAAAAGGAGGGCTACTCGACAATTCTGAGGTTGCTAACATCAAACCACCCCGCATAGTAAGAGGAAAAAATCACAAAGACTGCCAAAATAAGGTGGTCAAGTCTTGAAGGACACTGGGTATCCAAGGCTCTCTGGCCACTTTTTTCCGGCAAAAGATCTGGATGGTTATCAAAATTAAACATGGATAAGCTTAGAACAATAACAGGAATACGGGCAGGACATTGTCTATTGCGAAATCGCGCAAAGAGGCTCAAATTTATTTTGCAGTTTCTGCAGTGATCTGCAATCTGTTGGGGACGTAACATACATACTGTGTGAATGCGAGACAATATCGAGTAGCCGAAGAAAATTTTTACGGAAATACTTTTTTAAAAACGCAGAGGAAATAGGCGGCAAAACTTCAAATGCCTTTTTGGCTCTTGCAAAGAAATTGGATTTTTCACCAGGGAGATTGTTTAGGTTTTTGTCATTTGAATATAAATTCAACTGGCGATGGGCCCTTTTTAGTGTCTAGTGTCTAGTATTTGTGTGATGGCATATCCGTTACAACCCTGTTTTAACCTAACCTACTCGTATATAGAAAAAGAGATCCCAAAAACCCAAATGCATACAGTTAACGAACTCAGTAATGAACATTTTTACAGAAATTATTGTATAGGCAACTGATCTACTTAGCGAGTTCCAAGCTGGGTTCAGGACACGGTGGACAACAATTTAACACTAGCAAGTATTACTATTACTTACCTGGACAAGGGCATGAAGCTGTATGCCTTCTTCGTATATTTTAAGACGGCACTTGACTCTTTTGACAGAAGGGCACTCTTTTAAAATCTAAGTAATCTGGGAGTGCCAACAAAGTTACTCAAAGTTATGCAAGGCCTTTACGAAAATAATACGACTACAGGATGTGATGTATTGTAATCAGGTTGGTTTGAGTCAAAAATGGGTATCAAACACGGTTGTCTCGTGAGTCCTTTTCTGCTTCTTTTTTTTTTAAGAACTTAACACTCAAGTGGGTATGACTACACTTAAAATGCCTGAGTACGTGTTAACTTTTTAGAAAAATGGAACAGAGAGAGAAAGAAAGATGTTTGGGCTCAGTTTTTATTTCGCTCTATGGGTGATGAGGAGAGTAAATTATTAATGTATTGTAATTGGAGTTGTTGTATCTTACATGATTTGGTTGCCTGAAAAAAATGTCTTTCAGGCTCGGTTGGGATTGAACATGGAACCATCCGATTTGGAAGCCAACACACTACCACACTACTATATGAGCCTCGATGCAAATCATGATTAATAAATTAGAGTAATATTGCGGTTTGTGGAACCTAAAAGTCAACTCCGCGAAGTACAAAATAATTGTGTTCCGAACAGCGCGCTATGCAATGGATGAAGAACTGACATGGCACGATGAAGAACTAGAAAACTTGAAGAAGTATAAATATCTCGAAGTCATGATAACACATCGACTAACTTTCAACAAACATCTGAAAGGAAAACAATAATAAGCGAAAAGAGCAATCAATTGCAGTTGGAAGGGCCCACTTTTGCGGCTCAAGTATACCCCATACCCCATACATAGTACGTAAAAGCTAGAAAACTGCTGACATACTTTATCAAAAAATCTTTAGATTGCCAGAAAATACGCTAAACTATATACTTCACTTCTAAACCGGTCTGCCAACGCTGTACATTCTTACAATAAGGCTACATTTCCTTTATATTTTAAAAGTAATGTCACTCCCGAGTCAAGGCCTCCCGCATATAGTTGCAATGCACTTACTAGGTTGCGCAGCAAACACGATAGACTACAATGTAGCATCTTGAAAAGAGTCTCTTCATCGCTTTTAGAAAAAGAGCTCAGGAAAGTCTTACCAGGAACAAATACTGGACTCTTGAATGTGACCTCGGGGAGAAAGATTATTTCCACGAAAAACACAGCCTAAGATCAATATCGTTCATTTACAAGGCTAGCGGTGAGTTTCTCCAATTGAACTATGTCGCGTATAGAATCGAATTAAATCCAGAATGCAGTTATTACAATATACGTTCTCAGGAAGACATAATTATCTGGCGAGTTATCTAAAAACAGCTTTAAAATATCGGCAACAAATACAGGATGAAGCATTTTAAATACTATTATATTGAATTCTATTGTATAATAAATTCAACAATAGGTTAGCTTAGGTAAATGTGGCTATTGGAAGACCAACCAACTTAGGGCTATTGGCCACGTGGATCTGTGATCCTCCTACTTTTGGCACCAATTTGAGCTGATGATGAAGCGTAGAAGACTATTAACGTCTATATTCTTTAGATCGCTTAAGTCATTGTTGAAGAAAGTTCCTAAGTGAAGATTTCTTCTTTGGGAGAGAATTAGGTATGTACAGAGTAGGTGGAGAATTGTTTCTCTCCTCATCCATGCAGCTTCAACAGAAAACATTTGTAAAGACGCCAAGTCCTCCTGCATGCTTCTCTATAAGGCAGAGCCCAGTACTGATAGATAGGCAGTGCCCACTAGAAAGATCAAACTCACTCTTAAAGCGATTCAGATCCAGCTTTGGCCAGATCTGCTTGTTCGCTAGACATGTTGATGCAACAGTCCACCAAAGGCCTGTTCTTTTGTTAGCATCCAACTTAAACATTAATTTGCACGTAGCGATTGGCAAACCGATTCTACCGGTATAATAGGTAGAGTGGTTCCAATTGTGGCGAGTTGGTAGGCCCTACCATTCCCTGTGGCTCGGCACTCAACATAGGTAAAGGTTGAACTGCTCTGCCATCTCCCTAAGAGATAATCGGCATTCAAGGGCGGGTCTAGAATTTAGTGAGACTGATTCCAGGGATTTGATAGCGGCCTGACTATCCGTAAAGATGCGGATATCTTTTGCAGATGTCACGTTTTTCTTCAGCCAGGACAGAGCTGCGTTCATCTACAAAATTTTATCCCGGAACACGCTACAGTGATTTGAAAGACGCAAGGAGAGGCTTAGATTTAGCTCATCTTATCAACCCCGCTATCGGTCTTATACCCGTATTCACAAACGTTACTATGAGGTCTCATAGTGTGCACGAGCTCACAGGGTTAGTGAATTCAATTCACAAACATTACTTAAGTGTCAAAGCACACTTTCTTAAAATGAACGCACAGCTAAGGAAGCTTGCTAGCTACTTTAACCAACGCATAGGAACTGTCAAACATTTTTCGTGTAAAAAAAAAAAAAAAAAAAACAGAAAATTAGCATTTAGGATTATTTATAATTGAAAAACGTACATTTCTAAAATTTCATTTAACACATGGCGACCATAATATTGTTTATATTTTCAAATTCAAATAAATTCGTTGGAGCACAAATCACTGGAATCACTCAAATTTTAAATTATTTATGTGTCATTCGCTCTTCTGTCAAACTATTTACATCGTGAGCTTGGTAACACTTGGTAACTTGGTAAATCACAATGCAGTAATTAGCGCAGTGCGTTCACTTAGCAAAATCTTACTTAAATATATACTTACTTAAATTGTTTATGAATTGAAAGGCTTGCCAAAAGGAACACACTGAGAATAAGCATTCTTTTCACAGTATTGGTTTCTTACTTAGGGAAGTACTGTTTGTAAATACGGGTGCTAGATTGAAGGCACTTGTCCTCCATGAAAGCATCTTCCTCCCAGAAGAATCTAGAGGGGAAGCTTACATAAAATTTTTTGTCAAACCAAAGTTCGGGTATATTGTAATCGATGCTCTGTGCGAGGATATGTTAAGAATATCAGCGTATGCTAAGAATTATTTGTCCACTGCGTAGTTGCTTTAATAGCAGCAGTCGCAGCTACTCGCCTGCTGAAGTTATCGAGGGGTGCAAAGTGAAACAGAATATTCAGTGCCGTGAAGGGAGTAGAGCGTAGGGCGCTTAAGCATGAACATGCTGTTCTTTTACTCTGCTTAGTTTGTTGCAGTTTACTGCATTATCTAAGGCCGTCTACTAGACAACCACCCCTTAGGGGGATATCGGTCTCATAACCGAGATGTATAGTCAGTGAGTTATGCGAGGTTAAAGGCCTAATTTGTTCCTAATAGCTTTTTTGCAAGAGAATAAAGCTACTGTAGCTTTCTCGACTCTTTCTTGAATATTAGGTTTCCAGTTTAGTTTCTTGTCAAAACTGAGACCCAAATACTTTGGTGTATCGAAAAAGGCTAAACTGGTACCGTTTATTGAGGAATTTTCTATAATTGGAATTTTGTATTTCCTGGAAAAGAGGACAATATCAGTTTTATGGGGGTTTACTTCCAAGCGATCTGTTAAGATTTAGATGAAGGGGTTCTTTAATGGTACTAAGATGCTTACCTGAGACGGCTACAGCAACGTCATCAGCGTAGGCAATTACACTGTCACCACCCGCTTCCAGGTATATCAGCAGTTCAATAACCACTAAGTTCCAGAGAAGGGGAGAAAGGACAACGCTTTGTGGTGTATCTCTGCTGACACACCTTTTAGCAGACGTCCCACTCAGTTTGGGGTTGATTATCCTTCTATTTAACACTGATCAACTACCCAAGTGAGTCGTCTGCCTGCAGAATTGACAGCGCAGCCATGATTGTGGATGTGTTGACGTTGTTAAATGCACTCTCTATGTCCAGGAAAGCGATCATTAGGGTCTGAGGTCTTTTGGGAATGAAAACTACATTCACTTCTCTCTATGACAGTGGGATGTGGATGAATTTGTTTGGTTACAAGTACCTTTGGAGTAACGTTGAAAAACGTATTAGTAGTTCAAAGTATATATTTACAGCATCATCTGCCTTATTAGTAGAATTGAAATCAAAATTAACATCAAAGAAAGCCTGACTGTATGTCCGAAAACTGCTTTTAGTAATATCTTACCTATTTTGGGTATCTAGATGGATATCAATATAACATAGTAAGAAATGCTAAATATAAAGAAGCCGGTTTACGATGGGGATTCTCGTGCTGCAAACTTATTAGCACTTACATTTTATCGACTGGCATTACGATGACTAAAGCAAAGTAAAGGACAAATTAATCTGGCCTTGTTTACGGACTTTTCAATTGACTTTCTGGAATTTCTAACGAGCAAAAAACAAATTAATAATATGTAATAATAAAAATAAAAAGTAAGTGAGTAAATATGATGTGCCTTTTGTAGAAGAAATTAGAGGAGAGAATTTTAAAACCATGGTCTGGCGGACGGTCATGGTACTATATAACATAATTCTGGTACAACGTCGACCTTTTACGAGTGCTTAGTTAACTTTTATTATATCCTTTGTTCTCTTATGACACACCTACGTGCCAACGTGTTCAATTTCTGGCTATGTATTTTAAATCCATGAAGCTTTTTCCTTGGCGATGAGATTCCTTTCATCGTTTTGCGCCACCACTTACGAGAGTCTCGCTGTATTCCCACTCATTTTCTCAAGGGATTCCATTGCACGGCTTATGGGGCAATATAATTTTGTTCCTTTCGTAAAGTGCTAGTTTCGCTTTTGCATAAATACGTTCTTGACCCATTCTCTCATAAAGTTTCTTCATTGAAGACATAATTTACAGCTTATTACGGGAATATGATAGCACAAAATCCTCGTTTTAATAAGACAGACGCGGTTTTCTACATTTTTAAAAGTATAGTATACTGGATACAACCATAATTTTCGTTCTGCAGGTGCTAGGTCTTATTCGGTATGGTTATGTCAGTCTAGACGTAACGTGAGTTACCTACATTCTTTTGTTCTGCAATTGTAATACATGAGTTGCTGAAGAGTTAGAGGAACATTAAAGAGTTTTTGGTTTGGCGTAATTCTTCTTAGTTAACACTGTCAAGGTATTTAAAAGATAATCTGTGGGGGTTATGAACTTCGAATTTTTATTGACAGAACGCTCTGCCAAAACTTTATCAAATGCTACTTTAAAATTCATTCGAGAACCCATACTTTCGTAACTGGATTAAATCATACTACCTACTTACTAAACGGGATCCTGACCAATGAAGAGTCTACCTGAGATACCGCAGAATTCTATTCTCTTCGATCCCCGAGCGCTGTTGCCAGTTCGTAAGATGAATCATACTGGCATCCGGTACTCTTGATCTTTAAGATGGAGCTTCGGTCTTCTTGCTTGTCTCGAATGGAGGGCTGTGATTCGAGGATTCTTTTAGCTAGAGTATTGCTGTCCATCCGCTCGATGTGGCCAAGCCAATACAGTCGACTTATCTTGGCTTTTCCGACTACATCCACATCATCATATAGCTCGCAGAATTTGCAATTGTATCTTCTTCTCCATTCCCCACTCCTCGTGAATTGGACCGTAAATTTGACGAAGGATTTTTCATTCAAAGGTACCAGTATTTATTTCGCTTTTCTGATTATCGCCCAGCACTGGTATGATAAAGGTCTTGTACAGGATTACCTTTGTCTTTCTGGTCAGGAATTTTGACCACAGCTGTTTTGATAAGCCGAAGTAGCAGCGGTTTGATAGGGTGAGTCTTCGTCGGTGTCATTTGTAGAGTTGATATTCACTCCGAGGTGAACTCCTTAACTACCTCGAAATTATTGCTATCAACTCTGATATTTTATGCGAAATGGTGGATGGATGTGTTCTTGCTTGTCGACAGCATATACATATATATATTGTTTTGTCCTCGTTCACAGTTAAACCAACTTCTCTAGCCTTTTCTTCGGATGCTGCAAATGCCTGAACGATTGATCGATGGGATCAAGCGATGGTGACAATATCGTCTGGGTATACCAATAGCTGGACTGATTTGTGAAAGATAGTGCCTCTAGTGTTAACGTCAGCCCTACGCATTATCTGTGCAAGCACAATGTTAAATCGCATAAGCGTGCATCCCTTTGACGAAATCCGGCGCATGGCAAAGCTGCATCAGTTTTATCGGGATCGCTGACTTGGTCGCCTTATACAGACATAGGCGTTGAATGCCGTCATATGCGACTTTAAGTCGATAAATATGTTATTACATCGACTAGAATTGAAGTTTCTTCCTGCCTTATCACACACGCTCTCTCTCTCTCTCTCTCTCTTTGCTCTTTAAACACATCTACAATATCCTCTGAGTGGGAGACTAGGTTTCCTTTTTTGTTTCAATGGGACTGTGTTCTGGGTTACGTGGGCCTCAAGATGAGAGGTTACGTGGGCCCTCTTCTGTATACCGATGATTTACTTTTAATTTAGTCTTTTAGTTCCATACACTCCCCATGCTGTGCTTCACATTTTTGTCACATTTTTCCATTGTGTGCAATCATCATTGTACCAAGGATTTTTT
The DNA here is from genome assembly GCA_949129095.1 of Volucella bombylans. Lineage (NCBI taxonomy): Eukaryota > Metazoa > Arthropoda > Insecta > Diptera > Syrphidae > Volucella > Volucella bombylans. The sequence continues at coordinate 28,021,329 of OX422144.1, forward strand.
CTCGGGGTTGACTGGTCCCTTAGGGTCATTTCGGCAACTTCCTTTATGATAGTGTGACACTATGTCTACTGGTCATTGGCGTTTGTGGATGGCGACTGTATAGCGGAGAGTTTCTCTCTTAATCACTCTGTAGTCTCTGGCTACACTAGGAATGTTACGGCGCTCTTCGTTAATTCTTCTTTTCATGGAGGATCGCAATTTCTTTTCATTCGACCCTCGAGCTCTAAAAAGGGCTATTATCAAAAAGTGGTCAGAGTCACCGTTTTCCACCTTGAATGTAGGCATGTCCAAGATGTTTGGCGCAAATCTGGAGTCTATCAGCACATGGTCTATTTGGCTTGGTTGACCACTTGTATGCAACCATGTTTCTTTGTGACGAACCCTACTTATCACAGTATAACGAGTTGCTGCAAAGTCACCAAATCGTCCAAGATGTTTTCCTTACCGATTTTGGCGTTGAAGTACATGAGTATGAGTCTTGACATCATATTCTTTACAGGATAGGTAGGCTGCATTCAAGAGGTTGCAAAATTCTCCCTTGTTAGTATTATCATCGTCTTAAGTAGAAGAAGACGGTAGAAGATCGCACATCATTTCCCACGGCGAATCTGCAACCTAATACATGCATCCTTTTGTTGCAAGTGTAACATATGCCGCAACTTTGTCTGTTCATTGTATTTCCTGGGATGCTTTAATATCATCAATTTATTTGCAATATCTTTCCCGCCTTATACGCATCACATGAACGATAGCATTAGAACTGTCGTCCACTTTTTTAAAATCAAATAACATCAGGTGTAATGAAGATCAATACTCCACGCAGAATTCAATGATGAACCATAAGGTGCTAATGCGGTTAACGCAGCAGGATTCAGGAACGTAATTTAATTATTTATTTTCAAGATATTCTTCAATGAATTCAGGGAGTACGAGTATATAGTCTACTGATTTAGAAGGAAGTTTTCGTTTTCGCTCTCCGTTATATTGGCTTTATTGGTGAGACCCACACGCATTCCCTATCCCAATTTTTTTACTGTTCCCGACCTGCCTCACTACTCAGATCAGTTAGCTTGCAGTTATCAATGATTTCATCCTTACTAGGAGTTGAAACTCTAGTGTCAGATAGCTCGTCTTGGTTTTGCGGCTAATTTTTTTCAGGTGCTGTGCAAAAGCAGCAGAGACCCGTTCAGACTCTCCGCCGAGTGTTTGCATAAGTTGTGTCCGCCTGTCAGTTCTTTGATTACTTTGTATACGGTTATGCCATCGCATACACTTATTGTCTTTGTTGACTTGTTTAAAGAATGAGTTGAAAACGTTGTCATGACGAACACGGTCTCAAGTTCACTTCTGCTAGGGTGACTGCAAAGCGAACTTTAATTTGTCTAAGTTTTTCGATCAGATAACTACGTAAAATGGTTTCTCAGTATTCTACCAACAAGGCTTTTCGTTGCGGAAACGAAAGCATTTTTCACAAAATTCAATTGCTCAGTTATGTTTTGCAAAATGGGGCTGCTGCTTGTTTGTATCTCTCGGACAATATAATCAATCGTTACTATTGGGTCCCTTATTCTTCCGACCTGGAATCCCATCTTTCAAATCAGAGTAATGTTTATTTCTCGGAAAGCTGTAGTTTGAAGGTCAGTTTGCAATTTTCTGTAAATATTTTACTTGTCTTTCCCGGGCACTCAGTTCGCGGGAACATTATAATAAATGTATGTAACATTTCTTACTCATGGCCTTATTATGACCGTCAATATTACATTGCTGAATTGATTTCGTGCATTTGCAGGGACTTGGCGTCGGAACCAATTTAGCTTCAAGCATATGCACACTACTGGATGATTTTCCTCTCGCTGCGTCTGAAAATATTGAAGCTGTGCCGCATAAGCTCATTTTCCTAATTGTAGGAACCTGCAGAACTCTACAGAAGTGTGATATATGTGCCAAAATCAGGACAGAGTCTACAATATTTGACTGTCAATAACACAAAAGATACTCATTGGGGGTATAATTCAAACAGAACTCTGTTCACACAACCCAAGGTGAGTCAGTGAAACAACACTTTCTGAAAGTACTCGTAGCTCTTGAGTTTACTACGAGTAGTAGTAGTAGGAAAAATTATACCAATAGTCTTATCTTAGGTATCTTGGTACACTAGAATCAAGGCAGTTCCGTAGACTAAGCTGTCAAATGTTTTTCGCAGAATGCAAATCAAATACTATACTGACCTCGCATTAAAAACTCGACTAAAGAAAGATTACCGGGAAAAACAAGGTAATAATCATGCTCTGGCAAAAATGTTCTGTATACGACAATGTCGACTGAACGAATGGTGTAATAGCAGTCTATAGCCAGACTATCTGTTCAATATACTTATATAGTTGAAAATGTAGGTAATATACAATTGAAAAATAGAAAAGTTGCTGCAGTTCGAGCACTGTCGACACTATCCCACATTCACAAATTTAGTCGAATGACCGCAGTGAAACTTTTGTTTTTCAGTTGTATGAATTAAACAATGTTTGTAGTGGAAAATCCTTTAGTCATTTGCTTAAATTTTACTTATATACGACTAATAATTTATGTCCGAAATGAAAACGTTAATATTTTTTACTTTAAAAAAAATTGTGTAATATTTGTTTTTGTGTATTTCTTCTTACCAAAATTAGACTTGTTTGACACACTGTTTAGGTTAAGCAAAGTACAAGTTGACTCGTTGCAATAATGCTACAATAATGCTACTCCTCTTTGTTGACGATGTGCGTCTGTCCGGCTGGCCGGCCGTCCAAACGACCGACTAGCTGTGGTAGTAGTATTGTAGTGGTTGGGTTTTGTTCGCCATTGCAGGGGAGATACTGTCATTTTGTCACTGATAAATGGCTAGAAATTATGTCAGGCCATGAGGCGCTTAATTAACTCATTCATCCCTTGAGGCCTTAAAATGAAATAACGGTCTCGTTTCGCATACCAAGTACGATTGGTATCCGCATGTACGGTAAACCACGTACTATTTACGTATCCTATCGACGAGCGCACATAACCAATGACCGAAAGAGCGAATTAGTGTATTGGTGGGGAATGAAGTATCAAACGAAGGACGCACATACACTCAATTTGATGTTTATGCCTGAATAGCTGGGTCGCATTAAGTGTCAATGATACACGCAGTAAGGAATATAGAGACAGAGGAAATAATGACAGCAGGTGTGAAAAATCCAATTAAGCGCAGATTGCCGATTGCAGATTGTATGAGATTAATATAATTTTAAAATATACGAGTGTGTGCCTTATTATTTTTATATTCAAAGCTCTGACAGGTCACCGGGAATGGTGAGATTTTCTTTTTACTTACTAGCTTTAATAAGCGCATTTGAATATTATCCAAAGATAATATCTCATATTTCTCAGCAATCGATATACGAGTATCTGTTTAACTAGCCGCGCACAGGCTTTGAATGAGACATATCCAAAAAATCACATACCAAAAGCATGTATGTACATATTTATAGATAAATATACATATATGACGTCATAAATCGGTCCACCCACAAACATATTCAAAAGTCATGATCAAATACTCGTATGAGTATATCCATACATATGTTATTTTTCGTTCCATTAATAGCTAGCGTACCAACTAGTAATCCTCATTCAAGAAGCTTGGCCAAAATGTCCCCATCGGCAGCGCCGAAATCAGACGCAGAATTATTCTTGCCATTTTGGTCTTAGGAAGTAACAGAGCCCTCTCTTATAAGACCAAACTGGCTTTATTCCAGAGATTATCATCCTGGTCGTGCGGAGAGTCTTGGATTTTGTCGAAAGCGGATGGAAAAGCAGATTCTGCGTGTGATTTTCGGTTCCTTTTGTATTGACAGGGAAATGAAAAGAAGAAGAGTGGATAGCGACATTGGTCTAGTCAGGTGCCTACGAATCCAACGGACCAACGAGTCTTCAGTTCTAACCTCGAGAGACCTGCAGCAGAGGACGATCGCATTTAAGGTGGCGCATGCAAATAGAAGGGGACGTAAACCAACCAACGTGGCACTGAAGAGAGCTGGTTAGAGATCGTGATAGCTGAAGCGGCCGTTGGTTGAGGCCCAAGTATACCCCTGACAGTAGAGCCACCTAAGTAACGCGTAAATATTAAATATTTAGATTATTCTCTATTAACGAGGGCGAAAATCAGAACCGAAGCCAAGCTCCTGCGCATGCGACGATGTATATGTGCTCTAAGAAGAGATTCGTAAAATGTAATGCAGCGAATCGTAATCAGCCGACAATCTCAACAATTATGCAGATTGACTTCCCTAACTACAAGATTGTCTACGACTAACTTGGAAATACTCATATAATGGGTGACGAGATAGCAATGACAGTTTTTCCAAATATTATGTTTCAGCAGCTGTCAAAGTTCCCAATAACATCCAACTGTCAAAATATTCAGTAAGGTTTGCCATTTTATCATGCATCTTCTTCCTTTTTGATGAAAAGAGATGATATGTAATAGTAGACAGGATAAATATAGCGAAGGGAGGACCAAGATGGCCCTCACACTCCTTTATTACAATAGCCGAAGGCCATCAGGAGCGGTAGAAAAATCGTCTATAAGTTTGGTAATGTTTTCTTATACCAAAGATGTTGTTATATTTAAAGGGATGATTGACGTCTCTGGACAGTTTCTCATATACATAGCTTGACTTTCTTTTGGTATTAAAAAATTGGTAGAAACATGCATGGTCCGAGATTAAGCTAAATTGTATGCCTTAGAGGTACTCAAGGTAAAGAGACTCACAAAGCTCAGAAAAACGATTGTATACAAATCGATAGTTACTGAATCCGGTATCAGATCGTGTTCTTAAGAATTTGTGCCACAACTTGTCTCTGAATTTGAATTTGGTGGGGGAATGCCCCCATTTATTCGGCTTAATACAAGCTATAACTTAAAAAATAAACTTAAACTAAAACTTAAAACTAAGGTTGGTTGGAGTGGTGAAGGAGAACAGATTTGAGGTCGGAAGTGGTGCGGTGAAACTCAAAGACGGTAGGGTTTGAGTTGATTTGTCGTAGCATACGGGAGATTGGTTCGTTCGCGCCATAGGAGGTGTGGTGGGTTGGTAGATAGAAGAGTCGAGGGATACGTAGATTACGAGGGTTAGTGTTGAGGAAAATGGAGTTGTGAAGGGACGCGCATTCAACGTGACCTGAAAGGAGTCGATGAATGAAGAGAAAGTCTGCTGCATCTCTGCGATCTTCAAGGGTGTTTAAGTTGATAAGGTTGAGACGGTTTTGATAGGGGGGCAGATTAGAAGGATCGTCCCAGGGCATACCTCGAAGAACAAATCGAAGAAAACGGCGCTGAATGCCTTCAATTCTCGAGATATGAACACGATGATATGGGGACCATACTTGACTGGCGTACTCTAGGAGGGGGCGAACAAAGGTAATATAGAGGGACCTGGTCACGTATGGGTTGGTGAATTCTTTGGACCACCGTTTTACAAAACCTAGTGCAGAGTTGGCTTTGAGGATTATCTCATCCATATGTAAACGGAAGTTGAGCTCGCTGTCACACAAAATGCCGAGGTCGCGAAGAGACTGTACGGAGGAGATAGGTTGGTTATGGAGAAGATAGAGTCGGGGAGGAGATTGATTCCGCTTATGTGAGAAGGTGATGGATTGGCATTTGGCGATGTTAAGTTCCAAAGAATTTTTGAGGCACCAGATCGAGAAACGATCAAGGTCTTGTTGAAGGAGGAAAGAGTCATGGGGAGAGGAAATGGTTTTGAAAAATTTGGTATCGTCGGCGTAAAGGGAGACAGACGAGTGTTTGATGATCATATCGAGATCATTTATGGTTAATATAAAAAGAAGGGGACCGAGATGGCTGCCTTGTGGGACTCCAGAGGTGGCCAAAAATGGAGCGGACTGGGCTGACCTAAAACGAACACTGTAAAAACGGTTTTCGAGGTAAGAGGATATCCATTTTAACAATATGGGTTCAAAGCCGAGGGCAGACAATTTAAAGATAATTAACCGATGAGAGATTTTATCGAAGGCTTTGCTAAAATCGGTTGCAACTACATCGACTTCATTGCCATTCTCTAGGGCAGAGAGGGCAAAGGATACGAATTCAACGAGATTTGTGGTGGTTGACCTACCCTTTAAGAAGCCATGTTGTCTAGGGGAAATAAGTGATTTGCATTGGAAGCTTAGAGCTTCATACAAAACACTTTCGAAGAGTTTGGGTATATGGGAGAGTTTAGCGATGGGACGATAGTTGGTTATTTCATTCTTTGATCCTTTCTTGTGGATCGGGGTTATGAAGGAGGTTTTCCAAACCTGAGGAAATTCTCCTTGTGAAAGGGATAGACGGAAGAGATTAGAAAGGGCAAGGGAAAGAGAGGAAGAACATTTTTTAAGAAATATGGCAGGGAGGCCATCTGGGCCGGGTGTGAATTCGTCATTGAGTTGGTTTAATTTATATTCGATATAAGACGGGTCCAAAATATGAGAAAGAAGTGGGCCATTGGAGAAGTTCAGTAGGTAACTAAAATAGGATGGATCTGGTACAAAGGAGTCGTTGGTGAAGGATTGTTTAAAAAAGGTGGCAAATAGGTTGGCAATGGTGAGTGGATCGGTTGATGACCTGTTGTTGAAAGAGAGGGAAGGATGGTAACCATCGGACTTTCTTTTGTAGTTAACAAATTGAAAAAAGGACTTAGGGTGGTTTATAAGGTTGACTTGCGCATTGTTAAGGTAGCCCTGGTAAAGGGAATCGTAAAGTTCGGTGAAATGAAGATAAGCACCAAGATAGTTGGAATAGTCGTTAAAGGATCTGGTACGCAGGAAAACAGCCCATAACTTATTTCTCTTATTTCGTAAGGAACGAAGCTTGCGATTATACCAGGGAGGACTAGTAGATGATGTTTTAAGGCGGGAAAACGGAACGTAAAGGGAAAAAGAATTAAATATTTCTTTATAAAAAATGGATAAGGCATCATTTATACTTAAGTTGTGAAAGTTAAAGAGGGATCTGCTGAGATATTCACGGATTTTGTGAAAGTTTGCTTTATGAAAGTCGTAGGATGAGAGAGTTGTGGGGGGAGTGGACTGGAATGAAGAGTTATGAAAAAATGAAAGTAGAAGGGGGGGATGGTAGTTACCGATTGTTGAGAGAGATAGGGGACAAAGTGAGACTGAGGAGTTAATTGGATCTGTTGTGAAAATAAGGTCTAATTTCCTGCCCATATAATTGGATATACCACTGACTTGGCATAGACTTGAGTCTGTTAAGCGATCTAAGAAGAGACATTCCTTAGCTGAGATGGCATTTGAAGCGATGAAAAACGATTGATCATCTAATGGAGTCCACTGTAGCAGAGGAAGATTAAAGTCGCCGAAAATAAGGATATCATCAGTAGGGTATGACAGGTCAATAAAATGATCGATCGCATCAATAACAAATTGGTAAGATTCGATAGGTTGAGCTGGTAGGATGTAGCAACATATAACGTAAAGGGACTTGAGAGGCAGTGATATTTTTATTGCGACAAAGTCGGCTTTAGAGGATGAAGAAATTGTAATGGGAGAAGAGTTAAGGCTGTTGTCCATCGCCACCGCTGTTACGGAAAGAGCGCAACGCCTTGTTTTATCAGGGGCTTTTAACATCAGAGCAGTGATGCATTGACGAGCAGTCCTTTTGGAAGGAATATGGAATCGATTGGGCAAAGCAGGAGAAAATTAACGAATAAAAGGTTGATAGGGTAAGATCAATGTTTGTTGTCTCAGCAATAAAAGTCAAAGTTAATGTTGCTGATGAGGCTTTTAAGTTTGTTGAATTCAGTTTTTAGGAAGTTGAATGAAAATTAATTTTCTGGATCGACACATGTGTTGTCGTGTTTTTATGAGTATATAACTGATAATGGGGGATGCAAGCGGCCCAGGGTGGAAAGGAGATGATCAGGCCTATAAACGATACAGTACGGAATAGGATGTGGTCGAGTTATCTGTTCAAAGGATTAGGTATTCCACTAATCTCATATAGACTTGAGTTAGTTAGGTAGTCCGCGATCAGTATTTCTGTTTCAGAGAACGAATTATAAGAGACGAAATGAGACAAATTGTCGTAAGGCGTCCATTTCAGATGAGGAAGGTTGAGATCCCCTACTAGAATATACCATTTTCTGGTTGTGCATCATCAGTCATAAGTATATGGGAGGTAATAAAATTATGATATTTGTCTAATGGGGCTACGCCAATTGGAACTTAGTTAGAAAGCGCATAAATAAGATTGAATGAAACTCTTTTTTGTAGCAAATTTAAAGGTTTGGTGATAGGAGGGATAAGTCTTGGTGTCGGGGCAATGGTGTTCTTTATAGATGCAGCAAAATGAGGAAAGTGTGAGGAAAATCTTGGAAAAATCATTTAAAATAACGAGTTTAGATCGAGATAACAGATGATGATGATAACAGACTTTGTGGGAGCGAATAAAGTGCTTTGAGAACTTGCCGTGAAGAACTGGCAATAGGCATCAATTAATTTAATTGGTTTTATTCGATTTCGAGTTAGCTCAGCTGATAATAATAATTCAAAGATTGTTATAAAGGAAAGTAAGCCCATGTTCTGAGTCGTAGGTTATTATATAGCAAATCAAATTTAATTTACTACGACGGAAGGGCGAAAGAGAGATTTCAGAAACTAGTCAATGTTAAAGGAGCGAATATATAAACTTATTCTTCTGGATACCTCTTCGTTTTCGATAATGCCCAGTCGTTCTTATAATACATTTTTCTTTCTCACTCCCGGGCTGTGGTGCCAAGCTATAATACACTTTCAGTGCTGTCTGGTATGCTAACACTCCCCCCTGGTAAGCTGGATCGGTCCTGCTTACCCTCTAGTTTCTCCACCTGGCGTAGAACATCTAAATTGGGGAGTTTTGTAGCTGGTAACAACGCACAGATTCCTAGGATTGTTTGGATCGACGACAACGGCTACATCACCTTTCGCAAGGGGACTGGCTGGAGTATGCCACTTGGTTCTTCTCGTCAGCGTCGGCAATTACTCCTGGATCCAACGCCTCCAAAAGGAATTTGCAAATTGCAAACCTCCGCAATGCTCAGCAGAAGTTCGTCTGATGGGTTTCGTTTCAGACCCATACCCAACAACACCTGTTTTACAGAGCGTACCATTCGCTTCCAACTCCCCCCCATATGAGGTGCCGCCGGTGGTATGAAGTTCTACCTTAAATTCGCTACAACGAATTCGTTGGATATCTTCACGTAATCCAACTGTGCAACAGCATCCTTCAGTTCCTGACTAGCTCCTCTAAAGTTGGTCCCGTTGTCGCTGAATATCTCCAGTGGCAAGCCTCTCCACGCGATTAACCTTTTTAGGGCTAGGATGCATGAATCCGCAGAAAGACTGTGCGCGATTTCGATGTAGATAGATCAAAGAGTGAGGCATGGTATCAGGACGCCTCACTTTTTCTCTGAGCGTCTGCCGACTCGTACTGCAATTAGGCCGAAGTAATCGATTCCGATGTAGGAAAAGGGTCGAGTAAATGATTTTAGCATACTCGGTGGCAACTCTCCCATTAGGGGTGGTATTGGTCTAGCCCTCACGTTTTTGCAATGTTGACAAGTTCCTCTTAGTTTTTTTACGATAGTTCTAAGGCTCGGAATATAGTACAGCTGTCGAAGTTTGTTGATGACTGTCTCGCTGTGAAATTTTCGGTGAAAATCAGTTATGTAATGTCGTTTCGGCAAGATTATAGGCCGTTTCACTTCGCATACGACCGTTTATCCTTATAACATTGTTCTTGTCCATATATGACGATAGTTTGTACAAAAAGTGATTTCTTTTAAATATAGCAGAATTATTCAACTTGACTCTTAAAGCAGCAACTTCTTCTGGAAATGCTTCCTGTTGACATTGGCGGTACAGGTAGTTTTGAGACCGTTTAAGATCGTAGGCCGTAAGACACTTCCATTTTGAATTAGCTCTTTTTTTTAGTTTTATATCATTGTAAGTGAGCGAAGTGTACTCTAACTTCTTCGGTTGTACTGAAGTTTAGGGATTCGTCTTTAGGCTATTCCCCTGGTTGCGTGTATTGGAATTCTGGCCCTCGATACCATCGATTGTCGGGCTCGAACAGATTATTACGTTACCATTTGGTAGCTTCGTCTGCCACGTTTTCCTTACTTGGAACCCATCTCCAATTTCCTATATCTGTTTCTTCCAATATTTCTCCTATCCTGAATGCTACATAATGCTTGTCTCTTCTTTGTTCTGATCTTATCCAAAAAAGTACGGTCTTCGAGTCACTCCAAAATGTGGAATTTTTCAAGTGTTCAAGTGTTCCAGCACTGCTGATTCTAGCTCCAACCTAGGTATCGACAAGTCCCTTAGAGGCGCTACTTTTACTTTTGCACCTACAAGTGAACATTCGACGTGGAATCCCGAAGAGAAACGAGGCCTATGCGCAGCGTAAGCATTCTCGATGGCGTCTACAAATATATGCAGTTTTACCGTATCGCTGAAGTGAGGGGATTGAGCATATGAACGTCTAATTACAATTCGTTCTATCTCTGGTAGATGGCTTACCCATTCCTTCCATTCTTCATAATGACTGTCGCCTATCTCATCATCCCATTGCGCCGATGAGCGCCCAATTTCTCTTAGTAATATCTTGAGCTTAACCAGAAAATTTGCGATAAGGCCAAGGAGGTCGAATATACTCATTAATGCCTTTAAAACTTCTCCCTTCGTTGGACGTACCTGACCTGATAATATTCTCGCCCTTAGTTTATGTGTATCCTTAGTGGGTGACCACCACAGACCAAGTATCTTTTCATCATCGTTAAACTCATGTCACACTGCAAGCACTTTTGGCAATTCGTCTTGTACTTCGGAATTAACCTCTCTTAAAACACTTTTGGAATTTGACAAGAAGTTGTGGATTTCGAATCCAGCCTTCGAATGAATATATTTTACATTTTTTGCCAACTCTATGAGCTATGAACTCGCTGGCGTTTGCATTTTTAACAAATTGCACGCAATATGGTCATCACCGTCATGACGTATTCTTCTATTTCCTTGGTTGTAGAATTCCTCCATAGGAATCTTTGGGCTTCCTGGTCGTCTTTGGCAATTTTCACTTGGTGAAACATTTCGCGTATATCTGCGCATATTGCTATCTTTCCTTGACGGAATTTATACAAAATTGTAGTAAGCGAGTTCACTGTATCTGGTCCACTTAACAGCAGGGAATTAAGTGATACACCATGACTCTTTGCTGATGCATCCCATACGATGCGGATCTTATTCGGCTTATTTGGGTTTATTACACGGAATATTGGCAGGTAACATGTTTTCGAACTTCTGACAAGCTACTCCTGCGGTTCTAATTTGCGAGTATATCCTTTCTGCAGGTAGGTGCAGATCTGATTCTGTAGCTTTAACGCGAGCGTTGTGTCCATTTCCATTCTAGATCCTAAGCATCTTAGGTGACGCTCAGCCATCGGACGGCTGTCAGATAATGAGGCGATGTCATGCTTCCAAAGCAACGGCACGACGAAACGATTCCCATCTCGGTAGGCTCTTTTATTTAGTATACTTTGTGCCCGCTCTTCAGCCTTAGATAGTATTGCCCTAGACGTCTTCTTTCCGATATTTTCTGTTGTAAAGTATCGCTTTACGATACGGTGATTTTGTCGTTTGGGTAACCGCATGTCCGCGTTGAGGATTGAAAAGAACTGATAAAGATAGGCCAATCTTATGGATTCCCACTGAATACAGGTAATTCCCTGCTAATTCCATGCCGTGAAGCAATATGAGAGGAACTTAACTCGAACTGGTCTCTTTGCGTAATTTGTGGGTTAATACATTTAGCCGAGGTAAGTACCGCGGAGGGGACTTTTTTGTTTTCAGCTATACCACTAGTGTTATATGCCTCACTTTCGTTTACAATTTCTTTCCCGTCTTAGGCACATGATTTTCACTTATGGTGTTGGCATCTAATATCCACTTTACACATCTTTCTTGCTTTGTAATAAGAGCTTCCGAAACTGCATCTTCCTCCGTGTCAGAGTCAATTTCACCGAGTACCTCATATTTTTTATCAAGGTTTTCACGGTCTCTTTTTTCTTTAAGAAGACGGTCTTCCTCAAGTTTTTTTTAATTTGAGATTGGTGGATCTCGAAGTTGTCATGCTTTCAGTGCTGTCAGGTGTGCTAACAAATATAATATTAATATTTTTATATAATAGGCCCTAGGCCCATTTATAGGCCTATTTATACATATATATATATATCAGTCTCGTGGGGACTTATTTACTTCTATCGATCTAGTATGCTGCAATCTTAATACAGGAAAAATGTCGGATTCGCTAAAGAACAAGTAAGATGAAGAAATCGTTAACTTATAATAGGTTCATAATTATTTGCATGATATAAAAGGATTTGAGCCGTAAATATCACTTATTGATATAAACCAGACCATGCGACAATATACTCGTATATTCGAAGTATGATACATAATACCACGCAGCTCATATTTGGTTTTGGCTGGAAATATGAAACCATTGTGTATTTCAGTAAAACTTGTTTGTACTATAATATATGCTCAAATCAGCAATATCCTAGAGCACCGAATTATTTCTTCTCTTGAAAAATACCAACAATGCTAATCTAGTCAAGTTTTTGAATTTCACAATTCCCGAAGGAATTGTCTTCGAAAAGAATTTAATCTCTTTCCCGCTATATCATCTCGTTTCTGTACACGCGTTAATTCTCAACTGCTATTTGTTTGGTGTAGAACGGTTGCGAAAGAATGATCTAGAAATAAATAATAATTTCAACTCTGGTAACTTTTTCACACAATTTACCATTGTACCCAGAATTACCCAACTCCAAGAAGATATGCAACCACTGTGATCCTTGAGTTGCACACCATCTGCTTAAAGAATGCATAAAAGCCAAACAAGGATGAGTTCAACTCAAAGGAACAATATTACACATTGAGATATTTTACACCAAGGACAAGCGGCAAGGATTTGCTTGATAAGCAAGAGCTTCTACATCCCCTACACAGCTTTTTGTAAGTTAGTGCCGACGGGTGAGTGAATAAGTGAATGTATATTATGGGGATAACAAAGCAAAATGCATTCATTCCTTCAACACCTATCCGTAGGTGTAGAACTTCTAAACATACATCTACACAATCCATGAGCTACGAGTACGAATTCAAAATGGTTAGAAATGAACACCAACACAAAGGTGAGTACAATAACACTGCGACTACATAACTGTAATAAGGCAAACATAAGCCAAAAGAAGGCGAATTCACGCGGGATTTGTGCTAAGGATTTCCATTTTCTCACACCCGTACCTCACCGCATCATACAACACAGAGGAGCAGAGCAAGTCCTTAGAAAATATGTAAATTTTTCCACATATAGCTGCATACATATATGAAAGTGCCATTACATGGTTCAAGAAGGGTCTCCATTTTACCACACGAGCCTTCAAGTGCTAGTACTACGAACTACGAGTACAACGAGTGTGCCGCCTTTGGCCTTTACATTGGAAATGTTAAAATGCATTTATCTCCTGGGAAGAAGGTGATGATGATAATGATGATGGCGATAGGATTCTTGTTATCCTGCCATTGTCGCTCCCGCCTGCCATTGCCACTGCCATTGCTATTTCCATATCCGCAAAAATGGCAAAAAAGTGCGGATGATTTACGTAGAAAACATTTGAGTTCCGTGTATTAGTGGAAGTTATAGATATCGTTAGAAGATCTCTCTCCCTCTTTATGCTATGACGGTGTGAACAATTTTGAATTTAAATAGCTTTCTTAGAATAGTTTTGAATATTTTATTGCAATCGATATTAGTTCTTTTTTTAGTTGCCGCCACTTGCATTCATCCATACATATTCACGTTTTGAATAAATCATTGAATAGGGTGAACGGACTTATCACGATCGGATTCACAAAACATAAAGAAATTTGAAATATAGAAAAGAAAATATTTTATCTACAATAAAAAGAATACTTTGTGAGCAAGCATCAACGCCCATCATAGTAACCTTTATAGTTGACACAGATCCAAACTGGCACATCACGTATACAAGTATAACGTTTTCTGGAAATGGAAAAGAACAATAAATTGTTGGCACGTTGGACTGGGGCGACCAAGATTAGACACTTTCATTCGTTGTGCTGATCGTCATGTCATTTTGTGTAGAGACAGAGAGAGAGCTCCAATGATTTGTTTCCGACTCTGAATGGCAGAAGAATAAGAGTCTGATTTATACTTGTTTGCTTTCTGCTTCTGGCGCGATCTGAACCCCTCTTGCGTAGTAGGCGACAAACTTAGCTACTGCGCCATGTCACAATACGAAGAACACACAAATTGGCTGGGTGATCGAGTGGCAGTGTATTGGGTTTCAAAGCGGACGGTTCGGCGTTCAACTTAAATCATAACCCAAGTAGTTGTTGAGAACAAGTTAAATTACACTATTAAATTAGTCTCTCCATTAAATATTGGATGTCACCCATGGAACGGAATACCCACTGAGCCCAAATATCTTGCGTCTCTCTCTATTCAGTTTTCATATCGTCATGAGTGTTAAATTCTTTTACAAAAAAAAAAAAAAAAAAAACAATAATAATAAATTAAAGTAAGCAAATTTAACTTTTTTTTTTTAAATTTTAAATTTTTTAAATTTTGCGGCCCGGGTCAATCCCGGACAGATTTATTAGGCTTATTGCAAGCAAACATATACTTAAAACTAACATTTTCACTTAAAAACTAAAGGGTGGGAGCGGTTAAAGAAAATAAGGACGTGAGGCATAGGTGGAAATAAGTATGTTCTTGAGGGAGAGTTTGCTAAGATGGTAGTCGAAGAGAGGCAGTACATCGTTAACTTCGCGAAGCATCCTAGACATATATAACCCATATAGTACCCAAATTGTAACAGTAACATATTGGCTGCACTTGCTCCGCTGCCTGCTGTTGAAGGTAAGGTAATTAGGCTCAGCACCAAAACTAAAATCAGCAACAGACCAGAATGTTGTAACGCTGTTAAGTCAGCGAGAGGTAGTCAGGATTTGACATGCCCGTCCAACTACAAGAAGGGCAAAATGCCCGGTAGTGAAGGCATGATAACAGCAAGACTCACCCAATGATGGATCATACATGTATTTTGCAAGAGTATTTTGCTATCAAGGTACTATACAGTGTAACCTTATTGATCATCAAATATATAATAACTTAGGATCTTAAAAGGTCAAATGTACGTTTTACTTGCTATTGAAGCGTTTTGACAAAACCTACTATTATTCAATCTTTAATGCCTAATTGCGAAGAGTTTTCTGAACATGAACACAGCAACATCAGATGGGTTTACAAACAGACAATGCAAAAGCTATGAATTTGAGAAACAGTCTGAACTAAACGGAAAAGCTAATTTAGTCACCGTCTCGCCGGGGATTATAGATGTTTTCAAGGAGTCTTTTCAGCAGCTTTTGAATGGGCTTATTAACAGGATTTAGCGAGTTATATGGGGCCACTTGCAGTCAATAAAGACTGAGGGACTGCACCTCTACTTTCATAAAAAATATCATGCTATCTTAAAAAGCTGAAGTGCAACAAAGCTACCGGTTTCGATGGTTCAAATGCCAAATTTTACAAACACTTCCCTGGCGCAGTGCAGTGCAGTGCATGCCCCAAATCATTAATCAAGTGCTGGTAGAAAATCAACAATATTCACCTTGAAACAAACCACTTGCTTACTGATTTTAAAGAAAGCCGTATCTTCTGTCATCACGAGCTCTACACTGCTATTATCGAATTTGGAATCCCGTTAAAGCGAACCTAGATTTGTAGAATTATACTGAAAATCGTATGAAATAAGGCCATCCTAAATTTTGGCAGCGAAATGCGCTTCCATGTGACTTTTTAATGCGTACGGCAGATGTTAATACCGAAGAGGCTTTCTTTCGTGAATCTGTCCAGCTATTGAGGACATGAATATCATCGGTCATTAACATCAAGGAGGCGTATAAGGGATTTGCAGGTAGATGTTGCAAAATAGTACTGAGGCCAAAAATTTGCTAGCATAGCTAATTGTGATTTATTTCGAGAGAAGAATTTTACGTCCTATGTGAATTTGGTCCTATGTACGAGGAGAAAAGGAGAGAAGGTACTACAATCGCCAAAGCTATATTACTCGTATACAGGCTGGTTCAGTTTTTGATACAGATTTTTTGGGATGTGATTCATTTGTTCATGTTAAAGTTATGGAAAAAATCGTACGAGACGGAGGGGTTCTATCCTCAGCACACATTGAGTTAGAGGGTGTTTAAAAAAGTTCCTTCAGATAATTTTTTTTATTTGATTTTAATAGGGTCTGAGACCTAATCTGACTTTAAAACTGGTAGTAGTAAAAACTAACAGAAAGAAGAGCACTATAATATCGGTTTACCAGGTAAGAAGAAATCGATTTTCCTAAAGAGGTTCAAAGCCGAGAGCAGAAAATTTGAAGAGGATCAATTGATGAGATATCTTGTCAAACGCTTTAGTGAAATCGGTTCATTGCCATTTCCTAAGACTGCGAGGTAGGTTTGTAGTAGTTGGTCTGCCTTTTAGAAATCCATGTTGTCTAGGCGAAATAAAAGACTTGCATTTGAAACTTAAACTGGCCATTGATTATGTCAATCGATTGACACCAATCACTTACGTGCATTTGTGAAAATGCATCTGTGTACGTCACACACATTTGATGAAGTCTGATCGACGAAAATAAAAGGATGTTTGATTTTGCATGATGAGTGTCATGCTGATTGATGTGTGTAAGGTTTGGATTGACCTACTTACTTCATTGTGTTTTGTGCCGGGGAAGAGGACAAATGAGAGAGTTTACTACAGAATTTATTGAAATTTATCGGTCATTAACAACTTTATGGGACGTAGAAACGCAGGACTATAGCGATCGAACCAAAAAATCCCAAGAGTAAGAGGTTTTGCTGAAAAAATATCATCCTTAAGCCACGAAAACGCACAAGAACTACAAATTTGATATCAATCGAGTGAACTATGTACGGGGTAGCGTCAACCCACATGTACACGATGCGTGTTGTCATTCGATTAACCGTGTAAGAGCCGCTTAAGGCTTAAGGCGTATAAAATGCTCACAAAGAGTTTGGATATACTCGTATGAGAGAGTTTAGCAATGGGACAATAATTGGTAACTTCATTATTAGATCCCTTTTTGTATATCGAGGTTATCAAAGAGGTCTTTCAAATGTAAGAAAATTCTCTCTGTGTAGAAAATGGGTAGAAACAGGTTGGAAGAGCATTTTTTAAGAAAAACTGCGGGGACACTATCTGGGTCAGGTAGAAATTCATCTTTAAGGTTTAGAAACTTTTTTTCAATAAATACAGGATCGAAATTTTGAGTGAGAAAGGGACCAACGGATAAATTTGGTATATCATCGAAGTAAAAGGGATCTGGTACGAACTAATTGTTGGCAAATGATTGGGGAACGAGGGAGGAAAGATAACCATCGGCGGTCTTAATTTTGCAATTGACAAATTGAAAAACGGACTAGGGGTCATTTATATAAGATTGGTTTACGCACTATTCAGGTAGCGTTGATAGAGAGAGTTGTAGATATATACCTAGATAATTTGAATAGTCGGAAGAAGAGTAGGTGCAAAGAAATATCGCACATAATTTGTTTCTTTTGTTTCGTAAAGAGCAGAGTCTATAATTGTACCAAGGACGGATATAGAAGATGTTTTATGGTGGGAATATGGCACATGATTGCGGATGGATTTAGATATTTCTCTGTATATAATTGATAGGACAGCGACCAGGGATAGATTGGTAAATTCGAAAGTAGTCCTACTTAGATAGGTATTGATTTTACTGAAATAACACATGTGACAATTGTAAGAAGAGTTAATTGCGGGCAACTGGAGGGGAGATTTGTTTAAAAATGAAAGAAGAAGTGGAGGATGAAAGTTCTCAATAGTTGAAAGAGATAGGGGACAACACGATACTGTGAAGTTGATGGGATCAGTTGTGAAGATAAGGTCTAATTACCTTTTCATTTAGTTTTAAATGCAGTAGCGTTTGACATATACTAACCGATCTAAAAAGAGACATTCCTAAGTAGAAATACGATTAGAAGCGATGTAAAAATATAGGTCTTCAGATGAAGTTCATTTCAGCTGAGGCAGATTAAATTCGCTGAAGATAATTATATCATCAAGCGAGTCCGATAAGTCAGTGAAATGGTCAATTGCATCAATAGCAAGTTGGTAGGATTGTAGCAACACATAATGTACAAGCATCTACGGCTAAGTGTTATTTGAACTGACACAAAGTCTAGCAAAACAAGAAGAAGTGGCAATGAAAGAGGAGTCAAAGCTGTTGTGAATGGCCAGTAAGACAAAAAGAGTCAATCAAAGAGGGTGTGTGATCGTAACATCAAGAAGATTAAAAGAAAGTCGGGATAACTCCTGTTTTTTTATGTTGGGGATAAAGTTTCAGACAGTGCATATATATTAAATGGGAGAGCATGAGATTGGCGCACTGTGGGGCAGAATGTACCCAAAACCGGCATAAAACCGAAAATTGAATTGCGACGCTAAGTTCTTACGCTATTATTTTTTTATGCATAACTGTCCGGCCTAGCATCAGCCAAATCAGAAAATCCGTTATCTTTAATAAATCTTACAAAATATGCACCAGTGGCAGGCATTAGTTCAAAGTGATAACAATTGTGTTCTTTCAGCTTTGCTTTTTATCGATTTTTCTTGATTTTTTTTTATTCCACAAAAATTTGTTTGTTTAGAACCTTCAACATCAGGAATTAAGCAAGCTTCAAGCAAATATTATTTTTTTAAATAATGCTTTCCGATGAAATTTTTCATTATAATTTATATGGCACTGAAGTTTTTTTTACTGAATCCTAAAGAGTGGAATTTGTGCACTTAGGAATCGTTAAAATTGTCTGCCCGTACTTGCCCCTTTTTTTATAGTATATTTTTTAATGTGTGGCTATGTGTTTAAATAAATGTCTTCTTGTTCTTTTCCTGTACTTATATTAATTTTTTCTGATTTAGGAACAAGTTCTAATACACTATTTGTTACCAGACAAGAGCTTGTGAATATTCTTAGAAGTTCTGGATATTTAAACATGGCAGAGCAGTTTGACTTTCTAACAGAACAACTAAAATCTCGAACAAAACATTTTGATAATAAGGATCTGCTAAAACGAATATCAAATTTTAAATCTGAATATACACAAATTGCTATGGTTTAAAGCCAGTAGAACTAGTGATCGGTTTTTAAAGCAAAATAAAACGTGGCTGGAAACATCTATTTCATTTTTAAGTGCATTTGAAAATAAACGTGGTCGTCCAGTTACTTCTTTTGAGTCATTTTCTGCGCGAACGAAATGTCAAAAGGCAAAACAAATTCGAGAATTCTGTTTTAAGTTTTGTACACAAATGAGCCTTCGGCTTTCAGGGCAATCACAAGCATCAAAATTGTTGCAGGAAACAACCTCTAAAAGTCCAAACCATGCAGAAAAATATATAAAGGCTTACGAAAGATCAAACGAATCACAAATTACTGTAATGACGCGGGAAGATGCTCTTGCTGTAGTAGTAGAAGCAAAATTATCTAGAAATCAATACAATGTAATTAGGGCGAGTGCCCCGGAAAAATTCCCGTTCTACAAAGTTGTTCAAAATGCAAAAGAAGAATGCTACCCATCACATAAACATATGAAAGTAAGTAGCATTTCAGTTGAAGTAACTTTACAAGCTCTGCTTGATCTCACAGTAGCTCTTCAAACACAGAAAACTGTTCTTGATTTATTAGAAAATGCAGAATTAAAAACCTTACTCTTTACACGAAGTGGGGTTGTGATGGCAGCTCGGGGCATAGCTCCTATAAGCAAGCCTTTCATGGGCTTCAGGCTTCTGATTCGGCAGTTTTTATCACTTGCCTTGTTCCACTCCGTCTCAGTGACGGAGCTAAGATTTTATGGCAAAACCCGCGACTACGAGATACTGTCGACCCATTGAATATGTTCAAGAGCCAGCAGATACCACATTTCAAGAACAGAAAAAAACAGAGTAAATTCCGAGATTAAAGAGTTAGTAAGTACTAAAACAATGTTCAATGACAGATTATTTGTAGTGAGTCACAACTTAATTTTTACAATGGTTGATGGCAAAATATGCAATATACGCTAACAGATACTTCATCGACGCAAAAATGCTACTTATGCGGCGCTGTTTCTAAGAACTTTAATCAGATTGAAGAAATGATTAAATTACCTATCAAAACAGAACATTTAGAGTTCTGGCTTTCCGTTTTACATGGGTGGATACGTTTCTTCGAGTGGCTTCTTCATTTGTCATATAAATTACCAATTAAAAAGTGGCAAGCTAGAATAAATGATAAAATATTATTAATGATCATTGATACACCTATGCCGGAATTCGGTAATTCAAATGAGGCAACACGGCCAGACGATTTTTCCAATCCGCCGAGCTTTCAGCTGAAATAACAAAATTAGATATTAAATTGATTCAAAAAGTGCACACAATTATGATAGTTGTGTCAAGTGGCCATGAAATTGATGTCAAACGGTTCAAAACTTTTTCTTACGAAACAGTCAGATACTTTGTATCTAAGTACCCCTGGTACAACATGTCAACCACATTGCATAAATATTTCATTCACGGTCCCCAAATAGTCTCATTTGCTTTGCTGCCTATAGGACATTTGAGTGAGGAAGCGCAAGAAGCAAGAAACAAGGATTTTAAAAACTATAGGAAACATTACTCGCGTAAGTGCAGTCGCGAAAAAACTAATCTTGATGTCTTCAACTCTTTCTTGTTAAGTTCAGATCCATATACTCGTATTACAAGTAAACGAAAGCTACCGGTAAAAAAAACTTCAGCATCTTCCTGGGGAAACCTGAAATTTATTAAAATCTCCCACTATTCTGCAAAATAATGACTATGAGCGATGGTTAGTTTTATTCTTATTCTGGCGAAAAATTTAAAAATAATAAATTTTTAAAAATGCGTTTGTTTTTTATTTTTACCTATTGGGGCATTATGAAGAAAATTGTATACTTTAAAGATTCTTGTTGTGCACCTGTGAATTAATGCCAGCTTTAAGGTCCATCTGTCCCACAGTGCGGCGTAGGTTTTAGAACGCAGTCCTATTACACTCTGGTAATAGAAGGTGAGAGGAAGGTTTTTGCATGATTTGTTAGGTTCGAACAAATTTATTGTGATCAAATTGACTGCGTTGGAGGTGTGAGACTTTTTTAGAGTGAACAAACGAGTAGTGGGGAAGAGCGCCAAGATCGTCTGGAATTTTTTGGTGAGGCATATTGATAAGCTCGTGATAGTTAATATACAATTTCTTAAGCCTGGTAACATCGGTAGGGAGGACTTCCTGTTGGATGGAAACCATGACGCTTGTTTTTGGTTTACCGTCGTAGCACACCGAGTCGGATTTATCGTGCAGGTAGGCGAGATATAGACGTATATTCTCGTATATCACTTTTTCCGTAGGCCTAGAGAGAGTATAACGACATTTGGTGGTATCTCTAGTGTGTGGCGTTTATTTAATGGTGGGCGAGAAAGGGGATCAATAGAAGAGTGAGTGAGTAAAGAAGAGGGATTTGATGGCACAACTGATAGGATGTCAGAAGTGGGGTTTATAATGTGAGAACTGACGAAGTAGGGTACTTAGCTCAAGTTCTGATGTCGAAATTGGGGAAAGGCTTATGTGCTAATGATTGAGTGATGGCAGTTTGGGTAGGGGTTAAATCGAAAGAGAAACTTTGATGTTGCAGTAGCTTATGGTGATGCCATGCTTTTCGAAAAAAAATTAAATTGATATTGATAGTTATTTTCTCTGTGGTCAATTCGGAAGAAGCTTCGGTGGAATCAGTAGGCTGGACCATCCGCAGATGACTTATATGTGGAGGCAAATGTAAATCCATTTCAGGTTCTATTGATTCAGCCACGAATAATCTATTACAGTGGATATTCAGGTAAGACTGCGGTCAGTTTGGTGTGTTATAGATGTTGCTATTTATCAGACTGTTTAGGAGAGAGTTGTTTTTTCGACGAAGGCTGGAAATGAATGTCTTATCAACTCGCATGTGTTTTGGTTGGAAATAAGCTGGGTAGCACTCAACACTTTATCCAGGTGACGTAACGAAGTTTCTTCATTCCTTGATCTCACGGAGTCTAACTCGATTAGACCTGCAATCTTTTTATCCGTGTACGTTACTTCGGATTTTATAAGATCCGAACACAAACGGCATAAAAGCTTGGTATTACCAAGCTAGAGTTTGACAAGGAAAACCACATTACCTTTGACTTTGTACTTAATACCATTTGCAGGCAGTTAAGCCAAATTCCAAGCAGATACAGATCAGATGTTAATTCATCATGCATCTGCATAGCAAATTTAATGACCCTTAAGAATGGAATTTATGTAGATCAGAAAGAGTATTGGTCCGAAAACCGATTCCTGTATAACACCAGTATTCGGGCACTTTCCTTTTCTTCCTCACTTATCACACCATTTACCTTTACTTTTTATTTTCTATTGGCCGGGAATGATTTGAACCATTCAATAATGTTTCCTCTAAACTTGGCATGAAACAGTGACTTTGTTAAGTCAAGGAAAATACCAATTTACTTTAGGTTGTTATCTAATGCACCATATACTCTGCTCAAAAAAGCGATAATTACATCCTCAGTACTCCTCAGCCTTTAACAAAACCAAACTGTGATTTATCGTACTAAATAATTTTGTCTTTGCTTAGAATGCAATTAGTCTATTACCTATTAATTTTCGAATGTTTTTGAAAAAAAAAATAGATAGCAGCGATATAGGCCTGTAGTTATTTGGCTCACTAGGATCTCCCTTTTTAAACATTTTAATTACGACAGAAATATCCCACATTCAAAACTTTTAATTATAATAAAATCCAAAGGAGTTAGAATTGATGTTGCTATCTTCTTAATAACTATAATGCTTATACCATCTGTTCCCCACAAGATTTTCATGATTTTTTTTTTGGCTTAAGAACGATAATGACGGAAAGAAGTTCAGCATTAGTCACTGGACTGAAAAAAAAGAAGATGAATTCGATTTATCGGCTAAAATCTTATTACTTATTTCAATGAGCTTAAC
This sequence comes from Volucella bombylans, assembly GCA_949129095.1. Taxonomy (NCBI): domain Eukaryota; kingdom Metazoa; phylum Arthropoda; class Insecta; order Diptera; family Syrphidae; genus Volucella; species Volucella bombylans. Next base: position 28,044,584 of record OX422144.1, read on the forward strand.
AATGATATCCGGCTTAGAGTTTTCACAATTCCCTATTACAATAGTATTAATAGTTCTATTGCTAAGTTTGATTAGTTTCGTATTATCTTCTTTCTGGTCGTTTCCCAGGATATTATTGGCTGTACGCCATTGCTCTGTAGAGTTGGTATTCAATTTTCTGTCCAGCTATAAGGTTGCGTACATTCATTTAACTTCTATTTTATTGATGTAATGGATGGCATTCAATTCTATTTTAATTTAAAATACTGAATGCTAATCTAATTTCTTATTATTAAAAAGTTATTTGAATGTGTAAATATTTATATGAAATATTAATTATAAGAAATAAGAAATAAATAATAATAATAATAATAAATAAATAAATATTTCTTTGTACATTTGTTTTATTGAAAGCTGGTTTAGCTTATTTTCCTTCAACGAGAAAAGATAATTGTTTTCCTTAATTTTGAGATATATTGTATCCGTCACACAGGTCTTTATTTTTTTAATCCTAAGAACATTATGTATATCCATCACTTGCCCTTGGAAGGTTAAGAATATCAAAATATATGTCCCAAATTAAACAGACATCCCTGCAAGTCAACTGATCGCAATAGACCCCCGAAAATATCAACTTGTATAAACTGAAGCCGGAATACACATACGTAAAACAGGAATTTCTTATTCAATTTCAGTTATAAGGCAACGCAATCGGCACTTGACAAAGTAAAGTTGAAAGGAGTATGAATTCAATTTCAGTTATCAATATAAATATAAATATCAAAAGTGCAAAATGCCGTGTATTTGTAAACATAAAGTTGAGCGTAATCAACCGAAAGTGTTCTGTGTTGGTTGCAAGACCTATTTTCATTGTAAATGTGTTAACATTCAACCAGCGGATATTGATTTTTTACAAAAAACGAATAAAAATTTCCGCTGCAAGAGCTGCTCTGCTGCGCGTAGGGCCTCTCTCCGTTCTCCTCCACCCATGAGTGAAGAACAGTCATCACCACTAGCAGTGTCACCACTCACTACATTAAATGCAGAGCAAAACAAAATTCAACAACAACAATACAAGGAAGTTCTCCATCCGCAAGTACAGGAAGATCATCAAACTGTCACTCCATCGTCTTCGTCTATGAGGCAACAACAACAAGCTGTAACATTGGAATCAATATACAATGAAGTTGTTGCTATGCGTGCTGAAAATGCACAGACTCTTTCAGTGATCACCTCTCTACAAGAAGAAAAAAATATTCTCTTACAGACTGTGCATGATCTTCAGAGAGAAATTGATTTCTTGAAACAAAGCAGAAGAGAAAAGTGCATAGAAATTGTGGGTGTTCCTAATGTCAACAACACCAATGCCCTCTCCTGTGCACTGCAAGTGTTTTCAAAGGGTGTCTGAACTGATGTGTCCGAAATGAAAATTGATAATTGTTTTGTTAAAAATGTTAAAATGTCCAAAAATTCAAATGTGAATAGTGCTAAACCTGTTTTGATTGTTAAATTTGTGTCTAAAATCAAGAAAGACTTAATTATGAAAAACAAAATCCTACAAAAAAATAACTTAACTTCTAAAATATTTGGCTGTGATAAAGATAGTAAAATTTATATCAATGAATGTTTAAATGGTAAAACGAAATTTCTATTAAATGCTGCACAAAAAATTAAAAAGGAAAAGATGTACAAGTATGCGTGGGTTAAAAACGGAAGAGCGTACATGCGAAAGGGGTATAAGGACAACTTAATTGTAATTAACTCTAGTGAAGATTTTTTAGTCCTCAAGTAATATGGAAGATTTTCAAAGTAATGACGTCGATATCCCCTCTGTAAATTCTGTTGATGTTGATAACCTGGATCTCTTTTTTAACCAAGCATTCTTATCTAATTTACTTATTGTATTGTATCCATCAAAACATTAAAAGCATGAGAAAAAATTTTGATAATTTCATTGCCCATTTAAATTCGTTTGAAAATCAGCCTGATTTGATTTTTTTGTCAGAAATCTGGATTTACGAAGAGGAAAAATCATTTTTTGTCATCGAAGGGTACCAGCCTATATTTTTCTGTAATAATAAATATGCAGCTGGTGGCGTTGCTGCATTTGCTAAAAAATCATTTAACGTTGATCATTACGTATTTAACTTGAATAGCTTGGACGCGTTAAAAATTAGAATTGATGACTTTAAATTGACTCTTTTTTGTATTTATAGATTTAATGAAAAAACTTTATCAAATGACACATTTTTTGAGGACTTGGCAAATTTGTTGTCAGACGAAGCGAATGATGCAATGAGTATATTTTTGGGTGATATTAACTTAGACATCTTACAAAATTTGTAATTTTGTATTTTGTAGATAAATATTTGTTTTTGTTATACTCGTTTGGATTTGAGTCATGTATAAATAGACCTACTCGTTATTCATCTTCCGTTAATACTTGTATTGACCATATTATGGTTCGTTTTTTCAACTCCCAGATAACTCAAATCTATAACTCTGTTGTCGATTTGCAAGTAACCGATCATTGTATGACATGTCTTAGCATAAAATTTTCTTGTTTTTCTATCAAGAAGCCATTGTTGTTTAATCGTTCGTATGTTAAAACTGATTTTATCTCACTAAATAATCTTCTTCGTTTCGAATGTTGGGAAAGTGTATTTAATGAAAACGATTCTTCCTTAGCCTTCTCTAAGTTTAATATAATACTTGAAAACTATGTTTTGCAATGTACAGAGAAAAGAGTGAAAAGTATTGGTAAATGGAAGAAACTTAAACCGTGGATATCTTTTGATTTACTTAAAAAAATTAAAGAAAAAAACAAATTGTATAAAAAAAAGAAGAAAAATCCCAATAATATTAATGTCACTTCTGCTTACAAACAACTATGCAAAGATATATCTAAACAAGTTTCTTCGTGTAAAAACGATTACTATGTGAACAAGTTTCGTGAGGTCAAAGGTGACTCAAAAAAAGAATGGGAACTAATCAGAGGCATATTTAATAAGTCTGTTGAGAAAGATCGAATGATTAGTTTGAATGAAGAGAACATTTTTATAACCAACAAAAAGGCCCTTTCTGAAAAATTCAATACTTTCTTTTCCTCTGTAGGAGAAAAAGTATTCTCTGACAGTTCAGTTTTCTGCTGTGATATTAACTGTTTTATCGATGAAGTGTCATGTTCCCAAAGTTTCTTCTTTGATCCCATATCGTCCTTCGAACTATATAAAATTATCTTGTCTCTTAAAAACTCAAATTCACAAACAACTGGGAGTTTTTCAAATAATTTAATAAAAGAAATAGCTTTAAATATCTGTGATATTTTATGTTATTTGTATAACAAAAGCATTACTTGTGGTATTTTTCCGGAATGTTTAAAGTTGCTGAAGTAATTCCTTTGTTCAAGAAAGGAGATAGTAGTTCAATAAATAACTACAGGCCTATTTCCCTACTACCAGTTTAAAAATAAGAATGGTCAAGTTTTTAGAAAAAAATAATTTTTTCAGTGTTTGTCAATTTGGTTTTCGTTCAGGTCGCTCCACCGAGAGTGCATTACTAAATTTTTGTTCTGATATTTATAACAGCTTTAATAATAGATATTATACCGCTGCGCTTTTTGTGGACCTAACAAAAGCATTCGATACTGTTGATCATATTATACTTCTAGATAAACTGTACAAATGTGGTTTTAGGGGTACAATTCATACCTGGTTTCATTCATATTTATCTGTATCTATGGGTGTTCCACAGGGTTCTGTGCTGGGTCCTTTATTATTCTTAATCTTTATAAATTCTCTTTTTGCGCAAAACTTTCATTGTAAAGTTACTGGTTTCGCAGACGATATGGCATGTGCTTTTTCTAGTGATTCTGTTTTGAACCTCTCCTCAGATATCAATCATGACCTTGAAATACTTAGTCATTGGTTCAAAATGCACAAAATGGTCATAAGCGATAAAACCAAACTTATGTTTTTCAGTACCAATTGCAAGCAAGTAGACTATGGACCGTTCCCTTTTCACTGTGGAAAATGCCTGAGATTTAAACATAGTGCTACTGTTTGCAGATCTGAAAACAACACTCAGACTTTTTTTGAGCAGTATCCATGTTCGAACAAATGTTTCTGTATTGATAAGGTAAGAGAATTCAAGTACCTTGGTGTTACTCTGGACTGGATGATGAATTGGTCAGCTCATACAAATGCTCTCAAAAAATATCTTATGGCAACTACTAGACATTTCTACTTTTTAAAATCGTATTGCTCACAGGAACTTCTAAACAGTATTTATTATGGTTTAGTTCATTCTAAGCTTGAATATGGCATAGTTGTTTGGGGTGGCACTCATTACAACAAAATGTTCCCTGTTCTTGTGTCTCAAAAACATGTCATTAGACTTATTTGCTGCAAAAATCGTCGTTATGATAGCTTATCCTTATTCAAAAATCTAAATATTCTACCTCCGAAACATCTATTTTGTTACAAAGTTTTAAAAATATTTTTTGAAAGATCGGGTTATTCATTAAACAGAAGCTCTTCTATTTACCAACTTAGAATTAATGAACAAAATCTTCTAAAAGTTCCTGACTATAATCTGCAAATATTTTTTCAATTTTTCTCATCAATTTCTCCAAGATTGTTTAATAAACTACCTTATGACATAAGATGTATTCGTAATAAATCCAGCTTTCTCAAAAAAGTAAAATCATGGCTTTTAGGTTATAATTATAAAGATATTCTTAATTTGCTTTGTGTTTTGGTTTAGATTTATTTGTAATTAACATTCACTCATTCTGTTTATATATTTATTTGTTGTTATATTCTTTTGTTTTTGTTTCCAAATCTGTTTCACTTCTAGTTCCTATGAACTATAGAATACAGATACTTTTTTAAATATACTATATATGATACTGTATTTAGTTTCTAATTTGTTATATTTTGTTATGATTGTATTTTTTGAAAAAGTAAAAATAAATTATACTATACTATACTTTTCATATCTAGGATAGACCATTTAATATCATCTTTAAATATCATATACCTACGAGTATACTTTGGATATGTATTATACTCGTAGCTCGGTAGAGAATATTTACTTATTTCGTCTTTAAATCGTACAAACGAAACTAACATTTACTAAAGTCATATTATACGATACTTATGGTACAGGCAATTTTTCAAAGTGGATACTCTTCAGGTAATCGTGGCATAGGGTAATGAGAACAAATTTATAGCTCTTGCACGTATTGTCACTCTTAGTCTAACTAAGTGGCCATGTTTCTCTAGAGGCATTGCATCCACCTTATACTTTTCAAAACACGAAACTTGTTCACATTGTTACTTTCTTAATGTCATTAATTAAATACATGTGGGTCAACATCAACAACTGGGCTCTTACATCGCCCATTACTATTTCATGCAAACATAAACTTCAGAACGTGATCAATTTGCTGATGTCTGCACTCCGCCAATATTGACAAACAGAATACTTCCACACTCGTACGCACCACGCCACAAAAGTAGGTAGATGTAATTCCCGCACCAATTCCCATCGATTGCCACAATTGCCATCTGATGCTCCGCTACGCTGCTCGTAACATCCACAGCGGTACTTAAAGAGAACTCCTCACCTTACTATTGGCCCTTTTACAGCCCACTCCCAATTGCATAGTAAATTCCAAGCACAGTAATAAAAATCGAACCACGCAATACCACAGGAGATTTTCCATTGAATGCAATACTCTTTTGCAGTCTCATAAAGGATCCGAAGCGAGAATATGAATTGATAATAAATTAAATGAGACCACTTGGGATTCCAGAGACAAAATAAAACGGTTTCCAGGCCTACAAATATACCGTACTACTACTCCCACGCACTTGAACTGGAGAAAATCCCAAAAAGAAAAAAAAATGCTAACAGCGGTATAAAGCGTCGTCGTTGCGATTATCATTAAATTAATAGATACTAGGGAAAATCGTATTTCCTCGTTATGTTATTTGACACAGTTCCTACTACCGAGGGTTTTACCTTTAGCACAAGATAGGATGGTTCCTCTGGGTACCCCAACATGAATAAGAACTTTTACCTACTGTCGATTTTATATTTATACATATTTATAACTGAAAATAATACATCTTGCGATTCAGTGTTACAAAATTTAGAATATTCTACTCGAACTTAATCTCTCTGTCAAATCACATGTTTTTTGAGTTCGTTTCCGCTTGATTCGCTTTCATTAGATGTGATCCTCTCTAGATGGTAGATATCTTTCTGGAAAAGCCCGAATATAGCATTAGCGAGCATGCAGAACGAAACTAGGAAAACAATGATCGGATCTGAAAGTAAAGTGCTCCGACTTGCATACTGGTTGCTGATACAGAAAATAAAACAGCTCCGTTTTTGATGCGAACGACAAGTTTGCAGCAGACTTACCCAACGCCGGTCATACGAATTGTACATGTGAAAGTCTCAGGTACACTTATGTAGTTTTTATATATGTAAAGTTTTACTTCACAAGTGTGTCTGTACAGGTTTACTTGTAGTTCGTACACACAGGGCAAAACTGGAAGCGACAAAGATGCATCTAGCGGCTTACTAGGCGAGTTTTATTAGTCCTTATTAATAAAGGGGAATGCTCTGAGCATAGGCAATCTGCTCTTCTGCTATTTAATTTTTTCCTACAAATAATATATTTATGCAAACCTGGACTGAAATTAGGACCTTTGATATTCATCACATACATGAACGAGATGCTTACAGCTCTTAACAAAAGCTGCTAACAAAATTATGCAGAGATGCATAATTGCATGATTATAAACGCAAGCAAAACAAAAGTAATCGACATACGTCCCCCACATATATTAAAACATAAAATAACAATAAAAATTGATAACAATGACAGCTTACATACGGTAAATAGTCTTCAACTTCTTATATCTGGTGACGATTGTTCGACGATCTTGGTTAATCTCTCTACATATATGTTAGTACTTGTGTGTCATCGTCGATTATAGTTTCAAATGGAGCTATCATGTAGAGGCACCAACTAAAAAAACTAAGGCAATCCGCCTTCACGCTTTTCCATCTTAGATACCGATGTCCAGCAGACATCTTAGAGCAATGCTACTTTAGCTTGGTGGAGTCTCGCTTGAGGTACGGCATACTGACGTTGGGCAACACGCCGAAGCTCATGGTTGCCTAAATACAACGCCAAGTCAATTTACACTAATAATGTTGGATGGCACCTATGGAGCAAAATAACCACTGAGCCCAAATATCTTTCTCTCTCTCTCTATCCAATTTTCCGAAAAACTTAACACGTGCTCCGGCATTTTAAGAGTAGTCATACCCTCTTGAGTGTTAAGTTATTTAAAAAAAAAATAAAAAAAAAGCAACAACAACAATCTGGTATTGCAGAACCGCTCGTCGATTTTAAGAGTATGCATAAAATATTGGAAAGGCTAACCGAAATGCAGGCTCAGGTACTTAACCTTTTCACTGCCCTTGCGTTAAAATGAGTACCCTAAGCATTTTGATATGGAACGCTAACAGCATCGCGGATAAGGAGCCGGAACTAGATGTGTTCGCTCATAAGAACAGCATTGATGTGATCCTGCTGAGCGAAACCAAATTAACAAGCAATGCTAAGCCAAAGATATTTGGCTACCAGGCTTATCAAGCCAACACTTCACAACAAAGATAGGCTGGAGGAGGAGTTGCCGTGCTCGTAAAAAACGCAAAAACACTACCCACTAGCCAAAATTGCCAATAGCTGTTTCCAACTCTCGACAGTGAGTGTGGATACTGCACTGGGGATATTAGAAGTTGGCTCTGTTGGCTTGTTAAAAAAAAAAAAAAAATTACTATTCGCAAGATACTGGAATGTATGGAACAATGTTAATGTAAAATTTTCGATTAGATGTCGGGAGAACTTTTGACTTTGCTGGGTTAAGCAACAATCAGCGATCAGGTTCATGGGATGAGACAGTTATTGCTGAACGTCGTCATTGTATAAGTGGGTTGTTGCATGCTGGCATACTGATGGCAATCCATTAATGAACGCACGGAATAAAATAAGACCGAAATCGAACCGAACCTTGTGGTACACCTTGCCTTATAATTTTCTAAGCCGAGGATTTGCCACCAATGACAACTCGTTGAGGTCTGGACGCTTGTTCACTCAAGCCAAACAAATTATTTATTGCAGTTGTTAGCATAAAATATTATAATTTACCTTATCAAAGGCTTTTGAGAAATCAAGTAAGCAAAGAAATGTTACAGTCGATGAGCAGCTATTATTACTTCTGAAACTAGATTGGGCAGAGTTAAGGAAGTGATTAGAAGATATGAGTAGATGACATATTATTTGTTTCGATATAAGTTTCCCAAAAACCTTTGATAGTCATGGTAAAATGCTTCTGGGACTAAAGTCATTAACGGAGACTCCATTCGATATTTTGGCAATCGGTATGACCGATTTACTTTTGAGGGATGTGGATGTCATAATACAGTGATTAAGAATATGAGTCAAGTGGTTTATAATATCGGGTATTAAAAGTTATTTGAGTAACAAACCGCTATTTCGACAAACAAAGAATATGCTAAACGAAACCCTCGTCAACCCTGTTTTATTATATGGCGCAGAAGTGTGACACTCTGGTTGGTTTCAAAAAGAATTAAAAGACATTGGTTTTTCAGAAAAATTATAGGAATGTTGTAGCATAAAAAAAACCTTCGGAGAGGCTTCAATAGCTTTGTATTATTTATGGCGGTTGTTTGAAATATTTTTTAATGATTAGGCAACACGTGGACTAATGGTCCGACTGTTTTAGGATTTTTAATGCATATAGCCGCATTCCCAAGACAGCGGGTTAGTCCTCATCGTAGTAATTCACATAAGGAATTCATGAAGAATTTCGCCCCATTTGGAGGCGTAAACATCACAGTCGACTCTATTGTGCTTGCTCTTTCAATGCCGTCTGACTGCAGGCTTACCATCTTTTTCCTTGTAAACTGCTCAAGCGTGTCAATAAACTCAATGTCAATCCATTTAAGGGTTTAAAATATTTTTCTTGTAACTTTGTTATTTTTATACTTTTAATTTGTAGAGCAAATAACAAAAATTTTCTTGATGACAAAATATTAAGGAATGAGCTACTTAGCCATTGCTAGGATACCTCCGATTACAAAGAGAAAATAAGCCTCTTCCATGATTCCTATTAATTTTGTGTATCAACACGGTCCAACATCTTAAATCGTTATGGGGATTTGTCCTCTGTGTAATGGAAAACTGAAGCTACATGAATGTTAAACTCAGCAAATTTTATCCAAGCCGTGCTTTGCCCACTTAATGATACCTTTTCAACGCTCGTAGAACTGTTTTTCTTTTTACATGGGGTAGATTCACATTTCGATGGTAATTTTGGGATTTCCTTCTCCTACGTTTGAGTGTCTGTGCACACGCTAAGGATCTGTGAATCCTTAATGAGCTTGTTTTCTTTAAGAATTACTACAAAACAGGCGTTGGTGGTGTCAGTAATAGAGGTTTATATCTAATGAGATGTCAATGAAATGAGGGGTTCTTATTATATTACGTTAAGCCAGTTCCTTCAGCAAGTATACATGTACATACATATATTCCTCAGTATTTGTCATTCACAATCACAACTAATTTAAGTAACAATTGTTTTGTTTCACTTCAAAATCAAATAATGGAATAAAAAAGTTTTCCCACAGGAACGTACAGTTACTCGTATCTAGAACAGATTTGAATACGATTTTCATTATAATTGTTCATTGTGATTTAATTAATAGAATTGTAGCACAGAGGAAGGAAAATATTGAAGAAAAACTACTCTCTACGTTCATATTAGTATTTCTTAAGCTTATTTCATTGTTTTTATTTGATGTAGAGATAGCCACAACATCTGACTACATTGGAAGTGCTTATAGAAACAATACCCATTAAATTACTTGTCCATGGTAGTTACAAGTAGCTACGATGCACAAGAGAAATATTTCAGCTGCGAGGAGAATAGTACATTGCATCTCTGCAGAATGCTTAGATAGGTAGTCAAGGGAGGTATGAAGCCGAAACAAAATGAAATGAAAAGCACAACAGAATCGACAAAGATCAGAGAATCTACTACTTTAGAGTCTCTTGGTTCCGATGGCAATGTTACGTTGACTGGTTCACCAACGCACGCACAACCTGCACACCTGGAGTCTGGATCACCACTCATGAACTACTCTCTGGGCTTGTACGAGATAGTGACCAAATCTATCTATTATCTGGAGTCGTTCACTGACTTTTGTAGAGTGCGGATGTGTTTCGACTTTTCTCTTTCGACAAGTGAAAATATATCAGAACTTTATTTAGACACATATTGTGTGGGGACCCGGTTAGCCCAGTAGTAGCGGAATCGGAGTCACAATTGGGTGGGGCGCGGTTCGATTCCCAGCCCAAGACATTTGGTTTTTTTTTTTTTTACTTTTTATTTTCCATTACAAATAAACAAGTGATAGTGCAAAAAGAATCACGTGATGAGTGATAGAGAGCGTTCCGCTCTCCCCATAACGGGACTTATAAAAGGCAACAATACGGTTGCTGGTGCCATGGCGAAAGCCGTCAAGAGAAGGAGTGGGTTGAGAACCCCTCCAAATTTAAGAAAAAAAAAAATAAGTGAGTTGGATGGCGATAAAGTTGCGGTCCAGTATGAGGGGGGCAATAACAACTTTGCCTCTCTAGCTTCATCTGAGTCGGAAGACGAAGATGAAGCAATCAATAATATAAAAACCAGCATCCAAGAGCTGGAACAAAAAATGCTTGCTATGAAGCAACGGCAAACTGCACGCCGGCAGAGGGAGCAACAAGAAGCAGAGAGCTCCCAACAGCAAGAGCTACAACAACAACAGCAGCAAAAACAAAACCAGCAGAAGCAACAACTGCAGCAAAGAATACAGCAGCAGCAGAAACATCAACAGCTGCAAAAACAACAAAAGCTGAAACCACAGCAGCTGAAAAAACAGCAGCAGCAGCAACACCAACAACAACAACAACAACAACAACAACAACAACAACAACAACAACAACAACAACAACAACAACAACAGAAGCAGCAGCAGCAGCAACAGAAGAAGAAGGAGAAGGTGCCTCCTATCAACACCTATAAATTAGAGGTAAATGAAACCAAGGACCTGTGTAAGTTGGTCATTGGGAATAATTTTAATATAAAGAGATTGGGGAACGATCGCCATGCCATCCACTGTAATACAGTGGAGGGCTACGCGAAAGTGAAAGAGCTCCTGAGGAAAACGACGACGGAGCACTTCTCATTCACACCGAAGTGTGAAAAGCGGCAATCTATGCTGCTGAAGGGGTTGGAACCGTGTTCTGATCCTGAGGAGATCCTGGCACTGCTCAAAGAGAAGGAGTGCGAAGGACTCAAGTTTGTAGGGGTAAAGCCATTCACCACAGCTAGAGCTAGGCGGGAGAAACGGAGTCTGCCGTTCTTCCTGGTGCAACTCAGTCCCGAAAGCCGTCTGGATAGTCTAAGGAGTATCAATGTCCTAGACTACCAAGTGGTTCACTGGGAAAAACTAAAAAGGAGCGAAGGCGTTATACAATGCGTTCGATGCCAGAGGTTCGGGCACGCCGCGTCGAACTGCCAAATGCAGCCTCGATGCGTGAAGTGCGCTAAGAACCACAGTTCCGAAGAATGTCCTCTGGGTGTTGACGGAGCATCCGATAGGTCGCAGCTCTCGTGCGTGTTATGTGGAAACGTGGGACACACCGCAAACTATCGGGGTTGTCCTAAGTTCGCTGACATTAAGAAAGCAAAACTGGCTCGGCAGCAGAAGGTGGAGGTCAAACGTTCACCTATCAGGTTTCAAACACCAGCCGTCACGTCCCAAATTTCCTACGCCCAAATGGCGTCTGGTAGGGGGGCTACGGTACAGCAAGCGACTGTTGCTTCTCCGGCGCCAACGCCGAGAACAACGGAAGCTGCACCTAACATGCTAGCCATCTTGCTCGCAATCCAAGGGCAGATGGCTCAGCTGCAAAAGCAGGTTCAAGAACAGGCCAAGCGGGTGGACCAGATCTACACGCTGCTGCCGGGCCTAACGCAACACATGTCGTAATGGGTACGCACATGGTGGAGCAAACTTTGAAGGTCCTTGCGGTGAATGTTAATTCACTGATTAGGATTGAACGAAGAGCCGCAATGTTTAAATTGCTACAAGACCAAACTCCTGATGTGCTTTTCGCTAGCGAAACTAAGCTAACCGATAAGCACAAACTGGAGTACAATAATTATCTCGTTAGAAGAAGAAACCGGCCCAGATCCAAACGTGGAGGCGGTGTCGCGATCTTCATTAAAGAAGGTATAAAATTTCACAGAGTGTACAAGGGCGTGTTGCGCAGGTTCCGGGTGTTGGAGGCAGTCGTCGTGTACATCCCGCTCCGCAGTGGAAAGCGGCTGTACTTGGCCTCTGTTTATGCACCTGATACTTCACAATCCACCCTATTCATTACAGAGCTCGACACGCTTTTTCGACTTCTGAGGCTGGAATCGGGGGAGAATTATTTTATAATCGGCGGGGATTTCAACGCTAGACACAGAGATTGGGGAAATAATTTGCCAAATACTAGAGGGAACCTACTACTCGATTGGTGGGGTCAGCACGACGTCATGTACAGACTCGGTCTTAAAGCGACGGATAACCCGTCGTTTCCCAGAGGCGGGTCTTATTTGGATCTACTGCTGTACGATGAACGCATACGACTGACAGGTACGAATTTACAAACGCTAAACTGTCTGCGCACATTCGTGTATGACAGCGACCATTGCGGTTTTAGCACCGAAATTACAGTTCCTAACGAAATTGCGGAATTGGAGGAGTTTGTCCAAAGATATTCTTACAACTACAGTAAGACTCGATGGACACGCTTCTCCGCAACCTTGACAAGAGCACTCTCCTCGAACACGCTCCACCCACCGTCCAATAGGAATTTGTCAAACGAGGAGATCGACAATTACCTAATAAAAATGGACGAGACAATTAAACAAACTATGGACACTACAATACCGCGGTATCGACGTACGACTAACGAAGACCTGTTCCGCAATTCTACTATTGACGCACTGCACCGACAGAAAAGTAGACTTCTGTCAAGACTCAAAAACATGTACAGACAGTTAACTGACAGACAAGACCCGGAGATTAGGACACTGAAGTCGTCGATTAAAAATATTCAAACGCTAATAAAAGAGAATTACAGAACTTCTGTAAGTTTGTATTGGAACAACAAGGTTCGGGCTATAAACACCAGCAACCCGAACATGTTTCCGCAAATCAATAAACTATTTCGGAGAAAAAATCAAAACGACCTTCAGTGTCTTAAAATAGCCCGGACAACAGACAACGAACGCTTACTGACAATAGCAGGCATTGATCCAAATGAGGCCGCTGATGATGACGCCTTCTTTGTGATCGAGGATCCGCAGGAGAAGGTTGAGACCATGGGGGCGACTTTCCAGGAAGTATACAAGGCCATTGATATCATTGGCCCTAATTATGACCTGGACAGTCGCGTCTTGGGGCACGACTTCTGCATTCGAAATGAAATAGGGAACTGGCGATCCGAGGGCTCTGGTTTCACCCGGTTCAGCGACGAAAATATGGCAAATAATGTCATGACCAGAGAGGGTGACCTACCCCCGTTCATTTCGAAGGAAGAACTCCGTGAGATCTTCGACACAATCAGGGCTAAGAAATCAGTGGGGACCGATGGTATTCCGAACATCGTGCTTCGACATCTTCCTCTAGAAGCGGTGGACATTTACACCACCCTGTTTAATAATGCAATGAATAATGCACATTATCCAGCGCATTGGAAAACGGCGGTGGTTCAACCTATCCCCAAAAAGGGGAAGGATATATCCAATCCGGCGAATCTCCGGTCGATAAGTCTCCTTCCGAATATCAGTAAGGTTTTTGAAAAGGTAATCAATAGAGCTCTGTCTAGGTGGGTTGAAGACAAACATATAGTTCCGGATAATCAATTCGGTTTTAAGGCGGGACATGATATCTCACATGCCGCGTCTAAACTGGTTTCTGATATCCAATGGAACAAAGGCAAGAAACAGTGCACTGGTGCCTGCCTTGTTGACTTGGAGAAGGCCTTCGACACCGTATGGTTAGAGGGTCTTTTCTATAAGCTGACTAGGCTGGGGATCAGTAAACCACTCTTGTACATTCTTTATAATATGCTACACAACAGACAGTTCATCGTGAAAAATGGCGATGTGACTTCTGTTGGAATATTTCAAATTAAAAATGGTCTTCAGCAAGGCGCGGTCAATTCGCCGATCCTATTTAACATTTATACAAGCGACTTGATAGGTTCACTTCCCCATACTATTGCGTACGCAGACGATGTGGTAGCGTACAGAACAGGTCCAAAAATCGAGGTCATTAATACTCTCTTGCAGCGTGACTTCGATAAGATAAGACGATTTTGCGATGACTGGAAGTTGAAAATCAACTTTCAAAAGTCGGAAACCATTCTCTTTAGGACGCCGTTGTCTAGAGCCTCTAGGGATACCAGAAAAAATTGGAGAAAGTTCTCGATTATTGGACAACACGGACAGCCTCTTGCCTGCCGAAATGTAGTCAGATACCTGGGAATCTGGCTAGATCAGTTTCTGTATTTTGGCAAAAATGTAGATGCTGCTCTGGCCAGAGCTAAAGGCGCTTTTGCCCTTACAAAGAGACTGTTTTATAGCAGCCAACTCGATGCGAGGGTAAAGGTAATCTGCTACATGGCCCTTATTAGGCCCATGCTGGTATTTGGTTGTCCCGTGTGGTTCAATGTACGAGCAAGCTTAATGGAAAAGATTCGGGTGTTTGAGAGGGCTTGCCTTAGGGCTTGTCTTCGCTTGTACAAAACACCAGAGTCGGAGTACAAGAAATTTTATCCTAATGAGGTCCTTTACAACAGGGCGAACCTAATACGAGTGGACAACTTCGTAATTAAGCTGACTCGAAGGCACATTGCAAGAGCAATGACCTCGACGAATAACCTGATATCTGGGGCTTACTACCCCAATTACCTTTACCACGAGAGTGTGCGCTTTGACGGCTTCGTTCCACCGGAAGCATTCCTCTACCTTGATCAGATAGGGTTGATCCAGGATAGATCAGCGGTGCCGTTAATCTTCCATGTCGCTCGGACAGCTGGGGACAGGCGACTCAACTACAACAGAGACGTCGCACACGGCAGTGTGGATCGCCTCAGGTTCAGTAGGGCGGTGGGGAATCGCGATAAGGGGGATGTCGTTCGGCAGCACCAGCATTTCTGGTGGTTGAATGACGGAGAAGATGTTTCGTCTTCGTTTCCGTCAATTACGGAACAGCCTCACTAACGAGGCAGAGCTGACCAATCTATTTGCTCAGTAAATAGCGATGGCCAGCTTACATAGGTTTAGGTTAGCATTTAAGAAACATATACATATATCAGTGTATACAAAGGTGTATACTGATGTATGTATATGATTGTGTATAATGTCTATGTGTGTTTATGTGTGTATTGTGCATTTAGGTTAGGTAGGCTAAGGTTTATTTTAAGTTAGATACTAAGTTTTTTATAAAAAATAAATGTCCATATGCTAAGTTTTTGTAAACAAATTTTTTCTTAGCTTTAAGTATAGAAAATAAGTATTTATAAATAAAATGTAACTGCAGTCGAAAGACATAGATATAAGTATTCAGAGTAGCTTAGAGTGCCTGTGTGGGGCCAGTAAGTTAGTATAAGATTGATAAGTAATTGTAAGCTAGCATTTAAGCATTTTTTGTTAGAATGTAAGAGTTAGTGTTAAGAAAATAAAATGCATTTAAAACTACTAAACTAAACTACTAAATCTATCTATTATCTTGTGGAGTAACTTACATATTAAGTTATTAATTGATACCCTCCAGCATGGTTGTGAGCCAGGCTTCGTATAAAGAATCACGCGCCACACTAAAATCCGCCAGACGGCCTACCAAATAATGCTTTAAAAATAGCGACGAAGGCCCGCCTAGACGTTTTCGTTAGCATGCTTAAGTGAGGGAATATTTCCGGAACAATGGAAATTCCAACGGTTGGCATTATTACCAAAAGGAAATAAACCACCGGAGGAGCCCTCATCTTATCGCCCGCTCTGTATGCTCGACACTATGGGCAAGATATTAGAGCGAATTATATGCAACAGACTACAGTCTATCATTGACGTCAATGATGGACTCGCAGAATATCAATACGGTTTTAGAAAGGGCCGATCGACAATCGACGCAATTAAAGTCGTAATAGACAATCGGCCATAGAAGGTAGACGAGAGAAAGGAGGCTGTAAAAACTACTGCGTAGTGGTTACACTTGACGTGAAAAATGCTTTTAACACGGCGAACTGGTCGCGTATTATACAATGTTTTGAAAGACTAAATGTACCGAAGTACATATTAAGATTGATCAGGAAATACTTTACCGAGAGATTGCTCCTCTATGACTCCGACGACGGGACGAAATTATATAAAATTACAGGGGGCGTGCCCCAAGGATCAGTGTTAGGTCCCTTACTGTGGAACGTGATGTATGATGACATTCTACGACTCGCAGTCCCCAGGGAAGCCGCTATTATAGGTTTCGCTGACGATATTGCCGTTGTAGTCGTGACGAAACGACTTGAAGAAATCGAGTTGTATTGCAACGAAGCAATATCACTGATAAAAAACTGGCTACGCGATATGAGTTTAGACCTCGCGGAACATAAAACGGAATCCGTTCTCATTACGAGTAGAAGGGTGCTAGAAATGATAGCTATAAAAGTCGGAGAGCACACAATTATTTCCAGCCCATTTATATAATACCTGGGAGTGATGATTGAAGCTCAACTTAATTTCAAGCATCACCTCGCATACGCTTACAAGAAATCGTCGAAAGCGATAGGCGTTCTGTCGAGACTCATGTCGAATATCGGCGGCCCGAAACAAGGCAAACGATTAATGCTTGAGAGAGTTGTAGCCTCCATACAGCTGTACGGGGCACAAATATGGTCTGACGTCACGAATAAAAAGACACACATGAAGGGATTCAAATCTGTGTACAGATTATGTGCACTGCGAGTTAGCTGTGCATTTTGAACGGTATCCCACGACGCGATATTGGTACTATCCTCTATGGTACCAATCGATATTCTAGCTTTAGAAGCTAGACGACTTTATAAAAATCGCGTGAAAATCGGGCCATCCGTAAATCAAACGAAGAAATTCGAAAGAGGCCGCAGTATAGAAGCGTGGCACCAACAATGAAACGAGTCCCAAAAAGGGAGATGGACGTACCGACTAATCCCACGGATTGAAAGTTGGGTAAAACGAAAACACGGCGAACTGAGTTACTATCTTACACAGTTCTTGACGGGTCACGGTTGTTTCCGGGAATATCTATTCAATCGAAACCGTGATTCGATTCCGTCCTGTCCTCGCTGCGTAAACGCGGTAGATAACGTGGAGCACGTTTCCTTCGAATGTGCGCGGTATGCAAACGAAAGAGCTATATTGTGTGAAGAATTTGGTGAAAGGCCAACACCGGAAAACATAGTTCAATATATGTTGAAATCTGAAGATCTTTGGGCTGCTGTGAACCATGCAGCAGTACGAATAATGTGCGATCTAAGAAATTTAGTACAGCAACGGAACGCGAAATCGCTAAGCATCCCGTGACGATGCAAGAAGCTCAAATCCGTCCTTCGCGAAGTAATACTTAGCGGTAGTTCCGCGGGGGAATAAATGGAAAGATTCCCCGGGAGGTGGTTTTAGTCAGTAAGAATCTAACACTACCAATGGACGTCGGACCATTGGTGCCTATGCAATGTTTCCACCTTCCCACGCAAAAAAAAGTGTGTGCTAGATATGTGCGGGATGAGTGTGTGTATCTACAGCTGCCTGGTCATCCTCCGTGGTTACAGATCTCCACACCCCTCCCATGTTTTTAAGCTTCAGCTTCAAGTGTGAACCGTTTATTTCGCCTTGCGATGTTCCCTGAATCTGTGAGGGATCAGCATTTGTGTCATCGATGCTCGCTGTGAAAACTGTACCTTCACCTGCAACGCTACAGAAATTAATATTAGATTTAGATGATGAAATTTCCTTTTATCTCAATGACTTCGAGCTCTTGCGGACAAAAAGCGGGTGTTAGTTTGTTTTGGGAAGATGACATTCCGAAGGACCACCTTATCTCCCACCCATATCTCAGAGACCCTCGCTCTTCGATCGCTATCTGCTCCCTCTTCCCATTTTTCTTATTCATAAGGTCCAGATGTCGTGCCTCAGAGTCTAAAATATCCTCGCTGATGTCCCGGATCGAGGGTATTTTGTCTCGGATTGTGCGATTGAACGTTCTCTACTACAGAAGCTATGGTAAGTGCTTTTGGTATAATTTTCTCGATTAATGCACACATATTCTGCTAACACTGCTCGTCAAAGGTCTCAGGGTGCCCCCTTCTTCATAATCTAGAGAACGAATCTGCAATGTTGAATTTTCCAGCTTGGTATATGACCTTAAACTTGAAGGACTGCAACCTTAAGACCCATCATTCAATACTCGCTAGAGGCTTCGACGTTGGCTTAAAAATTGCCTCCAATTGCTTGTGGTCCGTAACCAACTCGAATTCTATACCCGCCAAGTAGTAACAAAACCATTCCATAGACCAAACCAACGCAAAACTTTCTTTTTCTGCTTGTGAATAATTTCTTTCGACCTCGGACAAGCTTTTACTCGCAAATATATAGCATGGCCTATCCCACTGAAATTGTAAGAGGACAGCGCCTAACGCTACTGGGTTCGCATCAGTTATTAATCGAATTCGTTTTTTCGGATCGAAATACGTTAGAGTCGGTATCCTTGCCAATCGTTCTTTTAGATTCAAAAGAATTGTTTTGGCTCTGCCCCATACGAATTTAATGTCTTTCTTTGTAAGCTTCCGGAACGGTTCCGTCATATCCCCAAGATCAGGAATAAATTGCCCAAGGTATGTCACCAGGCCTAAGAAACTCCTTGTCTCTTCTTTGCTGGATGGTGGTCTGAATTTTTACAGTTCTCACCTTCTCAGGGTCTGCTTTTATCCCGTCTATGGACAAGATATGTCCGAGGAACTTCATGTTCTTAACCTTCCAGAGCACTTATCCTTGTTTAATACCACGTTATACTCTTTAAAGACTTCTAATACAGCCTTCAGGTTTCCATCATGCCCTTCCTCGGTCAACCCAAAAACTACAATGTCATCTATAAAATTTAAATCATTCTTACACCCGGCCAAAATGTGTTCCATCTGCCTCTGGAAAATCTCTGGGGCCGAGTAAATGAGTGTGTGTACTTGCAGCTGGCTAGCCTTCATCTGTGGTTACAGATCTCCACAGTATGGTTGCCATAAGCCATGAACATTTTGTTCGGTTTTCTGATTTGGTTAAAAACATAGATTATTCTACTTTTTAAATATTTCTAGGTTTTGTCATAAATAAATAGAATTTTTCCCAGAATCTACTAACATTTTTGTTTTTACCGCAGCTGTCGAACAATCTATAGTTGCATCCTTCATATTCAATGTAGTCGACAGTTTTCTTTTGAATGTTTTTGAGCCTGACCTATCATCTCGTCTGCGAAAATCTTGAAATTTTTATTTCTATGTCGACTGCGATTTGCAGTACTGTCGAAAATGTCCGATACAGCACAACTGTGTCAAGTTTGCGTTTGGCATTCCACTTCCTGTGTGGAATGCCTCTTATTTTCACACCTTTCACATGAACTTTTGTCGAACATTTTAAACTGACTGATTTTACTTTATTTATATCCTCTAGCTTGGTTTTGTTCCCGTAACCTTCTACTGTTGATTCGCTTCTAATAAAATTTTGTCGAGCGTGTTACCATGATATATCCAATATACCTATCAACCAGAAAAATCCACAACACATGCTCTTCAGGAATTCACCACATACATTCAGAACTCCTTCAGAGAAAAAGAAATTACGGTGGGCTACTTCCTTGACATCGAAGGAGCTTTCGACAACACCGAATACACCCAGATACACCATTCGCATCCAAAACAGGAATAGATAATGTTATCTCTAAATGGAAAAAGCACATGCTTAATGTTAGAGATATCAACGCTACATTAGGCAGTGACAGAATCCTCTCTACTGTGAATGAACTGTAACGATGGTTTCTATTTTGAAGGATACGTGGATAACATCGCGATCCTTATTACAGGCAAATCCGAAGAAACTATCTCGGAACTCTTCGAGAGAGCACTCGAACTTATTGCTAACTGGTGCAAAAGGGATTACCCTGGACCAAAAGCTCACTTCGAACTCACATATCGAAAAAAACAGGATCTCCCTTTGGAACACCTGAGAACAGTATAAGCCCCTGTTTAAAAGAAATTCCGTAGTGTGATAAACCGACGGATCTAAAATAGAACATTTATATTCTCTCTGAAAGCAAAGCGGCCCTACTTGCTATGAACGCTTTTGTCTGGAGCTGCACTAAATTTCTCTTAATACTAGCCAGTCTCAATAGAGTCCATTTAATTTGGGTGCAGGTCACGGTGGCTATGATGATAAAGAAACAGAAAACGAATTGGCCAGAATAGATGCAGCCTCAACATATATGTTGCCACGACCATTCTACATATACAACTAGCTAATAACCTAAGCACTTGGACGGAAACAAACAACATCTACTGCTTTCTGTGGGTCAGATTCACGCAGTAACAGGATTACGAACAGGTTATTGCAGAGTCAAAAAACATATTGTGACTATGGGAATAGCACAAGACAACACCTATTGTCTAGGTAAGCCATACCTTGGGGCAGACGAAATCACTGCTAGCTCATTCAAATAAATAGCCGAGTTTATTCAAATTTCTGACATCAAGGGTGATCTCTAACTTGAGGAAATCACAGTAGAGCTGCCCTGGCCGTAGTTATATGTGAGCATAGTCCCACCTCACCGCTTAAACTAAACTAGTGATATATCCAGTTGTCAATATCTTCTTCCTAAGTTCATCTGATGTTAATTTCTTCTTTATTTGGTCGATTAGATGCTAGTCTCTGTTTTGAGACCCACATTTTTTCGCTTGGTTTCTTAATCTTAAGCAAATTTTTTTAAAATATTTCCCCTTCCTCTGGCTTTAGGAATCTGAACACATACCTTTCGTATAACCTGTTTTATTTCGGAGAAAACTACTCATCTAATTTTGATATGGCAATTAAAAAAACGATTGCACCTGGGAGATTGTAGAAGATCTCTTAAAGTTCTAAGACATCAAATATAATAATATAGGTTTTATTTTTTAGGGGAGACTTAATAGATGCTGCTCCAAATAAATGTCAAAACCTTCTTTCCAATTTTCTAATCTCAACCTTAATGATATACTAACTCCTTCCAAAGAAAACATTTCCAATGTTGGCAGTGTACATATTTGCCATTTCTTATTTCAGAATGAGGAGAAAACAATCTGGAGAAAAACTCCAATGTATTTTCAAAATGCTTGTGCTTTGATATTGTAAACCTCTACATATGCTCCTACATGCAATACTTTAATAAGGCGCCTTTCATTGCAATATCTATTTTCAATATAATGAAGGTTCATTTGTACTAGATCTGTGATTGCTATCGACATTTTTGATCACGTTCTTATTTTAATGAAAGCATCTTACCAACCTCTTCCCTCAATAATTATTATTATTACTAGTTTTTTTATTTTGTACAGTTGATGTGGCGTTCATAGCCATGCCAACTATGTCAACATATAATAACGGACATTTGTACCAACGCCACGATGCTTTCATCTTCGTGGTTACATTTTCATAATTTAATTATGTACATAAATATGTAGGTATCTACCTAATACCAGCTATGTCTTATGAAGAAAAATTTGTAATTATTCAACGATATGTAATTACAATTTCGTGTTTGATATTTGTTGTTTTTTTCTACCTAATATACTCGTAAGTATCTAAATACTCGTAATACCTTAATCACTTTTACAAATACCTACTACCATACTACCTTTAACGCCAAAACTATTGTGACTGAACTTGAGAATTGAATTACATTCACAACTTACACTTAATTTCTGCTTTTGTTTGCTTTTGTTTTTATTCTCGTCACCATTTGTCGTGTTGATTTCTTGCTCGCCAACGCACGCACAACCTGCACTCTAATGCTCCGCCATTTTAATAGTAGTTACACCGTCTTAAGTATTAAGTTCTTAAAAAACAAAAAAAACCTGGAGCCTGGACCACCACTCCCGAGTTCCTCTCATTGCTTCTACGGCTGCTCGAGATAGTGAGTAAATCTCTTGTTATCTTATGCAGTAACTTGCTCATTGTGTCATTGTATTACAGGCAACATGACAGTAGAAAACTGCAAAACAGTAGTGGAGTAGTGGTACTAGCAAAAGGCTTGAAAAGTAGCAGCAGGATCTTTGGATCCGACATGTACGCGATTAAGTCTGCATGTGGCATACTGAAGTGATCTGTTGTTAATGTAAAATATTCCAGCAGAAGTTAAATCGTCATGAACTGTCGAGCACATTAAAAATAATGGACAGCAATGGACAGGTCTACTTATGTTCAGCCAGTTCAGCCTAAAGAAGTCTTTCTTTAACCATATGGTGTTAAAAGTCTTCTCCAAGACAATCAAGCAGGCATCTCATTTTTCATTTCATTTTAAATTCATTTTTATTATCTTGAATTCATTAATACTTATACGCTATACAAAAAAATGCTTAAAAATTAGCTTAATTAACTTAAAATTATCTTATTCTAACTTACTGGCCCCATGCGGCCACTCTAAATTAACCATAATACATAATCAATGTTTTTCGACGTTTCGTACGATTACAATTTTTTTTTCTATATTTGTTTAAACTAAAACTAAGAAAACAATTTTATTTAATGCTAAAACTTAGTACACGGACTTTTTTTTTATAAAATCTTAAAAACAAAAACTTATAAACTATCTACATATAAATAAATCTTAACCTACTTAAACTAACTTATTATATATACCATACAATTTTTTTTTCTTAGTTGCGTTAACCCTTCCTTTAGAGAGGCTGTTACCCATCTACGAGTAAGTTCTTTTATAAATTTTTTTGATTTCTTACTTCTAAGCGATTCGAAGATCGTTTAGAGCTCTGCTTTCGAAATGAACGGGGGTAGTACCCTATCGTTGGTGGTGACATTATTTGCCATATTTTCGTCACTGAACTGGGTGAAACCCGAGCTCTTGAATCACCAATTCACTATTTCATTTCGAAGGTAGAAATTGTGCACAAGGACTCTATTCTCCAGGTCGTGGTTCGGGCCAATGATGTCATTCGCCTCATATACTTCCTGGAAAGTCGCTCCTATAGCCTCTACCTTCTCCTGCGGATCTCGATCACAAAGAAGTTGTCATCATCAACGGCCTCATTTGTATCGATCCCTGCTGCTGTGAGTATGTGCTCGTTGTCCGTCATTCGGGCGATTTTAAGACACGAAAGATCGTATTGATTATTTCTCCGAAATACTTTATTTATTTGCGGGAACATATTCGGGTTGCTGGTGTTTAGAGCCCGAATTTTATTGTTCCAATACAAACTTGCAGAATTTCTGTAATTTTCCTTTATTAATGTTTGGAGGTTTTTAATCGACGACTTCAGTGTCATGATCTCCGGGTTATGTCTGTCAGTAAACTGTCTGTACAAGGTTTTTAGTCTTGACAGTAGTCTACTTTTATGTCGGTGCAGTGCGTCAATAGTTGCGTTGCGGATTAACTCTTCGTCGTCAGTGGAACCGAGGTATAGTTTTGTCCATTGTTCGTTTGATTGTCTCGTCCATTAGTTTTAGATACCTATCAATCTCCTCGTTTGACAGATTTCTGTTGGACGATGGGTAGAGCGAATTCGAGGAGAGTGCTCTAGTCAGTGTTCTGGTGAAGTCTGTCCAACGCACCCTACTATAATTGTAGGAATACCTTCGGACAAACTCATCCAATTCCGCAATTTCGTTGGGTACAGTTATTTCGGTGCTGAGATCGCAATGGTCATACACGAAAGTGCGTAGACAGTTTGTAGTTTGTTGGTTAGTGCATGTCAGTTGTATTAGTGAGTCGAACAGCAGAAGATCCAAATAGGACCCGTATGTGGGAAACGACGGACTGACCCCACCAATTGAATAGTAGGTTCCCTCTAGTATTTGGTGTATTATTTCCCAATCACTATGTTTGGCGTTGAAATCTCCGTAGATAATAAAATAGTTGTCTTCCAATTCCAGCCTCAGAAATCGAAATAATGTCTCGAGCTCTGAGATAAATAAGACCATGTACAACCGCTTACCACTACGAAGAGGGATATACACGATGCATGCTTCCAGCACCTGGAACCTACGTACTACACGACTGTATACTCTTTTAAAACGTATACCTTTTCGTACGAAAATCGCAACGCCTCCTCCCTGAATGGAGTTGGGTCGGTTTCTCCGTACTATTTTATATCTTTTCTGCCTCATTTTGTGTCTTTTGGTAAGCTTAGTTTCGCTAACCAAAAGCACATCAGGGGCTTGGTCTTTAAGCAACTTAAATAGTGCGGCTCGTAGTTCGAACCTAATCAGTTAATTAAAATTCACTGTAAGGACCTTCTGGGTTTGCTCCGCCATGTACGTACCCATTACGACTGAAGGTGCGTTAGACCGTACATTTGATCTACCCGCTGAGCCTGTTCCTGTATTTGACGCTGAAACTCAGCCATCTGCCCCTGAATAGAGAGCAAGATAGCCAGCATGTCAGGTACAGGTTCCGCGCAAGAGAGTTGGCTTTTTTCTGACGTTCCGTACTCGCCTAGAGCGCATTCCTCGGACTTGTGGTTCTTTCCGCACTTCACGCATCGAGGCTGCATCTCGCAGTTCGACGCGGCGTGCCCTGACCTTTGGCAGCGAACACTTTGTAAAATGTTTTCGCTCCTCTTTAATTTTTCCCAGTGTACAACCTGGTAGTCTAGGACTTTGATGCTCTTTAGACCATCCAGTTTACTTTTGCTACTTAGCTGAACCAGGAAGAACGGTAGTTTCCGCTTCTCCCTTTTGGCTCTAGCCGTGACGAATGGCTTAACCCCTACGAATTTGAGCTCTTCGCACTCCTTCTCTTTCAGCAGTGCAAGGAGCTCCTCTGGATCAGTCGACGGTTCTAATCCCCTAAGCAGCATTGTCTGCAGCTTTTCACCTTTCGGCGTGCTTATCTAAACTAAGTCTTTTAACAAAAAAATTATTGCCTATGGCCGACTTACATAGTTCAATGGTTTCCTTTAGTTCCATCTTATATGTGTTTATAGGTGGAACTCGTTGCTTTGTAGTGTTTTGTTGTTTCTGCTGCGGCTGCTGTTGTTGTTGCTGCTGCTGCTGCTGCTGCTGCTGTTGTTGTTGTTGTTGTTGTTGTTGTTTTATTGCTGCTGCTGCCTCTGTTGTTGTTTCTGTTGCTGTTGCGATTGTTGTGGCTGCTTTTGTTGTTGTGGCTGCTTTTGTTGTTGTGGCTGGAGTTTCTTTTGTTTTTGTTGGTGTTGTTATTGGACTGATGTTTTGTGTTCGTTTTCCTTTTTAAATGTTATTGTGTGGACTGCTTCTGGGCTTGCTGCGTCTGCTGTTGCTGTTGGTCTTGCTTTTGGGAGGACTCTTGTGCTTCCCTCTTTCTTCTTGCCATTTGTTTTTCTTTTATGGCTAGTATCCTTTGTTCTAGCATTTTGATATTGCTACTTAAAAATGCCACTTCTTCGACTTCATCTTCCGATTCGGAAGGCGTCAAAGACGCGAAGCTGTTATCACCGAGATAGTGACCTTCACCACACTCTGAGACATATGAATAGTCGTCAGAATATATATTATCTGCGTCTGTGTCGTTGAGCGCACCCCTTCCCGCGATCCACCAGGCAGCTTTTCAGTGGACGTTGAAATTGAGGGGCGATTTACCAAGTTAGGAATTGGCCGTAGCCTCTTCCTTCTCTTCATCTTCGATTCGGCTACTACTACTGGTTGGTTGGAAGTAGTTGCCAATTCATCGCCTGATTTTTCTGGTGGTTCCGCTCTTGGCCTAGCGGACCGCTCTCCAGATTCCATCTCGTGATGTTGTTTACCACTTTTTTAAATTTATTTATTTCCCAATTAGAAATTTAAAGAAAAAAAAAGAATGAAAGATATTATTTTATTCGACCTGGAGTCGAAACCCATAACCTTACCTTGGTAACCGGGCACACTACCACTGGGATTATTGGAACCCTATATGAAATTTGTCAAATGTCTTTTTTGTTGGATTCACTAACTCAAACAAAACCCGAAACACGACTATCCTCTGTCGAGGTCTATGAACGACTGCCAAGCAGGCATCTTTACATTGTGTTATGGCTTTGTTCCATTGGATATCAGATACCGGCTTAGATTTGGCATGTGAGATAAGATGCTCCGATTTGATTGCCAGAAATATTGCATATTTTTGTCCTTAACTCTCTTATGCTGTGTCCAACGTAAATACGGGCAAGGGTAATACGTGTAACGCGGTGTATGCGGGTAATACGGAGAATACGGAGGTGTCCAAATACAACACGATGCGTGCGTTTTTGCGGGCTTCTGTGACAATTTCCTTTAGTTCAGTGTAAAATGTCTTCGGTTTCAGCGCGAAAAATTCTTTTAATGGAAAATAGTTTATTAAGACTAAAAATATTAAAGAAACTGAAAAAGAATCATGCTAAGAAAAAAACGAGTATAATATATATATGAAAACCGATTAATTTATGGCGAATTTCATCACTTGTACCCACAATTGCGTGCAGATGAAAGCGATGTGCATTTCGCCAGTATACAAGAATGACGGCAAAAACATTCGATTATATTTTAAAAAAACATACGTGGTACTTGCTATCATTATACCACAAACTTTCAAAGACCAATATCTGTCGCAGAAAGACTTCTGCTAACATCAAGGTAATAAAATAAAAGAACTGTTATTACTTTATAAAATATGTATTTCATGTGATTCGTTTGTATTTTGTGCAACAAATTGAGATCTAGAAGCAACGTTTATAGAAGATGATTTTTGTAGTGTGCCATTGGGGTAAATAGTGAAGACTGGCGAAGCTGGTACAGAGAAGTCGGAATAAGATTACACTGTATTTGAATTTTATTGATTTCGCATTTCCTCCATTTGTTACACTTCCTGCAGTAAAACATCTTGAAATTTCGATCTTACTCGAAGTTGTCCTAATGAATCCATTTTTCTCTCTCTTTTCTCTTTCCTCTGAGCCTTCAAGTAAAACAAGCTCTTTGGCTTCTATATCTAGAAGCTTAAGCTCAACATCATTTCCTTCCTCATACATGCTTTTTCCTTTTCGACGAGGTGGTGAATTCTTTAATGAGGGTTGTGTTTCAATGAAATTTATTTCTGGTTCATTCACTTCTATATTTGTCTCTTCATTGTTCACTTTTGCTGCAGCTCCAAAGCTTAGCGAATCGTCTGTTACCAGCGACAAATTTCTATCCGTATCTTTCGGAGACACGGTGTCCTTAGGAAAAGCATACTTTTAAAAAACTGACACTTTCCAGAATATGTTGCAACACAGCCTTGCGAATCATCTCATTTACTCTTTGAAATTTTGTTAAGTTATTTACAAAATTGATATCTTAAATTCCGCCACTTTTCTTAGCATCATCTTCTGGAAAGTAAAAAAAAAACTAGATTAACATTTTTTGTTTCAGGTACCTACGAGTATCAACGGGAATATCATTTAAAAAAATTGCTTTTACTTTTCGAATATCGAAATCGTCTGTTGCCTATATAATCATAGAAGTTTGCACAGCCATATGGGAATCACTCCAGATACATATGCCTGTACCAACTACAGATCGATTTGAAAAGGTTTCAAAAGAATATTTTGAAAAATGGAACTTCCACAACTGTATATGGAACAGTATAGAAGGAAAGCAATTACAAAGGCTTTTTTTCAATAGTACTCCTGGCAGTGGTTGATGCAAGATATCGCTTTTCAATGATCGACGTCGGCACATATGGAAAATATAGTGACGCAGGAGTTTTTGCAAATTCAGCCATTTTTAAAAATATTGAAATGAATTTACCAAGAGATAAGCTGCTACCCAACTCGGAACAGAAGGCTTCGTTTGTGTTTCTAGGTGACGAAGCATTTCCTTTGAATACAATGCAAAGTGAATTCAAAACAATGCCGCTGCTTCAAATTTTAATTACCGTTTGTCACGAGCCAGAATGACAGTTGCGTGTGCATTTTATTATGTTTGCATTTTACATAATGCAAGACACCTTTCCCAACAAAATATCAATTCCAGAAATTTGATGGCAAACAACAATCTACAACTTTCCAAATCAAATAATCGCCCATCACGAGAAGTAGAAATTTTAAGAAACTTTTTTTGTGAATACTTTTCAATAAATAAAATATAAAACTTATTACATTGTTTACTTACTTGATATTCCCACATTTTTAGCATTTGAGTCCCATTCCTTATCAGCAGTTAATTTATAGCTTTTATTCCACAACACACTTTTTTTGTTTTCCGTACGACAATGCGGGCAAAATCAAACTATTTGAAAATTAAAACAATGCGTGCGTTGCATGGACGACGCAATGAACGTGTTTGTCGTATATCGTGTTTACGTTGGACACCTACATTTGCTAACAACAGTTTTATATGTACGGTCGCTGGACTGTCGTACCGCAACGCACGCACCGTATTCCCCGTGCTTACATTGGACACAGCGTTAGACAGGCTAAAACAGGTTGTTTTGATTTTTACAGTGAGATATTTATACTTATTTGGAAAAATATATTCGAGTTGTTGGCTGTTATAGCGCGTTCCAATACAAACTAACACAAACCTTGTAATTCTCTTTTAATAATAGTTAAAGGCTTCTGATCAACGACTTCACAGTCATGACCTTCGAGTTATGACTGTCGGTAAACTGCCTGTGCAATGTTTTTAGTCTCGAGAAGCAGTATACTTTTTTGTCGGTGGAGTGGACCAATAGTTGCATTGTTGAATATGTCTGCGTTGTCAGTTTGTCGATATTAAGGTCATGGTTCGTTATATTTTTCGTCCATTAATCTTGGCAAATGTCAACCTCCTCGTTTGATGAATTACTGGTGGATGTGTACCCACCTGTGAGTTCGAAAAGAAAATTGTGTCCCATAAGGCGGAAAAATTATCCCAGCACTCCCTATGAACGAGACTGTGCACTAACTCGAAGACATACCAAAACTGTAAAGGCGTACGAGCATCCGGTAACGCCCAAAGCTACAGAAATTGATACGTCTACATCAAAAGGCACAGGGAAAACGATAGTTAACTCCACGGCTCAAACACAGACCAAAGCCATACAGCCTGACAAATCCGCGTTTAAGCCGACCTCTCAAAAGGTCCAAGGAGAGGACAAGTTAGCTAAGCTGAACCTCCCGCCAACCTCGGGACTGTCAACGAAACGATAGAGGTCAGGAGATGATACCAATTGGGGCAGTTCAAATTGGAAAAAGCCCTCGACTGTCCTGAAGTTCCTCAACCAGACAATCTCTACAGCTGGACAACGCTGGAAGGGAGCATCGTTGATGATTATTCCCAAAACCGAACTTTCACATCGCCATCATATCAAAGTCTCTCCTCCTGCAACTTAGGAAGTAGCCAACATCGTGAAACTGATTGCGATACAGAAAGAGCCACAGCAATGAAGGAACGGATCTGCTAAATCCCTAAAGTCTAAAGGCAAAACTACCCGATGATAGCAAAAGCGTGAAAGAAGCTGCATATGGTCAGGAAAACCGTTGCAAGAAGAACTCCACAAGGTGGAGTTATATCTCCTCTTTTGTGGCTACTTGTTGTAAACAACATCGTCTGCGACTCTACGTGGAGGAGCCGGTGGATAAAGGTACGAGCTTACAGGATAAATTACAGTTAAATTACAGGGTGGCTAGAATGATCCTTGCTCCTGTTCGAACCTTGCCAACACACAGCCTTTACGAGGCGTCTCTGGATAGCTACTCCAAACTCCATTGGGTAGTGAACTAATGTGTGAGGCAAATCAATCTGTTAGCTGAGATGATACGTTGGATTCGGAACACACCAGTGAAACCATCCAGCGAGAGAATTGGAGAGTGGCACTGGAAAGGACTAGTGAAACCTATGAGGCAGGATAGCGCTATGCTATACACTACTGCAAGTAGAGGCAACGAGGGAACAAATACAGGAAGCCCACTTTTTGGGCACTAAGGCCGAGCCGGGTAAGGTCTTAATTACGGTATACCGGACCATTGACGGTTGCAGTATTCTGCTACTTCAGTAAGTAAGAGTAAAATCTAACTGAAACGACTCTCAATCTAATGCTCCAACCGCTCCCGTTCCGTTAAAACCCTGGCAGGCCTCAAAGTACGTTATCCATCACGTCGCCCTTAAGTTAATGGTGTATGTAGATATAACATTCCTGATTAAGACTGATTTCGTTCTAGTACAACCGCCCATAAGGCCCTGTGTCAACCATTGCATGGCCTCCATGCTTGTTTAGATAACCATGAGATCATAGAGGTGAACACTCATCCGGATGGAGATATCGCCTTTGAGCGGGGACCCAAAAACTTGAACACAAGTGAAAAGAACACCTAACAATTTTACACTATTGGACATCAAGCCACCTACCCGTATACGTAGAGTGCGTACAGAAGAAAATATTTCTGCTGCTCCCGTCAGTATTAATGCAGAGCGTGATTTGTCCATTCGTCGTTCGCTGCAATTGGGATTGTGTTACTCGACTATGTGGAAGAGTTTACACAAGAATCTTGGTTGCAAATGTTACGAAATACAGCTCGTGCAAGAACTGAAGCCTAACGATCTGCGAACTTTCGGTGAGTGGGCCTTAGAAAAGCTAGAGGAAGATCCGCTTTTTTATCGAAAAATTGTCTTCAGCGACGAAGCTCATTTTTGGTTGAATAGGTATGTTAATAAACAAAACTGTCGTATTCGGTCCGATGAGCAACCTCAGGCAATACAAGAGCTGCCAATGCATTCGGAAAAATTCACTGTTTGGTATTGTTAATGGTTCGGTGGAATAGTTGGCTCGTATTTTTTCAAAGCTAACCGTGAGCACATCGTTATCGTCAATGGCGCCCGCTATCTTTCAATAATTTCCAACTTAAGACGGCGGTAATGCCACATAGCACGAGAATTGATGGACCAATTGAGTTCGGTGAACAATTAATCTCTCGTTTTGGGCCGGTGAATTGGCCGGCAATATCGAACAATTTGACGCCTTTAGACTACTTTTTAATAGCATACGTCAAATCACTCGTCTATGCCGACAAACAAGAGTCAATTGCAGCCTTCGGAGACAACATTACACGTGTTAATAACATCAGCCAATATGCTCGAAAAAGTGATTCAAAATTGGATTCTCCGTATGGACCACAGTCAGTGCAGCGAACACAATGTAAAATGTTTTTCCTATTTTTTTAATTTTAATTGTCAATATAAAACCTGGTATTCTATGACTTTAATAATCTTTAGATCATTCACTTTGCTGTTCGGTAGCTCACTCAACCCGTAAGTTTAAAATCCTTCATTAGTGAGCTCATCGCACTCTTTTCCTTTAAGTAGACCGTTCTAACCCTCTATGCAGCATAGTTTACAGCTTTCTCTTCGGTGTAAAAATAAGAAAGCCGTTGCCATGTCCTTTAATAATTGATTTACGAATGTCTTGTAATTACGCTCCAGGCTTGCAGATGCGACCCACTGCAAGCCTGGATCGTAATTATATCGATATTTACTCGCTAATAAATAAGTTATTGCTTATGGCCGACTCACATAATTGCATTATGCGTTGCTATTCCATCTTAAAAGTGTTGATTGGTGGCACCCTTTATTTCTGCTATATTGGTTGGTGTTTTGAATGTTGTTGTTGCTTCTGCTTTTATTAATGTTCTTTCTGCTGTTGTTCTTTTTGTCAGCATAAACGAAAAAATAAGAGCGATGAAATGGCACTAATTTTCATCAGTTAGGAAAATTCATATTTGATACTTTCCAAGCGCTTGAAAGAGTAAACGTAAATAAAGTAGTTTCTATGTCGATCATGGTTTGTAAATGCAACCGGAATATCCAATACTAAATTATAAAGGTGGCGGTAATAGTACCACCATATAGGGAAAATAAGCTAACGCAATTACTAACTTATTTTCCGTCCTCCGTTTCGTAACCTACGACTTCAGCAACCAAGAGCTTGGTTATGTTCTTGCGTCTGCGTGATCCAATTATTTTACTTTTGGCCCCTTTTTCGAACGCCAATTTGGACCGGAAGGAAACGTGCGAGGTTTGGAAAAACCCATGCAGATATTCGGTCTTAGTACGACTGATTCGGAACTCGTCATCTTTCAGCGCCTTTATGAAATAATTGAGTGTTGGCGATCATATCATTGCTTATTATAGGCAAAAACAGAGAAGTCTCTCAAACAATCTTCATGACTCTGTTGATGCACTCAGGTGAAAGCAGTTTAAAGTGATTATAAACAATTTAATACTTAGGATCCTTGAAAGTTGTGGTTTTCGTGAATAAGATAAACATCAATGGCAGCCAACATGAAACAAAATAGAAACTCGTTCATGTAGATACTACAAGTAGTAAATAAGGAAAGAAACAGCAGCATTGGCTGGCATACATATGCCTGAAACTTTACAAGAAAACCTTTTTGGATTCATGCAACCATCGATAAATCAATCGGAAGTAGAATGGTTTAATAAACACGAATCGCTTCTTTTCGTTTTTCTAGGAAATCATTTTTTTTAATAAAAATCTTTAAATATAATAACTAAATTTTTAGGATAAGCATTTCTATTAATGCTTCCCTCCCATCCGCATCGTAGATAATTTTGGAGGCTACTTAGGTATGTATGAATATGTGATGACTTATTAACCTATAACCGCTCCCTCTGTGGTCTTCGAGAGTATCATGCTCTATTATGTTTCTTTGTTCAGATTTTCTATTACAAATGTAAGTCTTACCTTCTTCCAGATGATAATCATTGTCGATGATATTCTTAAGTACTGTGCTTATCTCACATTTTTCTTACTTTGAGCCATCTTCGGTTATTGCAGCAACCACAGCACTACAGTTTAAACTTTTGCATTTAGATCCATTGACAGTATCATATACTCGTATACCAAGAGCCCGCAGTATAGATTTGGCAGTGAAGGATAACCAAAAAATATGTACATTCATAGGTAGTATTTATTAGTGTGATTTCAAATAAGGCAGTCTGGCAGTCTCACTGATGGCCGAGGAAAATACAGTAATTTTAAAATGCGAAATTATGCCCAACAGGAATAGGGGAGATAACCATTTAATTTTTATTGAAAACGACAGAGCAGAATTTGCTTGCTTTAGATTCATTTATGCCAAATATTTAGGATGCGGCGAAGGCCACGCCAGACGCCATCAAAGAGTTTGAATTATGCCCAATTTTGCATAATTAAGGTAACCATGTCAATTTTACATAAAACATAGAACAGAGTTATATTATTATGAATATATGGTTCCAAGACCTTTACGGTGCGCTGAAGGCAGTGCCAGACGCCGTTAAAATAAGCAAATATTCCATTTTTGCATAACGAACATAACCATTTTTTTTTCTCTCAAAAGATAGTTCAAATCTTCCAGATTACAAAAATATGAACGCCAGACGTTTTGCGAGCGGCCAAGTTCTTGCCAGACGCGTCCAAAGTAACAAAAGTAACAAAAAACATGAAATGTATCCGATCGAAAATAACTTATAAAATTACTATTTTTGTGCGTAAACACTAGGACTTGGCCAATAAAATAATAGAACATCCATTCTTTATAAATATACCACCCCCAGATACTTTACCTATCGCCAAGTCCTCGCAAGGCGCCTCCAAAGTATCCAAACCTAACAAAACCATCCAAACCTCTTAAACCACCAATCATATTGCCACCTGAAATTTCTAACAAGTAAAGAACAATTTCCACCGATTACTAACACATTACATTGTAGTGCTCCACCTGATGTCAAGACTTTACCAGATGCATCTAAAATATTTTTGGGGGACAAAACATATGCAACATACATGACTGCGAAAAATGCATGAAAATACTGCAATTTTAGTGCAAACACCAAACACCTATCTTAGGTTAGAAACAACAAATAATTGTAAACATAAATAAATTTTCTAATCAGCCAAAAGTTCCTTTTTTTTCAATTAGATGATTTGTTTACCGTTTCATTAAGAAAGACAATCGTCTTTACTTTCGTCTGATGAATTTTTGTAACAGACTTCATCGTCACTTTCCAACTCTCTATCGTCCCTCAAAATGTCTTCTAATTTATCAGGTGTAGTTTTTCCCTCAAACCATTTTATTTGAACTTTGTTATGTTGAAGTACCCAGCCATTTTCCGATGGTACCAATTCTACTTTTGTATTATTCACTGCATTTTTCGATATACTGCAATATAATTGGTTCGATATAATTATTAGATTGGTGGTTTAAGAGGTTTGGATGGTTTTGTTAGGTTTAGGTAAAGTATCTGGGGGTGGTATATTTATAAATAATTGATGTTCTATTATTTTATTGGCCAATTCCTAGTGTTTACGCACAATTGACCAGCTTGATAGTAAATAGTTGTTTTAATACGAGTATTATAACACACTTAGGGTAGCGGAACAAAAAAATCTGAGCAGATTTGCCAGGAAATGCTATCCTTCGCACTTTTGCCAAACTGCTGCCATTTTTTGGGGGGGTTCTACCGTACTAAAGAACAACAACATAAGATAAAAAATGTACTTTAAAAGCAGCCATGTACAAGGCTAGTCTGGTGTGGGGTCCTTCTCCCAAATTGCAAGGTTTTTTTTTAGTTTGATTTACTATTGTGAGATATGCAGAACAAAGAACAAGTAAAACACGGAGATGGTTTGTTTGCCAACGCTTTATTGCAACTGTCTTAACAATTTCAAACCAATTTCGATCTCACTATATATTTATCCTCTATATATATGACATATTCAGTCATATTATTATTAGGTTGAAATGTCCGATTTTATAGTACAAATTTAAAAGCCAATATTTTCTTTACCTTTCCTATGAGAGAAAGGTCTCGACTTATTGTCATTGGGGACATAATTTCCCACACCGATTTCGTTGGGTCCGCATCCACCATTGCTCTTAAAACATTGTCGTCAACTAACGTTTCCGGCTTCCCATGTGGTTCGTTTTCGAGGCTTAAATCTCGTGAACGGAACTTTCCAAACCAACGCCGTATAGTGCGTTCATTTACCACTACATCCTCAAATGCGTCATTAATGTTTTTCATTGAAAATGATGCATTATGTCCCATTTTAAATTCATAAAAGAAGAGGGTTCGAATTTTGTTGGCAGTTCAAAGAAATGGTAAGAAAAAAATTATAATGGTACTTGTAACAAACGCTAAAATTCTTACACGTCAAGCACACGTACCACTTTATTTTATAAAAAAAAGAGAATTTAACGTTCTGTCACGATGTTCACCCGAGAACTTCTTATTCCCGTCTGAGCAAGAATCGGACATTTCATGTGGAAGAACCCGATACATAAATTGGAAACGACTTTAAAAGTCGGAGCTCATAAACATATGATCTGCTGAAATAATTGTATATTGAGATATAACATTACGAATGTTAATAAGAAACAAAGTTATTATTTTTCGGATTTATGAATATGTGTGTAATTCATTACTTTAAAAAGCTTTGTACTATATCATATTTTCAGTTGCCTTTCCTGTATTTCTTGAAATTTCTAAATTTTCTAGGTCTTTAATTTATCTATCATTTGTAGTAAAATAATGATTACCTACGAGTAGATGGTTAATAGTAGTAACCTGCCAGGGTGAGATAAGATG
The DNA here is from genome assembly GCA_949129095.1 of Volucella bombylans. NCBI lineage: Eukaryota > Metazoa > Arthropoda > Insecta > Diptera > Syrphidae > Volucella > Volucella bombylans. The sequence continues at coordinate 28,080,583 of OX422144.1, forward strand.
GAAGAGTTCTTACTTGACAGCAGCGTTTGCAATACTTGAGGATGCTCGGCAATTAGCTTGTCGGAGGGTGCGTACTTGCTGCTTGTTTGCTGGCCTACAAAAAAAATCATGCCAGGTAGGAATTTGCTTGGGTCTTCTCTTATCCCAGGATATCACGCATATCTGCCTACGCGCACTACGGCTATTACGAAATATGGTTTAAAAATTGGGTGGAGTGAAAATGCTAACGAGTTATGTAAACTACCTTGTCTTAATGAGAAGAAATCTGGCCTACAGACTAGGTCTGTAGGAACAAGCTGCCATTTCCACCTTGGGATCTCACAAGATAAACATAAGAGATTCTCCTTCTCCTTTATCACAAATCATATCGCACGTTTCAACAAAAACAGATATGTTAATGCAAGATTACACGGAAATTATAAGTAGGTATTGTATTTCAAATAATGAGATTTCAGATCAGCTTGGTAAAAATACAAACGATTCACTTAATTCGATTGGTAGATATGTATGTATGTTTGTACATGTTACGAGTATAAATAAGATAGATTAAACGCAAGTTAGAATATATTGTAGAAATGAATTTAAATATAATCGTAGGTATATACTGGGTGAGTTTTTTAACTTGAGACATCAAAATTACTCGAAAAGAACGAAATATCGCGAAAAATGTTTCAGACAAAAGTCACAAGGTTCTGAAAGGGACATAAGATGGTGACTACGAGTTTGACCTTGAGACCCATTTTCACTTTTGATTTTTCAAATGATAATCCCTGATTTTCATTATTCAGTCGTATTCTTCAATGGGGCACACGACTTTGTCTCAAAGGTCTTATTCATTCAGTGCTAGATACCACTGCACTGGCACGCCTAAATCATTAATCGGTTTCCAACGTTGTTAGGGTGTTAGAAGGTCGAGATTTGTTTTGAGGAAGCCATTATTGCCTCGAGTGAAGTTAAAACTCAAAGAAATTTCAGATAGAGACAAATTGCCCTAAACTTATCTGAGAGTGTATGATGTGCACTCTGACATTTTTTTCTACTTGAACGGAACTGTACTTCATTTAGAAGTTCGATATTTGTTTTGAGGAACTGATTATTATTAGTAAAGTTTTCCAGATTAATAATGCAGGCTATTTCAATTCAAGAGAAAATTGAAATGATATTGATTTATAGATAAAGTGGAAGGAACATCGATGGCGCTGTTGCTCTTTACGCCCAACGTTTCCCAGACCAGATACGATCGCGCGCTTCCTTTTATCAGGTCATCCAACAATTCACTTGTGAAGGAAGTGTGCAACCAAAGAAAAGGAATCGGTCAGATAGGGTGGCTGTTGAGGACAATGAAATAGCAGTGTTAACTGCCATTGCACACGATCCTCATATTAGCACTCGCCAAATAAGTCGTGAATCAGGAATCTCTCAAACGACTGTCTGTAAGATTTTTTTTTATTATTTATTAATACATAATAAATTATATATTAATTCAAAACAAAGGGGGGATATAGCTCTAGATACCAGGCTTTCAGCTAGTTTTTTAAGATATTTAGTTACATATATATTTTTATATTCTATTTTCTAATTTTAGTAGGGTTAGTAAATTAAAAACTAGTTTAATATTTTTTTCGGACGGAGATGAAAGTACATCAGATAGGGTGGCATTCTGGAAGAAGGTCGTTGATATTTGTTTTATTTTTGGACAATCATATATTATGTGTTGGATTGTGAGTTGGACATCGTTACGACAGATATGGCAGTTTGGTGGATCTTCCTTGCTGATGAGGTGGCTGTTTGTGATAAATGTGTGACCAAGTCTAAGTCGAAGAAAACATTTAATCATTCGTTTTGATGGAGATGTTGGGTATGCAGTTCGTAGTCCACTAGTGTTGATGGCTGAATAATGGTGAATATATTCTTTCCATTTCGATTCGTTTTGTTTGAACCAGATACTTTTTATTTTCCTTTCGATGTCCTCTTTGTTGTTGATAAAGAAGGTAATGAGAGGTTCTGTTGAGGCATTCTTTGCTGCGTTATCTGCGAGTTCATTTCCAAGGATACCTGCATGACCAGGAACCCACATGAGTTTGAGTTTGCTTTTCTTTGATATGAGCTTATCCCGTATGGCTTTTATGATTGTATTTTTATTGTTAATATTTTTAATTGCTTCAATTGTGGAATGGCTGTCTGTGCAGATAAGAGTTTGTTTTTTGTGGGTATGTTCTGTAGCTATTAGGATTGCTGTAGCTTCGGCTGTATATATAGACGCGAGTTCAGGTAATAGGCCTTTAGCTAGGATTCCTCCTCTGTCATTTACAACAGCAAATGAAGTGCCTGTTTCACTTTTAGATCCATCAGTGTAGACAATGTTCCATTGAGAATGAGTTTCTAGGATTTTTAAGAATAATTGTCTGTATATAGATAGATTTGTTGAATTTTTAGGAAGCGCTGAAAGTTCAGTATTGATCGAATCTTTCGGTAACCTCCATGGTGGGAAATGTGCAGATCGAGGACGTTGGCTGTTGAGTGGGATGTCCATTGTTTTTGATAAACTTACAGCGATCGAAATTGTAGAGGTATGCTTGGCTGATCTTTTACGGCTTAATATTTTGTTGACATCTGACGTAATAGGTGAGTCCTGTGATGTTGCGATCTTTGCGATGAGGAGTGAAGTAAGATATTCCAACCGGTGGGAGATTGATGGAAGTCCACTTTCGGTGAGGATATTCCTGATGGGAGTTGTTGTGAATGCATTTAGGCTAAGTCTTGCAGAAGCGTGGTATGGTGATAAGACTGCTTGTATATTTGATTTGGAGCATTTGCCGTATATGACCAACCCATAGTCAATATTTGAGAGGATAATTGATCTTGTGACATGGATAAGTGAATTACAATGAGAGAGGCTATTTTTAGATGCTAGTATTTTAACAATGTTGAACCTGGTGGCTAGGCTTTTCCTAAGTTCTACACAATGTTTCTTAAAACTATATCTTGAGTCGAAATATAAGCCTAAGATTTTAAAATAAGTATTATTATTAATATTAGTATTGTTAAAGTTAAGGGGAATATGTTTAGTGCAACTGGTCTTTTTGCAAATGTGTAAAATTGAACTTTTTTCTGCGGAGATCTTGGCGCCAGATTTATTGCAACAAGTTTCAATTTCTTCGAATATTTTTTACATTTAGTGAAAACGATTAGATCGTCAGCATATAGACAATATTTAATGGCCTACGTTTTTACCAAAATGTTGGAAATGTCGTTGAATGCGATGATAAATAAAATAACCGATAAAGGAGATCCCTGAGGAAATCCATTTTTAAATTTTTTGATTTCGGAGAATACTCCGTTTATTTCCGTTCGAAATTGTCTATTGCTTAGGAAGGATTTTATGATTTTGAACATTTTCGGACCAATTTTATACTTAGCCAATTTATTTAAAATGATATGGATACCAACCCGGTCAAATGCCTTTTCAAAATCAATTGAAAGAATTGAGACATGGTTTTTGCTTGATAAAGCTTTTGTAACATAGTCGTCAATATGCAGCAACGCATCCATTGTCCCTTTCCCATGCTTAAAAGCAACTTGATTAATACGAGTATCAAGTAAGTTTTTCTTTTCTGAAAACCAAGATAGTCTTTTAGATATAATCTTTTCCAAAATTGTTCCTATGCATGGGAGGAGGGATATTGGACGGTATCCTTGGGTCGTGGTGGGATCATTTTTTGGCTTAGGGATGGGAATTACTGCAGCGGTTTTCCAGATTTGGGGGATGATTATGATATAGCAAATATGACGTTGAAAAGGTTTAAAAGCCTTTATTTGAAGATCAACGGACTATTTTTAAGCATTTTGTAGTCGATACGGTCAAATCCGGGTGTATTGCCTTTGGCTGAATTTATACTGGAGCCTAGTTCAATCATGTTGATGGGGAGTTCAATACTATCGGTGATGATATCTGGATTTTGCCCTGAATAATTTGTTTCAGTAGCAGCGTTAGCCTTACCGGCGCAAAAGGTAGAATGGAATTTAGAGTCATCGGAATAGGTTGCCCATATTTGAGCAAAATGTTCTGCAATTTGGTACGGACAGGATAGTATTTGGGAACCGTTTGTTATAGCTTTTATGGAGTGTGGTGTATAGTTTCCTGTCAATGTTTTTATGTCACTCCAGAGTTTTTTTGGGGAAGAGCTTGGGTTTATGTTGGTCGTAAAGAGTTCGAAGCATTTTTTCTTTTCAGTTTTGGCATTCCTACGAAAAAGGGCGTTAAGTTTTCGATAAGAGGCAAGGTTTGAATTTGTTGGGTATCTTTTGAAGTTATGAAAAGCTTTTTGTTTTTTTGTTCGAAGTTCCTCAAGCTCTTTGGTCCACCAGGGGACAACTGCTTTGTGCTGGGTGTTTTTGGTTTGGAGTATAGCCATGTGGGCCGCATATCTGATGGATTTAGTTATAATGGCACATTCTTTATTTATGTTTTGGGTTATTGGATTTGAGAGTAAAGAATCTTGGGTTTTTTCTTGAAATAACGTCCAGTTTGCTTTAGAGATTTTAATTGGTTTATGATTCCTATCTATTGGGATGTTAATGATAATCGGGAAGTGATTACTGCCGTGTAGGTTACTAAGCGTTTCCCAGCTGGTGTTTATTGAGTTTTGGGCTGTAATAAAGGAAAGATCTATATGCGTAAATGTTTGATGTGTGGAAAAAGGTGTCGGAGAGCCATTGTTTAAAATGGATAAATTTGAGGAAGTTAAGAAATCCTCTATAATTCGTCCTCTAGTATTTCGTGATGGAGATCCCCAAATGGGGCTCCAAGAGCTAAAATCACCAAGTAATAATATAGGTGAGTTTATATTTCGTACAATGGTATCAAGTTCTGAGCTTGTAAAATGTTGGTTGATTGGAATTTAAAGGCATATAATTGTAATTTGAATTCTGAGGTGAACTTCTACTGCTACGGCTGATATTTGGGAATTTATTGAAATAGGTGTATGTGGTATCGAGCGGTGGACCAAAAGTCCAGTACCTTGTTTGGCATAGTTGTTAGAATTGGGATGAAAATAGGAGGTGTAATCTTTTGGTGGGGTTACAGTTGAGGGATTTTTTATATGTGTTTCTTATAAAGCAATGATTGAGGGGCTATGTTCACGGATTAGTAATTGAAGTTCATGTAGGTTATTGAAGTACCCATTTAAGTTCCATTGCAGAACTTTCAAGGTGGGTGGAGATAAGTGTCTAAGTTTTTGTAAGTTATGTACTTGATTTTGAAATAAATTTATGTTGGCAACGTTTCTTTGTGTATTGCTTTGACTCTGACGATCGGGTCTCGTAGCGTCTCTGCTCTCCGGAGAGTGAGAGTGATTCGAGGCACGAGTAGCTGAGCCTGAATGTGGTGTGTTAATGTTGGTGTTATATGTCGTCATCTTCTGTTCCAGAGGAATTTAAGAGTGAGGAGATAATTGGGTTTGCGATTTGTTTTGAGAGAGAAGTTTTTTGGGAATTAATGAATTGATTGTTTTTAAGGGAAGAAAGAGAGGAGATTGTATTGTAAGAAGAGTTTGGTTCATCGATTTCTATTGATTTGCTATTGCTTGATTTTCTGTTCTTAATTGAAGAGATAGTTTGGTTGTTGGAAGAGGTAGGCATTATAGTTTTTGTGTTTTGAGGATTTATTATGGCTTTTTCTTTGTTAGGTTCTATATGTGATGAATGCGGAATATGAGGAGATGGAATTCGAGTGGTAATCTTGGCACTTGGTGCTTGTTTTAGTTTTGTAGAGTAAAGGTTTGAAGCAGAGACTGTTGGAATAGGGTTTCTTTCTCTATAAATTCGTCTAGCTTCGGCTAGAGAGGATTTAGTTTTTCTTTTTATAGTAAAGATTTCTTTATTTTGAAGATATCTAGGGCAATCGGTGGAAGAGGATGGGTGGGGACCGTGACAATTTGCACACATGGTGCGTGTACACTCAGAACTTATGTGTGGAGGGAGGTTGCAATTAACGCAAGAAGGAGAATTCTTGCACCACTTGATTGTATGTCCAAGAAGTTGGCATTATCGGCATCTCATTGGGTTTGGTATGTATTCGGTAACCTTTGTTTTGTACCATCCAATTTCAATAGTGTCAGGCAGTTGGAAGAGGTCGAAGGAAAATAACATGAGCCCAGTTGGTTTTCTTATGCCATCGTGTATTTTTGTAAATTTATAGACATCGGTAACGTATTGGCACTTCATCTCGGAGACAATTTCTGCCTCGGGAATATTGATTAGAAAGTAGGCATACGCCACACCTTTCGTAAGATTGAGGTTGGGGTGAAGTTGAATTGTCACTGGACATAAATTATTCAGGGATTTGGACTTGATAAATTTGTCAGCGACTTGTTGGTTCTTGGCTAGTATAAGGATTGATCCATCTCTTAGTTGCGAAATTTTTATATATTCTGTGTCGATCGAATAGATCACTTTTTTGAGTAAGAATATACTAACAGAAGTCAAAGTCTTTTCTTTGTCTTTTGATGATATAAGCACAAAACGTGGATTTTTTGAGGGCATTTTCTTTGGTAGTTCAGGGTAATCAGGGAATAAATCAGAAGATGTTTTATGTCTTTTGTTTGGTCTCTCAGGAAGATCAGGGGGATCTTCAAGAACCCCAAACCTATTGCTAGGTTGGGGACGTGGCTTAGGAGCCATCAATTATTAAATTTGTTATCACTCACTTTTAGATGGTAGAAAATTAACGAGTCAGGGAACAAAGTTAGGTGGGAAAAAATAGGAGGGTATTTAATGAAAAAAAAAGAAACACAACTGTCAACGAAAATCTATGACTCACTACGATGTGCACAGTTCGGAGATAAGCCGGTGACTGCTGTAAGATATTATATCGGCATAAATACCACCCTTATCATGTTTCAATGCGTCAAGAACTTTCTAGTGAGGATTTTCGCAACCGGGTTTCGTTTTGACAATGGGCACTTCAGTAACTTGAACGAGACCCCCTTTTCTTCGCCAAGGTGTTATTCTCTGATGAGTCGACTTCCACCAGTCACGGTACGGTCAATCGGCATAATATGCATTACTGGGCTACCGAAAACCCTTTTTGGTTGCGACAAGTTGAACGCCAGCACCCTTGGAATGTTAATGTTTGGGCGGGAATTATTGGGGATAAATTAATAGGTCCATATTTTATTGAGGGCAACTTGAATGGCAAAAAGAATGCAAACTTCTTGCGGGACCATCTTCCAGTATTACTAGAAGAACTGCCATTGGAGTTGCGACAAACAATGTGGTTTCAACATGATGGTTGTCCAGCCCATTACTCCCAAGTAGCCCAGGGCGTATTAAACAATATTTACCATCAACGATGGATCGGACGAGGAGGTCCGAGGCAATGACCTGCTAGATAAACTGATCTTACATCACTTGATTTCTTTTTGTGGGGCTACTTAAAAAGTGAGGTTTACAGAAAAAAGCCAACAACACGTGAGGACATGAAAAGACGAATAACTAAAGCTTGCCGGAAGATTACGCCAGAAATACTTCTCAATTCTGTTGGTTCATTTAGAGCGCAGATAGACAAGTGTATTGAAGTGAAAGGTCAAATTTTCGAGCATTTGTTGATATAGTCTCTCGAAATAAACGTCGAAATGGGAAGAATTCAATGATTCAACAGTGGGATGCAAGGGGACCCACTCTAATTAAACACCCCGAAGGAAACAAAATACTACTACGTCCACGTCGTTGTTTCTGGATTATGCTAAACGGACAAATGACAAGCCTACGAGCAATACGACTGAGCAATGAAAATCAGGAATTATCATTTGAAAAATCAAAAGTGACCTTCGTTTGACCTTGAAAATGGGTCTCAAGGTCAAACTCGTGGTCACCATCTTATGTCCCCTTCAGAACCTTGTGACTTTTGTCTGAAACATTTTTCGCGATATTTCATTCTTTTCGAATAATTTTGATGTCTTAAGTTTTATGGCGCCATCTGACGGGAAAAGAACGCATTTTTGAAAAAAGTGTTTCATGTAAAAGAATTGTAATTTTTCACGCAGATTACGAATCTGTCAAAAAAATAGCGGTTCCCATTACAAAAATCAAAAGTGACCTTCGTTTGGCCTTGAAAATGGGGCTCAAGGTCAAACTCGTGGTCACCATCTTATGTCCCCTTCATCACTTTGTGACTTTTGTCTGCAACATTTTTCGCGATATCGCGTATTTTTCGAGTAATTTGGATGTCTCAAGTTAAAAAACTCACCCTGTAGATATAAGTATGTTGCAACTTATATATTTTTTTTAACAGCCGAATTTTTGTAAACGAAATTGGTACTCACGGTTTTTGATCTGGAAGGTAGTTGCAGCGTCGAAATTTGTGCATAAATCCCTGCTTTCTGCTTGATTGATTGAATAATTAGTTACTTAAAATTTAAATCTATTCTTGGGCCTTAAGATTAAACACAATTTTGTTGTAACCATTTGGGGCACATTAGACGACACCCATGAAGCGCCTAATAATATGCAAAATACCAAAGAAAATCAATAAACAAAAAAAAAATAACGAGATGGTAAAAAGAATACGTACAATAGAATGTGGAAATAGATAAAAATCTTTTTTTACCAAATACATAATCTCTATTGGCTTGAATATTATGTAAGAACTTAAAACGTCTGTTTCTTGCATTGTATCAAAAACGTTTTCTTGATAAGAAAATTTCAAGTGGTTCCATAGTGTAGCGGTTATCACGTCTGCTTTACACGCAGAAGGTCTCCAGTTCGATCCTGGATGGAACCAACTGATGTTCTTTTTTTATTTCTTTTAATACCAAACACATAAAGATAGTTCGTTACGTCCCAAGAAGAAAGTGTTCAAAGCTATTTATAACTAAATGGCAAGCTACAAATTTAACGCACATATGAGTAGCGAAAAAGTTTTTGGTTTTTTGGTTAATATCATATAATATAAGATAAAGACTAATTTTTTTTTATGAAAGTATAGTAGTAAGCTGGGGCTTGGACAATTTTACACAGAGAATCTGCGCCCACGACTCCTGTTTTCAAGAAATTTTTACTTACGTATGTTATATACATGAACCTTTCACCTCTTGTAGGTATTGAGATTGTATTAGTGGACAGAATTTGAATCATCTTTCTCTTTGTTATACTACAATTAATCTATGAGCTAGTTCTATTAATAAAATAAGCCATAACGATTAAATGCGAAAAACGTTTGAAAAGAACTGAAAATATTCAAGATTTCATAATTAAAAATTAATCTAAGTTTTTCTTCCTAACACGTATTTTCTTAGAGGTGTAGAACTTTAAAATGAAATAAAACACACAAAAATCGTGGTGATCGTAATAATTTTGAACTTGTTGAAAAAGATATTTTTATGCCATAAGTGCTTGAATATTACTTTCGAGGGCATATGTAATCTGCTGCCTCATCATGATGCTGGAACCAAGTCTTGTCTTCCCACAGATCTGGCCGTTTTTCTCATTTAGACGACATCGTCTTTGGAAGCTGATCAAAGTGTTTCACACCACGTAGTGCAGCATGCGCGGCTGGATGTTGTGAATTTGAAGACGGATATTTTCTCTCAGATCCGTGATAGACTGCGGGTTAATAGGGTAGACTCTACCTTTGATATACCCCCATAGAAAATCCATAGGGTTCAAGTCTGGAGATCTCAGTGGCCACGGAATGCCGACAAAAAGGCTGATCAGCTGTCGTGTTAAATGTTCGCGCAGAAAATTCATGTAGGTTCTAGCTGCGCGAAGTCGCCACATCTTGTTTGAACCACGTGTTTGAAAGACGACGAAACATCTTCTCCATCACTCAACCACCAGAAATGCTGGTGCTGCCGAACGACATCCCTCTTATCGCGATTCCCCACCGCCCTACTGAACCTGAGACGATCCACACTGCCGTGTGCGACGTCTCTGTTGTAGTTGAGTCGCCTGTCCCCAGCTGTCCGAGCGACATGGAAGATTAACGGGACCGCTGATTTATCCTGGATCAACCCTATTTGATCAAGGTAGAGGAATGCTTCCGGTGGAACGAAGCCGTTAGAGCGCACACTCTCGTGGTAAAGGTAATTGGGGTAGAATGCCCCCGATATCAGGTTATTCGCTGAGGTCATTGGTCTTGCAATGTGCCTTCGAGTCAGCTTAATTACGAAGTTATCCACTCGTATTAGGTTCGCCCTATTGTAAAGGACCTCATTAGGATAACATTTTTTGTACTCCGACTCTGGTGTTCTGTACAAGCGAAGGCAAGCCCTCTCAAACACGCGAATCTTTTCCATTAAGCTTGCTCGTACATTGAACCACACGGGACACCCAAATACCAGCATGGTCCTGATAAGGGCCATGTAGCAGATTACCTTTACCTTCGCATCGAGTTGGCTGCTATAAAATAGTCTCTTTGTAATGGCAAAAGCACCTTTAGCTCTGGCCACAGCAGCATCTACATTTTTTCCAAAATACAGAAACTGATCTAGCCTGATCCAAGGTATCTGACTACATTTCGACAAGCGAGAGGCTGCCCATGTTTTCCAATGATCGAGAACTTACGCCAATTTTTTTTGGTATCCCAAGAGGCTCCAGACAACGGCGTCCTAAAGAAAATGGTTTCCGACTTCTGAAAGTTGATTTTCGACTTGCAGTCATCGCAATCGTCCATCGTCTTATCTTATCGAAGTCAAGCTGCAAGAGAGTATTAATGACCTCGATTTTTGGACCTGTTCTGTACGCTATCAAATCGTCTGCGTACGCAATAGTATGGGGAAGTGAACCTATCAAGTTGCTTGTATAAATGTTGAATAGGATCGGCGAATTGACCGCGACTTGCTGAAGACCATTTTTAATTTGAAATATTCCAACAGAAGTCACATCACCATTCTTCACGATGAACTGTCTATTGGTTAGCATATTATAAAGAATGTACAAGAGTGGTTTACTGATCCCCAGCCTAGTCAGCTTATAGAAAAGACCCTCTAACCATACGGTGTCGAAGGCCTTCTCCAAGTCAACATGTGAGATATCATGTCCCGCCTTAAAACCGAATTGATTATCCGGAACTATATGTTTGTCCTCAACCCACCTGGACAGAGCTCTATTGATTTCCTTTTCAAAAACCTTACTGATATTCGGAAGGAGACTTATCGACCGGAGATTCGCCGTATTGGATATGTCCTTCCCCTTTTTGGGGACAGGTTGAACCACCGCCGTTTTCCAATGCGCTGGATAATGTGCATTATTCACTGCATTATTAAACAGGGTTGTGTAAATGTCCACCGCTTCTAGAGGAAGATGTCAAAGCACGATGTTCGGAATATCATCGGTCCCCACCGATTTCTTAGCCCTGATTGTGTCGAAGATCTCATGGAGTTCTTCCTTCGAAATGAACGGGGTATGTCACCCTCTGTGGCAATGACATTATTTGCCATATTTTCGTCGTTGAACCGGTTGAAACCAGAGCCCTTGGATCGCCAGTTCCCTATTTCATTTCGAATGCAGAAGTCGTGCATCAAGACGCGACCTTCCAGGTCATAATTAGAGCCAATGGTATCAGTGGGCTTGTATACTTCCTGGAAAGTCGCCCCTATGGCCTCAACCTTCTCGTGTGGATCTTCGATCACAAAGAAGTCGTCATCGTCAGCGGCTTCATTTGGATCAATACCTGCTATTGTCAGTAACCGTTCGTTGTCTGTTGTCCGGGCTATTTTAAGACACTGAAGGTCGTTTTGATTTTTTCTCCGAAATAGTTTATTTATTTGCGGAAGCATATTCGGGTTGCTGGTGTTTACAGCCCGAACCTTGTTGTTCCAATATGAACTTACAGAAATTCTGTAATTCTCTTTTATTAACATTTGCACATTTTTAATCGACGACTTCAGTGACCTAATCTCCGGGTCTTGTCTGTCAGTTAACTGTCTATACAAGTTTTTGAGTCTTGTCAGAAGTCTACTTTTCTGTAGGTGCAGTGTGTCAATAGTAGGATTGCGGAACAGGTCTTCGTTAGTTGTACGTCGATACCGGGGTATTGTAGTGTCCATAGTTTGTTTAATTGTCTCGTCCATTTGTTTTAGGTAATTGTCGATCTCCTCGTTTGACAAATTCCTATTGGACGGTGGGTGGAGCGTGTTCGAGGAGAGTGCTCTTGTCAAGGTTGCGGAGAAGCGTGTCCATCGAGTCTTACTGTAGTTGTAAGAATATCTTTGGACAAACTCATCCAATTCCGCAATTTCGTTAGGAACTGTAATTTCGGTGCTAAAACCGCAATGGTCGCTGTCATACACGAATGTGCGCAGACTGTTTAGCATTTGTAAGTTCGTACCTGTCAGTCGTATACGTTCGTCGTACAGCAGTAGATCCGAATAATACCCGCCTCAGGGAAACGACGGGTTATCCGTCGCTTTAAGACCGAGTCTGTACATGACATCGTGCTGACCCCACTAAGCGAGTAGTAGGTCCCCTCTAGTATTTGGAAAATTATTTCCCCAATCTCTGTGTTTAGCGTTGAAATCCCCGCCGATTATAAAATAATTCTCCCCTGATTCTAGCCTTGCAATTTCTTCGTACACATCAACCGGTGATGTAGTCCATACCAATTCAGTTTGCCAACGGTCGGTTGCCAGAGAGAGGATTTAAGAGAACAAAAATGATACAAAAGAGTAAATGTAAATGTTTTTGCCTGAAGTTTACAACCCAATCCAACTTTACATAGCTGTTGCATACATTACTTTAATTTTTTTATTATGGGGTCGATAAATTCCAACGTCATATGTAATGCTACCTGTTATCTAGGGCGGGATTGGCAAAAAATCAGATAAACAAAAAACGTTTGCTGTGACACTGTAATTCCCTAACTTTGCCAACAATAATGGTATACAAAGCATAATGAGCAAATAATCAAAAACCGTACATAGAAACCGCTACATAGAAATACAATCAAACAATCAATTCATGCGAGACCTTTTGCTTCATTTATCTAATCGTCATCATATGCAAATCCCATACAGTAGCAACAGATACACAGAACTTTTTTTTATATTTTATCAGAATATAATTTTCTCGAAGTAAATTTGGTATATTTTTCTACATTTCCTCTCCCACCAGGGATGTAAAAATCTTTTTTAAAACTGGATATACACAATGATTATACCTCAGATAGAAAACGGCCGTCCCATCAGTGCGCTCTCAACTTCAGTTTAATGGAAGGAAAATAAAAAAACCACCCTTCAGATAGCAACTGCGATCTTGAAGGCAACGTTGGGAAGTATGTTTATGGCTCCACCCAATTTGTGTTTCTTAGGTCATATTTGTCAATTTAAGAGACGTTAAAAAAATTTTTAAGAGACCTACGCAGTAGAATGGCAAACTGAATTGGTACGGACTATAACACTTCTTCATCGCTTACTCTGGCACCCGACAAAAGTTATGAGATCAACATCGAGATGACCAGTGAGCAGCATATAACATTTCAAACTCTGTATAGCGAAATCAGAAAACTACCTCGAATACACTTTGAAGCAATCAACAAAATCGAAATGCTGGAGGAGAGTTATATTTCTCTTATTCAGAGAGTTGGCTCTTAGAGACGAGGCTGAACTTGGTGGAACAGCAACAAAAACGATCTGCCGTTGATATTATTGGCATACCTGACGTCAATAGGTCAAATGTTGAATGGAAAGTCTCTACATTATTGTCAGTTATTAGTTGCAATGGTTTTATTGATAGTGCGGTAATTGAGTCATGTACATAACTTGAAATATCTGAATTCAAAATCCAATAACAAAAACTGTACAGAATCTGTTGTGTGCGTTAAGTTCTCTTCATTGGCACTGAAAAAAGGCAATTTTCACGTTAAGCAATTTTATAGGTTTTTCTTATGTTTTTGTTTTGTTAATATGTATTTTATTTCTGGTTTCATTTTAGTTAATGCAAAGTAGAAATAGATAAGTTGAATAATGCATGTATGATAAAAGGTTTTTAAGGCAAGTTAGGTTAGGTTAATATACTCGTAGTTTAAAGTTTAAAAATGACACGTGAATAGACAACTGATATAAAAAGGTTATACAACTTGAAAAATTAAATTTAAGTATCTGACAGTTTATGGATCGAATGAATCGTAATTATTGATAATAGAAACAATATTGGTGATACTTAGCACTGAATTACTTTTTGATTCGATCACTTGATCAAGGTGAATGTGAGATTAGAACATGCAGGGTGCACATACATATGTATGTACAAATTTGATTAAATTAAAGGCGAAATGATGTTTTTAAAAAGCGCGATTAAAAAAAATCAAATTCAGAATTTCGTGATAGAAAAGATGAGCGAGAATTTATTATACAAAAAAAAAAGTTTTACATTTGACAGAAAGTCTCAGAAAACTTGTTTTTGGATAGCAATCGGTAAAAGGCATTGCCAGAAGGGTTCACATTTAACTTACCAAGTTTTAAAAATATAAGTGAATTGCCTGATGGGCATTTTATATAGAATAAATTTTGTATTGCATAATTAGTGTAACCTTACCCAACACGCTCCACACCTTGCAGAGGCTAGGACACTCCAATTGGTAGCAATCATATTTGCGTAACAGCTCTTTTGAGAGTGGTTGAAGAAGTTTTTATTGTGACCACTCGAATGACATCGTCCTTTCCAGGATGTAATGCAGTTTTCCGGACCAGCCTCCATTTCAATGGAAGATTATCATCCTTAAGAACTACTAACGAACCGAGTGCTATGTTTTCACGGGTGCTGTGCCATTTTGAGGGCTTCTGTAGACTTTGTAAATATTCTGACGACCACCTTGCCGAAATGCTTTGGATAATTCATTGCATTCGCTACCATTGTAAAAGCTTGCTGAGCTGATCGTCTTTTACGTTATTTTTAATAATTGACGTCAATGGTCCACCTATTAAAAAAATGACCGTGAGTTAAAAAGGTGTAATCGTTTGGTCCATTAGGGTATAAGGGGCGCGAATTCAATATAGCCTCTATTTGAGTGAGAACTGTGGTAAATTCGACATAAATAGGGGAGATTAAATGCAACAATCGTTTCATGTGGAACTTTTGCGAACTTTACTGCTGCTTCCCAGATACCTCCCATGTGTGGATATATGGGTGGCATCGTCTTCCACCCTATTCCATCAACTGCGCACATATTTAAAATGTCTGCGTTCTTATGTCGTTTCATTCCTTGCTCCAACAAAATTGAGTCCAATATAGATTATTGAGCACAATCCACGTTGGAAAATGCCTAAGTCGGCAATAAAGAAAGCAGCTGTAAGGTCCTCAATGAGCTCTAAATGTATGGCGCGAATTATAAAGCATATGAATACCGAATACCGAAGCGTAAGCCTTCGTTGGTGTTGATCTCCCCCTGCGATGGTATAGCATGAATGAGCCACAAAAATCAATACCAACTGTTGAAAAAGGTCAGCTGTGCAATGTCAGTCAATACTGCTTTATTTGTTGTCTGGATTCAGCAGCACGAACAAAGTTTTGTGTTTCATCATTGCCTAGTTGACTCAATGCGCGTGTGGCTAAATATGAGGCAGAAGAGGTTTCACAAGGGACTGTGCAAAGGAGATAGCTACTTATGGGTTCGCTCTCTGATAGTCTCCACAGTATCAGCTGAAAATTACAATCTTACATAGCGATGCATCCTAAACTCCTGTGAGTTTTCCAGAATCGGAGGGTCACATTTAAATGGTAATCTGACTTGGTATCGACCACAGTCAAGGCGACAGAAGTTATTGGCATAATGACGTTCCCGATTTCCCAGAAAGTTTTCAAGAGTTGGTTAAAAACATTGTCTTCGAACTCCTTTTCCGTAATAAAATTGCTTTGAAGATGATGATTCTGAGTTGCTTCATAGTTGCCACTAACTATCCACCCAAAAAGAGTATTTTGCAATACGGTTGAAGTATTTTCCAAACGTACGAGTAATTGACCTTCCGATAACAGGGAAAAAAATAATCCAGCCCCAAAAAGCAAATCAATTCTTTGAGGTGTTTGGAAGTTTGGATCTGCTAGGCTTATGTTGGATGGTATACTAAAAGCGCTAGTGTTTATTTTCTCTTAAAGCAGCAAACCGGTTATTTTGGGAACTACAACTACTTCAATAGAGGCTGTAAAATTGGTCAATCTATATTTTATTGCGAATTAATTGAATTGATACCGGAGTACGACTGAGTTGTTTTTATGTCAGTCCAGCCAATGCGCTGAGTAACTTGTTCACTTATAAAATTTATTTGCGAGCCAGAGTCCAAAAGTACGCGACAGGTAATGGGAGAACCTTGATAGTCCACAGCGTAGATTATTGCAGTGGCTAAGATTGTTGTGTCTTCATTGCGAGTGGTGTCAAATGCGTAGAGAGCGTCTGCATCGGGAGAAGTGGAACTAGAGACGTATTCGCTAGGTCTTGTATCGGCTTCTTGAAGCTGTGCATTTTGCCAAAGCATGATCGATTTTGAGACAATTTTTGCATAGTTTTAGTGATGTAATTAGATGAGCACACCTAGCTGGTGATAGACGAAGAAAATGATAACACCAGCTAATCATGTGACCAGGCTTAGAACAGTAAGCACATTGAATGTTGCTAGTGACGGCAAAAGTTTTTGTCACGTTTTTAAATCTCGCCTTCGCTGTAGGTATTTGGCTGACCGTTCCTTCTAAGATCTGGCAGCGTTTGTTAAGATATTTAGGTATCTCCGGGTAGCTAGCTAGTAGATCAACAGGTGCCCCTTCATGTCACTTCGTCAATGTTGCAGTATAAAACTTCGATGTTATGATGTACACTATCAGATCATTCCATTGCTGTGGAGAACGTCCCAGTGATAAAAGAGCGCGTAAATACAAATAGGTTGCGAAGTAACAACGCAGAATTCTTTAGAACTAGTGGAGTGTCGAAGATCTGCTTCAAGTGTTCGTTCGAAATAACCTTCTTGTTCTCGTATATTTCTTGCAACATTTTAATGGACACGGGGTAGTTGGCATCAGTAATTTGACTATAATCTGCCGCCCGACGATCCAAGTAAGTGATGGAATTTGATCACATTGCTCAAGTCCGTTTAAGAGTGAACAGAGAATTGAATACATCAAAAAAGGACAGGCACTCTGTTATGGTACCTGTAAATGTAGGAATATGAGTCTTGGGAAGTTTTATTATTTCAGATATTGCGGATGCTTGTTGATTCTTCCTTATCTGAATTTTTTCCTGTCTTATGCAATAGTGTCTGCGACGCCGGACAAATGGTGTAGTATATTTCTTCATATGCCGATCGTTCATTGCAGCGTAGAAAACACATCGAAGCAATTTTCAAGAGCCCTTTTACGAATGTTTAGCTCTGCTGTTGTTGCTGTTTTAGACTTAGAGGCTGCAAATTCTTTTATCCATTCTAATTGTTTGATGCACACATTTCTTTTGCTACGAAGTGAATCAACATTTTCGACATTTTGATCTGTGTTTGGTTGCGAGTAAGAAAAATGTTTTTTAGGCAAATTGAGTTTTTAAATAATAGTTCTGAATCTTAGCGATCACGTCGGGGTCACCAGTGTAAATTTGTAAAATTAAATTAAAGACTAAATGATGTTCTTGAAAAAGCGCAATTAAAAAAATCAAATTCAAAGTGGCGTGATATTATATTAAATACAATTTAATACATTTGACAGAATGTCTAAGTAAACTTTTTTTTGGATAGCAATTGCTAAGAGGCATTGCCAGAAACTTACCAAGTTTTAAAAATATAAGAGAATTGCCTGATGGGCATTTTACATAGAATACGTTTTGTAATGCATAATTAGTGTAACCTTACTCAACAGTATGTATTCACTTAATTTGAGCGGCTTTTTACAGCTTTACTTGGCTCTTCTCTTTTGTGATATGCGGCTGAATACTTGAAACTAAGGCTCAATCGTCCCAGTCGAGTTTGAGAAAAGTTACGAGGATTGGAAGAAGTGCTGACACAACTAAAGCGGGAATATTTTCAGGGCGACAACATTAATGTAAACGAATAATAAATATTTTTTTCAAAAAACTAAAATTCCCGTTATTTTCTGAACACATCTCGTATTGTGTAGGATTATGTATCAGTGTATCAGGTTAGATATATCTTTTTTTCATATGTAGGTTATAAACAAAAACTACTAGGTCACTGAAAGTCTGCGGATGCCTTGGTAAGGTTTGAACTATCTGTTCCGTTATTTAGGGCCGCTAGGTAACTGTATCCTAATGAGACACAAACTTACCGTATAGATATCTTTACTAATGGCTATCTGCAGTTTTCTATAGAAATAAAGAAATATTATTAATTTTGCGATTAATGAAGGGGATTCATTTTTTTACCTGATTGAGTTGTTCACCACAGATTTTGATTTTTTTCTTCTTAGCACTTTCCATATGTCAGACGACACTAGAAGTATAGAGTATACCTACTTCTAAAAAAAACATGTTTTAGAGAACAAAATTGAGAAGCACTCTCAATCCCACACAATTACGATCTTGTGCTCGATCTGTGGTAGTAAGATTTACACTGAATTTGAAACGAGCTCAAGCACACAGGTTTTGCCTTTCTCTCTCTATCCCATTTTCCAAAAAACTTAACACATGCTGAGGCATTATAAGTGTACTCATACCCACGTATGAGTATAAAGTTTTGTGAACTTGGAAAACCCATCAACAATTAGAAAAAGATACTTTTTTTAGGTTTCGGACTGATGAATGCAGAGAACCATAGTGATCGATGTGGGTGGTCTCAAAAGGTTTGTTACCTTTTGTAATAATATACAGAAGACATTCCTTTTTGCCGGTCTGTGTCGAGAAATGGATGGATACACCGCAAGCAGCTGCCTATGTAGTTCTTGATTTTAGCTGTAGCTTTCATGAGAGGGAACCAGTAGGTTTTTTTTTTTGGAAAACCTACGTGACATAAAGCATCATGGTGAGTCTGTATCACATTCCTTTCGATTTGAGTTGGGGCATAAAACAAAACTGTATTTAAAAAATGAAACCATTTATCAGTTCATAGCAAGGACTTTCCCTTTCTGCTATTATCTCCACTAATCGTCTTATTACTTCAAGATTTTGTTGGGAAGCTGCAAGTGTGAATTCAAATGACTCAGGCTCGAGTATAGGAACATTGTGGCACCAGCTAAGCGCTTCCACATCAGCCATTCTTTTTCCATCTCTGTGCTCTATACTGTACTCAAAATCGTGAAGCTCTAGGGCCCACCGTGAAATTCTGGGATTTAAAAGCTTTTTACTCAGAGTCAATGTTAATGACTTACAGTCAGTAATAATTTTAAATTTGATTCCAGCTAAATCCTGAAATCGTCTAAGAGCATACACTATCGCCAATGTCTCAAGCTCGTACGATTGATACTTTGGTTCTTGAAATGAGGCTCGCTTCGAAAAGTAAAAAATTATATGCAGAAAATTGTCTTCTACATGTTGCCGTAAAAGTGCAAGAATCCGAAGCTGCTTGCATCACAGTGTAGCTCAGTTTCAGCATTTGGGTTATATATAATGAGTGACAGTGCATCCAGAAACATTTTCTTCAGTATTTCAAAAGTGGATAATCCATTTTCACCAAAAAAAATTCATATAAAGGCTTTAAAATTATGGCAAAATCTTTACTAAATCTTCGGAAATATGAGCATAAGCGCAAGAAAGAATGCACAGATTTGTAATTTGTAGATGTTGGAAACTCCCTTACTGTAGACAACCATTCCATGTGTTGACATTTCATATCCTAAGTATGCTATTTTTCCAGTACAAAGAAGGATTTGTCTAAACGTAATCGCAAGTTATGTATTCCTACTGGGTTGTACCGCATGAAATGTTCGATTTTATACAATAGTAAAAATTTAAAAGCCAATATTATTTTTCCGTAAATTTTATTCAATCAAAATAGGATCCGTTGACATCTATGACATTCTTCTAACGTAATACAAGGTCGGTTGCGGAAGACCTTCTGCAGGCAAAATGAATCCAGATTGCGGAAAAGATGGTAATCCTTTGGGGAACTATCAGGTGAGTACGGTGGATGTGGAAGAATTTCAAATCCCAACTGCAACAGTTTTTGCACCGTTACTTGTGAGGTATGGGGTCTAGCATTGTAAAGCAAATTGATCGGACCGTGCCTATTGAATAACGCAGGCTGCTCTTCAGTCAATTTATCGTGCAATATGTCGATTTCCTCACAATATTTGATAGCGTTTATCGTTTCTCCTGGTTAAGGCAATGAAAAGTGGATTGGTCCTTTCGATGTCCACTAAATTTTCATCATAACTTTTTTTTTGAAAATCGGGCTTGGGGGTGTGTTTTGGTTTTTCATCTGCATCCAACCACTGCCCAGATCTTTTACGATTGTCATACTGTATCCACTTTTCATCACAGGTGGTATGCGGTGCAAAAATGATTGAGTTTGGTTTCTTAATGTAAGCGATGCGTAGATTTCCAGGCGCCGTAGTTTGTTGAATTCGTTCAGTTCATGGGGTACCCACTTATTGAGGTTCTTTACCTTTCCTATGAGATAAAGGTGTCGACTTATTGTCATTGGGGACACTCTCATGCTTTGTGCAATCTCCCGCACCGATTTCGTTCGGTCCGCATCCACCGTTGTTCTTAAAACATCATGGTAAATAATTTCTAGAAAAAAAAAAAATACGGTACTTGTAACGAACCCTAAAATTCCCGCACGTTAGGCACATGTACCAATCTATTTCATAAAAAAGAAAATCTAACGTTCTGGCACAAATGTTAACTCGAGGACTTCTCATTTCCGACTAAGCGAAAATCATGTGGTACAACCCAATATACGTAATTTGCAAAACCTCCTCTAAAATTTTAAAGTGCTCTTCGAAAGAAAACAACGCTATGAAAATATCATCAATATAAACTAAGAGCTTTCCAGATTTTAAGAGATCTGTACAAAGTAGATTCTTTTATATTTAGGCTCAGTATTATAGGATAAACAGATATCAATGATAGTTTTTCCAATTGTTATGTTTCAGCAGCTGTCAAATTTACCAATAACATCCAGATGTCAAAGTATTTAGTAAGGTTTGCCATTTCATCATGCATCATTTTACGTTTGTGAGGAAATCATTAAAAAATATTATGGAAATTCCGGTTGAGTTGTAAATACGGAACGTGAATTTCGTCGTGAGGTCGGTCGTCATCATGGCTTCAGTATGCAGGCAATTCGTCGCACTGTGGAGAAGTTTGTAA
Organism: Volucella bombylans; assembly: GCA_949129095.1. Classification (NCBI taxonomy): domain Eukaryota; kingdom Metazoa; phylum Arthropoda; class Insecta; order Diptera; family Syrphidae; genus Volucella; species Volucella bombylans. The sequence continues at coordinate 28,101,818 of OX422144.1, forward strand.
TTTAGACTTGAATACACTAATCCCACTTCTGATATTATTTTAAGAAATGCAGAACAAAAAATAAGTAAGACACGAAGATGGTTCGTTTGCCAACGCTTTATTGCAACTGTCTTAACAATTTCAAATCAATTTCGATCTTACTGTATATTTATCCTCTATATTAAAAGTCTGATATCGTTCGATAGTCGGCTATTTATATAAGGTATTCAGACCCGCGAAAATGCGGGTCTATGGGGTGAATAATTATAATAGTTTTATTTTAACCTATCTCGTAAGATACTTAGGTGTTTTAGATATTAAAGAGTTGGAGGCTGTGTTTTATATGGCAAGAAGGTCCAATTGTGAGATTTTGCATACTCTCATGTGCGTGTTCTTAGAGCGTAGTTCAGGGTTTCACTAATCGTGAGGAGGATTTTACCAGTCGTCGTGAAAACTACATCATTTCTGTCCTTGTGACCACTCTTGGGTAGTATATCGATTCCGGATAGTATACCAGTTCCGACGATCACTGCTAGCGTCGAGGTCAACTTATCTTAACATAATCGTAGGTGTTTCCCGATCATGAATGGTCAGAGGCAAAATGACTAATCTGAAAGCTTTTCAAATGGCATTAATGGCATCATCGTTATTTCGTCTTCATTTTCAAAGTAATGAACTCAAAGCATCGAGAAATATTCTAACGATATTCTAAAATGACCAACTGCTAGGTGTCTAAAGTATTCAAATGAACAGATAAAGTTGGCTAAAAGGGTTAATTTTAAATGGATATATAGTTCAAGGTGCTTGCATAGCCACACATGATAAATGTATGCCAGACAAATACAACGATACTTCGGACTCGTATTCCGATTGATTAACGAATTGAGACATTAAATTGTGTCCGTTAATTTTATAATCCGCATATTATATGTACTCGTACATACATTTGTACTTAGATATAAGTATGTACATATTAATATAGGTAAGTACATATGTATATCTTGTAAAAAAAGATATAAGTATATTTTAGCTGCAAGGGCGGACTTTCGAAAAATAAAATTCTCAATGTGAAATAGATTATAAGTGAAACCATTTTGCCAAGAGTGTTAAAAGCAAACAGATATATACCATACATAAATTATATCTCTTTTTTTTTGTAAGAAGACTTAAAATAAAAGAGCGTTCCTTCTTTAACAAAATTCGGTCTTTGAGATTCTTTAACTTTAACTCCGCCACCTTTTTCCATTGGACCATTTACTTGACAGGTATATCCACACCAGTTTTCCTTCATTTTATGACTTCATTCTGGGAGCTAATTCCATTTTTGTTTGCTTTTTTTTCATTTCATTTTTCCATTTGCTAGATAATTCGCTGGTTATTTTCCAAAAAACGACGAGTAAAATAAGAGTCCTCTACGTACCTTCTACTCATGATATAATCAAATATTTTCTCTCATTTGAGTTTTCTCACGTCGTCGTCGGTCGTTTTCTTAGTGCTGCTCGTCTTCGTTGTCGTAATCATTTGGATTTTTATCCCTTGTTCAGCTTGAAACTTGCGAAGAACAAAGGAAAAATGTCACTGAATACAAAGAGCACAAGGAAAGGAAAAGGAATTGCGAAACTTTTATTTAATTTTCACTCAGCATTAGCGTAAAAAAGAACCGAAAAAATCTAAGCAGCTAGCAAATGAACAAAACTTTGCAAATAACAAAATAAACATAAAAGAAAAGAGAAACAGGAAAAAAAAAAGTCGGAACAAACCAACCCCTCTTTTTAAGATGCATGTGTATGTAAGTACGTACACAGAACACGACTTATATTCTTGTTTACGATGGCAAATCCTCTTGTTTTCATCTTCTTGTGGTTAGCAATGGAGCATAGTAAATTACACATTTTATTTAGAATCGCAACCAAAAATGCTACAACTTCCATTGCGAATGCCACCCTTATTCAAAAGCAACGTAACGCACCTTTACTCTCGCATCGAGGGGTGTGCAATTGTTATTGCTTTCACATCCACTTTTCTTCTATTTCTTTTTTCTATCTTAAGATAAAAGTTGAAAGTCTTCATCTCGGTTGTCCGACAAACCGCCAGAAACTAGAACAAACCCTCATTTAAAGAAACTGGGGGTAAACCAATATACGGTACGTGATAAATGTACAATGCCCGGATTTACTCTAATATCCCTGGAGCATTTTTAAATGCGTCCTTAGAATAAGAAGTTCTGAATTTGATTTCGCTTTCTTACGTAGCCAATCGTACTTATGTGCGTATGTACTCGTATATACGAGTATGAATGAGTATGTAACAATATAGTATAAGGTCCTTGGATCTCAATTTACACTAAATTGTGTTCAAATACTCGTAACCATGATTCTGTTTTAGTCATCTAACTTTTCTGTATGCAACGATTGTATACCTATGCATAGCTGCAGGTTTGGAGAATATTTTTTACATACGAGTACATACACAGTTTGGGGTTTAACTTCCCAGCGCACTTTTTCGTTAAATTCCTCATTTTGCATCCTCTAAGTTGGCTAAAGGCTTACGAGTACACCACTTAATGAGAGGTATTTCTTTACTGCGCTGGCCTTCTATGATAGATTGAAATTGAAAACTCTCCAGGTCGGAGCTGTAATGTTGTACGTATATCCTTTAAGATATTATTTGCGCGCTATAACAGTTCTGACAATGTTTGTCCTAATAAGAAAATAAGAGGATTTATGCGATCGACGACCTTTCAGAGGGTCTCTTGAGATTGTAGATCTTCGATGTTATACTCGTAGGTTTCCGCTGTATTACTTTGTTTTTGTTTTTGAGTTGTTTTGGCCGTCAATGATGCTTGTGGCGTATCAGAAGAGAGTACAATATATTCAGAAGTGGTTGTTCAAAAGGCGCCAACACTAGTCCCAATTTATTGGTAGTGTACTCGTACGAACAAATTGGTAAAAATCATTTGCAAGAGCAAAAATTATGAATTTGAATTATTGAATCGAAATATAATTTATTTCTCATATACTCGTATGTGAATGTTATAATACATACAACAAATTTTATCACAATTCATAAATACTAAAATTAATCTTCTACTTTTAAGATACATCTTCATATATGTAAATTAGTAAACTTCGATTTACAAAAGTAAGAAAAATAATGTTGTATGTTACTTCAATTTTAAGAATTCAAAATTAAGCTTAGCTAAGGTGGCGTAAACTTGCTTAAAATAAACTATTTGCAAAATTGTTTATCAGTAATAAGCAATTCAAATATATTAAATTATGTGTTGTAAGCAGTAATAAGTAAATAAAGTCAAAAGTATGAATTGCTTATGCCACAACGAATAAGTTAAGAAAAAACTTTAACAGAACTAAACCAGAATGTCAAGAGTAACCGATTCGATATCAAGGTAATTAAAATTGAAAAGCCAATGCTTAGTAAGTTTTATAAACATTTCAGGTACTGCCATTGATGATCATGTTGAGGAAATAGAGAAAAATTATGGAAAACAGTAGTTTCGCACTACTAGCGACCATATTTAAGAAGTTTCTTCGTAATGTATAATTTGATATTAACGAAAAATTATGGTTGCCTGACTACATAAAGAACGTCTTTAGGACTTTAAAACAATACAGATGATGAAGAGCTTCAGGTCAAGGAACAAGCTAGGCTACCTAGTCGGGACAATTTACATAATATAGCATATTTGAAAAATTAAAAGTAGTGTGAGATGAGGCGTATATACCATATTGAAGTTTTGAGTAGAGAAATCCATAATAAATTGTTTTTAAAAGAGTTGTCAATTAGATATTTTGTAAGTTGCAGAAATGTTTAAGAGTGGATTGGAAATACTTTTTCAGAGATTCAACGTGGTTTGAGAAGCTCATTCTCGAGTCAATGATGAATCCAAGATATTTGATTTCATCTACTTTCTTAATTCAGTAATACTTATCGCTACCAACTTAAACAGCCATAAAAACTAAGGGGAATAGGACAGTGATTACAAAAGCAATTAATCAATCTGTATCTTAGACACTCTGGTGCATGAAAGTAAAATGTCGCGATAACATTGTGTACTGATTACAAGCTGAAGTACAGTATTTTACAATAATTTTGGAGCTTATAATCAATCTATGAGAAGAAAACCAATTTCACAACACATTCAAATCCCAACTGATATCAGCGACATAGTCGCTATTCATACCATATGAGAAACCTTCCAAAGTAGAGCGACGAGTGAGTTGATGTAAACAAAAAGAAAACTGGTGAAAAAACCGAGCGTTGGGGAGCATTGAAATTGAAAGGTTTGACTATACCCCTTACAACGTCTATCTTCACTCTTTGTCATCTGTTTTTAAGGTATAACTTAAACCAACTAAGCATAAATCCGCGAAAACTAGCTTTTTTCAGTTTCTCCAAAGTATGGAGTGGATTACCATGTCAAAGGCCTTGCTGATATCAATAAATAAACCAGCGAACAGTTTTTTACAATTGATTTGCCTTCCTAATTGGTTGTGACTGAAAAAATTCTTATTTTAATTAGTTTTTCAAAAACATTTCCAAAGATAGGCCTACATCTACAATATATGCAATATTTTTACAAAACAGCCAGCACCTCAATGAATAGAAAGAAAACTTCATGTGCTATGTATTCAATTAGTACCACGTTATACCGTATAGTTTGTATGTAAAGCTTGTTTCAAAACGAATGGTCTTTGACACATGGGGATTATTAATGGAACACAATATCTTCAAAATAACCGCCTCAGCTCTGTTTGCAGACCCTTTTCTCGAAATTTCATTCTTTCACATAATGGAGTCTCCATCTCAGCGACCGCGGCCTCAGTTTTCGCTTTCAGAATAGTCTAATGGTGTTAAATCGCACGATCTTGGCGGCCAATGGATGTCCCCGAAATGCGAAATCGCATGAAATAACTCGACTGTTTCGCAACTTGTTTGGCACGTAGCACCATCCTGTTGAAAGTAATAACTAGCATTGTTTTCATGATACGGTTATAACTTCAAGTGCTCTGCATGCTCTCAAAAGTAATTACCAAGGAATTAATACTACTTCCTTTGTAAAAGAAAGTTTTTAGTTTCCGATCTATTCGATACACAATATTAATTTGAATTACATCATAAACTGCCGTACGGTGCAGATTATATGTACTCTGTTGTTACATTCGCCCCTCCCAACCAACACGTGGTTACTAGGTTGCTACTAATGTGGTTGAATCCCTTTTTGGTATGCTTGACCCCTGTAACGATATCCTAGTTCTTGGCGTTTTTAATCTTCCTCATCTTCTGTGGACTTAGTCGGACGATGAATCATATCTCATTGCTCCAAATGATGTCTCAGATAAGGAAATCCTTTTTACTGACTGCCTTTTCAACTCAGGCCTTTTCCAAACAAATGACATTTCTAACAAAATGGGGGGTAGACAACTCAACTTGATTTTTACATCGGATGCTATAAATTGTGTTGTTGTGATTGTGAACTATTTCTCTTCAAATTAGACCATCTACATTCTCCTCTGCTTGTTATTTTCTCATATGATATCAACAACTTTATTACTCCCTTAGAAACTTCCTTCCACTTAAACTTACGTAAAATAAATTACACTAAATTCAACAATCTCCTTCACAGTGTTGGTTTCAGTTGTATACTCGATAAAAACACCTGTGTTGATTCCGTCGTGGAAATCTTCTACGAAGAGATTTTCTACTGTATTACGCGAGCGGTCTCTTATCAACGAAAGAGAAATCCTTCATCATCTCCTCCTTGGTATGACAATGAACTACGTGTAAATCGCAACAAGGGAAATAAGTCATGGCACGTGTTTATTAAATTTGGTTCTGACTTTGACTACCAAAATTACCTACAAACTCACCACCACTCCTCCCAACTTTGTGATATTCTCTATAACAGATACCTAAATTGGGCCTACCACTAAATCTACCCACATTTCTGACAATCAGTTCTTTCGATTTATTATTATAACAAGAAAAATCCCATAGCTATCCGTCTTGTCTCAAATTCTCCAATATGTCTTCGTCTGATCCTATAACTATCACCAATTTTCCACCCATAATAACTCCGATCTCGAATACTTCGGTGACTTGAGTAACTGCACTCGGACATCACTAACGTCTATTGAAATAATACAGCACAGCTACTGGATAAGGTTAGCAAACTTAGGGATGACTTTTCTCCTATTCCGGTGTTATGCCCGCAATTTTTCTGAAAAAATGTGCCAATAATCTTATTTAACCTCTCGGAAGCAGCTTCTGACTTTCGATCTACCAGGGAGTTTTCCTAGCAACTGGGAAAGCGCTTACATAATCCCTATTCATAAAAAGAACTCAAATAGATTATTATCAACTACCACCCATTGATAAGTTATCCTGCATTCCCAAAATATTTGAGAGCATAATTTATGATGCAATGTTCTTTCACTGCAGATTTATCCTTGCACCGCACCAACATGGATTTCTTAAAGGCAGATCAACTACTACCAACCTTATTGAGTTTGTTTCTAGTACATTGTGTGCCCTAGAGCAAGGGAAAGAAGTGGATTTAACTTTAGTAAGGCCTTTGATAATGTCGTACATAAGTTTTCGACTCAATGCACTTTGTTTTCAACCCGGCCTGATTTCTTGTATGAAATCCTTATTGAAAGAACGCACGCTATTACCTAGTTCAGTTTCGTTCTCGTTTGTCTGAAGCAATTAAAGCCACTTCGGGTGTTCCATAAGACCTTGATCTATTATTCTATATTTGTAGTCACCTTGGCCCATTAATTTTCATTTTTACTATTAATTATGTTGTAAGTATTATAAAGACCTCATTACATATCTGTCTATGTTGATGATATAAAAATCTATAGGCAAATTCCCAAGTTTTCTAATCCTCAACCTCTACAAGATGATCTCAATAGGTTCTCACAAAAACTGCCTTGAGCTCAACATAAAGAAATGCTAAGGCACCTCCCGATGCCTCCCGGAATCGTTCAACACTTCCTGACCGAACTTACTATATATCAACCCAACTGTAGCTTCAGTCACTTCAATGCAGGACCTGGGTGTAAGTGCTGGGTTTTGTTAAACGATGGTCCAAAGAGTTTTCTTATCCTTATGTCACAAAATCCCTATATATTGCATTTATTAGGTCACTTCTCGAATATGCAAGCCAGTTATGGTCCCCTTATTATGAAAACCATATTCTACGTATTAAAGCTGTCCAACGCAGACTCCTATGTTTTACTCTGCGCAGGCTCCCTAGGTTTGATCACTAAAACCTTCCGCTCTATAATGACCGACTCAAATTACTGCGTTTACTATAACTGCCGATATTCTCGTTGTATTATACCAACTCTTAACCGGCTCCATCGTCAATCACTGCTGGAGTTTAACAATAATGAAGAAAAAAATTAAATGTAGGCCATATAAGTGAACTGCGAAAACATATTCATCATAGCCTCAACCATTAAAAATTAACATTTGTGCATGAAATGGGATGAAAAAACAAAAATTAATTTATACAGTTAATTTTTGCACAAAAAAACAATATACAGTTACTTTTGCACATTTTCTTACACCTACTTGTTCTATTTTACTTGAATTAAAAGTAACAGTACGCCTCCCACGGTCAGAATGTACATTTAAATAAAAAATAACTACAGCGGAGTTGAAATAGAACAAAAATCTGAACAATTACTATTTTGTACATCTTGTTATACCTACTTGCTCTAATTAACTTAAATTAAAACCAACAGTACACATCAAATTCGCCATATTATTAAATCTAAAACAACGGCAGAGCCAACAACTCATTCATCATCCAGAATTTTTACAAAGCACCTGAGGCGGGTTTAAGAAATTAATTTCTATATATATATTTGTTATTAATTGTATAGTTTATATTTATTTAAGTATTATTTAATATAAGTTAAAATTACTTAATCATATACTGAAATATTCACTTATTAAACTCTGAGTAATGGAAGTCTTTGAAATGCTTGTAAAGTACATAGAAGATATTCAGGCATTCGATGATAATGAAAATCAATTATTTAATAACCCCAATAAACTCGCTTCCGATGAAACAGCATTACGTCGTTGCCCCGGGACTACAGAACAGTTTTATAATCAGCTAAGCGACTTATTAATAAGACTATAATACGCTTACTCAATAACCGCACCACTGATAAACGACCAGATAGTATGCAAATACAGCAAATATACCAGAATCAGTTAAAGGTATTATATCATAATTGTAAGAAACCCTTCTATATTAGATAATGCCTACAGTATTATTTTAACTAACGTCTATTCAAAATACGCAATTTCAACTACGCAACACCTAGTTCCGCACAATAGCTACCAGCAAAAACGAAACAATTACTTTAGTCAAAGATGTAGTTACCACAACCACCACAAGAGGCAGCAATATAATTCGAATTATAATAACATTAACAAACGCAATTACGACATCAGACAAAATTATTATACACAAAGCAACAATACTTCAAAATGGCGAGGCATAAATAATATCGTAGTAATCACAATACGATAGAATCCATGGACTATAGCGTCCAAAACCGACGAATAGGTTCAGTAGCGGCAGGAATTATTCCAGCAACCATCGCGGTTTTACCCTAAGCCGACACACCAGGCAAAGCCAACATACGAGTATATAGAGTATATACCAATCAAATGACAGAGAAATACTCGAAATTTCATCAGAATGGCTTAAACAATTACCTTATATAAAAATTAATACAAAAATAAGAACACATAAACTTATTATAGACATTGACGCTGAGTTTAGCATTATCAATGAAAATCTTTGTCAACCTATGTACGAGGAGCGTTCAATATATTCTCGGTATCGATATGAAGGAAAATGCAAATTCAATTTAAATTGTTTTTATTTTTCAATATAATCTCCCCTAACATCAATGCATTTGTTACATCTTGAGATAAGCTTTTTTAAACCCTCAAAAAATAAATTTCTTCTTTCTCTGCAAAATACCCATTTATTGCCGACTTGAGTTCTTCATCATCCGAAAATCTTTTTCCACGAAGACATTTTTTCAAATCCGGAAACAGGAAATAATCACTAGGGGCAAGGTCTGGACTATAGGGTGGGTGTTGGATTTCTTCGAAACCACAATCTCGCGCAGCAGCCTTGGAAACTCGCGCCGTGTGAACAGGAGCGTTGTCATGAAGAAGCAACACACCCGCTGCGAGTTTACCCCGTATTTTCTTTTTAATTTCCTCCCGCAAATTATGCAAAGTGGAAGCGTAGGATGTGACGTTGATGGTTTCACCTTTTTTTGTGTACTCAATGAGCAAGATTCCCTTTGAGTCCCAAAAAACTGTGACCATGAGCTTCCCGGCAGACGGAGTGACTTTGAACTTCTTCGGGGGGTCTGTTCCTTTTTTATGCCACTGCATGGACTCTTGTCTGCTTTCAGGGTCATAGTGGTGGACCCATGTTTCGTCCCCAGTAACAATTCGATCCATAACACCGTCCGCGTTCTCACTACACATCTCCAAAAGCTCTCCACAGCATGCGATTCTCACTTTTTTCTGAGGCGGTGTGAGCATTCGTGGCACCCACCTTGCACTGACCTTTGAAAGGTTAAGATGGTCATGAAGAATGGTGTGAATGGTACCAATTGAAAGCTTGGTGATCTCTGCTATCATTTTCACCTTTATTCGGACATCCTCAAGAACAAGTTTTTCGACTTCTTTGATGCTTTCTCCCGTACAAGCAGTAACCGGGGAAAGATTACTTATAACATCAAAAGCACAAATACCTCTTTTTCTAAACGCATACGAAGAACGTTATATACCATGAGTAGTGTCGATGAATTCTGTAACGTATTTGTCAATAACCTGAAAAGTTCAATATTCCAGAATTTAATATCACTTCGCACCTAGACAACAATGAAAGTTCAAGAATAAAATTAAATAGTTTAAAACTTATTTTTTTACAGCAAAGGGGACAAACTGACTTTTAGTAGCAACATAGGATCACAACGAAAAATGACATACCAATCTGTACTAGAAGCTATCGACACCCTGAAATCCATCGAAGAGAGATTGAACGGCAGATGCAGGGAATACTGGATCAAGGCTTTTTCCGATAGATCTTCTCCATATAATGCTCCAATTTGGGTTGTCCTAAAAAAAATACACAACTCTAAAAAGCAGGAGTGGAGAAAAGTCTTTTATTATCGTACGAGTAGATTGAACGATAATCCAACGGATGATAAGTTTCCTCTTCCCAATATCGAAGAGTTATTCGACAAATAAGGCAGGTGTCAGTATTTCGCCACAATCTGCCGAAAGGATTTCATTTCACACAGACGGCAGATGTCATTATGAGCTTACCCGTATGCCACTCGGCTTAAAGAATTCTCCTTCAATCTTACAACGCTTCATGAACTTTGTTCTTAAAGATTTTATCAATAAAATATGCATCGTGTATTTGCCCGATATTTTAATTTTTTCCACCTCATTAGACGAACACATCTGTTCAACTAAGAAAGCATTTAAGAACTTAAGAGAATCTTAAAAGACCAACAAAAATAATGGCTATTAAAAAAAAATTGCGCTCCCTTGAAATGTTAAATAAATAAAGTCGTTAGTAGGTATAACCGGGTAATATCACAAATTCGTTAAGGAATTCGTTAGAGTCGCGTACCCAATGATACTTGAAAAAAATTAATACCTTGAAGAAAACTGTCAAGGAATATATTAAATTGTTTAAAAAACTTAAAGTTTTACTCATTTCTGAGCCAATTTACCTTAACAGCCGATGCATCAAACTACGTATTAGGTGCTATTCTAAGCCAAAATAATCGTCCAGTTTGCTTCCCGCACAATTAATGACTAAAATTCGGTACTCAGTTATATAATATAGAATAGGAACTTTTGGCGCATGGTCGGTGAAATAGTTTCATACTTATCTTTATGGCAGAAAATTTCTAATTCAAACTGACAATAACTTAACGAGTACGATTTGGATATAGAATACATAAAAGGCAAAGACGATTATGTAACCGATGGTCTAAGCTGATTTTTTGAAATGACTCTCCATACAATATACGAGTAGGTATAAGAAAAGAAAAGTAAAACGAAAGCGAACGAAATTCATAACTTGAAAGGTTTTGAATTAAATAACAATGAACGTATGAGTGGCAATGGCAATGAAATCATGTCAACCGAGCAACAGTTCATAGCGCAGCAAAATACGACTTGTACTACATACATATCACAGAAAACGCCATTAACGCTATTAATCTGAGCCTCTCTTTCCGTCTTCCAAATCATTGTAGCGTGTTCCAGGCGGAAATTTTGGCTATTAAAGAAGCTCTGTCCTGGCTGAAGAAAGACGTGATATCTGCAAAGGATATCCGCATATTTTCGGATAGTCAGGCCGCCATTAGGTCCCTACTCGGTCTCATTATATTCGAAAACCGCCCTTGAATGCCGATCATCTCTCATGGAGATGGCAACGCAGTTCAGCATTCACCTTTGTTGCCTGGCGGACCATATAGCATTCAAGGAACTGCAGAGCCGATGAACTTGCCAAAATTGTAACCACTCTACCTATTCTACCGGAAAAGGGTAGTATAGGTATACCAATCGCTACGTGCAAACTAACATTAAAACTGGATGCCAATAAAAGAACAGACCTTAGGTGGAGCGTGTTTGATCCTTTTAAATAGGAAACATCTCAGCGCGATAATAGGTGTCGTCACTGGACACTGCCTCATAGGAAAGCACGCAAGAAGGCTTGGCGCTTTTACAAATGATTTCTGTAGAAGCTGCATGGACGAGGAAGAGGAGGAGACAATCCTCCACCTACTCTGTACATGTCCAGCTCTCTCCCAGAGAAGAAAGCTTCATCTAGGAGCCTTCTTCTACAACGACCTAAACAAATTAGAAAACATAGACGTTAACAGTCTCCTACGCTTTATTATAAGCTCAAACTGGTTCCAGTAGTAAGAGGATCATATATCCACGTGACATCACAATGGGCCAATAGGCCTCAGCGGGTTGGTATTTCCAACAGCCACTCTTACCTAACCTAACCTAACCATTATTATAAAATTATATATTTGGAAAAGTTACGACCCCATTCATAATGGGGTCACCAGATGCAAAAACCAATATATGTAATTGGCATAACCTCAATTGAAACACGTGACGGACGTATTTTTTATGTTCCTGATGAATTGAAACCTGCGGGTAAACATACAAGCATTATTAATTCAAGAAGTTAAGAATTTACTGATAAGAAGACACAAAGTTCGGAACTTATGGATCCCACTGAGTGACGAAATGGGAAAAAACTAGTTAGATGAAGGTGACAATTTACAGTTTATTGATCAGTATTTAGAAGAGACCATTGCGGTAAAACAGAATGCACCCACATACATATAATAATGCACCATCTTGCTTTCCCTCTCTATTCCATTTTCCAAAAAACTTAACATATGCTGAGGCGTTATAATATTGTAATCATATCAACTTGAAGTGTTAAGTTCTTTAAAAAACAAAACCCTTCAAAATTCTGGGAACATTGATGAAAAATTCTTAATGAAAAGTTCTCTTAAAATACATCTAATGTCGACCAGTGGATTGAGGAATTTCAGAAGGAATGTGAAAGGTTTGAGATTTTACAAGATCAGATGAAGGTTGCAATTTTAAAACATTTACTTGAAAAGTAATGTCTGGACTTGTATGGCAGTATGCTGAGTAAGTGTATTATAGTGAGTCTATAAGCTCAGACTTGCAAGTTTGGAAAGAAAATTTTCTGAAATATATGGAAACAAAGACTGGTCCCAAGTAAAATATGGTTTTTCATTTAAATTTCAAGCTTCATTGTTAGAATGTGCAACAAAAAGAGAAAGACTATTACTAGGAGGCAACAAATCTATTGACAACGAAACAATTATAAACCTTATTATTATGAGCCTACCAGATCGTATAATTCACTAAAATCAACAATAGATTTGTAAAGTGAAATTAATAAATATGAGCACTTAATAAACAAAAAACTTGAAAAAGTAAACTAGGAATAACAAGGAAAAGTTGAAGTCAAACTAAACAAAAACAAACAACAAAGATGTACCATTTGTGAGAAAATAAAGAAAGGAATTTACTATCACCGAAAAGTTCAAAACAGAAGTAAATAAAGGAGAAAAAAAAACCAAATTAAATTCATCAACAACTCAGAACTGGAATATGAACTACAAAATGAAGATTAAGAAAACTTATAGTTACGACGTTAATAAAAATAATGCTAGTGTTAAATAAAAATCTTGAGGTGTTTGGAATTTATGACGCAAGCTCAAATGTCTCACTGATCAACTCAAGACCATAAAAATAAAAGAATAGACAATTTTAAGATGAACGATAGGAACTGGATAAGAACGATTGGGAAAAAAATTTAAACAAAACAACAACGGTGTGAGATACGAATTTTCGCAAAATTAACGCATATCTCAGTAAGTGTTCTCTTAATTTCGCCAGTATGTCCCTTAATGATGCTCACACTATCTTCTGCAGAGAATTATTCAATTCAATTTTTCTCTATGTCCCTTTTTCGCGCAATAAAACCCTTTCTACGAGGCTCCCGTGGTATAATTGTAAACTTCGCTCTTTACCTAACAAGAGAAACAAATTATTGGCAGGTTTTTTCGATTCAATTCTTTTTCTGACAATTCCAATTATCTCGGGTCATACCTTCAATTGGCCCAGCTTTATAACGTTGTCTACCCGCGATACCTGGATAGTGCGCAATCAAGGCTTATAAACGATCCTAAGTAGTTAATCAATTCGTTAACTACAAAAAAAAATCTGACAGTTTTCCTCCATAACATTCATACGAAAACATATACATATACCATAGCCAACTATTTTGCTAGATCAAATACAACTACTCTCGTCGAATTCGTGCCCTCTGTTCCCTCAGCTTTAGAAAGTGGTAAAGAAGTTGACTTTATAACAACGGATTTCAGTAAGGCTTTTGACAAAATATCTCATAAACTAATCCTGTACTGTCCGTCCTGGGATTTGAACCCATTTTGCTAAAATGGATATATTCTTACCCGGATAATCATTTTTATATTATTCGTTTCATTTCTGTCCCATCGGCCCTTTCTTGGCCACTAGATGCGCTTCTCTTCATTCTAACCATTAACGATCATGAAAGGGTCATTCAGCACATTCAGAACTTTCTCTCTATGCTGATGATACCAAATTTTTTAAACCCATTTCCTCACAACATGACTCCAGCTTCCTTTAAATAGATCTAAATAGTTTTTCAACCTGGTGCATGAAGAACTGCTTAGACCACAATGTCACCAAATATCAATCTACTACCATCTCACATAAGTGGAACTAGTCTGTTCCCCGAATTTACCTTCTCCACGGCCAACCTACTCGTATATCCCTTGTTGAGTCTTGTCACATTATGCGACAGGGAGCATAATTTCCGCTCGCATATTAGTGAGATAATTACTAAAGCAAACTCATTCGTTAAAAGATGGTCCAAAGAATTCTGCAACCCGTACGTGACCAGATCACTATACATAACTTACGTTTGCCCCCTTCTCGAGTACAGCATCTCGAGAGCATCCAGCGTCATTTTCTTCGATTTGATCTTAGGAGTCTACCTTGGAACGATCCTCTAATCTTACCTCCCTATCGAGACCGTCTCAAACTCATTAATCTAAATACTCTTGAGGAACGAAGGTACGCAGCAGACATACTTTTCATTCACTGACTGCTCCCAGGCTCCGTCGATTGCTCATCTCATTACTACTCCATTTTCTTTTACACTAACCCTCGAAATCTACGTTGCCCCGTCTCGTTTATCAACCAATCCACCGCACCACACCTCACGAACAGATTTCCAGTATGCTGCGTAAGGTATAGTAAACTCCAACCTTTCCCTCATCTCCTTCACCATCTCTACCTTTAAAATCTTAAATATAGTATTATTAGTTTTTAAGTCCTACTTTTTAAGCTTGTATTAAGCCATATAAATGGGGGCGTTAGCCCCCACTAACATTAAAATTAAATTAAAATTACCATAAACCGCATCAAACAGTCAATCTTTGTGGATGCATTGATGCTTGGCCGAACACTTGCAGATTGTTGACATAGTCGCTGAGCCAAAATGGGACTCGTTCAAAAAGATGATTTTTTGGCTAAAATCCGGATCTCCAGTCAACATTACCAGCGCCCAATTAGTGAACTCACGGCGTTGTCTATGGTCGTCCGGCTTCAACTCTTACGTCAGCGCCGAATCGACATTTCTGGGTCTTCTTGGACACTGGCCGCTACGGCGGCTATGTTTTCTTCATTTCGCACCAATCTCTGTCCGGTTGGTGGCTTAAAATCCAAAAGAGTGTACTCACGCTCAAACTTTTCCCCGGTGCGATGAATTGCCTGCACACTGAAGCCGTGATGAGGACCCACCTCACGACGAAAATCAAGTTGCGCATTTACAGCCGACCCGAGATTTCGATAATATTTTGTAATAATTTCCGCACGTTTGGCAAGGGCAAAACGATGCGTGATGAAATGGCTAATCTTATTGTATATTTTGACAGCTGGATGACATTGGTAGCATGGATGACAGCTGCTGAAACATAACATTTAAAAAAAACTATCACTGCTATCTGGTCACCCGGTAAAAGAATCATGCAAAAAACTAAGATTGTGTGTAGATTTCCATGATCTAAATAAAATTCTTATACCGCAATCACAGCCCCTTTCTCTTATTGAAGATCTTATGGTGAAAACAATAAATTTTAAATGCTATACTATAATAGATATAAATTCAGCTCTTTGGCCTATACACAAAACAGCATTTGTTACACAAGAAGGACATTTCCAGTGGACATGCTTACTTACATTTGGCCTAAAACCAGCGCCAGCGATCCTTCAGAAAATACCAAACAATATAATTAGAAAACACAAACTCACAGATTTCACCGTAAACTACAAAAATATAGATGATGTATAAATAATTTAGAAATATTTTTCGGAACTCACGCAACATTTAACACAGCTATATTATAACTTGATTTCAATCAGAAACTTTTCAACTCCAAAAACACAGAAAACTGTTAGACAATTTGTGAGAAAGATAAACTTTTACAATAGATATATTTTATTTCTTACATAGTGTAACAATGGTTTAACAATATTTGTACAATTTGCTCAGCTTGCACAGAGAAACGGTCTATATAGAACCTTACTGCTGAAAAAATTATTGTTTAATGAGTGAGGATATGTAGTACAGTAATTAAATGCACAGTCGGAGGAAAACTATGGAAAAAAACCTCCATTTAGGTTAAAAAAAGAAAAATAAATAAATAAATAAATAAATAAATAGATAAATAAATAAATAAATAAGTAAAAAATTAGTAAATATATAAACAATTAATAAATAAATAACAGTAAATAAATAATATAAATAAATAACAAACAAATAAATCAGTGAACAATAAATAATGTTACAAAAAAGATAAATAATAATAAATAATAAATAGAAATTAAATAGTAAATAGATAAATAAATAAATAATAATAATAGGCAAATAATAAAGCTTTACGGTGAAAACATAAATAAAAGGTTATAACAGCTGTAAGTCTCTAATAAGTTGATTATCAACGTCAATTAATCTGGACATGAACTTTTCATTAAGAATTTCAATCCTTCTACCAATCTGGATAGCACCTGCTCTTTCGTGCAGAATAAGAGTTGAGAAGTCTCGCGGTAGGTTGAGCATCATTTTTAACACCTTATTTTGTGCAACTTGAAGCCGCTTAATATGAGTTTTCGTGCAATTACCCCATACAGGAGACCCGTAAGTCATCAGTGCTTGAAAAACGACCTTAAAAATTATTATTTTGTTCTTTTTATTAAGGAGTGATTTACGATTGATAAGAGGGTAAAGAATTTTTATTAAAACATCTATCTTGGCTAAAGTGTCTCGTATATGATACCCGAAGGTCAATTTCTGGTCTAAATACACCCCTAGGTACTTTACAGTAGTGACCCACGGTATATTGGAGTTGTCTAAGTTGAGGCTTCCAGTAGGCAAGAAGCAACTAAGCCTTCTTCTAGTGAAGAACATAGCTGTGCACTAATCGACATTCATTTTTATTTTCCAGCATTTATAGTAATCGGAAAATGTTTGGATTCCAATTTGAAGATAATTTTCTATCATTGGCCCATATTCGTGGGAAGAGTATAAAGCCAGATCGTCTGCATAGAGTGCAATATCACAGTTGGGAACTCTGGGTAAATCAGTAAGAAAAACATTGAAGAGAACTGGGGCCAAAACTGAGCCTTGTGGAACTCCGGCTGGAACAGGATTTGTTGAGGAGAAGGTTCCAAAAAGATATACTTTAAAGACTCGATTGGACAAAAAGCTTTGTAGTATTTTTATAAGATACTTAGGAAAATTTAGTTTTATCAGTTTGTATATAAAGCCATTGTGCCAGACTGAATCAAAGGCTTTTTCAATGTCTAGGAGGACAAGGCCAGTCGACTTTTTAAGATTAAGCTGTTGCTTAACAGTCTTACAAATTCTTAGTATTTGATGCGTAGTACTGTGATTCTTTCTGAATCCAAATTGCTCAGGAAGTAGAATGTTAGTAGTACTCAAAAAGGCATCAATTTTAATTTTGATTACTTTTTTAAAAATTTTGCTAAAGCCATTTAGAAGACTGATTGGTCTGTAATTGACTGGATTGGATGGATTTTTCTCATGTTTTAAGAGTGGAACTACCTTGGCTTTCTTCCATAAATCAGGGAAGTATAGCATTTTTAGGCAGGCATTGATGATGAATGTTAAATATATCAAGGCACTAGTTGGCAACTGCTTTATCACTTTATTATTTATGCTGTCAAGACCAGGGGACTTACGATCTTTTAGGTCCGAAATTATGAATTTTATGTCCTCAACAGTTGTGAATTCATTAGAGGGTAGGGAAATAGTGGAGTTGTTCAAAACAGTTATCTCGTTTTCAACCTCCGGTTCAAGAGGAGATAACAAACTATTTGTCGTCGTATGGTTTTTAAGGAATGTATTTGCTATGATTTCCACTTTGCCTTCATTAGTTGATATTAGTGACCCGTTAACTTCGAAGTTAGGACAGTAAAAGTTTTTCTTGCGCAGTATCTTAGTAACATTCCAGAAAGGTCTAGAGTTGGAATCGAACGAACTTAATTTATTGTTCCATAAAGAATTTCTGTACTTATTTATTCGAATTTTAATTAAACGACTGAATACATTCATTTCATAGAAATCGTTAGGAGATCTGTACCTCTGCCAGAGCCTTCTGTAACGATTTTTAATCTTTATTAAATTGAGTATTTCTCGAGGTAGCACAAATGCTCTTTTGCGAGACTTTTTTAATGGAACAGAAGCACGAATGCTTTCGGATATTTGGCTTTGAAATGTTTCTATATGATCGTCAATATCTTGACTACTATTCACAGCAGAAAGGTTTTTCGAACAACTTCGTATATTGCGAGTGAGATGGTATCTAAACACGTCCCAGTTCGCGTTTCTATAATCTAAATATTGCACATTGTTTATATTAGGACTAAGTAAAATATCACAGCTGACAGGAAAATGATCAGAACTAAGCGCATTGTGCACAACAGGAGTTGTAAGCGAATTAGGAGTGGTTGTAAGAAATAAATCTAGTGTCGATGGAGAGTACCTACTGCAAGCAGGGAGGTAGGTAGGACTAGATGGGTGCATTATTGTAAAGTTATGTGTTAAGCATAAGTCATATAATGTGTTTCCCCAAACATTTGAACTTAAACAACCCCAGCTACGATGTTTACAATTAAGATCGCCTCCTGTGACAACATTCCCAAAACTTAACAATCTTCTAAGGTCACTTTTCAAGCACTGAATTTTATAGGCATACGAATTTACAATAAATATGTTCAAAATATAGCAATAAAACTAGACCCACTACATAACCTATTAAGAAAAGGACAAGAATTTATTTGGACAAATGAATGCCGGTTTTTTATTAATAGTTGTGACATTTGTAACTCGGGTTAATACCCTCGGAAATATGAATTTACATAATCATCAACAAAATTCAACAACGACGTAGACGTGGACATTTGGCATCATTGTAGAAATTCTATGTACTTTACAATGGTCGATAAAATCTCGAAACACGCTACAATACTTAAACTTTGGAGTAGATCTATTCTCAAAGCCATTTTTTAAGGTAAAATTAAAAAACTCTTTCTAATGGTGAAACAACGCATGCATCACCAAACAATAGCATGTAATATACCTGACTTTTCATTGAGGGACTACATGGAACTATTAGCGAACATTTGAGATTAATTGATCACGACAAAGATAAAACTGATTTAGATAATATAGATGACAGCAATATTTGTTTATAATGTGACGTGTTATACATCCAAAAACCAAGGTTAGACCGATCGAATTTTAAAATAAGAAATAAAATAAAGAACGAAATAAAGGGTTTTTCAATAAGGACTTGACAACTTCGAATTTAATATGTGAACGCACTCTTTCACTAATCATCAAACTGTCACTGTCAATTTATTCAGTAAACTCAAAATTTTCATCATGGTAAAGTACACGAGCGAGCAACGTCTGCAAATTATAAAAATTTTCTACCAAATTTCGAAGTCGGTGACTGCAACTTTAAGAGCGTTAACTCCAATTTTCGGTCGTAATTCTCGCCCTAGTATACAGGAAATAACAAGTTTAGTGCAAAAATTTGAGTCTACATATTCGTTGTGTGATGTTGCCGTGTCACTGAGACAACGGGTTGGTCGAAGCTCGAAAATATCGCTGCCGTTCAGGCGTCAGTAGCAAACGATCCAATTCAGTCAATTCTACGGCGTTCTCAAGAATTGGGCATCACTCAGACCACATTATGGGGTATTTTGCGTAAGAATCTTGGTTTACCCTCATACAAGATCAAGCTGACTCAAGAATTGAAGCCTATTGACCATTTGAAGCGACGTACTAAGAAGATGCGCCAATACAATGAATTTCATCGCAAAATCATCTTCAGTGACGAAGCTCATTCTTGGCTCAATGGGTTCGTCAATAAGCAAAATATGCGTTATTGGTCGAGTGAAAATCCACATGTGCTTCATGAATCACCACTTCATTCACAAAAAATAACTGTTTGGTGCGTTTTGCATGCCGGTGGCGTAATTGGGCCATAGTTTTTCGTCCACGATAACGATCGTCACGTTACTGTGAATGGTCAGCGTTATCGCGCCATTATCACCGATTATTTTTGGCCCGAATTGGAAGATATGGACTTGGACGACATGTGGTTTCAACATAATGATGCCACAGCCACACAGCACACGCTACAATCGACTTATTGAAGAGTAAGTATGGTGAGCGTGTTGTCTCAAGAAATGTGCGATTTAACGCCGTTTGACTATTTTCTGTGGGGCTAGGTTAAGTCATTGATTCATGCCAACATGGCGACGACGTTTGAAGAGCTCAGAGCAAACATTGAACTCGAAATAGCTGCCGTTTCGGCCGAAATGTGTGGCTAAGTCGTTGAAAATTGAGTCGAACGAATCGACCGCTGCAAATGTGCCCGCGGTGGCCATATGAACGAAATCGAGTTCGATTCATAAATGTTTTGATTGTACTTCAAGTCGATGATAAAGTTTTTGAAATATCTCAAATGGTTTGCGTTTTATTTAAAAAAAAAAAGTTGTCAAGTCCTTATTAGAAAACCCTATAGAACCATTACCAAATAAATTCCAAGCCCAAAAGATTATATCATAGGTTATGTACAATATTTTAGTAAATAGAGATAATTCAACGTGTAAATTTAAATATAAAAAAATTAACAAATTGAAATTGGACAGAAATTCTATCATAGATACAAGCAATCGAAAATTTATCAAGTATTGTAAAAAACAAGGAAAAATAAAATTGATGTATCAAAGAAATAAATAACAACAATTATTTGAATCTAAATAATCCATTATAAGTAAAATGAGTTGCAACTATGTATGTACAATGTACGAGTATATATGTATATACATATGTCATATCCATTTATTCTGTGTTGTTTTTTGGTGGACCAACAAACTACAATTTGGGCGGCAAACCTATAAGTATTCATGTATTATGTTACCATTTATTAGGCATTTGTAAGATCAACACTTCTCTCTACAATTGTTTGTCAAGCAAATAATTTATCGAAGGGGAAGTGATGCTCAAGGGAATAATGTCTTCTTGTTCTTGTACTCGTATTTTATATAGATTAAGTAGTTCTAGTTTAGTCTGAAGTAAATCTGCTATCAATAAACAATTGTACAAAATATTTCTTCAGCTTTTTTTTTGTCCGCATGTTACAAAAGTGAAATCAATATATTTCTTAAAAGGCAG
Organism: Volucella bombylans; assembly: GCA_949129095.1. NCBI lineage: Eukaryota > Metazoa > Arthropoda > Insecta > Diptera > Syrphidae > Volucella > Volucella bombylans. The sequence goes on from OX422144.1 coordinate 28,123,266, forward strand.
CGCCGGCGCGATAGCATTACGCCAGGTACTACGAGTAATCAATTAAATTAAAAAATTTGACCTGAAGCCATTTTTGTCACTATGAAAATTTTGGAGAAAGCGTTTCACGTTCTCGTAATCTCACTTGAGATCTCGCTTGTTATCTGACTATTCGAGATTTCTTTATCTAGGGCCAACATTAGAGTAAGCATTTTAAGGATTTCAGTGTCAACGACAGCTGCACTTTCGCCATTTGTTTGATATCAAGTTGTTATTCTGCGGACTTTCGAATAGCAATAGTAGTTCTTTTATGGAAAGATAACCGCGATACAGAAGTTGAGATCAATGAAGCTAATTATTGATATTTTAGCGGATATTAATTGAAAATTCAGTCACACAAGGTATTTTCTTCTTCCTTTTCTTTTATTAACTATTTGTGGGCTTTAAAAACGTTCTACAGGCCACCTTAATTTAGATTACATTGTCATTGATGCTAAGACCTTGCTGATGTTTTCGCATCGATCGCATGACCCAATTTGTTTTCTTTCGACCCTCGGCTGAAATTTGATCCAGTATTGTTTTTTTAGAGCAGATTTTTTGACGACTTTCTTTGAAAATGGCAAAATTGGCTGATGTGCTAACCCCCTGAAGTTGCACAAATATCGGTTTCTTAATATGGAGATTTCCGCGGATGCGAGTACTTTTTATTAAATCATGGTTTGTTACACCTACTGACAATCGAAACTTTTTCATTGCAGTCACTGTCATTTTTCATTCATATTTTCCATACATTATCAAGCATTACCATACGTATGTCAAAGCTGACGAACATATATAATAAAGCCTTAAGCTTAAGAGGTATTTTCCAGCCCCAAAATACGGCGGAGTTTTTGCCTCATTTAAGCCACCACCCCATTGCGATATAGTCATGGCAATTTCCAAGTAATTAAATTGTTCGCACTTTGGCACGATGATTTCATCTAAATAGATGTCAGGAGTTGGTCTTGCCCTTGGAAAAAGGCAATCCACTACTCGGTCTTTTTTCATTTTTTGGTTGTGCCAAACGATCTGTACTCTTTCTAGATACCAGTAGCCTGCGATACAAGCATGCACGATTCGTTAGCCTGACTGTTCGATTCCAGGAATACGATTACGTCACTAAACCACACTCTACACATTTTGGCCACTCTCCCCCGCAGAACTACTGTTAGGTATTAGTTAGTAAATAGTATTAGGGGCTTGTGAGCAAATCACGTATTTCTTAGGTTTATGCAGCTTCCGAGGCTTCTGCTACTGAACTTCTTAGTCTTTCTATTCTCCGTAGCTCAGTTTGTAGAATTGTTATACAAATACATATTTCCGCCGAATTCTCCCCGGACCGCAACATGTGATCTAGGATTAGTGACGGCCTGGGAAGAGTAGTTCTCCATGGCATGAAGCGTGGGCAGTAAAATACTACGTGCTCCATATCTTCATTTTCATTTGGTCATTCGGTGCAAGATGGTGACGTGTTGTGCCCAAAATGTTGAAGATACTTTCGATAACCACCATGGCCAGACAGGGACTTACTCGGTCTTAGTACGACTGATTCGTAACCCGTTATCTTATAGCGCTTTTCCATAATTATTAGGAGTTGCTTGAAGAGCTGTCACGTCGTTCGCTGTCATCGGCTTCAATAGAAAATCTTGCAAGTACACTGCCTTGACTTAGTCTAACCTTAACTTCAAACTCTTCGATTCTTCCCGCTATGCATTTAACTAAGTGGTGTCTTAATAAGATCTCTGGGAACTCCATCGAGTGCTTTTTCTAAGTCGTTGAAGACGATATGCAGCTCTTTCGAAGCTACACTCCTCTTGACAGTTAAATATGTCATCCCATTTCGGTAACGTAATTCCAGCGAGAACAGGGTGACCAGGCGGTAGACACTACATTGGGCCCTCCTCTTTATCGTCCGCCTCGGACGATGCTATATCTTATGAATTCACTACTCGTCGTAGTTTTACTCGGACCTTCAGAAGATGGTAAACATTCCACCGAATACCGGTTACATCTTCCATTGGACACAACTTCATAGGGACCTAGAAAAAGAGAGGAGAGTTTTTTACGTTGTAAACTGAGTCCTGTTTATAGCAACAAGGTCCCCAATGTTATATTGTTGAGCTGCTTTGCGTTTCTTGTTAAAAAGTTTGGTTTCTTCCTGAATTTTATCGATTTGTTGGCGGGCGTCCTTTCGAAGAAGATCTCTCTCAGCATCAAAATTTTTAAGAAGCTCTTGGTTTATTAATTCGCTGACTTCCATATCACCTTTCTTCCTGACTGGAAATCCAAAAAGTACTTCAAACGGAGTACGATTAAGAGATCGCTGAAACCTGCTGTTTATTCTTGCTACGAACCGATACCACTTCTCGGCAAGTCCGCTGACACCCTATTCAATACTTCCAAAATAACCCGATTTGTTCGCTCTGCTTGGCCGTTGCATCTCGTCATACCTGTAGTAATTAAAATATGCTCTATGTTTTCTTCATTACAGTAAACTTTGAAAACTCCTGAAACAAAAGCGCTGCCTCGATCGGTAATAAAGCGACAGGGGTTCCCAAATTGCTGCTGGTGTTATTTTAGTCGTCTTAAAATTTCGTCGGCGGCTAGGTTTTTTGTTGGGAAAATCCATGTATATTTAGAAAATCCACCAAAGTTAGAATATATTTATACTGCTTGATTGTTACATCAATCGGCCCTATGTGATCCAGATGATAAGTATCCAGTGGCCTATCTCCTTTATCAAGTTGTTCTATAAAACCTTCTTGTTTCCCTACCTTTCGATTAGCCAGGATACACTTTACGTTAGTTTGCTATACAAGTTTGAATTTTATCTTTTAGTTTCGGTACCTACGAGTATATAAAATTCCTGTGAGATTAGCTTCATAGTTTTTAAAAAACCAAAATCGCCTTCGTCGTGTTTCAACTTGATTACTTCTTTTTATATACTGCGTGGTACAACTATTTACCTTTCACCACGAAGTTTTTGCAGAACTTTTTTTCTTTAATACTTCTTTTATCGAGGAAATGAAATCGTCTTCTTCCTGCGATTTTTTCAACCGAAGTAAAACCTCCGATTGCAAAACATAAATGGTAGGATATCTGCTTAACGTGTCCACATGAGTCATCCGCGTACCAGGTCGGTGTTCGACTACGTATTCAAAGTCTTGTATGTACATTATCCTTTCTTTGTATGACTTTTGGTAAATCTTTCTTCACTACCGTTTGACGAAAAGCTATTCTGTCTGTACCAACCTTAAATTTTTTACCAAGTAAGTGACATCGAAATTTCTCTAGACTCTTGTAAACGGCAAACACTTCTAATACATAGCTGTGCATCTTTTTTTCTGCTGTGGAAAAGCACTGGATGCAGTTTTTTTGTCGTCGGCTTGCTGCAATAGAATAGCGCCAATACCCTGTTGAGATGCGTTGGTGTGTACTTCCGTTTGGTCGTCCTGCTTATAAATAGCTAAAACGGGTTTGTTAACTAATGCGTCTTTGAGTGCCGTGAATGCCTGCCGCTATGGAACACAAAATGTAAATTTTGTTCCTTTTCTCATCAAGTCAGATAAGAGTTTTGTTTTCGTTGAATACTGCCTAATAAATCGAGTAAAACATCCACTAACACCAAATTAAAAGTACGTTTTTTAAATTGTTCTGTTCGGGAAACATTTTTATGATTTTAGTTTTCTCACCTGGCAGACTTATTGTTCCATTTTCTACCAGAAAATGACCCAGAAATTCTACTTCACGCTGAAGGAATCTGTATTTCGACCAATTAATATTTAAATTAAACTCTACTGCTTCGTTCAAAACAATCTTAAGTTTTCCTAAATTGTCTGCTTCGCTTGAAGCGTCAATAATAAGGTCGTACATAAAAGTTTGTAAAATATTTTTACTCACCAGATCTCGAAATATAGCGTGGATAAATCGAACAAAAACATCAGGAGCATTCGTAAGTCCAAACGGTACCTTATTGAATTCAAAGTGCCCATTAGCGGTGACAAATGCTGTATACTTTTTACTCAGCCATAGGGACATGGAAAGACCCATTCTTCAAATCAAAGGTGGTGAAAACTTTTGCATCTGCCAGGTTATCTAGAACTGTCTCAATAAGAGTCATAGGAAAACGATCTTTAATAGTTTTAGAATTGATTTTCCTATAATCAATACAAACTCTAGGATATCCATCTTTCTTCCTCACAATGACGACAGGACTGCCAAATGGGGAGGAAGAGCGGCGAACTATTCCATCTCCAAGTCATGCTTATACTTGATTCTTTACTACTTGCTTTTCGTTGATTGGAAGTCGCCGAGGTAGAATGTAAATCAGCTTATTGTCTTCCAGTCATCCAGGTAAAGTCATCTCAATCGGACAGCTTTTTGTAACAATCTCCAATAACAATCTCCGAATTAATTACTGATTTTGATACTAATAGAATACCAGGGGCGTTCAATATATTCTCGGTATCGGGGTGAAGCTGTGGTTGTATGTATAAATTGACTTATTTATCAAGTAATACTATTATTTTAGTGTATTCATGTAAAATTTCATATAAATGTGATTATTAATTCGCGTGTTATTTCTAGTTAAACAGAATCATAATGGCAACTGAGACGATAATGGTGAAAATTGAGCATCGCGCTGTAATTAAATTTCTCACTAAGCAAGGAAAAAGTCAAAAAACTATTCATGAAGAGATGGTGGCTGTTTACCAGGGTTCCGCACCTTCATTATCAACTGTGCAAAAGTGGTCAAGTGAGTTCAAGAGAGGCAGAGAGAGCATTGAAGACGACCCCCGCTCCGGCGCCCCGGCTACTGCTTGTACGGGAGAAAGCATCAAAGAAGTCGAAAAACTTGTTCTTGAGGATGCCCGAATAAAGGTGAAAATGATGGCAGAGATCACCAAGCTTTCAATTGGTACCATTCACACCATTCTTCATGACCATCTTAACCTTTCAAAGGTCAGTGCAGGGTTTGTGCCACGAATGCTCACAGCGCCTCAGAAAAAAGTGAGAATCGCATGCTGTAGAGAGCTTTTGGAGATGTGTAGTGAGAACGCGGACGGTGTTATGGATCGAATTGTTACTGGGGACGAAACATGGGTCCACCACTATGACCCTGAAAGCAAACAAGAGTCCATGCAGTGGCATAAAAAAGGAACAGACCCCCCGAAGAAGTTCAAAGTCCCTCCGTCTGCCGGGAAGCTCATGGCCACAGTTTTTTGGGACTCAAAGGGAATCTTGCTCATTGAGTACAAGAAAAAAGGTGAAACCATCAACGCCACATCCTACGCTTCCACTTTGCATAATTTGCGGGACCAAATTAAAAAGAAAAGACGGGGTAAACTCGCAGCGGGTGTGTTGCTTCTTCATGACAACGCTCCTGTTCACACGGCGCGAGTTTCCAAGGCTCCTGCGCGAGATTGTGGTTTCGAAGAAATCCAACACCCACCCTATAGTCCAGACCTTGCCCCTAGTGATTATTTCCTGTTTCCGGATTTGAAAAAATGTCTTCGTGGAAAAAGATTTTCGGATGATGAAGAACTCAAGTCGGCAATAAATGGGTATTTTGAAGAGAAAGAGGAAATTTATTTTTTTGAGGGTTTAAAAAAGCTTATCTCAAGATGTAATAAATGCATTGATGTTAGGGGAGATTATATTGAAAAATAAAAACAATTTAAATTGAATTCGCATTTTCCTTCATATCGATACCGAGAATATATTGAACGCCCCTCGTAGGTGACTTGAAATAAACGTCGTCATCCATCAATGCGACCGGTGAAACTTCCAATTAACTGACATTTAGCTGACTCCATGCCCCGAAGATTAACTTTTGTATTTTGAAGTGGTGTTTGGCCCAGCTTTCTAAAAGCATCTTCTCTTAAGAGGGAAGTTTGTGTGCCGGTGTCGATTAAAGCTTGAAATGAAATATTATTAATAAAAATATTCTTGCATTTTAAAAGAGAAATGATATTTGTTTCTTTATACGTGTAACCTGATTTTTGTGGACATGTGGTTGACATGTGTCCTTTATCATTGCACTTAAAGCATTTTGTTTGTGCCTTACATTCTTTTCGGTGGTGTTCTGTTGATCAATGCAGTTGAAACAATGCAGTTGAGAGCGTCTGATATCGTTTTTCTGAGAACTGTACATCCCTTGCCGACCAGTGCCTGCTGAACCACCGAGTCTATCGAATCCAGCATTTCAACCTTTTTTCGCTTTGAATTTTTTGTACACGTCATACTGTTCTTTTAAATTGGTGATTGTTTTTGCATTGTACAGCATAATTATATGTTCTTCGACACCCGAAATGCCGTTTATAATATACGAGTATAAAATAAGAGCTCTTTCATCAACGTCAACCAATTGGCTAATTTCTTGCATTTTATATTCGTATTCGCGAAAATTTTCATTTTTCTGCGTTTTGCGATTCTGTAGTTTTCTGTAAATATCGGCTTTACGTACCGGTACTTCGAATTCCGCAATTAATTTATCCTTGAAATCACCGTATGAAGAACAAACGCACGTTCTAATGAAACTTTGTGCCGAACCTCTCAATTGCTTTTTCGCGAACATATATTTTTCTACTTCCGACCATTTTAATAAAGAAGCAAGTTCTTCGAATTCTTTTTTCCACGATTTTATTAAAAGATTATCATCGCCACTGAATTTCGAAATACCGCAATCCTACACGCACTGTCTACGCCATCTGTCTTTTGCTCGTCTTGCGCCATATTTGCACTTTGATGGTTATCTTAGTTATAATTTTCAATAGCACTGTCTGAAGAGTTCTCTCCTAATGCTAAACTACTTTGAGCAATTTTTTCTTCAATAAAAACTGCTTTCATACCTCTGCTATCAAATCCACGATCCGTTAATTGCTTTCTCAATTGATCCACACATAACTTTTCCAGTATATCAAATATGAATTTTTTTTTTGTTTTTGTTGAGCCCCCAAATATGTAGGGAAATCAAAAAGAACGCACTCACTGTTTAAATTATCATAAGTTTAATATTAAATTCAAAATTAAATTAGTAATTCACAATGAAAGAGGTTAACTACAACTCGTAGGTGCCAGACGGAGAAGAAGGCGAAATGATAATGCACACTGCTGAGTACTCGTATTTATCAACAAGTATTTTTGTTTTTGTTGAATCTTTTTTTTCTTGCGTCATTTTGCTAGTATGTGTATTGTTTTTATTTTTGTTCTATTTACTTTTTTCTTATTTTAATTATGATTTTTGCTTGAGATTTTTCCCTTCTACCTTTATATCCTATTACTGTAGCTCAAAAGGAAAAGTGATAATCATAATATCTAATTCGTTGACTGCTTGGGTCGGCTCTCGTTTTTCCTCATTATTTAAAAATGAGGATTCTATGTAATCGCAGGGATGGTTTTGTTTGTCATTTAAATGCACAAAGCTTAAATCCAAAACTTGATGAGTTTAGGGATGTTTTTGTCGGTTCAAAGGTGGATGCAATTTGCGTTTCAGAAACTTCGTTTGATGTTAAAGTGAAAAATGATGTATACGCTGTGAAGGGTTACAAACTTTTTAGAGCTGATAGAGGTGATCTTGTTGGTGGTGGCGTAGCAATTTATGTTAGAAAGCGTTTGTTCGGTAAACGTAAATGTCGCTCATCAAAAGAGTCTCCTATTATAGGATAGGAATATTTGTTTAGGTGTTGTATACAGGCCAAATTCAAACATCAAGCTGTGTCCCATTTTTTAAGTATAATGGATGATGTGTCAACCTACTCAAATAATTTAATTATTTGTGGTGATTTGAATAGCAATTTGTTGCGTGAGGACATCCTAACCGAAAACATGGAATCGCTCGGTCTTAAACCAGTCAATAACCAAGTGCCTACGCATTTCACTAATTCTACCAGTGCATCAATAGACGTTATTTTTGTTAATAATACTGATAAAATACTGTTTTATGACCAAATTTCTGCACCTGCTTTCTCGAAGCATGACTTATTGTTTTTCAATTATGACTTCGATGTAGGAGACTACTTAAGTATGCTCTCACCGGATGACCAAATTGATTTCATATACCAAAATATTACTCTTCTCTTCTATTTTGACGTTCATGTCAAAACGTAAGCATCATGCATAAACAGCTTGGTAATTTTCTTACGCGAAATAATTTGATAGCTTCAATTCAATCGGGCTTTCGTGCTAAACACAGCTGCACAACTGCCTTGCTTAAGGTAATTGAAGATATAAGAGGTGGACTTGATATTGATCATGTAACGTTTTTAGTTTTGCTAGATTTTTCTAAGGCATTTGACTTGGCAGATCATTCCTTTCTTCTCAAAACGCTTAGATATTTCTCCATTTCTACTCCAGCGGTTAAACTCCTATCATCATATCTGAGTGAAAGAAAGCAGGCTGTTTTTATACATAGTGCAATGTCAGACTTTCTTCCTGTAACTAAAGGTGTTCCCCAAGGATCAATTTTGGGCCCTTTTTTGTTTTCAATCTATATCAATGACATTGTGTCTTGTGTGCTGAACTCATCCAAGCACATTTATGATTCAGATATATCGAAGCTGTCCATTAGGTCTTATTGAGGATTGTGTTGCCATCTTAAATGAAGACCTTAAACGAGTTTCAGAATGGTCTTTGAAATGTGGTTTGGTTCTCAACCCGAGTAAATGTAAGTGTTTAGTGATTTCCAAGACTAAACTAGAGCTTTCGTATTCCATTTTTCATGGATGTGACACCGAGAGTAAAAGGAAGCTTCAAGTTGCATTTAATACCACCATTCGATATGTATTTTGTCTCAGAAGATATGATCATGTTTCACATCTTGCTCAACACCTGGTGAACATGTCCTTTGAAAATTACCTTAAGTTTCGCACTCTTATTTTTCTATTTAGAATAATTAATACCAAGCAACCGTCGTATCTGTATGAAAAAATCCAGCTTCCGGCATCTAACAGGTCTGCCTGTTTAATACTACCGCGATTTACTTGTTTAACATCTGAGAGGCAATTTTTCGTCGCTGCCATTCGTCTTTGGAGTTCACTGCCCCGTAGTATACGAGAGCAAGACAGCATTCAGCATTTTAGAAATGAGCTTCAACTATACCTTCAGAGCAGCTAACCATTCCTTAATTGTTATTTGAATTTTAATTTATTTGTTTAAACGGAATACGAATATGTCAAATATGCATTGGAAAACTGCGGTGGTACATCCCATCCCCAAAAGCGATAAAGATACTTCCAATCCGGCGAATCTCCGCTCGATCAGTCTTCTTCCAAACATCAGTAAGGTGTTCGAAAAGGTGATCAATAGAGTCCTGGCTAAGTGGGTTGAGGACAAACATATAGCTCCGGATAATCAATTCGGTTTCAAGGCGGGGCATGATATCATTCATGCTGCATCTAAACTTGTTTCTGATATCCAATGGAACAAAGGCAAGAACCAGTGCACTGGTGTCTGCCTGATTGACTTGGAGATAGCCTTCGACACCGTATGGTCAGAAGGACTCTTTTTCAAGCTGGACAGGTAAACCACTGCTGTATATTCTTTTGATATGCTCTCCAGTAGACAGTTCATCATGAAGTATGGCGATGCGACTTCTGCTGGAACATTTAAAATTAAAAACGGTCTGCAACAAGGTGCGCTAAATTCGCCGATCCTGTTCAACATTTACACGAGTGATCTGATAGGTTCACTTCACCATGCCATAGCGTACGCATACGACATAATAGCGTACAGATCAGGTCAAAAGACTGAGGTCTTTAATATACTTTTGCAGCGTGACTTCGACAAATTTAAGCGATATTGCGATGACTGAAAGTTGGAAATCAACTTTCAGAAGTCGGAAACCATTCAGTTTAGGACGCCTTTACGAGGGTCGTTCAGTATATTCTCGGTATCGATATGAAGGAAAATGCGAATTCAATTTAAATTATTTTTATTTTTCAATATAACCTCCCCTAACATCAATGCATTTGTTACATCTTGAGATAAGCTTTTTTAAACCCTCAAAAAATAAATTTCCTCTTTCTCTGCAAAATACCCGTTTATTGCCGACTTGAGTTCTTCATCATTCGAAAATCTTTTTCCACGAAGACATTTTCTCAAATCCGGAAACAGGAAACAATCACTAGGGGCAAGGTCTGGACTATAGGGTGGGTGTTGGATTTCTTTGAAACCACAATCTCGCGCAGCAGCCTTGGAAACTCGCGCCGTGTGAACAGGAGTGTTGTCATGAAGAAGCAACACACCCGCTGCGAGTTTACCCCGTCTTTTCTTTTTAATTTCCTCCCGCAAATTATGCAAAGTGGAAGCGTAGGATGTGGCGTTGATGGTTTCACCTTTTTTTTTGTACTCAATGAGCAAGATGCCCTTTGAGTCCCAAAAAACTGTGGCCATGAGCTTCCCGGCAGACGGAGTGACTTTGAACTTCTTCGGGGGGTCTGTGCCTTTTTTATGCCACTGCATGGACTCTTGTTTGCTTTCAGGGTCATAGTGGTGGACCCATGTTTCGTCCCCCGTAACAATTAATTCGATCCATAACACCGTCCGCGTTCTCACTACACATCTCCAAAAGCTCTCTACAGCATGCGATTCTCACTTTTTTCTGAGGCGCTGTGAGCATTCGTGGCAAGCTCCTTGCACTGACTTTTGAAAGGTTAAGATGGTCATGAAGAATGGTGTGAATGGTACCAATTGAAAGCTTGGTGATCTCTGCCATCATTTTCACCTTTATTCGGGCTTCCTCAAGAACAAGTTTTTCGACTTCTTTGATGCTTTCTCCCGTACAAGCAATAGCCGGGGCGCCGGAGCGGGGGTCGTCTTCAATGATCTCTCTGCCTCTCTTGAACTCACTTGACCACTTTTGCACAGTTGATAATGATGGTGCGGAACCCTGGTAAACAGCCACCATCTCTTCATGAATAGTTTTTTGACTTTTTCCTTGCTTAGTGAGAAATTTAATTACAGCGCGATGCTCAATTTTCACCATCATCGTCTCAGTTGCCATTATGATTCTGTTTAACTAGAGATAAAACGCGAATTAATAATCACATTTATATGAAATTTTACATGAATGCACTAAAATAATAGTATTACTTGATAAATAAGTCAATTTTAATATACAACCACAGCTTCACCCCGATACCGAGAATATGTTGAACGCCCCTCGTATCTGGGGCCTCTAGGGATACCAGAAAGAATTGGCGAAAGTTCTCGATCGTGGGGCACCACGGGCAGCCACTTGCGTGTTGAAATGTAGTCAGATACCTTGGGATCTGGCTAGATCAATATCTGTATTTTAAGAAACATATAGATGTTGCTCTGGCCAGAGCCAAAGGTGCTTTTGCCCTTACAAAGAGACTGTTTTATAACAGCCAACTCGATGCGAGGGTAAAGGTGATCTGCTACATGGCCCTTATCAGGCCCATGCTTGTATTTGGATGTCCCGTGTGGTTCAACGTGAGAGCAAGTTTAAGATTCGGGTGTTGAAGGCTTGTCTTCGCTTATACAGAACACCAGAGTCTGAGTACATAAAATTCTATTCTAATGAGGTCTTGTACAATAGGGCGAACCTAATAAAAGTGGACAATTTCGTCATTAAGTTAACTCGAAGGCACGTTGTAAGAGCAATGACCTCATCGAATAACCTGATCTCCGGGGCTTACTACCCTAATTATATGTATCATGAGAGAGTTCGCTTTGACGGATTTGTTCCTCCAGAACCGTTCCTCTACCTAGATATGAAAATTCTGATCCAATACAGATTGGCGGTGCCGCTAATGTTCCACGTTGCTCGAACAGCTGCGGACAGGCGACTCAACTACGACAGAGACGTCGCATATGGCAGTACGGAGCGTCTCCGGTTCAGTAGGGCGGTAGGGAGTCGCGACATGAGGGATGTTGCTCGGCAGCACCAACAATTTTGGTGGCTAGTTGAAGGAGGGGAAGTTTCGTCGTCCAATTCCTCCAGTACTAGGTAGCTCCATAGGAAGCAAAGTCGGTCGTCTGACTATTTTACCAGCCTTGGCCGGCTTACATGGTTTTAGGCAGGATTAAGTTAGTTTTAAGAAAAAAAAACATAAATTTATAAATATATGTTTACATGAATTTATATATTTAGTATATATATATTATGTATATATATATATATTGTATGTCTATATTTGTGTTAGATGTAAGCAGGTTAACTAGATTATTTATTTTTAGGTAGTCTGTAAGTTTTTAGTTTTAAGTTTTATAATAAATTTAAAATCAAAAGAGTTCATATACTAAGATTTTTCTTTTTAAAAATGTTTTCAGTTTAAGCTATATTGTCCTAACTATAAGAATAAGAACAAAACTTGTCAAAACGTCGAAAGACATAGTTTAAGCGTTAGGTTTCACTTAGAGGGCCCCGAAAGGCCAAGTAAGTTAGAATAATATAATTTGAAGTTAATTAAGCTAATTTTTAAGCGTTTTGTTGTATAGCTGGTAATTGTTAGTTAATTCAACATAATAAAAATGCATATAAACTGAAAAACATGCTTTCACTCCACCTTTTAGGCACTTAGGCACTCGATCGCCACTCATCATTTTATTGAATAAAATCGCTAGCAAAATTTGTTACACACACTTCGAAGGGTATGGTATCGAAGTGTACCGTATGACCCCGGTTCATTTCTTTTACAGCCTTATTTAAGCGAAGTGAATGGTATTGCGCGGAACTTCTCCATTTAGTAAAGCGTTAAGACGCAAAACGTAAAGTTTCGATATTTTCGCCGTACTTTACATTCACTGTTCAAACGCTTACCTTTTGTCCGTTACGTCCACTTTCGTTTCATGGTTCCACCAAAAGGTTTTTTTTATTTGTGTGGAGCCGGCCTTTTGAAATACTGAGGAGGTTTTTCGCATCTCGCTAACATTTTTCTTTGAATATGTTCCACATACCTTGTGTGCTAGTTCTTCTTCTTAATTTATGAAACCTTAAACCCATTCTCGTAAATTTAGCGCTCATAACCGGCTTCTGTTCTTATTTAGATTGTGAGAGATTATTTTTCCCACAGATGTCACGAAAGATTCTGTCAAGAAAATTTGGTGCTGGCTTGCTAATGGTTCACCTAAGATCACTTTAGAATCTTTTAGTCGCCGTTTCGCATAATTTCAGCATATATGGTAACCTATTTGCTTTTGGTGCCATTCTGGCTTAATAAATTCTAAAAGAATTGTCTTGAAATAAGGCACAATGGTTGTATAGGTTCGATGGAAATACATTGATGATATCTCCTCAAGTGGGTGAGAAATAGTAAATATGGCTAAAAATTTTACAGCTCTTAAGACCAAAAAACGCCTCCTTAACTAAAAGAAAAGAAAATGAGACTCAAAAGCATACAAATGGTATGTGGGAGTGGGCCTATTTCCATATCGGCTGTCAGCGGCATTAGCATTTATTTTATCTATTTGTATGCAATTCATTGGTCTTGCAAAGTTTAGATAATACGAGTGTTGTAGACAACAATATTGCTCGCACTTAGAGCATCTTATGTATATGAGTATATTTTTTTATACTCGTATACCTCCTCTTTTTCTTCCCTTCTTTTTCAATCAACGCAAAGAAACACGAAGGTAAAGCAAAATATAGTAATCTAAGGGCTCCACAATTCATTCAGAATGCAATTTGGAAACAGCACATAAAATTCCCTTCCAAATTCCACATCCTCCGAAACGAATAAATTCCATTTCTCTCTTCACCTGCAGATATGTATCTGCAATAAAATAAGCCTGAGCGATGGTTACTTTGCACCCGGCCTACTGCTACTAAAACCAGGAAAATGGCCCAAAAGAAACCTGCAGATTCCATTGCTCCTGCATTCGAATTAAAGTCATACATTTTTGATGATGTAACATAAGGAGTCATAAATGTTACTCATGTTTACGTATACTCGTACTTATGAGCAAGTGCGATAAAAAAGAAATTTTCCTTCGTACAAAAATCCTTGGTAATAAATTGTTCCTTAAAACTACTCAGACGATAACAGGCGGGGGCAGTATCTCCCGACAAAGCTCAAAGTATAATTCATACATAAATTATGAAATTATCCTGGGCTTTGGTGCTTATGCCATAACAATAACAAACTTGTTAAGTGGCACTCGATGCTGTACTCTTAATTAAATCGGTTTCAAATGCAATTATAAACGAGAAAGAACAAGAAATTTTTAAGTGTCGTTTTCCTCGATTGTTTCCTTCCATTTCACACTTTTGTATGTTGCTTCAATTAATGAGCGCTGTTTCTGTTGGGGGAGTTCCTGAAAAATCCACTTGAGTGCGGAGTGCTACTTGAAACAATTTTAATTGCTGTGAGAAAATTTCAAAAAGATTTATAGAACTTTCGGTGATTTAGCATCCAATTAACGACGTGGAAAAGAAGTAGACAAACTTCTGTCGCATTTATAACTAGGGGTTTCTAATGCCCTGGGGCTTAGATCTTTACACTAACTAATCAAACATGGAAGCCATAGAAGCTTCGATTTATAGATTCGATTTATAGAACTGAACATATCAAATTCAAATAATTTAAAAATTGCTCCCAAAGACAGATTTTCATTGTCTAATATCGTTTGGAATGTTTGCTGTCTGCCAGACTTCTCAATTCTGGGCTGAAAGTTTCCAGTATCAGTACACAAACACTTAATGTATTTGTCGTCGCCTGAACCGGATATTTAATTTGTACCGGAAATTCGGCAAGAAACCGTAGTGTTTTTAGTTAGCGCACGCTCAAGGGGTTAAGGTACTCTTAAAATGTTTGCACACAGCGCGGGCTGGATGACTTCATCGAAGGACGCTTATAAATATCCATCGAGTTCATCATAGTATCTTTACCTATATTAACAGACGGGACCGAATGATAATAAATTTGTTCTTACAACAATCTTGCTGCCATTTGTTTTCCATAAATTCCACACTTACGTATGCTTAATCCTTAGAGAGGGGGTTTAACTACTCAGCAGCCTTTTAAGGCCAAAGGAAAAGAGTTATTCTTCGATTGATCTCTTTTTGTTGTCAGAATTGATAGCGACACCAAAGTATACGAGGTCACTCACCACGTTATATCTACCTGAAATGGAACTTTCTCCATCAAAATGCGCTCTTCTACGGCAAAATTGATATAGAACAGCAAGGTAATATGGGCTCACGCAGTACAGTAGAGATGATCTTCCAAATATCAGTAAGGTTTTCGAAAAGATTATCAATAGAGTCCTGACTAAGTGGTTTGATGACAAAAATATAGTTCCGGATAACCAATTCGATTTCAAGGCGGGGCGTCATTTATTCTGGGTCTAAACTGTTTTCTGATATCCAATGGAACAAAGTTACAAGTTCACTGTTGCCTACCTGATTGACTTGGAAAATGGTTTCGATACCGTATGGTTAGAGGGACTCTTCTTTAATCTGAATAGACTTATGTATATTATTTTCAATGTGCTCATAGATAGACAGTTCATCGTGAAAAATGGCGATGTGACTTCTGCTCGAACATTTTACATTGATAACGGTCTGCAAAAAGGTGCGGTAATTCCCGTTCCTATTGAACATTTGCATAAGTGATCTGATATATTCACTACACCATGCCATAGGGTACGTAAGCGAGTTAATCACGTACACATCACGTCCAAAGATTGTTTTAATATATTTAATTAACATACTTTTGAAACATGACTTCGATTAAATGAAACAAAACCATTCTGTTTCAGATGCCTTTGTGTTGGGCCTCTAGGGACCCAGAAAGAATTGGAAAGAAAGCTTTCGATCGTGGGATAGCACGGACAGCCACTTGCTTGCAGAAATGTAGTCAATACTTTGGGATTTGGATAGATCAATATCCTTATTTCAGCAAACATATAGATGTTGCTCTGACTAGAACCGAAGGTGCTTATGCTCTCTCAAAGAGACAGTTTTATAGGAGGCAACTCGATGCGATGGTGAAGGTGATTTGCTATAAGGCCCTTATCCAGCCTAAGCTTGGATTTGGATGTCGCGTGTGATTTCACGTGAGAGTAGGTTTATTTGAAAAGATTCGGACGATTGAGATAGCTTGCCGTAGGGCTTGTCTTCGCTTATACAGAACACCAGAATCTGAATACATAAAATTCTATCCTAATGAGATCTTGTACAATAGGGCGAACCTAATTAGAGTGGACAATTTCGTCATTAAGTTGACTCGATGGCATATTGCAAGAGCAATAAGCTCTTCGAACAACCTGATCTCCGTGGCTTACTACCTTAATTAATCCTCCAGAAGCGTTCCTCTACCTCGATAAAAATGGTCTGATCCAGGACAGATTAGCGGTGCCTCTAATTTTCTATACCGCTCGAACAGCCGGACAGGTGACTCAATTACGACAGAGACGTCGCATATGGCAGTGCGGAGCGTCTCCGATTCTGTAGAGCAGTAGGGAATCGTGATATGAGAGATTTTACTCGGCAGCACCAATAATTTTGGTGGCTTTTTTAAAGAAAGGGAAGTCCATCGTCGAAAATCTTAAGTGTAATGCCTCAAATTGTAGTTTTGACAGAAATCTGGGTATTTAAAAATGAAATTAATAAATATTCTCTACCGGGTTATTATTCATATCTGAAGTGCAATGATAAATATATGGCGGGTGGTACGGTGGTTTTAGTGAAAAATGAATTTAAAGATTGAGTGGTTTACCCCATATATGGAGAGTGGCGATTGCGTTGCTGTAAAATTAAAAGTTGGTAAGAAATCCTTGTTTCTCGTGTGTGTTTACCGGCTCCAGTTTATAGAAGTAGATGTGATTCTTAGGGAACTCGAAAGTCTATTGTGCTTGGTTGACTGTAGGGATGTTTGTTTGATTGGGGACATTAATATCGATATTTTTAACTTTCCAAAATCCAGTGATAATTATATGTTCTTGCTTTCGTCAATGGGTTATCAGTCGTTCGTTAATATTCCAACAAGGGTGACTGAGAATACATCTATCTACATTGATCATATTTTTCTTAACCCTAAGTGTAGAAAATAAACATTTCTGAATAAAATGTAAATGAAGTCGAAAGACATAGATATAATAATTTAGAGTAGCTTAGAGTACCTGTGTGGGGCCAGTAAGTTAGTATAAGATTGTTAAGTAATTGTAAGCTAGCATTTAAGCATTTTTTGTTAGTATGTAAGAGTTAGTGATTAAGAAAATAAAAATGCATTTAAAACTAAAAACTAAACTATCATAAGAAACAAGCTTAGTGCGCAACCCTTTGCCTTAGAGCTTAATATTACTGATTATTCGGCTACCGGTATCGCTCTAAACAATTTTGGGAATGAAAGTGAGTCAACTAGTGCATCAAAAATTGTTAGCGAAGACATTAAAAAAATTGGTTTCGCAGAACTTAATCGGCTCTTAAACCGAGAAACCTGGACTTCAGTTTACAACTGTGTCTGCCCTTCGGAGGCCTTCTTTTTGTTCTTGCAAAAAATAAATAGTTATTTTGAAATTTGTTCCAGCACGTTTAAGCAAAATACGAGTAGTAGGACCGAAAAATTAAAACCGTGGATGACGGAAGCAATATGCACCAAAATAAAGGAAAAAAAATAGGTTTTACTCAATGAATAGGAAGAAGTTAAATCAGTCCTCAATAAAACAAAAGTACAAACAATTACAATTGAATGTGCGCAGCCTTATAGCTGAACAGAAGATAGAATACTATAGGCATAAATTTGTGGATAACAGATCCAACCCCAGAGAGCAATGGCGCATAGTCAATAATATTCTAGGAAATGACCAGAAGAGTGATAAACTAATAATCAAAAAACTTAGAGATAGGAATAATAATACCAATGATAAATTGTGCGACGAATTTAACTCCTTCTTTAGAAATGCGGCTAAAAATGCTAAGCCATATATTGCAGTGAAGCTAAATACGAGTAAAACAAACGCGAAGTTCTTAATAGATAAATCCACCTCATGTTCATTTTTCTTCAGTCCGATAACGAATGCAGAGCTGCTTGCCGTAATTAACATTCTTAAGCCAAAAAAATCATGTGGAATAGATGGAATAAGTAGTCTGGCGATTAAAAAGGTCGGAAAAGCTATTTTAAGTCCTTTGGCATTTTTAATAAACAAGAGCTTCGAAGACGGGAAATTTCCTGATGCTCTAAAAACAAGTATCGTTATTCTAATTTTTAAAAAGGGAGACCCTACTGAACCGAATAACTATAGGCCTATATCGTTACTATCTGTCTTCTCAAAAATATTTGAAAAAATAATTGTAAATAAAATGATATTGTTCCTATCAAAAACTATTTTTTTCAGTAAATCCCAATATGGCTTTATAAAGGACAAATGTACGGAGGACGCAATTAGCGCCTTTCTAAGCAGAATATATAGTGCATTAGATTAAAATCAAAAGTCAGTTGGTATATTTCTTGATCTAACAAAGGTATTTGATTTAGTGAACCATGAAATATTGCTGCAAAAACTGTTCAGAGGAAACATTATTGAATGGTTCAAATCATTCTTGACTTGCAGAATACAAACGGTGAAGGTAAATGGAATGATGATCGATCGGTCCCTGGACCAATACTGTTTCTAATCTACATTGACGCCATTTTTAACCTATGAGAGGCGTTCCACATATTCTCGGTATCGGGGTGAAGCTGTGGTTGTATATATAAATTGACTTATTTATCAAGTAATACTATTATTTTAGTGCATTCATGTAAAATTTCATATAAATGTGATTATTAATTCGCGTTTTATCTCTAGTTAAACAGAATCATAATGGCAACTGAGACGATGATGGTGAAAATTGAGCATCGCGCTGTAATTAAATTTCTCACTAAGCAAGGAAAAAGTCAAAAAACTATTCATGAAGAGATGGTGGCTGTTTACCAGGGTTCCGCACCTTCATTATCAACTGTGCAAAAGTGGTCAAGTGAGTTCAAGAGAGGCAGAGAGAGCATTGAAGACGACCCCCGCTCCGGCGCCCCGGCTACTGCTTGTACGGGAGAAAGCATCAAAGAAGTCGAAAAACTTGTTCTTGAGGATGCCCGAATAAAGGTGAAAATGATGGCAGAGATCACCAAGCTTTCAATTGGTACTATTCACACCATTCTTCATGACCATCTTAACCTTTCAAAGGTCAGTGCAAGGTGGGTGCCACGAATGCTCACAGCGCCTCAGAAAAAAGTGAGAATCGCATGCTGTAGAGAGTTTTGGAGATGTGTAGTGAGAACGCGGACAGTGTTATGGATCGAATTGTTACTGGGGACGAAACATGGGTCCACCACTATGACCCTGAAAGCAAACAAGAGTCCATGCAGTGGCATAAAAAAGGAACAGACCCCCCGAAGAAGTTCAAAGTCACTCCGTCTGCCGGGAAGCTCATGGCCACAGTTTTTTGGGACTCAAAGGGAATCTTGCTCATTGAGTACAAAAAAGGTGAAACCATCAACGCCACATCCTACGCTTCCACTTTGCATAGTTTGCGGGAGGAAATTAAAAAGAAAAGACGGGGTAAACTCGCAGCGGGTATGTTGCTTCTTCATGACAATGCTCCTGTTCACACGGCTCGAGTTTCCAAGGCTGCTGCGCGAGATTGTGGTTTCGAAGAAATCCAACACCCACCCTATAGTCCAGACCTTGCCCCTAGTGATTATTTCCTGTTTCCGGATTTGAAAAAATGTCTTCGTGGAAAAAGATTTTCGGATGATGAAGAACTCAAGTCGGCAATAAATGGGTATTTTGCAGAGAAAGAAGAAATTTATTTTTTTGAGGGTTTAAAAAAGCTTATCTCAAGATGTAACAAATGCATTGATGTTAGGGGAGATTATATTGAAAAATAAAAACAATTTAAATTGAATTTGCAGTTTCCTTCATATCGATACCGAGAATATATTGAACGCCCCTCGTACCTCTTAAGGGTCACTTAATAGGCTATGAGGATGACCTTGCTCTATCCTATTCAGGCAAAGATACGATACATATGAAAAGCGAACTGACAGCTGATCTCCATCTGCTTGGAATTTGGCTGAACTATCACCAAATGGTCCTTAGTAATAAGTCCAAGGCTATGTGATTTTCATTGTCTAATTGTCGCGTACAGATTGATGATATTCGTTGTCATCACCCCAAATACGATAGCGTGCGTTGTTCGGAACAATGTTTTGTACTAGATTTTGTAGAAGAATTTAATTATCTTGAAGTTTTAATAGACAACAGATTGTGCTCATATCGCCATGAACAAAATGTACTATCTACGTAAACCTGTACCACATAGTCTGCTATTAACTATTTACTATGCACTGGTTCATTCACGCCTAAAGTATGGTCTTGTTTCTTGGGGTAGCGCGTATATAACAAACTTGATGCCCATTGTCATAGCACAAAAGAAAATTATGAGATTGATATTCCATAAAAATAAGTCCGAACACTCACTGCCTTTATTTCAATCAGCGAAAGTACTCCCTCTACGGTATCTTTATATTTACAAAGCACTAAAAGTGTTCTTCATTAGGAGTGGTAATATTAATTACAGAAGAGGTAATGTGTACTTGCTTAGAAATAGGAACACTATGCCATAGTCAACAAAGAGCACTGTAGGCGTTTTCTTAATTCCATTGCACCATTCATATTCAAAAAACTGCCGTCGGAACTATCCAGTCAAATTACACACGGTTTCAGGTTTCTTAAAAAGCTCAAAATTTGGCTGCTATCTAGGTCTGAGGTGGAGACACTTTTACAAGTTACGATTTAGTCAACTGTACTAAATATTTCCATTGAAACTTTCATTCTCATTCATTATATCTCGTTCAATTCATATTTCTATTTCGACTCCCACCTCAACTTTTTCCGCGACTTTGCTCAGTGAATGTCATAAACTGCGTTTTTTCTCCTTTTCTTTCGGCTTTTAGACTTAATTCCGTGATATAAACTTATGGCTAAACAACACTCTTGTCACTGGTCTCCTATTTGGCCACAAAGTGTGTTTTTTAAATATTTTAAATACCTAGGTTTTCTTTTCTTTTCTTTTCTAGAAGTAAATTTTGTGCAAATTAAAATTGTAAATTGTAGGTATTTAATAATTATTTTTATATTATAGAATGTAAGAAACTGAATAAATTGAATTGAATTGAATTCTTCGAATACAAGGTAGTTAGTTAGTTAAGGAGCAAATTTGGTCAGCCTAATTTCTTAGCCATGGCCGGTTTATATAGTTTTACGAGTAGGTAGGGTTAAGGCAGATTTAAGAAAAAAAAAATATAAAAATTAAAAACAAAATATACAAAATCAAATATCAAAAGAGATGGATGCTCCGCCAAAATCCGGGGTAATCCGTGTAAAAAAAAATTATATATATTGTTGCGTAAAAAGATCTGAAGAGAAAAAATAAAACTAATATAACAAAGGAGAGAAAGCTTCACAAAAACGAGTAAAACTCACAACATTCGCGCAGTACAATTATTGTTTACCTTTTGTTTGACAGCTGCGTAAGGGGAGTTTTGACGACTCCTTCAGTGCATTCAGCAGATGAAGAAAAACGCGTCAGCAATAGGATCAAGAAGAGGAAGGGAGAAAAGAACACCAACAACTAGATAAGTTCAATGAAGGAAAACCTGTCGTTTCCTGTGACGTAGAATTTTTCCAAGTGGAAGCGGTTGTTGAATGTGAGGTGGATTTCAACGTTACAATGGAAGCAAAACAAAGAAGGCGAGTAATTTTTGAAGAAAAATACAGCAAGTATGGAAAACTGGATGGAGCTTAAAAGGAGCACACGAATTGGACAACGGGAAAGTCTTTAAACAGGAGTCAACGAGGACAGAAAACTGTCCTGATTAATTTATAAAAAAAATAAAGGAAAATAAAAAAGTTTAACCTCTCGGGAACCAGAAAATTTTTGGAAGTTTTATTTATAAATTTAATTTATTGTTGTAGCGAGACAAAGTCTTGGGTCGGTTATTTTCTTTTTGTAACAATATGCATTTTGTAGATAGTTTGCAAGGTTTAGTCTTAAGTTTTGTAATATCGAAAAAAGTCAATTTACTAAGTTTTTGTTTAATTAACAAATTGTTTTCATACTTTTAATTTTAAATGGGCTTATAAGTTAGAATAAGATAATTTTAACTTAACTAAGTTAATTTTTAAACGTTTTTATGTCTAGCATGTAAGAGTTATTAAATTAATTGAAATAAAAATGCATTTGGAATTAAGAAAATAGAGGATCTTGTAAACAATGTTATATTTACACCAGTGTTTTAATTTTTGTGCTACGATGAGGTTCGTTCCTTATATATATAGCCCATTATATATAGTACCTTATATATATGGTACCATATTCTGCTAATGAAATAGTGTGTGCTCTTTATCAAGTCTTCATCAACAGTTGGAGTTAAAATAAAATACCACTGCACAATGAAAAGTTGTGGGTTATAAGGACCACCTGAGAGACAAATTTTACTCTATTTCACTACCGTACATCCACTGTCGTAGAGTTATTAAGTAAGTCCTTGGGATGACTTAAATTCACCATTGTAAGAGGTTCAATTTTTTTTTGTTTAAATAAAACACAATTAACCTAATGACCTAATTAAATTCATTCAAATAATTATTTCATGCCATTTAGTATTTAAAAATAGTCTTGGGCATATGTCTAAAACAGCTGCCCCGCGCAAAGCGCATTCTGAGGTAAAATTTTCCACCACTTTTTTAAGCAATTGGGATTATATATTGCGTATTACTGGACCATTTTTTTGCTACAAAGCGTCAATCGATATGACGACATATCCCACGGTCTTGGTGGTCGATTGACAGATCAATTTCCCGAAATTATTATTGACAAATCGTGTTTTGTTTTCAATAAAGTCAGGTTTTCGTCGGTAGTACGGGGTGGAGCACCATCCTGTTGGAACCCTCGTTTTTTCGTATTGATATCACTCAAATTTGTTAACAAATTTGGATTCTCCAAATATGGCAATTTTGCTTGTAAAGGGTGTTTTTTTTAAACTTTTGATTTTTAAATTGCCAACACTGTTTCTACGGATTGTCAATTTGACAGTTGAAAGTAGATTTGTAGTTAGTACGTTTTGCCATTTTACGATGAAGAGATTAACGCTAGAAGAACGCGTGCAAATCGTGCAAACTTATTTTGAAAACCATGGTTCGGTTCGTCAAACTTATCATGCGCTGCGTCCATTTTACGGTTGATATAATCGTTAATCTGAGAAAGTTATTCGGAACACGATGAATTGTTTTCGCACCACGTATACTCTAGTGGATAATACGTATCCCCGAAGACGACAAACAGTGCGAGCAGACGAAGCTATTGACGTTGTGGAGCGTAGTGTTTAGGAGAATCCGAATGAGTCGATTCGCCATCATGCAGATCAATTGGAGCTATGCCCATTCATTTTGTGAAATATTGCGTCGTAGGTTCGGTGAATGGGCAGAAAACATAATTCAGCTTGATCCTCAGTTTCAACGCAAAATTTTGTTCTCCGATGAGGCCCATTTTTGGTTAAATGGATATGTAAACAAGCAAAATTGCCGAAGTTGGAGTGGAGAAAACCCAGAAGTCTTTATCGAAACCCCATTAAAACTCACTGTTTGATTTGCTTTATGGGTTGGTGGAATCATCGGCCCATATTTCTCTAAGGACGATGCCGGCCAGAATGTTACCGTCAATGGAATTGATTTCTGACTTCTTCGTTCGTCAGTTGAATGACATTGACGTAACAGATGGCGACAGATTCAATAAGATGGCGCAACGTGCCTCACGGCTCGCGACACCATTAATTTATTGCGGGAAACATTTGCTTAGGGCATAATTTCGCGTAATGAACCTGTGAACCGGCTTCCACTATTCTGTGATCTCACACTTTCAAGTTACTTTCTTTGGGGGTATGTCAAGTCAATAGTCTATGACGATAAACCAGAGACGTTGAACAATATGGAAGTCGACATGTGCTATTACTGATATAAGGCCCCTGTTGCTCGATTAAAGTGTCGATAAAATTGGACTTCACGATTGCGCTTCATTCGAACTAGCCGTGGCGCGCATATACCCGATATAATATTTAAACACTAATGGCTAATTAGGCTAATAATAATTGAATAAGCTTATATCATACACATTAACGTTAGCTTCAAGTGTTTTATTTCATATTGAATTTGTATACCTCTAAAAAAACACCCTTTATATGTAGTCGTTTAACCAGAAATGAGACTCATGAATGAACAAAATTTTGGGGTATCAAAACTAGGTCAACTTCCAGTAGATTTAAGTCCTAATCACTGAAGCTCGATGCAATGAATCATCACGCGGCTTTAGCTCTTGCACCAGAAAGATGAGACTAAGATTACACAGAATTTTTCAGATAGTGGGTGGACAAAGCTCAAGTTGTTGAGAACGACTCCTGATACCATATGCTTAGAGGGACTGTTTTACAGGTTGATCAGGCTGGGTACAACTAAACCACTGCTATACACTCTCTTCAATACGCTCACCAGTACATACAAGAAGAGTAACGATCTGATTTTTGCTTGAATATTTGACATAACCATGGTCTGCTGCAAGGTGCGGTTAATTTGCCGATCATATTCAAGACTTCTACACATGTGATCTTGTGAGCTGACTTCTCACGCCATAGCGTATGCAATTGACTTAATCGCGCACAGATCAGGTTCAACCATCGATGGCACTAAGCGATGTTGCAAAGACAGGAAGCTGGAGATCAACTTTCAAAAGTGGGAACCATTCTTTTTATTAGGATGCCTTTGTATTGGGTCTTTGGCGATACCATCAGGGGACAACACGGGCAAGCAGTTGCTTGTCAAAATGTAATCGGATGCCTTGGAATCTGTCTAGATCAATCTCCGATCAGAGCCAAAGGTGCTTTTGTCTTTACAGAGAAGCTCTTTTATAACAGATAAATCGATGCTGGGTTGAAAGTAATGTGCTTCGGACTATGGCGTGTGGTTTAGTAAGAGAACAAGTTTAATGGAAAAGATTCAGATGCTTAAGTGGGCCTAAATTCGCTTGTACTCTTATAGAACCCCAAAGTCGACGTATATAAAATTTGAACTTGTTATCCCAGGCATTAATATCACGACAGTGTGCGTGGTCCTCTATTTTGTTGATAAAAGGCGAATTCAGGATAGATTAGCGGTATCCTGGACAGGTGACTCAACTACGATGCATATCTCAGCATCAAGAATCTCGGTGGGATGGAGAAGGAGAGAAAATTCCTGGGTTTCATTCAAATTTATGGTACTGCTTTGAAGCGCAAAAAAGATATATATAATATCGACAAAACGAAATGAAACAGCGGCAAAAGTTTTCTCTAGTGGATAATTTTTCTTTCTACTTCGGTTCGGTATAGTACTGGACTAAAAACTCAAAATATGGTGCTTAAAAATCCTGATTTTGCCCTTTGTACACATACATACGAGTACATAAACTGAATATCAGAGAAAAACAGGGAGGTTCTTCATAATGTGCAAAATACATAAATGGAAAAGAAGGTGCAACGAGGTGCAATTCTTTGAGCTCTATTATAATTAGGATGCTTACTAGAAGGCTCGAATACGGCGACTAAGGTGACTCGATTACTTCGATCATTCAATCGACAGCAAAAAAGGTCCCACAGGTATAGCAAAAGTAAATGATACCTTTATAAAAATCATGATTAATGCCAACATGGCTTTAAAATAAAAATGTATTATCTTGTCTATAAAACTTTTTTAGTTGAGAAACCAAGTATACATGTTTACAAGCATTTGCATGACTTTTCCTTACTGTATTCTTTCCACGAATGATTGCTGCGTGATTCAAATGTGCCACCAGAAATTATTATATTATGTACTTTCTATTTATTGAAAATAATCAGATACACCATTGGTAGTAAAAAATAATTACAGTCACATCCACCTGATTAAAGATACATAATGGTCACGGTGCCCAGTGAGTCAGCGGCATCGTGAAAATCATACGAATTGCGGTATCTGCAATAATCACGTTCACGAATTTTCTCACGCCGCCGGTCGACATCACAACGAAACAACAAAAAATCCCAATAACGGCAATTAAATTGTCCTCTATCCGTTTCTGATGAGACTAACCAACAACGTCCGCCATCTATCCACCTACCCACCAGATGGCTCCTGTGGAATAAAATGCAGTTTTTTCATTATTTAAGCAATTGCAAAACAATGAGCACAATAATGTGTCGCTATCTATTGTAGGTGATGTGACTACCCAAACCAATCTGCGCCCATACCAGGACCCACTGAAAGCATAGCACAAGTACCAGGTATGTATGTATTGCATTGTCATTTGCTGGTTTTATTATTGCTGTTATTTTATACTGAACTAGGGTAGAAAGCCACAAATGAAAATAACTTGGTTGAGAGTATGGGCGTTTGGGCGTATGGGTGTACAATGTGACAGAACTCTGCAGGAGGTAAAATGGGCTGGCCAGGCGAATGTGGCGACAACAATAAATTGAGAATAATACACAAAAGATCGCCACCACAAGCGCCACTGTCATCGTCGTCTTTTTATACACAATGTTCTCATTCTCCATCCGGATTCCAAGTATTCGTATTCTTCCTGCAGGCTGCTGGGCGTATGCCTGTACAGCGAATAATAGCCGATTTAATTCAGTTGGAGAATTTCCCTTTTATTTGGCGGGCTGGGTCCTTTTTGCAATGTACAGAGCAACAGTCATCGACGTTTGCTTAGATGTGAGATACTCGTAGTTCGTAGCTCGTAGAAGATGAAACGCGGGCTTTCGACTTGCAATGGCGATGACGACAACAATTCCATGACGCTGACAATAGGGACTTGGAATGTTAACAATTTCAACTATGCCCAGCGCGAAGATGATGATTCTGGTCTGGCTGTGGAATAGATTCTCTCAACACACAAAAGACAAATAGATGCCTTGTATTCAACAAGTTGGGTGAGTGAGGATTACGGCTTTTGTGATAAGGACGCAGCAGTATTTCGTGCAACATGCTTTTAGAGAGCATTCAATTCGAAATGAATTTTGTGGACGGCAAAGTCTTGCGTAGAATTTTTTTCCATCCTTTTTTTTTGTTTTTTGTTCAAATAGTTATTAGAACCAAAGGATTTCCACCATTAATGGCTTTATCAGGTGGAAAGCCCATTGTTGATGAAGAAAGATTTTGATGGTTTCAGGTTTAATCAAAATAAGGGTCTGCTGAACACAAATACAGACGATTTACCAACATTTGTACATTATAACTACCCCCAAGCTGGTTAGTTTCTAAAAATACGAGTATATACAACAATAATTTTGCTCTGGCCTGAATACATTTTAATACCTTGAATGATAAGTCCGTTTGTCTGCCAATTATTTTGAATATTTGTACAAAAATTCTTTCAAGATAACTCATTTAATTTTAATTTATCTCTATGCAGGATTTTGATACTGACAAAATTAAAGTAAAAATAAAAAACGTATTTGATTAAGGCATTAAACGGTGGTGTGGCATACTAGTTCAGCATATTATGCGGCCTTGATTGACTAACTCAAGCACCATTGAAATCAACGCTGGAAACCCAGCGACGGAATTGTCTCCCTTAATCTCTCTCCATCAGCTTCTTGAAAATGGAAGTCTAGGCTTTGGAATGTTGATGGGAAGGCTCACTCACATGAATGAACTTGTCTTCAGGATTGATCACATTTGTATTTATTATTTTTCTAGTAATTCAAATTTAAAGTCAACTGGAATGACTGACATGACTATTGAGTTTCGAAGAGAGATTTTGAGGTCCTGTTAGAAGGATTAGTTGAGCAGTTTTTATCAAATTGCTATTGAAGATAAAACGCGAACTCATGATTTTGAACTTGAAATGAAGTAGAAAACAATGCATTGGCTTTAGCAAATACTTTTAGAGTCAAGCCATCGGGCCAAAAGGAATGCAAGTAAGTAATCAAAGAAAAAAGACGAAGCAAACTCACCGCAGATGTGTGGCTTCTTCACGACATCGCACCAGTTCATATAGCATGGCTCTTTAATGCTGCTGTGAGAAAATTTGGCTTCGAAGAAATTGACCACACATCCTGTAGTCCGGATCTGGCACCAGTTACTATAATCTATTCCTTTTGGTGTTTGCCATTTTCGAATGGAAACTAATTACCAGAGAAATACTTAGCTAAGGAACTTGGGCTAATAGCTTGAGAAAGAACATTGATTACAATCCACAACGAGGCTTAGTTCTTGTATTAATGGTACGCAATGACATCCCCATAGATAAATAGGACAACTTTCTCAAAGATTCCTTCCACTAGATCATGGGATAATTTTACGAGAAATAAATAATAATATGTACGTGTTAAAATGATTCTTCATGATTTTACCGCAAAATAAAGAAAACTAGCACCTTGACTGGCATAATGTTCTTAACTGTACGGTACTTCCTATGAAAATGAGCTTGGAATAATAATTGAATATACGACAGGGCAAATTGTCATCGTAATAAGCACATATTTCCCACACCTCAACTTTCACAAAGGGTCCTGTTCGTCCGCTGATCAAAAAACATTCATGGCAATCAGCTCACGTTCAGAGGAAACATTGTGAACACGGACTTAGGTGTACCTTATCATAATCAAAGTACTAATGCGGATATCCTTAATTCCAAAAAATCGAACGGCTCCAATTGTAAGACTTTGCTAGGATCTCTTCGTATTGAGGAAGTCAAATCCTTACGAGAAGATCTACGCTGACAACATCAAGCACAGGGAAGAATTTCCAGCAAGCCGCTAAAGATGGCGGATCTGCTTTAATGACATAATAATAAAATGACATTTTATTTGAACAAAAATAACAATCTTAAAATTAATAATAATAATGGTGAAAAAGAGCTACAACAAATGTTTGGACAATTGGACTTCGGAAGTGTCACAAACACGATGCTGTCAAATAGGCGTCACAACGAAAGTAATAGATCAGCACTTATTTCTGGGCAACCAGGGATGCCACTTCATCAAAAACAACAAAGTAGTAGTATTAAACCAAGAAATTGAAAATTAAATGCCGTCAGCTCATTAAGTAATAGTTTTTGTAAAATATTAGCATATAATATATCTGGTCTGAATAATAAGTTATTGTATGTAGATTTTTTCAATTTTGTTAAAACTTTTGATCTTTTTTTCCTTTTTGAAACACATATTACTTTAGAAAATTCGATTAAATTCATAAAATATTTTAGCGGATATAAACTTCACTGGATTCATGCTACCAAAACATGTAGCAAGGGACGAGCAAGCGGAGGTTGTTTGTATGGAATAAGAACATCACATATTAAATTGTACGACTTTGCAGAGATACAAGAAACAACTGTAATTAAACTCTTAAAAAGAAACGATATGTATATAATGCCTCTTTATTTAAACTGCAATAAGTGGACCGAGGATTTAGAACAACTCAACAATAATTTATCTGGTTTTGCCAGCAAGAGCGTACTAATGATTGGGGACTTCAACGCCAGAACTAGTAACGATCAAGTCACTACAGTCAGAAACATTAACAATGTTTGTTTAAACGTTAACTCTAGAACATCCAAAGACATAATATGCAATAGTAATGGTGCTGCACTTCTTGAAACGCTGCAATTGTATGATTTTATTCTTTTGAATGGCTGTACCGAAGGAGACATGGATGGTCAATATACCTTTATTGGAGGACAAGGTAAGTCAGTGATTGATTACTCTATGGTGAACAATGATTGGCTAGACCTCATAAATAAGTTTGAGGTGCTATGCAAACATTTCTCTGATCATATGCCAATCGCAGTAGAATGGAAAACCGAACCTGACTCGTCACAATCAAATCTTCAGTTGTTACCTAGACTTAAATGGAGGGATGAAGAAGCTAAAACCTTTCAACACAAACTAGACGTTTGGCTCTCAAGAATTCCTGCTGGCACTGAGTCTACTGATATTCTTTCAAATGAAATAATAACATGCATGAGAAATTCGGCAAACAGGTTTAGCTCTAATGTAGCAAAAGCATTCAAACAAAAATGGTTTGATAAAGAGTGTATGAGAGCAAGAAAAAAATCATTAGCTCTTTTAAATGCATTCCGTAATTCCAACAATGAAGGATTACGAAAATGGTACGTTCAATCAAATTCCCAATATAAAAGTCTATGTTTTGCAAAGAAACTTAATTTTGAAAATAAACAAGCCCAATCACTTGGTGAAACAAAGAACACAAAGGAATTTTGGAAGCTGGCGAAGGATATTAATGGTTCTCATCACATAATAGGCACAAATGTATCCGCCGATGATCTTTCTATTCATTTCTCGAAAATGCTTCAAACGAATTCCAACTTAACTTTTGCTTATGCTGAACCTTTCTTCACCGATGATATACTTGACACCGTGATATCTATTTTTGAGATAAAAGCAGTGCTTCTGAAAGCTAAAAATAGAAAAGCTCCGGGTGAAGACGGTGTACCTTATGAATTTTTTAAGAATGCTTCTCAAAGTTTTAATATTCAACTGGCTACGCTTTTTAACAAAATTCTTATGAATGCGGAAGTTCCATCCTCGTTCAAAAAAGCTGTTATATTCCCAATACAAAAAAAAAGGTGCCATGAATGACGTTGCCAACTACTGAGGTATATCTTTTATGAATATCATAGCTAAGGTACTCTGTGGAGTTCTTGTTAGCCGATTAGAAAACTGGGTAGAAGAAAAATATATAGTATCCGATTTCCAGGCTGGATTTAGGAAAAACTATTCCACAGTTGACCAAATCTTCTCTCTGACATCGATTGTCAAAGCATATCATGCTAGAAATAAAAAGGTGTACGCGTTCTTTGTCGATTTCAAAGCAGCGTTTGATTTGGTAAATCGGAATGCACTAATATACAAACTTTCACAGCTAGGTGTCTCAACCAGGTTTCTACATGTTATAAAAAATAACAATTTCACAGAAGCCAGCGTGTGGAATGGTTCACGTTTCTCTGAATGGTTTAGAACTGATTCAGGTGTCAAACAGGGATGTCCGCTTAGCACACTTTTATTTGCACTTTTTATAAACGACATTGTAAACCACCTTCCTGGAGGAATTAGAATGGCAGGAATCCAAATCAATGTGTTGCTATATGCTGACGACTTGGTTATATTATCAGAATCGAAAGACAATTTACAATTGATGATAAACCGGCTGTCTACATACTGTGAAAAGTGGGGACTTGAAATCAACACTGAAAAATCAAAAATTATGATTTTCTCGCGTTCCAATCGAACTGAAGTCGGAAGCAATTGGGTGTACAATGGAAGGCATTTGGAAGTGACAAATGAATATAGGTATCTTGGGGTGAACCTTAACCCAAGGCTAAATTTTAGTAAGCACCTTGCCGAAAAAGCCAAGGCCTCTCAAAGTCTTATAAACTTAACATGGAGAAAGATTTTTACAAACAGCCGTATACATTTGTCTACCAAATATCAAATCTTCAATTCAGTTGTGAAGTCAACTCTGTGCTATGCAGC
This sequence comes from Volucella bombylans, assembly GCA_949129095.1. Taxonomy (NCBI): domain Eukaryota; kingdom Metazoa; phylum Arthropoda; class Insecta; order Diptera; family Syrphidae; genus Volucella; species Volucella bombylans. The sequence goes on from OX422144.1 coordinate 28,154,798, forward strand.
TCAAGTTTGGGGAATGGAAGAGTATGAGGTAACTGAGAAAGTTCAGAGGAACTTCATCAGAAAAATTTTCAATCTACCAATCAACACACCGAATTATGCGATTTATTTAGAAACCGGCTTGCCAAAGATATTTACCAGCACCCTGAAACTACAAGCTGATTATCTACTTAAAGTCTTAGGTTTTCGAGATGAACGTCTGAGTAAAAAGATGCTGCTATACGAAGTTAGGAGCAAAGACTGGTGGTTTAATAAATGGCAACAGATCGCCACTTCTTTTGGCGAAGATATAGAAATTGATCCAAACAACATTCTTGGTGTAAAGGAAAAGCTTTATAGAATTATTCAGCTGAATGAAGACTCGGTTCGAAATCTGCTTGTAGAAACAGCTACTGAATCTGAAAGCCGAATATTATACAGTCAGTTGAAATTTAATCTGTGTAACAATAATTATTTTCAAAATTCTCTAAGTCCCAAAGATATTTCTCTAATATTTAAAGCAAGATGCGAATTATTATGCCTCAACGGAAGACCTTACAATGGGAGTTACAACCAGTTTTGCACACTATGCAACAAAAGATCCAAAGAAGACTGCTTCCACTTTATAAGTATCTGTCCAATTTTTCGACAAGAGAGATTTGCGTATTTTGGAAAATTCTCTCTCTCAATGCAGGAGACAATACAAATATTGGATGGACCAGATTGGATAAAACTTGCCAATTATCTAAAGGAAACTTGCAGATTTAGGAAACTAATCATGACTGAATATGATTGATCTACGATACAAAAAAAAAATAATAAACAAAAATATTAAATGAAAACTGAAAATTAAAATAATAAAGTATATTTAAAATCAATAGAAGAAATTAAAGTTGTTAGTCGAGCTGACGGCAATGCCAAAGCGTTTATATTCATAAATAGTTAATGTAAATGTATGTTAAAAATTGTAAATAAATGAATGGATTACTTACTTACTTACTTACTTACTCATATACATATATATATATATACTCATTGCCAAACTGATACCGCTTTCTCTCTTAAGCCGTGTGTGCGTGCCACCGAGTAATACATTTAACGAACCCTCGTATAAGTGCAACGAAACTAAATATTTTGAAAGAAATATTCATATACCATAAAACTCCAGTTTTAAGTACCTCTAGCTTAACAAATATACGAGTAGCTTCCTCGATTAATTACTTTTTGTTTTTCTTACTTTTATGAGCATTTGCCTGAAATCTTCCTCTTTTAAGTAGTGACCAGATAGCAATGAAAGTTTTTCCAATTGCTATGTTGCAGCAGCTGTCAAAGTTAGCAATGACATCCAGCTGTCAGAATATACAGTAAGGTTTGCCATTTCATCATGCATCGTTGCTAACAAGCCAACCACTTTGGACGAGCTCGAGGTCTACATTCGACACGCCATTGTCGGAGTAACGCCGCACATATTGGGCCGAGTCATCAAAAATTTGACCGACCGCGACGGTTATTTGAATGATGTGCTATTCCACACATAATGGCATGAACATAGCTTCCAAATAAAGCTAAAATCAATTTTATATCTCATGCCGTTGTTGTTTAATTTAAATTCGTTTTCTCATTGACAGTCACTGTCCTGGTTTTAGCTTACAAAATTTTCCGCTTTTTCGATTCATTCATATATATTTTTATTTCAAAGAGAGTACATTAAAAGGAAGAATTATGCGTGCCAAAGGCCAAAAGTAGACCGTGCTTAGTATAAAACAGTTCGATCAGGTGCGCTCTCAAAATGCTTTTATAACTGAACGTCAGCTATTAAACAAGATTAAATAGTTATTTTAAGTTACATGGAGATTTTGAGACAGCAAACGATTGGTTGTTCGCTTGTTATATGTATATTTTCTTGGGTGTTTTCGTGCAATTCACGAATCCTGCTGCGCAAGTGATTCACATAGTCGTTCAGCTCCTTAGGCTCCGTAGGTGAGGATTCGAAAGGAAAGAGATATATTTCGATCGCAGTCACGCTGGCAATTGCCCACTACCTTAGACAGATGCTTATTGAAGGTCCTATTGAATCGCTCGACCATTCTATTGGATTGAGGGTGTAGTGGCGTTGTCCTTGTCTTCTTTATTCCAAGACATTAACACACTTTTTGGAAAACTTTTGATTAAAAGTTTCGTCGTTGATCAGAGTGTAACTCCATTTTGACCCCAAATTTGCTCAACCAATTGTTGGCTATTTGTTGTGATACGGTCTCAGCCTCTTGATGTGGGATTGCTAACACTTCCGACCACTCACTGAAGTAATCCATGAAGACGAGAGTGTATCGGTTGCCATTAATGGTTTCGAGAAACGGGCCAGCGATGTCAGTGGCTATTCGTTCGAATAGTGTTCCGACATTGGTTTGTTGCTTTCATCCCTTTACTTTTGGGCTTTTGTAGCTGAACACGTTATGCACTTGTTGCATTAATTCTTGATATCTTGTTTTGCCCTTGTCCAATAAAAATGTTCCCTTACCTTCTCCAACACTTTGTTAATTCATAGTTTCCTCCTGAAGTTCCATCATGTATTTCATGGCCCACTTCGCTGCCTCTAGACTTTAACACGATTAGATGCATACGAGCTGTTGTTCCATTTGCACTTATTCCTTGTCTTAGAGACTCTATTAATATTTGAAGCATCTGTGGACGGAAAAACTTAGATCGTGTCTACATTTTATGTTATCCGAAATGGAGGGCAATCTTCCCTCGGACTGTGAACATGCTCTAGGATTGAAGTTCAACCTTTTGTAAAGAGTAAAGAGTCAAACTATGACTATTAACAATCATAAAACCGCTAAACCTACGACGAATTCCATCAGCGCTTGAAAATAACTGTTGTGAGAAGCTAAAAGAGTCATGTGAATAACATGTCATTTAACCAGTTAGTTGTTGCTGGATTCCGCCGATCGTGAATGTGTTTAAAAAAAAATTAGATATCCGCCTAAGCTCAGAGAGAATTTTCCTCTTCCGACATTCAAAAAACTAAAGTTCTGTGTGTACCCCTCCAGATTAGATTTGAAGAACGCATATTACTTGTTGGAGTTGAATGAGGACAGTCGCAATATAACGACGTTTATAACACACAAGGGTCTTTTTCCCTAAACCCGAAATATTTTCACCCACTATGGAAAGTATGTTACGAGCTTTCTGCAGAAACACATTATGAAGTTATTGTGTTGACAATGAAAACGGTGCTAGACATATTCCACAAAATGAACGTGACACTTAATAAGGAGAAGTGCAATTGGAGGGTTAACAGCTTAAGTTATTAGGGCATATATTGGATACCACAGGCATCTGCGCTGACTCAGAGAAACTAAGAACTGTATTAGAATTCCGACTGTTTGGTGGTCGGAAAGAGGAGATGAGGTCTTTCTTAATCTAGCTAACCTATTCAAGTTCATTCCAAACCTATCCCATATTACAGAACCGCTAAGAGTGCTGATAAATAAAGGAACTCGATTCATTTGGGGTGAAAGGCAAGATCGGGCATTTCAATTGAAAGAATCACTTGCGAAGATACCGTCACATAGACTATACCAAGAGATGAAATTCTTAAGGAAAAGCACATTAACGGAGATCATCAATATTTACGAATAGATCTTTTGTAAATTAGGGTATCCCCATCCATTAGGGCTGACAATGGACGCCAATGCATCAGTGAAGAGTTGGAAAGCTATTGTGGAACGAATAACATTGAGCTAATAAAATCCCCTCCGCATTGTCCACTGGCGAATGGCGAAGTGGAAATCATGAACCATTCTATTTTAAAGAGACTCCAAATCGAGAATAGTGAAGGCCTCGACTACAAAAAAGAGCTTCTGAAGTTCATATTAATGTACAACGTGACACCTCATAGCAGCACAGGAAATACCCCATCTGAACTCATGTTTAGTAGAAGAACACGTGACAAGATCTTTCTGTACCTGATATTGATGATAGTATTTTGGATTCAGAAGCAAGAAACTTGGATGTAATAGATAGGCAAAAAGTAAAGGAAATAATAGAGAGCGTGCAGTGAGAGAGTGTGATCTAGTGTTCGGTAGTATTATAAGATTTTCCAACGCGATATATAGCTATGTGAAGAAAGTGCAAGGTTTTCCAGAAACAGGTTTAGTATTTTGATCGTTTTATTATTTCTCGGATTTAATATCTCTATCTTATAACATATAAGAACACAAAGTTTAATTTCAGAGACAGGAGCACGATTGACATCGACCACCACTGACAACGATTCGAAGGTCACGAATCCATCTTCTGAAGCGACACACGCTAATGGTACGTGTGTGTCGGACTTGGGATTAAATTTGCAGCTCAACAACGTCGGACGAGTGTGGCAAACTGCAGAAAGTTTTCCGGGGAATCCCAAGTATTTTGCGATCAAAACATTAACTCGGTTTAATCAGGAATGGGCTCGGTTTGTAGAAATTATCATGGAGGAGAAGATTCAATAACGTTATAGGATTTCTCATATAGTACGAGTAAGTAAACAAATTCAAGTATCAGAACTAACTCAGGGTACGTACCTGGAAATGTTTAAAACAAAATCGTGCCAAATGGGGATTACTGTTAATTAAGGCTTAAGTCCGACCAGAACTATATCGCTGTACTGAGTAAAGCTTGTGCGTGCTTTTTTTTTTGTTACCAAGTATAAACTTCGCCATATTCTATCTTCCAATTCCAGAGCATTTGCCAATAGTGCTTCTATCTATCATTGCGGTTCCTAACATGCCGTAACTTCGTTCGCTAACCTTGATTAAAATAAGTTTTTCTATTTTTGCGTTTTTTCTCCTTAGATTCTAGTATATATGTATTACTGGAAAAATGTTGAGTTTCTCTTTCTGAGGCATTTCAATTATCTGCTCTTCATATGACTTCTACAAGATAGTGGTCACAATCACCGATTGTACCTCGTACGGCGCGTGTTTTGCATGGATTAATACAAGTTTAATTTGGTTGGTAGCGATGATCGGTACATAGGCAGATTATTTTGTAGACTCGTAGTCCTAAAAATGTGTTCTATCAGATCATTTACGTTAGTCTACTCCTATAATCTTGAAGGTGTTTCAGTTCCAAATATTTTATTATCCCCAAAACAAAACAGAAAAATGTCAAAGTAACTCTTTTAAGACAGTTGCTGCCCTTTATCAATACAAAATGTGGCTGTTATTGATATCACAATTGGCTTTATCAGGGGAAGTCTGCCGCAGATCGTTGCCTTTCCGAGTATTTTTCGCTGGCCCTCAGAACAGCATCTTTCATACTGTGTCAGTAGGATGATTATTTAGTTCGCAACCGTTATACATTGTGCATTACCAAATTAACTACTTTAACTAAGGATATGCCTTTCTTACGCTGTTAACTACTGCAGGGTTAGATAAGAGGATGCTGTGAAATGTGTGAGATCCTATCATGGAGGCTTACAACACCATTTTTACCTTAGTGAGGTTTGGGATGTTCTTTGCTATACATTCCAGGAACTTCAACCAAGGGTTACTCTTATAGCTTCCGATTGCTACTGGTGTGTATAACCTTTCTTCTTTGTCCAGTCTATATAATATACGAGTACATATGAAGAAGGGACATTTTAAGCAGCAGTTTGTGGTCTCACGAGGGTTCTATGAACGACGGTTGTCTGAAAAGTTTCCGACCGCAACGTAAAGAAAGCGGCCCTTGTCAATAAAAGCTGGTGAATGCTAGTTGTGCATCTTTTGACTTACATCATTGCGTTTGTTAATGCATTTTCCACCAGACCATTGCTCAGCTGTATCAGCTCGATATTAAAATGTAAAATGAGCATTTTATTTTAAATAAATATTTTTATTGGGTACAAATAGATGGATTATTTTACAGTAAATTTTGTGGGAAAGATTATGACAATAAATAAAATATCAATAAAGATTGAAGAGTATACGAATGAGCATTTTTTATGTTATTTATACTTTTTTAATTTTTACTCTTTTTTCAGTAAGGTACTGTTGAATTCAGCTGACTAGCGTTCTTCTGACTTCATTTTTCGAAAGTGTTCAGTTCAAGTCACTATTAATAAGGACCGCGAATTCCTTCAGACTTCTGTTGCCTGATTAAATGTTTTATATGTCTATGTTGCATGCCCTTTAAGACATTTACAAATTAAGAGTATAATCCTTAATAGATCGTTTTTTCCAGTATATAGCCCCAAATATGAGTGTTACAATATATGAATTGTTCCAACAAGGAAATTTGTGCTGATTGCTGTTAGCATGCCATGTTTTTGAACATCCTTTGCTAGATTCTATCCTTTTCTTCTATTAATTTATTTTTCATTACATTTGCATTTGATTTAATTTGCATTTTTCATTACAAAGCTTTTCAATTCTATTTTCTCACTCCCCTTATTGGTGTTAGTTTTAAACATAACAATGTAATAATCAAAAGTATTCAATCATACCTACAAAATTGTCATCTCAAGGAGTCGATCGATCGATTCTCGGGTGGACTTTAATAGAATTCTGAGGCAAGCATTTCCGCGAAATTTTCTACTTACTTTTACCAGAATTTATCTCACATAATGCAATCCAACTTGAGGTGAAAAAAGTGCCCTAATGTACAACGTTGGAATTACTCTAGTAGATTAAAGGAATTGTAATTATAAATAATAACTAGGAAGGTGCACATAGGTATATACATACATACATATGTACGCAGTAACATTAGCAATTTGGAAGTATAAAAAGAGCTCGTTAATTTTAACTCCCTAAACGTGTGCAAAATACCCGTAAGTGTTAGAACCGAAAAAGAACCGAGTATCCGAAATTATTTTACTTTCATTTAACGTTCACGTATGCTTTCACTTCTTTAGAGCGGGCAAGACTGCGAGTAAGAAGGACTTACAAACTTCAAATGGAACAAACAAAATTACACAAATTCCAGAAGTGCTGGTTTTTCAGTGACACCCTCTGTCCGTTAGCCGCCTTGTTTTCCCCATAAATATCTCAAAATCTGCCGCAATGAAATTAGAATTGAAACAACCTGCTGGAAGCCACAATTTCCAGAATGACTGCGGATGCGGTTTCATTATAACTCGTTTGTGCTTTCTTCGTCAGCGTGCCACGACACGACAACAACGACATAAACGACGACAGTGTTTTTATTTAGTCCTTCAATGTGAATAACACAGTGGGGCCACAGCATAGGGTGGCGCCTGACAAAGGAAATCGTGCAAAACTTGCTACATAGACTGGGCTACGTTACGTCTGGCATGCGGGAGCATTTTTGCTCGTTTCTCTACTCTTTGTTTTTTGTTCTTATTTGTTTTTTTTTTTTTTTTACATTCTCATTTCTTTCAGTTGGACAAATACCGAGTAGTCAACAAAAACGGAATTAGAATTTTAAGGCCATCGGTGGGTACGGTTATTGTGCAAAAACACAAAAAAGGGGACGTAAACACGTGCATGTGGCAAAGGCACAAAATGCATACAATACCAGCCTACCGTACAGAATTCAACATGTGGCACAGGCTTTATAGAATTGAATAAGCATTTTATTGAGATGCCATAACATTGCGCACATGTATGTGGTGGGGGCGAAATGAAACAAACAGGCAAGAACGCTTTTATTGTTGTACTGTATATAAAAGTGCCACTTCAAAGGAATTTTTTAGAAAACCACTTAAGAAAAGTGCTGCAGCGTTGGTCTTGAATTTATATTATTTATTAAAAATAAAAGGATACTCGAAAGGGTGGCACATATTGTAAAATTTGCGCCGTATTTTGTAAAACAGCCAATATTAGATACAAACATGCATACATACGAGTAAGACAGTATGCCTTCGACTAACGATGGGTAGCCAATTTCGTTTACGTTGCGATATTTTTATTAGTAACGAATCTGTATGTCAGAATTCTTTATTGTATGATGTGAAGTCAGGAAAAGTAAGAAATAAAAATTATATATTTTACATACCTGCATACACAATACACATGTATCACATTATATTTAAGTATAAATATGTACGTTCCAAAGGGGTTACTTTTACTCTTTAACAAATTGGTCCCTTAACAAAGTTCTATTATATATGCATAATGTGCTTCTAAAATGTACGTTTTTTACATATTTTTAGCATGTTTAGTGAGTTATGACTTAGTTTAAATACTATTGCAGTTCGTTCGTCTTTATGCGGATTTGATTAAGCTTAAGTCAAAAGGTACCGGAAACGTATATACGAATGATACAAGACATGTATGGAAACGTCAAAACTGCGTTAAATGTACTGCCGGAGTTACGAGAGAATTTCCGGTAAATGTCGGAGTGCATCAAGGAAGCGTTCTTAGCCCTTTCCTCTTTAACGTGGTTCTAGACTATCTTTTGAAAGATTGCTTGCACGAACATCGATTCTCTTCGCCGACGACGCAGTTATTCTAAGCGATAATGTCGTAGATTTACAAAACGTCCTAAGTAAATGGAAAGACGCGCTAGAGAAAAACGGGTTTAAAATAAGTCGCTCAAAGACGGAACATTTGACCTGCCCATTTTCGAATCCACTGCGACCTATTCCAGATATAATGTTGGACGGAATAGTTCTTCCGAAACCACTAGGTTCAAGTACTTAGGATCAATCGTTAACGTAGAAGCGAAATGTGACGACGACGTAAGGCACAGAGTAAGTGTGGCGTGGATGAAATGGCGAGAAAATTCGGTAATCTTCTGTGACCGAAAATTTCCACTTAAATTGAAGGGAAAACTTTACACAACGGTGGTTCGGCCAGCTCTTACGTATGGTTCGCAGTGCTGGACAATATACGAAGCGTTTAAAAATAAAATAACGGCAGCAGAGATGAAAATGTTAAGGATGTCGACTGGAGTTACGAAACGCGACTGCATTAGATCTACGCACATTAGAGGAAGTCTACACATAAAGAATTCGGTCATCGAACAACTTGAGTCGGATAGAATTAGCTGGTATTGCCACGTTCAAAGAAGATCTCCGGAAAATCCCGTTAAGAAGGCAATATCAACTACGGTCGCTTCTACTAAAAGAAAAGTAGGTAGGAAAAAGAATTCCTGGATTGCTCAGATAGAAAATGCACAACAACGCCTGGGGCTAACCGCCGAAGCAATACAGGACCGAGCAGTATGCAGACGCGTTCTGCGATCTGCGACATTAGCCAACCCCATAAGCGGAGCAGTAGCGATGCAGTAAAAATGGGAAACTCGTTATGCATAAGTTCGTGTAGCGAGAAAAGGGCTAATAAAAGGAAAAGAAGAAGAAGAAGAAGTATAAACATACGTGTACATGAATTTGTACCTGTAGTTGTAAACCAAATTTTACTGGCGAGCTAGTTTTATAACGCAGGTCCCATTGTACAATAATTAAAAATGGTAGTATGTATTAACATTTCAAATCTTTTGGAAACCTGAAATTTGGTACTAAAGAACATTGGACCCAATTTAGTAGATATTTTGTCTTACCTTTTTAATTTTAGCATTACGAGTATGTCTGTAACTTTGCCCTCTGAACTTAAATGCGCTGTAGTGATTCCCTTACTTAAGAAGGGTAACAGGACAGACAAATCAAATTATAGACCAAAGTCTTTATTGACTTCAATCTCAAAAGTTTTAAAGATAGAATGCAATATGACGACCTTGGATTTGCATATTGTTCACTCAGTCCGATAGATCAAATCGCTGACATAAACCATGACGTGTTCCTACTAAGATTGTGGTTTGCCAATCACAGACTTATTCTTAGTGTCAAAATTAAGTTGATGTTTATCAGTCTTACAGAGCAGGAGTACCCTGACTCAGATATAATATTTCATTCTCCTGACTGCGCGAGTCACGGCTTGCTAAACAAATACAATATGGCTTTCATAATAACTTTGATTATCGAAGTCCAATAAATAGAAATAATCGAGAAAGTAAAAATAAATAAAAAGAGATTGGGCATCAGTTGTTTTAGGAAAAAGAAATGAAAACGAATCTCAAAATATAAACAAACAAAGAATAATACTCAATAAACTTAAAATGGGAGAAGATGCTCTACACTCCATCTCCGGAAGCTAAGTGCGTTTTTCAAGCTCGTTTAGGAAGGAGGGGGGGAATTTTTAAAAATTAATACAACACGGTTTGATTTCGTAACCTCATGCAATGGTCAAAGTTTAAAGCTTGAAAACGTTCGAAGATGAAGGTAGGTTTGGTTGATATAGAGTAGGTAATAGAGGGAAACAGTTTAGAAAAAGAAATGAAGAAAAATACTAAACAGAGAAACCTGAACAAAGACTTTTTCTCTTTTGAGACAGCAGTTAACTAGTATTATACTAGATTTCTGTGGAACAATTTAGTGGATGTTGGCGATAACGGCATGAGTGAAATCTTGTGTAGTCGACTGACCACCCAAATCCTTGGTCCTAATTCTTCCATCGAGGAGCACTTTGCTTATGGCATTTGTTATTTTGTCACTATAGTGTTGCAAGTTGATGTGACGCAACAATTTGGCACCGCAAAGAAGCATAGCTGTTGGGTTTGCTACGTTTTTGCCAACAGCTTTAGCGAAAGTGTGACGTGCACCAGGCTCGAAAACGACAGCTTCGGCTGAGTATGATGCTCCGGCTACTACACCAGCTCCACCAACAAGTCCAGAAGCAATGTTGTCGACGATATTGCCATACAAATTTGGCGTGACCATGACATCAAATTGGTTGGGATTCGACACCAACTGCATGGTGGTATTATCGACGATCATCTTCTCAAACTGAATCCTAGGATATAAGTTTGCCATCTCTTCACATGAACGCAAGAACAAACCATCACCCAACTTCATGATGTTAGCTTTTTGTACGGCGGTGACCTTCTTGTGGTTATTCTTAGTGGCATAGTCAAAAGCGAATTTGGCAATGCGCTTGGATCTCTCAGCGGTGATAATCTTTAGACATTCCACTACACCGCGCACTGATTCATGTTCTAGAGCTGAGTATTCACCCTCGGTCTGTTCACGAATAATGACTGTGTCAATGTCCTTATGACGACTCTTGATACCGGGTAAAGTGCGCACGTGCACGACGTTTGCGTACAAGTCCAATTCGTTACGGAGTTTCATGTTGTGGGTTTGCAGCTCGCCGGCAACGCTGTAGTCAGGAGTGGCCAAGATGCCCTTAATGCAGACTTTGTTCTTCGAAATTGAAGCGACAACATCCTCAGCACTCAACACGGGGTTGACTTCGGAGAGGAAATACGACTCGAAGTCAACTGGAACATCGGATGCCTTGAAAACTTCCTGAAGAGCGTAGACTAGCTCAGGCCCCACACCATCGCCAGGTATAAGTGTACATCTTGCCCGTTGTCCAGTGTGAATCTCATCTCCCTGTCTAAGAGCCGGTGTCATATGCATAGAGCGCGCTGATGCTGCCTGAATCAGTGTACGTCCTAAACTTCTCGCCAACATTGCCATTATTTAAATAGGAAATATGCACAGAGTAAAACCTGCTGACTACTTTACTGTCAGAATTCCGAACAGAAGGACCAATGCAGTATCTAAGGTGGTCAAACTTTCAATAGGAATACTGACTTCTGTATTGATTGCTTCAAGATTGAAGGTATACATAGTTTTAAGTATCTAAGTTCTACCATAGATCAAAATTTGAACTAGTCGAGTAGAGGAATAGTTGTATTTTCCGCCTTAGAAAGTATTGCTCCCTTAACACATTGAAAAGTGTTTATTATAGTCTATTCCAATAAAGATTGCAATATGGACTCTTCAGTTGGGGTGGCGCTTATCTTAGTAAACTGTCTCTCAAAAATCTGCAATACGAAATATTTGTGGTTCTCAACGTTTTGCGCACACAATGGACCCTTTCAGAGCCTTGAAAATTTCATCATTTATTTCATCACCAAATCCAAATTTAAAAAATAGTAAAATAAATAAAAGTGATTTGCTCATTTGTTTATCTAAGTTTTTACCTATTTCTGCCATTTACAATAGTTTTTAATTTGTTAAAGATTAATTTTTCCCTCTCTCACTGGAATTTAAAAAAAAAACAATTTAACTTATGTTTATCTATTTGTGTGTGGTGTAACAAAGTGCGAAATATTAAAATGTGGCATCATATCTATTTTTCTCAGATAGAGATGTCACTAATTATCCTCTATGTATCAACTGCATGAAAAATGTTATGTTAAATTGTAAAATTTCTTTTTGTATACATATGAACAAATGAATTGAATTGAAAAATGAAATGAAAAAATAATTATTAAAGTAAATATTGTTTCGCTATTGGGTAAATGACTATTGACGATTTGCAACATATTTTAGGTAAAATAAACCTAATTACAAGCTCTAACGAACAACGATGTGAATGCTCCACAAAGAAAATCTAAAAGCTAACTATTATTTACACTACCCAAACTCTTTTTTACTTGTTTTGATGAAAATTTTCATCACTTCCCTGGATCCAATTTCAGCATGATGATATGGCATGATTGTGTGACATTTGATCACTTAAAATTGATATTCTACACGCCAAATTAGAAAAAAAAGGAATTGAATGCTATGAGCAAAATAGCCATGGCTTCAAATGTGGTAGTTGTGGACGTTGTAAACGGAGAAAATCAATATTGGTTGATGCTATATTTTTTTTTATTTAGCGCTCGCTCAAGGAGTTAATGTACCTTTAAAATATCTGCATATAGCGCACGGGAACAAAAACTGGTTATTAAAGACAGAGAGGTACCGATGTGCGTTCGTTATGAATGGATTTTAATGAGATTGTTCTACAGCCGACGAACATGGACGTGAGTCCGGGAACCAATATGAAAACCAGAGAGTACTGCGGTCAGGAAAGGAATATATTGGATTAGAGGTGGCAGACAAGAGATCATTAATGAGCCCTGGGGCACACCAGCCACAGGAGAGATACCAAATGCACACATTTTCGATAAAATGGCCTGTTGCCAACCTCAGTCAAATACGTTAGAAATATCAAGTGGAACTATCTTGCTTTCGACAGATTGATGCAAACTTTGGTTCCACTTTTGGGTGAGGCATGCCATTAAATCATCAGTGGACCTGTTGTTACCTGAGAAATTTTCGTGTTTCGAGATATTTCATGAGCTGATGGTATATCAGCGTTTCCATGACCTTGAAAAGAAGGGACGTAAGTGCAATAGGTGTAGGAGGAGAAAGAAGAAAATTCGCATTTTTTTAGGACGGGCTAGACAAATGCTTTTTCCATTTTCTCGGAAAGAGTTCTAAATAGTAGGGTCGATGGAAAAGCTTACGAAGTGGTTTTGCCACGAGGAAGAACACCTCTTCAGAAGAAGGTGGTGATATACCATCTGGACCGGAGGGTTTGTGTATGTTAAGATCTTTATATACTCTTGCTACTACACGAATGCGAAAGTGTATTCGTCCCATTGAAGATCCGACACACTCAAGTACAGGGGAAGACAAAGCACAATCTGGAGGTGTTGAGCTGGCTGGAAAGTGGCCTTGTCTAAAAATCTGAGAGCTGGAAAGTCATTGTATATGAGCGTTGGGATGAAGGATGAGGCAGCATTTCTGATGTTTTCGACGAACGACCAAAAGCTTTTACTACATTTGGGTCATTGAAATTTTATTGATATTTCACACGCTTAAGAAATGCGTTGCAGTCATTCCTGGCTTGTTTGAATTTTTTTGGGTTTCCTCTGTCGGGGTGGAGTGAATCAGTCGTAACTTAATCATAGGTTTCCAGGTTTTGAATGACATTCAAATTAGCTTTTGACTGCTAGCACTATCTCAGCGACTATCAGCTCAGCAGTTTTAACTTCAACGCTTGCTTCTCGAGATGTCATTATTTCGGGCGCTATACAGCGATTTAATTCATTTTCAGATAATAACTGAGGAGTTTACAAAAATTAAGACTCTTGGAAAGAGCAATGTATCTCTGGATAAGAGAGTCGACCTATTAGAGATGAAGCTGAATAAATTGGAGGAAAAAGAGAAAGAATCTTTCGTTGACATAATTGTGTTCCCGATGCGAGCAATGCGAATTCGAAAGCAAAACTAAACAAATTACTCACTGCAGTTATGGGTGAAGAGATCAGTGCAAGTGACATTAATCTGTGTTATTCTAAGAGCGTCACAGCAACAACAAAAACAATACTTCTCCCATCGTTTGCGTAAAGTTTTCAACCGCTTTAAAGAAGAAAGCTGTAATGGAAAATATAAAAAAAAAACAAAATCAGTTCGAATATATTTGGTGCTGAACAACAACAACAACAACACTGACAATAAGATTTTCATTATGTGATTGTCTTACTTGTTACACGAGGTCACTTTTGAAGAAGTCCAATGAACTCAAGCTTAGAAATAAATGTAAATACGTGTGGTCTAGAGATTCTTATCAGGAAAGGGAAGGTGATCGTGTTATTAAAATTAATTCTTTTGGGTATATGTACATATATCTAAACTTGAAACTTGGTTTGGTTAAAAATAATGAATACTATTAACTTAAATAATAATTTAATTATAGAGCCTCATATTGATTTTAGTAATAACTGTGTGCAAAAAATAAGTAAAATATTTGGAAAGCGCTGATATAATTGCGAAAAATTTCTGGTGTTCACTACGGTTTCATCTGTGTTTACAGACTCCATAAGTGTCAAGACTTTTTTGGAAGAGTTTTCATATTTATTACGATCTAAAAATAACGGACCATAGTTGAACTAGCATCCAACTTAATTGTAAAATTAACAAAACCAATCAATCCACAACCAGCGAACCTTTTTTTATAATTGGCTCACGCACAAGGGATTTAATTTGCTTTAAGACCGCATTTAAATAATGAGTTTTGGTGCGAAATATATAGTGATATTTGTCCACCTATTGCCTTTTGTTTCTTTGTTAATAAATTGCAATTTTATATAACCATCTGTTGCAAGAAATTTCACTATTGAAACAAATAAAAATGAAAAAAAACAGCTCTGTTTACATGTCACGAAGCATCCTAATAACATTAGGCTTAAGAAATCTTATCATAGAGATTTGATTCGAGGTGAAAATTGAAATCCCAATTTGTACAATAATAAACTCGCTGGGAATATGGGAAAGTCCAAAAAGGAATGGCAGGTTGTTAATGAAATCCTTAACAACTTCCAATATATATATTGAAATAAACAATAACAATTATATTATTTCCGAGCCTTTAGATGTTGCCAATTTATTCAACAATTCCTTCTCTGAAATGGGCTCCTACTATGTTGATCCCAATGATGGCAACTCTACAACTCATTGTGACACTGATATAATAGATTCAAGTTCTCAATTTTAACAATTTTTTCTTTCAAGAGTCTACTGCGCTTGAAATTTGTTAATGTATAGTTTCCCTTAAAACATCTAATTTCTCTCCTTTTGATAATATTTCAAGTATGCTTTAATAAAAAATGTTCTTTATTATGTTTCCCTAAAAAAAAGCTGTCCGTAAACAACTACCGTCCATTGCCCTTCTATCATTTTTTTTCGCAAATTTTTGAAAAAGGCATCAAATCTAGAACGCTATCCTGTTTAGATAGGAATCATTTCTTTAGCGACTCTCAATTCGGCTTCAGAAGCCTCAGATCTACTGAAAGTGCATTGCATAAGCTGATTTGGGAGCTAACATATATAACAGTCTTAATACTTCTCCAATTCCTTCTTGACTATTTATTGACATAACTAAGGCTTTTGACATGGCTTCACATTATTATTAGAAAAAATTATTTAATGTAGGTTGCAGAGGCTTTATTCATAGCTGGTTTGTTTCCTATTTGAAAAATCGTATGCAAGTGGTAAAGATAAAAAATTTGTCAGTTCTGAAAAGCATATGAATATCGGAGTTCCTCAAGGCTCTGTATTGGGCACGACATTTATTTATTACTATTTATTTATTACTAAGTAAGTATTGCTTACACGGTAAGATAATGGAATCTTTTAAATGTGGAAGCCTTACATTTTTCAAATATCAGATACAAGTATGTGCAAGTATATATAACAATAAGAATTCAGGAAGTGATAACAAAATAAAATAAAATAAGGTAAGTAAGATAAAGTAAAAGAGAGAAAAGGATAGAAAAGAACAATTGGCTTTACAATCAAATTGAACATTTTAAGCGTTTAAAATTCTAAATCTAATTAGTTTCATTGGCCAGGTATTTTAAGAGAGAGGTTTTAAATTGTTTTATGCTTCTAATTTTCCTAATATTTATGGGCAAAGAATTCCACAGCCGTACGGAGTTTACGAAGAATTGGCGTTCAGACGTCAAGCAGGCATAGCTCGTTTGAAAAAGCATACATGATCTACCTGACTGAAGGAAGCGTAGCCTATTGAATAGGTATGCTGGTTGCTTAGTTTGAATTATGCCATGCAAGAGACTTAGCGTTCTGTATTTGAGCACATTATCAAATGTACATCCGCTGATTTGCTTTGAGTAAAAGGAAATATGGTCATATCGTTTTAGGTGAAATACAAATCGGGCAATATTATTATATACGACATTGAGCTTTCGTCTGGAGTCGTAGTCGGGGCAGCACTTTGGACTTTGGGCTAGTTGGATTGGTGGAAAGTGAGTAAGGTCCAGTTTTCTTTTATGGATCACAAGTGCTTTTGTTTTCTGGGCATTAAGACGCAGTTCGTTCTTAGCTGACCAACCAAGTATACGCTGGAGATCTTCATTCACCTGCGCAGTGGCTTCGTGAACCAAATTCATGGGAGAACTTAAGTGGATCTGGGCATCATCGGCGAACATATAAATTGCACAATGCACGACAACCTTTGGCAGTTCATTTACGTAGAGCGAAAAAAGCAATGGTCCAAGAATGGAGCCTTGCGGTACTCCCCTCTTTATAGGCAAATAGCATGAACATCGGTTTCCCGCTACAACCTGTTGTCGTCTTCCTTCTAAGTAAGAAAATATAAGTTTTGTAGAGGGCAATGAAAATTTAAACTCTTTTCTGAGCTTTAAGCAAAGTATAGTGTGATTAACGGTGTCGAATGCTTTCGAAAAGTCAAGTAACGTTAGTATTGTAGCATGGTTGTCATCAATAGCTTTCCTAATTTCGTCAATTACCAATAATAACGCAGTCTTGCAACTTCGTTTTTGACGGAAGCCATATTCATTCTCACAAAGCAGTTCTTTACACTGTAGATAGATTTGAATCTGTTTGAGAATACATTTCTCAAAAACTTTTGAAAAGCATGGCAGAATTGAGATAGGTCTGAATTCCACTGCATTTCCATTCGATTTCTTTGGAATAGGAATAATTTTAGCGTCTTTCCAATGAGTGGGAAAGACTGACGTCGTTAAAATTGAGTTGAAGATATGTGTTATAAAAGGCAGTAAATATGGAAGCAGAAGCTTAACAAATTTTGGATGAATTTCATCGATCCCCATAGCATTTGATCGATAGTACCGCTTCTGCAACGTCTTCCTCGCGTAATCTGTAGAATTCAAAGTATGATTCTATACAATCATCCGATGGCTGGTCGAAAGTAGTTAAGCTTACTGAGGGTGGATCACTTGACATTAAAAAAGTTGAGTTAAGGTGGTGACAGTCTATATCATCGGGAGTTTTAGGCCTTTGTTTTCCTAACCCAAGTTCACATTATATAATATATGTAAATTCATTATTTGTTCAACCTTTAAAGGGCGAACTTACAGCATTTCATAATGACACTGCTCTTTCGTATTCCAATAAAAGTTATCTTAATATACAATAAATAATAATTTGGATATATTGCGCCGATATGGTGCGAACAGGCAATTAATAATAAAACAAAGTTTCTGATATTTAACATAAAGGTTGTAATACCCAACGCCTTTCCACTTTGCTTACGATTCTGCTCAGGGAGCTATGACTTTTAACGATACTATTAGTTGTTGTGAATGTTTCAAAACAACCTTGAACGTGTTGACAGTTTTAACTACCTAGATACTATACTGGATCTTAAGCTCATATACCTAGAGCAATATCTTAATATAATTATGAGTACCACCCAGTTTCCACAGACCATCTTTAAAATAGGTAGATTCATTTTTGAAGATGGTCTGTGATGATTTATTCAAATCCAAACTGCATTATGGTATTTCTTGCTGGGGTGGAATTTATTTCAATAAAATAGAACCCTTATTAACAAAACAAAAGCACACAATTATAATTATGGCTTAAGTTAATCGTAGAACCACTAGTTCTGTGTTGCTCAAAAGTTGAAATCGTTACCTTAATGCACTTGTACTGCTACAAAGCCATAAATTTTTGTTTTTGAAAAATCCGATGTCGGACTACATGAAAATTTTAATTTACGTGTCCGCATAAAAAAACTTTGTAACTACTCCAACTACCTACAAAACACACTTTTCACGTTTTTATTTAGTTAGCGTGCCTCGGATATTTAATTTAAAAAGAAAACAGTATTCTTATTCAATGTCAAAAAATAGCTTTTCTCTTTTGATCATTTTGTAATAGAGTTCTCAGGAACTACCATATCGAAAATACGAATAGAAGATATAATGGAAAAATAAAAATTGCTCCATTTGTTTTCATCATTGCAGCAATGTAAGTACTATTAGAGGAAATCGAGAGGAATCAGTTGAAATGTAAAAACTCAGTGTTTTTGAGAGATACTTACTCTTTTAAGAGCACTACACACAGTGGATCAAGCAGACCTTATTGAAAAATGGTATTGGCTTGTACCATATGAAATGTCCGATTTTATGCAATAGTAATATTTTTCATAAATTTTTATTCATGACTGTTTACACAGTAAACATTACATTACCTATACATTGTTTAACGCTAGCGTACCCTCAAGTAACGGAGTCTCAAGATCATCCACCCAGGGCTGAAATTGCAGTTGGCACCCAAATAAAAGTGAACCTTCGGGTGAATACTTCTTGAACACCGTAACCTACGGGGTTGACTGTGCACCATGGCAAGCTATACGGACAATCCGGCAGATCACTGATGACAACGCTCCAGACCTGGAAACAGTAGACATAATTAAGAACTCTATTTACATAGATGACCTCGTTCATGAAGCCGATAGCATTAAACAATTGATTTAAACAAGAGCAAATTGCTAAGATAGCCTCTACCTTGGAGGTCTGTCAAAATAGTCCTCAAATAATCCAGAAATCCTGAATTACGTGAAAGATACAAAAAAACTGAGCGCCTATAAAGAATCCTCCGGTCAAACAAGGAAAATCCTAGGGATTAACTACAGTGCAGCAGATGACGTGCCCTTTTTTCAAACCTCCAACCAAGACAAAATCGAATTCACCAAAAGGGTTTGTCAGCTGTCGCAGCATCACTTTTAGATCCCATGGGTTGGATGCTTCCAGTCATTATGCTTCTCCGCATAGGAATCCAAGAGTTTTGGATGCTGAAATACGACTGGGATGATGTTGTAAACGAGAAAATACAACAGAAATTCAGCAAGATATTGGAAACCATATCACAACTCAATGAAATAAAAATTCCGCGCTGGACCGGGGAAATAAAAACACTCCTATCCAGCTCATTAGGTTTTGTGATGCCTCCGGAGATGGATACACAGCGGTAATTTACAACCGGGTAAAAATTAAAGACGGATCAAATTAAAACGTCTGGTTACTAGCCGCTAGAGATTGCGTTATGCCACTTAAGACAAGAGCAAACAGCTTGAAGGAATTAAGAAATTGAGCTTTCCAATCAGGTCAGAAGTAAACTTCACTCTACAAATATTACTTTGATCGCATATACAGACGAGCTGAGTAATTCTTCGCTGCTCCAAGAGCTGATAGAAAAACTTGAATTAAATCTATTAAAGACCAATAAAAGGCCAAACATAGTAGAATTCTTGAATTGGGTATTTGACTTCGGATTATCTGCGAGCAGTGTCACCGTATAGTCTAGTCCTGCAACAAAGGAAAATAGTATACAAAACAAAACAAAAAAGGCATATATATCTGCTCATTTGCATGACCAGAGAAGAAAATGTTATTTTTGCAAAGGGATCTGCAACAATGTGGCTAGCTGCGATACATTTAAAAAAGCCAATCGAAGTGAAAGGTGGAAAATTGTCCGACAACATAATTTGTGGAAACAGTGCTTGAATCCACATTCAAACACATGTAAGAGTAAGAAAACATGCGGTGTTGATGGCTGTTCATACAATCATCATACTCTACTCCACCGTCAAACCGAAAAGAAGTCCTATTGGCTATAAATAAAGACCAGCAAATAGTAGAGAAAAGCTTAGATTTAAATAAGGAATCAATTTTGGAAAAGGTGCTTGGAGTTTATTGGATCCCCAGTGAGGGGATATCTGCAATATACTATCAATAAATATCTGAAACTACTCCACAAAATGATATATTTTTGGGTTTAAGATCACCTATGAAAAGAGAAATGCTACGTATATTAATGTCCACATATGACCCATTGGGACTAATGGGCAAGTTTCTGATGTACATTAAAGTGTTACTGCAGGAAGTATGGAGAAGCACGGTCGACTGGGATGATCAAATCTTGGAACAAATGGAACCATTGGACCAGGTTTCTGCCGAAACTGACCGAGCTACGCATTCCACGGTGCCACTTACAACATCTCCCCAATTAATGTGATAGCGATATACAGTTGCATATGTTTGCCGACGCAAGTAAAAACGGGTACGCTGCTGTGTGCTACCTCTGAATTTCGAACGGCCAAAGTACCGTAACCTCTCTGATAGGTTCAAAAACTGAGCTCATGGCGGCAGTAATCGGTGCCCGATTTGCTACATACATTGTGGAGTCGCATTTAATCAAGATCACTAGAAAGATATATTTTTCGAATTCCAAGACAGTTCTTAGCTGGCTTCGCGCTGCAGATCATCCCATATACCATCAGTTAGTGGCCTTTCGTGCATTTGAAATCATCACTGACATATGTACATGAACATCATCACTGACATATCAGATGAAGCAACAAAATGGTCAAACATCCCAGAAATCAGTCAGAATAGTCGCTGGTTCAACGTCCCTCCATTTTTGCAACAACCGGAATACAATTGGCCTAGAGAAGAAGTTGAGAGTACGCCAACAGATATCGATCAGAAGCAACAACTATATATGGAATATGAAAATCCGAAGTAAACCATTTATTCAATATTCAGCGGTTCTCTAAGTGGGTTAGAATGTTAAGAACTGCCACCTATGATGTCCGATTTTCAGTAAACTGCAAGAAAAAAGGAGAACAACAGCCAAAGATACGTTGCGAATTAACTCAAAACGAGCTGCAGAGGGCAGAACTCCACCTACTAAGGCAAGCACAAAACCAAGAATATGCGGAAGACATATGTGAGTTAAGCGCTGGTAAAAGACTCAGTAAAACTCTCAAGTCCGTTGTATAAATTTTCTCCATATCTAGACCAAACTAACTGCTTCGAGTCGACGGAGGGATCGATAATGCTTTCATTCCAGAAGACCAAAAGCGACCTATAATACTTCCAAAGAATAACGGTATAACACGTATAGTCATCATCAACACTACCATGCATTGTATCACCATCCAAATCACGAAACAGTGATAAACGAGTTACGTCAAAAATACGTCAAATACACTGCCAGCGTAGTAAAATAGACAAAGCGATGCCACATACTCCTCAAATGGCTAAACTACCACCAGCAAGGCTTGTTTCATTCGTTGCACAATTTACTTTCACTGGGTTGGACTTTTTCGGACCTTTGACTGTCACTGTGGGTCGTCACAGAGAAAAAAGGTATGATGCGCTGTTCACATGTCTGACCATAAGGGCTATTCATATCGAAATCGTACATTCACTGAACACGTCTTCATGCATCCTGGCAATAAGAAACTTCACAGCAAAGCACGGCAGTCCAAGAGAATTCTACAGCGATAACGGAAACAACTGCGTAGGCGTAGAAAGAGGGCTACGAGAAGCTCTTAAGGAAGTGAATGGGGATGCATTTATACGCAACTTCACTGCAGTAGTTACAAAATGGTATTTCAATCCGCCTCACATGGGAGGGGCATGGGAGCGGCTAGTGCGATCCATAAAATCTGTGTTGTAAAAAATCTCTCCAACACGATCCCCTAGCGATGAATTGCTTCGTAGCATGATGGCGGTAGTGGAAAACGTTAAATCTTAAAAATAACACTGCACAAGTCCTGACGCCAAACCATTTTCTACTAAGGTGTTCAAACGGCATTAAAACAATAGCAAGTCGAGTAGACAATGCAGTTATACTTAAAAGTAGCTGGCTTGTTTCACAACAGTACGCCGACCATTTCTGGAAAAAATGGCTGGCGGAATATCTTCCATCACTAACTTGTCGAACAAAATGGCACGAGAAGAGTAAACCATTAGGTATTGGGGACTTAATAGTGGTGGTTGACCCGAAGTGTCCGCGAAACGTTTGCCTTAGAGGAAAGGTGCTGGAAGTTAAACGAGCAAACGACGGGCAAGTTCGAAGCGCCAAGATCCTGACCGCTTACGGAATAATGGAACGACCGGCAACAAAATTAGCAAGACTGGAAGTGGCGGCGGCGAAAACTCTTTCTTGCTATACTAGGGGGTGGTGTTACCGCCACTGATAAAGCTCTAGAATATAACTATATATTTATCTCATAAATATATTACAAATTTATTTACTTGCTGTATCTAGCACTCAATGTATTAATTAATCTATTACCAAGCTTAAGTTAGTGAAGAGAAAGAACATCCTTTCTTTCTTTTTCTTCTGACTGTCGGCGTGTAAAGTTTATATTTCCAATACCTAATTTTAATCTTAAACCTGGTTTTCACACCATAAAGTAATGTGTATTAATTAAATGTTATATTAATTAAAATACTAATTACATATGTACTCCTGAAATAAAGGAATTTTAACTGTGAAGTACCCAGAATAAACGACAGCCAATTAATGCATGTATTTTATTTGTTGGGCATACAGTTCAAAATCCTCCAGAAACCAGAACTAGTTCCACTAGAAGCGGATTACTCATACAAGCAACATACTATAATAGGGGCTATTTAAGCAAATAACTTCCGGTGTAAGTAGCCATGGAGCTGATTGTCAATCGGTGTTTAAGGGAAGTCCGGAATGCAGTAGAGTCTGCGAGATCAATGTGGTCTGATCATTTTTTTTTTTACTATTTATTGCGTCTCCTGTTGCCCCTTTTCTTTCTCGTAACAATTCCTCTTCTCTAAAACGTAAATTTTCTTATTACCATATTCCATCTTTTCTTACTCCCGCTCTTTCTTTCATTATACTTGCAATTTCTCGTTGGTCGTTGGGTATATACAACCGTGGATTCCAAACATCCACTTCTCAACGTGAAGATATCAGTTGGTGGGGTCTTATTTTTGGGGAATTCAGAGTTTAATAACTCAAAGGCGTTCACGGAGTCGTGGATATATTGGCACGAAATTATTAGCATGAAAGTAATGTGGTAGAAAGAACCACATGTGTGGTTTGTGGCTTATTCGCATAGACCTGCGAAAACCCCAAAAGAAAAAGTCTAGCGGGGTCAAATGGCACGATCTCGGTGGCCAGTTCACATCACCTTCACGTGAGATGACCATGCCGTCGAATCGCTCGTGCAGAATTTCCAATGTGGCGTTACTGTGTGGCACGTAGCGCCCTCTGTTGAAACCAGATGTCGTTGGTAATCATCGAACTATAGCGCACCACACTGCGAATAGTCCTCTCGGTAGGACGATTATGGCGACCGTAAAATGGTCGAAGCGCGCGGAACGTTGAATAAACGACAGCCAATTCGACAGATGTAGCTTCAACAATATGGCCGCTATCAAATGTCAAAGTTCGAAAGTCCCTATTGGAAGACCCTGTACATATATATTTTTTTCATTAATGGAGCACTGCTACACTTAAATGGCTCTAGTATAGGGTCCGCCAAAAAATTTTTTTTTTGAAAATGCTATAAAAAAAAACTACTGAATATTTTCTCAAATTTATTTTTTTTTTTGAAAGTACAATCCTTCCGGTTAATAATGGAAAATAATTTCATTCAAATGGCTGCCTTAGCTGGCCATACAGTAGCCTACACGATCGGTCCAATTTTTAAGCACATTATCGATTGTGTGCTTCACCAATGGCTTCACGAATATTGTCCTTTAAAGCGTCAATTGTCTCTGGCTTGTCGGCGTAACACTTATCTTTTACCGCACCCCACAAATAATAGTCCAACGGTGTCAAATCGCAGCTCCGCGGTGGCCAAACGACATCAGCTCTGCGGCTGATAATGCGATCTTCAAAAACAGGGCGCAAAACATCGAGTGTAGCTTCGGCTGTGTGGCACGTAGCGCCGTCCTGTTGAAACCAAATGTTGCCAATATCCTTCTCCTCAATTTTTGTGAACAAAAATTCGTTCAACATGGCCCGATAACGATCGCCATTGACTGTAACGGCCAAAAAAAAGAAAAATGGCCCAATTATGCCTCTGGACCAAAATCCGCACCAAACAGTGACTCGTTTTGGGTGTATCGGCTTTTCAATGTATGCGTGCGGGTTTCCTGTGCCCCAAATGCGACAATTTTGCTTGTTTACATACCCGCAAAGATCAAAATGAGCTTCATCTGAAAAGATGATTTTTTTGGCAAAACCGGCATCTTCTCTAAGTCGATCGCAGGCCCACGTTCCCAGCGTTGTTTAAGCCTATACACAATCATATTCGGTCAGCGGAAGGATAAAACTAATTATCTGTCAAATTGGACATGAGCTAAGTGTTACCATTCACGAAATAAGAACTATAGTTTAGTTTGTTAAAATGTAAAATTCTTAGGCTGGCTTGGTAAAGATTAGTGGCCGTTATCAGAACCCGTTAAATTACTTTATCTGGCTCCGGTTATCTTGTAATGGAACTCTAGACTTAACTCGTGTTTTTTTCTTCCAATGGCTATCCGGATGCACTCTGTTTAAAAGGCACAGATATAATTTTGAAGGACCCAAGGAAAATATTACAATTTTACCTTTGCATTGTTTTTTCTCTTTTTTTTTTGAGTTCAGGAAATAGTAATTGTGATTCGCACTATTTTAGTTTTAGTTTTTAATTTTTTTTTCTTGTGACCTTATTAAAAATTAACCATCCCTTCAAAGTTGATGGTGAAGAAGTCTGAAATGTTGCAAAAGAAAAAGAGAGCAGGAAACGTGCGAATGAGCCTCAGAGCTCTATGTCATGTACTAAATTTTTGTCAATTGGTATAATTGGAGACTGTTCGTAAAATAACTATTCTGCCTATTTAGGCAACACGTTGTTTGTAGATCAACAAATTTTGCTTGCAATATTTTTGAGTGATTTTGAGGGTGGATAAATGAAGTGTTTTGTTTCTAATTTTGTAAGCAAAAAAGTCTGCAAACCACATTTTAATAAATCACACCACCTGTGAGTGTGGGTGTTTAAATTTTGCTTAAATAACAGCAAACAAACAGTTTGGGAGCATTAAATTCTTCTCTGTTGGTGATTCCCCAACTATGATAGTTATTCTATTTAAATCGGAAATTAGTGAGCTGAACATATGCGCTTCGGTTCCGTTCTAAACCCGAAGAGCACGTACTCGAGCCCGGAAGCAAATATGAGAGATCATTAATGAAATTTAAAAAGAGTATCGGAGACAGAAAGGAACCCTTGAGCACATCAGTAAAAGCACGCGCCTGCGCTCTTCGTGGAATCGATGAAAGATTTTAACCTACCGTAATGAAAAAAATTATTGACAAATGTTCCTATCATTCAAGTAATCTAACGCTAACGATCTAACGATCCTGAACAGCCATGTCTTATTTTACCACGAATTGCTACTTATATAAATGTTTATGATTAGATTTGTTACACTAATTTTAAACTCAACGATTTCAGCTTCCCTTTTATACTAAATGACTTTTTGAGGGTCATTATTGCCATCACCTTATGATACAGTTGAGGGTGAGTCATTCGAAATATTTCAGTAAAAGTGTAAAGATTTAATGAATTTCTCTGTCAACTTTTATATATACACAAAAGTTTGGTTCAAATACTTTTACGATAGTAATTAAAATTTAAGGAATAATACAAAAAAAAAATAAACAAATTTCTGTTAAAAAACTTTTAAGTATCTTCCCTTATTACCAGAGTTTTTAATTATGTAACTACTTAATCATACTAAATATGTTTCCATTGGATTAGCCAACTCTGCGAGTATGTTTATTCAATGCTTCTTCCAAAGATACATACGAAATAAAATTGAGATACCTGAAAGTATAAAAGTTTAAACGCTTTCCAATGTTTCTATGTATTCTCGTAGATACGAGTACTATACTATGCGGAAACATTAATATTGGAAAGATTTTAACATAAATCATAACTTAAAGTCACGTTTTAGTGTGGAAATTTATCTTGAATGCTATAGCCTAGTACATATTTTCTATATAACAAAACTTTTTGGCCAAAACAAATATTTTCTACAACATAATTCCAGTATAGAGAGTTATAAAAAATCCCAACCTGCTTAACCGAATTTTCGTGTTCGCCTGAAGGCTGACGTTTTCAATCAATTGGATACCTAGAGAGCTTCAGAAACACAAGAGATGTTCGACATAATGGATTCTTAGAGCAGTACACCTGCTAGCGACAGGGATTCAATGATGTGCGAAACCAACGAAATGTGCAATACAAGTTCTTGCAAATAACATACATACGAGTGTCTCCGTTGAAATTCGTTTCAGTGCATCTACAGCATTATGCATGATTTATACGTTCATACGAGTACTCGGATATATTCGTATATATGTATCTACTCGTACATGCATCTAAATTCTATTGGTGAATCCCATTAAAAAGTTTTTTGAGAACATATATTGTCAAAAACATATCCAGGTTGGAAACAAGTAAAAATACACCCTCTTAAAGCCTCCACTTGATCCCAATGGGTGCATTTTCATTTGTGATGCTTGCCTTCCCAGAAGATAACTTCAAACTTAATTACAATATTAAGCCACATGATTTGAATTTTGATGTCCCAGCGGTATTCCCATGCGCGAATAATCGGATTTCAATGTCACATTAAAATGCATTACGTAGTCTTAATGGATTTTATTACTAAGACAGTTTTTTTCTTTTTATTTGCAGATGAGAACTTAGGGCATAGAATGATTGAATCAGGAAATCTCATCTCGCATCTGAATTTATTTTAATATGCATGCTGAAAATGGAAAAAAAGAGGCACGTGGATTATAGGTAAGAAAAGTTACCCTCGTCTTGGAAAACCGAATCCTAAAGTTGAAATATAAATGAGTGTCGGTTAACATAACCAGACACCGCACGCACATTTTGCCTTTCATCAGTCGAGCTCAAGTTCATTTTAGCTTTCCACTAACAACTAAGATGAATTACAAAATAGTCAACTGTTTAAACTGTGGAGATGTATGTACATACTCGCACGTACTTAAGCATCAGCATAACATTAAATGATTAATTCATGAAATCTTATTAGAGAAGCAATTTTTATGAACATAAATATTTGTTATTAAAATCGAATTCATCTGATTTTATTGTGCCAAAGCTCAATCAAATATATATATTTAGAGCTGATGGTTTATTTACCGAATAGCTCGAAATTGTATGAGTAAGTTCAAATCACAAGCCTCTCAAGTTATCCCGATCCTTAGCTAACTCCCTCCACTTGTACACTCTACTGCTTCCATGCTAGTGCGCGCCATCTAAGGTGAGGTCCTCCTCTACTGCTCTGTCCCTCCGGGTTAGATTCGAAGACTCCGCGGTGCACATCATTGGTGTCCATTCGCTCTACATATCCCAGTCATCTCAGGCGACTGATGAACAGATTTCTGACTAGATTGACTAGATTAATTGAAGTCCGCACAGCTCGTACAGTTTGCCGTTAAAACCTCTCCACCAAAGCCCACTAACGCAAACTGGGCCGAAGAATTTTTTTCGAGAAACAGCTGAGGATATTATCATCCGCTTTCGATAGAGTCCATGCTTCAGGCCTCTAAAGTACGACTGGTATGATCAAGGTCTCATTATTACAGAATTGGATTCCAAGGCCAAAGAGAGTAATTATTCTTTATTTGTTGTTGGAAGAATTGATAGCAGAGCCAACGTAGACAAAGTCCCTTACTACTTCTAAATTATAGCTGTCGACTATAACGTCCTGTCAAATTCATCGATGTTGTGTGTACATTCTAGTTGACAGCATATAGTAGATGTAATTGGTTTTCCCTTATTTACCACTAAACCAATTTCGCAACTTCCGTTTCAATACTAACAAGCGCACATGTGGCGCTTTATTTGACATCAAGGGTCCCAGTCAAGTCGTTATCGAGCTAAACGCAGCAGCGAGCGTTCTCAATCGTCATTCTTCACAAATGAGCAAGTTTGGTAGGAATGCCAAAACTAAATATGGCTATATATAGCTGTCTCTATGCTTTCATATGCGGCATTAAAAATGGTGGCTATCGATTTTGACTTTTCTTTTTTCCAGGATTTGCCAGTGTGTGAAGATTTGGTCGATTGTGGTCTTTCCTGGTGTGAAACCACATTTTTGTGGATCGGGCAAACGACGCTGAGATTTCATTCGTCAGACATACAATTTTCTGATCATATCTGAGAAATGAGGGTTACAATTCCACAATCTTAAAAAGGACATTGACCATAAGTACACAATTCTTGGGCCTTATAGTATAATGGATTAAAATAAAGGGAAAAAGTATGGGAATACACGGTTTATTTGGCTAATTATGTCGTTAAACTTCCACGGCTCCATTTTTCATGAAATTTTAGGGTGTTGTAATATTTGTCATCCTGAACAAGAATTTGTATATGTATACATATGTTGGGCGCGGTAATCAAAATAGTACTCACCTTCGATTTTCTTGAAATTGTTTGTACATATAATCTATCACATCAGAAGTAAAAATCCGAAGAAGTTTTTTGCGTAAGCTACAAAGAAAGGATTAAACTTAAATTCCGCAGAGTTTAGACGATCTCGCGACTTAATCGTTCCGCTAGGGGTATGTTAACAATTTTCAGGCAGGCGCCTATGTCCTAAAGGTATATGCATGCCCTGCCTCACGGGCAAAAGGGATTTCGCTCGGATAAGTGTCACCCTACATGCAATACACTCAAGAAACAAACCATCAAAGGTTAGTCGGCAGCGGGTTTAATTATAACGAAAGAACTTTTGTTTGTACAAATGTGACTCTGTGCTTACTTCCATACTGGTTGAATGGCACTTCTAAGGAAATAAACCGTTTGTATAGCATATTTGGTACAGTTAGAAAGGCCATTTTCAACTTTTAATATTCTTTTAGTCCTTTCCAGTAGTTTGCACCATATACCGCTTTGGGATTTTGCTTCTAATGTAGGGTAAACAGCCCTATTATTGGCACCCCCCAATGATTGGCACTTATAATTTAAATGACGTGAATAAACAGGATTTTTAAATATTTTAAATATATCTTAAAAATTCTTTTTAAAAGTATTATCCTTAGTTGGCCCTTGAAGTTGGTAACCGCGGAAAAAATTCTGTCAAAAAGTCTCAAATTCGCGCCAAATTTTATGTAAACCTTGAAATCCATAAGGAAAGTGGTGAACTAAAAGTGGAAATTTCAGTTCAGGAAGTTCAGCAATACGGAAGAAGAGGCAAGTTCGTTTTATTTTAATATTTAAGTTATAAGAGGTGTTAACTATAGGATTGAAAAGCCATGGCTCGGCCCATAATTAGCACATGCCAATCGTTGTTAGGGGTGCCAATCATGGGGTTGATTGGCACTATGCCAATCTTTGGATTCCATGCCAATCATTAGTAAAAGTGCCAAGCATTGGGTTGATTGGCACTATGCCAATCATTGGACATGTATTAAATTACAAGTTTTCATATAACATTTTTTATCAATTTTCCTTAGGTTGTTACGAGTAGTGCACTTTTTTATCAATCCATAAAAAGTCTAATCTCGACCTTAAAACATACATGAGTTCCTCATTTGAACTGTTTTTAGATGCCAAAACCGAAAAATTACTTCCTTTTATTTTAATTCATTTAATAAAGCTTTAAAAGCTAAAAAATCAAATGTTCGAATCATTGGATTGCCTAGTGCCAATAATTGGCAAACTGAGCCATTATTGGCGATTATTAAACAAAACTAATCAGCTATAAAGTTTGATTCAATTTCTAAGACTACGAGTAGTAATAGTAAATTCCACAATTCCAAATTGATATATTGGACCTTTGTACAATATACGAGTACACTAGTAATCAATAGGATGAGGCCATACATTTTGCAATAGATTTTCACTCTTTATACCTGTCGTAAATTTTGTACGCGGAAGCTTTTACTATCTGTGAACAGGTACATATTTTCCCAACAGTAAGTCGTAAAATTAAAGGGTGAATAATAAACGACGTTGGAATTTCCCAAGATCAAACAATGAACTTCTTGAAAAGCGTATAAAAAGATGCGTCACTAGGATGAGGCCATTGCGAATATTTCGTTGCAGGAGTTCACATCAGCGATTCTTTTCAGAGTTTTGTTAAGAATATTTCAAAAAGCGTTGAAAAGAATTGTTTTTATTTAGTTAAAAAAAAAGGGTTCCGGAAAGACATTGACAGCGACAGAAAAAGTAAAAAATGACGTTTTCAATGAGTTAGGACTCTCAGACTGAGGAATTGCAAGGAGGCTTAATAGAAGTAGGACTGTTGTAAACAGTTGTCTTTCGGATCCAAAACACTATGAGAAAAATCAAAAAGGTTGCACGGAAGAGGGAACAACATTGCGAGAAAAGCGGTTAATTCTACGTCTTGCCTCAAATCCTACTCTATCAGAGACTAAAATGAGGGCCAACAGCGGAGTATCAGAGAGCATAGCAACGGTCCGAAAGATAATACGTCCGAAAGAAAATAAAGCGGTACTATACAGAGAAGAAAACTGTTTTGAGGCAAGTACACAAGGAGAATCAAATGAATTTTGCAGGAGAACATGTCGCTTGGAGTAGTGACTGGAAACGCGTTGTCTTTTCGAATGAAAAAAGGTTAACTTTGACGGCAACGATGGTTACAAATTTTATTTCCATGATCTAAGAAAGGAGAAGCTTATTTTGGCAAGATATCAATCCGTACATCAGTTGTAATGGTGTGGGGGTGTGTTACCTACTATGGCACAATCGAGTTGGAGTTTTTCTCCAAAACAATAAAAGAAAAGAACTACAAATGATTGCTGGAACGGTCATTTCCAAAAGTGAAAAATATTTTTGGATCCCTTCCTTGGATATTCCAACGAGACAATGCCCCCATTCAGCGTCGTTAGAAGTTGGATTTAATCAGAAGACGTGGAACTTCATTCAATGGACTTAAACATAATCGAAAATGTTTGGGCATCGTTATCTCGTAAAGTGTATGAAGGCGGCAGACAATTTAAAGACAAGGACACATTATCGAAGCTATTCGGGATGCCTTGGCCCAAATTTCTCTTGATTATTTAAAAAAAAAACTGTATGATTTTATTCCAAACCGTCTTATAGAGATCATATCGAAAAATGGCGGGCATACTCATTATTAATGTAAAAAACGTAATAAATAAATGTTTTAAAGCCATAAAATGTAAACATTTTATTCATTTTCTCCTTTCTTTCGAAGATTTTGCATGTGGCCTCATCCTAGTGGCGCATCTTTCATACGCTTTTCAAGAAGTTCATTGTTTGATCTTGGGAAATTCCAACGATCGTTTCTTATTTACCCTTTAGTTTTATGACTTCCTGTTGAGAAAATATGTACCTGTTCACAGGTAGTAAAAGTTTAAGGGTATAAAATTTCCAACAGGTATAAAGAGTGAAAATCGATTGCAAAATGTATGACCTTATCCTAGTGATCGCCAGTGTACGTTTTATGTTAATCCGCTCCTGAATCACAGTTGAAGAAACAATTTCAATTTTTCAATTAGGAAGATCTTTATTTGTATAATATATTGTAAACCACAGTTACAATAATTACACGCCAGGCAAAGTGCTTATCTACAGGTGGTTGAAATAATTAGATTTTGAAGTGATATTAATAAATGTGTAACTTATAATTTTATAAATGAGTTAACGTTCAAAGCATGTAAAATTCAATCAAATGAAGTTAACTAACAGAGTATCATTCAAGGAAAATTTTGTTACGAGTAGTATATCTTTTCTCTTCTTTTAAAATTTTTTGTGGTTTTTAAGTTTTGAGTTCTCGTAGTTCTCGTTTACCATTCACGTCATAAATTTCTTCAACCTCTGTCATCCCTTAGACTTGGGTCGAGTAGGCTCCAAAGATAGGTATATACTCGTATGTAGTGCACATGTCAATGTCACTTGGAAATTGCACTTACGCATAAGATGAATTTAATTTGAAAGATGAATTTAAAGGTCTCAAAACGTTTAAGCAGACCGTGTTGCAAGTAAGAAATTTTGTCCAAATGAGTTTTTCCAGCGTTTCCCGAGTTCAAATTTCCATATTTACGAGTAATGCACGATTCTGCAAGTGAGTAGTATACATGATTTTGCATTTCAAAGTTAGAGTTTTTTTTTTAGATACAGCACCGCAAATAGTTTACGAGTACTTTTAAGTCGAACGCGCAGGACATTGATGTGATTACTCCAAAGAAAAGTCGATTGTTACTCCGGGATACTTCATCCGCTGGACAAATTAAATTTAAATGGCCTAGCTGTTGGCTGACAGTAGAAAATGTTCGTTTTGGTGGTAGATTTTGATTTCTCCATTCCGCCTCGATGGCAGGCGTATGTGCATTTATTGTTAGTCTCTTATCATGACACCATTTTGAGGCAGCTTCGAATTCCATGTGTAATAGTTTAAATCCTTATGCTTTACTACGAAAGCTATCTCTACGGCATATGAGAATATTGTACTACTTTTAAAAACTCGTAAAATTTCGTCTGTGAACAATATAAATACGATTGTACCCAATTCGGAGCCTTGTGGAATGCCATAAAAACTAGTTTTTTTTGGTTCATCGTTGTTGATACCTTAATCAGTAAGATAATTTGTTGGTCAATACAATAATACTTTGCTCAAACCAATTCTGCTTAGGGTGCCGAAGGCTTTATTGAAGTCAATGAAAGTACCGGAATATGGTGGTTTTTATTTAGGCTGTCATTGACTATATGTATTTGCAAACTCTGCTAATATTTTGCCTGTTCTTTTATTTTTTTGAAAACCATACTGGTTTTGATGTAGAATGTTATTTTTATTTGTAAAGAGGTTGAGTCTTTTAACAATGACTTCCTCCAAATACTTTTCCGTGTCCGGTAAAATTAAAATTGGCCTGCAGTTTTAAGTATTGTTTTTTACACCAGTCTTGTAGGTTTGCCGAATAATCGAAGTTTTCGTTAATCGTGGTGCATAACCATGTGTTATACTGCGATTAATTATTGTTTGCATAACAAGAGCAAGTCTGTTTGTGTTTAGTTTAAGATCTATTGGTCACATTTTGTGTGCATCAGATCCCTTTTTGATGTTTAATCGACACAGTCTTTGAAATATTTCCTCCTCGGTGGCTTGTTCAAGATAGATACTCTGCTGCAATGGCAGGTCGTAGTGGTTGAACGTTTTTATATTACAAAAATGCTGAGGCTTGCTTATATAATTGTCTCGAAACTGTTCCATAATGCAATTAAATCGTTATCACTTATTGAAAAATTGTTGTATATATATAGCTTCAATGAAGGTTTCTTTGTTCTTAAAAGTTCATTTATAATGTTCAATGATTTCCTGGGATCCATCTGATTGTTTAGATTTTTGCTGTTTGTAAAAGTTAGTTTTAGTTGCTTGAATATTTTTATTGACAATGTTTCGTTATAGTGACTAGAAAATAAAGAGCTCAGCAAGGCATTCCATTAGTGAGTTGTAGGGCTTAGGAAAGAATCACGATATTTAGGGTGTACTGTGAGATAATTGTTTACAAAAACAAGTGCATCATTTTCGCTTTCCGCAGCTTAGCCCATTGTAGGTGTTCTCCCTAACTTTTTTTTGGTGAAATACTTCTATCCATTTTTAATTTTTTAATGACGTTGTCTTTGTATGGTTTGTTGGCAAATGGAACCTTAATTGTTGGTTTGTTCGGTTTTTTTTACTGGTTCGATGAAGAAGGTTGTCAAAATACAAGTTTCTTTTTAAAAAATAAAATAAAATGAACAAAAGCGCCACTCTTCCTTTCTTACAGTTTTGGCATCGCCAAATCTCCTTCTTGTCTATGGACATTTTCCGATACGATTTCTCCGAGATTGTTGTTGTTGTTGAAAGTGCAATTTGCGATCGCAATTATAGCATGTCAAAAAATCTTGATTGGCGGGGTTGTTGGATAAGCATTCGTTATATTACACAATTTTCCCCGTTCTAAAGGTTAAAGTTATTCGATTGCCGGGCTGCCGGCAAAACCGAAAAACAAAAAAAAAACGGAAATTGGTAATGGCAGCAATTTCGTTTGCTGAACCAAGTAGCTGCTCAGCTGGGCTGGGTTCAGGGAAAAAGATATTTTTAAATGTTAAATAGATAAACTACCAATGCCTCAATAGAAAAAAAAGGGTGTTAGGCGCCATGCACTTTTTGCTCCGAGTGGAAGTGCAAAACCATCTACTACGAATACGTCGGAAGAAATAAACCAATATCCCGGGAGAAAAAAAATAAACTATAAATTTTTTCTTGTCACATTATAATGAAACGCTTTATTTGCGGAATGGAGGTAAAACAAAGTATGGCGGTAGCCGTTAAGCGGCAACGACAAAACAGTAAATCTAATGGCGGTACTGAAGGTACCACTCAATAGACTGAACCGCCAGTTGGGAACCCGATTTCGATTGCAAAAAAAGGATTCGCCCGGGGTAAATAATACTACTTATCTGGTTAATTGATACTGTTATGCTCCTGTCCTGCTCGTCCTGATTTCGTCCGTATTTCCTCCTCGTTTTGGTATATCTTCAAGTCCTTGTTCTTTTTCCTTTCCTTTATCTTTATCCTTTTTTTTTGTTTTAATTAATTTTCTTAACCTTTTTTTTGTTGTTTTAAACTGTTGTTTTTTTTGTCTTAAACTTTTGATGGTCAACCAAGAAGTGATTAACCCTATCCCGATGATATTAGCTCGAACCGTAGGTCTCACACTTACACTCTTTCATACATCCGTTCATACGGATGCAACGGTCCAATTTTGGCCTTTGTGTGCAACGCTCCGCAAATTTGCTGAAGTGTGCCACCGTGCATTGGATTTCCGTTGCCTTCACTCTCTCATACACACACATTCGTGCTTCTTTCTTATTTCCCCAAGTCTGGGGAAATTTTCTCCAAGATTGGGATTTCCCTTTGGCCGGAGCTAATATTTCCCTTTACGATCATTCCTTGGGGTTGCATTCAGTTTGAATGCAACACCAGTCCTTCCCAAAAGATAAAAAAAGGCCTACTACATCCTAATCATTACCCGTTTCTGATAATGATCGGGTGGCGTACCTAGAGGGTGAAACACGGAACTAATCACGAGACGGGTGCTGTCCAATGAAACTAAATATAAATAAAGACATCCCGGCGAATCCTCTTGTCAAGAATTAATTTAATGTGGGCCGCGCAACTAGGGGTCCATTCTTTACAACACTTTTTGTTACAATTTTATTTTGTTCTGTTTTGTATTTAAGGTGGTGACTGTCCGTCACCAAATAGATTATCTGTGGCAGTCCGCCTGGTCCTATGGCTTTGTGTATTTATTGTACGCAGAGGGTTCCAGACCGTCCATCTGGCTCTAGACGTACCGCGTTGGGCTAAAGGTGACCGTCCGTCACTCCACCGAGACTCCCGTCTCTTCGTCTCGTGGATCTATTGGTTGTCCCCTCCGACAAGTATAAAAGCAGAAGGACAGAGCTCAAGAGCCCACCTCGTATACTTCTCCAAGGAGACAACGGACATAAAATGAACGGGTGGAGCAAAAAGCGGATCGGGCAGGAGAGACCGTGATGGAGCGGAGATGCCTTCTAAGGCTAAGGGATCTACCCGATAGGAGAGACAACACAACACAAGGGCAAGAGCCGACGACTTTGTGAATGGCTCTTGTTCACTACAACGTTGGACGCTGGTCTCGCGCCTTCCTCCAAATGGTTGCTTCAATGGACCGTCCGTCCTATCTGCTGTGGTGATACTAGGAGGGTGCACCAATGGCTGATGGACCCATGGCTGCCCACCACCCTTATTTTGAAGAACCAACGGAAAAGAATGTGGATGAATGAGACCGAAGGGAAAGGGAGAGAGTAGAACTTGTTGTGGTAAATTTTACCGCAACAGTTACATGGATCCATACTATATATTACATACCAATATTTGTAAATATTAATGTGGGTGTATGAAGAGGAAAGAGGGGAACATAATTGCAATAAAGAGAACTCCTTAGTAAACCATAAGACCATAATCGATGGGTCAATATGGGTCCACAAGTTTCTAAGTATATGAGTCAGTACCCCTTGATGTCTTGAAACTGGTGGCTGGGATTTGTAGATTTTCTTAAATATTGTGGTACATTTACGAGAGTAGCATTAGAATTGAGTAACTTTCTGAAATACTTCCACATCTGAGTACATTATTTGTGTTTAATGTCATATAGTTCGCGACACTATCTTCTACTCCATTCATTATCCTCGGAGTCCAAGAATGAAAGAAAATTCCTAGTTAATACCAATGCGGAGGCTCGGCGAAGGAATATATTCACTGCAGCTATGTCACGTGAAAGAATTATCAATATAACTCGCTTAGTAAAATTTGATGATAAGACTACCAGAGAGAGCAAAAAACAAGTAGACAAATTAGCTACAAAAAGAGAAATATGGGAAATATTTATTGTGAATTGTTGAAAATTGTTTTCTCCTTATAGCGAACAGTTGGTAACGATTCGCCGAAAGTACTCATTTCGGCAGTATATTTTACAAAATCTATACTAGAAAAGCATGGCATTAAAATTTGGGCAGCTCAGAATTTCGTGTGTACATATACATACGTATCTATAATACATCAACCCCCATACTACCCAACGGGTCGAAGAAAACTTCCGGACCTTATGGACTTTAGGATTACAAAAAATATTAATAGACACCACCTACGAGTATAAGCAGAGCCAAATTTTATCTTTCATCTGACCACTCCCGTGATTATCACACTGATAAATTTAGGAAGCCAGGAACAAGGTCCCAAAAACGTCGCAAGCAAATCAACAAACTGTCTTAATTTTATTATATTACATAAAATATATAAGTTCTCATTTCAACTTGCTAGCACCGATTATTAAACACAAAGATCTAGATACTGCTACTTTGACATTCAACGAAACACTAACAAATACTTGCTGCAAGTGCCGCCACTCCTAAAATTCACCAAAAAACAGTCAAAAAATTGCTCTACGCAAATCTCAATGTAAACTAATACAAGAGCGGCAGCCCTTACGAAGCAAAAGCTGACAAAGGCGATGAAAGTCCTACAATACGAAGAACATAACGAGAGGAGCTTACAAAAATATATTGAAGACCTCTCACTAAATGCAAACAACCATCAATCTCTCTGGAATGCGGTGAAGAAACAAACCCTCTAAAACAGTCGAGCTGACTACCAATTGGAAACTGGTCAAGAACCGACTATAAAAAGGGAAGATGAAGACCATCTAATCAAAGTTTTTACGTTAAATCTATTGCAGTTCTACGAAAGTTTGCAAAAAAAAATTGTATTAGGTCGCTCAAATATCTAATTTCTGAGAAGCAGGAGTTGTATCATGCTGTAAAAAAATTTATTAAATCTCTAGAAGGCACCAGATTATGACCAAATTATAGGGATAATGTAGGAGCAGAAGTAGCAATTGAACACCTTACTCAAGTATCCAAGAGGGTTAGACCACTACCCCTAACTTCGTCAGATGTACAAGATAATTACGATCTCGAAGTTCGGCAAGGATCCTAATCTTGTACGGTTTTATCGACCAATAAGTCACTTGCCCTCATTATCCAAAGTCTTCGAGAAACTACTATACGGGAAAAGGAAAAATTAATATAAATCCAATTCGGATTCGGAGCTAAACATGGCACGACTAAACAAGTCTATAATGTAGTAGCAGAGGCTAGAAGAGCTTTTCATAAAAGACAATACTGTGCGGTTGTGTTCGACAAAGTTTGGCCCCATAGACTTATCCATAAAATAAACAAACTCTTTCCACAGAATTGTTACAAAATCTAAAAATCGTACCTTTCAAACTGCCTCTTCGGGATAAATTACAAGTCCTTTATATCTAAAGACCACTGTATAAGACCGGGTTTCTGTCAAGGTAATGTCCTTGGCCCACTCCTATATACATATTTTACTTACATCAGATCTCCCGACGGACAACAGCTTAACCATCTCTACTTTCGCAAACGACACTTCGATACTAAGCACTCACAGCGACCCCAAATAAGCCTCTCCAAACCACAGGAAATATACGAGTATAAAGCGGCTCGAATTGTGGTTGTACATTTGAAGAAAATTCAATCAGACGAAAAGCATACATGTATATCAAGTACTTCGGTATCCAGCTCGACAGACACCTTACCTGGAGGAAACACATTGAGCGTACACTTAAATTCTACAATCTGCATTTGATGCTGAACAAACATTCCAACACCAGTCTAGAAAACAAAGTCCTTCTCTACAAAGCGATTATCAAGCCAATATGGAACTATAGCATACAGCTCTGGGGATCAGCAAACTCTTCCAATTTAGAACTTCTGCAACGGTAGCAGTCCTGGAATATTAATAACCATCACGGCTCACCATGGTACTTTAGAAACTCCCTACTGCATAGAGACCGAAGTATCCCAACCGCTGCTGAAGGAATTAACATCCAAAAACTGAAACTTACCTTGTGTAAAGTCTATATGAAATTTATATTTTTGGTTTTTATTATTAAAACTTGATGCAGAATAAAATTTTTCACGTTTTATTTTTTTTTTGTCCGCTCTACTTGGAAGTCAACAACAGAATGCCTTCCAATTTGAAATTGAAAGTGTCAAAGCATTTTATTTATTTGATCTGTATCATACCGTACTTATTACACTAAGGGAAAAGTTACATTATAAAAAGAAAAGAAGAGTATTGATATTGTCTTCAACAAAGTATAAAATATATTCCTTTACACTTGAAACTCAACTGTCATCCTAACCCCGTTATTGATGAAATACTATACCAACATAAGCCACATATGCTGAAGAGATTTAAAAGTATAATTTTATAACTCCGACCAAACACAAACTGTAGCTAAATCACATTGTACGTACTTAACTTCGGGTTAAGATTTTATCACATATTGTTAGTTCCTAATATTGAAGATCTTATATCTAAATAAATATGTATACTCGTAAACAAAAGTAAAATATATAACTAATATGAAAGTTTATACAGGAAAACTTCCTGGAGGAGTTGTTGAAAAAATCGAGGAACAAGGGTTGTAAAACAATTGGCGGAACCTTTGTTTGGATCTGGCGT
The DNA here is from genome assembly GCA_949129095.1 of Volucella bombylans. Taxonomy (NCBI): domain Eukaryota; kingdom Metazoa; phylum Arthropoda; class Insecta; order Diptera; family Syrphidae; genus Volucella; species Volucella bombylans. Next base: position 28,194,317 of record OX422144.1, read on the forward strand.
AGGTATGACATTACCACAGACAAGTTCTTACCCAACGTCGATTTATGATAGCTGAGTTTCTTATCACTAAGAATGTGACGATTCTTGGAACGGTAAGGAGAAGTGAATCAGATACACCTACCGAACTAAAAATTTGCAAAACTCGAGACGAGCATAAGGAAAGTCGGTGGAATTGGCTCTGCATGCGCTGACTAGTCACATCGAACGATCCCTATAATATAGAGAGTACACAATGATCGTTTTCATGGACATAGAGGGTGCCTTTAACAACATCAACACATCCGCAATCACAACTGTGCTGTCAACTCTTTAGGTAGACGACTCACTTGGGGAGTTTATTAGTCTTATGCTAAATAATCAACTCCAAACTGGATGGGGCTTCTGCTAAGAGATGTGTTAGTAGAGGTACGCCGCAAGGCGGTGTCCTTTCTCCCCTTCTCTGGAACTTAGTGGTTATTGAACTGCTGATATACCTGGAAGCGGGTAGTAGCAGGGTGATTGTCTATGCGGATGACGTTACTATAACCTTCTCAGTTAAACATCTTAACACCATTCAAGAACTCGTTCAGACAAATCTTAACAGATATAAAATTCCAATTATAGACCCTCCTTTTTCTGATACAGCAAAATTTCTGTGTCTCATTTTTGACAGGATACTAAGCTGGAAACCTAACATTCAAGAAAGCTATACTAGCTTCGTTCTTTTGTAAAAAATCCATTGGAAACAAATGGGGCCTTCAACCTCGCAAAAACCCACTGGCTATACATCTCGGTCATAAGACCGATACACACAATGCACTCAACTGCGGCAAACTAAGCAGAGTCTAAAGAACAGTATGTCTATGCATAGGAGGAGCTCTAAGTTCTATTCGATTCGTGGCATTAGATATTCAGTTTCACTTGACACCCCTCGTTATCTTCAGCTGGCAAGTAGCTGCGACTGCAGCTATTCGCCTTAAAGCGGCTACACAGTGGACAAATAAATTCTTTGGCCACGGGAATATTCTTAATATATTATGAATTCTCACAGAGAACATCGATTGCACTATACCTGAACTTTGGTTTGACAAAGCTTCCCCTCTAGATCCGATAGCGGGGTTGGTGGGGGTTTTTCTCAGATAAGCTAAATCGAAGCCACTCCTTCCGTCTTCCAAATCACTGTAGCGTGTTCCAGCCCGAAATTTTGGCGATTAAAGTAGCTTAGTCCTGGCTGAAGAAAAACGTGATATCTGCAAAGGATTTCCGCATCTTTTCGGATAGTCAGGCCGCTATCAAGTCTCATTAAATTCTAAAACCCTGGAATGCCGATCATCTCTTACGGAGATGGCAGAGCAGCTCAACCTTCACCTATGTTGGGTGCCGGACCACAGAGACATTCCAGGGAATTGTAGGGCTGACGAACTCACCAAATTGGAGCCACTCTAGCTATTCTACCGGAAAAGAGTAGCATAGGTATACCTATCCCTACGTTTTTTGGTTAAAATGGGCGTGGTTTGTATAAAAAAGGAGAGGAATTGCCATTGATCGCAATTCACACGTATTCACAGACAGAGTCTCACGTATGGTGACGATCAGTATTGATATCAGTTTGATATCTAGGTATAAATAGTCTATGATTTTGACAAAGTTATAGAGCTGTAAAAGTATTGGAATTCACTTACAGTACGTCTGTAAGAAAGTTAAGGGTTTGCAAAAGTATTAGTAGAGTTTGAGATCTAGGTTAATTAATCTATCGTCCGAGGTGAACCCGGGACTCAATTTATATATTTACGAGTATTTATACATACTCACATATGTATTTCTTTAATTAGGGCAGCTTAGGCTAACTGCATCATATTACAAACTCAACTGGTGAGCGCCAGCTAAGGCGAAACAAAGAGAGCTTCCGATCTTTGGAAGAGATGCCAAAATTAGTCGTGGTTTTGTGAAACTTATCTGTTACATGCGGCTTTCAGAAAGAGAGAAGCAAAGGAGAAAGTAAAGGAACTTCTGGTGGTAAGGGCATAGATGAACTAACCTAGATGGCAAACTTTCCAGATATTGGAAAATCAAAACCGGTTTTCTACTGATCGCCCCTAACCGTGTGACTCTGTCTGTGAATACGAGTGAATTGTGATCAATGGCAATTTCCCTCCTTTTTTATACAAACCACGCCCATTTTAACCAAAAAACGTCATCCACATTACACACACTCGTGCAAATCGCTCTCATTCTAGCAATTTTACTTGTAAATTGCTCTGATTCTAACAAATTTTGACAAAGTTATAGAGATGCAAAAGTGGTAGAATTCACTTACAGTGTGTCTGCGCGAAAGTTAAGGGTTTGCAAAAGTATTAGTAGAGTTTGCCAACTAGCCGATAAAAAGATTCCAGTGTGTGTGGTTGTGAAAATTTATAAAGAAATAAAGAAATAATTTTGAGAAGAGAATACGATATATTTACACAGTTTCTGTACATCGATCACATTGATTTTCATTATAGTGCTATGCAAAACAGTTGTCAAACACCCAAATGCATAGAACGAGTAAGAGAGGGAAAATGCATAAGAGTGCACGTACTCTTTCGTATTTTTTTCTTTTTCGGCGATCATTTTAGCATATTTGGCGTTGTAAAGTTTCATTTTTGTAAATTATTTGAATTTTTGTGATAACAAATTCTCATATATTTGTGCGCAGTAGACAAGCCAACTGTTCTGAATAGCACGATACCGTCTTCCGCTGAACGGAAGAAGTGGTCGGCGGGACAGAGTATTCCTATATTTATGTTCACTTTCATGATGCTGTGCCTTAAGCGCCCTGTAAACGCTAAAACATGGTACTAGTAAACATGGTACCACTAAAACCCGCAGACGCTGAGTCCAATTCACACATCTCTCCACAAAGATGGTAGGGTGTGAAAACACTCGAAAAATTCTTTCCAAACATCAGTATTTGGTATTTTCGCTTTTTTCCCGATTATTTTGTGTGCTCACACGACGAAATTCACTGATAGCTTGCTCGAGTAAATGTTGACAGATGAGAGCGCAGACACTCAAACATAGTATCAGCAACACAAAACCCCGCCCACAAACATCGACAAAACTCAAACCAGTTTTGATTTTAGTGAGACCAAATTCTGATGTTGGTGAGACCAAAAAATTGGTACGCGTACCAGCCCGCACACGATCAACATCAGCTAAATCTTGGTTAGTAGTACCATGTTTACTAGTACCATGTTTTATCGTTTACAGGGCGCCTTATACGTTTCTCCTTTTATCCGTTTTGCGCTGATATATGCGAGTATATGTATGCATTCATGTATTCTCTTGCCCCACCAGTAGTCCGGACACAGAGCCTGATTACTCATACGGGCCTCCGATAATTTCATTAGATACATACTTATGTATGTATGTTATAACGCCTCATGTCCTCTAAGGTGTTAAACTGGCTTCAACGACAAGTAAGGGAACGAACTGTGGCAATATTAGTTGCTGCACTGGTGCAGTATATTAGTAAATAAGATAAATTACTGGTTAACTGAAGATTTCAATGAAAACAAGGAAAGGATAGAATTTAATAACCATTAACCATGAATATATTCTTCTTAAGTAAGTCAAAGAAAAAACTAACAGTTAGGTATATACTCTTATCTTCCTATTCACATTCGGAAGCCATTTATCTTGGATCGCTTTCCCCTAAATGACGACATCACATTTGTTAAACATTCCCCGACTAAAGCATCTAAAAGAATACCATTGCAACTTGAACTGCGACGTTTCAAAGATAATAATTCAGCGCACGTTTACTCACTTTTGACGTTTAATTATTGGCCATTTTCAGCTGTACTGCAATTGCTTGTCTGACACATTTCAAACGCTGCCACTAGTTCTATGTATAGGTACCATTCACCTTTGCTTCCATTCAACTCACAAGAGTTTTCTGTTCCTTTCTGGTTCTTTGAAAAAGAAGATTTGAGGGTTTCCTTAGACAAGTTTTGGGTGGGGACACTAGTTCAGTATAAGTAAAACAAGAACTGGACAACAAAGAATATAAGAGTCAGTCAGAAAAGTCCTTGCAGTCAATCTCATCACGGTAAATACGTGCCAGGTGAAATACGTTATTTGAGAGATTCGTGATATGGAAACCAAATGAAAGAATGTGCGCACTGCATGTATTTTTGTAAGAAAACTTATTTTAAAAGTTTATTTCTCCTTTTTTTGTTCGCTAGTCACTTTCAATTGTCAGATTTGCTTTCTGAAAAAGGAATGCCGTAACATTTTGGTATTAACGAAAGCACGGAGGGTGCTATTGTTGATACTCGTATATTGTTTAAGTAATCTTTTAGGAGAACCAAACATTTAGATATAGTACATACTACATACATATATGCATATGTGTATGATTATACAGCGAGCCGAACCGTAAAAAACCTGATTGCACCAAAATGCCCTACAAACGGATGAATAATAAAATAATTAAGTACGGCTATCGTATTCTAGTAATGGGCGAATTTTAGAACCTCGATTTATGGGAAGAAGGTCCTCAGAGTGCCAGATTCCTTGTTGATAAAGAATTCGAGGGGAACAAAGTGATCATCTGCTTCGCCACTATTGTGACTTAGTCTGGATAACTAGGTGGAAGCGTTCGTGAGTGCGGCGTCGGGGTAAGGTATACAAAAGTCTCATGTTGTGCACTGACAAGACAGTGATGGCAAGATTTTAGAGAAAATTCTAATGCACTGAAAACAAACTCATATTTTCAACAAGGTGCCGTCTACAATTTCACGTCTGACGGTGTTATCGTAATCACAATGGTCGATTTCAGGCTTAAAGTAGGATGTGACAAAATGTGCTCAAACACGAGACCGCACGGTTTAAATGTTTTCATTGCAACTTCCGACAACGACATGGAAACAATACCGAAATGGAACGGGTCCAACATATTATGGTACCTCAAGTACCCTCAAGATACTATTTATTATTATTATGAGAATCGCAATAATAATAATAAAACCTCTCAACCATATTAATGTTTATGTTACCACAACTAAGTTTCGACTTATAAAGCAGTTTTTTTATCATAAAATAGACTCGCTTGGCATGTGACTTTCCAATAAAAGTTCCTGTATGTTCCGCTTTTCAACGCGGTTTCATTTTATCGCCCTAGGGGCAAATGTTTGGTCGTTCGGAGACGGTTCAATAGGTTTCTCTCACCCAGACTTGTAGGACTATATTATTAATATGTCAATTAAGTCGAATTTTGTGTTTTCTCGCAAAGTTTTTCGTCTCGTCTTTCACAGTAGGAATTCCGAGGTATTGGTGTAAGTCGTGCATAGACAATTTCTCTTAGCACTTTATTTTCAGAAGTTTGTAAAATATTGGCATTCGTTTTCTTGGTACAATCAGTCCACACCGGCTTTAGCACTTGCTTATACAAGAGCAGCTTGTTTTCCACACTAAGCTTGCAATTTTTACCAAGTAATCAATACATTTCTCTGTATGTATTTGTTTTCGAGTTCTTTGCATTTTTTCTTTAACGCGCGGCTTCCATTTTGAGATTGCGTCGAGTGTCATTCCAGGGTATATAGCCTCATTTGCAAATGGAATATAGAGCGAGTTTATGAGAGGATCGGCAAACGACCCGTTTTTCTGTACGTAAAATAAATAGATTTGGTCTCATTGTGGGCTATCCGCCAGGCCTTTGTCCATTCATATACTTTATAGAGAGGGCTTTGCAGTTTCACCTATTGTTTCTTCAAATGTTTTACCTACTGGCAAACGTTGCTAATATAGAAAAGGGGTCCCCTCTCGGATAACATATATAGGAGATACAGAATTCGGTCGAGAACACTCTCTGTTCTTTAGGCAAATATTTAGACAGTGCTTGCATAATTGAATTTTCGGGTGGGTCTATAATGCACAATTTGTAAATTCACTGGAACAAATGCTTGGAGCTCGCGTAATCGAATTTCTTTTGGATCAATAGTTTTGTTTGTAGAACCAGTCAGAGTAGAGTAATTTTTAAGGTCGCCAAAAAATACATTTTGTTTTTATTTTTATTTTTAGGTTTGAATTTAAAAACTTGGCAAAGGTTTTCAAAAAATCATTTCCCTTTCATTATGTGTGATATATTCGTATCTGTTCATTTGTAAAACGCAGTTTTTTTTTATATTTTTTTTTAAATTATTTAATCTATTGAAACTTTAGGAAATACCGTTCAATAAAACGAAATACCGTGACTTTAGGAATATAAATCTTTTATTAATGTGTACTTTATGAATGACTGGTGGTTGAAAAAATTCAAGAAATATCGATAGGGAAATTCAAGGGAGAAAGTACGAGTACATAATATGTTGGAATATTTGTGTGTAGTACGACAGAATGAATAACATTCGGCTTCTGCTTTGGCTTCGGCTTAAATTTCCACCTTCGGCAAAACATTCGGTTTCGGCAAGAAAAGACCGAAGATTTTGCCTTTTGACTACATTTTCCAAGGGCGTCCATCAGACAACCACCCCGTAGGTAAGTATCGGTCTTATGACCGAGATGGATAACCAGTGGGTTATGCGAGGTTGAAGGGCCCATTTGTTCCCAATGGCTTTTTTGCAAGAGAATAAAGCTATTGTAGCTTTATTGACTCTTTCTTGAATGTTAGGTCTCCAGTTTAGTTTCCTGTCAAAAATGAGACCCAGATATTTTGCTGTATCGGAGAAAACTAAACTGGTACCGTTTATTGAAGGAGGGTCTATGATTGGAATTTTATATTTCCTAGAAAAGAGGACAAGATCAGTTTTATGGGGGTTTATTCCCAATCCACAGCGATCTGCCCAGCAGGTTAATCTGTTAAGATTTACTTGGAGGAGTTCTTTAATGGTATTGAGATGTTTCCCTGAGACGGCTATGGCAACGTCACCCTCATAGGCAATCACTCTGCTACCACCCGCTTCCGGGTATATCAGTAGTTCGGTAACTACTAAGTTCCAGAGAAGGGGAGAGAGGACACCGCCTTGAGGCATACCTCTGCTGACATATCTTTTAGCAGAAGTCTCACCCAGTTTGGAGTTGATTATCCTGCTTTTTAGCATTAGACCGATTAACTCCCCAAGTGAGTCGTCTACCTGCAGAGTTGACAGCGCAATCGTGATTGCGGATATGTTGCCGTTGTTAAAGGCGCCCTCTATGTCTAGGAAATCAACCATTGTGTACTCCTTATATTGTAGGGAGCGTTCGATGTACCTAGTCAGAGAGTGCAAATCCGTTTCCACCGACTTTCCTTTACAGTAGGCATGTTGAGTCGTAGACAGAAGTCTTGGTTCAACTTTAGCTCGAATATGGATATAAAACAGTCGTTCTAAAGTTTTCAGAAGGAAAGATGATAGACTTATAGGTCTGAGGTCCTTCGGGACTACATGAGAACATTTTCCGGCTTTGGGAATGAATTTTACATAGACTTCTCTCCATAACAGTGGAATGTGGATAAGTTCTACACAGCTCCTCATAATATTTTCTAACACTGGTAGAATAATATCTGAGGACCTCTGTAGCTCGGCAGGTATTATACCGTCCGGACCAGCAGACTTGTATGATTTGAAGCCATGCAGCGCCCAGAGCAGTTTTTCTCTCGTAATCAGACCATGAATTTTGGTCACGGTTGCAGTAGGCCTGTTTGGGCTGCTACTGGCCGCGAGTTGGGAGCTACCTGGAAAGTGGGTGTCCAGAAGCAGTATGAGTGATTCATCACTTGAGTCCAAGAGACATCGGTTTTTTTCAAACAGCTGTTTGAACAGGTGCACTGTTTCATATTGTTGTAAGGGCATAACACCTACAGCAATTTGATCCGGTAAATCAATGTCAGAATTTTCACTTCGCAGCCTTGCCTAGTATCGTCGGTGTTTGTGTTTTCTGTGTTTGTCATTTCAGGGTAGTCGTAGCCAATATACGCGGGCTAAAAAGTAATCACTTTTCACGTCTGTAAGTACAGACCAGCTGTTTTGGCACTTAGTGAAACACAGGTAGATCCCCGCCCAAACCTCTCAGATCATTCTGATCTGAAGCTACCTGGCTACGAACTAGTGCCATTATTCTTCTCTCACCGCGGTCTCGCCATTTACGTGCGTAGTGATGTAGCTTACCAAACTCCACCACAATGTGATCCATGTTCCAATCCGGAATTCAACTTCATGTGGTTAAAATTCCATCTATGTAAGCAAATTATCCATTACTGCTTTATTTATAGAAGCCGCAAACTGGATAGCAATTCAACCTTTAACGAGTTTGATGCGCTGTCTGACTCCATTCAAAGAATTGTATCCCTGTATCCTCATACTGAAATCGTTATTACGGGCGATTTCAATATACACAATTCTGGGTGGCTTCGACATTCTGGACAGACAACACCCGAAGGACGGTGTGTTGAGATCTTCGCTGCGGAAAACAACCTAACGCAGCTTGTAAATGAGCCCACGCGAATGCCAGACGTTGATAGTCATACCGCCAACACCCTGGACTTGTTTTTAACTTCTCACCCTGATAAGTACACAATTGATGTGCTCTCCCCTCTAGGCTCGTCGGACCACTGTGTTATATCAGCTAATTTCTCGTATACTGACCACACAGTTAGAGAAAAGCTTCCTAAAAGAAGCGTATGACAATACGAGAAAGCCAACTGGAGCGGACTTAACAGCTTCTTTAGGAATTTTAACTGGTCGTTATGCTTCCTCGATTACGACGTGGATGCCGCTGCTGATATGATTACAGACACCATTCTCTTTGGAATGAAATCCTTTATTCCTCATCGGATGAAGAGTATCAAACCAAAAGAAAAGTCATGGTACGACTCGAGCTGTAAAGAGGCCGTCAGGGTTAGAGAAATATTTTTTCGGTCCTACAAGACCAACATGACAGAGGAAAACCGAAAAAAGTTCAAACGAGCCAGAAATGACTGCAACGCCTTTCTTAAGCGTGTCAAATTCCTATACGACCAAAAACTGAGGCAAAAAATACTGCAATGTCCCAAAGGCAATAAAAATTGTTGGTCGTTCGTCAAAAAGGTTAGAAATTCCGCCTCATCCTCCATCCCAACGCTCATTTACAATGACATTCCAGCTGTCAGCTCTTTGGATAAGGCCAATCTGCTTGCTGCACACTTTGCGGCTAGCTCAACACTCCCAGATTGTGTATTGTCTCCGCCTACACTTGAGTGCGTCGAATCTTCAATGGGACGAATCTACTTTCGCACTCGTGTAGTAGCAAGTGTACTTGAAGATCTCAACATACATAAATCCGCTGGTCCAGATGGTATATCTCCCCTTCTTCTGAAGAGGTGTTCTTCCTCGCTGGCAAAACCACTGCGTAAGCTTTTTCATCAATCCTACACTTTAGGACTCTTCCCGAGCAGATGGAAAACAGCATTTGTCCAGCCCGTCCCTAAAAAAGGCGAATCATCTTCTCTCTCCTCCTACAGACCCATTGCACTTACGTCCCTTCTTTCCAAGGTCGTGGAAACACTGATAAATCGTCAGCTCATGAAATATCTCGAAACACGAAAACTTCTCAATGACCGGCAGTACTTTTTTCGTAGGAACAAGTCCACTGGTGATTTGATGGCATGTCTCACCGAAAAGTGTAACCAAAGCGTACATCAATCTGGCGAAAGCAAGATAGTTGCACTTGATATTTTTAAGGCATTTGACAGAGTTTGGCATCAGGCTCTTTTGTCGAAAATGCGTGCATTTGGGATCGACGACTATCTTCTTCAATGGACTAGAAATTACCTTTCGGAACGTTCAATTCAAGTTGTCTTGGACGGTTTCAAGTCTGATATTCACAAAATAAATGCTGGTGTGCCCCAGGGCTCTGTTCTGTCTCCGACACTCTTTTTAATTTTCATTAATGATCTCTTGCCTGCTACTTCTAATCCAATATATTCCTTTGCTGATGACAGTACTCTCTGCTTTTCATATTCGTTTCCGGACTCACTGCCCTGCTTTTCGGCTGTAGAACGAGAACGGCAGCGTATGCTAAGCTCATTAAATTCCGATATCAACAGCATAACCAATTGGGGAACTGTCAACAGAGTGGAATTTAATGCTTCCAAAACACAATGCTGTCTGCTGTCTTTAAAGCGAAATTTAAACACCCAGCCATTATCTATGAATGGCACTTGCATCGTCGAAACCGAAAAACTTTCCATTCTCGGTATGTGTGTCAATGACAACTTACGTTGGAATGACCACATATTTGATATCGCCAAAAATGCTGCGAAATGTCTAGGTTTCCTCAAGCGATGTAAGAAATATTTTACCCCCTCTGATCTGGCCTCAATATAAAAGGCATTCATCCGCCCAAAATTAGAGTACAATGCCCACATCTGGTCAGGTGCTCCTAAAACATCTCTGCACCTGCTAGATAGGATTCAAAATCGTGCGATAAAGCTCATTGATGATACTAATATCAGTCAATCAATTGATAATCTCGAACACCGACGTAATGTCTCCTGTCTCACTTTGTTTTATCGCTATTTCCACCACCAGTGCTCTACTGAAATCGCCAGTATCATTCCGCCCATTCAAACTTTCAACCGTAACACCCGTCTCGCTATGAATGCTCATCAGTATACCCTCAAGCCCATTTTCGGACGTACTCTAAAATATCGCGATTCGTTCCTAAGCCGTACAACCCGCTTATGGAATGCCCTGCCAATCTCTGTATTTCCTGGTCGTTATAACTTGCAAAAATTTAAAAGCAATGTACATCGGTACCACTCTTTTCTTCCTCCCTAAATTACCTTTGCCCGCGCTGTGAATAATCACCTTAAGGGTATACAAACCCCTTGAGCGCGCCCATTATAAAAAAAAAAAAAAAAACAGCTAGGCATCATAGGATTTGTAGAGAGGATTTTTCTTAGCCGCGATGCCTCAGAGGTTTGGGTAATTTTGTCACAGAATGACCTCCAGGATTGTCGCTTTGCCTTCCTCAGTTCTTTTTTGTATAATTTGAGGGATTCTTTATATGAGTCCCAGTCGGTCACTTTTCCTGTGCTTTTTGCTGCGTTGAAAAGTTTTCTACAGGCGTTTCTGAGCAGTCCCAGTGCCGATGTCCACCAATGTAGCGTTTTCTTGCCTCTTGGTTGAATAAGAGGGCAGGAAGCGGTCATAGCCTGATTGAAAGCCAGAGTACATTCTCTGACTTTCATGTCAAGCCCATTGGTGTCACGCGGGGGACATGATAGTTCAGAGGATAACGTTTTTGACAGTATTCCTCTTTACTTTGGCCAATCAGTTTTCCGGTAATACCGGAAGATGGTTGGCTGGGGGGAGCATCACTCAGACTGAGTTGGATGTATCTGTGGTCTGAAAAGGAGTGTTCAGACGATACCATCCAGTTTGTTAGCCTTTGGGCGATGCTGTCGGTGACAAGAGTAATATCTAACACTTCTTGTCGGTTTCTGTTATAAAAGTGGGCAATTTCTAATCTTACCTTTGTCTCTTGTATAGAGCGCAGCGTATGTGGGTGTCCTAAGTCCACGGACCACGCCTTCTACAATCCATGGTTCCTGGATTAGGATTATGCCTTCTGCGTTTTTAGAAAAACGCAGAATGAGTGCGGCCGAAGCCTTTTTTGAGTGGTGGAGATTAATCTGGAGAAACCGTATCATTGCTACAGTTTTCCAGAGTCGCCTCCACCTCGGTGTTATTGAGGTCCTCCGATTCTGAAGATGTGCCCAAGAGCTCATCTTCTATCTCTGATCGTGTAGGACATCTAATTGCTTCGTCATCGGTTTCCATTTCCGACAGGGTGTCAGAAGAGGAGACCGACGGCTTGATAGTCACCTCGGACAGATTGGAGTCGTCGCTATCCAATTCTGGAAACGATATCGACGCTCCGAGATCCGAGGTTGTGATATCAGGTATTAAAGGAGGAGGGGGTTGCTTATCAGCATCCAGATCATCCTTTTTGTACACCCTTAAATGTATGGACTCGAATCCGAACCGAATCATGCCTTTCGTCTGCGCCAGAGGATTAAGGGATTCCTTATTGATCACAATTAACGCGCATCTATAAGAACCCCTTAGTTCCTCAAGTTTAGCGACTTTCCAGTCATGAGTCGGAAGAGTCGAGTTACTGAGCTGGATGTTTTCCAAAATACTTTCTGGAGAGGAGGGTTCGGCTGGAATCCAGGTACGAGTTCGAGGTCTGCTAGGAATGTCTTCCATAGACACGACCTCGAATTTTGCACCTGGCCAAAACTCTCCTAAACCGTCGGTGGCCTTGGTGAAGAGATCGAGAGATCTCTGGTTGGAACATGCGATGAACTTGACATGGCCTTGGTGCCAGCCAGCGTCGCTTGTGATATGAGGTGATCCTGGGTTTTCCCGCATGATGGCCAAGAAGTTGCTCGAAAGCTTCAGCTTGACCAGCTACCACCGTTCCGGTGTAATGGAATCGTCGGTATCGTTCCTGTCGATCACCACGATCACCAATGCGTCCTTTAGGCCTTCATCGTGAGAGCTCAGAGATGTGTTGTTGGATGGCCCAGGGGTTGTGGAACTGTATATTTTGGGCCTCTTGGAAACCGGCACGGTTTCCTCCAACGATCTCTGGCGCTTAGAGGAGTCTTTTGACGTTTTTTATTTAAGCTAATTTTTAAGCATTTTTTTGTTTAGCATTTAAGAGTAATTTAAGTTGAAAAAATAAAAATGCATTTAAACTGAAAAAAGACTGAAACTGAGTGCCATCATTATTCGTAATTTTTTGACGAAAAATGCAACAAATACCATCCAAAAGCCACCGAATTCACCTGATTGGGCTCCCTGTGACTTCTTTCTGTTCAATCGAGTTAAATAACCACTATGGGGAACGCGTTTCAGCAGCCGAGAGGAAGTAATGGAAAAATCGCAGGAAGCACTGATGGACATTCCGAAAACCGAATATAAAAAATGTTTTGAGGATTGGATCAAGCGCTGGTATAAGTGTTTTGCAGTCGATTTGGATTACTTTGAAGGGGCCAATATAGATTTAGATGAATAAACATTTATTTTTAATTTTATGAACAAATGAAAACAAATGAACGAATGAAAAATGCAATTTTGAGATAAACGCGTTTAAAATTTTAATGAGGCTCGCTGCCTGCCTGGCAGCCTTATACTTTGAAAAACAAGTATTTCGAGATATTTCTGGTCATAATCTTTTGGGATATAATTGTTGATGGTGAAGTAGATGCAAACATGTTTATTGAGTATAAAGTTAATGACGAAATAGAGATAGTTGTTAACAACGAGTGCATTTTAACTATGATTGACGGAACAGTTCTGAATGAAAGAACAAATACACAGCCAACGCGGTTATGAGCAATATGCAAAAGGTCACAAGAAACTTCAACAATCAAGGTGAATCAAATGATAATGAACATGACTAAGAATATGGAATCTCTCCATTACTTGCAAGAATCAGGTGCTTGGAATGTAGTTTGAAACTTGCATGGGTATACACTTCGACTAGGGGAGAAGATATTGATGAATCTATTGGAATCAAGGAGGTAGAAAAAAGAAGAAAACAAGAGATCCAAGAGCATGAAAATGGCAATGATGGACATACTTCGAGGAGATATTGTGGGACATAGATCGTATATCTGGGGATCAAATTTGGGGAGTATGACAAGCAAATAACAGAGTTCTTAAGGAAAATATATGCCGACAAATAACTCACACCTACTCTTAATAAATTTTGGCTCGTAGTTAAAATAAAATATTTATAATCGAGTATCATATCAGAAAAAGCGCAGGAATTCGATAATAAAGACTGCAAGAAATATAGATATCAAAATACGTGCAAGGTTTCAAAGATGCGCAGAATGAAGACTTTGTCAACATGCTTAAAGCCTCATCGGACCTACTTCTTCGTTAAGGCACGTCAGAACTGAAAAATATCTCAAAGCACAATACTCTAAAGAAATGATAAATTTACTAGACATATTAGACCCCGGATGTTGACGAAAATTTCCAGGAAATCAGATCTTTTTTATTTAAGTTTTTTGTCCGTTTACTTTTTTCTCAACTGTTTGACTTGAAACGAATACCTGAAATATTTTATTATGTACTCTGACTTGCCAAAATATAAAAAAATGCTCTTTCGATACCCTAAAAAAACCTTCAAAAATGGTTCGTCTACTTTTAGACACCCTGTTATTACTTCAATCACGGACTTTTGAATAGTTTTAGAAGTCTCATTTTAGGAGGAGATTCTGAACCATCCCGTAAAGCATTTTTCATAAAACTAATTTCACAGCATTGGGAATTTCCTTTAAGTAGAAAAAAACCGCCACGATATCCTAACGCGTTTAATATAAGGGTGTCCTCTAATTCGTCAAGGATAAGAAAAGATTTTGGATTTATTCTAACAAAAAAATCGTTCTACAGTGAGGGTCTATCTACAATGTTGACATCATTTATCGAGGCTTACTTTGGTGTACCCTGATCCAATTTAACGGAAATTGCTCTGTTAATACTGACAGCAGAAACTTCGTTTAGGACTTTATTTTTAGAAGAATTATTAGACTCTGTAACTGCGTTTAAATAAAGTTTGAGTCTTCAGATATCTAATTTCTAAATCAAGTATGCATACAAAACGAAGGAGGACGCTTTGAGCACCTGTTATAATTATAAAATTATTCTCTTTATACTGTCAAGCTTTAAAGATACGTGTCTTTTTGTTTGGCTACTCATATGTGCGTTATATTGGTAGCTTGCCAGTTATTTAAAAATAGCTTCGAACATTTTTTTCTTGGGACTTAATGAACTATCTTTATTTGTTTGTTATGAAAAAAATAAAAAAAAGAACAACCATTTGGTTCCATCCAGGATCGAACTGGAGACCTTCTGCGTGTAAAGCAGACGTGATAACCGCTACACTATGGAACCACTTGAAATTTTCTAAGCAAGAAAACATTTTTCACACAAGGCAAGAAACAGATGTTTTAAATTGTTACATAATATACAAGATAATAGAGAATATTTTGTAAAAAATAAAATTAAATAGATCTGCGATAGAAAAGATTTTTATCTATTTCTACATTCTACGTATTCTTTTTACGATCTCGTTGCTTTTTTCCTTTTATTGATTTTCGTTGGTATTTTGCATAGTTTTAGGGGCTTCAAGGGTGTCGGCTAATGTGTCCCAAATGGTTGCACCAAAATCAATAAAAATTGGAACATTACTGAGATGATTTTCATGTACTTTCTTTCCGAATTCCAAACACGAGTAGATTTAAGTTTCCAATCATTATTGTGTTATTTTTCTATTTGCGCTTATTCCGAATTAATTCCAATTAACTGGCTGTTAAACACTGTTTCTACAGATTGTCAATTTGACAGTTGAAAGTTGATTTTTGGTTAGTACGTTTTGAAATTTTGCGATGAATAGATTAACGCCAGAACAAAGCGTGCACATTTTGCAAACTTATTTTGAAAACCATGGTTCGGTTCGCCAAACTTTACGGTCAATTTAATCGTTCATCAGAGAAAGTTATTCGGAACACGAAGAAACGTTTTCGCACCACGTATACTCTAGTGGATAATACGCATCCCAAAGACTACCAACAGAGACGCCTTTACAACTATTAAAACTCACTATTTGGTGTGCTTTATGGGATGGTGGAATCATCGGCCCATATTTCTTTAAGCACGATGACGGTCAGAATGTTACCGTCAATGGAGAGCGCTATATAAACATGATTTCTGACTTCTTCGTTCCTCAGTTCAATGGCATTGACGTGAAAGAGCTTTGGTTTCAACAAGATGGCGCAACATGCCACACGGCGAGTGAAACCATCAATTTATTGCGGGAAATATTTAATGAGCGCATAATTTCGCGTAATGGACCTGTGAAAAGACCTCCACGATCCTGTGATCTCACACCTTTAGATTAGTTTTTTTTTGGGTATATGAAATCACTAGTCTATGACTATAAACCAGAGACATTGGACGATTTGGAAGTCAACATTCGCCGTGTTATTGCTGATATACGGCCACATTTGCTCGATAAAGTTGTCGAAAATTGGACTTAAGTATTGCGCTTCATTCGAGCTATCCGTTGCGCACATATGCCCAATATCATACCTAAACTTAAACACTAACGTTTGCTTCAAGTGTATTGCCATTATATTTTTGAAATTGATTTTTAGTCAAACTTCTGTGCAGTGTTCTGAGCAAACATATCTATACATTGCTTTGCCCTTGTACACAAACGCATCTATTTTTGCAATCTTTTCTGGAGGTGCTTCCTCACAGTATTTCCGGTTTTCTTCTGCAGAATCTCGAAGCACTTTTTTGATATCACCTAGCAAATGACAACTAATTTATCTAATATATCTTTTGCATATGTAGTTTTGCCAATTGTAAGACTGAATTCTGCAGAAAAGGTTCTGCTTATTGTTTTTATTTATGTAATAGTTCCCGAACGAACACAGAACCAATATTTATAATTTCTGGCAACTGATAATTATATTCAAGCTAATCAAAAGTGTCAACGTTTCAAATATTAAAATTAATTTTAGGGCAACATTTTTTTTTAAGGAAATTAACACTCAAGAGGGTATGGCTACTCTTAAAATGCCGGAGCACGTGTTAAGTTTTTCGGAAAATTGGATAGAGAAAGAGAAAGAAAGTACTCGTAATTTCAAGTTTACCGATACGCCATTTGTTAAATGTGTTATATGCAATAAGAGCCAAAACAGGGAAGCGTAAACCTTTGTTTAAAAACTCGGTATCTAGGAGGGGATGCATTTCCAACACCGGTTTTTTTACCAAAATGTTACATCGAATCTCCCCTGAGAGCTTTCGACACATTATCCGGAACACCCTGTATATGGTTGTCCAATTACTTCATTCGGTTTTTAAAAGTTCATTTTTCAATATTTTGGTAATAGTTTTTTATATATTATACTCGTAAACGAGTATTGACCATTATTATGGATAGCCTTCTGCCATATTACTGAAAATGCATGATTTTGGGCTCAGTAGTTATTTCGTTCCATATGGGTGGCATCCAACATGATGCTACGCTTATGGAAGCCCTGGGTTTCATTTTCAAAAACCAAATCCTAATTGTCTTTAATAGACTTTTCAATGCAACTGATAACACTAGTTTACACGATAAATGTGCATTTGATGAGGGCTGACTTTTCTTACGGACTTTCTCCCACTGAGTTCAAAAATCAAGGCTAACATTTTTTCATGGAATAGTTTTTGAGATATTGTGATTTCTTCATTTCGACCTCTTTTGACTCTTAAAACCATATCTGTTGAAATGTTGTTGTACTTAGAAGATATTGAAATATGAAAAAATAGACATAATGCGATATTTAATTGGTTAAGCAGTTCAAAAGAATTTTAAATCAATTAAATTTTAAAGATTATTCTGTGGTCATGAAATAGAAATCGATGAAAAACGTCCAGTTTTTTTTCATGCAGATAAAACTGATACTTTTACGCAAAAAATAAGATCAACCAGAAGATAATCGACTGAAAAATGACAAAGTCATTAGCGATTGAGTGAATAAATCCAAACCCCAAAGGTTCTGAATCCATTAACTTTTCGACAAACGGCCATGTTTTGTTTTCATGTTGACGCTACTGCTACACAGAAAACTAACATTTCGTTTTGGCAGCTTCCTTTCTGGTTTGTTTGTATTCAGGAACTTTGGAAAAATATGAGTCAGACAGGTTGCCATGAAATTTCAAAACGAAAAGAAAAAAAAATTTGAGTGAAATTATTTCATTGCGCTAACCGAAGTGGCTAAAAGAAAACGAAAGTGTGGTAATTTCGTACTCGAAGCAATTAGACGTACATAGGTTCATGGATTCATTAAAATAGAATTATCTGCAATATTTGGAATAGCACCTGCGATGGACACCAAGCAATGTGAGTTTATAGTGTCAGATAACTCATACCGCGTGGACTTCTGGTTCAACACAGTAAGTTTGAATTTATATTTACAAATTGTAGATGATTCCATATGAACATATAATTAATAACGTACATTTTTATTCTAAATTGGACGATACCTGAAATTTGGTATACCGATGATATTGAGAGAGCATCTCTGCCATACGCTTCATTGTTACTTTTCCCTGAGCAAATCAACTGGTTTTGGAAAGAATGCAAAATGGGTTTATGAGGCAGTCGAATCTGTTTCGTTTCTAGTTTCACATTAACGTAAATTTCTTCATCCTAAGCGCCCCGATTCAGCTGCTGAATCCTCCGGATCATCACAAGAGGCAGGCACAAGCATTGGAAATGAACCGCAGACGCAATCGCAGCATTATACGCAAGCTAAACTAAATGTTTTGGTGAGAGATCTAAAGTTGTCAAAGGAAAAACAGAGTTACATGCATCTCGCCTGAAGCAACGGAACCTTTCGGCTCCGGGCGTGAATGGAACGTTTTACAAAAACTGTCATAAGTCTTACGCACAACATTTTAAAAAGGAAAACGACATGAGCTACTGCACTGAAATTCCTGCTTTGTTTGAGCAACCCAGATAGCCTTACGATAGAAATGAATGGCGCCTGTTTGTTGACAGTAGTAAGAACAGTTTGAAAGCAGTCCTATTGCATATTGGAAATGAAAAACATCCCTCATTCCATCAACACTAGAGAATCGTAAGTCACAATGCCCACATTGATAAAATATATTCAACACGAGCGTCACAATTAGATCTCAAAATCATCCGTATGTTCTGTGGAATGCAGGGTGGATATACAAAATATGGCTCCTTTAGAATAGCAGCACTCGTGATTATCATTATAGAGGAAATAACTGGCCAGAAATGGTCAAAGTGGGCAAAGAAAACATTAAATACCTGAGTTTTATCAAGAAACAAAATATATTTCTTCCAGAGTTGCACCTTAAACTGGACTTAAGTAAACATTTTGTTTACAAGGATGGCCAAGTATTCTCCTTTCCTCCTTTCCCGCAGCTTATTAAAGCAATATTTAAGGATGGAAAAACTGCTGGAGGACTACAGCAAGATGAGTACGGAATGCCATAAGCAATAAGATTTTAAGACGTTTACTTGCCTAGTAGCAGCCATGAGATACTTCTTTAGTCAGACCAGGTCATCTTCCAGTCGAGCAGGACACCAAGATACCTAAATTGTTTAACGCTCTCAATATAAAAACATTTGTCAGAGCAGGGGTGTTACTCAAAGTATGTTTGTGAGCTACATATTATACTATGCTTGAATCGATTGCATTTAGCATAATGAAAATGAAAAGGTCCATAGTCTGTTTCACTGCGACAAGTACTAAAAAACATAACTTTAGTTTTATAGCTAATGACCATTCTGTGAATTTTAAACCAATGACTTAGGCCTTCAAGGTCATGATTAATGTTGGCAGAAAGATTTAAAACAGAATCAGCAGTAAATACACAAGACATGTCGTCCGCAAACGCAGTAACTGCTATTGTATTTTTGTAGCTAATAAATATTAGAAAGAGTAAAGGACCAAGAACGGAATGCCTATAGAAACAAAACGCTTAGAATTTAACTTACCATCTATTTTACTTTTTGAACTATGTTCGATAAATACGACTGAAGCTAGTTGTGAACACTACCCTTAAAGCCACGCTTATACAATTTGTCCAAAATAATTTTATGATCTACAGTATCAAAGGCATTAGTTATCACATGTCGACAAAAAGTGCTTCTAGCAGTTTCCTATTATTGAAGGCGTTATAAATATTTGAACAGAAATTGAGGATTGCATTCTCAATAGAACAACTTGTACGAAAGTCAAATTGACACTCACAAAAAAATCAGTTTTTTCTAAAAGCTTGACCACTCTTAGAATAAAGGAATTGGTCTATAATTATTACTTAACGTCTTATCACCTTTTTAAAACAAAGGTATAACTTCCGCGATTTTTAAATACTCTCGAAAAAATAAAATAAAAATGATAATAAATAACACATAAAATATCACAGATATTTAAGGCTGTTTTTTGAAAGAAATTTCTTGCGAAACCGTCAGAAGTTTTAGAATTAAAGTTCTTAAGATGCAGAATGATTGTGAACAATTCATAAGACGACATAGGACCAAAGAAAAAACTATGGGAGCAAGATACTTCTTTAGCTAAACAGTTACAATTACCATAAGCATCACAACTATCGGAGACTACCTTAGCACCTACAGAAAAAACTAAATTTATCCGCTATAATCTTGGTATCGTATATGATAAGATCACAACGTTTTAAACATGATAACTGATTTTTGTGAGTTTATTTGTTTAATATTGTTCTTACTAATTCCAATTCTTTTTTAGAATCCCCTTGATAACATGGAACTTATTCAAGTAGTAATTATTTTTGCATGACGAAACATTTTTAGAAATATCTTTGCATATTTGTTTCTAGACAATTATGATATTGTTGTTGTTGAGATTTTCCATCTTTTTTTGTACAATTTGTTTTTAGCGTTGATTTTCTTTAATAAGGTAATAGATATCCATTGTTTTATTTTCTTCCATTTATTCCTTCTTTTTACGATATTTTTTGAGCTTTGTAGAACATAGTTTTCAAATGTTTTAATAAACATAGAGAAGGTAGCGGAAGGATCACTTTCATTGAGTATGCTTTCCCAACATTCAAAAGGAAGATAATTATTAAGGAAAACAAAATCAATATTTACAAAAGAGAAACTGGTATTTTTGTATTTGTAGAAACACGAGACTTTAAGTTAAGACACGTCATACAGCTGATCACTGTATACCTGCAAATCAGCAATAGAGCTATAAATTTCAGTTAATTGAGAGTTCGGAAAACATACCATAATATGGTCGATGCAAGTACTAGTGGAAGTCGTAATACCAGTTGGTCTATTAATACATGACTCAAAGCGAAATGAAGATAGCATAAACAAATAATTATTAACCAAATACTGTATAGAGGGAATATGCTGCCGGTTTAGACGTGTGCATTTGATGAGGACTCCGTTCATTAATATTACTCCTGCAGGAGTTAAGAAAAAGTACGTGTTGACCACACGACACAAACTTCGCAAACTATGAAGGAGCTAGACCTCTGAATTAATGGCTCTGCCAACTAAAAGAACCTCGATTTCTTATTTAACTCAGCAAATTTAAAGCAGAACCTTATTTGGATGGAGACCTCCCTTGGAGTCTGTTTTCGGTACTTTCAGCGACAAATCACAGACGGAAATTCAAGCTGACAAATTTGCGTTACTTGCAAATTAGGTACTTGTGAGGTACCTAAACATTGAGCCGAGAAATGTATCCAAGTTACCACAAAGGATTATCAAAGCATGGTTTTTAAGATATTGAACCTTTTTGCTACATTTCGGTCTGGCACACTTAGATCGGTGTCAAGTGCAGCCTTTACTTCATTGTTGATTAGCTCAACGGGTCTTCCAGATCGGGGTATATCTTCCAAACTAAAATACCTGGAATGAAATTTTTCAGATCGTTGCGGACACATACGCTCTCGTATATCTACATTGCATATCTTTTGACAAACATTCGCAGCTCTCTTGTTTAAAACAAAAAATGTCGAAAAGAGTGTATTTTTGTATACATGTATTGTCTTCTGACAAATTCCATAGATTCACAGTTGCGTTTCCTATGGTCATCATACAATCATCTGAACTCTCATTCAGTGTTGGCATATGGGCTGTACTTAGTGACGATACCTATGTTCTAATGTAATGTTCAACGCAATTATGTGTATCAATATGTAGTCCGAGATTGGGATATTTCTTTTATTATGTCCAACATTTCGAACTTTATTCCAAAATAATTTTGGGGAATGATCTGAACAAAATCTAGTATTACAATAGTTAAATTTAGCAGATCTTATAAGTTTCATTATAAGATTATGGGATGCCTTGTAGCTGCCAAGCATTTCTGCATAACAGGAATATTTCCAGGGAGGGTAAGAGACATCTCGCGTCCTGATGGCATTAGGGATGTCACGAGAATGACAAGATCAGTTTTGTGGTAATAGGTAGTCAGTTACAATTATCAGAAATTCGGTTTACTTATAACGTCAGATGTTGAAGAAATAGCATTCCAGTCCATTGACCAATATAATCACCGAAAAATTTTTCAAGATTTAAACAGTGAAATCACGATACTGCAAAGACAAGATCATGACACAAGAATACTGTAAAAGATAATTGGCTTGTAAGACTGCAAATACAAAGACTGCACACAATTAGGCTAAAAGTGCATTGGCTCAGAAATGTTCACAAAACACAGGCCAAAAGAACTGATCGAGGATTTAAAAAAAAACTTGATGAAGAATGAAACAGAGCAGAGAATGGATTCTGGTTCATGTTAAGCATACCTACACATTTCTTCGATAAATGGGGAAATAATCTGTGAGTTTACGATATGTGGGAGCCTATGAAATATTCTATGAACGCATTTATTTAGTCACAGGACTATATTCTATCTGAAAGCTTACCGCGACTTGATCTACTAGATTTTCTTACGTATATGCAACGACTTGTTACGATTTCTGAATTTTAAGATTTTTTCATTGCTTATGTGTGAAAGGCAGTTCATGAAAGCAAGCACTATAACTCAATTCAAACAATTTTCAGATTAGGTACATGTATTAAGATACCTATTTGGGCCTCCAATTACACGAGGAAAAACTACAGCATGGTGCACAACCAGAATTTTCCAACAAAGAAATGCATTTAAACTTTCTCAAGAGGACTCAAAAAAATTGCTTATATCAATACTCGTATTTCAATACGAATGTGCTTTTATATACCTACGCGTGTAAGTACTGTTAAGAAAAAAATAACTCTAAATTTGGAGTTTGTATTTTCCATGAAATTTTAAATAAAAAATACCTTGCTGAACTAAAATATATCTTATATAGCTCAAAATTTTTCAATACACGTACATATAAAATGGTAAAGTACAACTGCGCTGAATATCCATTCATGTTCACCGATAATTGAAAAGTTTTTTGGGTTCATAATCGAATAGAAAAGTGCATTTGTCGAGAATACATGCCTGCACGTAAATTTCACGAAATTTTGCATAAGTTCTTTGGAATTTTGTTCGAGTTATTTTTCAGCACATCAGTAGCATACTTTTTGACAGCATTTGCAGATGATATAGCGTTTACTTATGAGTGTAAGACTGTTTTCGAATGTATCACAAGTATCGAGGAAGATTTTGAAATTTTAAGGATGTGGTTTACCGCCACAAATTGATCATTAGTGAAAAAACAAAGTTGATGTCTTTCAAGGCAACTGAAAAAAGTCTTTATGATTATAATCTCTGGTTTCACGCATGCGATTGTACGAGTACATTAATTCAAAAGCATCAAACAATTTTTTAAATTTGTTTATAGAAATCAGCTTTTTTCACCTTTGAGTTGTTAATTCATAAGCGTTTCCATATTAAATAAACTCACAAAGCGAACAAAAAGTCACGTGAAATAACCACCGATAAAATAGACAAGCAAAACAGATAACAATCCCAATGTATGTGTATTGCTACGGTCAGAACACGACATGCCACCCAGAAACCAACTGCCACACGATGTTATAAATACCCAATTCAAAATATTTTTTTCTATTGAGATTTTCTATTTGTTTGAAACCTAAATCGATTAAAAATTAAAATTGGCGAAATAAAATAGAGTTAAACTCATTAACAATATTATTTGTAGATATTAACTTGCATACACGTTTACGAATATGTGCAGAGTTATTTTATAAGTGCTAGCGGATTTTTCACAATTTTCCAAAACAACAGCCTTTTATCTTGAGTGGAGAAGACATTATGAATCCTATTTAACTCCGAGTGAATGTAGGAAAGTACAGAAATCAGTCTTTTAGATTAGTTAGACATCAGTCAACAATATTAGTGTGTGTAAGCTTTCAGGTAAACTTAGATGGAATACCATTTTCCCGACATTACATGGATTGGGTATGTATAAATAATATTACGTATATGCCCAAAATTTTGGCATTTTCGAGTTGAAAATAATAAGCTGGCAGCGGTGGGATTCGAACCCACGCCTCCGAAGAGACTGGTGCCTTAAACCAGCGCCTTAGACCGCTCGGCCACGCTACCTTGTGTTGGGTACCTTGGCAATGGGGATCCGGCCCCAATCTTTTGTTTTCCGATAATCTAATTCCATTTCTGATTCAATGATGTAACATTTTCCAAAATTAGAAAAAGTTAAACTAACTAGTGGTTCCATAGTGTAGCGGTTATCACGTCTGCTTTACACGCAGAAGGTCTCCAGTTCGATCCTGGATGGAACCAAGTGATTGTATTTTAATAACAGTTCTCTAACCAGACGGTACTACATTGAAGCGAAGCCCACACTATATTTCAAAAAATTATTACTTTTTAAATTGATACAAATATTTTTTTAAATTAATAGCACTTGGCACAAATCCAAACATGCGTCTCCACTAGAACGTTATTCATTATATAGCAAATGGCCTATAATTATCACGGATAACTTGATATTATTTTTAAATTTAAGCAATTGTACAGGTATATATATATATTTTTTTGTTTGCTTTTTTCTCGAAACAGAGAACGAAGACAAAGAACAAGTCTATTGTGCCTTTTGTATGATACTTCAACTGGAATTTCACAGTCTTTCGCAGAAAAATGAGTAAAGTGATAAAGTACCAATAGTACCAACATCCACCACATCAGCTCGATGCGAGAGTAGACCGGAAACTCACAGAGTGACCAGAGGGCAGCTTGGATATCGCTGCAGACGCAGATACTTCTTCTGAAAGTTTTTCAAATATAGAGCGAAATCGAATATTTTCATCCCCTAGAAAGACACAATCACCGCATCCTAAATAGGTAAAGGTCCGACTACATTATTTACTGGCTCAGATTCTGACCGATACTATGAAATCAATGCATATAATTTTGGTGTAAATTGTCGACAAAGAAATGCGAAGTCTGGGCAAAATATTTCTTTGGCCGTTCAAGATATATTAAAAGCCCCTAAAATAGAAAAATTTGTTTCCCTAATTCAAAAGTTTGTCTTCTTTGGAACCACAAACTTTCGCGCACCTATTATCAATTTTATTGAGCATATTCACATGAATGTCACTTAAGAAAATAATGTTTTCATCAGAGATACCATGCGCACGATATTTTCTCCGCTGTAATTATTTACAATACTTTCTATGTGCTCTTAGTAATTAGGCTAATATTATAGATGTTTTAATTTGACGTAAGCTTCTAATTTATGAGCAATCATGCCTGCACGAGTTATGTTTGCATTCCCATTTTTCGAAACCTGTAAACCTAACAAAGATATCTACTTAGAAGTAATTATAATATGTGTCTATATGTTGCAATTTTTAATACCTACGTTTTACAGAAATAAATCAGGCAAAATACCAATAACGCAGTTTAACTCACAGCTGAGTCTTACACAATAGTTCGCCTTCAACATATATACGCTGAAGTACACATTCTCGCAAAAGGCTTTATATCAAGAAATCTATCATGAATTTAAAAAAACTCTTCTACGATCGCTTCAGCTTTTAATGTCACAAATAAAGAAGGTCATCAGAAAATCCTGGCCGTAGACTAATCTTCCGACTTTAGTCTTCCTCAGTTACCGTGGATTCTATTAACATAAATGATTAATCGTTTTTCATCGCTTCAGGTGCCAATTCAGCTAAGGAATGTCTTAGATCGCTTAACAGACTCAAGTCCATGCCAGCGGTATATTAAACTACATGCCCAGACAATTAGACCTTATTTTCACAACAAATTCAATTAACTCCTCACTCACTTAGTCCCCTATCCCTCTCAACAATTGATAGCTACAACCCTCCCCTTCTTCTCTCGTTTTTTCATAACTCTTCTGTCAAGTCTAATCTCCGCACAACTCTCTCATCCTATGACTTTCATGAAGAAAACTTTCACAAAATCAGTGACTATCTCAGCAAATCCCACTTTAACTTTCACAACCTAACTATAAATGATGCCTCATCCATTTTTTATAGAGAAATATTGAATTCTTTTTCCCTTTATGTTCCGTTCTCCCACCTTAAAACATCGTCTACTAGTGTAATAGCAATCTTCGTTACTTACGAAATAAGAGAAACAAGTTATGGGCTCTTTTTCTTCGTAACAGATTCTTTTCAAACTATTCCAACAATCTTGTTGCATATCTTCATTTCACCGAACTTTATGATTACCTTTACCAGCGCTACCTTAACAATGCAAGTCAACCTTATAAACGACCCTAAGTCCTTTTTCTAATTTGTTAACTACAAAAGAAATTCAGATGGTTACCCTACTTCCCTCTCTTTCAACAACAAGTTATCAAACGATCAGCTCACCATTGCCAAACTATTTGCCAACTTTTTTAAACAATTCTTCATCAACGACTCCTTTATACCAATGGCCTACTTTTCTCTCACACTTTGGACCCTTATATCGAATATACGAGTAAGTTACACAAACTTAATGACGAAGTCACTCCCGCCCAGATGGCCTCCCTGCTATATTTCTTAAAAAAAATATTCTTTCGCTCTTTCCCTTGCCCTTTCTAATCTCTTTCATCTATCCCTATTACAAGGAAAATTTCCTCAGTCTTGGAAAACCTCCTTCATAACCCCGATCCACAAAAAAGGATCAAAGAGTGAAATAACTAACTATCCCATCCATCGCTAAACTCTGCCATATACCCAAACTCTTCGAAAACATTTTGTATGAAGCTCTAAGCTTCCAATGCAAATCACTTATTTCCCCTAGACAACATGGCTTCCTGACGGGTAAGTTAACACCCACAAATCTCGTTGAATTCGTATCCTTTGCCCTGTCTGCCCTAGAGAATGGTAACGAAGTCGATGTAGTTGCAACCGATTTTAGCAAGGCCTTCGATAAAATCCCTCATCGATTAATACTCTTCAAATTGCCTGCCCTTGGCTTTGAACCCATACTGTTAAAATGGATATCCTCGTACCTCAAAAACCGTTTAACAGTGTTCGTTTTGCATCAGCACACTCGGTTCCATTTTGGTCACCTCTGGAGTTCCACATGGCAGCCATCTCGGTCCCCGTTTTATATTAACCATAAATGATCTCGATAGGATCATCTCTTCGATACCTTGGCATTTTGTGTGATAGAGAGCTGAACTTCCGTATACATATGGATGGGATAATCCTTAAAACTGTGGTCCAAAGAATTTTTTTTAGAGAGATACTCGTAGTTCATACTTAAAAACTACTAACAATATTCATGAAAGAATTAAATAGAATAATAGTAATCATTCTTTAACTACAAAGTTAGTTGTGAATGACACATCAAGATTAAAAAAATTCGAAAGAAATCTGATGTGGGGTGACAATCAGTGTATTGGTTAAATATGAATATTTATATACATCTTAAAGGCAAAAAATCAAAAAATCAAAAAAAAATTTTTTTCTTTTTACAATAATGCATACAATCATAGTTTAAAGTGAACAACCAGTGTTTTACTTTTCTGATATATGTAAGAGGAAAAACAAGGTATTTCTCTAATATTTTCTATTATTAAAAAAACTTTGCAGCTTTATAAGTATAGAAACGAGAAAAAAGTGTTCTGTTTGGATACGGTGCCACGACTAAGTTCATATTATTTATGCGTAGGTTATACATTATATACTTCGTTTAAAAAACTCTCTTAAGACTTTAAAAACATATAAATGTCTGATTGGTACAATTTGCAATGTTTGCAAAGGACCACTTTTAGCAGATCGATTTTTATTAAATATAATTCTCATTAGATATTTTTGGGTTATTAATAAAGGCTTAAGTGTTTTGGTATACGAACACACCCAGCTGGAGATGCCGTATTAACATTAACTTTGAGTGAGCAAGGCCATAGTAAAAGTGGTTAACACTTTCTTGGAGCAAAAGGCTTCAATAGATAAATTTTACGTCATTTCATTTTCATTTTATATGCATTTTTATTTTTAGACTTCATTAACACTTAAAAGCTAGACAAATTTTTTTGTTTAAAAATTAGCTTAAATAACTTACAAATACTCTTATTCTATCTTACTGGCCCCATGCGGGCACTCTAAGTTAAACATAATACTTAATCTATGTCTTTCGACGTTTCTTACAGACTATTTTTATTTTTGTTTTTACATTTTTTAAAACTAAAACTAAGAAAATAAACTTTAAGTAGAAAAACTTAGTATACGGACTTTTGTTATAATTTAAAACTTAAAACTAAACCTATAAACTACCTTAAACTAAATCTTAACCTATTTAATCCTACTTAAACTATTTAATCCTATGCCGTATTTTAGAGAGTGTTACCCACCTCTGTTCTAATTTTTTTTTTTTTGTGATTTTTATTTTTTATTTTTTATTTTTTAGTATATTTTTTTTTTTTAAATCTACCCTAATTCTACCTAAAACTATGTAAGCCGGCCACGGCTAATCAAACTTGCAGAAGACCGACTTTGCTTCCTACGGAGCTACGTAGTACTAGGAATTCGACGACGAAACTTCCCCTCCTTCATCTAGCCACCAGAATTGTTGGTGCTGCCGAGCAACATCCTCTATGTCGCGACTCCCCACCGACCTACTGAACCGGAGACGCTCCGCACGCTAATCTTCGAGCAAGTGGAAGACTGGTGGCACCGCCAATTTGTCCTGGATCAGACCTTTCATATCTAGGTAGAGGAACGCTTCTGGAGGAACAAAGCCGGTAAAGCGAACTCTCTCATGATACATGTAGTTAGGGTAGAAAGCCCCGGAGATCAGGTTGTTCGATGAGGTCATTGCTCTTGCAATGTGCCTTCGAGTCAACTTAATGACGAAATTGTCCACTCTTATTAGGTTCGCCCTATTGTATAAGACCTCATTAGGATAGAATTTTATGTACTCAGACTCTGGTGTTCTGTATAAGCGAAGACAAGTCCTGAGACAAGCCCTCTCAAACACCCGAATCTTTTCCAATAAACTTGCTCTCACGTTGAACCCCACGGGACATCCAAATGCAAGCAAATGCCTGATAAGGGCCATGTACCAGATTATCTTCACCCTCGCATCGAGTTGGCTGTTATAAAACAGTCTCTTTGTAAGGGCAAAAGCACCTTTGGCTCTGGCCAGAGCAACATCTATATGTTTGTTAAAATACAGATATTGATCTAGCCAGATCCCAAAGTATCTGACTACATTTCGGCAAGCAAGTGGCTGCCCGTGCTGCCCCACGATCGAGAACTTTCGCCAATTCTTTCTGGTGTCCCTGGAGGCCCCAGACAAAGGCGTCCATAACAAAATGGTTTCCGACTTCTGAAAATTGATTTTCAACTTCCAGTCATCGCAATATCGTTTAATTTTATCGAAGTCACGTTGTAAGAGTATATTAATGACCACAATCTTTGGACCTGTTCTGTATGCGATTAATTCGTCTGCGTACGCTATGGCATGGTGAAGTGAAATTATCAGATCACTTGTGTAAATGTTGAATAAGATCGGCGAATTTACCGCACATTGTTGCAGACCGTTTTTAATGTTAAATGTTCCAACAGAAGTCACATCGCCATGCTTCACGATGAACTGTCTACTGGAGAGCATATCAAAAAGAATATACAGTAGTGGTTTACTAATGCCCTACCTGTCCAGCTTGAAAAAGAGTCCCTCTAACCATACGGTATCGAAGGCTTTTTCCAAGTCAATCAGGCAGACACCAGTGCACTGATTCTTGCCTTTGTTCCATTGGATATCAGAAACCAGTTTAGACGCGGCATGCATAACATAATGCCCCGCCTTGAAGCCGAATTGATTATCCGGAACTATATATTTGTCCTCAACCCACTTGTTCAGGACTCTATTGATAACCTTCTCGAAAACCTTACTGATGTTTGTAAGGAGACTGATCGAGCGGAGATTCGCCGGATTGGAAGTGTCTTTATCCCTTTTGGGGATGGGGTGTACCACCGCCGTTTTCCAATGCGCTGGATAATGTGCATTATTCATTGCATTATTAAACAGGGTGGTATAAATGTCCACCGCTTCTAGTGGGAGATGTCGAAGCACAATGTTCGGTATTTCATCGGTTCCCACTGATTTCTTACTTCTAAGTGATTCGAAGATCGTTTGGAGCTCTGCCTTCGAAATGAACGATGGTAGTACCATTTCATTGGTGATGACATTATTTGCAATATTCTCGTCACTGAACTGGGTGAAACCCGAGCTCTCGAATCGCCAATTCACAATTTTATTTCGAAGGTAGAAATCGTGCACAAAGGCTCGATTCTCCAGATCGTGGTTCGGGCCAATGATAACATTCGCCTTGTACACTTCCTGGAAAGTCGCTCCTATAGCCTCTACCTTCTCCTTCTCCTGCGGATCCTCGATCACAAAGAAGTTGTCATCCTCAACAGCCTCATTTGGATCGATGCCTGCTGCTATGAGTATGTTCTAGTTGTCCGTCGTTCGGGCGATTTTAAGACACGAAAGGTCGTTTTGATCTTTTCTCCTAAATATTTTATTTATTTGCGAAATCATACGAGTATTCGGGTTGCTGGTGTTTACAGCTCGAATTTTGTTGTTCCAATACAAACTTACAGATGCTCTGTAATTTTCTTTTATTAATACTTGGAGGTTTTTGATCGACGACTTTAGCGCCATAATCTCCGGGTTATGTCTGTCAGTAAACTGTCTGTACACGGGTTTTCCTTGACAGTAGTCTACATTTATGTCGGTGCAGTACGTCAATGGTTGCGTTGCGGAATAAGTCTTCGTTGTCAGTGTGTTTTGGTATCGTTTTGTCCATTGTTCGTTTGATTGTCTCGTCCATTAGTCTTAGATACCTGTCAATCTCCTCGTTTGACATATTTCTATTGGACGGTGGGAAGAGCGAATTCGAGGAGTGTGCTCTCGTCAGTGTTCTGGAGAAGTGTGTCCAACGCACCCTGCTATAGTTTTAGGAATGCCTTTGCACAAACTCATCCAATTCCTCAGCTTCGTTTGGAACGGTTATTTCGGTGCTGAGACCGCAATGGTCACTGTCATACACAAAAGTGCGTAGACAGTTTATGGTTTGTTGGTTTGTACATGTCAGGTGTATTCGTGTTTCGAACAGCAGGAGATCCAAATAGGACCCGTGTCTAGGAAACGACGGACTATCCGTCGCCTTAAGGCCGAGTCGATACATTACACTGTGCTGACCCCACTAATTGAATAGTAGGTTCCCTCTACTATTTGGTGTATTATTTCCCCAATCTTTATGTTTGGCGTTGAAATCTCCGCCGATAATAAAGTAGTTCTCCTGCAATTCCAGTCTTAGGAATCGAAAAAGTGTCTCGAGCTCTGAGATGAATAAAGTGGATTGAGTAGCCTTTGGTGCATAAACAGACACCATGTACAACCGCTTTCCACTACGGAGGGGGATATACACGATGCATGCTTCCAGCACCTGGAACCTACGTACTACACGACTGTATACTCTTTTAAAACATATACCTTTTCGTACGAAAATCGCAACGCCTCCTCCCTGAATGGAGTTGGGTCGAATTCTCCGTACTATTTTATGTCTTTTGTGCCTCATTTTGTGTCTTTTGGTGAGTTTAGTTTCGCTAACCAAGAGCACATCAGAGGCTTGGTCTTTAAGCATCTTAAACAGTGCGGCTCTTCGTTCGAACCTAATCAGTGAATTAACTCGAAACAACATCGAGTCTGCATTTCGCAGTTCGACGCGGAGTGCCCGAACCTTTGGCAGCGAACACGTTGTAAAATGTTTTCGCTCCTCTTTAATTTTTCCCAGTGTACAACCTGGTAGTCTAGGACTTTGATGCTCCTTAGACCATCCAGTTTGCTGTTGGGACTTAGCTGAACCAGGAAGAACGGTAGTATCCGCTTCTCCCTTTTGGCTCTAGCCGTGACGAATGGCTTAACCCCTACGAATTTGAGCTCTTCGCACTCCTTCTCTTTCAGCAGTGCAAGGAGCTTCTCCGGATCAGTCGACGGTTCTAATCCCCTCAGCAGCATTGTCTGCAGCTTATCACCTTTCGGTGTGAAGGAAAAGAACTCCGTCGTCGAATCCTTTAACAGGTTTTTAATTTTGTGATAACGCTCCACTGTATTGCAGTGGATCGCGTGCCTATCTAAACTAAGTCTTTTAACAAAAAAATTATTGCCTATGGCCGACTTACATAATTCTATCGTATCTTTCAACTCCATCTTGAAGGTGTTGATTGGAGGTACCCGTTGTTTAGTTGATTTCTGTGGTTGTTGTTGTTGTTGTTGTTTTTGTTGTAGCTGTTGTTTATGCTTCTGCTTCTGCTGCTGCTTTTGCTGTTGCTGCTGCTGCTGTTGTTGCTGCTTATGTTGTTGTGAGTTTTGTTGTTGTGGCTGCTTTTGTATGTTTTGTTGTTGTATCGCAATTTTCTGTGTGTTTTTTTGCGGTATAGACTCGCTTATTTGTGACTGTTTTTGTGAGTCCTGGAGTTGCTGATCCTTCTGTCTCCTCACAACTTTCTTGACTTTAATAGCCAGTACCTTTAGTTGCAGCTCTTTGATACTGCTATACATTACTTGCATCTCTGCCTCTTCGTCGTTTGACTCTGAGGCGGCTAACGATGCGAAAATATTATCACCTCCCATATAGTGTCCTTCTCCACCGTCAGATACATATGGGAAATCGTCTTTGTCAACTTCTTTTCTATATTGTTGTCGTGCTGCTGCCCTTGATGATGTTGTTGGCGCCTCTTCCCTCATTCTACCAGGCAGCTTTTCAGTAGACGCTGAAAGGGAAGGGCGTTTCACAAGATTAGGAGTAGGCCTCAGCTTCCTCCTCCTCTTAGCGCTAGTTCCTGGTTTCCCAGAATAAGAATGGGCCGACATAACGGCTTGGTCATCTGATGACAACAAGTCATCTGCTGGTCCCGCTATTTGAATAGCGGACCGCTCACTTTCACTCATTGTCTGACTGTTCACTTATTTATTGTATTTTTCTACTTTTAAAAATGGAAATAAAAATAAAAAGTCCGATATGTTTCGGGGATCGAACCCACACCTCTGCTTTATCGGCAGACACCACTACCACTGGGCCACCGAAGCACTTGGCCAAAACGTTTCTGGTTATTTTTTTATTAATTTCACTTTTAACTAGAAGCCGACACGTTTGTTCTCCACGGAGATTTATGAACGACTGATAAATTTTACGTGTAATCAACATCATGTACGATTTTAACGCTTGGATATGAGTTTTCCAATTTAGATTGAAACGCTGAAGTACTTAAAATGTTGTACTAATTCAATGTTGAAAAAATTTTTAGAGCATTGTACCTTTTTGGCAAAGTTACTCCTACCACACTTATAGTACGAGTATGAAAAGGTAAAAAAAGCAGTTTACGGGCGGGTCAATAAGTCCGTGACTTTTGGAATAAAACACAGATTTTTTGATAAAAAAATAATTTTATTTTTCAACGTAGTCTCCCTTGAGCTCTATACACTTTGTCCAACGCTTCTCCAATTTTTTTATCCCTTCCAAAAAAAATGATTTGTCGAGGTCCTCAAAATAGGCCTTTGTTTGCGAGATGACTTCATCATTCGAGTCAAATCTTTTTCCACCAAGCCATTTCTTCAGGTTTGGGAACAAGAAGTAGTCGCTCGGAGCCAAATCTGGAGAATAGGGTGGATGAGGGAGCAATTCATAGCCCAATTCATGGATTTTTGCCATGGCAACTGCACATGTGTGCACCCTTGCATTGTCCATTTTTGCATTTCCATTTTCTCCTCAAATTAGTGAGTAGTCTGATAAAAATAGCTGTCAAACACAAACTAACTGACGCAGCAAGTTTAAATTTTGACAGGAGTCAACTGACAGATGCCTGTTGACAGGAGCAGTGTAGCTGTTTCAGTAAAGAGGTCAGAAATTCAAAAAGTCACGGACTTATTGACCCGCCCTCGTATGTATATATATGGTTTGTACGGATGTAAATGTTGAAAAATATTAATAATTCCTTTTCCTGCTGAGCACATTATTCAGTTTTTTTTATTAATGAACTTACCCTCAAGTGGGTATTATTACATTTAAAATGGGATAGAGAGAGAGAAAGAACTTTTTTGGGCTCAGTGGATATTTCGACCCATGGTTGGCATCCAACATTTAATGGGGAGACCAAATTATTAAGGCAATTGGACTAGGCAACCACTCATCTTACGTGAATTTAGTTGCCTGAAAAAAGAATTTCTTTCGAACCGTCCAATCTGGAAGACAATACACTACCAGTTGAGCCACGGCCATCCATATGTATATTTCCCATCTCTATTAGAGCGGTCCCCAATGGAGGTGTTTTTAGACCAGTGTAGGCTCATAGTGATACCACTGGGAGAGTGCGGCAAAAATCATTCTGACGAATATTCAAAGGTGGTTCCTGTTCTCCAATAATACAGTGCATCGTTATTATACTCGTATAGTATTTGTAAGTTTGAAAATTTGGAAGCGAGTATGCGCTGTCTAAGTTCACATGTTTTACCTTTGTCCCGATAAGTCCATCCATGATCGGTACTAGAGAGCGCAGAAGGTTCTACCTAGCTAATTCGTGAAGGTTGTTGCGCTAGTCTTTAATTACCTTCGATTTGAATCTGATTGCTGCTAGCTACAGCTGCGTATTTTGTATTATCAATCGAATGCGTTAGATTTAGGTTGAACCAAACAGCGACCTGCTGAATACCTGAGATCATTGTTTTAGAGCCATCTTTTATTGAAGTCTGTGTTGAACTAAATTTTAGTGCTTTTAAGGTCGATGGATTAAGGGGAGACCGTTAATTATATTTTCCACATGTTGCTCTTTATACTCCTGAGTATTTTATTATTTAAAGTGTTAATGGGTTCCAAAAAAAGTAGAGTTTGTAGCCCACTGTCGTTGTCCTGGTATTTTGCTGAGATTCCGTCCACCGGGCATACTCTAACTCGACCATATTTTAAAGACGAGCTAGCATGTACTCTTAATACCCGAAAATCAGTCAGTCTGCTTTCAAGCAGCCTTATTGGCTTCTGGTTAAGAATTCGCTTTCCACACCTCTTCTTAACCGGCTGGATGAAGTTTTTGGCAACCATTGTTCATTCTGCCTGATAGTGTAATGTTGGTCCCTCTCACCGTCAAATATTTTGCAGAGATGATATTTTACATTTTCAGTACTTGTATATGTAATGTTATTTTTAAAGGGTTACACGAACGGATCAGTCTGTTTTCTATTATTAATTCCTACCTTTAAAGAATGGCTCAGGGCATACGAAATAGTTGATTTATTGCTCAAAATCTTGTATTCCGATAAACAGAATAAGGTCACTTCATCCCTAACCCCCATACTGTATATTCGCCGAAGGCATACAAGTTCAGATTGAAAAATGTAGGCATGTAGTATAGTGAGAAATCAAATGAAATTAATTTTAAGCTTGATCAACCTTTAATACAATATTATCAAGTCACGGGGAGTAACAGATGCATTCACGGTATGGTAATATGACATTCAAAATAAATCTAACAATTATTATAAAAAATTATTGCTAAAATAAATAAATAAAATCTTTAGAAAAATCTCAGCAATTATGAATAAAAGGTAGCTAAATCGATTATTAAATGCAATAAGCACTTAAAAATTGTTCTACGATAATCATAATTATCAATTCATTTATAGAATGATGGTGTTTGGGCAAGTGATATTTGCAGTATCTTATAGGACTCTTAAATACGATACATTATATACGTATATTGAGCAAGTAGAACCTCTTAGATGCATGATACATGCCTTATGGCACTTTGTCTTCTAGACAAGCTATTTGAGTGTTTAGAGGAAAGACCTTTCCTGCTTTGAGGTAGAGTCGCCTTTCATAAATGTACCAGGACAGGAAGTTCTCATCACAGATCTTGGCATTAACGACACGTATATGCCACTTTTAAAGTTTTGTCTGACATCAGGGTATTTTTGTTACAACAAACAATTTTATCTACAAGTTGATGGTGTTGCCATGAGTTTACCCTTAGCCCCTCTTGTTGCAGACTTGTGGATGGAATACTTTGAAGCAAAAGCCCTAAAAAACTTCAAAAACAAACCAAAAATCTGGCTGAGATACGTTGACAACACTTTCTGTATACTCAAGATCTCAACAATTGCGAGTTTCTTAAACCATCTAAACTCACAACATCCAAAAATCAAGTTTACGATAGAACAAGAAAAAGACAACTCTATCGCATTTTTGGACATTAAGGTTTTAAGGAAATCCAACGGGACATTGGGACACACAGTTTTCCGTAAAAATACGCACACAAACAGATGCATACATGCTACTTCCACCCAGCAAACTTCAGGTCCGTTACTTCGACACTGTTTCACCGTGCCCACAAAATATGTGATATGTGGGTACTCCAAAAAGAAATGAACATGGAAAGCAGTTTCGCCGAAAGAAAGGGACGAAAGCCATTTGGACAAAAATGCCTTTTTACCTTACGTTAAAGGCGACACAGACAGAGTAGGAAGAGTCCTTAAGAAATATGATGTAAAATTTACGAGTATATTTTTACGACCAAAAAACGTCAGCAATTACATTAATTCACCAAAGGACCACTTTCCACCTCAAATGCGGGCGTTTATCTAGACCCTTGTAGCTGTGGGTCCTCATATGTGGGACAAACCCGAAGGAGTATTGCAACCCGTTTAAAAGAACACTTAAGTGCTGTAGCTAAAAAGCAACGAGAAAATTCGGCAATATGCGAGCATATTTTGGATAACCCATATGAACCTCGACTGATCCGCGAAACGATTGAAATAAAACGTTACAAAAATTTCAATCCTGATGACAGCTTCAGACTCTCTCGCGCATAGTGTCCTGTAATTAACATCACTCGTCCACTCCAATTCCCTGAAAAAAACCCCAGTGATGTAGTGAGTACGGTTTGCTCACATCTACGTGCACCTAAACAACAACAACAGGATGAGTTAGTTAGAACCGTCTACGCACCGCTACAATTTGCGGAGCTAATCTAATCGTTAACACTTTCACACCAGTTTCCTGCTGACCACGCTCAATGTGACTTGATGCGAAACGTTCGGGGTGAGTAAGGTATTCAACTCATTTAATTTTAATTTACTCGATAAATCCCAAAAAATAATTAATAATGTTATCAAATAATCGCGATAGCCTTAAAAGTTTTATCTTTGACGAACATCATGCCTACAATGCATTTTACTTTGACATGCGTAAAATTGTGTATAAACAGCCATTTTGCAGTGTCTTAATCAACAATTTTATGGCATGAACAAATGAACGACTGCTTCATGAAGTCCTCAAACTTGGCGTATTCTATTCCATCTTGAATAAGAGTTATTTATTCCTGTCGTTAGTAGCAAATCTGCAAGTCTACAGAATATTGACATACTTCACCTGGTAAAAGAAGTGGCAAGCTATGGCATAACCTCTGTTGTTTGGTGACTACCTCGTGAAAGCTGTGAAACTTCTTATGATGGTTCGTAATATTTAAGCAATATTTAAATAATATTTGTCAGCACATTGGCCAAAGAAAATATTCTAGAAATGTTGTCTTTTTAAATGTGTATCAATTACGTTCGTTTCTTGGTTTATCGTCCTCAAACAGTTAAGCTTCTAGAAAGCTTCATTCAAGTTTCCCAGTCCTAAGCTATTGCGAGTTGTACCAAAGAAGAATTATTTCTTATTTTAAGTTCCAAAGGCATGGATATGACCGTGGCCTGAATACGGGGAATGCTATAAAAGGAAAGTGATACTTTTAGCTCACAATGAATTTAACCAGTTTGATTTCTGATTCTGTTGAAGAAAAAGATCCATATTTTCAAGTATGAAGTCAACCAACACTGATATTTTTACCCGATACCTGTATCTCGTAGCTCAATACTTATGTGGAGACAATACGACTCTCTTGGCCATTGCGATTGACATTCTTGACAGATCTTTTGCAAACCTTTGTAACAAAACTACATTTCTTAGAAGGGTGATTCGACAGGTTCTATCTTTTTTATCTGCAAAAATGTTTTCTTATACTACGTGTAGCTTATCCTACAATTATGTTGGTACCATTCTCCATTCATGGTCAACTGATATATCAGGTTGAATTCTTAGGATATTTTTTAAAGCCCATTAACTTTTTCGCATTCAACTTTCTTGAAAATTCGGAAATTTTGAAAGTTTAAACTCTTAAACATATGAGGTGAATAAATCGCACACTACCATGTCTTGAAAGTCGATTCAACACAAAAACAGTACTTTAAATATGTAAAAAAGAAATTTCCAAACAGCATTGGCAAAAGTTCCAAAAATCCCTAAAAACGAACCATCCATCTCAAGAACCTTCCAGAACCGAAAAATAAGAAGAAATACATAGGATAACTGTAGAAAAAGTTTTTAATAAAAAGTTATTACCGTCGCCACTCTAATATTTTTGACAAGTCTTTCTCTCCAATGCAATGCATGTTCGACAACGCATAGACCGCAGCAAACAGACTACATAGAACGGGAAGGTGCTCCCTATGTGCAAAACTTTCTGGTTCAAGTTGTTGTAAACTTAAGACAGCCGTCGGGGGAGAGAAGACGATAATGTCACGCGGGCAAAATGCTACCAGAATGTAGTATTAAATAAAAACGACAAAAAAAACAAAAACTCCCTTCCCACCCTTTAAGAAAAAAATCGGAGCATTTTCGAAAGAAGCGTCTTAAAGAAAAACTTCTTCTTCTATTAAATTATCCCATTATGCAATTTTGAAACCGTGCACGGAATATGTAATGCTATGTCATAAGTTTAAGTTAAGAATTTTTACTTACACTCAAGTACGAGAAAGAGCGCATAGTGCGGTGCGGCAACACTCGTGAAAATTTACTGCATCAAAGGACGCGCCGGCAGGAAATGTTTCTTCTGTTGTTTCCCAAATGTCGCAATCGTTAGTTGTGGGCCCCTGTGTAAGTGTTGTTTTGTAGGTGTGTGTTTGAGCATGTGCATTATACGGCACATATTCAGGAAAAAAGAAGTCTTCTTTGATCATCAGCTGAGTCCTGGTCGAAAATGTTTGGTTAAAATGCACAGCACAGGATGTACAAGTACTTAAAGCAGCAACAGTAGCATGAGAGGATAATACTACGTTCCATTAAAAAGTTTCGCACATGAGTCCACCACAATCTAGGTCCTTTTTGGCTGGCTTTTGGCCTGTGTATGAAATAGGGTGTTATCATATTTCAAACGTTCCGGCCAAGCTTGGTAACAAGAAGCCCCAAAATTAGCAGGTACCTTGTAAAAGTATTTCGAAACTTTTTTTCTCTTCTTCGTTTTGAGGAAGAGTTTGTCATAATTGTAATTGGGGAGTTCTGGCATGCACAGCACATACAGGATACAGGATTTTCTGGTTTCGTACTTTGGTTACCTTTTGTTTGTTTCTTTGGTCATGAATGGAAATAGTTGGATGTTGGTTGTCGTCCTGCAATATATATGTAAGTATTTAAGCTTAACGTTAAAATTTAATTGGATGAAGTTAATGTATCTCGAAATATATTTATATTTAGACTTATACTAAATGTTTAACTTTCAAATTCATAGTAAATTGAACTGTAAGGTACATTTCCTTACACTAGTTCATACTTCTATAAAGTTTTAGAAAAGAAATGAAAAAATAAACCACAACTATGAAAGATTGATGGGTAAACGTGTAAACCACGAAATTGTGTTTTCCTTCAACCAAGAACAAATTTCAGCGTCGAATAATCAAATTGCCTGCGAGTCTATGGGTAAAATTTATGGAAAATTAATAGAGGATTTATCCTATACCACAAGTCAAGGTATTGAACATGTGTATTATAAGTATCGAAGCCTATGGCCTTGAGTAGCCTATGAGCGAAATACCCAACAGGACAAAATCGTAAGGCTCGAGGGAGTAGTTAGTTTGTTGTCATTCTCTCACATGACGTGAAATTAAATTCCAAAAAACTTAATGTAAAAGTTTTTTTTCGGAAAAAATAGACACCTAAATATACAATGGACAAAAAACATAACTGCACGCAAACGAAAGATCAAAAAGCTGGTCCTGGTTCTTCCAGTCGAATCGAGAAACTGTTCCTTCCGCCCGAATCCCCGAAACTGGCATAAAATAAGGCTTCAACGAGCGTTGAAACTATCTTTGTGAAACAACACGATTCAAGTCAAAGAAGTGGAGACTACATTTAACGGAAACATTCGAAATTTTATAACAGGGTCATCTTACTTTTTTGTTATAAAGTGTCCGCCATCTAACGTTTTTTTTTTCAACTAGTGCTTATTTCGTGAATGGTAACACTTAGCTCATGTCTGATTTGAACGAATATGGTTGTGTGTACGCTTGAACAACGCTGGGAAATATTGCCTGCGATCGACTTGGAGAAGATGCTGATTTTGCCAAAAAAATCATCTTTTCAGATGAAGCTCATTTTGATCTTGGCGGGTATGTAAACAAGCAAAGTTGTCGCATTTGGGGCACAAAAAAACCGCACGCATACATTGAAAAGCCGATACACCCAAAACTAGTCACTGTTTGGTGCGGATTTTGGTTCAGAGGCATAATTTTTCTTCGAAAATGAGCAAGGAGTGGCCGTTACAGTCAATGGCGATCGTTATCGGGCCATGTTGAACGAATTTTTGTTCACAAAAATTGAAGAGGAGGATATTGGCAACATTTGGTTTCAACAGGACGGCGCTACGTGCCACACAGCCGAAGCTACACTCGATGTTTTGCGCCCTGTTTTTGAAGATCGCATTATCAGCCGCAAAGCTGATGTCGTTTAGCCACCTCGGAGCTGCGATTTGACACCGTTGGACTATTATTTGTGGGGTGCCGTAAAAGATAAGTGTTACGCCGACAAGGCAGAGACAATTGACGCTTTAAAGGACAATATTCATGAAGCCATTGGTGAAATACAGCTGCACACAATCGATAATGTGCTTAAAAATTGGACCGATCGCATAGGCTACTGCATGGCCAGCTGAGGCAGCCATTTGAATGAAGTTATTTTCCATTGTTAACCGGAAGGATAAAGATAATTATCTGTCAAATCAGACATGATCTAAGTGTTACCATTCACGAAATAAACACTAGTTGAAAAATAAAACGTTAGATGGCGGACCCTTTACATGACAAAAATAGGATACGTTTTAAGTTCCAACCGATTGCATTTTTTTTTGTGAAT
Organism: Volucella bombylans; assembly: GCA_949129095.1. Classification (NCBI taxonomy): domain Eukaryota; kingdom Metazoa; phylum Arthropoda; class Insecta; order Diptera; family Syrphidae; genus Volucella; species Volucella bombylans. The sequence continues at coordinate 28,235,509 of OX422144.1, forward strand.
GACTTTCAAATGAAAAACAATAAATTGTTTATTGATTGATTATATTTCAGCACTATGAAAAACTATAATGTCGGTTAAATGACAGAGGCACAAGTGCGAGCACTATCAAACATATTTTTTATAACATTAACTAATATTTCTTTAGGTAATTTTGCAGATTCCTTTTCGAAGCATCAGGATTGTGGTTGGTTTGTTGGTGTAGAACATTCTCTTCATGAACAACCGCGAAAAAAATTTGCATCGTAGCACAAGAAAGATTTCCAATATGTGACGAGAGCGATCACCAGTAACTGTACAGTATTGCTTAAAGCATCCTGAGCCCAAACCGCTATTTTTAAGTTTATTAACAAAGCCAGTCAAGTCGATATGTATCCCGTTAGTAATCAAGGTTTTTTTTTTGGCAAATATGTTGTACAAATGATGAATTATTAAAATAAAATATTTTAATTATTTCAGCAAGTTGTTGCTACGTTAGATTTTTAATAATAAACTAGCTGACCCCGCAAATGTTATTCTGACATAAAAATTATTTCTAGTGAATATTTTAGAAATAACGAATGTATTGTGTTTTAACGATCGATAAAGCGATTTGAATGAATGTGTCTTCCTGAGGCCGAGTATGATGACAGCCCATTCTTTGATGAAGATCAAACGGATATGTGGGGATGGGATCTATGACAGAAAGAGGAATGGAGCGCTGTAGACGATGGCCGCCGATAAAAATAAAAAAAAACCCCAACCATTCATTTTCTCAATTCAATGTATTTATTTCATTACCGTAACTGATATATTCATTGTTTGATCTCTTAAAAGTTAAATGTAAAGTGAAAAAAAGTAATATATTTTTTATCGTAAAGTAGAAAAATGAAATAAAGAAAATCAATATTAATTTCGAAGAGCAATTGAGTGTTTGTCAGTCCATCTTCAGGCAACACAAATAAGCTCGATGGTTTGCCCACGGGAGAACATACCACGTATAATTGTCCCTGTGAAAAACATTGTGTGTCCAAATCTAAGCCGCAAACGGACATTTTATGGCCTTGCGACTTATTAATTGTCATTGTGTATGCCAATCTAATAGGAAATTGAACGTGTTTGAATTCAATTGGTACGTCTGTGGGAATCATTGGAATGCGTGGCAGCAAAACATTTTCGCCTCGGAATTTGGGATTCAAAATGATGGCTTCGATGATGTTTTTCATCAATTTTTTGCGTGCCATTGCAGAGCTGTGGTGGGTTCAAATTCCGATGTAAAATAACAGAACTTTCAGTCGTAGAACATGTGGTGGCATACCTGGCAAATCGAGTGAGTCCAGAAACCTTGTTGGATAATTTACAGCTTCGTTGGCAGCGCAAACTGTATCGACCGATTTGTATGATACCAAGTCACCTGGCAACGACTGCCGTGTCTTGAAGTTTAAATCGTCAAAGTCCACTTTGGCTCATTCTGGCAGCCACGCATGATTTATGGCAGAATAGTTTGCCGTTGTTTCTTATGTCTTTGAGTGTTTAACGCCATGTTTGTGATAATTTTGCATTGTTTCAGCACTGGGGCCATCGACGATTGTTTTTATATGCTGCACACTGCATCTGGATTATTTTGAATATTCAGGTGCAGCTTAAATGCTGAATGATCTGTTCTGCCTCCATCCAATAAAGTTGTTGCAATGCCAGATGCTGCAACCGTCAATGCGATGCCATTATTTGATCGTATTTCGACGAGAATTTGAGAAATGAGAAAGTTTTTGCCAGTTGCACCCAGTGCATCTAAAAAAATAATCCACCATGTCCCGCTGAAACTGGCAATATGGTACTGGTAAATGATTTTTTGTTCATTAGTCAGTAGTGGGACATTGCGAGCAACAATCCCTATCATTTCTGCAGTATTGTACTACAGTCCACGCTTCATTTCGGAGTCCATTAAATCAGATCCAATTCTATTTTGCGAACGCATACCGAAATGACTGAGTGGTAAATTGGCAATGACAACGCAAAGATCCTCGATAGCAATCATTATACATAGCGTCGCTGAATGTAATCGTTAGATCATTGCACCGTGTATGAATTCGACGCAATATATCGTCAGCCATTGTACAGCCCAATGCTCCTTCAGCAAGCATATCGACCCAGTGATTGTCGTCTTCGAGTAAGCCGAGTGCAAGGCATGCATCTTTATACGATGGATACTGTTGTCCATTCACTTTACATATATCTTCAAATGATAATAGGCCGGTGACATTAACCGACAACAGCCGCAGATAGAAGCACTCAGTCTGCCTTGGATTGACTGTATATACTCGACCCAAAGTGTTTGATTTGAATAGGCCGGGGCACGCATCGATTGGTGTGTGGGACCGAATACGTGTAATTTTGTAATATAGCTCATTAAAGACTTAAATTTTTGTTTGAACACGCGTGCTGTAATGTTATGACGATGCATTGCGTTTTGGCCTGGTAATAGCAATGATGTAATCTTCTGCCACTTTGGATTACATGTAAACGTAATAAATAAATACCAATTTCAGCAGTGTCGGCGTTGCTCATAATAGCGTCTCGTAAGTGAATGTATTCTTCCGCACGTTGCTTCTGTTGATTGTGTCGTAGGAATCGCAATCGTTCGCTCTCTACCTTCGCGTACATGTCGTCCATGAATTGATGGCACAGCTCACGAGATCGCAGAATGACGATATCCTGACCGCGTCGAATCCTCATACGATATGTATAAAAATCCATCGAACTCACTTTCTTGTTTGTTTCGGCTGCCGTAATAACATATTCATAAATATTAGTTCAAAATGAGTAATGATGTTCATAATGAATGAAGTACCTGTGGCGGGATCTCGTTGGTTAATGTTTATGCAATATCCTTCTTGTCCCTTCCAGAAAATTAACGGATATTGGAGACCGTCGTATGAACGGTGTGTGTCGGCGATGAACTCCAGATTATTGTTTCTTCTTCGAATCACAATTTCTCGCGTCGCTGTGCGATCGCCAACCATGATTCCAGCAACGTCGTCAATAACAGACTCATTGAATCTACACACGCGCTCTGCAGCTGGTGATTGTCACTTTGCAATTCTTGCATTTGAAGAATTTCAACAATTTATTGTGTTCATTGAATAGGGCATCCATCTCGACGACGATGCGCCTATCTTCAGGCGAATTGAAATTATTTTAGCCGCAACTTGCATCCACGCCATTAGCGAGCGCGCGTTTGCGGGCCACACGATTGATGTCCCCACAGCCTGTGAAGTAGATTTGTAAAATGTATGTGGTTCTTTTGGCATTGGCCGCACTGAGCCCACTTTGTGGTACATTTGGCCTTTGATTTTGAACGTTAAATTTAATTGTTGACCATATGCCGCAGTATTGGAACTATTTCTGTTGCTCCAAATGATGTCATTTTTAAGCATGTATTGAATCTGCGAATGGACTTCAGGAAGAGGTTTAAATCTGGATCCGTGCAGATGAGCAAGCGGTTCAATGGTTCTGGTGGTGTCTCAATTTCTGGTAGTTGTACTTTTCCTGATGCGCAATACATGCCGGCTGACTCATGTTTGAATTTGAGCGCATGACGATGGGGACATACATTGTTCATAGCACCATGGCTCGTACTCGAATGCTTGACGAAGGAACGAAGCGGATGTAAATGTTCAATGTACTTGTTTGGTCGGTCATTTGTTCTGTGTGTATCAATTACGAACCGCCGCGCTGCTCACACGCACATTTTCGTTATCTTGTTGGATTTGTTCGCCTGTTCTTTCTGCTCTACTATTTCGGATGTTTGTTGTTGTTCGACGGCCCGAACGGGCCACCTTGCATCTTGCTGGGATTGTTCACTGTAACACACACACAAATCGACCAAATTGTTGTATTTAGACTTGGTGTTTTTAATCTGATGATCTATTTAACACCTGATCAGGCATTTTAAGTGTAACAATACCCACTTGACTGTCAAATTCCTTAAAAAAAAAAACAAGAGGTATGAAATATATTGTACTTTACGACCTATTCTCATATCTACCAAATACACACAAAAAAATTCATAAAAATCAGTCGAGCCGTTTCGGAGGAGTGCGACCACAAACACGGTGACACGAGATTTTATTATGTTATACTAATTGTTATTGTTATCGCATTCTTTACGATTTTCATATACAGGGTGTCCAGAAAATAATGGATAAGCCTAAAACACCTCATAGGTAGCCTATCGGGCGCTCAAAATAAAATACAAAAAAAGATCTATCCCAAATCGATCGGTTTTTTTAGGTTAAGATATTCTTCATAGACTATTTCATTTGATATGCAGCAACTATTATAAGTAGCTGTTGCTCCATTTTTGAAAAAAAAAACGTTTTAACTTTAATTTTTAACATGAAATTTGCAAAATGTTTATTTTTTGTAAAGTTTAAGCAGTTTGGGTGTAGAAAAAATGGATGGAAACCTAAGTAGCAAATTGTTAAAAAAAAATTACGCGTTTAACACAGATTTCCTTCATTTAATGCAAATTCGTAGTTATTGCTATTAATGTTCAGAAGGAGCAAATTCAACTAAATATCAAAAAAATTAAAAATTGATCTTTTCTTATCTTTAACTGAAACCAAAGGATGCTAAAAGCCGGATTACCCACTGCTTCCACTGCTCCCAAAATTGTAAAAGACACCTCCAAGCACCAGGGATCGTTGGAGGAAACCGTGCCGGTTTCCAAGAGGCCCAAAACACATAGTTCCAAAACCCTTGGGCCATAAAACAGCACATCTCTGACGTCTTTCAATGAAGTCCTAAAGGACGCATTGGTGATCGCGGTGATCGATAGGAACAATACCGACGGTTCCATTACACCTGAACGGTGGCAGCTGGTCAATCTGAAGTTTTTGAGAGATTTCTTGGCCATCATGCGGGAAAACCTCAGACCACCTCCTATCACAAGCGACGCTGGCTGGCACCAAGGCCATGTCAAGCTCATCGCATGTTCCAACCAGAGATCTCTTGATTTCTTCACCAAGGCCATCTATGGTTTAGGAGAGATTTGGCCAGGTCCAAAACTCGAGGTCGTATCTAAGGAAGACATTCCTAGTAGTGCTCGAACTCGTACCTGGATTCCAGCCGAACCCTCCTCTCCAGAAAGTATTCTGGAAATTATCCGGCTCAGTAAACCGACTCTTCAGACTCATGACTGGAAAGTCGCGAAACTGAAGGAACTAATTTGCTCTTATAGATGCGCGTTAATCGTGATCAATAAGGAATCCCTTAATCCTCTGGCGCAGACGAAAGGCATGATTCAGTTCGGATTCGAGTCCATACATTTAAGGATATACAAAAAAATTCTGATAAGCAACCTCCACCTCCTTTAATACCAGATAACACAACTTTGGATCTCGGAGCATCGATATCCTTTCCAGAAATAGATAGCGACGACTCCAATCTATCCGGGCTGACTATTAAGCCGTCGGTCTCCTCTTCTGACACCCTGTCGGAAATGGAAACCGATGACGAAGCAAAGAGAGGTAATACACGATCAGAGATAGAAGATGAGCTTTTGGGCACATCTTCAGAATCGGAGGACTTCAATGACACCGTGGTTGAGGCGACTCTGGAAAACTGTAGCAATGATACGGTTTTTCCAAATTAATCTCCACCATTCAACAACCGCTTCGGCCGCACTCATTCTGCGTCTTTCTAAAAACGCAGAAGATATTATATTAATCCAGGAACCATGGATTGTAGAAGGCGTGGTTCGTGGACTTAGGACACCTGCATACGCTCCGCGCTATACAAGAGACAAAGGTAAGATCAGAACTTGTATATTAGTGAAACGTACCCTTAATGTATTTCTACTTCCCAACCTCAGCGACCGCGACTTAACCGTTGCCATACTAGAAACTGCCAAAGGCTCCTACTGGCTGGCATCGGCTTACCTTGGCCACGACCTCTCCCTGGTGATAACCTAGAAAGGGTGATACTGGAAGCTGGAAGGCAAAAAACTGGCCTCATAATGGGATACGATGCTAACGTACATCACACGGTATGGAGCAGTACCGACATAAATGATAGAGGTGAGTCACTTTTTGACTATATTTTAAGTACTAACCTCTTAATTTGCAACATTGGCAATGAGCGCTCATTTATAACTAGAAACCGACAGGAAGCGCTAGATATTACTCTTGTCTCCGACAGAATCACTCAAAGGCTAATGAACTGGGTGTTATCGTCTGAACACTCCTTTTCAGACCACAGATATATCCAACTCAGCCTGAGTGATGCTCCCCCTAGCCAACCATCTTTCCGGAATTACCGGAAAACTGATTGGCCAAAATACAGAGGAATACTGTCAGAAACACTATCCTTTGAATTATCAAGTCCCCCGCGTGACACCAATGAGCTCTTGGACAACCTCAAGTGATGAATCAATCAACCTGCTTCTGGACACCCACTTTCAAGGTAGCTTCCAACTCGCGGCCAGTAGCAGCCCAAACAGGCCTATTGCAACCAGGACCAAAATTCATGGTCTGATTACGAGAGCCAAACTGCTCTGGGCGCTGCATAGCTTCAAACCATACAAATCTGCTGGTCCGGACAGTATAATACCTTCCGAGCTACAGAGGTCATCAGATATTATTCTGCCTGTGCTAGAGCATATTATGAGGAGCTGTGTAGAACTTATCCACATTCCACTGTTATTGAGAGAAGTCAATGTAGTATTCATTCCCAAAGCCGGAAAATGTTCTCATGTTGCCCCAAAGGACCTCAAACCTTTGATATCCATATTCGAGCTAAAGTTGATCCAAGACGTCTGGCAACGGCTCAACATGCCTACTGTAAAGGAAAGTCGGTGGAAACGGCTCTGCAGTCTTTGACTAGCCACATCGAACGATCCCTACAATATAAGGAGTACACAATGGTTGTTTTTCTAGACATAGAGGGCGCCTTTAACAACGTCAACACATCTGCAATCACGACTGCGCTGTCAACGGCAAAAAAGCCATTGGGAACAAATGGGGCCTTCAACCTCGCATAACCCACTGGCTATACATCTCGGTCATAAGACCGATACTTACTTACGGGCTGGTTGTCTGGTAGACGGCCTTGGAAAATGCTGTCAACCGCTTTAAACTAAGCATAGTCCAAAGAACAGCATGTCTATGCACAAGCGGAGCCTTGCGGTCTACCCCCTCTGCGGCATTAGATATTCTGTTTCACTTGACACCCCTCGACATTTTTAGCAGGCAAGTAGCTGCGACTGCAATTATTAGCCTTAAAGTGACTAAACAGTGGACAATTAATACATTAGGAATCCTCACAGAGAACATCGATTACACCATACCTGAACTTTGGTTTGACAAAAACTTCCATGTAAGCTTCCCCTCTTGATCATTCATGGAGGACGAGTCAATCCATCTCTACACAGATGGATCAAAAACCGATAGCGGAGTTGGTTTCGGTGTTTTCTCATATAAGCTAAATCTAAGCCTCTCTTTCCGTCTTACAAATCACTGTAGCGTGTTCCAGGCGGAAATTTTGGCGATTAAAGAAGCTCTATCCTGGATAAAGAAAAACGTGATATCTGCAAAGGATATCCGAATATTTTCGGATAGTCAGGCCGCCATCAAGTCCCTGGACTCGGTCTCATTATATTCTAAAACTGCCCTTGAATGCCGATCATCTCTCATGGAGATGGCAGAGCAGTTCAACATTTACCTTTGTTGGGTGCCGGGCCACAGAGACATTCCAGGGAACTACAGAGCCGATGAACTCGCCAAAATTGGAACCACTCTACCTATCCTACCGGACAAAGGTAGTATAGGTATACCAATCGCTACGTGCAAACTAACACTAAAGCTAGATGCCAATAAAAGAACGGACCTTAGGTGGACTGCTGGACAAACATGTCTAGCGACCAAACAGATCTGGCCAAGGCTAGATCTGAGTCGATCTAAGTGTCTGATCCTTTTAGATAGGAAACATCTCAGCGCCATTATAGGTGTCATTACTGGACACTGCCTCATAGGCAAGCACGCAAGAAGGCTTGGTGCTTTTACTAATGATTTCTGTAGAAGCTGCATGGACGAGGTAGAGGAGGAGACAATCCTCCGCCTACTCTGCACATGCCCAGCTCTCTCCCAGAGAAGAAAGCTTCATCTAGGAGCTTTCTTCTACAACGACCTAAACGATCTAGAAAACATAGACGTTAACAGTCTCCTACGCTTTATTATAAGCTCAAACTGGTGCCATTAGTAAGTGGATTATAGATCCACGTGGTATCACAATGGGCCAATAGGCCTAAGTGGGTTGGTATTTCCAACAGCCACTCTTACATAACCTACCCTATCTTTAACTGCACATTCTCATAACGATGTAGTAAAAAACGATGTTAAACATTATTTAAACTTTATTTAACCTAAAATTACAGTAAATGTTCAAACTGTCTCCCACCGACTCTGATACATAGCTCGCTTACAGTATATGCTATTCGGAAGGTAGCTACGACCCTAAAAGAAGCCATTTTTACTTAAGTCAGCTCCTAACTGGACATGGCTGCTTTCAATCATATCTATACAGGTTTGGTCTGCAGGAATCTCATTCTACTTACACTGCAGAGCAGCCAGGGAAGTTGCACAGCACGTATTTCTCCAGTGCCCACACTTCAGAACAGAGCGCCGAGAACTAGAGGAGAAAATTGGAGAGATACCAACTCCTGAAAACATCGTAAACCATATGCTAAAATCAAGTATAATATGGGATGCTGTGAAACAGGCTGCGGCAAAAATAATGAAGGAACTTCGGCGGTTGGAAAGAGTCAGAGAGAGCACTAAAGAAAATCAAACCCAGACGGCATATCTAATACAACAAAGAACAGTAAATACTGTACACAATGTCGAACCAGCAAACGGAGGAAGAAGGGCATAAAGTGCTTACCAGCCCCGCGAAGTAGTACTTAAGGGTATTACAGTGGAGAGAGTGGTAGAAGAGTGCAGGGAGTGGGTTAGTATGTAGACGCGCCCCCGAAATCGAGTATTTGAGGTTTGCGAATCGTGCATGCTGATAGCCCGGGCTATTAGTATCTTTCGAAGATTGCCACACCTTGGACGCAACAAAAAAAAAAACGGCAAACATAATCAGTCGGAAATATAATACCTACCCAGTGGCCTTGAGTGGTTGACGAGACTTGTTTGAAAATATTATTATATTATGTCGTAGACACATAAGTTTGTTGATAATTTATTTACCACTTTACTTACTTATTCAGATGTTTCTCCAGCCCTGAGTAGACGTTTTCAGGAAAGCGCGGTATTTAGAGAACTAAACTTAGGAACGCACTCATAGTTGGTTGAGATTCCCTTCTGCTAGTGCACGATACCTTAGGCTTGTTTTTTTCTTGTTTGCTAAGTAAAGTATAGTTGCACGAAACTAATACCCGGTGATTGTCACCCGGAGTCAGAACTGAAACGCGTATTCTTCTAGATCCTACTATTGGAAAACCTGGTTCAAGAATGGAGACCATGTAATTTTGTTCCGTGTTTATGTTTTCCGTTTATGCATACTGAATTCGGTTTGCCATGGATAAAGAGCAAATAAAAGCGAGCAGAGCCAATTATTTTGTGGTTTCTTAAGGGTGAAATAATATATTGTCTATTTTTGGCAACCCCAGCAAGATGCTTAATAGGTACGGCATTAGCAAGGAGTTAAACATGACGTACGAATACGAGTACAAGCACATCGTTCGCCAAAGATATCGTGGAATTTTCTGAGTTATGTAGGTCCAACTGCTATTATTTATACTATTTTAAATGCTCCATATGACTGCAACAATGCATATTTTAAAAGCATGCCGAAAATACTGAGTCTATTTCTAAACCTGTTTGCCTGGCTATTTTGGTGCACTGTTAAATTTCGCTGCAGTTTTCTAATATTTTTGTTGTTGAGAGAGGAAAATATTGTGAAATCACGTTTTGATAAAACTGTCCCTTCCACGTGTTCGCTTTTTTAATTTTGGTTATTACTATTGAAATTCCTAGTTAAAGCAATCACGTGGACATTTGAAGGATGATATAAATCGTGCGCATACTTATATTTAGGGGGGCGATGAAAAGATTTGGATGGTTTTGAGATGCGGTTAGCATGGTTGGAGGAAACGTGAAGGCTTTTTGCGAGAATCAGAATAAGCTTTTTCAATATTTCGAGGAAGATGGATACGATAATCTTGAATTTGATTTTGAAGCGAAGGAAATAAAATATATTGATGCAAAAAGTGCATTCCTTAATGCTACTCATAAAAATGCACCTACCATTCATACACCGCGTGTTCAAGGTAACGATCATTCTTCTGAGGAACCGCTTAAGCAACAAGCCGCCGGTTCTGCGTCAAAAATATCCGTCGACACTGAACTGCCTTAATTTAAAATAGCTCTGTTTAGTATTGATTACCGCTAATGGCTGGGGTTTCGGGATATGTATCTGGGGAGTATTAACGGTAAGAAAAATATTCCCGGTGCTCAAAAAATGCGTTATTTAAAATCATTTTTGTGCGATGATGCCGCAAAATTGTTGAATGTATCGAAATCGCTGATTCCAATTATGAACAAGTATGGGAAAAACTCGAACGTCGTTGCAATAAGCCGTTATACATTATTAACGCGCACATTTAAAGTTTTCTGAAAATGCTAATGGTGATGGTCACAGAGAGTGGACATTTGCGTCGATTAGCGGATAAACCTGATTAAGTTATACGCGGTTTGAGGACTTTGCAATCCGAAAGTAGAGATCATACAAATAATTCTGAATAGCCAACTATTCAGGAACTTAACGAACTTATCATGCGAAATGCGACCGAGTGACTCGTAAAACCGCGGAATAGACATTTGACGCGTTCAGGTAGTGCTTCTAATAACATAAAAAGCTTTGCTGTCTCAAATATATTATGGACCATGTGCAAAAGTGACCTTTTCTTGGCCATTATGTCTCGTTGTAGTTGTGCTAGGGAACAAAAATTGTGTTACAATTGTTTAGGTAGCAACCATGCCTCTTTGAGATGTTGTTCAAAAGCTCAGTGTCTTCATTGCCGTAATCGTCATCGTCATCTAGTGCATTTGGATCTGTCGGTTAATGAATCCGAAGGCAGGGAAACCTTCGACGTCTACATATGCCTCTTTATCGATTGTTAGTAATCATACACAGAATGAAATTCGTTCTTCAGGAATTTTACCTATAATTGTGGTCTAAATTGTAGATGTCTTTGGTAGGATACAGGATTGTCGTCTGCTACTAAACACTGGGTTCCGGGCTTCTTTTGGTACTGAAGGTTTGGTGAAAAGATTAGGCTTTCATTGTCGTCACGCTCATCTTTCTGTTTATGGTATCTCTGCCTATAAACTGGCATTACACAAATCTTCGGTTGAAGTTGTCATTTTATGAAGACTTATCAGGAGTTAGAGCATATGAAGGTTATTCCTGAAAGCGAGAACGAATTCTGGGAAGACTCTCTATTTGCCACATCATGCTGTTGTCATAAATAAATTGCGGGTTGCGGTTTGGATGGAAATGATATCAGCTTGATTGAAATGCTGTACATTAGGCCTTCACTTCAGGCCAATTTAATAAACGTTTGCTTATGTTTTCTAATTCACGTACTTTGTATTGTTTACGCGCGTACTTTGTATAAAAATCGAGATTCAACCTGTTGCTCCTGTCAAACCACTAACCATTTCTCCCCTGTAACTTTGTGGAGCTCTTCTGTTAAGTCGTTCAACGCCTTCGTACTTCTCTGGATGTAAAACCTGTGTACGCCTTTGTCTTCTGTGATTCGCAATCGTATTAGCTTGGATTTGTTCTCCCCCGTCGATAGAATGCCTTTATCGCGAATCGTAACTCAGAGGTTCTTGACGTTATTCCCCGTTCTGGTTGGAACTATATTCGCTCAGAGGAAAATCCAGCTGACCTTGAGGGGAGTCGAGCCCATGAAACTGTTGGAGTTGGAACTTTAATGGAAAGGTCCTGATTGGCTTTCGATGGATTCTGGTTCCCGGCCGATTTCTGCAGAAAATGTTGAATTAGGGGGTGTACCGGAAAGTGGGAAAAAATCTGTTGTTGCAAATATATTGTCAGTGGAGGAAGGAGTTCTAGACCGATTGGTAAAAAGAGTATCTTCATGGTTTCCACTTATTCGGATTGTAGCTTTACTTGTTCGTTTTGTCAGAAATTACAAATATCGGCAACTGATCATTTTCCGGATTTTATTCGGTCCACAAAATAGTTTTCCGCTAAGCAAGCTCGCCTTTTGTGGGCTCAGAATCGGTTTATGGAAGAGATTGAAGCTCTAAAAAGTCTGTCAAATATGTTTCTAACCGATCTAAACTTTCATCTTTATCACCGTTTCTTGATAATGTTGGCCTGCGGCAAGTTGGAAGAAGACATTCCAATGCTGTAGAGGTTCCGTTTACGATAAAGTATCCCATAATTCTGCAGAAAAGCCATACACTCAATCAATTGATTCTTCGATAAGCTCATTTGAAATTACTCCACGCAGGTGTATCGGAACTTTTCTCGTTTGTACGTCAGAAGTTTTGGGTTCTTGGAAGCAGAAACTTAATCAGGAAAATTGTACACGATTGCATGGATTGTTTTCGCCTACTTCAAGCCACATCATCGCAGCTCATGGGAACTTGTCATTTTTTGATTTCGCTCACACTGGTTACGACTACGCTGGATCAATTACACTTCGCTTATCAAGAGGAAGGATTCCAAAGCTAACAAAAAGGAACTTTGCGTTGTTGTCATCCACTCGGACAATGGCACCGATTTTCAAGGAGCCACGAGAACCCTGTCCGAATGGTATATTGGTACGATTTAAGGAACACAAAGATCAAATTTCAACAACATTGGCAGCTGAAAACATCAAGCGGAAGTTCATTCCACCGCATGGCCCTCACTTTGGAGGAAGCGGGGGGTAAAAATGCGACAAACAACACCTCCGCCGAGTTGTAGGGTATAAAATCTTAACTTTTGAGGATGTGTCCACTTTGCTTTCCCAAATTGAAGCATTATTAAATTCTAGGCCTCTTTGTACTCTTTCTGACTTCGATTTGAATCCTCTAATTCCATCTCATTTCCTTATAGGCAGACCGTACATGGCGATATCGGAGCTCAGCTTAACCGACCTGGATGATGGGAGAACATACAAAATACGTTTCAGGGGTTTTGGTGTCGATGGCACTCTGACTATGTCACATCGACATCGACGACAACAGCGAAGTGAGACCAGGAATTTTTAAATTAATGACCTAGTTGTGGTTAAGGAGCACAATATGCAATCATCCAAATGGACAATAGGACGGATTGACGCACTTCATCCGGGCAAAGATGATCTTTTACGAGTGGTTACTGTTCGTACTAAAAATGGTATCTTTAAACGTCCAATAACAAAGCTGGCTATTCTAACTTGTTCCAGAAATTCCTTCAGGGGGCCGACGTGTTCGGGAATACAATCTGCTGTTAGTTACATATAACATCTATTTTAATTTGCTTATTTGAACTTTGAATAATTTATTAACTTGAATTTAAAACTAACTAGTTTTCTATATTTTATCTATTGCCAAAACCTTGTCATATAATACCTTTGAATAGTTTCAATACCATTTAAATTTTTTTCCACTTGCCGGATCATCTGGACAACGGAATTATCTCTTGAAAATGTAGCTACGTATTCCGGTGCATATTGTCAGTCTCTTTTATCTAGCAGCCACCAACCGCGAAACATCATCCTAACAGCCTGCATATATCGAATTTTTTCTTGACCGTTGGCAATTAGAACTAAATATACGTATATAACGTTCTTTGAATTTATTATAGTATTTTTCTTTTCGGTTTCGTTTTGCTTTTCTTTCATTGCTGATCAATATGTAACATATGTATGTATAGTGTATGTTCCGAAGTTTCATTGGACTAATAGGAACTATTTGATATTTGTACATTTCAAGTCCATCCCTGTTGAGGAAAATGTACACTGCGGCCACTATTAAATCAACAACATAGCTCCACAAGTAATTATCAAAACTGACCTCGAACTCCATTTGATAGACAAAACTTAATTTTTCACCAATTAGTTCGTACGAGTAGCTTGTTTCAGGTGATTTGAGGAACGGCGGAGTAGGCACCAACGACGAACTCGTAGATTGCTAACCAGAGGAGTACCTTTTTTGTTGTTTTTTCAACCAAAACAATGTAGGCAAGCACATATCTGTTGGCAGTTAGCGTTGCGGTTTGTTGGTTAGTTTTATATGCGTAAGTATTTTAGTTTATTATGGAATTATGGATGTACGAGTAAATTTGTTCTACAAAATGTTGGTTTTGCCCAGCATTTGGCCGAACCGAGGTCAACTTCGCTGGAAAAAGCAATTTTCTCTGATACAAACTTAGGTAGAGAGGTAGTGAAAACGGAAGGATGAGTCATAATAATGATGCGGCGCAATGTGGTCTGGTTCTTGCACCAATATGTGGGTAGGATTAAAATTAATGAAACTTATTTGTCGATAATTTTGATGATGGAATGTACGGTTGGTTTTGTATGGTGGAGATGCATCCTTGTTGTTTACAATGATACTGGTGATGAAATTCATTCCAAGGTTGCTGATGAAGCGTCAATAATTGTTGCAGATTTTGAATCAATCTACTGATTGAATTCACTCTTTTATGAAATTGGTTTTAGAAATTAGCATGCCTAGTGGTCTGGGAAATTTAGTGTATCGATAAAGTTTCCAAACATAATGGAATTGAATTAAGAGTTTGTATTATATTATGTGCGTACATTATTCTACGCATGGATGTTTACTGAAATTGTTTAACACTAGTTTCTAGGTATTATTACTGTTTGCACTGAGAATGAATGATGTCTATGAGTACATGTCAAATTAGTATAAGAACTTTTTTTATTGTCAAAACAAGTTGGAAAAATTAATTTTGAACTTAGATCATCATTAAAGCGGATTCAAATTTACCAAAGAAAACAAAGTTTTGGATAAATAAGGTCAACGTACTACACAGGGCGTTGCAACTATAGGTTGAAAGGCCTTTTATTTTACAGCTGATATAAGCAGGGTTGGCATATTGACATGTTTATAAATTGGAGAAATTTACGCTCCACAGTGAGAGAAAAAAAATCCGAATTCTTGACTTTTAATACGTAAATTAACGTTCAACCGCTGCAAAGATGCCAGATATATGTATGTAGTCAACATAATCGAAAACTTAAAAGAGACGGTTCAGTATAAGATGCGAAGACGCCGAAACATGTTCTCGCCAGACAATTAATGGGAAATATTTCCGCAGTAAAGGAAAGGGTCGAAAACTACTTAAATACCCCCATTGGTCGCCGGTCTCAGGAGCGTGACCTCTCCGCAGCCACGCTGCACCGGATTTTGACTTAAGATTTGGCTTGTTATACGTACAAGATCCAAATAACCCAAGAACTGAAGCCGGCCGAGTACCAGAAGCATCGTAAGATCCCGGATTAAGTCTTGGGAAACATGCATGCTAACATGGATTTTTGCAAGAAAATAATGTTTGCTGATGAGGCCCATTTCCACATTGGCGGTTATGTTAATAAGCAAAATTGGACGAATCTAGGACAATGAAAATCCATGAGTGATTCATGAGATGCAAAATCATCGATCGTGCTACTTAACAGCGCTATAATTCATTCATTGGGGCTATGTTAAAAGCAAACTACACTCCAACCATTCGCAAACAAGCCAAACTCTGAATGCTAACATTGAAACCGTCATCGCCGAGACAGAGCCCCAATTATGTGAAAGATTGATTGAAAATTTCGAGGAAAAGTTGAAGCAGAGCCAACAACAATTGTTCGTTATATTCAAAAACCAAATCCTACACTTCTTTCTGAAACAAGTTAAGTTCAACCGGCCAAAACTTTAAAATTTATAAAGCGAACGCCGGAGAATCACGAAGGGTATTGTCGATCCCTAATGAACTCATCCCTTTCCGGTTTTCTAAATCAAATGATGAAACAGACAAGACAAAAGTATTATACTCGTACCATCAAAGTAAACAAATTTCATAAGAATTTTCTTAAACCCTTACGAGTACATTCCTCACATTGTTTCCTCAATTATTAACTTTAATTATTAATAATTATTTCCTGTAATTATTAACTTCGGCTTTCTTTATTGTTTATGGACAGGGATCATCGCTACCTTCCTTCCATAGGAAAGGAAAAGCACCTGTTGAAACAGACAATTTGAATGGGGTAGTGAGGGGAAGTTAACACATTCTTTAATTTATAATAGCCAGAAGGCCACCACGCTCAGAAGAAAAATCATCTTTAAGTTTGGTTATGTTTTCTGATACCAAATATGTTATTATGTTTAATGAGATCAATGACCTCTGAGAAGAGTTTCTCGTATAGCTGAACTAATTAGGACTGGGTTCGGGTGCTTGCTTTGACAAAGATTATTTAAAATGACATGCAAACAAATTTGCAATAGTTTTCGTGTATGCAGAAGATTCACTGAGAAATTTAAGAATTTAAGGGTAGCCGTCCGACTTTCATTTGGTTTTAACAAATTGGTAGAAATGCTTAGGATCTGACATTAATCTAAATTCCATGCAGTAGAGATACTCACAAAGTTTGGAAAAATAAAAAAACGATTGTTTAAAAATCGATAGCATTATAGTCCGACTACAGATCGTGTACTTGTGCCATAACTTGTGTCTGCTCTTATGGAGAGAGAGATGACGAGCAGTCCTTTTGGAAGGAATATGGAACCGATTGGGCAAAGTTGCAAATAAATTAACGAATAAAAAGTTGATGGGGTAAGATCAATGTTTGTTGTCTTAGTTAATGTTCTTAATAAGACTTTTTAAGTTTGTTAAATTCGGTTCTTCTGCAGTTAAAAAAAAATAAATTATCCGAATCGTGTGTTGGCATTTTCATATGGGTACATAATTGATAAGTGGTTGCAAGCGTTCCAGTCAGGAAAGAAGATGATTGCTCCTGCAATATAAACAAAACAGTTGTTGGGATCGGATGTGAAGGTAAGGTTAAGGTGCATATTAATTATGTTAGGTATGCCACTAATCTCGCAAAGACTTGAGTTAGTTAGGCAGTGCTAAAACAAGATTTCTGTTTCCGAAAACAGATTAAGTGAGACGAACCGAAACCAATCGTTCTAAGGCGCCGATTTCAGGTGCACGTTGAAATCTCCTACTATTTAGAATAATACTGTCTTCGGGTTGTGTAGAATCAGTCAAAAAATCTCAGTTGGTTGAGAGGGGTGAATATAACAACAAAGTACATAAAGTCGTAATGTTGATATATTCTAACTAGTAATACATCTCGGCCATAGGGATTATCAGCTCTTTCAAATCCATATTTTCGAAAAACATTGAAAGTTGGTGGACAAGTCTCATGGTTTTCAATGCTAGAAATTATATTTGATTCGGTAAGAGAAATTAGGTCATAGTGGAGCTTTTGTGAATTAAGATGTACATTTGGGTATTATGTAGATCAACAGACAGTTTGGACTGGAGGGTGGTGATAAAAATTCGGTTGGTTTGGAACTACAATATTTTTCAAAAAAATTAACGAGCTCTTTGTTAATAGGACAGACGTTTAGAGTTTACAAGGTAGAGAGATGTCGAAGCTCGCATGGTAGCGACGAAGGCCTTGACAGGGAGGTCTTCTCGTTAAATTGAAACCATTATATTGATTTTGGTTATGCCATCGACGCAAACCGAGTTAGGTTTATCGTGCAAATAGGCAAGGTACAGCTGTATATTTTCATAAATGCTGCGATCTCTCTAACGAAGCATTATATAACGATTATCCTTGTTCATATCTGAGAATTGTTTAGTAAGTTTTTTGAAGTGGGTTGAAGGCGTGGGTCAGTGAGTATCACGGGCAGGGGAATTATGAGAACTAGCGGATGAAGATGGGGTAAGCACATCGGATCTAGAATCCAGAGTAGTGAGTTGGATCAGGGGGATCAGTAAATGGAGCTGGTTGGAGGGGTTGGTTTAAATACATGGGGGCTAATAAACTTAGGATATTTGGCTGAAGGGGTAACGTCAATTGAAACTTGGTTAGAAGACCTAGGAGCAAGGTTAAATGACACTCTATTTTTAAGCGACTTTGAATTTTTGGTTATTGGTCGGGCTCTAGAATTCTTTATAGATGGTGAAAAAGGGAAAAGATGTGAGCAACACATTGGATAGATTTGAATCTTAAATGACCAGTTGGTTGCAGCTATGGCTGCTATCTTTTCGTTTTTTATTTAACTTATACTCTACCTTATTTTTCCGTCGTATGATAATCATCTTTTTCGAAATGAATATCTATATACATATATCAACATCCAATCATACTTGGTGGAGTATTTATTTCGAAGCACTGGTTCTTTTTGCTTTGGCAATTAGTTTACACTTGACTTCATGAAGACATTTTTTTTTCATAAAAAGATCTTTGATCCTGGACAGATTTGCATGTCGTATGGCAGCTTTTATGAAGAATGTGAATGTTTCACGATTAGTTTAAACTTATTCTTGTATTCTGTTGATCCATTCAGAGAGAGTTCCGGATGCCCAAAACCCATAATTATCGGCAATGATTTTGGAACGGGTGTGGTGATTGCATGTAACTGAGAGAGTAAAGCCACAGTTTCTGCCGGTAGCGGTATGGTATCATAGTTGCAAGTGATGGATAAAGTCACTAGCTGGCCAATTTTACTCTATTTTTCTTCTGAGGGGGTCATTTCGCTAACAATCACGCTTGCATGTGAAAAGTTGCTACCAGGTCTTCTGAAGCGGTTGGCAATGGAAAATTGCGTGATTTGCATCCTCTTCCTGGTCCAGACAAGATGGACAGATTGGGGAGCAGTCATGTTCGATATTTGCTAAATACACATTTACCGAGACTGATCATTGATTGAGACTGTGTGATGTAGAAGTTTAGTTCTCCAGCTTTTATTTTCATCCAGGTTGGGGATAAGTTGGTGTGTCCATATTATTCATTTGGTGGTATTATTCCATCGGTTTTGCCACTTTGGAACTGAGATATACCTTTCCCAATTTATCCGTTAGGTGGACAAGAACATATTCTCATGCGTAAGCGTCTCATTTCTTTGGCCATTATATCAATGGGAATCATACCAGCTAAAACGTACGCCTCTTCCCGTAAAAAGGTTCGAATGGCGCAGATTGTTCTCAGAGTGATTAGTTTATATTTTTTTACAAATACACCAGCTCTGGTGCCTTACAGTTGGTGATAAGAACTTCAAAATTCAGGCTTGCTTCAGAGATCGCTTCATTTCTGGACGATTCTACTTCGTAGATGTACCTGGACTCGGTTACGATGGCGATATCGTCCGCAGAGCCAATTATCTTCAAGTTTGGGGTCTTTGGGAGTTTGAGGACACCGTTATACATATTATTCCACAGCAAAGGGCCTAAGACGAATCCTTGTGGCCCACTTGCTGTAACGTTGAAGTGCGTGGTACCCTCATCAGTATCATAGTGTAGCTTTCTGTTCTTGAAATAGTTAGATATAATTCTGAGGATGTAGTTTGATACGTCTATCCCTGCAAGCGCATTCATTATAAAGGTCCTGCTTGCGAATTTAAATCTTTTCTGATGTCTAATGCGACCACTCCACATCACTCCTTTGTTCCGAATCGCCATCGGCGTTCCTGCGCTTGATATATCTATTACTGTTTTGATTGTGTCTGCTGTGGAGCGGGATTGTCGAAACCCAAACTAATATTCTGATAGCGCACTGCCTTCTTCTGCTATTGCCATCAGTCAGTTGCAAATGACCATTTCTATAATTTTTACTATGGTATCCAGAATGGAGTTGAGGTGATATGACGAGGGAATTCCTGAAGCACTAACTGCTGTAGTTTCCAGTGATCTGAGTATGCTCAATCTTCAAGACAGCTATAAATTACTTCTGAAAAGATGTCCGGTCTCGACGTACAACTTTAAAGGCTTTGTTTGGTATTCCACTCGGATCTGATGTTTTCCTGTCGCCAATCTTTTTGCATGTCAGCAGAAATCCATTTTCTTTAGCAGGTGAGATCTCTTCATCTGCAATTTCTATGACTTCGCGGAAACCGTTCGGTAACTATTCTGGGAACAGTGTCCTAATAATATTTTCCAGGATTGACCTTTACTATGACGATGCTGTACGTAGATTCGCAAGGCTTTATATCTTCTTCGTCCAGCAGGATTTTGAAGATGCTACTTTTGCTGTCTTTAATCGCCCTTTTCAAGGATGTCTTCGCCTGCTTAAAGGTAACCATTATCTGATTAAGATCTAGTCTTTTCTTTGAGCGTTGGGCCTTTCGTATCTCTCTCAGATAGATAGTTCTTAATCCACCTTATTTCGTCAGTCTACCTGTAGATTTGTTCTGACAGCTGCAGCGCCAAGTTCTCCGCAGACTTAAGTTTCTGTTGGTGAGTACTAATGATCTCATTAAATATTACTCTTTTTAAATCTGTGTCTCTCCACTTTGGATCAACCATTTTGTTGCGGATTCGGCGCATCTCTTTAAGGAGCTGGGGAATCATAGCCAGATGAACCATCACTTTGTATTATGTCACAGAAAGCTGGTGATAAATGTTACATCTATGACAGACCCCGTGCCTGCTTATGGGAAAGTACTTTTCGAGCCCCCGTTAACTAGAACTATGCCAAGTGCTGCAAATGTCTCGAGTAGGGCTCTTTCTCTTGCATCCGTCGTCTTGATGTTCCATTCTGTGGCTCATGCGTTGAAATCTCCCCTATTACTACCGCGTTTTTTCCTCTTGCACCCGTTACAAAATCAACCAGATAATTTTGATATTGTTCATAGGACAGACTTGGCGGAGCAGTTGAGGAATTGGATGCCGCTGATCTTGACGCTTGCGAAGCCTTCCGCTGCATCGCTGGTTTTCTGAAAAGAACGGCCATCATCACCTGAAGTGACGAGTTGCTTGGTTTTCTTGACCTTCGGTGGGAGCATAGGGTCTATAAAAGTTGTTGGGGTTTGTATCTGATTTAGACGGAGGGGACGGATTGAGGGTGTGCGAGTGAACGAAAGTAGGGTAGGTGGACTTATTAGAAGCCGAGTTAGTAGAATCAGTTTTGCTTTCTTTCGGACCGGGCTTGGATGGGAGAACAAAAGATACCTGTTTGTGCGATGGATTATTTAGTTTAGAATTATTGGAGGAAGGGAAAGGAGATATGTAACGTATCGCTTGGGAAAAGGAGGGGAATGTTCCTTTTTTAAGACTCCAATTTGGTTCAGAATTATGTATGCTGGTTTGGTTGTGAGGCTTGGGGGTTAGTCGGGTTTGCATGTGCGGATGCAACTTTAATAGAGAAAGTGGTTGTTTCCTCCGTGTTGGACTCACTTAGCTTTTCAACTCGACTATTCCATTCAGATACGGTCCAGGAAACTCCAAAGCGGGTAATTGAAAGTTCAGGAGATGCTGGAAGTGCGGGAGATGCTGGAGGTGCTTGAGATGCTGGAAGTGCTTGAGATACAGGAAGTGCTTGAGATGCTGGAGGTGTTTGAGATGCTGGAGGTGCATGACATCTCCTAATAAACGACCAGCTCGCGAGTCGAACGCGTTTTTTACGTTTTGTAAATTTATCTTAGCAGATACGAAGTGGTCTGCCCAATGGCTGACTGACTGCAGGACATGGTTTCACAGGTCCATATCACAGCCTTTTTTGTGTTGTCATCTATCCAGCTGCTTCCGTCTATGGGTTTATACGGTTCACTGATTAGGCCTACGTCGATTATTTTCTCCCTTACTGTTTGCGCCAGAAGATCCTGCGCAGCTGCACAGTGGTTTAGATTTATCTGGATAACATTCGTCATATTAATTTGGCCAGTGCCTTCTTGAGTACCGATCAATTGCTGCTACCAGAAACGTGTCCAGTGTTTTCTGGGGTAATCATCTTACACCAGAAGCATAATGCATCCTCTTCGCGTTCTTTGGCTATGTGACCTTCTTCTCCACAGTTTCTGCACTACTTGGATCGGTCATGCTCGCTCTTGCATTGGCGCGCTGTATTGCGAAACTCCAGATATCTGAAGCATTTGGTGAGGGCCTTTCGGACACGAATACGGCAATTTACCCAGCCGACTTTGATTTTACTGGACTCCAGCCCTCTGTCGCGATCTGCGTGCCACCGTAGCCCTTTCTAGGACTGAGCACATTTCCCTCGGCAACTCCAATATTTGACTGCGCTTTGATTTCATAGCAGATGTCTCTCCTGGTGGTGACTTCGTCAAGGTCTTTGATTTCTATCGTGGATCTCTGGACTAAAGTGCGGATTTCTGCTTCTGCACTTTACTCCTGAATTCTTCGGTTCTGTCACCAGTTTCGCGCAGCTGGAACAACAGGTCTCCTTTCTAGGTTTTCCTAATCTTTGTAACTGATTCACCCATGTTATAGAGTTTGGGGTCCCCTTTGACCCTGCGAAGTATTTCGGTGTATGAAAGTTCGCCCTTGCTTGCCACCACGATTGCGTCAGGTCGCGCTTTTTCGCGCGCGGGCTTGCTTGTCTTCTTTTTGGAAACCTTCAACCAGACGCTGCTGTCACCCTTGGTCTGTTATTTGCTCGCCATTCTAGCGGTTATTTGACCATTTGTGGTCTGCTCATTCATTGTCCATTTACCGGGCTTCTTGGGTTCTTGGGATGGGCTTTCTTGCTCTTTCCGGTATTTCTTTGTTTTTGGAGCACCACTTCGAAACGAGATGCCTACTTCGCTTCGATTATGGGCGGCGTTTCGAGCTCGGCGACTCTATACACTCTAGCCTTCCTCTGGGCCCCGAAATCACCTTCAGCCATGGGGATGTTTGGGAGGTGTTGTTTTGGCTGATAACTTCCTTGGGCTTGTTATCACGCATCTCATTCGCCGAGAGCTCATAGAGTGTTTTGATGCTTTTTATGGCATCCAGCATTGGTTTGTGAATTGATCGCCTTTTACCATCCTCCATCATTTCCACCAGAGCTTTTATTTGTTCGCCTAAATTGTGAAACACGGAGGGCTGGTTATTTGGATCCACAACCATCCACACACTTCTTTGAGGCGCCGCTTCTCCGTTAGGACTCCTCTGCGGCGATGGCGGCTGTCTAGCCGGAGTTGACCACCGACGATTTCACACGCGACACCCGTGCACTTGTAAATAACTCAGCAGTGTGGTTTCGTGCACAAAAAAAAAAAAAAAAAATAAAACAAGCAACATCACTGTTACACGCACGCGAGTGCAGAATAAAAAAAAAATATCTGTGAAAACAAAAAATAAATAAATAAAATCATAGTGCGGACATCCCAAATCTCCTGCCCCTGGTCATAGTGCTGTTCTTTGCACTCAAAAACAATGACTGAGTACATGTAACAACCGATGGATAGCGAGTTGTGAGTGTGAATTTGGTTGATGCACGACTTCTTATTGTTGTAACATCTAAAACAATTTGATTCGGTATCCAACTTTTGAATTTTCACTTCACAGCCTTGCTTAGCATCGTCGGTGTTGAAGAATGCTGCTTAGAAAATATTATAAAAAAAAAACAAAGCAATGCGCACCCTAAACATTTATAGTATTTTTGAAACAATGTAATGTAACGTAACGTAATCTCTTTATAACATATTTAATACTTTGAGCTCTCTCTGATTATTCAGCTCTCTTTTAACCTTTGCTTTCGTTTAACATTCACTGCTTTCAAGCGTCAATTTTTAGAACTGCTAATTTGTATTGAACACATTCGTTTTGCCAATTGTCAACGAGGTCGGTTGACTTTTAATAAGATCGTACTATTCATTAATTAAAATTGTTAAAATCATACAGTTTGAGTTTTATTTATACCTATATCAATACACAATCAACAATACACAATCCACAATAGACAATACACAATCGACAATAGGATATACATATCATACAAGGGAAACACAGGAGCAAGACCCGAAGGGGTGGCATAAGAATACATATGATTACATACGAGTAAGTACACTTTAACACATTTTTAAAACTTACATAACACAATTCAATAAAACACATTTTACAACATACATACGAGTACATACAACTAAACATTTAAATTAATTATTCATCCATTCTAAAACATATTTTGGTCCTTCGTGTCGGATTAACCGGATAGACAGTGCTTTGCCATTAACATTTAACAGACTCATAATTTTCAAACATTCAAACATATCTGCATGGGTCTATTGTAAACGGAATTAGCAACATAAATCGCGCTATTTGATAACTTCTGTATATATGTATGAACTCGTACATGCGAGATTAATTTACTAACTTAAGTGCTTTATACCTAAACTTATATACATATATATATATTCTAATCATAAACATCTTAAATAAAACTAAATTAACCTTGAAATAAAATTCAATAAATTTATCAAAGTGACATAAAACATATCTATTGAACTGTAACCTTGCATGTCACCTCCATAGTGCAAAAACATACCTTTTTTTCCCCTCGCGTATAAAATCTAAATTTGCTTTTTCCTTTTCGTATAAAATCAAAATGAATAAAATCATCGCAAAACGTGGTCGTGCTAAAGGCTGTATAACCCTAGCCGAGACTTTTTTGAAATCTATCGGTCCAAATACGACCTTGGCAAACCTTGAGTTTCGACTTAAAAAACTCGATGAAGCGTGGCAGGACTTCGTAACCTTACAAAATTAACTCTTAGAATTTATTGATACGGAAGGCTTTGTTGATCGCGAGCCCGAATTCGCAGAGTATGAGGCTAAATATTTTAAAACCCATTCGATTATTTCCGACGCGATCCTTAGTAAAAAACCAAGTGGGGAACCCAAAAGAGTTTCATATCCTCCAGTTGCATCTGTTTCGGAAATCTATGATATTGCAACGCCAGCAAAGCTGCCACATCTAATAATATACCCATTCTCTGGAGACTACAAGGATTGGACGGCCTTTCGCGATATGTTCACCGGAACCATTGATTCAAATCCTAATCTAACTTGCACGGACAAACTTCGATTTCTGCAATCGTTCCTACGTGGGAACGCTAAGGATCTTGTCAAGCATATCGCGTGTACCCAAACTAATTACGTAGAAGTCTGGGATAGATTAGAAAAACGATATGATCAAAAACATCTGATCGCTCAGTCCTTCATACAATCATTTTTGTCTCTACCATCCTGTACTACTGCAAACTTACAATCGCTCCGAAAGATTGCAGATGGGGCTGATGAAGCTATACGTGGACTTAACGCCTTAGGCATTAACAATCGCGATCCATGGCTAATCTACCTTCTGCTTCACAAATTAGACCATGAAACTAAGCGCGCTTGGTCGGAAGAAGTGGGATCACGCGATGATTGCACGATAAATGAGTTTCTAGACTTTTTTCAAACACGTTGCCGTTGCTTGGAATCATGTACGTCTTTAACTCGATCTACACAAAATCGCCCAGTACATACCCACCTCGCTGAATCATCATCAGGCTGCTGAAGTGCCAGGCAGATTACACTCTTTCTCATTGCCAGGATTTCAAAACTCTTTCTATCGTCTCTCGCCGGGAATTCGTAAAAAATAAATCGCTTTGTTTTAACTGTCTTCGTTACGGACACGCTTCTAATCAGTGTCGTTCAACCTTTCGCTGTCGCAAATGTAATGCGCGCCATCACTCTTTAGTGCATTCTCCGCAAAACCTAAATTCAACCACAATTCTCGAACCATCTCCAGATAATCTTGAATTTGAAACACCTGTAGTAACAACTCAAGCAGTTAAATCCAGTCGTCGTTTTACAGCTATACTACCTACAGCCATCGCTCAAATCCAAGATAAACAAGGCACTAAGCAACACGTACGCATCCTTCTCGATTCGGGATCCCAAGCTTCCTTTATTACCGAAAAAACCGTTCAACGCTTGGGATTGCCGCGTAAACGCTCTAGGATTCCAATACTAGGAATCGCAACGGCTTCACCAGGAGTTACCAACGGATTGGTCACTCTTCAGCTTACTTCATGCTACAGTTCTGATTCAGTTGAAATTTGCTGTTTCGTCCTGCCAAACATTACCTCTTCTCTTCCACCACTTTCTATCGAGACTATCCCTAAACCATTGCTTTCTCTTAAACTTGCTGATCCTTCTTACAATCAACCAGGCCCAATCGACATCTTAGTAGGCGCTGACATAGTATTCAACATAATTAAAGGAGCCTCTAGGTCCAATATTCAAGGCAATTTGGTTTCCATTCCAACCATATTTGTATGGGTTATCTCAGGACGTCATTCTCACCCAGATACAGTTCGAACATATTGCACACGATTGGACCATGAACAAGAATTGGACCTTGAAAGATTTTGGAAGCTTGAAGAAGTTTGCAATGAACCACCATTATCTATAGAGGAACAAATTGCTGAGGAACGCTTCGCGAAAAATCACATTCGTCTACCCGGTGGCAGGTATGAAGTACAATTACTTTTTAAACCCTCATCGCAACTAAACTTCAGGATCTCATTTCTCTTCGTAACGAGCTGGTCGAATTGCTAAAATCGGGCGGCTTTCATCTTAGGAAATGGACTACGAATTGTTGGCCTTTGCTTATTTCTCTGCCAGACGAACAGCGAGAACTCTCACCAGTTGATTTTGAAGAGTCCAATTCGGTTAAAGTCCTTGGTTTACAGTGGTGCCCCTCAGCGGACTGTTTTGCCTACAAGGTCACCTTGAATATATCCCCTTCTAACACAAAACGTCGGATATTGTCAGAAGCTTCACGTATCTTCGATCCTCTAAGATTTCTTGCACCTACCATCATAGCTATTAAGATCTTGCTGCAAGAACTCTGGAGAAAACAACTGAAATGGGATGAAGAAATTCCAGAGGGGTTGTCTCATCATTGGATTTCAATCAGAAAAGAATTGCATCTTTTTGAGTCATTTTCTATTCCAAGACTGATAATTTCAAACAAGGGAAATTGGGAATTGCACGGCTTTTGCGATGCTTCACACGATGCATACGCAGGAGTTGTCTATTGTCGAAGCACCAACAAGGACGGTTCCATTTCAGTAACGCTAGTTGCTGCTAAATCTAAGGTTGCACCTTTAAAGGTTTTATCACTTCCAAGGCTGGAATTATGCGGAGCAGTTCTTTTAACCCGTTTACTCAACAAAATTAAGCTTTCCTTCCAGGAAAAAGATATTAAAATTTACGCGTGGACAGACTCCTCTATAGTGCTCCATTGGTTGTCGTCTCCACCTAAGAAATGGTCAGTTTTTATAGGTAATAGAACATCTGGAATTCTTACATCGATCCCAATGAAGTCATGGAGCCACGTAAGATCAGCTTCCAACCCTGCGGATGCCGCTACTAGAGGAATGTCACCTTCAACACTAGCCAATACAAATCTTTGGTGGAAGGGACCACAGTGGCTAAGTCAATAACGAAGCAAATGGCCTCTATCAACACCTCATAGAGAAGACATTGACGTTAATCAATTGGAAGAAAGAAGGGTTTCAACATCGCAAGTGTTTATTTCACATTTAACAACATCAAGCATTTTTGAAGAATTGCTGATGAAATGCTCCAATTGGTTCTGGTTAGTACGCATTGTGGCTTACGTAATTCGGTTTTTTACTAACTGCAGATTGACATCAAATGCACGAAAACTAGAATCCATTACTACTGGTGAACTTGTTAAGGTCAAAACTCTCGACCGTTATGGCACACGTCGGATTCTGAACCGATGGCCCTATCACCTTCACATTTTTTAATCGGGGAAGCATATTCTATCGTTCCCCAACCAGATGTTCCAATTTCATTCTCATCAGTATCCATTAAAATTAATTGGTCTTTTTTGCAGGCAATGATGCAAGGTTTCTGGAAGCGGTGGCATTAGGAATACCTAACGTCACTTCAACAACGACCAAAATGGAGACAATCGCAGCCCAATTTCGAAGTCAACGATGTTGTCAATCTTAAGGAGCCAAATCTGCCACCTTCGAAATGGATACTCGGACGCATTCTCAAGATACACAATGGATCGGACGACAAGTGCAGGGTTGTCACAATTCGAACCCAATTCGGAGAATATATGCGTCCTATAACTAAGGTCGTTAAACTGCCTAATTCTGAAAGGCCCTAGCCTTTCAAGGGGGGCTGGATGTTGAAGAATGCAGCTTAGTAAATATTATAAAAAAAAACAACGCAATGCGCACCCTAAACATTTATCGTATTTTTAAAACAATGTAATGTAACGTAACGTAATCTCTTTATAACATATTTAATACTTTGAGTTCTCTCTCTGATTATTCAGCTCTCTTTTAACCTTTACTTTCGTTTAACATTCATTGCTTTCAAGCGTCAATTTTTAGAACTGCTAATTTGTATTGAACACATTCGTTTTGCCAATTGTCAACGAGGTCGGTTGACTTTTAATAAGATCCTACTATTCATTAATTAAAATTGTTAAAATCATACAGTTTGAGTTTTATTTATACCTATATCAATACACAATCCACAATACACAATCCACAATAGACAATACACAATACACAATCGACAATAGGAAATACATATCATACAAGGGAAACACAGGAGCAAGACCCGAAGGGGTGGCATAAGAATACATATGATTACATAAGTACACTTTAACACATTTTTAAAACTTACATAACACAATTCAATAAAACACATTTTACAACATACATACATACAACTAAACATTTAAATTAATTATTCATCCATTCTAAAACAGTCGGTGTCTGTGTTTTTTTTGTAATGACTAGCGAATTTAGAGTAGACTTAGCAAATATACGTGGGCTAACAAGTAATCACTTTTCTGAGTACATCCACGTCTGGAAATACAGACCAGCTGTTTTGACACTTAATAAAACACAGGTAGATCCCCGCCCACACTTCTCAGATCAAGCTGATCTGAAGCTGTCTGGCTATTAACTAGTGCCCTTATTCTTTTCTCACCGCGGTCTCTCCATTTACGTGCGTAGTGATGTTGCTTACCAAATTCCACCACAGTCTAATCCTTGTTCCAATCCGGAATTCAACTTCATGTGGTTAAAATTCCATCTCCGTAAGCAAATTATCCACTATTGCTTTATTTATAGAAGCCCCAAACTGGATAGCAATTCTACCTTTAACGAGATCGATGCGCTGTCTGACTCCATACATAGAATTGTATCCCTGTATCCTCATACTGAAATTGTTATTGCGGGCAATTCTGGATGGCTTCGACATTCTGGACAGACAACACCCGAGGGACGGTGTGTTGAGATCTTCGCTGCGGAAAATAACCTAACCCAGCTTGTAAATGAGCCCACGCGAATGCCAGACGTTGATAGTCATATTGCCAACACCCTGGACTTGTTTTTAACTTCTCACCCTGATAACTACAATGTTGAAGTGCTTTCCGCCCTAGGCTCGTTATATCAGCTGTGTTATATCAGCTAATTTCTCGTATACAGACCACACAGTTAGAGAAAATTTTTCAAAAAGAACAGTATAGCAATACGAGAAAGCCAATTGGAGCGGACTTAACGGTTTCTTTATGAATTTTAACTACCAATTTTAAAGGCATTGTATGACTCGAGCTGTAAAGAGGCTGTCAGGGTTAGAGAAATGTTTTTACGGTCCTTGAAAACCAACCCAACAGAGGAAAACCGAAAAAAGTTTAACGAGCCAGGAGTTTAACGACCAAAAGTTGAGACAAAAAATAGTACAATGTCACAAAGGTAGTGTCGCGTATCAAGAAGCAGAGCACACAACAGAATAATAATAACAAACCAAGCACAAATGATTCACGGTGCCAGTGACCTAATGTAAAACAAATCTAAAAGGCACACTTCTGAGACAATTGCTTATGTGAACTGTGGAGTCATGTTTCTTGCTACATTACACTTTCGGTTGGCAGCGAAGTCACTGTACAATATGTAAACATGTGACCATGCTGAATTTTATTTAAATACTCGAACAATATCAATAAAGAGGACAGATACTTCCGTTCCCTATCGAAGGCAAAACACAGTTATTTTATTTCAAAACAACCACATATTACATGGCGATCCTGCCAGTCTCTACAAAGGACTGAATCGGCAGCTACATCCCACTTTTTTTCCAAAAATTTTTTGGCATGTCGGTGCCTAAATATTGGCATTGGGAAAACCCTGCCTAAAGAAAATCATTAATGTCGAAAGAAGAATTCGACCAGATATTCGAGAATTGGGCAGCCTTTCTGGCTAAAGGAAAGCCACAACAAAAACAAAGCGGCCAACAGAACCAGAGAGCCAGCCAGCAGAACCTGCAGACTGCAAGAAGACATCACCACCTGAACAAAAATGACCTACTCAAACAAGCAGCCAAGGTACGAACACCTATAACAATTGAGCAGTATAGAAAACGAACAAAAGGAGGCAACGGCAGAAGAGCAACAGAAAAACAAATCCAGAAGCAGACGAGAGGTGGCAAACAATACGCTCGCCGGAAGGCAATTGTCTTGTTATATAGAGAATTAAACCTAGCCACCACACAGGAGAAGACGAAGAAGCTGAAACTACAGATAAAGGCAATAAGAGAAGAAGAACTAATGAAGAGAAACCAGAGCCCAGCAACATTATAATCATAAGACTAAATTTTTATAAAGGATATCTTTTTGTAATATTAAAATGGAGTACGAGCAATCAAAGATTGGGAAGCCAAATACTAATGTGGTTAATACCATAAAAATTATTGACCATACTGACCATTTAGAGGATATTTGGTTGCTGATAGTCACCTTAATAGCTATAACTGGAGCCTCATGGTTTTTAAAAATTTAAAAATTTATTCGGCTCATAACAAGTATTTGAAAAAGAAATATCAAAATAACATAACAAAGATATAAAAAAATAAAAATAAAATAATAAACAAAAAATAAATACTCGTAAATATATATGCACTTATAAAGAAAAATTTAAATTCTTGACAGTAAATTTTCTGGCATTTTATGAACAATAAATAGTAACCTATGGAAAAGTAGAGTGAAATAGAACAAGAATTAGAGAATTATAAAGCAGAGGTAGAAAGATCATACAAGTGTATTAATAAAAATACACACATTAGAAAAGAGACAGTACAAAAGTAGTACACTTAGGAAGCATACTAGATAGCTTAAAAGTATAGCACACATTTTACAAGGATTATACGAATATTTAACACCAACACATAAGACACAAGGGAAACGAATTTTTGTCTTTGCTAGAGATGAGCTCATAGCAGGTCTAGCTAAGCATAATCTGGAAGCAGATGTGCCATCTACTTTCTAAAAATACTTAACTTCATTGATGACAAATCCAGAAGAAAACGACAACGAACAAAAACCACAACAAGTCGACAAGCAGGAACCAAAACTTTTACAATCCAATATGTCTCTCTCAAAAATAGACTTTATAAAAATAGCCTCGTCAACTCTACATTAGTTCGACGGGGGGATAGAAAAGAGGGCAAGTTTCATAGACGCCATAGAGATATTAGATCAGATTAAGGAAACCCATGAAGACATGGCCGTTTCTATAATAAAAACAAAGCTCAAAGGAACAGCCAGGAATTTGATTTGCAATGAAGAAACATTGCAACTAATAAAAAATACCCTGATAAGTAAAGTTAAAGGGGAATCAGTAGAGGTATTGACCGCAAAGATAGTGAACATACAGCAAAAAAGTAAGACAGCAAATCAGTACACCGGTGAAATAGAAAAACTTACTAATGAGCATATTGTGATAACCACTCAAATGTGAGCAGCGACATCTAGATTTACAGAGCAGAAGATGTCGATACTCGAAGACTAGAAGATTTCGATACTTGAATAACAAAATCTCGATCATTGATGACTGGAGAGTGGAATCGAATTTTCTAGCAAATTGGAAATTGTATGGGACGCTGGATGGCGAGGATTGTTCTCGAAGTATGTCATTCTAGTATAAATACCAGCATCCCCAAGGTATGCAAATCAGTTCTAAAGTGAAATCTGAAGTGTTAGTTAGGAGAAGTGATTAAGTGGTTTAAGTAAAAGATAAGAAAAGTATAAGCGGTTGAGAAATTGAATTGTACTGAGAGAAACAATTAAATAGTGAATTGTAGCTGTACTGAATAAAGGGATTTGTATTGAAAAGAATAGGTTCTATCATTTGTACCCACACAAACATTTTACATTGTTGTCAGAAGTGGGATAGGACTTATTGTGTGTAAAAAAACAAAAAACTGTTTTCTGATTATTTGAAAAAGCTAGAATGGGTCGAAAACTATTGCAGTTGACCCTCGTCCAACTCAAGTCCGAGTTGAACAAGAGAAACCTCAGCGCCAGTGGAGGAAAAAGAGACCTGGTGCTCCGACTTCAGGAGGCTTTGAACAACGAGGGACATGATCCTGATGCATACTCCTTTGATGTTGACGAGCATGAACAGACAAGTACCGGCAGTGATATGGCTGCGATGATGCAAATCCTCTTGTTAAAAATGGACAAACAGAAGAACAGTCTCGACCGACAAATGAAAAATGTGGAAGAACAAAAGAATAGTCTCGAGCAAAAGCTGGATGAACAAAAGAAAAATCTAGACGAGCAGAAGAGCAGCATTGAACAAAAATTCGACCAACAAAAGAATAGTCTAGAACAAAAACTGAAAGAACAAAATAACGTTCTACACCAAAAGTTCGAAGAAATCGATAAAAAATTTGAAAGAATAGAGAAGAATGTTGGCGAAAAATTCGAACAAATGGACAGCAAAGTTGAGCAACTGGTAAAAGAGCTCGACACAGTGCGAAAACAGAAACTGCGAGAATGCTCTTTAAGCGGTCCAAGGAGAAAAGAGTTGAAACCTCCCTCATTCGATGGCCAGACTTCATGGTCTACTTATAAGAAGCAGTTTGAAATGGCTGCCTGTGCAAACGACTGGGACAATGAGGAAAAGTGCTTTGCCCTAACAATGGCCTTGCACGGTCCTGCAGCAGAATTGTTGCAAATAGTAGACATCGAAAAGCATAAAGATTATGTGAATTTAGTACAGGCTATCGAGAAACGGTTTGGGGATAGCCACATGCAGGAGGTATACAAGGTCCAATTGCAAAGCCGAACGCAGCAACGAGAAGAAACACTGCAGCAGCTCCAGGCAGGCGTGAGTAGACTGGCACATCTGTCATATCCCACCACAGGCCAGGAAATTATCGACGAAATGGCAAAAGATGCATTTATTAGGGGAATTGCAGATTCGAAGCTACAGTCAGCGGTAAGGATGGCCGGGAAAAGAACCCTTGCTGAAGCACTTGCCTTCGCTCTGGCGATGGAAGCGGCCAATCAGGCTTCCAGGGGAACACATTTCGTCAGGGAAGTAGCATCTGTTGAATGCTCCTGCACAAGAATTAGTGCCGAGGAACGAGATACTCGACGGGATAGACGAATAATGCGCTGCTGGAATTGCAATAAAATAGGACACCTTCAAAGGCAGTGTAAAGAACCGGTGCGACGAAAAGACTGCCCTCACTGTGGTGACAAGCAAATAGAGGAAGAAACCCGCAGAAACAGCTATCAAGAAGCCGGTCAACCTTCCCGAAGCCATCAGTCGGGAAATGCTTAAGCACCAACTTCGCGGGGCAGAAGTTGGTAGCAGGAGTCGACGACCCCAGGACCATCATCCAAGTCTCGCTGGCAAAACGATGCAATGAAAGCCTTCTAGTAGAAGTAGTCAGTGGAAAAGAAAAATGGATGGCAACAATATACACCGGTGCCACGGCCTCAATCATCAGGAGGAATCTTGTGCAGAAGTCTTGGCTGCATAAAAATCCAACTGGCCGGAATAGCATTCACTCACGCGTTTCTGGTAGCTGACATATGTGACGAGTGCATCATTGGGACAGACTTCATGAGAGAACATGGACTTGTAGTCGACTTGGGGGCACAAACTTTAAAATACGGAAACATGGAGATACCAATGATATACGGAAACGCCAATACCTCAGTCTCAAATGTCGTCATCTGCAGCAATCAGAGGCTAGAGCCTTCGTCAGAAGCAATTTTGTGGGCAAAAGTGGAAGGTGGTTCTGGTAGCCACCGATTCTATTTGGTGGAGCCAGAAAAGAGAAGAGACTTCATGGTGGGAAGAAAGACCTTAGTGGAGCCAAAGAACAACATGGTCCCTGTAAGGATTCTAAATCTAAAGACATTCAGTGTAAAGGTGAAAAAGGGGGAGATAGTGGGAAAATGCGTACCTGTTGAGGCTATATCGACCACAACGCAAAAAAATGGTGCAACACCGGTCACAAGAGTTCAGAGCATAAAAATCAAGAACAAAATTCTCAGCCTCTGTAATCTGGACGAAGATCAGCGAATCCTGGCAGAAAAACTAATCAGTGAGTACGCTGATATATTTGCTGCACAAGAAGGAGAATATGGACATACGCATATTGTTCAACACCACATTGACACCGGAGACGCTCGACCAATCCGTTAACCTGCAAGGCGTCTTCCATTGGCAAAGCAAACGGAAGTTGCCGAAATGATGTCGAAGATGAAAGCTGAGGGAGTGATTGAAGAATCGCAAAGTCCGTGGGCATCTCCAGTGGTCCTCGTGAAGAAGAAAGATGGCAGCACGAGATTTTGTGTAGACTACCGACGTTTCAATGATGTCACTAAAAAGGACAGCTACCCACTTCCGAGAATCGATGACACTTTGGATATGCTTTCTGGAGCGAAATGGTTTTCAACACTTGACTTGAAGAGCGGTTACTGGCAGGTAGAGATAAATCGAGCATATCGTGAGAAAACTGCCTTCACTACAGGAAGCGGTCTTTGGCAGTTTGCAGTGATGCCGTTTGGACTGTGTATCGCTCCGGCCACCTTCGAGCGACTAATGGAACGAACATTGCAAGGACTCACCTGGAAAACATGCCTAGTATATTTGGGCGACGTTATTGTCATAGGTAAGACATACGAGGAGCACCGTGAAAATCTAAAATAAGTGTTTGAAAGGCTGCGAAGTGCTCATTTAAAGCTCAACCCAGAAAAGTGTGCCTTGTTCCGTCCGGAAGTAAAATATCTGGGTCATATTATATCAGCGGAAGGAGTAAGAAGGGATCCTGACAAAATCGAAGCCGTGAAAAGTTGGCCTTCTCCAAAAGATAAACACCAACTGAGAAGCTTCTTGGGACTCGCCACGTATTACAGAAGGTTCGTAAAGGATTTTGCTGGCATTGCAAAGAGCCTGCATCAACTTACGGAAAAAGGCTGACAGTACAGGTGGTCTGGAGAATGCGAAAAAGCATTTCAAGAACTGAAGCGACAGCTGTGCAATGCCCCCATCTTGGGTTACCCCACGCCCGGAAAAATGTTCATCGTGGACGCAGACGCTAGCAATGTTGGGGTCGGAGCTGTGATCTCCCAAGTTCATGACGGTCAAGAGAAAGTGGTCGCATATTACAGCAAAGTACTCTCCAGACCTGAACGGGACTACTGTGTAACCCGGCGCGAGCTTCTGGCTTTAATTCTGGCTACGAATCATTTCCATAAGTACCTCTACGGACAAAAGTTCATTCTCCGGACAGACCACGCAGCTCTGAAATGGCTACTCCAATTTCAGAATCCTGAAGGCCAAGTTGCAAGATGGATCGGGCAGTTGCAGGGCTACGAGTTTGAAGTGCACACTTCACTCAAATGCTGATGCTCTCTCTCGTCGACCGTGCGGTGTAAAATGCGAACACTGCAACCGTAAAGAAGTGAAAGAACAGGCAACTATCCAAATGATCAGGACTGAGCCAATAGAGGGTTGGAGTATAGACGAAATCCGTTGCTCCCAACAGGCAGACAATGACATCGAACCAATATTGGCCTGGAAGGAACACGTGGAAAGACCAAGCTGACAGCAGATATCAGATCGGAGCCAAACTCTGAAGGCATACTGGGCACAGTGGGACTCGCTTTTTATGCAAGACGGATTGCTGAAAAGAAAATGGGAAAGTGCAGATGGGTCAACATCTTGTATGCAGCTAATAGCGCCACGTTCCAGAGTCAGCCAAGTACTCCATTAAATACATGACGGAATCTCAGGAGGCCATTTGGGAATAAACAAGACGTTGGAAAAGGTAAGGGAACGTTTCTATTGGCTAAGCGCTAAATAAGATGTCGAGAATTGGTGCAAAAAGTGCATAAGGTGTGCGGTTACCAAGGGTCCAAAAGTAAAGCCACATGGACAAATGCAACAATACAATGTCGGAGCACTCGACATCGTTGGGCCGTTTCCCGAAACCTTTAATGGTAACCAATATACTCTCGTGGTCATGGATTACTTCAGTAAGTGGCCGGAAGTGTTTGCCATCCCAAATCAAGAGACTAAGACCGTAGCCGAACAGATAGTCAACAACTGGGTGAGCAGATTTGGGGTCCCAATGGAGCTGCACTCTGATCAAGGGCGAAACTTTGAATCAAAAGTCTTTCAGTAAATATGCCAATATTTGGGAATAAGAAAGACAAGGACAACGCCACTACACCCACAATCTGATGGAATGGTCGAGCGATTCAATCGGACCTTGAATGAGCATCTATCTAAGGTTGTCAGCAACTGCCAGCGGGATTGGTATCGACACATACCCCTCTTCTTAATGGCCTACCGAAACGCAATCCATAGCACAACAGGGCACACACCATCCGAGATCTTTTTTGGTCAAACAATTCGGTTTCCAAGTGAAGCAAAATTCGGATCCCCACCGACGGAGCCCAAAGAGGTGAACGACTACGTGAATGACTTGCGCAGCAAGATTCGTAAATTGCATGAAGACACCAGAGAAAAGATGAAGCTAGCAAGCAGCCGCATGAAGACTAGGTACGATATCAAGGCGAAATCTTCCGGTTTCAACGAAGGAGATCTGGTCTGGCTGTATAATCCTCAGCGTAAGAAAGGCAAATCACCAAAATTGCAACAGGACTGGGAAGGTCCATACAAGGTGATAACCCGCATTAATGACGTTGTCTACCGGATCCAGAGTGGGGATCGAGGAAAATTGAAAGTGGTCCATTTGGATAGAATGTGTCATTTCAACGGGATGCTGAATGTTCGGGACGTACAACTGTAGAGAGGGAGCAACGTGATAACCACTTAAATGTGAGCAGCGACATCTAGATTTACAGAGCAGAAGATGTCGATACTCGAAGACCAGAAGATTTCGATACTTGAATAACAAAGTCTCGATCATTGATGACTGGAGAGTGGAATCGAATTTTCTAGCAAATTGGAAATTGTATGGGACGCTGGATGGCGAGGATTGTTCTCGAAGTATGTCATTCGAGTATAAATACCAGCATCCCCAAGGTATGCAAATCAGTTCTAAAGTGAAATCTGAAGTGTTAATTAGGAAAAATGATTAAGTGGTTTAAGTAAAAGATAAGAAAAGTATAAGCGGTTGAGAAATTGGATTGTACTGAGAGAAACAATTAAATAGTGAATTGTAACTGTACTGAATAAAGGGATTTGTATTGAAAAGAATAAGTTCTATCATTTGTACCCACACAAACATTTTACAATATATATAGGACGGACTATCTTCAGAACTAGCATCTGAATATGCACGGACTGCCGTAAATGCAATAACGAATAATTGTTCTGTAGGTAGTGTAAAGTTGATCATGCAAGCAGGTACGTTCACATCGATGAACGAAGTCATATCTAAATTCACAAATAGTTGCACAGAGTCTACTGGTTGTCAATATTCGATACTGTAAATAAGGCGGCATCAAGGTAATTACCGTGGAAACTATCGCAGAAGTTTTCAGGATAATAGCCGAGGCCGTTATAGTAATTCCAACTTCAATAGAGCCCATGGTAGTAACTATAACAGACGTCAATTCAATAATTCCCGACAGAACCGTCCAAATAATCCAAGAAATATAAGACAGCTTAATGGACAACAGGAAAACCAGCTAACCCCACCACAAGACCAACAATAAATAGTGCAAGTAGGAATATATTTAATCTGCATTTAAGCAGTTATGTTTTTTCCAAATCTACTCTAAGCAACATAATTTCAACATTTCTAATAGACACAGGAGCCGATGTATCAATCTTTAAAGAAGGCCAGATTAATAATGATATAAAAATAGACAAATCTCAAATAACAGAACTAAATGGAATAGGACAAGGAACAATAAGATCTCTGGGATTAATTTCCACAGACTTAATATGTGAAGAACTGTTAATTAAACACGAATTTCATGTGGTACCGGATGATTTTCTCATCAAATGTGCAAGAATCTTGGGATTAGACTTCATCAAAAGGTACAATCGTTTGTTAGATTATAAATTCAAAGATAGTTCTTAATTCATTTCAGAGAATGATGGCACTAGCATTCTCAGGTCTCGCACCGTCTCAAGCATTTCTATACTTGGACGATTTGGTTGTACTAGGACGTTCGGAGAAACATACGATGCGAAATCTACGGGACCTCTTCTCAGTTTGTCGGAAACACAATCTCAAATTGCATCCTGACAAATGCAAAATTTTCAGTGAAGAAGTCACTTAACTTGGTTACAAAT
Source organism: Volucella bombylans (assembly GCA_949129095.1). Taxonomy (NCBI): domain Eukaryota; kingdom Metazoa; phylum Arthropoda; class Insecta; order Diptera; family Syrphidae; genus Volucella; species Volucella bombylans. The sequence goes on from OX422144.1 coordinate 28,274,073, forward strand.
GCACCAGTAAAGGAATTTTACCCGACTCAAATAAATTTGAAGTAATTCAACAATATCCCGTCCCTAAAAATGCTGATGAAGCAAAACTATTCGCAGCTTTTAGTAACTCTTACCGAAGATTCATACCAAAATTTCGCGGATTATTCTAGACACCTGACTAGGCTTTGTAGGAAAAATATACAATTTGAATGGACTATAGAATGCACAAATGCATTTAACTATTTAAAATCTGTGTTACTTAATCCCATTATAAATTTAATACAATACATTACAATTATTATATTTGGTATAGTTAGGGACATTCTAATTGACCAAGGCCAAGTGGCGAATGTACCATTATCGTTCAACAAAAAATAGGTTATTTAAACATTGATGGGGAAAATGTTTAAATAAAAAGAATAGAAAGGTAAGTGCAACAATTTAAGAATTATGTGTAGAAAGAAAAAATTGTAAAATTATTAATTAAATAAGAAATTGATCTACTGTACTGTACGTTGCGAGGGTTTTTGCAACGTCAACTCGAGATTTCTATCTTTGATTAATAGATGAATCTTAGTTGATTATAAGTTAGACTGTTAGATTATAGAGCCAAGGATATAGACTATGGAAAAATTACTATAGCGAGTGGAGCAAAAAGAGCGAGCTATACGAGCAAAAGAAAATGCGATCTATTTGATAATGAGTTCTTCAGGCAACTGACTTTATTACAAAATGTGACATGATAAGTAAGTGGTATTCTCTACATAATTTAAAAACATCGCATATAATAAATATGGTGGTCACCGCGATTGGTGGTAAATTCAAAATTTCTATGTTTTTTTTCTAAAGTGTTATAATTATAAATATTCCACAGCTTTCAATTGTGCGGGTATAAAATTCAAATTTTTATAAATGTATATATGTATATCTAGGATCTAACATGTACAATGATCGTAAGCAAAAAGCCAAGTTATGACATTTTTTAAGAACAAAGATTGCCTTCTTTCGCATCTAATACTTTCCGGTAACTTATTAAATAAGCGAGGAGCAATGACGTTGAAAAACCGAGAAAAAAGTGTTTTATTGATTCTAGGTAAGGATACAAAATTCATGGAATTAGCTCACGCAAGTTAAGATTGCCATACAGTCTAGTGTCGTTATACCCAGAACTCTGGAAAAATATTTTCAAGACTTTATAGTATAAGTAGTAAAGCTGTCTTAAGGGTAGTATTTTAAGTTCCTTGAATAATCTAAAACTGGGGGTTGTGCGATTAACTTTGCAGATTAATCTTAAGTAGTGTTTTTGCTTAACTAGCAAGGGTTGTACTTTGTTGAAATGTGTACCGCCCCAACAGGCTATACTGTACTGCAGCTTGGATTTAAAAAGACCATTATATACCAATTTTAAAATATCGGATCCGCAATATACACTAAGGTGATAAAGCTGTCTTACTACTAAGTTAAAGTATTGTTTTAAATGCAACTAAGCTTTAAGTCTAAAATAACCCCTAAGTATTTGAAACATTCGACACGTTCAATAGCGAAGCAATTTGCCGAGCAACTAACAACGGTATTGTACGTTGATACGCCTTGATTATGAGGACAAACAATTCTTAGATTAAATTTAAAACAATTTGGTGAGTGATATTGTAAAGAAAAGTTATCAGTCAATTTTCCCTTAATTTTAAAAATCATGTAGTTTTTTGTTACTAATTGCTGGTTTATGCTTGTGAAACCACCTACGAAGCAAATCTAAGTCAAAATTAATGTTTGCATTGACATCAAAGAGGTTATAACAAGAGTAAATAAATCTGCGAACGCGGTGATTTTTCCTTTAAAAGGCTGGATAAATAAGGAGTTAACGTAAACTAAGAACAATATCGGACCCAGTGCAGAACCTTGTGGTATGCCTAAATTTATTGTTTTCTGTGAGCTCATGCAACCTTTTACTCTGACCATTTGTTTACGGTTCCCCAAATAAGACGAAAACCATGTCTAAATAAAACCTCTAAAACCTGCATTGTACAATTTACTGAGTAGAAGCGAATGGTCCACCATGTCAAAAGCCTTTGAGATATCTATAAATAACGTTGCAGCAATTTTAGAATCATTTACGCTGTTATAAATTTCTCCGCAAAGTTTTAATAAGGCATCTTCAGTTAATCTTCCGCTCATACAACCGAATTGATGTTTACTGAAGAATCTAATTTTATCTAAAAAGGACAGTATTCTAGCTTTCATACCTTTTTCAAACACCTTGAAGAAGGTGGATAAAAGTGAAATAAGACGGTAGTTATTCAAAGACTTAGTATCACCTTTTTTATGGAGATGAATAACTACAACGGTTTAAAGGGATTCGGGAAAGGCGCCCTGTTGAACACTCAAATTGTACATGTGACATAAAACATCACAGATAAAAAAAGAAATAATTTTAAGATCGTGACTTGAAATATTGTCATGTGAAGAAGAGTGCGAGTTCTTTAGCGATTGTATAACTTAATGTATTTCCAGTGGTGTGAAATTTTCAAAGTAAAAACAAGCAGACTGGTGTTGCTCCTGCCTTATTGTTTTATCACAGTGACACGAAAAATTATTTTATCCTAGGAGACCGCGGAAATCATTGAGTTTATTTGAAAAATAGTCATTAAAAACATTAGCCACCTCATTTGGTTCAGTTATATCGACATTACTATCCATATTTAAAACAATTTCGGCATTCGGTTTTTCTTTATTCAAAATTTCATTAACTGTATCCCACTCTTTCTTAGAATTCCCAATATTTTCAACCAGTTTTCTTCTGAAATAATTATCTCTACAAAGTGTTATTTCTAATTTTAGCTCACGACAGATTTTAACATAAAAACTTTTAAGCCTAGTATTCCTACGATGTTTGCGAACCCGAATTCTAAGTTCATTTTTTTTTTCTTCAACAAATAAAACGTCATCCATGGTTTGATGCACTTAGATTTATTTGTGTTTACGCTTTGATTTTGACTGCAATTAGAAATATGAAATTTTAATTTTTTTATAAATAAATCAAAAGCAATTGATGGATCATGAGCGTTATATACATCCTTCCAGAACTCAAAAACAAATCTCTTTGCAAGGCTGAAAAGTCGACTTTTTTAAACTTTTTAAATTGTAGTGGTTTAGGTCTGCGTATCGAACAATCAAACTGAATTGTAGTTAAACAATGATCAGTTATCTGTAGATCATAAACATCAGTTTTGAAATTTATTGAGTTGTTTCTGTGCAACCTTATAAACAAATGGTCCAAACATGAGCTAGAATTCACAGCAATTCGCGTAGGTTGTAATAATAAGGACTCAAAGCCAAAAGATGATAACACCGACAAAAAATAATCAACATCATTTGAGTAATCTCAAAAATCACCCAAAATGACTACATTTTTATAAGAAATGTTTTGGAGAAATTCAGAAAATTCATCAAAAACTTTGACTGAGCAACAGTGTAAATAATATACACCCATAAAACTATAACAAACACCAGAAATATTGCAGTTAGCAGAAATCAAGTCATCACTATTAAGACGAGCTTTAATAATATCACAGTCTAGTTCACTTTTGTAAAAAACCACAACACTTCAGTACCCTGATTTTGAAAAAGAATTCTGCATTACAACAGGCGCTAGTGGTTACGCGTGTGGAGCAGTGCTAAGGCAACATTATGGTGATAAGCAACTACCCATCGTATTTGGCTCAAGATCCTTTACTAAAGGCGAGTTGAATAAGGCAACAATAGAATAAGAACTAGCGGCACTACATTGGGCGATTACATATTTTAGATCCTATATTTATGGTAGAAAGTTTCGCGTAAAAACTGATCATCGACCTTTAACATACCTTTTTTCAATGAGGAATCCTTCCTCTAAACTCACAAGAATTAGACTAGATTTGGAGGCATACGACTTTGTAGTGGAGTTTACAGCAGGTAAAGAGAACTATGTAGCGAACGCACTATCCCGCATAGATATCTCAGAGATAAAACAAACTTCAATAAAAGTCAGTAAAATATTAAAAGTTACAACTAGATCCATGAAAAAGCCTAAACCCGACAATATTAGGGAAGAAATACGAAAACCCCAAAATATATGAAGAGCTAAATAAATACGAAGTTAGAAAGCATGCTCAGCTCGTTTTCAATCCATCGAAATTATATTTGTCAAAAGGAAGGAAAATTTGTAGCTATATAAATACAAGCAACCTGATTGTTGAGACGTAAATTGACTTAGGGCAATTCTTTGTCAGACTTATTTAGGACTTTTAAAAATACAGTTGTCTTTAGGAGACAAATTGTTTAATTATACTCGAGTGAGTGTGGTGAATTTAAGGAAAAGGCTACCCAAGTTCTCAAAGGAATTGAAATAGCGTTAACTCCGGAATTAACGCAAGTGACAGACGTTAAAAAAATCTACAAAATCATTAGACAGTACCACGATGATCCAATTCGGGGAGGCCACCCGTAAATCGTACGTACCACTAACAAAATTAGGCAACATTTTTAGTGGAAAAATATGAAAAAAAATATCAATAAATACAATGCAAAAGGAACAAAATAAATAGACACATTAGAGAACCAATGGTTATCACAGAAACACCAATTAAAGATTTCGAAACCGTTCAAATAGATACAAGCGGCCCTCTTCCCAAATATTTTAATGGGAACAAATCTAATTCCAGACATTAAAAACCATGAGCTGTTTCCTCCAAATTTCAACGCTTTTCGAAAAGATGGATTTGAAAGAGCTGATGATCCTTATGGCCGAGGTGTTTTATTAGCAATCCGGAACTGCTTTCACGCAACTCCTGTCGATATTCCCCACACTGACAACTTTGAGTTAGAATGTGTCAACATTACGCTCCCCAAACGCTGTCTTTACGTATTTTGTTGCTACATTCACCCATCTCAACCAATTGAGTCTTATCAACCTGTAGTTCACGCAGTTGATTTTTTGACTGATGATGCACAACCTGAAGATTGCATTATTCTAGTAGGAGATTTCAACCTCCCTCACCTTATATGGGAGCCTTCCGATGATTCGTCTCATTTTGTCTCTCTTAACTCGACCTCTGAAATCGAAATATTGATGGTGGATTGCCTAACCAACTCAAGTCTACATCAGATTAGTGGAATACCTAATACAATGAACAGACAACTCGACCTTGTTTTCACATCCGATTCAGATAACTGTGTTTGTTTATAGGAGTGATCATCTTCTTTCTACCGTAGACCGCCTTCATACCCCCTTGTCAATTATATACTCATATGAAAATGGCAACACATGTGTCGATTCGGAAAATTCATTTTCATTTGACTTCCGAAGAACCGACTTTAACAAACTTAAAAACCTCATCAGCAACATTAACTTTGACTTTATTGCTGAGACAACTAACATTGATCTTGTCCTATCAACGTTCTATTCGTTAATTTTCTCCTGCTTTGCCCAATCGGTTCCGTATACCTTCCGAAAGGACTGCATATCAGCTCCTCCCTGGTACAACAAGGAGTTGCGCTCTCTCCGTAATAACAGAAACAAGTTGTGGCACAAATTCTTAAGAACTCGATCTGATTCCGACTACAGTAATTATCGATTGGTATACAATCGTTTTTCTGAACTTTGTGAGTCTCTTTACCTTGAGTACCTCTACCGCATTCAATTTAGCTTAGTCTCAGACCCTAAATGCTTCTACCACTTTATTAATACCAAAAGAAAATCAGACGGCTACCCATCTACTCTTAAACTTCTTAGTGAATCTTCTGCCGACCCAAAAACCATTGCAAATTTCTTTGCAAATCCTTTTTTAAGAAAACAGCTGAACCCGATCCTAATTACTTTAGCTAAATAACAACAACTTTGGTATCTGAAAATTTTACAAATTTAAAGATGATTTCTCGTCCGGCCCTAATGGCCTTCCGGCTATTGTAATAAAAGAGTGTCGGTCTTCCTCTTGCTGCCTTATTTAACTTGTCTGTCTCAACAGTTACTTTCCCTTTCCTATGGAAGGAATCTTACATCATCCCTATTCATAAAAAAGGAAGTAAGGCCGAAGTCGATAATTATAGGCCCATAGCAAAACTCTCTTGCATACCCAAACATTTTGAAAGCATAGTCTATCCACAACTGCTTCCGTACTGTAGGCCAACTCAACCAAATCAACGACCGGTGATGAAGTCGATTCAATTTCCACAGATTTCAGCAAGGCATTCGATAAAATTTCTCACCAACTTATCATCTTTAAATTAAAAAAACTTGGCTTTTCCCCTCATTTTGTGGCATGGACGAAATCCTATTTAGAAGACCGAGAATACAACATTAAAACAACATCTGGTGTCCCTCAGGGTAGTCACCTTGGTCCAATCATATTTATCCTCACAATTAATGATATAAATCTCATTTCAACGAACTCTAATCTTTCTATTTTCGCTGATGACATGAGAATTTCCAAAGTCATCTCATTGCCTTCTGACTCCCATTGCCTGCAAGATGACTTGAATAAGTTTTCGGTATGGTGCAAGCAAAACTTTTTGGAGCTTAATGTCAACAAATGCCAAGAGATAACCTATTCCCGCGAACGTCTACCTCCCCTTCCAAGAAACTACTTCATCTACGATGAGCCTATTCCTTCCACTACCCAATTACAGGATCTAGGAATAATTTGTAACAGAGAATTGAATTTCGACTCACAATTTGACAGCATTATAAATAAAGCTAACTCTGCACTTGGCTTTGTCAAACGCAGATCAGAAGAATTTTCCAGCCCTTATGTTACAAAGTCCATATACATTACTTTTGTAAGGCCTCTTCTCGAATATTGCAGCCAAGTTTGGCCACCCTATAAACTAACCCACATTCAAAGAACAGAAGCAGTACAACGCAGGTTTATCCGTTTCGCACTTCGTGGTCTACTTTGGGCCGATCCATATGGATTACCCCCTATGAAAATAGGCTAAATCTAATTAGCGTACATACCCTAGAAAAACGTCGTGAAGTCGCTGATGTACTTTTTATCCACCTGTTACTGAGTGGAAATATCGACTGTTCGAGAATAACACAAAATATTGCATTCACTCCCAATCCCCGTAATCTAAGATCTGTCCCACTCTTCCTGATTCGAACTCACCGCACCAACACCGGTCACTTTGTTGAACCCATATCTACTCGTAGAATGTTGCGTATAACGAACAACTACGCCGAAGTCTTTGACCTAAATAGCAGCAAACAAGAAATAAAAAAAGCGCTGCTCAATATGCCACTCCCTTAACATCTCCCCCGTCCACCATTTCTCCTTGCCTCATTAGTTAAGTATATCTTTGTTAGTTTTTAAGTCTAGCTTTAAGTTTTGTTTGTTAATAAGCTTAATAAAGTTGTCCGGGGTAGACGCGGGCCAATAATAATATGCAGTCACAATCATATGTGACCTCACAAAGTATCTCATTGCAGTACCAATACCGACCAAGCACGCCAAAATAATAGCAAGAGCAATATTTGAAAACGTTATTCTCGTCTATGGTTGTACGAAAACAATCATAACAGACATGGGAACAAAAATAGCATTTTTGAAGAATTATGTCAATTACTTAAAGTTGAACACAAAACTTCAACACCATACCATCATCAGACGCTTGGTTCAGTTGAACGTAGCCACCGTACATTCAATTAATATATACTCTCCTACATATCCGTTGATAAAAACGATTGGGACGAATATCTTAAATATTTTTGCTACTGTTACAACACGACACCATCAACAGAGCACGGTTATTGTCCTTTTAAGCTAGTTTTCGGAAAGACACCACCTACATTTGACTTTCTCAAGCAGAACGAAATTACGCCACTCTATAATTACGACGCGTACGACAAAGATACCAACTACAGGTAGCGTAGCAAAGAGCCAAAGAGTTCATAACGAAAGCAAAAGAAAAACAGAAACAAATTTACAATAGGAAAATACAATCTAAGGAAATAAGCATAGGAGACCTGGTGTTAGTAAAAGATGGCACAGGTCATAAGTTAGACAGTAGATACTCCTTTAAGAGTAAAAAGCGTAGATAAGAACAGTAATTATAGTTTAGCACCTAACAGCATAGTCAATGACAATGTCAGAAAAAAAATAAGTAAAAACATTGTAATACACAAAAATAGGCTACAACTTATAGACTAAATATACTTATATACTTAAAATATACATTATATACATATATATACATATATATATATAAAATAAAATAAAGGGTCCGCCATCTAACGTTTTTGTTTTAACTAGTGCTTATTTCGTGAATGGTAACACCTAGCTCATGTCTGATTTGACAGATAATTAGTTTTATCCTTCCGGTTAATAATGGAAAATAATTTCATTCAAATGGCTGCCTCGGCTGGCCATGCAGTAGCCTACACGATCGGTCCAATTTTTAAGCACATTATCGATTGTGTGCAGCTGTATTTCACCAATCCCTTCACGAATATTGTCCTTTAAAGCGTCAATTGTCTCTGGCTTGTCGGCGTAACACTTATCTTTTACGGCACCCTACAAATAATAGTCCAACGGTGTTAAATAGCAGCTCCGAGGTGGCCAAACGACATCAGCTCTGCGGCTGATAATGCGATCTTCAAAACAGGGTGCAAAACATCGAGTGTAGCTTCGGCTGTGTGGCACGTAGCGCCGTCCTGTTGAAACCAAATGTTGCCAATATTCTCCTCTTCAATTTTTGTGAACAAAAATTCGTTCAACATAGCCCGATAACGATCGCCATTGACTGTAACGGCCACTCCTTACTCATTTTCGAAGAAAATTGGCCCAATTATGCCTCTGGACCAAAATCCGAACCAAACAGTGACTCGTTTTGGGTGTATCGGCTTTTCAGTGTATGTGTGCGGGTTTTCTGTGCCCCAAATGCGACAATTTTGCTTGTTTACATACCCGCCAAGATCAAAATGAGCTTCATCTGAAAAGATGATTTTTTTTGGCAAAATCGGCATCTTCTCTAAGTCGATCGCAGGCCCACTTAGCGAAGCGTTGTTCCATACCATATTCGTTCAGCGGAAGGATAAAACTAATTATCGGTCAAATCAGACATGAGCTAAGTGTTACCATTCACGAAATAAGTACTAGTTGAAAAAAAACGTTAGATGGCGGACCCTTTAAAATAAATGAACAATATATATACAATTTAAATTTGAGTAGATATTCAGATTAAAAAAAAACGGAAAACACACAAACATTATTGTAAAAACTTTAATATGCATATCATTTTACAAATTACGAAAATGAACAAAAAAAAATTTAATTGTCACAAAATGTAAACAAAGCTAATTATAAAACATATTACATAACAATGTGGATAAACATCCACTGACTGACAACGTATAAGCATTCTTCAAAAAGAAGGGAGGTGTAGCGTATCAAGAACCAGAGCACACAACAGAATAATAATAACAAATAAAGTACAAATGAATCACGGTGCCAGTGACCTAATGTAAAACAAATCTAAAAGGCACACTTCTGAGACAATTGCTTATGTGAATTGTGGAGTATGGTTTCTTGCTACATTACACTTTCGGGTGGCAGCATAGTCACTGTACAGTATGTAAACATGTGACCATGCTAAATTTGTATAAATACTCGAACAATATCAATAAAGAGGACAGATACTTCCGTACCCTATGGAAGGCAAAACACAGTTATTTTCTTTCAAAACAACCACAACCACATTAGTAAAAGCTTTTGGTTGTTTGTCAAAAACATTAGAAATTCTGCTTCATCCTCCATCCCAAGGCTCATCTACAATGACACTCCTGCTGTCAGCTCTTTAGACAAAGCCAATCTGCTAGCTGCGCACTTTGCGGCCAGTTCAACACTTCCAGATTGTGCTTTGTCTCCGCCTACACTTGAGTGCGTCGAATCTTCAATGGGACGAATCCACTTTAGCACTCGTGTAGTAGCAAGAGTACTTAAAGATCTTAACATATATAAATCCACTGGTCCAGATGGTATAACTGCCCTTCTTCTGAAGAGGTGTTCTTCCACGCTGGCAAAACCACTGCGTAAGCCTTTTTATCAATCCTACTCCTTAGGAGTCTTTCCGAGCAGATGGAGAATGGCACTTGCATCGTCGAAACCGAAAAACTTTCCATTCTCGGTATGTGTGTCAATGATAACTTACGCTGGAATGACCACATATTCGATGTCACCAAAATGCCGCGAAACGTCTAGGTTTCCTCAAGTGATGTAAGAAATATTCCACCCCCTCTGACCAGGCTCAATATATGTATAAGGCGTTTATCCGCCCACATTTGTTCAGGTGCCCCTAAGACCTCTTTGCACCTGCTAGATATGATCCAAATTCGTGCAATAAAACTCATATGTGATGCCAGTATTACACAGTCATTCGACATCCTCGAACCCCGGCGTAATGTGTCCTCTCTCACCTGTATCGCTATTTTCACCATCAATGTTCCACTGAAACCGCCAGTAGCATTCCGTCCCTTCAAACCTTTAACCGTAACACCCGTCTCCCTATGAATGCTCATCAGTTCACCCTTAAGCCCATCTTCGGACGTACTCTGAAATATCGTGATTCTTTCCTAAGCCGTACATCTCGCTTATGGATTGCCCTGCCGAGTTCTTTATTTCCTAGCCAGTACAACTTTCAAACATTTAAAACCAACGCACATCGGTATCTCTCTTTTTCCCTCCCTAACTTCCTTTCGCCCGCGCTATGTGCAAGCATCTTAAGGGTACATAATGGGTTCGGAATGGGTTCTCTCCGTTGATTTCGTTCTCCGGGTTTTGTTGGTTTTGTTTAGTTGGGTTCATTTCTTTTGGGTCCCCACTCAAAGCCGCTGTCAATTCTCGGGTGTGTAGGCACCTAGCGATTCCATGGTTATCTCTGCATGCAGTCAGGCCATGCAAGAGTTGACACAGACCCTTTTTTTACGCGCGTCTAAGGGGTTAGATACCCTTTTACTGTTGCCCTGCCACGAACGGAAAGGTAGAAGGAGGAGAAAGGAAAATTGTTTTGTAGTGGTTTGAAACTCAGGTGTATTTGGTTTCGATATTAGATCTCCAGGGGTGGGAAACCTAATAGGACGGAGAGTTTTTTCTTCACTCAGATTGATTCGAAGGTTATAATTCACACTTGTTTTTTGTGCTTGAAACTCTACAACAGCCAAATCTACATGTCAGTGTTATGTCTTCACACGTAAAATTTTTCTGTCTGAATTCCAGTTACACAAATGAAATACTTGAAAGACTTGTCATGGGTAGGATTCGAACCTTGACCTTCCGAGTGAAAAGCGATTGCTGGTACCACTACACCACGGCCACCCCCTTATGGGATTATGTGTCAGAGCCGGATCGGTGCTAAGCAGGAATGTTACATCTAGACTTACACCACCAACTTAATGGCAACGAAAGATTGAACGTACTTTGAGGCCTGCCAGGGTTTTAACTGGACGGGGGCGTTCAATTCAGTTTAAACCGCCGCTTTATTCAGTCGCCCTCTTACTTTACTCCATAATTTGTGAATTTCATATTTCGCTTTTTTTTTTCTCCGCAGTTTGCTTTTTGTTTTCCTGGTCTGCGTCATGTCTTCTTATGGATTAGCCAACTGCTCCATTAACGACAATAATGCCGACTTTGTTGCCTGTAAGTGGATCTGCGGCAAAATATTCCATGCTATTGGTGTCAGCCTGAATAAAAGAAACACGGTCTTCCTTAAAGAATTCTCCAAAAATCTACTGTTCTTCTGTGATGAGTGTATCAGTATTTCTCTCTCACATGTGCTCCTTGCAATCAAGTGCCTCAGTGACTCCAATGAATCCAACCATATCTCACTCGTCAGACTGATAACGAAACTATCAATCTTTGAACCAAGTGTAAGATGTGCGGAAGACTTTGGTCATAGCATTGAAGAACAAGTTGCGGGTTTAATTGAGCTAGAAAGTGCAATATCCAGAAATGAAGAAACATACAAGCGCCACCTTGATACAGTCTTAGGTGAATTTATATCAATCGGATCTGCAATGATGGATTCCAACAAGAAAACATGTAATTCCATCAAATCTCCCCGGGAAGACATCGATTTTTATCTCCAATCATCTACATCCAATCTCCATGTCGACCCTGCAACAAACAATCACCAACTCTCAAATCATTACGGGTCCATGCTTGATATCATATTCGATAAAATCAGTGAGCTTAATGATGAACTCACCACGATTAGAACAGAGTTGAATGATTTAGAAAATCTCATTGGAACAGTATGCCACAAAATTGATGGTCTTCCAACCCATCCCCCACCGCACAACAGTTACAATACTTCAATTTCCGTTGTTTACGCGACTGGGGCGTGTGCAGCATTAGCCTGAAAGCTGTTTCATCCGGTTCACTCCAGCTTACTCGGGTAACAGAACACTACAAACGTCAGCCCTCACAGCTTCCAAAATCCAAATCGTTGTTTCCAGTATGCCATAACCTTACTGGACTCGGTCTTAATGCCTAGGGCATTGGTGCCTAAGGCAAGTTCAAATATTTGAGCCGCTAATCTTCCGGACTACGGCTTCTATTTCCGAACTTGGTTAATCCGGAAAGGTTGGGAGCTATACCGCCCCTACTCGGTCACTAGAGCCTCGTTAGTCTGAAGCAGGGTACACCACGTGCAAGTGAGGATGGTATTTTGTAGGTTGAATTACGCTTTGTACTCTGTGTGTGTGTGTCCTCAGCTGCCATCTGGCTCTTCAAAAAGTTAGCACTTCTTTTAATTCTACCACGGCCTTGTGCAGCTTTGACGCCACACAGTGGTTCCTAAGTGGAAAAAACCCCGAATATGAAATAGATTGCATAGTACCGTTAATAGAATTTTCCGATTCTTCATATACAGGCTGTCCAGGAAGAAATGAATAAGCCTGAAACATCCCATAGGTGGGCTATCGGGATCTCAAAATAAAATACAAAAAAGAGTTATGTAAGTTTTTAAAAAAAAGTTTATTTTTTTCACATGACTTTACGTTTCTTAACTTTACGGCTTATCCACTCCTTCCTGGGTACCCGTATATACTCGTATATGCAAAGCAAATAAACCTAAGGTGTTTTTTTTAATTCCTTTGAGTCCGGGGCTAACACAAAGTGACTTCTTACAAGACTTCGGAAATTTAATGTATTTAATGCATTTTGATCGTTTTCTCCTTACTTCATGAGAAATTATGCCTATCGCTAAATTAGGATGTGCAAACACTGTACTCGTACTTCAAATGAAAACTGAATTTATTTCTACCAAATGCGTTGCCTGACTGCGACAATAATGCGGATAACAAACGCGAGTGACAAATTATATGGATTGAATGACAATTGCAATCTTGCTAACTTATACATATATAGGTATGTAGAAATTTTCATAATACAAGAGTGGCCCAAATAAAAACATTCTACAGTGAAACACAACAAATTGCAACTAAAATATGCTTTCTAAATTTTCTTTGAAAACTCAACATCCTCCCGGCGTTGAAAATCTCCACTTTCAAGACGTTCCTTCACATGATAAACTGGTTGAAGAGAAATCTTGGCAAATTTTGAAAACCGCTATTCATAATTCACCAGTACCGGTCCTCAGCACAACGACGGGTACATCGCCATCTTTCTGGTCAGCAAAATCGTCTGAAATGGGACATAAAGGACAAGAATTCATAATAGATTCGATTTGGAAAACTAAAGTATGCAATTCCTCACTACTGAGAGGAAAAAGTTTATTATTGTTGGCTTCTTCAAATAACCTTTTCAATTCTCTGAACTCGCACCTAAAAATTAGTTGCAATAATATATGTTTCAAATTATGTAACACCCAAATTATGTCCTTATGATAGCCAGCAATGATATATATTTCGACGTTGAAAATATAAAATGATTGAAGCAGATATTGGATGCCGCTTTCGCTGGACTGTGAGATGTTTCGCACTCAATTCCAGCGTTGAATCTTGTAGTCGTCCACCCACTCGAATAAGTCTGAAATTATCTAAGAAGCTTTTACTATTTAAAGTTACTATAATTGTACCCATATTCTGTAGGAAATTGCTTTCTTTGTATCATATTTATGTATTAACGTGCCAGTATTAACGTATTTTGTTTATAATGGCCTAAAACATCGGTCACCAGTATTGGATATATCAACATATCCTACGAAGTTTGCCAAAATCGTTAACAAATTTGCATGCACTAGAAAAGTTTTCCACTTAATAGAACAGATTTCTTCTACTCCGGTAGATCTCCAGTTATACAATAATCCAACGATGTCCGATCCTCTTCTGCCAGCAGAAGAAAATTTGGACAATTTAACCAAGGTGGTGAGATTATTATTTTTGCAGGCGAATGTAACAGCGCAGATAAAATCAAAGCAGCACATAACTCAAGACGAGGTAAAGAAATGCTTTTAACAAGTGTAACTCTTGTTCTTGAGCATAACAATTGGGCTTGAATTTCATCACTATGTTTAGTACTCCTTAAGTAAACAAAGGGTAATTTTCTTGCTGTTTAGGTTTTCATTGTTCCATTTTTGACAGTTCACGAGTGATTCGTGACATGGGTCAAAGTCAAACATGCTCAGTTAGCATTGCCATCGTGCCAAATTCAGGCTATTGGACAGCCACTTACCCGTATGCGTAGAGTGCGTACATAGGAAAATATTGCTGATGTACCCGAAAGTGTTAATGAAGACCGTGATTTTTTCATTCGTTACCGTTCGCAGCAATTGGGATTATGTTACTCGACTACGTGTAAGATTTTTCGCAAGGACTTGGTCTAAAACCTTGCAAAATATATCTTGTAAAAGAACTGAAGCGGAACGACCTGCCACTACGTCGAATTTTTGGTGAGTGGGCCTTAGAAAACCTGGAGGAAGATCAGCTTTTTCATTGAAAAATTTTCTTCAGTGACAAAGTGGTTGAATGGATATGTTAATAAACAAAACTGCCATATTTGGTCCAATAAACAACCTTAGGCAATACAAGAGCTGCCAATGCACCCATAAAAATGCACGTCAATGGCGCCCGCTATTAGGGTTCTCCCTCAGCCAATATACTCGAAAAAGTGATTTAAAATTGGACTCTCCGTATGGACAACTTAAAACGTAGTCGTGGTCAACATTTACATGAAATAATCTTTAAAAAGTAAATCTCAAGTATTGGCTTATCAACTCAAATAAAAGTTGTATACACTTTTGCAATTTTCCTGTGCTTTTTTTAACAATTGAAAACAAAGAGCTTAGAAAATCACCCATTACATGCGCCATAGGCATCGATGTCTATACTCGTATATGGTAAGTATTACATATATAGCATATGGCGTAATAACACTCTATTCTCTATCTCGGAATTTTAATTTCATTGCTCAATTTTATTTAAGAGCAAAAGTTGATTCACATTGTATGTAAGCTCAAAGGAAGTGACTCGTCCCTATCTAATTTTGCCTTCCAAAGTACCTGTAAGTACATTTTGGCTTTAATGACAAATGGACTAATGAAGCGTAAAATTTCATATATACTCGTATGTGCAATATGTGAAAGAATTTTTCGTTTCGTAACTCCCTTTTTGACTTCAGGCATTTCACATGTAATCAAAACTGATCTAAGGTGGGTTGCCAAATCAAATCCAAGGTTTTAGTTACGTTTTAATCCTTAATGCTTAGAATTGATTCCTTTTCTGCTTCTGGAACGCCAGCTAATGCCTTGGGTTGTTGTAGCACCATCTTCTTATGTAAAAGTTATCCTTACTGAAAAGCCTTGTGAAGTGGTGCTTTATTTATAATATTTCGTTCAATATTTCGCCTCCAGTTCGCATATCATCGACATAAAAATCATGACTTTCGAACCATGACAAACTGATGCATGGTAGGTACAGCCACAAAGGCAACAGGAGCTGTACCATATGTTATGGTATTTAATTTGAATATTCGCGACAACTTGTCTTTCTTTTCACGCCATACTATGCTCTGCAACAGGTCGTTAGGAGTGTTAAAAAACGGCATATGTACATTCTGCATATACGAGAATCTGTTGTAATTACGTATCTCTGCTCTCGAAATCTTAGTAGAGTAAAAAACAAACTGGATTGAATCATCCAACTAACAGAATGTTATTTAAAGATAAACCACTCGATGGTTTAGCTGAGCCGTCAAATACCACATGTAACTTGTTCGAAGTGCTGTCTGCAGGGCCATTAAGGGCGTTGCAAAATATCGATGGGAGCAGGAGACATGTACCCGAGATTCAAATATTTATTGATGAATTCAAAGTACCGATGCTTTAATTCTGAATCTCGAATAAGTCCATCTTCGAGATTGTAAAACCGCTTGCATGCATAATTAAATGAAGAGCTAAATTTAGATATTGGATGTTTAAAGGGTAAGCTCACTGAATATTGTCCTGAAACCAATTTTATATGTATTGGGGTGAGAAAGGCTTAACATAATGAGTGCCATCTGAGGCCTTTACGAAAACTACAGATGTAACAAGAAAGACGAATTTAGTTTCATTGATGGAGCTTTAGTATAACTATCGAGTATTAACAGTGCCATCACTATTAAAACTGTTTTAACTGTATTATTTTACTCTATTTCCACTTGTGGTGAGGAGGAAGGTAAAGACCATGAAAATTCACAGCTGAAGCAATACCATATGTAACAAAGTATTACGGCAACCAGAATAATTTTGGGAGTGTTGTGCTTTGCAGTAGTGAATCGTCTGACCCCTTGGTAGATAGTTTAAACATAAGGTTAATCGTTGGACTTCAGCGTAATGAGTTTGTGGCCATAAATCGACAAATTTTGGATAATTGTAAATAGTGTGATCAGTTGAATTGCAAAATGGACAAGAATTTCCAATATTTGATGCAATAAGTGTCCGATTACTAGGACTTGTTTTTCTACTGTTACTACTATTTTAAAATCCGGTCTGTTTATTGAGTGCATCTTTGCCTCTACATGCTGCCATTTGCTGTACGGATCCTGCACGTTTATAACATCACTTAATTCTCGGTGATTGTGTTCGGAACTGGATTCTGACTTATTCCGGTTGAAGAGATCTTTAATATGAGTCTGGTAAATTAATCGTGTATATCATATCGTTTTTTAAGTAACTGCAAGGCAATCGGATAATTTTTAGCCGTAACGTCTAATGATTGTATTGTTTAAAACCCAGCTGAATCGAAGATGCTGAAATTTTTCCATTGCGGTTAGTTCCTCATCATCGTCCACAAATGTTTTAAACATTCCATAGAAATCCAACGAATCACTATATTTACTAAAAAGTATTTAGTTGAAGTTCAGGCAATCGGGCTGTTTTGGTTTCATAAATCACAAATGATGTACTCGTATGTTAGCTGTTTCATTCAAGGAAAGCGAACTGGTACTCTTCTTTTTTTTATTAATTTTTTCCTAAATTAGCGCGTGCTCAAGGGTTCTTTTTACCCTTAAAATGTTTGGACACAGCGTGGGGTAGGAAATCAAGTTATGGGAGGAAAGAAGGGGGGTACCGACTTACATACATTCGTTTTGAATATTTGAAGGTTATAGTTCCTCATTTTTGTAAGTTGACCCATAATCGAAACAAGTTTTCTTCACAAGCGGACTAAAGATGCTTCAATTTCCATCATTTTGTAAGATGTATTGTAGAAATAATGCGACTTTGAAGAATAAAAACAAGGAAACGAAATAATTTGGACAATTGCAGAAATAAAGGTTACAGATGCTAAAAACTTCACAGCACTAGGAAGTGTTCCTAATGTCTAATAACGGGAAAAATGGTTGTTCAGTGAATTTCGAAGGGCTAAACTACTAAACTGGACTGGGAATGGAACACTTGACGTATCTATTTGTTTCAGTGGCACAGTCAGTGGCTCGTTAAGACCAGTTTGTTTCAGTTTTCGATGCATTTTATTTTCTTAATCACTAACTCTTACATACTAACAAAAAATGCTTAAATGCTAGCTTAAAATTACTTAACAAACTTATACTAACTTACTGGCCCCACGCAGGCACTCTAAGCTACTCTAAATTCTTATACTATGCCTTTCGACTTTATTAACATTTTCTTTATGGATATTTATTTACTATACTTAAAGCTAAGAAAAAATATTGTTAACAAAAAACTTAGCCTATGGATGTAATTTTTTATTTTTTATAAAACTTAATATCTAACTTAAAATAAACCTTAGTCTACTTAACCTACATACACAAAATACACATAAACACACTTAGACATTATACACGATCATATACATATATCAGTATACACCTTTGTATACACCTTTGTATACACTGATATATGTATATGTTTCTTAAATGCTAACCTAAACCTATGTAAGCTGGCCATCGCTATTTACTGAGCAAATAAATTGGTCAGCTCTGCCTCATTAGTGAGGCTGGTCCGTAATTGACGGAAACGACGACGAAACATCTTCCCCATCATTCAACCACCAGTAATGCTGGTGCTGCCGAACGAAATCCCTCTTATCGCGATTCCCCACCGCCCTACTGAACCTGAGGCGATCCACACTGCCGTGTGCGACGTCTCTGCTGTAGTTAAGTCGCCTGTCCCCAGCTGTCCGAGCGACATGGAAGATTAACGGCACCGCTGATCTATCCTGGATCAACTCTATCTGATCAAGGTAGAGGAATGCTTCCGGTGGAACGAAGCCGTCAAAGCGCACACTCTCGTGGTAAAGGTAATTGGGGTAGTAAGCCCCAGATATCAGGTTATTCGTCGAGGTCATTGCTCTTGCAATGTGCCCTCGAGTCAGCTTAATTACGAAGTTGTCCACTCGTATTAGGTTCGCCCTGTTGCAAAGGACCTCATTAGGATAAAATTTCTTGTACTCCGACTCTGGTGTTCTGTACAAGCGAAGTCAAGACATAAGGCAAGCCCTCTCAAACACCCGAATCTTTTCCATTAAGCTTGCTCGTACATTGAACCACACGGGACACCCAAATACCAGCATGGGCCTGATAAGGGCCATGTAGCAGATTACCTTTACCCTCGCATCGAGTTGGCTGCTATAAAACAGTCTCTTTGTAAGGGCAAAAGCGCCTTTAGCTCTGGCCAGAGCAGCATCTACATTTTTGCCAAAATACAGAAACTGATCTAGCCAGATTCCAAGGTATCTGACTACATTTCGACAGGCAAGAGGTTGTCCGCGTTGTCCAACGATAGAGAACTTTCGCCAATTTTTTCTGGTATCCCTAGAGGCTCCAGACAACGGCGTCCTAAAGAGAATGGTTTCCGACTTCTGAAAGTTGATTTTCAACTTCCAGTCATCGCAAAATCGTCTTATCTTATCGAAGTCACGCTGCAAGAGAGTATTAATGTCCTCGATTTTTGGACCTGTACTGTACGCTACCAAATCGTCTACGTACGCAATAGTATGGGAAAGTGAACCTATCAAGTCGCTTGTATAAATGTTAAAAAGGATCGGCGAATTGACCGCGCCTTGCTGAAGACCATTTTTAATTTGAAATATTCCAACAGAAGTCACATCGCCATTTTTCACGATGAACTGTCTGTTGGTTACCATATTATAAAGAATGTACAAGAGTGGTTTACTGATCCCCAGCCTAGTTAGCTTATAGAAAAGACCCTCTAACCATACGGTGTCGAAAGCCTTCTCCAAGTCAACAAGGCAGGCACCAGTGCATTGTTTTTTGGCTTTATTCCATTGGATATCGGACACCAGTTTAGACGCGGCATGTGAGATATCATGTCCCGCCTTAAAACCGAATTGATTATCCGGAACTATATGTTTGTCCTCAACCCACCTAGACAGAGCTCTATTAATTACTTTTTCAAAAACCTTACTGATATTCGGAAGGAGACTTATCGACCGGAGATTCGCCGGATTGGATATATCCTTCCCCTTTTTGGGGATAGTTTGAACCACCGCCGTTTTCCAATGCGCTGGATAATGTGCATTATTCATTGCATTATTAAACAGGATGGTGTAAATGTCCACCGCTTCTAGAGGAAGATGTCGAAGCACTATGTTCGGAATACCATCGGTCCCCACTGATTTCTTTGCCCTGATTGTGTCGAAGATCTCATGGAGTTCTTCATTGGAAATGAACGGGGGTAGGTCACCCTCTCTGGCAATGACATTATTTGCCATATTTTCGTCGCTAAACCGCGTGAAACCAGAGCCGTTGGATCGCCAATTCTCTATTTCATTTCGAATGTAGCAGTTGTCCACCAAGACGCGATTGTCCAGGTCATAATTAGGGCCAATGATATCAATGGCCTTGTATACTTCCTGGAAAGTCGCCGCTATGGCCTCAACTTTCTCCTGTGGATCCTCGATCACAAAGAAGTTGTCATCATCAGCGGCCTCATTTGGATCAATACCTGCTATTGTCAGTAACCGTTCGTTGTCTGTTGTCCGGGCTATTTTAAGACACTGAAGGTCGTTTTGATTTTTTCTCCGAAATAGTTTATTTATTTGCGGAAACATATTCGGGTTGCTGGTGTTTACAGCCCGAACCTTGTTGTTCCAATACAAACTTACAGAAATTCTGTAATTCTCTTTTATTAGCGTTTGAATATTTTTAATCGACGACTTCAGTGTCCTAATCTCTGGGTCTTGTTGGTCAGTTAACTGTCTGTACAAGTTTTTAAGTCTTGTCAGAAGTCTACTTTTCTGTCGGTGCAGTGCGTCAATAGTAGGATTGCGGAACAGGTCTTCGTTAGTCGTACGTCGATACCGCGGTAATGTAGTGTCCATAGTTTGTTTAATTGTCTCGTCCATTTGTTTTAGGTAATGGTCGACCTCCTCGTTTGACAAATTCCTATTGGACGGTGGGTGGAGCGTGTTCGAGGAGAGCGCTCTAGTCAAGGTTGCGGAGAAGCGTGTCCATCGAGTCTTACTGTAGTTGTAAGAATATCTTTGGACATACTCCTCCAATTCCGCATTTTCGTTGGGAACTGTAATTTCGGTGCTAAAACCGCAATGGTCGCTGTCATACACGAATGTGCGCAGACAGTTTAGCGTTTGTAAATTCGTACCTGTCAGTCGTATACGTTCGTCATACAGCAGTAGATCCAAATAAGACCCGCCTCTGGGAAACGACGGGTTATCCGTCGCTTTAAGACCGAGTCTGTACATGACATCGTGCTGACCCCACCAATCGAGTAGTAGGTTCCCTCTAGTATTTGGCAAATTATTTCCCCAATCTCTATGTCTAGCGTTGAAATCCCCGCCGATTATAAAATAATTCTCCCCCGATTCCAGCCTCAGAAGTCGAAAAAGCGTGTCGAGCTCTGTAATGAATAGGGTGGATTGTGAAGCCTCCGGTGCGTAAACAGAGGCCAAGTACAGCCACTTTCCACTGCGGAGCGGGATGTACACGACGACTGCCTCCAACACCCGGAACCTGCGCAACACGCCCTTGTACACTCTGTGAAATTTTATACCTTCTTTAATGAAGATCGCGACACCACCTCCACGTTTGGATCTGGGCCGATTTCTTCTTCTAAGAATATAATTATTGTACTCCAGTTTGTGCTTATCGGTTAGCTTGGTTTCGCTAGCGAAAAGCACATCAGGAGTTTGGTCTTGTAGCAATTTAAACATCGCGGCTCTTCGCTCGATCCTAATCAGTGAATTCACATTCACCGCAAGGACATTCAAAGTTTGCTCCACCACGTGCGTACCCATTACGGCATGTGTTCCGTTAGGGCCGGCAGCAACGCGTAGATCTGGTCCACCCGCTTGGCCTGTTCTTGAACCTGCTTTTGCAGCTGAGCCATCTGCCCTTGGATTGCGAGCAAGATGGCTAGCATGTTGGGTGCAGCTTCCGTTGTTCTTGGCGTTGGCGCTGGAGAAGCAACAGTCGCTTGCTGTACCGTTGCCCCCCTACCTGACGCCATTTGGGCGTAGGAAATTAGGGGCGTGACGGCTGGCGTTTGAAACCTGACAGGTGAACGTTTGACCTCCACCTTCTGCTGCCGAGCCAGTTTTGCTTTCTTAATGTCAGCGAACTTAGGACAACCCCGATAGTTTGCGGTGTGTCCCACGTTTCCACATAACACGCACGAGAGCTGCGACCTATCGGATGCTCAGTCAACACCCAGAGGACATTCTTCGGAACTGTGGTTCTTAGCGCACTTCACGCATCGAGGCTGCATTTGGCAGTTCGACGCGGCGTGCCCGAACCTCTGGCAGCGAACGCATTGTATAACGCCTTCGCTCCCGTTTTAATTATTCCCAGTGAACCACCTGGTAGTCTAGGAAATTGATACTCCTTAGACTATCCAGACGGCTTTCGGGACTGAGCTGCACCAGGAAGAACGGCAGACTCCGTTTCTCCCGCCTGGCTCTAGCTGTGGTAAATGGCTTTACCCCCACAAACTTGAGTCCTTCACACTCCTTCTCTTTGAGCAGTGCCAGGATTTCCCCAGGATCAGAAGACGGTTCCAACCCCTTCAGCAACATCGATTGCCGCTTTTCACACTTCGGTGTGAATGAGAAGTGCTCCGTCGTCGTTTCCTTCAGGAGCTCTTTCACTTTCGCATAGCCCTCCACTGTATTACAGTGGATGGCATGACGATCGTTCCCCAATCTTTTAATGTTAAAATTGTTACCAATGACCAACTTACACAGGTCCTTGGTTGCACTCACCTCTAATTTATAGGTATTAATAGGAGGTACCTTCTCCTTCTTCTTCTGATGCTGTTGTTGTTGTTGCTGTTGTTGTTGTTGTTGGTGCTGCTGTTGCTTTTTTTTCTGCTGCTGTGGTTTCAGCTTTTGTTTTTGCAGCTGTTGCTGTGTCTGCTGCTGCTGTTGTTTCTGCTGCTGCTGTTTTTTTTGCTGCAGTTTTTGTTTCTGCTGCTGCTGGATTTGTTTTTGGGAGCTCGATACTTCCAATTGCTCCCTCTGCCTGCGTGCTATTTGCCGTTGCTTAATGGCAAGCATTTCCTTTTCCAGCCTTTGTATGCTGCTGGTGATGTTGTTTATTATTTGCTCATCCTCATCCTCCGATTCGGATGCCGCTAGAGAGGCAAAGTTGTTATTGCCCCCTTCGTAATTGACCTCATCAGCCGTTAAAGCGTCATTTATTCTCTTTTTTGTAAGAATAGGAGGAGTTTTCAAACTCCTCCTCCTTTTAACGGCTTTCGCCACGGCACCGGCAACACTATATTTGCCTTTTTCCACTTCCGTTATGGAAAGAGCGGAGCGCTCTCCACCATCCATCACGTTATTTTGTTTTTTGTTTTTGTGAACACTTTAATTTCTCTTATTAAAATTGTCTGTTTGATAAATTAAATAAGAAAAACCCGTTCGCAGGGGCTGGGAAGCGAACCCACAACCCCGAGATTTGTTGCCCGGGTTTTTGCCACTTAGGCTACCGAACACTCGATAAATTATTGAGTAAAAGTATACTCCTTTTTTTTTGTTTTTTGTCTTTCACACTGTGAAGCCGGACACGAAAAAATCACACGTCTATCCTCTGTCGAGGTCTATGAACGACTGGCTCGTTAAGACCATAAGCTTTCCTGTGATCGTTCAGACGAAAATGGTGGACAGATCTTAAATGACACGGGTTGATATTGAATGGGATTTGGGAGAGTATTGTGGGACAATCGACGATGCCGGTTAAGAGTCTGTGGATGAAGAGAATATCGGTGGACTCCCGACGTTTTTCGAAAGACAGGACACCGAGTAGTTTGAGCTGATTAACATAAGGGGGTAGAATATTGTGGTCAGCCCATAGTAGCCCGCGTAATGCGAATAGTAGAAATTTTCGTTGGATAGCTTCAATGCGCAGAATATGTAAATCGTAGTACGGACCATACCTCGCATACTCGAGAAGTGGACGAACAAAGGTTATGTACAGGGATTTGGTGACATAGGGGTTGGGGTGTTCTTTAGACCATTGTTTGACAAATCCGAGAGCGGAATTAACTTTGCGGAGTAAATATGGGTGCGAAAATTGAGCTGTGAATCCCAAATGACACCCAAGTCCCGCATTGAAGTAACTGTAGCTACTCTTAGATTTGATAAATAATAGGTGCTGGTTAGAAATGTCAAACGCCTCCGGGAGTAAGAAATGGTTTAACATTTTTCTATATTCACCTCGGGAAAGTTTTTATGGTACCATATCGAGAACCTATTAAGATCATCTTGTAAACGTTGAGAATCAGAGAGGCTTGGAAGCTGTCTATAGATTTTCATATCATCGACATAGATGGATATGTGGAGTGCTTTATAACGTTAACAACATCGTTAGTAGCCAATATAACAATTAATGGACTATCTTGTAGAACACCCGAAGTGGCTAGAATTGGGTCAAAAAAAGGGAACGAAAATGGGCAAGATAGTAGCGTTTTTTAATGTAGAAATTAATACAAGAGGTCAGTCTAGGTTCGAAACAAAGAGCTTTGAGTTTGAATAGTGTTCACTTATGCGAGATTTTATCAAAGGCCAAGGCCTTTAAGGTTACTAAAGTCCGTGACGATTACATCAATTTCTTTCCCTTGCTCTAGGGCGCACAGTGTATTAGAACCAAACTCAATGAGGTTGGTGATCATTGATCTGCCTTTGAGAAAACCATGTCGGTTGGTTGCAAATATAGATTTACATTGAAAATATAGTGCATCATAAGCAATACTTTCAAAAACCTTGGGGATGCAGGATAGTTTAGCAATGGGGCGATAATTGGTGATATCGTGTCTTTTGTAAACAGGGGTAATAAAGGAGCTTTTCCAGAGGTGAGGAAAGATAGTTTGAAAATAGTAGGGATGAATTATATTATCAACACATTTTTTTAAGACAACTGCGGGCAATCCATCAGGACCTGGAGAAAAATCGTCCTTCAGTTTACGTATTTTGTCTAGTAACTGCGCTTAGGTAATTTCAACTAACGAGAGAGATATTTGACAACAGCTGTTCAGGAAAAAAAAATATTCAGGATTGGGATCATCAGATTGGGCTGAAAACGATTGACTAAGGAAGTTCGTAAATAGATTAGCGATGATTGTTGAGTCATCCGAAGATATATTAGAAAATTTGAGAGGATAGCAGGCTGCATTTGTGACATTTGGAGATGGGGAGATTAAAATCGTCGAGGACAATGATTTCATCACAGGGATCTGAGATTTCAAAGATTCCGACCACATTAATCGCGAGCTGATAACTGTGTATTGGTTGGGAGGGGCGAGCACAGCAACAGAGGATATAAAGTTTGTATTTGGAGGGAGTAACTTTAACACAGATGAATTCGAAATCGGCAGTAGATGACTTTTTGGCTTTGAGGATTAAAGAAATTTGATTGCCAGAAGGGAATCTCGTCCTATAGAGGCATTATTGTTTTCACGTCTATCGTCGCGAAACAAACGGAATTCAGGTGTGAATAGTTTCGAATGCTTGATTATTTTAGATTAGTTTGGGTTAAAGCAAAAATATCACACGGAAGCTTTTGAGAGTTGAGATTAATAGAAGATGTTTTTGTACTCAGCCCCTCACATTTTCGTAGTAGAGTGATAAACGATTGTTTGCTGGATTATGGAGAGCGTGAAGAGCGATAAAAGTTTTTAATGCAAGAGCGCATCTTTTGGAGATGCAAGAGACGTTTGGGGGAAACATGAAGGGCGTATGAGAAAATATCGTAACCGACGTCTGTAGATGAGATATTGAAATTATTGTGAAAATTCGCAAAAATTCGTCCAAGATCTTTGGAATCATTGGGGAGTCGTTCCTGTTGGATTGAAACTATTAGATTTGTGCGAGTTGTCAATACAGATAGAATCGGGCTTATCGTGCAAGTAAGCAAGGTAATGTCGCACGTGTTGATATAGCCGACGGTCCATAACAACCATAATTTCTCACATCGGCTAGGGTTAGTTTAACTGCAGGATGTAGCAAGGGATCAAGAATTATAGAGGATGGGATTTCAAGAGTATTTGAGGAACTATGGTCAAGAGCAAACGTAGGTGAAAGCGGATAAAGTGCATGGAAGGGGACAAAATTTGTATATGGGGCGGAAAGTGAGGGAAGTTTAGGATGTGAGGTTTGGATTTTTGTAGGAGATGGATTGGGTGTAATTATAAAAGAGACACGTTTTTGTGGGACCCTAACTCCAACTGAGGTCTTAATGGGAGGACTTCGATTATTTACTGCGCTTAGGGTTATCTGTAGGATTGCGGTTTTCAGGCGGTTTGAGTTTGTTGAGAGACTTGGGGTATGAGCGGAGTTAACCCTAGACTTAAGGTTCTCCTTGTGCTTGGTCGGGTTGTCTTTAAAAATCTGCATCTTCATTCTATCAAGTTGGAAGGTCTCTAAGGATGCGTTACGAAAAAGCCATTCGTATTTACGGGGAATGTTTAATTTGAAACGGCAAGACTTTGATTTGTTTTGCGGTGTGATTTTCTGGCAGTTGTCTGTGGTGAGTTTAAATCTGCGATTAAAAAAGTTCACAAGCCAGATTGAGTCTATGGTTACAGTCGAGAATGAATGTTATACACACAGACTTGTTGTAGTTGTAGAGTTCTTGAAGACGTTGTTTCCATTCTGAGGATGTCCAGGAAGTACCAAATCGAGAAATAGATAGGAAATCGGACTTAGTGGCTGATTTTACGCTGGTATCAATAACGTTTTTAATTGTATTAATATTAATACTGTCTACTGGTTTTGGGAGTTCGAGGGTGTTAGACAACTGCTTTTCGAGAGATTTACACTTTGTTCTAAAGAGGTTGGTTGATTGTTCCACAACACTTGAAACATCTTCAACACTTCACATGACATCATTGAGTTTGAAGAAATGGTTTTGTAGTCTCTTGAAACAGAGTACGGTTTCAGAGCTAATATTATTTATTGAGTCGCTGAGGTATTTTATGGCGGGCATGTTGTGCGATGTCGGGATATTTCTGCACTCATCACAAAAAAAGAAAATTGCATTTGCAGTCTTTGAGATGTACAATTGATCTTTTACTTTCTTACGTGATAAGATTTCCCACAAAGGCAAATGCAATTCACCTGGGCGGCAATTGTTTCCCTGATAATTACGCAATTGGGAGTACTGAATTACAGAATTTAGATATTGCCAGCGAGGAGTAGTTCGGTAAAAATATATGGGTCGAACAAAACAGACAAAACAAAATGTTGGGTCAGTAAAAAACAAAATACAATTGGCTTAGACTGCGAATATGAACGCGAGCATTGTAAAAAGATATTGGGAGAAATTAAAAATAAAACTTGTTTAATTCGAAAAAGCGAAGGTAAGAAATCGAGAGGTAGTTCACGTCCATTTGTTTGGAAAAGCAAATTTAAACTGTGGATGTTATTCATCTCAAGATAAGAACAGGAAGAAAATTGGTAAAACCTACATATGTGTAAAAATCAATTTTTTTTCAAAACATTTGTATGGGAAGTACGCTTAATTATTTGATATGAGCCATAAGTTTTTTATTGGAGTTCAAGCCCTAACGTAACGTTCGATTTTCTCAAAAATTAGAAGACACAAAACCATTCCGTTTTCTTGTGTTCGATTCAGAATTGATATAAGCATTGACGACAAAAAGCCAATTTAGCACATCATTTCTCAATTTAAAAAAAAAATTTATCTAAACTTTCCTTTTCCATTTTTTTTTTATTAAAATTTTGAGTTTGCAAATTTTTCAAAAACTATTGACATAAATAATTTAATTTAAATTTAGGATTAAAGAACAGGTTTCTGGCTTTCAAAACCGGTATAGTACTCCATTGTAAATGTTTCCGTTGTTTTTTAATATTTTTTTTCATGTTAAGCCATTTTTTTCTAAAATTGCCTTTACCTCCTTACGAGGCGAGATAGACCCCCCTCCGATAGTATGCTTATTTTTGACCGTTATCAATTTGGCGCCAAAGTTATCGTACTCTAGCCAATTATTTGATCTTTGGTAACCCCAGCTGTTAACAACCCTGCGTAAGGAGTGTCTGTCAGCCAAATGAGTAGTTGCCACCCTCAACTCAGAGATGGAGCTACATTAAGGCAAGACGGTGCTGTCAAATTGGCACACGTTTCCGGCTTTCTTTTTATTGGCAGCGCGAGCGCGTGGACGCAAAATACAGAACTACAAGTATATTAAGATTTAAGTGTAGCATTTGTAAAGGGAAACATATGTAAGAAAAATTTGTATATTAATGAATTGTATTACATATTTTAATAAAGATTTGTAACTCACCCTTTTCTATCACTACACTGTGGCCTTTTATTGAACAGGGTAGTTAACAAATTCCCGCCGTCGCTAATCCGCTACAACACTAGCCATGCAAATTCATTCGTTTATTTTATTGTAAATAATGTAAAAATAGCTTCGCAAACTACCTACATATGAAAAAGGCAGCCCATTCTTGTTTTTATACCCTCTGATTGCATCATATTATCATGTTTATATAAATGATTTATTTTGATTTTGATTTTGAGACATGAGCATGTCTGATAATACATCTCATTAAATGAAAAAAATGTAAGAAATTAATTAAATCTCAACACTTCAATAATTGTATACTTCAAACAGGAAAGGATGAATTATCCCAAGTTGCTTTAATGCTGCGAACTTTTCACAACCGTTAAAGACAATAACTTGTATGACTTTATGAGGCGAGCACTTTACCCTTTTCTATTCACAGATTACCTTTCCACATTACTGAGGTGAAAAGGGTATACCATGTTAATTTATGGGAATCCTTCTAACCACACGAAAAGTTGAGAAGGAAACAAATCTTAGGATCCACTTATCCTAGAATCAAATGGAAATTTATCGTCCAGAATGACCGCTGATGAGGTGGAAACTTCCCGATGGGTACCACAGACCACATTTTTTTTCTGTTGAATTATCTTTTCTTCAACGAAAAAGGAAGCAAAAAGTATTATATATAAGTTGAAAATTTAATTAAAACCATCTTCGATTCGCAAATTTGCTGGTGATTTATGTGAGCCGCGAATTCGGAGACAGATATTGCGTTGCTACCATTAGCGTGGCTTTTCCCGCCTCCACCTTAGCCTTTGGATTCGCCTTCATTTCCCATTTGCATGGTTTGACAAAAATTGTATTCCAAGGATGGAGTCTCCATTCTCACATTATATTGCATTCACGTGCAAATAAGATGACTAAGGATTCTCCGCCGAGCTAAGAAAATGCATTCGAATGCAGGAGAATTACGAGTCCTTGTGTATTTCCTACCGCTTCTGCTTTAGCTTCATCTCCTGCTCCATTATTCATTGTATTGCATCCAGCTCGATTCTGGGTGCAACTCACATAAAATTGGTGGAAGGGTGACTCAAGCCTGGTGAATCCCGAATCAGGAGCGAAATATAGCGAATAATCGAATAAGAATTAGATGTACGTGCAGGATTCGTGGTTCGTAGTACTCGTACTCCACTCGTAATACGGTACGGATACATTGGCAGATAGTAGAGACTGAAAAGAAAATTTTCTCCTTGATGGCTTTTCGAGAATTTTCCTGAACCGAAAATATTTTCCCTCTGTCTCTGTTCATTTGTATTGTGTGTGCAGCAATATAATGTGCTCCATGTTACTCAGTCCTCTTGTCTACTAGACGAATTTACATTCAGCTGGAAAGACGGATAATTCTTGGATTCTTGTCGGGTTCATATATATATGAATGTCGTTCCTGTTACGTGCTCAATGGTAGTGTTAGATGGACTTTGCTCATTTATCCTTGTGCAAGCAGACAGAAATTCTTTTGACCATTTCGAATGGCAATGTCGTTGGTATACATCGTCTTCAACCCGTACGTCCAAAAATCAAATCATCGAATAGTCGATTCGTGACTTTTAAGCTTGCACATGTGATATGTGCAATCTTAGACGATCACAGGTACATACGTATTGTCAACACAAGAGTTCGTTTATAATTTAGTCTGACTGAGTTTGCCAATGTGATGAAATTTCCATTTTTTTTTAAATTTCAGAAGAATTTTGAGTATATTTACATATACAGATATGGATAGGGAATGGATTTCACACTGTAAATATTTACAATTATCTACTTTTTGATTAGAAACCTTGAATAATTAGGATATATATAAAACAACTTTTACGCTCACTTAAAACATAGTATAATGGGCGAAGCTATTCAGTCTCCAAATGATTTAGTTTCAACCGAAATACAATTTGCATACCTCAACACTAACACTGCTCTGGTGGTGTGGAGATATAAGACAAAGGTTTTCGAGAAGGTGATCAATAGAGTCCTAAGTGGGTTGAGGACAAACATGTAGTTCCAATTATAACCAATTCGGTTTCAAGGCGGGGCATGATGTTATGCAACAAGGTGCGGTAAATTAACCGAGCCTAATCGACATTTACACAAGTGATTTGATAGGTTCACTTCACCATGCCATAGCGTACGCAGACGACTTAATCGTGTACAGAACAGGATCAAAGATTGAGCTCATTAATATACTTTTGCAGCGTGACTTCGATCAAATTAAGCGATATTGCGACGACTGGAAGTTGAAAATCAACTTTCAGAAGTCGGAAACCATTCTGTTTCGGACGCCTTTGTCTGGGGCCTCTAGGGATACCAGAAAGAATTGGCGAAAGTTTTCGATCGTGGCGTAGTTGACTCGAAGGAACATTGCAAGAGCAATGACCTCCTCGAACAGCCTGATCTCCGGGGCTTACTATCCTAACTATATGTATCATGATAGACTTCGCGTTGACGTCTTTATTCCTCCAGACGCGTTCCTCTACCTAGATATGAAAGGTCTGATCCAGGACAGATTAGCGGTGCCGCTAATCTTCCACGTCGCTCGAACAGCTGCGGAAAGTCGACTCAACTACGACAGAGACGTCGCTCATAGCAGTGCGGAGCGTCTCCGGTTCAGTAGGTCGGTAGGGAGTCGCGGCATGAGGGATGTTGCTCGGCAACACCATCGATTTTGGTGGCTAGTTGAAGGAGCGGAAGTTCCGTCGTCCAATTCCTCCAGTACTAGGTAGCTCCATCGGAAGAAAAGTCGGTCGTCAGTCTATTTTATTAGCCGGAGCCGGCTTACATAGTTTTACGTAGGATTAGGGTAGTTTTAAGAAAAAAAAATTAAAAATAAAAATCGCACAAAAAAAAGATGTTAGAACAGAGGTGGGTAACTACCTCTAAAATAAGGAATGATTTTATTATATATATGTATATACTCGTATATATACAATTAGAAAGTTGAAGTAGGATTAAGTAGGTTAAGATTTAGTTTTTTCAAATTTCAAATTCAAATTTAGGCCCGGGTCAACCCCGGACAGCTTTATTGTGCTTAATACAAGCATTGAACTTAAATACTATACTTATAAAACTAATAAAAATTTAATTGTTAGAGCTGTGGAGTGTTGGTAGAGAGCGAGGGGAATAAAGGGCAATCTTAAGGGAATGTTTGTTCAGGTGATAGTCAAAGATTGACTGGAATTTGTTCGAAGGATTCGAGATAACGGTTCATGGTATCCGTAATTAGTTCGGTGGGAATTAACTCGGAAGAGAGGTACAGTTCTTAGATTACGTGGATTAACATTTAAGGAGATGCGTTCGAGGAGAGCCTCAGAGTCAATGTTACCATTTAAGAGCTGATGGACAAAAACTATATCACAAACTTCTCGTCGTGTAATGAGGGGTTGTAAGTTAATAAGTTTCAGTCGATTATGATAGAGGGGTAAATTGAATGGGTCAGACCAAGGAAGTCCCCGTAATGCGAACCGAAGGAACCTACGCTGTACCGATTCAATACGTGCAATTTGCGCAGAATAATATGGTGACCAGACTGGACTTGCATACTCGAGGAGGGGCCGAACAAATGTGGTGTAGAGTGCTTTAGCCACATATGGGTCCTCAAATTCCTTAGACCAGCGCTTAATGAAGCCAAGAGTCGAATTGGGTTTACTAATAATGCTATCTATGTGAGAGCGAAAGTTCAGTTCGCTATCATAGATAATGCCTAAATCGCGCATTTCGGTCACATTAGGAACAAGCTCGTTATTGACTAAATATGCACGAGAAAGAGTTGTATGACGTTTTCTAGTGAAAGTTAAAGTTTGACATTTGTTAACATTTAACTCAAGAAAATTATGAAGACACCAAGTGGAAAATCGATTGAGATCATCTTGCAACAGAGAACAGTCAGAGGGAGACAATATGTGACGGAAGATTTTGATGTCGTCAGCATAGATGGAGATAAAAGAATTGTTAACGATGGTATCAACATCATTAATTGTTAATATAAATAACAAGGGACCAAGATGACTTCCTTGGGGAACACCCGAGGTGGCTTTGAAAGGTTTAGATAATGTAGACCTAAACAGGACACTGTAGTGTCTATCATTTAAGTATGAGGAAATCCACGTAACGAAATCTGATCGAAATCTATGGACGCAAAGTTTTAAAAGAATTACTTTATGCGAGACTTTATCGAAAGCTTTGCTGAAGTCGGTAGTTATTACATCTACTTCTTTGCCATCTTCTAATGCACATAGAGTACTTGATACAAATTCAATGAGATTAGTGGTAGTGGACCTGCCCTTAACAAATCCATGTTGGTTTCTTGAAATCACTTGTTTACAATAAAAAGACAGAGCATCATAAATAATGCTCTCAAAGAGCTTGGGTATTGTGGAGAGCTTCGCAATAGGTCTGTAATTTAACATTTCATCTTTATAGCCTTTTTTATGCAGAGGGATTATATATGAATTTTTCCAGGAATGGGAAAAGGCGCATTTTGATAAGGAAAGTCTGAACAAGGCAGTGAGAGGTTTTACCAAGTAAGCGGCACACTTTTTTAGAACTATGGGGGGTACACCATCAGGTCCAGCGGAATATTCACTTTTTTGATTACCTATCTTTTCATCTACTAATGCCAGTGAGATATCCACCGAAGTAAAGGATGTTTGTGGACAGCTGTTCGAGTATGAGAAATAAGATAGATCGGGGTTTTGGATGTGGCAAGCAAACGATTGGCTAAAGAATTCGGCAAAGAAGTTTGCTATTCTTTGCGGATCATCAGACGATGAATTGTTGAACTTCATGGTGGAGGCATAACTCACCGACTTTTTTTTAGAGTTGATAAACTGGAAAAAGCGTTTGGGATCAGAAATAAGACTATAATGCATGCGGCTTAAATAATTGGAATTTACAAAAAGTCCAGACACTAAGTTTTTCAACTTACAATTTATTTTCTTAGTTTCAATTTTAATAAATATAAAAACAAAAATAAAAACAGACTGTAAGAAACGTCGAAAGACATAGATTAAGTATTATGCTTAATTTGGAGTGCCCCCATGGGGCCAGTAAGTTAGAATAAGATTATTTGTAAGTTACTTAAGCTAATTTTTAAGCATTTTTTTGTCTAGCTTGTAAGTGTAAATGAATTCTATAAATAAAAATGCATATAGAATGAAAAAAAAAAAAAGAAAATATAAGACAAAAAAACAATTAAATTCAGTATATTGGGTTCAAGCGCTGTTTCTGATGACGACTTAGTATTCCATTGGTTAAGAAATCGTACAAGATTTCACACTACTAATTCTTATTTAACTACTCGCGAAATCTCCACACTCGAAACCGACTAGTGTGGTTGAAGATGCAATGGAGGAGCAGGGGAAAAAAATATGTAATTGCATCTTTAGAGCACAAGCAAAATTAGAACTTAACTGACTGTCTAAGGCCAAAACGGTTTTATAAACTTTTATTAACGCAATTAAAATGGACCTACATATCTATTTACGGACAATGTTTTTGGTTTACTTGTATACTAGGAGCTCATTACCCTGAGATGGAGCGAACTTTCACCGCTGTCGGGAGTATCGGGAGGTCTAAGAGATGTAATATGGAGAAACAGGTACCTGAGTACGGAAGGCAAAACGCGCATCTACAAAACAGTGGTAACGGCTATTTTAATCGATGGTGCTGAAGCGCGAGCAGAAAATGCGAAAACGAAATAGATACGAGTACTATGTACAACAGGAATGCATATTCTTAGATCCATTGCTGGAAAAACGCGTCTCGATGGCATAAGCAATGAATTAATGCGTGAGGAAACTAAAGTGACAGACATTGTCAAGTCAAGTCAACAACAAGAAGCCGGGCTTGGAATGACTACATATCATGAGCATCTAACGACCGACTCATCAAGATTGCAAGAGATTTGAGACCCAGCGGAAAACGTGCACCATGAAGACCACCCAAACGATGGAAGGAGAGCCGGACATCAACTTCAACAGAAATAGTGTGATATTTTTTTATAAATATTATATATATATATTATAAATATCTATGTCACGTTAAGAAAAACAGGCAATGTGCCTATAATAAAAGAATAAGAAGAAGAAACTTAGAATAAGAGCATTGTTAGCTCCTACGAGCCGCAAGTAGGAAGCTAGCAATCTCAAAAAGAAACATTCTGACGCTCCATTAATCATCTTTTTAATGGAATATCAAGGGGGAAATCGATGCAGATTTAAATCGGTACCCTCACAACCAATCATTAGGCGACAAGTATCGCTAAGATTTCGTCACAGCAAGGAAAATACTCACAAGAGATTCGATCACCAAAATATATTGAAGAAGAGCAGTGAATCTAAGGAAAGAATTCACGCATAGTACCAACCATTCCAGAAAACGGCAGAATTTACGGAAGCCGAGGTTAGCGAAGCAGTAACAAAAAATTGCAAGAATTACCTATCGCTGAAACTAATGTCACATACCATGAAAATATACGAGAGAGTTCCAGACAGTCGACAGCGCAATCATAGCGGAATTTTGAAGGAACTGCATATTGAGTTTACCGAGGCGTTCGACAGAATTCCCAAAGATCTTATTTGGATAGGTCTAAGATCTCAACATCTACCCGAGACACATAGTGAAAATAGCGATATACGAGCAACAAGGTGATGCAAGAGATAAAGGGAGACCAGATGAGAACGATAGGAAACAAATTTAAATAAAACAATAACTATGTGAGATTGATTCTGGCATTATTTTGAAGGTACATTCATGTCATTGTGTGTGGGGTAGCGTATCATTTAATTGGCAGTCTCGATTTCACTGGCAGTGCGTCAAGCGGTCTGTAAAATTTTGTATGAATCGGTCCAATATGTTCGGCGTTATTCTGGCAATAGCGTGTTGAAGGGTAGCCTCGTCCAAAGTGGTTGGCTTGTTAGCGTAAACTAAGGAATTTACGTAGCCCCAGAAGAAATAATCGAGTGGTATCAAATCGCATGATCGTGCCGGCCAATTGATGAACGCTGATGAAGATGAGATTACCCAGTCGCCAAATTTCTATTTCACAACTTCGAGCGTTGCGTCTCTTGTATGGCATGTAGCGCCGTCTTGTTGGAACCACAGCTCGAATATACCGATGTTGTCGAGCTTTGATGACAGAAATCTGGTTAACATTACTCTATACCTGAAACCATTGACGGTAACGGAGTCTCTTCCTCATTTCGAAAGAAATGCGGCCATGCCATAAACCACACCAAACAGTCAATGTCTGTGGATGCATTGGTGCTTGGCCGAACACTTGTGGATTGTGTTCGCTCCAATAATTGTAATTTTGCTTGTTGACATAGCCGCTCAGCTAAA
Organism: Volucella bombylans; assembly: GCA_949129095.1. Classification (NCBI taxonomy): domain Eukaryota; kingdom Metazoa; phylum Arthropoda; class Insecta; order Diptera; family Syrphidae; genus Volucella; species Volucella bombylans. Next base: position 28,309,659 of record OX422144.1, read on the forward strand.
AATGGGCCTCGTCCAAGAAAAAAATCTCCGGCCAACATTTCCAACGCTCAATTAGCGAACTCACGGTGTAGTTTATGGTCGTCCGGCTTAAATTTTTGCGTCAGCATATTTTTATACGGATGTGGGCACAAATCTAACCGCAAAATAAGCTGGCTTAACTCTCTGGCACTCTCGACTTTTCTGGATCTACTTCGATATTTGCTGCTACAGCGGATATTTCTTTCATTTCGCACCAAACTTTGTCGCGTTGTTGGCTTAAGATCCAAAAGAGTGTACTTTTCCTGCACATTGAAGCCATGCCATCAATTCACCAGTGGACCTCTTGCTACGAAAACCGCTGCTTTTTATTTACCTATACTCGAAAAGAGTGCTTAAAAGTAGGACTGATGAAAAAGTACTACCACAATGTGGTTTTACCAATGTGGAAAAATATGACACATATATCAGCGTATTCGTCTAATTTGAGATCTTTAAATACTCTTGAACTTGAATACTTTTGAACTTTTAAGTGAATAGAAAATGGTCCAAACGACCATTTTGGTCGTACTGAAATTTCTCACGCTCAAGAAATGCGTTGCAATCATTTCTGACTCGTTTGAACTCTTTCTGGTTTTCCTCAATAGGGTTGGTCTTATGAAATCGAAAAAATATTTCTTTAACTAGTGATTAATTTCTTTAAGCAGAGGTTAACTTATGAACAGGTTATATCGAAAATTTAACCTTTTTTATGCTTCTTTGTCGCGGAAAAGATTTTTGTTTTTAGTCGTTTACGTTTACGGTGACATCGAAAATCGTGTTGTTGTGATTGGTTATACCAGTGTAATATTGCAAAAGGTAATATCTTTCTGCAGGCTCGAATCAGACGCAAACCACTGAGAAAGTAGAAGATCTTGTCGCATGTCTCGCATCATCAAAGAAGACTTGGAATTTATTGTCTACAAAAGACACAAAGACACAGTCGCATTGAATCAAAAACGGAAGGAAACATCAAAAACTCTTTTGAGGCGGTACGCTAAAAATACACACGGACAAATTCTGTTCACCGGCGAGAAAATTTTTAGCATCGAAGAAACTTTTAATATAGCAAAATGATCGAATGTGTGCTCGGACATCAAAGAAGCTTCAGAAAATATTGCGCCAAATATAATGGTATGGTGAGGAGTGAGCTACGATGACATAACCAACCTCAATTTTTGTGAAAAAAGAGTTAATACTTCGGCGAAAGTTTACCAAACTACTGTTTTGGAAGACGTCGTTAAGCCGCTAGGCCGAACAATGTTCGCAAATAAGCACTGGACATTCCAATACGATTCTGCTCCAGCCCACAAGGCGATCACCCCTCAAGAGTGGCAAAAAAAATGTACCCGACTTTATATCACCGAATGATTAGCCAGCCGCTATTTCGGACCTCAACCCTTCGGATTGCAAGTTGTGGTCCGTTTTAGAGGGATTGGCCTGCTCTACTTACCACCGCAATATTGAGCCTTTGAAGCGAGCCCTTGTCCGCGCTGTCCGTAATGCGATTGATGATCGTGCTTTAAGGCAAATGGCGGCCATTTCGAATGAAGTCTTCTATAACTTGTAGCTAGGGATTTGACAAGTATAAATTTGTTTTAAAAATATCAGCGCGTTTTCATTTGGCATAAGTTTTTCTTTGTATCAGTATTTATGACTAGACCAGGTAAGAATTATAATATAAATATTTGTTTGTTAGATGGTACTTATCCAATAGATGTGGTGCTTGATGCGATTCGAACTATATCCAAGTTTATTAACGATCAGCTTGTTGGTAGCCGTAACGCAGTCAATGGCTTACAGTTTGTTGTCACATATGTATGTGAGACAGCGTAATAATGAATTAGGTGGATAGATATTTTACAATTAATCGAGTGACATTACGTAATGAGATGAATACAAACAGTAAGTAAGTAAAGTGTGGAAGTAGCATTTACAATATAAAAGAGTAAGAGTGTAAGTGAGTAAGAAAAATATTTACCAATTGAGTTGTTCTTGCAGTTATGTAAGGTACTCTGTTGATGACCTTTTTAAATCCCTGTACCATACTTTGGAGATGATTTGTTGTGAGCTTGTGATATAAGAAGCTTGTGCATTTCAGATAAGCATTGATGGGTCCCTTGTAAGTTCGTTTCATTATCGCTGTAGATGATGGCAGGTTTCTAGATGAATGGTCTTCATTGCCATTCCAACTAAAAGATGGATTTAACTGTTGGAATATTTCGATTTCGGACATCGAAATGGTTGATTGTTAGAGGTCCAGCCTATTTTTAAAAATGCACGATTCGATTGAATGCGGTGTACTGGAAGATCTCCCATAAGTTGTTGGCTTGTAAGCTTTCGCTGCATGCAACACAGATTGCATCGATGAATTTTTTGCGTATCAAGTTGCGGCTGCCAAGGACCCAAAATTGTTGCCGCAGGAAAGTGTATATTTCTGAGATTACAGCGTGGAGATAGAGTTGATGGACGTCTGCTATAATGAGTAGGGAAACATTACCAGTTTTGGGAAAAATTATAGGGTGTGTTTGATTCGACCAGCGACACGAAGGAGTCCGTCACTGTCTATAAATGCAATGTATCTGAGGACTGTTGATTTTAGAGCAAGTTGGTCTTTGGTTTGCTCTTACAGAATATCTTCTTCAAATGCTTCATGTTGAACGAATTTAAGTAAGCCTTATGAATTTCGACGTACGTTAACGAACCATACGGGAAAAACCGACACGAAACGGAGGCATTATGCGATTATTATTTGAAACCAATACCATGATTTTGTAAATCAAGTTCCGAATAATATTTTCCGGGCGATTCGTGCCAGCGTTCCTCTGGTTCCAACAACCAAGATGGAGCTGTCCAGCACAGGTTACGTATTCGAAGATGACAGGGAAAGACGCCATGTGATGCAAAATCTGCTTGGTTGGATTCCGATGGCACATATCGCTATGAGTATCGTGGAACTATATTTTCTGTTAGTGACGAATGGTGTCCAACGACAGGCGAATGTTTTGTACTACTCTAATTTGAATGATTATGGATTACGGGTTTAAGTGGAGCCTCCTTGGATTTTGCAGTTACCATTGTTACCATTGTTGGATTCATTAGACATGCAACCGACGACGCATTAGAAAACCCATGAAAAGGGATGGAGCTACATTTCCGAAGCCAAAGATTCGCTTGCAAAAGCAGTTCGATGAGCTCAGATTGAAATTTCTGCGTTGTTTCAGTAGAGTCAGCTCCAATTATGACATCATCAACACAGACATCATTTAGTAAAATTCGAGCGTCATTTGGTATTTTGGCTGATAATCGTCTACTATTTGTTTTAAAATGCGAAACGAGAGAAATTGAGCAGATGCAGTGCCGTAAGTTATAGTAAATAACTAAAAGTTTTGTATCTCGTCGCCAGCGTTTCAACGCCAGACCATTCGTTGAAAGTCAGCATCTTGTTCCAGAACCCATTTCTGGAGAGACATATTCGCTGTGTCTGCCGTATTGGTGCTACAAGAACCATAGGCACACCCTTATGAGGTTACATTGTATTGCCGCGCTGATTTGAGGGTGGTCGTTTAACATTGTCCTTTGGAATCTTTAGCCGACCCATCGAACATGACGTGAAGTTTGGTAGAAGATCTTAGTGGTTTTAAAACAGCATGATACGGCAGTGTTAGGATCTTCTTGATGCACTTACGAATGGTGACGACGTTTGCATACGCGACAATGATACGACGAACGACAGTCCGTTGATTAATGCCCAACCCGAAACCAATTGAAACAAACTGATTTCGTTTTAACGAAGTTTTTACGTTTTTCAATGTCCGCGAATCAGTTCATCCTCACCGACAGCAATTTTACGAACGGTTTGTGGGGTTAGAGATATTTAACGAGGGAGGAGAAAAAATTTTTGTACGAATGAGTGCACAATTGGGCGTACACGCTCGTATCGGTTTTCGAGCCTTTCCCACTCTTCAATATATTTGTAGTTATCATCGGAGATCGGGATGTGCATAATTAAGTTCGCTGCATCACCTTGTAAAAATGACTTTAAATAATGGACTTTTTGCCATAAGAGATCTCGGAAAGTTGTCCAATCTTTATACTCACCAGCGAACGGGAGAACTACGATTCTAGCCAGATTCACCCATTCGTGGTTTCTGAAAAGTTTAGTTTTTCTATAAATGTGAACTGCAGTGAATCAAGGCGTTCTAGAATTGAATAATCTTGTTTTTAATATGTCTCGCGTTGTTCTTCGAGAATAGCCGTTTTGATTCCCCATTGCGCAGAAAAATACTTGGACTCATATGTCCCAAGCTGAGCTTAGAATTCTACTACACCGCTTTCTTCTATAATACATATATGCTACAAACATTCGAAGTGAGGAAAAGAAAATTCGGACTCCGATTTTTCTAAACATTTTAATCGAAGTTCCAACATATCGGTGGAAGTGGAGCCTTCGACGGATGCAATGAAATCAGCGGCACGTGTTGGGCAAGCTATTGCATTACCGTGTTTTAGTTTAATCGAGTTCATTTTTATTAAATGCCTTTTTAAATGAGAAAACCACGTAATCAGAAAAATCTCACGAAAGTGAGTTATAATATTACCTTAATCTTTTTTGTAGGCTTGAATGTGAGTCTGAATTTGTATTGAAAATATTAAAGCTTCACTAGTTTATAAGATAATTTATGTCTTAATGTGATTGTAGCATAAAACTAAACTAAAAGTCTTGAATAGGTATCTGCAGATTATCATGAATTATAGACAAATAATTTAGCACTGCACTTTCACACTATGTTCATTAAAAAAAACATAAGCCAATAAATAAAATGATTCCAATAACATTATATTATTCGGCTCCGGAAGGACCAAGTGTTTATTAACACACAATGAAGATCAAGGCAATTGTTAAATTATGAACAGGATATATAAAAATGTTAAAGAAAACATATTAGTTCAACTATACAATATAACAATTTTAATATATTTGTTCGTTAGATAGTACTTATTCAACTGAATGCGAAGCAGATCCAAGTGAACGAATGTATTAACGATCAGCTTGTTCGTAGTTTATTGTCACATATGTACTCGTATGTACAAATTGTGAGAGAGAGTAATAATGACTGGAGAGTTTTTTTATAATTAATCAAATGATATTATGTGAAGAGTTTAAAGAAAGAGAAAGTTACAGTTACACGTCCTTCGGGTGTTGTCTGTCCAGAATGTTGAAGCCGATTCCAAAAGCCTGGCGAGAACTGAGGTCTGTCTTCGGGCTATGTGCAGATAAAATTAGCCATATCGCAGCCAGATATATCAGGCCAATAAGTCTAAAATCTCCTGTCCTCAAAAGCTAAGGAACAACCTTGTCGTCAATCGATTTAATAATAATGAAATTTCTTCACAACATATCGGGTTTTCCAATAAGGACATGAGAACTTTTTTTTTAAATAAAACGCAAATCATTTGAGATATTTCAAAAACTTTATTATCGTCTTGAAGTGCAATCAAAACATTTATGAATGGAACTCGATTTCGTTCATATGGCCACCGCTGGCACGTTTGCAGCGGTCGATTCCTTGGACCCAATTTTCAACGACTCGGCCACACATTTCGGCCGAAACGGCCGCTATATCGCGTTCAATGTTGGCTCTGAGCTCTTCCAACGTACTCGGCGTATTGGCATAAACATATGACTTAACGTAGCCCCACAGAAAATAGTCAAGCGGCGTTAAATCACACGAACGAGGCGGCAAATCGACTGACCCATTTCTTAAGATAACACGCTCACTATACTTACTCTTCAATAAATCGATTGTAGCGTGTGCTGTGTGGCATCATCCAAATGAAACCACATGTCGTCCAAGTCCATATCTTTCAATTCGGGCCAAAAATAATAGCTTATCATGGCGCGATCAGGCTGACCATTCACAATAACGTGACGTTCGTTATCGTCGACGAAAAAATATGGCCCAATAATGCCGCCGGTATGCAAACCGCACCAAACAGTTACTTTGATGAAGTGGTGATTCATGAAACACATGTGGATTTTCACCCATTGAGCCAAAAATGAGCTTCGTCACTGAAGAAGAACGTACGTCGCTTCAAATGGTCCATCGGCTTCAATTCTTGAGTCAGCTTGATTTTGTATGGGTGTAAACCAAGATCCTTACGCAAAATACGCCATAATGTGGTCTGAAAGATGCCCAATTCTTGAGAACGCCGTGGAATTGACTGATTTGGATCGTTTGCTACGGACGCCTGAACGGCAGCGATATTTTCGACACTTCGATCAACCCGTTGTCTCACTGGCACGGCAACATCAGACAACGAATATGTAGACTCAAATTTTTGCACTAAACTTGTTATTGCCTGCCTACTAGGACGAGAATTACGACCGAAAATTAAAGTTGCAGTCACCGACTCCGAATTTGGGTAGAAAATTTTTATAATTTGCAGACGTTGCTCGTTTGTGTACCATGATGAAAATGTTGAGTTTACTGAATAAATTGACAGTGACAGTTTGATGATTAGTGAAAGAGTGCGTTCACAAATTAAATTCAAAGTTGTCAAGTAACTATTGGAACGCCCTTTACTTTCATAAAAGACAGAAGGATGGGACTATAATCGCATGTAGCATTACAAACACTAAAGCGAAAGAGTATACTAGCCAATTTTCCAGATACTGAGAAACCATTTCAAAATGACAAAATCTACTTAAAAAATATGGCACTACAGAAGGCTAAAACATCCTTTACTAGAGTGAATATGATTCTTATCTGAGGAAAGCCGTGGGCGACGTTGACTTAAGAGTAACAATCTCCTGAGTCATATCACAAAGAGGATTCATATTCCCTTTAATTTTGGAATCCCGTCATTAATGAATATGCTGATTATGTTTTATCGAGAAGGAGTGTGAAACCGCCATTGGTTCATTCTCAGCGGCGTCCTCCAAGCTCAGGTTCTCTCAATTATGTCATCGACATTTGACTAATGCAGTGTTGTTGTAGTCATCTTACTGTATACATATATTCACAGCCAATCGGCCATAAGAGCAAGTTTTGATTCCGAAATAAAATCCTAGATACTTCGCCACTGTCTCAACTCAGGGCTTTTATATCACAGCGCAAATCGGATCTCCTCTGGATTTCTGGACACACGAACTTAGCCGGCAATGACAAGATCAGTGTGACAAACATCCTTGTCAAGAACAAATCTCAAGGATAACGACATATGAATACGAAGTATGGTTAGGAGATCCACGAGGACACGTCTTACTTTCTCTGTGACTGTCCGAGTCTCTGTCATTTGAGAAATAGAAGAATTAGAAGATACGAGTACTTCTTCCAATATGTTATGCCCAGCCTTAGATCTATATCGAACATCTACTTATTTGATCTTGGTCTTATTTTGCTGTTGCCAGGTATCTCAATATATAAAACGTTAGGTTTAGTTTTAATGGTTTATCAAAATTATTCTGCAATATCGAAATGGGGACATTTATATTATCAGACATTTGCTTGCTTTATTGCGATAGAACCACATTTACATGCGTCACATGTTTAAATAACAAAAAAAAAAACCTATTGCCTTGTGAACTTTTTTTTACTGCCGAAAATCTCATTTCTCAATTTAATGTCATGCCATTCATCACACGAAAACCAAAACAACATAACACACAACATTTCGTCACTAGGAAACACCACATCCTTTTGCCCATCAATCCATGTTCCATACAATTTGGCCCTAAAGTCGATGAGAACTGCAGTTCCGACTGCAACCCTATGCTTGAGTCCCAGTTTCTGCAACAACATATTATATGAAAATATTTCATGTCCATTGTGTCGCATGGAGTGCACTGGCGCGACATAAAGCAATGACGTTTTATTCAGCCGCGTCGTATATTATGGCTCTCACCCTCCTTAAGCACATATTTATAACTCATAACCGGCCCGTTCAGTAATTAATAACTTTTGCATGTTTCCAAGGGGAAAAAATCGGAAGAATGTAGCACCACCTACATATACCCAACCTGTGGACAAAAATCCAAAAATTTTCATTTCAACTAAAAGTAATTGCCACCAAAGTGTAATTTATTGGCGCCATGAAGTTGCTTTTCAGCCTCAAACTATGTGTATACGAGTGTACATGTATTTATTGTCTGCTATTGGATTGGATACTTGAAGTTATTTGCAAATAAACAAATAAGCATTCAGTCCAAGCAATGGGGGCAAAGAGTGACCTTATACCCTTTCGTGCACGGAAACATTCAGACGACGGAGAAGGCAAAGTAAACTAAAAGGACTCAGGGGTTCCAGTGTGGCAATGGTTACAAATACACATTTACCTATTTATGTCCACCTTTAGGTCTGCAGACATACGTTATGGAAAAGGCAACTGAATGCTATTTGTAAAAAAAAATCATCAGATTCAGTTCAGCTAAGTTGGCTATATCTGGTATATGTGAGTGAGTTTCTTTGCTGCAGGTGTGTTTGGTTATACTTTCCATTGAGTTTATGACCTAAAAGTTGCCTAACATTTTTTGGTCCGTATCGAGCCGGATTTTTCTTCGATAGAAGAAATTGAATTCGTCGCAATAGAAAATCATTTCGATTATAAAACCAGCAAATTTTTGATTAAATCCGCGTATTGTTTTCGTTAGCTTATTTGTTGGATTCTTTCGGAATTGTAAAGCACATGGAGTTGCAGTTGGATTTTTCTTGGACGCATATTATGGCTAAGTAATGCTAAACTTTCACTGCTTCACTGCAATTTATTGTAGGTGTGAGGTGGATAAATTTATCTAGGATTATTGAATTCATCTAATTGCGAATTAAACAGAGATTTTTTTGGAGATTTTTGTCGCAAGTGGGGAGAAAATTCTTTCATATTGAAATTATTGTAAATAGAGCACGTGGTTTGGAAAGGTATTTCATCCATAAACTCATTGAATAGAGATCCTTGGCAAATCTACCTCTTGCTGAATAAGGTCGATGGAGAAACGTGGCAGGCATGGTCTGTATTCAGTGTTCTATATCCTCCGCTAGACAAATTTCTCACTTTTTGAGACGCAGGTGTGAGGCATTGGAAAACGGTAGCTGTTCACCTGTTCGTCAAACAATTACGGCTAGGAATATTGTTGTACGGAGCAGTAACGCGTTGTCTCTTTCGTATTCTAACTGCCCCAAATGTGGGGCTCGCATGTTCTGCCCCAATGTACCGAGCTTTTAGCTCTCACTATCCAAGGAAAAAGAGATTTTATAAAATCAAATAAACTTGGGTCATACTTCAGCCCGTTGTTCGTCAAAGCAAGGCTGTCGAACTTGTAACACTGGCCACCACAGTCACGTTTATCTGGCTTCATCGCAACCGTACACGATTCCTGAAAATGACTAATTAGAAAATCAAGAGGCACATTCTAGTACCAGCAATAGCTTTCAAACTTCATCTAAGTTATCGTCGGACCGTCACGTTTCGACGCATCATTCAATAAGGGAACTGCATTGTCCACCACAAATCTTGTTGACAACTACTGTCGGCAATGTTTTAGACAGTCGTGGTAATTTTCAGCGAGTTCGCCCTCTTTTAGACTCCGGATCTGAAGTATCATTTGTGTTTGAGTCTTGTGTCCAGCGGTTAAGGGTGAAATGGCGGAATACATGTGCATTAATAAATGGAATTGGTTCTGCTAGTGCCGGAAGGGCCAGACGCTTAATTTCGATGCGCGTCGACTGCTATTGGGAAAAGGAAAGCATTTCTGTAGATGCCTAAGTATTGCCTCAAGCAACATCCAACTTACCGCCCAATTCGTTCAATGTAAATACTTTACGCCATCTTAAGGATCTTGACCTCGCGGACCCCTCGTTTAACAAATCGGAATCGATTGACATCCTGTTAAAAGCTGATCAGGTGTAGGAATTGCTTCGAGGAGAATTAAGATATGGTGAAGAAGGATACCCCATTGCTTAAAAAACAGTTTTTGGTTGGGTTTTGGGAGGAAGATCCATAGATTCAGAGTCACAAATAGTTCGGTCCCATAATTGTATTCTTAATGTTGACGAAATTTTAGAAGCCTTTTGGAATATTGAAGAAGTTAATCCCAAATCCCTTCTTACGGAAGAGGAAAGGAACATCGAAGACCATTTTCTCAAAACACATTCAGGGAAGTATATTGTCCACCTTCCATTTAAGGTACAGCCACGGTTTTCGGTGGTGCGATTAATCATCCAAATTGTATGGAAAGAAAATTTCAGAAAAACGAGAACCTTCGCAAAGAATACGGACGGTTCCTCCAGGAATATTGTTCACTAGGGCATATGAGTCAAGTGAGTCAAGAAGAATGTTTACTACCTGCCCTATTATGCTGTTCTTAAGCCAGAGAGTACTTCCACAAAACTCAGAGTAGTTTTTGAAGGATCCTTTAAGGACTCCAAAAGGTGGTCACTTAATGAATGCTTGATGGTCGGACCATCAATTTAACGAAACTTATTCTCAGTTTGTTTAAAATTTTGGAAATACAATTTTGTTCTTACAGCAGATATTATAAAAATGTTCTGTTAGATCAGGATTTCCTTTTAAATTGTGCACCGTAACATCTTGTGCACCCTTTCAATCAATTCTAGTCCTTCAGCAATTAGCACAGGATTACCGAAATGAATTACCAATAGCTGCTGAAATAATCGGAAACGATTTCTATGTAGATGATGTTATATCAGAAGAAGACATCGTTAATAGAACTTCTTTCAAAGGGAGGATTTGAATTCAGCAAACGGCAAAGTAACTACAAGGAACTTTTGCAGAACCCTTATGTAGAGCAAAAAGAGTATGTGTTTTTAGAAAGCAACGGTGAGCTCTGGACAAATGTATTAGGACTACATTGGAACTCGTTGGCAGACACATTCAGTTTTTGGTTGAAGTTAGGAACTCTAGAACGTGTAACAAAACGTCACATTTTAAGGGACATTGCGAGCATTTTTGACCCCTCGGTTTTCTTGGACTTGCGTTATTCAGTTCAAGATTATCTTTCAGGATTTCTAGTATAAGAAATTTGATTGGGATGATGAAGTTCCTCATTCAATTTCAACTCAGTGGCTTAAATATCGAGCAGAGCTCTCGGTGCTCACTGAACTCGCAATTCCTCGTTACCTTGGATTGTAAAATAATTCTCTTCAACTGCATGGTTTTCCGGACGCTTCAACAGAAGCATATGCGGCTGTAATTTATTCTCGTTATGGCAAGTTCGAGACACAGATTGTAGCATCTAAGACACGTGTGTCGTCTCTTAAACAACTCAGCAGTCCTCGCCTTGAGTTATGTGCAGCACTTCTACTCGCTCGACTTCTTGAAGCAGTGCAAAGGTCCCTAAAGGATAAATTTGGTAATATATATGACTGGACTAACTCAACAGTCGTATTGTCTTGGTTGTCTTCTCCATGCCGTCGTTGGAATAGCTTTGTTGGCAATCATACAGCGGAGATGTTAAATACGATTCCAAGAAATCGCTGGTATCACCCAAGACAACTGGCCTGTAGTAACTGAAGCGGGAGAGGACCTTGAGTGCTTAAAGGCAGAAAATTCGAAAATCATGCAGTATCTAGTCGTGATATCTGATCATCCTTTTGAAACACTTGCAACTTCCTGTTCCTCCTGGAATAAACTCATCAAGAGCGTCGCATTCGTTTTAAGATATATTTCAAATAGCCGTCATCAAACTCAAATTTATTCGCGATTCGCGTCATCTGAAGACACAGGAAATTTGAGTGGCGAAACTGAAGCTCATACAATACTTGCAGTCTGAACTGTTCGCAAAATCGATATATCACTAAAAAAAACATTTGGGAATTTTCCTAATAAATACAACATTTTAAGTCTCAATCCATTTGTAGATATGGACAACATACTTCGGGTTGGAGGACGAGTAGAGCAAGCAAACGTAGCGTACAATGCCAAACATCCCATCATCATTCCCAAAGAACATCGTATCACAAAGTTAATACTACTCGACGCACATCACAAATATCTCCATACATTTGCAATAATTCGACATGAATATTGGATCATCGGGTGCAGAAACTTGTTAAGAAAGGTCTGTTATGAATACATAACTCGTTTTAAAAACAGGAAAGCAACCGTTTCTCAAAAAGAGGAGAAAAAAAAACGCAAATGACGACACTTCAGTTTCAGTTTTCAATGCATTTTATTTTCTTACTAATTAACTCTTACATACTAACAAAAAATGCTTAAATGTTAGCTTACAATTACTTAACAGTCTTATACTAACTTACTGGCCCCACACAGGCACTCTAAGCTACTCTAAATACTTATATCTATGTCTTTCGACTTTACTTACATTTTATTTAGAATTATTTATATTGTATACTTAAGGCTAAGAAAAAATATTCGTTAAGAAAAAACTTAGCATATGGATGTAATTTTTTATTTTTTATAAAAACTTAATATCTAACTTAAAATAAACCTTAGTCTACTTAACCTATATACACAATACACACATACAGACACAAAGACATTATGCACAATAATATACATATACTAGTATATACCTTTATATATACCAGTATATATATATATTTCTTAAATGCTAACCTAAACCTATGTAAGCTGGCCATCGCTATTTACAAGAGAAAACAGATTGGTCAGCTCTGCCTCATTAGTAAGGCTGGTCCGTAATTGACGGAAACGACGACGAAGCATCTTCTCCATCATTCAACCACCAGAAATGCTGGTGCTGCCGAACGACATCCCTCTTATCGCGATTCCCCACCGCCCTACTGAACCTGAGGCGATCCACACTGCCGTGTGCGACGTCTCTGTCGTAGTTGAATCGCCTGTCCCCAGCTGTCCGAGCGACATGGAAGATTAACGGCACCGCTGATCTATCCTGGATCAACCCTATCTGATCAAGGTAGAGGAATGCTTCCGGTGGAACGAAGCCGTCAAAGCGCACACTCTCGTGGTAAAGGTAATTGGGGTAGTAAGCCCCAGATATCAGGTTATTCGTCGAGGTCATTGCTCTTGCAATGTGCCTTCGAGTCAGCTTAATTACGAAGTTGTCCACTCGTATTAGGTTCGCCCTGTTATAAAGGACCTCATTAGGATAAAATTTCTTGTACTCCGATTCTGGTGTTCTGTACAAGCGAAGACAAGCCCTAAGACAAGCCCTCTCAAACACCCGAATCTTTTCCATTAAGCTTGCTCTCACGTTGAACCACACGGGACAACCAAATACCAGCATGGGCCTAATAAGGGCCATGTAGCAGATTACTTTTACCTTCGCATCGAGTTGGCTGCTATAAAACAGTCTCTTTGTAAGGGCAAAAGCACCCTTGGCTCTAGCCAGAGCAGCATCTACATTTTTGCCAAAATACAGAAACTGATCTAGCCAGATTCCAAGGTATCTGACTACATTTCTACAGGCAAGCGGTTGTCCGTGTTGTCCAACGATAGAGAACTTTCGCCAATTTTTTCTGGTATCCCTAGAGGCTCCAGACAACGGCGTCCTAAAGAGAATGGTTTCCGACTTCTGAAAGTTGATTTTCAACTTCCAGTCATCGCAAAATCGTCTTATCTTATCGAAGTCACGCTGCAAGAGAGTATTAATGACCTCGATTTTTGGACCTGTTCTGTACGCTACCACATCGTCTGCGTACGCAATAGTATGGGGAAGTGAACCTATCAAGTCGCTTGTATAAATGTTAAATAGGATCGGCGAATTGACCGCGCCTTGCTGAAGACCATTTTTAATTTGAAATATTCCAACAGAAGTCACATCGCCATTTTTCACGATGAACTGTCTGTTGGTTAGCATATTATAAAGAATGTACAAGAGAGGTTTGCTGATCCCCAGCCTAGTCAGCTTATAGAAAAGACCCTCTAACCATACGGTGTCGAAGGCCTTCTCCAAGTCAACAAGGCAGGCACCAGTGCACTGTTTCTTGCGTTTGTTCCATTGGATATCAGAAACCAGTTTAGACGCGGCATGTGAGATATCATGTCCCGCCTTAAAACCGAACTGATTATCCGGAACTATATGTTTGTCCTCAACCCACCTAGACAGAGCTCTATTGATTACCCTTTCAAACACCTTACTGATATTCGGAAGGAGACTTATCGACCGGAGATTCGCCAGATTGGATATATCCTTTCCCTTTTTGGGGATAGGTTGAACCACCGCCGTTTTCCAATGCGCTGGATAATGTGCATTATTCATTGCATTATTAAACAGGGTGGCGTAAATGTCCACCGCTTCTAGAGGAAGATGTCGAAGCACGATGTTCGGAATACCATCGGTCCCCACTGATTTCTTTGCCCTGATTGTGTCGAAGATCTCATGGAGTTCTTCCTTCGAAATGAACGGGGGTAGGTCACCCTCTCTGGCAATGACATTATTTGCCATATTTTCGTCGCTGAACCGGATGAAACCAGAGCCGTTGGATCGCCAATTCTCTATTTCATTTCGAATGTAGCAGTTGTCCACCAAGACGCGATTGTCCAGGTCATAATTAGGGCCAATGATATAAATGGCCTTGTATACTTCTTGGAAAGTCGCCCCTATGGCCTCAACCTTCTCCTGTGGATCCTCGATCACAAAGAAGTTGTCATCATCAGCGGCCTCATTTGGATCAATACCTGCTATTGTCAGTAACCGTTCGTTATCTGTTGTCCGGGCTATTTTAAGACACTGAAGGTCGTTTTGATTTTTTCTCCGAAATAGTTTATTTATTTGCGGAAACATATTCGGGTTGCTGGTGTTTACAGCCCGAACCTTGTTGTTCCAATACAAACTTACAGAAATTCTGTAATTCTCTTTTATTAGCGTTTGAATATTTTTAATCGACGACTTCAGTGTCCTAATCTCTGGGTCTTGTTGGTCAGTTAACTGTCTGTACAAGTTTTTAAGTCTTGTCAGAAGTCTACTTTTCTGTCGGTGCAGTGCGTCAATAGTAGGATTGCGGAACAGGTCTTCGTTAGTCGTACGTCGATACCGCGGTATTGTAGTGTCCATAGTTTGTTTAATTGTCTCGTCCATTTGTTTTAGGTAATTGTCGATCTCCTCGTTTGACAAATTCCTATTGGACGGTGGGTGGAGCGTGTTCGAGGAGAGCGCTCTTGTCAAGGTTGCGGAGAAGCGTGTCCATCGAGTCTTACTGTAGTTGTAAGTATATCTTTGGACAAACTCCTCCTTCGTTGGGAACCGTAATTTCGGTGCTAAAACCGCAATGGTTGCTGTCATACACGAATGTGCGCAGACAGTTTAATGTTTGTAAATTCGTACCTGTCAGTCGTATACGTTCGTCGTACAGCAGTAGATCCAAATAAGACCCGCCTCTGGGAAACGACGGGTTATCCGTCGCTTTAAGACCGAGTCTGTACATGACATCGTGCTGACCCCACCAATCGAGTAGTAGGTTCCCTCTAGTATTTGGCAAATTATTTCCCCAATCTCTATGTCTAGCGTTGAAATCCCCGCCGATTATAAAATAATTCTCCCCCGATTCCAGCCTCAGAAGTCGAAAAAGTGTGTCGAGCTCTGTAATGAATAGGGTGGATTGTGAAGTATCAGGTGCATAAACAGATGCCAAGTACAGCTGCTTTCCACTGCGGAGCGGGATGTACACGACGACTGCCTCCAACACCCGGAACCTGCGCAACACGCCCTTGTACACTCTGTGAAATTTTATACCTTCTTTAATGAAGATCGCGACACCACCTCCACGTTTGGATCTGGGCCGGTTTCTTCTTCTAACGATATAATTATTGTACTCCAGTTTGTGCTCATCGGTTAGCTTGGTTTCGCTAGCGAAAAGCACATCAGGAGTTTGGTCTTGTAGCAATTTAAACATTGCGGCTCTTCGTTCAATCCTAATCAGTGAATTAACATTCACTGCAAGGACCTTCAAAGTTTGCTCCACCATGTGCGTACCCATTACGACATATGTTGCTTTAGGCCCGGCAGCAACGCGTAGATCTGGTCCACCCGCTTGGCCTGTTCTTGAACCTGCTTTTGCAGCTGAGCCATCTGCCCTTGGATTGCGAGCAAGATGGCTAGCATGTTGGGTGCAGCTTCCGTTGTTCTCGGCATCGGCGCCGGAGAAGCAACAGTCCCTTGCTGTACCGTAGCCCCCCTACCTGACGCCATTTGGGCGTAGGAAATTTGGGGCGTGACGGCTGGTGTTTGAAACCGTACAGGTGAACGTTTGACCTCCACCTTCTGCTGCCGAGCCAATTTTGCTTTTTTAATGTCGGTGAACTTAGGACAACCCCGATAATTTGCGGTGTGTCCCACGTTCCCACATAACACGCACGAGAGCTGCGTCCTATCGGATGCTCCGTCCCTACCCAGAGCACACTCCTCGGAACTGTGGTTCTTTGCGCACTTCACGCATCGAGGCTGCATTTGGCAGTTCGACGCGGCGTGCCCGAACCTCTGGCAGCGAACGCATTGTATAACGCCTTCGCTCCTTTTTAATTTTTCCCAGTGAATCACCTGATAGTCTAAGACATTGATTCTCCTTAGACTATCCAGACGACTTTCGGGACTGAGCTGCACCAGGAAGAACGGCAGACTCCGTTTCTCCCGCCTGGCTCTAGCTGTGGTAAATGGCTTTACCCCCACAAACTTGAGTCCTTCGCACTCCTTCTCTTTGAGCAGTGCAAGGATCTCCTCAGGATCCAAAGACGGTTCCAATCCCTTCAGCAGCATTGATTGCCGCTTTTCACACTTCGGTGTAAATGAATAGTGCTCCGTCGTCGTTTCCTTTAGGAGCTCTTTCACTTTCGCGTAGCCCTCCACTGTATTACAGTGGATGACATGGCGATCGTTCCCCAATCTCTTGATATTAAAATTACTACCAATTACCAACTTACATAGGTCCTTGGTTGCATTCACCTCCACTTTATAGGTGTTGATAGGAGGCACCTTCTCCTTCTTCTTCGTCTGCTGCTGCTGCTGCTGTTGTTGTTGTTGGTGTTGTCGTTGTTGTTGTTGTTGTCGCTGCTGCTGCTGTTTTTGTGGCTGCTGCTCTTGTTGTTTTTGCTGGTGTTTATTTTGCATTTGTTGGCGTTGTTGGTGCACTTGAGTTATTGTATTTGTCTTTTGTTTTTGTTTGGGCTGCTTTTGAGAAAGCTGCGACTGTTGTTGGAATTGCTCATGCTCATCCCTCTTCCTTCTGACCATTTGCTGTTCTTTAATGGCCTGTATCCTTTGCTTTAGCATTTTTATGCTGCTACTTATAGACTTTAATTCTTCCTCTTCGTCGTCAGATTCGCTTGCTGCCAATGCAGCGAAGTTGTTTCCTGCCCTCACTCCACCAAGCTTTACAGTGGTCGTTTGTAGGGTAGGACGTTCTGCCAAGTTAGAGGTTGACTTTAGCATCCTCTTCCTCTTTGGCTTTGGTGTTTGGTTCGAACCACTCGAAACCTCACCTGCTATCTCAGCCGATCCCGCTATTGGCATAGCGGACCGCTCTCCACAATCCATCACGTGAATTTGATCTCTCTCTTCTTTTTTTTTTTACACTTCACTTATTATTTCAATAAAAAAAAAAAAAAGAACAATGTCTCCCGTTCGGAATCGAACCCAGGCCTCCGAATCGCCACACCAAGTCTGATGTTTTTTTTCATTCATTTTATATGCATTTTTATTTTTGGAATTCATTGACACTTACAGCTAGACAAAAAATGCTTAAATATTAGCTTAAATAACTTACAAATAATCTTATTCTATCTTACTGGCCCCATGCGGGCACTCTAAGTTAAACATAATACTTAATCTATGTCTTTCGACGTTCCATACAGACTATTTTTATTTTTGTTTTACATTTATTAAAACTAAAACTAAGAAAATAAACTTTAAGTAGCAAAACTTAGTATATGGACTTTTTGTTATAATATAAAACTTAAAACTAAACGTATAAACTATTTACAACTATATCTTAACCTACTTAATCCTACTTAAACTATCTAATCCTATACCATATTTTAGAGCGTGTTACCCACCTCTGTTCTTATATTTTTTTTTTTTTTTTTGTGATTTTTATTTTTTATTGTTTTTTTTTATTTTTTATTTATTTATTTTTTTTTTTTCTTAAAACTACCCTAATTCTACCTAAAACTATGTAAGCCGGCCACGGCTACAAAAAAAAAAAAATATGCAGAAGACCGACTTTGCTCCCTATGGAGCTACGTAGAACTGGAGGAATTCGATGACGAGACTTCCCCTCCTTCATCTAGCCACCAGAATTGTTGGTGCTGCCGAGCAACATCCCTCATGTCGCGACTCCCTACCGACCTACTGAACCGGAGACGCTCCGCACTGCCATGTGCGACGTCTCTGTCGTAGTTGAGTCGCCTGTCCGCAGCTGTTCGAGCAACGTGGAAGATTAGCGGCACCGCCAATCTGTCCTGGATCAGACCTTTCATATCTAGGTAGAGGAACGCTTCTGGAGGAACAAAGCCGTCAAAGCGAACTCTCTCATGATACATATAATTAGGGTAGTAAGCCCCGGAGATCACGTTGTTCGATGAGGTCATTGCTCTTGCAATGTGCCTTCGAGTCAACTTAATGACGAAATTGTCCACTCTTATTAGGTTCGCCCTATTGTACAAGACCTCATTAGGATAGAATTTTATGTACTCAGACTCTGGTGTTCTGTATAGGCGAAGACAAGTCCTGAGACAAGCCCTCTCAAACACCCGAATCTTTTCCAATAAACTTGCTCTTACGTTGAACCACACGGGACATCCAAACACAAGCATAGGCCGGATAAGGGCCATGTAGCAGATAACCTTTACCCTCGCATCGATTTGGCTGTTATAAAACAGTCTCTTTGTAAGGGCAAAAGCACCTTTGGCTCTGGCCAGAGCAACATCTATATGTTTGTTAAAATACAGATATTGATCCAGCCAAATCCCAAGGTATCTGACTACATTTCGACAAGCAAGTGGCTGCCCATGCTGCCCCACGATCGAGAACTTTCGCCAATTCTTTCTGGTATCCCTAGAGGCCCCAGACAAAGGCGTCCTAAACAAAATGGTTTCCGACTTCTGAAAGTTGATTTTCAACTTCCAGTCATCGCAATATCGTTTAATTTTATCGAAGTCACGTTGCAAGAGTATATTAATAACCTCAATCTTTGGACCTGATCTGTACGCGATTAAGTCGTCTGCGTACGCTATGGCATGGTGAAGTGAACCTATCAGATCACTTGTGTAAATGTTGAATAGGATCGGTGAATTTACCGCACCTTGTTGCAGACCGTTTTTAATGTTAAATGTTCCAACAGAAGTCACATCGCCATTTTTCACGATGAACTGTCTACTGGAGAGCATATCAAAAAGAATATACAGCAATAGTTTACTAATGCCCAACCTGTCCAGCTTGAAAAAGAGTCCCTCTAACTATACGGTATCGAAGGCTTTTTCCAAGTCAATCAGGCAGGCACCAGTGCATTGATTCTTGCCTTTGTTCCATTGGATATCAGAAACCAGTTTAGACGCAGCATGAATAACATCATGCCCCGCCTTGAAACCGAATTGATTATCCGGAACTATATGTTTGTCCTCAACCCACTTAGTCAGGACTCTATTGATCACCTTCTCGAACACCTTACTGATGTTTGGAAGAAGACTTATCGAGCGGAGATTCGCCGGATTGGAAGTGTCTTTATCCCTTTTGGGGATCGGATGTACCACCGCAGTTTTCCAATGCGCTGGATAATGTGCATTATTCATTGCATTATTAAACAGGGTGGTATAAATGTCCACCGCTTCTAGAGGGAGATGTCGAAGCACAATGTTCGGTATTTCATCGGTTCCCACTGATTTCTTACTTCTAAGTGATTCAAAGATCGTTTGGAGCTCTTCCTTCGAAATGAACGGGGGTAGTACCCTATCGTTGGTGATGACATTATTTGCCATATTCTCGTCACTGAACTGGGTGAAACCCGAGCTCTCGAATCGCCAATTCATTATTTCATTTCGAAGGTAGAAATTGTGCACAAGGACTCGATTTTCCAGGTCGTGGTTCGGGCCAATGATGTCATTCGCCTTATATACTTCCTGGAAAGTCGCTCCTATAGCCTCTACCTTCTCCTGCGGATCCTCGATCACAAAGAAGTTGTCATCATCAACAGCCTCATTTGGATCGATGCCTGCTGCTATAAGTATATTCTCGTTGTTCGTCGTTCGGTCGATTTTAAGACACGAAAGGTCGTTGTGATCTTTCCTCCGAAATATTTTATTTATTTGCGGGAACATATTCGGGTTGCTGGTGTTTACAGCCCGAATTTTGTTGTTCCAATACAAACTTACAGATGCTCTGTAATTTTCTTTTATTAATACTTGGAGGTTTTTGATCGACGACTTTAGCGTCATAATCTCCGGGTTATGTCTGTCAGTAAACTGCCTGTACAAGGTTTTTAGCCTTGACAGCAGTCTACTTTTATGTCGGTGCAGTGCGTCAATGGTTGCGTTGCGGAATAAGTCTTCGTGGTCAGTGTATTGATACCGAGGTATCGTTTTGTCCATTGTTCGTTTAATTGTCTCGTCCATTAGTTTTAGATACCTGTCAATCTCCTCGTTTGACAGATTTCTATTGGACGGTGGGTAGAGCGAATTCGAGGAGAGTGCTCTCGTCAGTGTTCTGGAGAAGTGTGTCCAACGCACCCTACTATAGTTGTAGGCATGCCTTTGAACAAACTCATCCAATTCCGCAGCTTCGTTCGGAACGGTTATTTCGGTACTAAGTCCGCAATGGTCACTGTCATACACAAAAGTGCGTAGACAGTTTATGGTTTGTTGGTTTGTGCATGTCAGGTGTATTCGTGTGTCGAACAGCAGGAGATCCAAATAGGACCCGTGTCTAGGAAACGACGGACTATCCGTCGCCTTAAGGCCGAGTCGATACATAACACTGTGTTGACCCCACCAATTGAATAGTAGGTTCCCTCTAGTATTTGGTGTATTATTTCCCCAATCACTATGTTTGGCGTTGAAATCTCCGCCGATAATAAAATAGTTGTCTTCCAATTCCAGCCTCAGAAATCGAAAAAGTGTCTCGAGCTGTGAGATGAATAAGGTGGATTGAGTAGCTTTGGGTGCATAAACAGACACCATGTATAACCGCTTTCCACTACGGAGAGGGATATACACGATGCATGCTTCCAGCACCTGGAACCTACGTACTACACGACTGTATACTCTTTTAAAACGAATACCCTTTCGTACGAAAATCGCAACGCCTCCTCCCTGAATGGAGTTGGGTCGGTTTCTCCGTACTATTTTATATCTTTTGTGCCTCATTTTGTGTCTCTTTGTAAGCTTAGTTTCGCTAACCAAGAGCACATCAGGGGCTTGGTCTTTAAGCAACTTAAATAGTGTGGCTCTTCGTTCGAACCTAATCAGTGAATTAACATTCACAGCAAGGATCTTCAGAGATTGCTCCGCCATGTACGTACCCATTACGACTGGAGGTGCGTTAGGCCCGGCAGCAGCGCGTATATTTGATCTACCCGCTTAGCCTGTTCCTGTATTTGACGCTGTAGCTGAGCCATCTGCCCCTGAATAGAGAGCAAGATAGCCAGCATGTCAGGTACAGGTTCCGGTGCTCTAGGCGCTGGGGCCTGAGAAGCTACCTTTGTTTGTTGTACCGTATTTCCCCTACCTGCCGCCATTTGGGCGTAGGTAACATGGGGAGTAACGGCTGGTGTTTGTGTCTGCACGAGTGGACGTTTGATTTCCACTTTCTGCTGCCGAGCCAGATTTACTCTTTTGATGTATTGGAATTTGGGACAACCCCGATAATTTGCGGTGTGTCCCGTGTTCCTACATAACGCGCAAGAGAGTTGGCTTTTTTCTGACGCTCCGTCCTTGCCTAGAGCGCATTCCTCGGACTTGTGGTTCTTTCCGCACTTCACGCATCGAGGCTGCATTTCGCAGTTCGACGCGGCGTGCCCGAACCTTTGGCAACGAACACATTGTAAAATGTTTTCGCTCCTCTTTAATTTTTCCCAGTGTACAACCTGGTAGTCTAGGACTTTAATGCTCCTTAGACCATCCAGTTTGCTGTTGGGACTTAGCTGAACCAGGAAGAATGGTAGTTTCCGCTTCTCCCTTTTGGCTCTAGCCGTGACGAATGGCTTAACCCCTACGAATTTGAGCTCTTCGCACTCCTTCTCTTTCAGCAGTTCAAGGAGCTCCTCCGGATCATTCGACGGTTCTAACCCCCTCAGCAGCATTGTCTGCAGCTTTTCACCTTTCGGTGTGAAGGAGAAGAACTCCGTCGTCGAATCCCTTAACAAGTTTTTAATTTTATGATAGCGCTCCACTGTATTGCAATGGATCGCGTGCCTATCTAAACTAAGTCTTTTAACAAAAAAATTATTGCCTATGGCCGACTTACATAGTTCAATGGTTTCCTTTAGTTCCATCTTATATGTGTTTATAGGTGGAACTCTTTGCTTTGTAGTGTTTTGTTGTTTCTGCTGCGGTTGTTGTTGCTGCTGCTGCCTTTGTTGTTGTTTCTGCTTCAGTTGTTGTTTTTGTTGCTGCTGCCGCTGTTGTTGTTTTTGCTGTTGCGATTGTTGTTGCTGCTCTTGTTGTTGTGGCTGGAGTTTATTTTGTTTTTGTTGGTGTTGTTGTTGCACAGATGTTTTTGTGCTCGTTTTCATTTTTAAATGTTGTTGTACGGACTGCTTCTGGGCTTGCTGCGTCTGCTGTTGCTGTTGGTCTTGCTTTTGGGAGTACTCTTGTGCTTCCCTCATTCTTCTTGCCATTTGTTTCTCTTTTATGGCTAATACCCTTTGTTCTAGCATTTTGATACTGCTATTTAAAGATGCCACTTCTTCGTCTTCATCTTCCGATTCGGAAGGCGCCAAAGATGCGAAGCTGTTATCACCGAGGTAGTGACCTTCACCACCCTCTGAGACATATGAATAGTCGTCAGAATCTTGCCTAGAGCGTGTATTATCTGCTGCCGTTGTCGTCGAGCGCACCCCTTCCCACGATCCACCAGGCAGCTTCTCTGTGGACGTTGAAAGGGAGGGGCGCTTTACCAAGTTGGGAATTGGCCTTAGCCTCCTCCTTCTCTTCATTTTAGATTCGGCTGCTACAACTGTTTGTTTGGAAGTAGTTGCCAATTCATCGCCTGATTTTTCTGGTGGTTCCGTTCTTGGCCTAGTGGGCCGCTCGCCAGATTCCATCGCGTGATGTTGTTTACCACTTTATTTATTTTTCAATTAACAATTTAAAGGAAAAAAGAAAAAAAAAAAAGAGTGAAAGATATATTTTATTCGACCCGGATTCGAACCCGTAACCCTTGGCTTGGTAACCGGGCACACTACCACTGGGCTAATTGGAGCCCTATGTCAAGCTCGTCCAATGTCTTTTTTGTAGAATTCACTCACTCAAACAAAACCGAAACACGTCTATCCTCTGACGAGGTCTGTGAACGACTCCGACCAAGTCTGATGTCGTCCGAGTGTTTGCCACTTCGGCTACCGGCCACTTGATACTTTTTCTGTTTCAAAGTTTACTTTACTTATTTTCTTCACTTGTGAAGCCGAACACGAAAATGCGTCTCATCGCCACTAAGGACTATGAACGACTGCAAATGACGACACTACCACACATAATATTGCACACAAATTCATTTTTGTGTTCTCAAAAGCTTCAAATCGAATAATCTCTGTAACAATAACACTGAAAAATCAGTAACGATGTGCTAACATTTGAGAATGGTAACACTGCTTTGATGAGATTATTTTCAATGCACAGCCAGCAGTAATGGCGAATGGTGATTTTATGATCATACTGCCCACGTCTATCGGGCAAGCAAGTCATAGGGTGGCTGTGGTTAAATCTGAAAATAATTACAACAACTATTGTACACAAAGTTCAGTGGCTTCCTTTGTGTTTCAATGGTAATGTGCCATTGAGTCCACCTACAGGCTCCACTGTTACAAAAAAAGGTTTCAAATAAGCCCTGAACTAACATGTTTTGTTGGATAAGGTATAGAGGTTGTTTGTTTGTTTATCCACTAAGTCCATCCATCTGGAGTTCGTTATCGTTTTAAGCAGAGACGCCTTTTTAGCAGCACTTCGTCGATTCGCTGCAGAAAGGGGAAAACTTTCGCACAGGTATAGTGACAATGCCACTAATTTTCCACTGAACCGATGAAATACTTAACATTGTGCTTCGACATCTACCAATAGAAGCGGTGGACATTTATACCACCCTGTTTAGTAATGCAATGAATAATGCCCATAAACCAGCGCATTGGAAAACTGCGGTAGCTTACCCCATCACCAAAAGGGATAAAAACACATCCAATCCGGATAATCTCCGGTCGATCAGTCTTACCTTACATCAGTAAGGTTTTCGAGAAAGTGATCAATAGAGTACTAACTAAGTGCGTTGAGAACAAACATATAGTTCCAGATAATCAATTCGGTTTCAAGGCGGGGCATGATGTTATTCATGTAGCGTCTAAACTGGTTTTTGACATCTAATGGAAGAAAGGCAAGAACCACTGCACTGGTGCCTGCCAGATTGACTTGAGAAAAGCCTTTGATACCGTATGGTTAGAGGTACTCTTTTTCAAGCTGGACAGGTTGGGCATTAGTGAACCATTGCTGTATATTTTTTTTTTGATATGATCTCCAGTAGACAGTTCATCGTGAAGAATGGCGATGTGACTGCTGCTGCAAAATTTAAAATTAAAAACGGTCTGCAACAAGGTGCGGTAAATTAGCCGAGCCTATTCAACATTTACACAAGTGATCTGATAAGTTCACTTCATCATGCCATAACGTAGGTAGACGAACAGGTCAAAACATTGAGGTCATTAATATACTCTTGTAACGTGACTTCGATAAAATTAATCGATATTGCGATGACTGTAAGTTGAAAATCAATTTTCAGAAGTCGGAAACCATTCTGTTTAGGACGCCTTTGTCTGGGGCCTCTAGGGATACCAGAAAGAATTGGCGAAAGTTCTTGATCGTCGGACAAGATTCATAGCCACTGGTTTGTCGAAATATAGTCAGATACCTGGGGATCATCGAACAACATGATCTCCGTGGCATACTACCCTAACTATATGTATCGTGAGAGAGTTCGTTCTCCTAAAAATAAAAATGCAAACAAACTGAAACTGAACTGCAGTGTTGGGTGCGGTAAGTACCTGGACCACCACATGGGAACTCGGTACACCGCCTGCTTTTGACAAACGCCTTCACAAATTCATTTGTATCGATCCCTTGAAAAATAAATAAGTTTTCTATGATTTCAATTCTTTGGTTTTAAGCTATTCACAGTAGCCCAGAACATACTTGTTGGTGTCTTATTGGAAACGTAAATCTAACAGAGAATATATTTAATCTTAACAAAGATATTCTATGTTGTTTGGCGAAAATAAAAATCTACGCTAAACAACTAACTACTATACATTCAACGTCAAAGCATTTTCTAGGAACCAGAACACACTTGGTTTATCGACAACAATAAATAGAGTTCGAATAGAGTGTCTTTCTCCTGAAGGAAATTCCTAATCGACAAAAGAAAGAACAATTCTTATCAGCTCTGTAAAGAAATCTGCAAATTTTTAGCTGCCTCACAGTAAGTTGAATTTAGGTGTTGCCGGAAGATAATACGGCTTCGGGACAGGACATCTTAATATCTACTTGTTATTTGGAAATGACCGTCAACATTAAGAAATATTGTTTTCGCTATACTATGTGTCAGAAATATTTTTACTATTAATTTACTTATGGATTGGATAAAAATGCTAGTCACGGAAATTCTCCGCGAATTTCACTTCACCCAATATATAATACTCGTAGAGTTATGAACAAATCGTAATCAAATGCTTGTGATGACTGCTCCAGATTTCTTGGTCACAAAGACTACATAATAATCTCATTTGCCATGAATTTCTTATTTCAAATTGAAGACGAACTCAATCTATGTAAGGAATGTTTTCGTTTCATCTTTGGATGTGTACCGCCACTCATCAAATGAATAATGGACGCAACTAATTGTTTTCAAGGATCAATTTAATTTAATTTAACAGACAAGCAGAGCAATTAGGTCGCAATCAAAATTTGAAATTCAAATCTCACCAAAGATATTAATATTTACTTACTGTCTTCTCACCCATTGTGGCGGCTTGATATTGCAACCAAAGTAAGAGAATTTAGAAGATTTTTAAAGTCCGTGAAGTATTTAAAATCGCTGAGTTCCAGAAGAACAGAGATACCATATGCGTCATATAATAATTTACCAAAATAGAGCAGTAAGCGCTCTGGAGGACATTCCAGCATCATCTCAACATTGCTTATTTGCATAATTCATTTGATTTCACTTCAAAGTGACGTAGACCGGTGACCGAACTAGAATATTAGATTTTTTCTAGTACTTATTGTGCTCGTAGAACTACGGGGACGAGCATGGCTGCTTTTTAAGTTCTTGTGGTTAAAAACGGTTTTCTGAGTGCTGGTTTAGTGTAGGACTGCAGAAACACACTCATGCCACAAAACGGGGTAATGTCGTACCGCAAGTACTAAAATGTAGTTAGCAGTTGCAATAGTGCAACCGAGAACCCAAACTTTGTCCGTATTTTCGGTGTGCATTACGACAAGGATTTCTTCTATGTATGCGGTTAGTTGGGGTTGGTGTGTTATTTGTCAGTTGGCCAAAGGGGGTGGTTGAAGTTAAAAGAAATTGCTCGTTTTGTAATAGGTTTGGGGTTGGTTAAAGAGTTGTCTGGGTGCTGACTGCTTAGTCTCGTTCATGGCTGAATTGTGTTTTTTTTGCCCTTGTGGAATGTGGTGCCAAGATATTATGCATCTTAATTTTTTTGGTGAAGGTCTAATTCAACAATAATTACTCTGATATTACAATTATTATTATAGGGTTTCGCACACCCTTTTGAACCATTCTGATGGCAGTATTTAGATTACGTTTGCGTGCTTGATTTTGGCTGCGAGTTCATTGATGTGTGAAATATAGGATTCATTTACTGGGTTATTTATATGAATTAAGTTGGTAAATAAGTTTTTTAGGTGGATTATTTCTTTATCTATAAAATAAAAAAATCCTTAATTTGATTTCAATTGATATTGCGACATCATGTAAGTCGTTTTATTAGCAATTCTTCTCTGAGGCTGCTCGGAACTGCCATGAATAAGTGTTGTATTGCACGACCCAATATAATGAATTGGTTTGTCTGGGCTAACATATTTTGCAACCAACAGATAACGAGAAATGATTCTTGTGTTTCTGATCCAGTAAATTCTAGTGGTGCTTAAGTAATAACATTTTAAGATTTTCATTTTGCATTTATGATCCGTTAAGTTTTGACACCAAAAGTGACTAGGTGATGCATTGCCATATAACTTATTCAACGTCACAGTTGAGAAATTTGAGCGGAATTCGCATGTGCTCAAAAATACGGTTTGAAGCGAACCTTAGCCAACTTGGAATCAGCAACATAAGGCAGTTAACCTAATACTGTGCTACCCGGGGGACTTGTCGGTTATCGTTAACCCCGAACTATAGTTTTTTTGGTATCAAAGTAGGATGTACTAGGCTTAAAATGACACCTGATAAGAATCTAGTTAAAGTTTTAGGCAATATGGTAAAAACTATCTCTGTATGTGATACGCAGGAAACCAATCCCATTGTAGTTCAGTTAAGTTTAGAACTTTATTCATGGCAATTGGACAATAATACATTCATACATAACAATAGTTCTCTCTTTAAATGCTGTCATATGCGATTTTAAAACCAATTATTCAAGAAAATTTGCAAGGTGACGGCGGACTTGCTCACTTACTCAGGTGGCGCTACAGTTCGATATGTACCTGGGCCTCAATAAACCAGCCTCTCCAGTTTGCCCAATCTTCAGCTAACTGCCTCCAGTTGTGCACTCCCACCGGGAAGAGGTCCCCTTCTACCTGTGCACACCGCCTTAACTGAGGTCTTCCTCAACTGCGTTGTCCCTCCCGGTTGGATTCGAAGACACTGCAGGCCGAAGTTTTGGTGTCCATTTGCTCAACATGTCCTAGCCATCTCAGGTGACAAATGCGTAGTTTTTTTTCGAAATGACTGAGGATGTCTCATCCGCTTCCTGTAGAGTCCATGCTTCAGCGCCATAAAATAGGACTGGAATGATTTTATGTACAATATATAGAGTCTCCTTTATTTTTTGGCATGGGGTCTTACTAGTTAATTGCCTTTTTAGCCCTAAGAAACAGCGATTTTCATTTCTTCGTTTTATTTCTGCTGAGGTGTTGGTGGCAGAATTTTTAGCAGAGCCAAGGTAGACAAAGTCTCTTACTTCCTCCAAATTATAGCTGTCCCTTCTTATCGGTCTTGTCCTCATTTACCGCTAAGCCCATAATAATAACGGACTTTGAAACATAGTGCCCCCATTGTTCGCTTTTGAGTTCCGCACAATTTTTGCAATTATGAGTTAACGAAATCACATGAGAGCGCATCACCTCGTCTCGGTTAAGTCGTTACCAACGAGCGTTCTCAATCGTTATTCTGCACTGACAGATGAACTTGGCAAGGATGCCAAAACCAGACATGGCTCTAAGAGTATACCATATGGGTGGTTCAGAAATAAAGTGAACCAAGTCCATTTGTTATCCTTTATATTAGTTACAGGATACTTACTTAACCAATTAATCAAATTGACTGTTGTCTTATTTAAGCCAAAATGTTGCTTAAACAAATTGAAAATAAATTTAATTTTTTGAAATTTTGAATTTTATTTTCTGCAAAAAAAAAACTTCAGAGTCATATATTCTCAAAAGGACTTGGTTTACTTCAGAGCCCTTAATATAGCTTGTCTCTATACATGATGTCATATGGGGCCATAAAATCGATGAAAAGATGATGGGTGTCGATTTGGACGTCTTTAGTTTTTTCCAAGATCTGTCAGAGTGTGAAGATTTGGTCCATTGTAGACTTTAATGGTCTGAAACCTAACTGATAGTGGCCAAATGTTTCAGGCCTTCACACAATATGAGAGATAAGATCATGTATGCGATGAAGAGACCTATGTAATCAGTCATACTTCCTTCTGACCAGATCTGAGAAATGATTTGATGTATACTCTCCACGAAGTCATTTATAGCAGCTTTGAATACCTAGAGCGGTAAGCCCTAGTGTAAGTGTTGCTTGCACTCAATCACTGCTATTACTGTATTTACCATACGGTACGGGCAGTGGCTGAGTGTATGTAACAACTGATGGATAGCGGGTTGTGAGTGAAAATTTTATTGGTGCACTGTTTCATATTGTTGTAAGGGCATAACACCTACAGCAATTTGATCCGGTAAATCAATGTCAGAATTTTCACTTCGCAGCCCTGCTTAGCATCGTCGGTATTTGTGTTTTTTGTGTTTGTTGTAGATTATGACTAGGGAATTCAGGGTAGACGTATATATATACGCGGGCTAAAAAGTAATCACTTTTCTGCATGCGTCTAAGTTTGTAAGTACAGACCGGCTGTTTTGGCACTTAGTGAAACACAGGTAGATCTCCGCCAACACCTCTCAGATCATTTTGATCTGAAGCTACCTGGCTACGAACTAGTGCCATTATTCTTCTCTCACCGCGGTCTCGCCATTTACGTGCGTAGTGATGTAGCTTACCAAACTCCACCACAATGTGATCCATGTTCCAATCCGGAATTCAACTTCATGTGGTTAAAATTCCATCTCCGTAAGCAAATTATCCACTACTGCCGCAAACTGGACAGCAATTCAACTTTTAACGAGTTTGATGCGCTGTCTGACTCCACTCAAAGAATTGTATTCCTATATCCTCATACTGAAATCGTTATTAAGGGCGATTTCAATA
Source organism: Volucella bombylans (assembly GCA_949129095.1). NCBI lineage: Eukaryota > Metazoa > Arthropoda > Insecta > Diptera > Syrphidae > Volucella > Volucella bombylans. Next base: position 28,339,552 of record OX422144.1, read on the forward strand.
TACACAATTCTGGGTGGCTTCGACATTCTGGACAGACAACACCCGAAGGACGGTGTGTTGAGATCTTCGCTGCGGAAAGCAACCTAACGCAGCTTGTAAATGAGCCCACGCGAATACCAGATGTTGATAGACATACCGCCAACACCCTGGACTTATTTTTAACTTCTCACCCTGATAAGTACACAACTGATGTGCTCTCCCCTCTAGGCTCGTCGGACCACTGTGTTATATCAGCTAATTTCTCGTATACTGACCACACAGTTAGAGAAAAGCTTCCTAAAAGAAGCGTATGACAATACGAGAAAGCCAACTGGAGCGGACTTAACAGCTTCTTTAGGAATTTTAACTGGTCGTTATGTTTCCTCGATAACGACGTGGATTCCGATGCTGATATGATTACAGACACCATTCTCTTTGGAATGAGATCCTTTATTCCTCATCGCATGAAGAGTATCAAACCAAAAGAAAAAGCATGGTACGACTCGAGCTGTAAAGAGGCCGTCAGGGTTAGAGAAATATTTTTTCGGGCCTTCAAGACCAACATGACAGAGGAAAACCGAAAAAAGTTCAAACGAGCCAGAAATGACTGCAAAGCCTTTCTTAATCGTGTGAAATTCCAATACGACCAAAAACTGAGCCAAAAAATACTGTAATGTCCCAAAGGCAGTAAAAATTTTTGGTCGTTCGTCAAAAACATTAGAAATTCCGCCTCATCCTCCATCCCAACGCTCATTTACAATGACATTCCAGCTGTCAGCTCTTTGGATAAGGCCAATCTGCTTGCTGTACACTTTGCGGCCAGCTCAACACTCCCAGATTGTGCTTTGTCTCCGCCTACACTTGAGTGCGTCGAATCTTCAATGGGACGAATCTACTTTCGCACTCGTGTAGTAGCAAGAGTACTTAAAGATCTCAACATACATAAATCCGCTGGTCCAGATGGTATATCTCCCCTTCTTCTGAAGAGGTGTTCTTTCACGCTGGCAAAACCACTGCATAAGCTTTTTCATCAATCCTACTCTTTAGGACTCTTCCCGAGCAGATGGAAAATAGCATTTGTCCAGCCCGTCCCTAAAAAAGGCGAGTCATCTTCTCTCTCCACCTACAGACCCATTGCACTTACGTCCCTTCTTTCCAAGGTCATGGAAACGCTGATAAATCGTCAGCTCATGAAATATCTCGAAACACGAAAATTTTTCAATGACCGGCAATATAGTTTTCCTAGCAACAGGTCCACTGGAGATTTGATGGCATGTCTTACCGAAGCGTACATCAATCTGGCGAAAGCAAGAAAGTTGCACTTGATATTTCTAAGGCATTTGACAAAGTTTGGCATCAGGCTTTTTTGTCGAAAATGCGTCCATTTGGGATCGACGACTATCTTCTTCAATGGATTAGAAATTACCTTTCGGAACGTTCAATTCAAGTTGTCTTGGAAGGTTTCAAGTCTGATATTCACAAAATAAATGCTGGTGTGCCCCAGGTCTCCTTTCTGCCTCCAAAATTCTTTTTTTTTTCATCAATGATCTCTTGCCTGCTACTTTTAATTCAATATATTCCTTTGCTGACACAGTACTCTCTGCTTTTCATATTCGTTTCCGGACTCTCGGCCCTGCTCTTCGGCTGTAGAACGAGAACGGCAGCGTATGCTAAGCTCATTAAATTCCGATATCAACAGCATAACCAATTGGGGAACTATCAATAGAGTGGAATTTAATGCTGTCTGCTGTCTTTAAAGCGAAATTTAAACACCCAGCCATTATCTATGAATGGCACTTGCATCGTCGAAACCGTAAAACTTTCCATTCTCGATATGTGTGTCAATAATAACTTACGTTGGAATGACCACATATTTGATATCGCCAAAAATGCTGCGAAATGTCTAGGTTTCCTCAAGCGATGTAAGAAATATTTTACCCCCTCTGATCTGGCCTCAATATACAAGGCATTCATCTGCCCAAAATTGGAGTACAATGCCCACATCTGCTCAGATGCTCCTAAAACATCTCTGTACCTGCTAGATAGGATTTAAAATCGTGCGAAAAAGCTCATTGATGATACTAATATCAGTCAGTCAATTGATACCCTCGAACACCGACGTAATGTCTCCTATCTCACTTTGTTTTATCGCTATTTCCACCACCAGTGCTCCACTGAAATCGCCAGTAGCATTCCGCCCATTCAAACTTTCAACCGTAACACCCGTCTCGCTATGAATGCTCAGCAGTATACCCTCAAGCCCATTTTCAGACGTACTCTAAAATATTGTGATTCGTTCCTAAGCCGTACAACTCGCTTATGGAATGCCCTGCCGATCTCTGTATTTCCTGGTCGTTATAACTTGCAAACATTTAAAAACAATGTACATCGGTACCTCTCTTTTCTGCCTCCCTAAATTTCCTTTGCCCGCGCTGTGTACAATCACCTTAAGGGTACTCAAACCCCTTGAGCGCGCGCTGATTATAAAAAAAAAAATCCGTCTGGTCCGGCTGGTTTGTTGGTTTTCAGCTCCGATACTGCTATCCTTACTTCGGTTAGGTGAAAGGAAGTTTTGGCTGTTTTCTGAGGTTGTAATTTCTCATAGTAGTTTTTCTTTGTTGTGACGGTTGGGAAGCCCGATTTCACACCCTGGCTGCAGCAAGGTGGAGGTCCGAGTTAATGTTGGCTGCCCGCAAGGTTCAGATGTACAGAATACTGAAGGCATGCCTTACGTCGACCGCAATGTGATCAATTTGATTTAGCGTTTCATAATCCGGAGACTGTCATGACCCCTTATTGTATGTTGATATGATGAAACCATGTGGTTGCTATAGTAATATTGCTATAATAATATATAATAATAATATGCTATAGTAATGTTTCATCCTGCCGCAAAGTCAAGAAGCAATAAACACGTGGTGTCGTGTAGGCTATGCTTACCAACTGTCCTACCAAAGATGAGCTCGTAGAAAATAGTCCTTGTCTTCGGTAGGGGCATGGGTGCATATAAGGCTTATGTTAGCGAATTTTGACTTGACGTGGATTGTAATAAGATCTTAGCTCACGAGTCGGAAGCTCAGGGCCTCTCGCCTGAGACAGCCGTATGCAAATTCGCATCCGAATAAGTTTCTTTTCTCTATATCACAGTTTTTCATTCTCCTTATGTTCTGCATATCCCATCGCACTTCCTGGATAACGGTGATATCTGCGAAAGCGGACTCTACTAATTGCTCGGCTGCACCTGGCCTGTTAACGGTCCGGACATCCCACGTGCAGATCCAAAGGTCGCCATTCTTTAAACGTTTGCAAGTGTCGTCAACAGTGTATCCATTTCTAGCCGAGGCCGACCAACCAACTCGCCACATATTTTTAATCTCTTCCGTATAAGGTTGTGAGCCATATGACGGCGTAGGCCAGTATTATGCCACTGGCCTAGTATGCCCTTACCACTTAGCATGAGTAAGGGTTTACTCATACAGTTAACGCGGAACACCACTGGGAGGTAAGGTAAGCACTTCGCTACGAACTTGATTGTTGCACTGTTGGCCCAATTAACGATCAGTTGAACGATCCGTCGCCACACAGGTCAATGGCGACTAAAAAGATTAAAACACACTTTTAAGAACTTATCAGATTCGTATGTTCCGCTTTTCTTCTGACAAGTATTTCCAACCTTGTTTATACTACTGCAATCCCCCATGGTCTCGCTTTAAAGTTTCAGATGGTATATTTCTCCTTTTCTGAAAAAGTAATAAGCTCATGAAATTTTTCGAAAATGCAAACATTTTGAGATCGATCAATTTCTTCCTCATCGAATACAACACACTTTTCAATTCAAGTTGTCATACAGCGTTTTATGTCTGACAATGAAAATGTAAATTCTGGGCCACCCCCTGAACCTGGATCCGTTTTATCTCTGACACTCTTTTTAATTTTCAAATTCAACTGGGGATTGTAAACACAGACAGTTCAAAATTGGACTATAAAAAAAGAAAGCTATTTTGAAAAAACCTGTTGGAAAATTAGGTACCTATACATGTACAAGTAGAGACTTTGTTGGGCTGTAATTTTGGTTTCACTCCCACATTTAACAATTGTATTGTGTGGTCTATAACAATTTATTATTGAGCACCTAACATCGCACCAAGCAACGTTGTAAAGTAATTACAAACTTTTATTTTAATTGCGAAACAAAATCGCGAAAATCTAATTTGTATGATTTTATGTAATGTATGTAAATGTTATGTTATGTAAATAAAAGATTGGGCGTCAGCGTACTGAATGCAAGTTAGAAAATAAAGACGCAGTGCGGCAGAGTGCTTGTGAAATTTCGTGTAACTTTCATCGGGCTCATCGGGATGCCCCCGTTATTTTTGTAAAAGCGTCAAGAAAGTTTGCATTTTAAAACCAACAAAATTCAAATGACCCGAGTCTACAGACAATGACCATAAACGGCAGCGGCATTAAAGTGCTTGGGTTTTTAATGGCTACGACCACCATTTTTGAGAAAAAAAATGAGCTAAAAAACACTTTTCGACTTGGCTTGCTTTGCGATAAACATAAAAGCAACTGCTTGGAGCCGGAAATCTTCGTAGAGTGACTATATGTTGCGTCATTTGGGGTGGTTGTATTATTGGGGCATATACTCGTATCTTTGTAGATGCTAGAGGTTACTGTAATGGTTACTGATGACAGTTATCGGACATTTTGGAAATCTTTCTAGGGTCAAATCCAAACTGGAGGTTCAAATAAACGTACTTAAAGAGAAAGGTGTACACCAATAAACTAACCATTATTCTATTGTTTAAGAAAAATATTTGAAAATAAAGCACCGACATAATGTCAAAAATCGTCGAAAATATTGTAAATATTCTTCAGATATATCCTATTAAAATTATGAAATAATATTTCATTTAAAGGAATTATTGTTTTCAATCAAAATAATACTTTTGAATATATGTACTCGTATGTACGTATATAAAGAACAATTATACACTATCTGATCTATCTATTCAGGAAAAAGTGTCGGAAACTTTAAGTTGACATATTTTGTGATATAATTTTTGTGTGGGTTGTGGAAGTAGGTCGGAAATGAGTCCCCACGGATATATAATTACATACACAGCAGTTTACGTCAAAGCCCTGCGTTGCCCTATTTATCTCGAATTGAACATGGCATTCTTGGAACTTATGACTGTTCAGCAATAAATCGTTGAACTTCTATTTAGAAGTAATTTAAATGTGAATAATAAAAACTATAAGTTATGCAACAACTTGTGAATACAGACAAAACGTAAGGTGAAGCAATTTGGAAAAATAAAAAAGAAAATAATATTTTCCGTTTGCTCTCATTCTGAATGTTCGAAAGTAAACCATCACTTTGAACTAACAGAACTCATATTTAAAGGCGCTTACAGTATCTATTCCTTCTAGTAAATTAAGACACACCCGTCTTTCCAAAATGTAAAAGCTTATCTGCGTGCCTTGCTTATATATATATGTACCTCCTGTCCTGGGGTATGATGATATGGATGCGTACCATCTGAATGTAGATGTAAAACTCTACAGACATAAGTCTTCCTTTGATTAAAATATCTTCTTACTTCCCTGAAGCCCTTGAGTGATTCATGATGTAGGTAATGTAAACAATGCCGTTGCTTTGAAGTTCCACTCTAATAAGATACGAGTTTAGTGGGAAATGACCTCCTATTTCTCATGTATGCCCATATATGTATATATGTATTCCCTCCAAAACTTATGGTAAATAATAAAAAACAACAACAATAAAAAAAAATACGATATTATGGCAACGCCATCTTCAGTTAAGACAATAAAGAATTTCATCTGCCTGAATGTCTTTATCTAGTCGATGTTTCTCATCACACCCTTAGCTCGGTTTATGTGTATGAAGTTTACACTGCGTCAAAAAAAAACCGCGAATCATCTGTTTCCAAAGCTCTAGGAGTAAATAATCTTAATTCAAATCAGCAGATATTTCGATACTTGGAAAAGCAGAATTTCTTATTTTTCATGTCTTACGAGGCATCAAGCGAAGATCAGTTGACCAAAAGTGTCCAGTTATAATAGTTCTGTTTTGCTAAGTGAAAAAGTTCGGTAGACAAAAAATAGAAGCCTGAGTTAAGAAAAAGGGAAAGTTTAAAGGAAATTTTATTTAAAATAAAATTTAGTCAAGAAACCAAAAAAGCCGAAAGTGAAAAGCAGACAAAGTTGATGAAAAGAAAATAATATACCAAACAACAGAATTGATCATGACGAAAGAACGGCAATCGAATGGGATCACGACTTGAAATAATAAGGAAGAAGGCAAAGCGGGTATCTCAGTCCAGGAGTTAATTACATGGTGGACAATGACTGACGAAGCCAGCTACTATCCGAATATCGAACTACCAACTCACAGTTAAGCTCTCACTTTTGAAACCCATGGAAAAGCTGTAATATTAAAGATATTAAAGATTCAATAAGTGCACAAGATTCAGCAAGTACATAGCAGCCAGCAAGTGATAAAGGGTTTTCCAATAGTTACTTGACAACTTTGAATTTAATTTGTGAACGCACTCTTTCACTAATCATCAAACTGTCACTGTCAATTTATTCAGTAAACTCAAAATTTTCATCATGGTAAGGTACAACGAACGAGCAACATCTGCAAATTATAAAAATTTTCTACCAAAATTCGGAGTCGGTGACTGCAACTTTAAGAGCGTTAACTCCAATTTCCGGTCGTAATTCTCGCCCTAGTAGATAGGCAATAACAGGAGAGACAACGGGTTGGTCGAATTGTCGAAAATATGGTTGCCGTTCAGGCGTCCTCAAGAATTGGGCATCGCTCAGATCACATTATGGCGTATATTGCGTAAGGATCTTGGTTTACACCCATAAAAGATCAAGCTGACTCAAGAATTGAAGCCAATGGATCATTTGAAGCGACGTACGTTCACCGATTGAATTCCATCGCAAAATTATCTTCAGTGATGAAGCTCATTTTTGGCTTAATGGGTTCGTAAATGAGCAAAATATGCGTTAATGGTCGGGTGAAAATCCACATGTGCTTCATGAATCACCACTTCATCTACAAAAAATAACTGTTTGGTGCAGTTTGCATGCCAGCGGCATTATTGGGCCATATTTTTTCGTCGACGTTAACGATCGCCAAGTTGCTGTGAATGGTCAGCGTTATCGCGCCACGATCACCGATTATTTTTGGCCCGAATTGGAAGATATGGACTTGGACGAAATGTGGTTTCAACAGGATGGTGCCACAAGCCTCTGTGGCGTGTAGCACACGCTACAATCGATTTATTGAAGAGTAAGTATAGTGAGCGTGTTATCTCAAGAAATGGCCCAGTCGATTGGCCGCCTCGTTCGTGCGATTTAACGCCGCTTGACTATTTTCTGTGGGGCTACGTTAAGTCATATGTTTATGCCAATATGCCGAGTACGTTGGAAGAGCTCAGAGCCAACATTGAACGCGATATAGCGGCCGTTTCGGCCGAAATGTGTGGCCGAGTCGTTGAAAATTGGGTCCAAGGAATCAACCGCTGCAAACGTGCCAGCGGTAGCTATATGAACGAAATCAAGTTCCATTCATAAATGTTTTGATTGTACTTCAAGCCGATAAGAAAGTTTTTGAAATATCTCAAATGTTTGTGTTTTATTTTAAAAAAAAAAGTTGTCAAGTTTTTATTGGAAAACCCTATATCTATCATATGTATGTCTAGAATTTACCAAATAATTTTGTTCGTATCTCTTAATTTATCCCCAACAGGTCCTGTGGACAGCGAAAAAAATTTGTGTAATTTATAAAACTTAAACCTTTTAATAAGGAGTAGCCACTATACCCACTTATACCCACGGAGTACATAGCTACCAGTCGTTCGTAGATCTACGCAGAGAATAAATGCATTTCGGCTTTTCTTAAAGTAAAATAGAAACAGTGATTCAGTTTCCTTAAAGTAAATTAGTTGCAATTTGGTTAATTGACTCGTAAGCCCGGCTGTTAGAGGCGTCTGTCACCGAATCGCGGGACACGGGTTCGAATCCCGGGCCAAACTCGGAAAATCAACAAGTAAAAGGAGAGAAATCACGTGATGGATGGTGGAGAGCGTTCCGCTCTTCACATAACGGGAGTTACAAAAGACAACAATCCGAATTTAAGAAAAAAGAAAATAAGTGCGGTGGTAACAGCAGAAAAAGGTAAAACAACACAACAAACCAATCATATGATGCGTTGCTCTACATCTCTGATGAGGTCCATTATGTGAGGGGGCAGTAACAACTTTGCCTCTCTAGCGGCATCTGAGTCGAAAGATGAGGATGAACTAGTAAGCGATATTAACAGCAGCATACTAAAGCTAGAAGAAAAAGCAAAAACAAACTGCACGCAGGCAGAGGGAGCAATTACAATTAGAGAGCTCCCAACAGCAAAAGCAACAAGAGGAGAAACAACAACTGCAGCAAATAAAACAGCATCAGCAAAAACAACAGCAGCAGCAGAAACAGCAACAGCTGCAAAAACAACAACAGCTGAAACCACAGCAGCTGAAAAACAGCAGACTCAAGCAACAGCAGCAACAACAACAGCAGCAGCAGAAGAAGAAGAAGGAGAAGGTGCCTCCTATCAATACCTATTAATTAGAGGTAAATGAAACCAAGGACCTGTGTAAGTTGGTCATTGGTACTCGTAATAATTTTAACATTAAGAGATTGGGTAACGATCGTCATGTCATCCACTGTAATACAGTGGAGGGCTACGCGAAAGTGAAAGAGCTCCTAAAAGAAATGACGACGGAGCACTACTCATTCACACCGAAGTGTGAAAAGCGGCAATTGATGCTGCTGAAGGGGTTGGAACCGTCTTCTGATCCTGAGGAGATCCTTTCACTGCTCAAAGAGAAGGAGTGCGAAGGACTCAAGTTTGTGGGGGTAAAGCCATTTACCACAGCTAGAGCCAGGCGGGAGAAACGGAGTCTGCTGTTCTTCCTGGTGCAGCTCAGTCCCGAAAGTCGTCTGGATAGTCTAAGGAGAATCAATGTTCTAGACTACCAGGTGATTCAGCGGGAAAAATTAAAAAGGAGCGAAGGCGTTATACAATGCTCCGGTAGGCTACGGTACATCAAGCGACTGCTGCTTCTCCAGCGCCAATGCCGAGAACAACGGAAGCTGCACCTAACATGCTGGCCATCTTGCTCGCAATCCAAGGGCAGATGGCTCAGCTGCAGCAGTAAGTACAAGAACAGTAGTACAATAATTATATTGTTAGAAGAAGAAATCGGTCCAGATCCAAACATGGAGGCGGGGTCGCGATCTTCATTAAGAATGTATACAATTTCACAGAGTGTACAGGGGAGTGTTGCGCTGGTTCCGGGTGTTGGAGGCAGTTGTCATTTACATACAGCTCCGCAGTGGAAAGCTGCTGTACTTGGCCTCTGTTTATGCACCTGAGGCTTCACAATACACCCTATTCATTATAGAACTCAACACGCTTTTTCGACTACTGAGGTTGGAATCGGTGGAGAATTATTTTATAGTCGGCGGGGATTTCAACGTTAAACACAGAGATTGGGGAAATAATTTGCCAAATACTAGAGGGAACCTACTACTCGATTGGTGGGATCAGCACGATGTCATTTACAGACTCGGTCTTAAAGCCACGGATAACCCGTCGTTTCCTAGAGGCGGGTCTTATTTGGATCTACTGCTGTACGACGAACGTATACGACTGACAGGTACGAATTTACAAACATTAAACTGTCTGCGAACATTCGTGTATTACAGCGATCATTGCGGTTTTAGCACCGAAATTACAGTTCCCAACGAATTTGCGAAATTGGAGGAGTTGGTCCAAAGATATTCTTACAACTGCACTAAGAATCGATGGACCTTCTTCTCCGCAATCTTGACAAGAGCACTCTCCTCGAACACGCTCCACCTACCGTCCAATATTAATTTATCAAACGAGGAGATCGACAAGTATCTAAAGTCTACAAGAAAAGTAGATTTCTGTCAAGGCTTAATAACTTGTACAGGCAGTTAACTGACAGACAAGACCCGGAGATTAGTACACTAAAGTCGTCAATTAAAAATCTTCAAAGGTTAATAAAAGAGAATTACAGAATTTCTGTAAGTTCATATTGGAACAACAAGGTTCGGGCTGTAAACACCAGAAACCCAAATATGTTTCCGCAAATAAATAAACTATTTCGGAGAAAAAATCAAAACGAATATCCGTGACTTAAAATAGCCCGGACAACAGACAACGCACGGTTACTGACAATAGCAGGTATTGATCCAAATGAAGCCGCTGACGATGACGACTTCTTTGTGATCGAGGATCCACAGGACAAGGGTGAGGCCGTAGGGGCGACTTTCCGGGAAGAATACAAAGCCACTGATATCATTGGCCCTAATTATGACCTGGACAATCGCGTCTTGTTGCACAACTTCTACATTCGAAATGAAGTAGAGAATTGGCGATCCGACGGCTCTCGTTTCACCCGGTTTAGCGACGAGAACATGGCAAAAAATGTCATTGCCAGAGAGGGACCCCGTTTATTTCGAAGGAAGGACTCCATGACACCTTCGACACAATCAATTCGGTTTTAAGGCGGGACATGATATCTCACATGCCGCGTTGTAACTGGTATCTGATATCTAATGGAATAAAGGCAAAAACCACTGGTGTACTGGTGCCAGCTTGGTTGACTTGGATAAGGCCTTCGACACCGTATGGTTAGAGGGTCTATTCTATAAGCTGACTAGGCTGGGGATCAGTAAACCACTCTTGTACATCCTTTATAATATACTACACAACAGACAGTTCATCGTGAAGAATGGTGATGTGACATCTGTTGGAATATTTCAAATTAAAAATGGTCTTCAGCAAGTCGCAGTCAATCCGCTGATCCTATTCAACATTTATACAAGCGACTTGATAGGTTCACTTACCCATACTATTGCGTACGCAGACAATTTGATAGCGTACAGAACAGGTCCAAAAATCGAGGTCCTTAATACTCTCTTGCAGCGAGACTTCGATAAGATAAGACGATTTTGCGATGACTGGAAGTTGAAAATCAACTTTCAGAAGTCCTAAACCATTCTCTTTAGGACGCCGTTGTATGAGGCCTCTAGGGATAACAGAAAAAATTGGCGAGCACACTCATTGGACAGCACGGACAGCCTCTTGCCTGTCGAAATGTAGTCAGGTACCTTGGGATCAATCAGGAGTTAGGTATGTAAAAATTGTAACCGCGGTTGGAAAAACTGAGCAGCAAGATCTTTCCCTTATTCCGGCGAGAACACTCCCGCATTTAATTATTCCTCGGATCTGATGTCGGAGTAGTTTAGTTAAAGAAAATCATTACGTTATGGCGTTTTCCGAGTAGGTCCGGTCTCCTGAATAAATTCATGTCAGTTGGTGCTAGATCACCGATACCGCTTCTACAAATTCGATATGAAAATTACTATATTTTTGAATCCTTTTATTTTATATTTTTTTTTTACGAGATTTGTTTAATTCTCCTAAAGTTTCCACTTCGGAGCTGCAAAAAGGTTGACCCAAATGCATCGGGCTTTTTTGTCTTTTCAGATGCCATAATATCTGTCAAAAAAATGTATACCTCAGTTACATGGTGTACCAAACAATACTCGTAATTCGAAAGTTATACGAGTTTAAAATACAAATTTAGGCCAATTAACGATAAAAAAGATCTAATATTTGTATTTTATCTGTTTCGAAAAATCGAGTTGTATACTTCAAATTATGGGCTTGTAAGGAAGTGGTTTTAAATTTGTTTTATTTGTAAATACTAAAGAGCTCCGCCTATATAATAAAAATTTCAGATGCAGAAAAAAAGTATTTTCTTATATTGAGGGATAAGGTACACATTCTTAGTTAGAAAAGGCCCTTAACACTAATAACATTTCATTCTCAAAGTATGTGAAGGATTTAGCTCTTAGAGTTTTGACTATTTTACGTGGAACATAGTTTGTACAAGCATTTATCTGTCTGAGGTGCCCGTCACTGGTAGAATCACCCAATAGTGTTTTGCACCTGGTTGATAGGCTTCAACATGCGTTAAAGCGAATAGAAGATTAAAAACATCCAATTGACACACTAAAACATCGGTTTATTTTTTACTTCCTCCTCTTTTACTTATGAAAAATAAAAACACATGTGTGAGGTCAGCTATTACGTGCGCATACATTCTAGAAAAAGTGCAATGTTCGTGTACATATATACCCGTATATAGTTCGTGCAACTAGAGTTTTTTTCTCCGAACATACCCTTTAATGGATTAGTATCGGAATGTGTAACACCCTGCTAAGTCAATAAACTTTGGAATATTCTGCAACGAAGGACCGGTTAGTAACTATTCTCAATAGTCTGAATCGAAACTGGATAATTCGCAAAAGTGATACAAATCTAAACATTTCCTTTTTTTTCTGAAAGAAGTTTAAACCCAAGAGAGACATTCGACTAGAAATCGATTCGGGAACACTGCTGTGTTGTAGCAAGCAATTTAAAGTTTATTCGATTCATCCATTCCTGTGTATCCAAGAAATATAAGAAACTTATTTCCATTCTTAGGGGAAGGAAACAAAAGGAAAAAGCAAATCAACTAATTAAATTCCGAAAAGGGGTTATAGCGATTTCATGTTCAACAGTTTACCAGCAAGCAAGCCGACAAAAGCGTTTACTCAGCAAAACCAACCGCCCATTACACGAAACTAAACGTCAAAGTAATGGACATCAAAACACCACCATCTAAAATTTGAAAAAGCAAACGAACAACATACACAAACAAATCATACTTAATCAACACTGAAACTTACTGCCGCCATGCAATAATAACTAAGCTAACAACGTCGAGTCAAAACCAAGACCGAGAGCCCTTCAACCTCAAGTGAGCAAAGCTCCGATCCGAGAAGCATCTTTGGTTATTCACAAGGGCCTGAGTACGAACAACAAGTACTATAGTATACTACATCAGCGCTGTTTTCAGCTTTGTGTAAGGCTAGAGTGTGTCGTTATTTAGTGCGTTTTGTGGCGTCATAGTGCGGTGTAAATTTCATTACAATCCGTTCTTAAAAGGAAAAGGATAATAAAACGGAAAGTACACGCACAAACAGACGTTAATACTTACTCTCGCGAAAGACCCTCCAGAGGTTTAATTGAAAATATAAAAAAATAAAAGAAAAAAAAAATTAATTGAGAATGAAGAAAAGGAAGAGAAACCTAATGTGCGCAACCAGAGAAAGAAAATAAGGGAAATCCTTTTTTCGGAATCACTTAGGATAAAGTAACCCAATCAATTTATTAATTATACACACCCGCCATTACTGTTGCTGTAACTGTTACTTCTACCGGACGGAACGTAACAACGGATGAAAAAGGATATCCTCCATTGAGATCCTGGAATTTATACTGTTTATACCACATTCCTGCTGTTGTGGTGTGACTCTTACTGTTAGTTAAAGAAAACATAAAAAAAAACAGGAAATCCTCGACTTGAAGAGCTCTCCGCCGGCGATACACACGAGTCGACAGCTGAGGAGGCAAAAGGGTTCGGTTTACAATCCCTTGTTTTTTTTTTTGTTTCTTTGTACATCCTTTTTGATCGCTCCTGGTGGTGTTTATCCGTACTTTCCTCCTAGCACCCTTCCGATAATTTTAGACGTTTCTTGTATTGCTGTTAATTTTGTTTTTAATTCTTTTCTGTGGTAAATAAATAAGCTATAAAAAAGTTAAAGCAAAATTAAATTAATTGAACCTTGTTGAGCGAAGAAATGGTATTACATTCAACAATTTTACTGTGCATCCTTTCTGGTTGGTCTACGGCACCATGACTGTGTACCTGTTGAAATCTATACATAATATAATAGACAGATTTAAGTATGTATTTACTTTAACATCAAATATTTAAACGGGTGCACTTAGTAGTGCATCTACGCCTACATGCGATGAAAACAAACTGTTTTGATGACTTTCACTAATGAGGACTTTTAACACGCGAGTAAGTGTATATGTATGTACATATGAGTATTTACCTTAACGAATTAATATTTTCGTACAAGCAAGGAAGCTATTCCAATGGCATTAGAGTCATCCGTCTTTATTAATCCTGAGCCGGTGCAAGTCGATGTAGGTACTCCGTTGGGGGCATGTATGCGCTATTAGCTGCCAATAAAGGATGCATCTATCGGGGGTAGACTTTGACGTAATCATTGTAAGTCACAGAAATTACGGAGCAACAACGGACGACATATTTCGAACCAATGACTTTCCGGTGGCTTTAAATACGACGATAAGTGCTACTACGCTTTACACGCCTAGAAAGATGAATGGAATTCTGTCTCTTTATAAATGTTTGAAACGCCAATTAAATTGACCATGTGCTGACAGAGCGACATACTCACATGACATCATAAATTTTCAATTCAGAGGTGCGCGCGTCTACTCTGACCAGCATCGCATGGCAGATAAATTAAAGGTTCGACCTAAGGACAAAAAGGTATTGCAATATTAGAAAAACAAGTTCCATGTTGGGAGTCTTAGCTCTCCAGTTTATAGAGAATACGGAGAGCACCTATCCCAACAATTCTTCGCTCTAGGTTCACCTTCCTTGGGCACCAATAAACAGTGGGTTCAGTATCGCAAAATCATCATGAAGATAGCTGAGACCATAAGTAAATTTGTAAATTTGATGACGACTACGTCCAACTGCAAAGGATGACAAAATTCGTATATAAGAAAAAGCTGCAACCCAACACCAGAACAGTTAGAGAAGAGAATAGAGTCTAAAGCAACATAGAAGTCAAGCCGGAGAAGAGGGGTACAGGAACATTTTCAAAAGCTGCTAAATGGACATTTTGAGCAGGGACGCGTAAAAATTATGACATTAGGTGTCACGATTCTACTAAGCGAAAAGACTCATGAACATGCGACAATTCGAATTCAATAATTCCAGCTGGTCTAATTTTATTGAAATTTAATATTTGAACTTGTTTTATTAAGATCTCAAGTGGAGCTTTTTTCTAAGCAAACTAGAAATTAGGACTTTACTTGGTTGCTCTCTACTCATGCATAGTGGGTGTAGGCTCAGAGTTCACAACGCAAAGCCATTCAACACGGCCATGAGACCAGTTCTCTCATATAGCAGAGCTATTAGGTGTGTTCCAATAGAAAGATGGGCATACCAGCTGTTTAAAAACAACTAAACGTAACGGCTATACAAGCATAAAGAGAGCATTGAAAACATCAAGAACCTCACCTCTGCAAACTTTGCTACATTTTTAGCTATAGCCTTTTTCGTCAGGCAGATGGCAAATTAATTCTGCCCTCAGGCTAAGAGATACTCAGCAATTGAAAAGCTAAGTCTAAAAACTCTGCATTGTTTGGTTTACTTAAGTAATACTCAGTAAGTCTACTTCCATCTTCACAGACGGCTCTAAAACAGCCTAAGACATTGGCACAAGGGTCTTCTCTGAAGACGTATGCATACACTAATCCTCCAGTCAATCCACATAGTACACCATCTTCCAAGCTGAAATCTCAGTTATTCATTGGATGTTGCTTTGCTCAGCCTGAGTACAATACGCGCGATGGATATTGTAATATTCGTAGACAGTACGCTGACTGCCGCAAGTCTCTCAACTGGCCAGGCTAGGAACAAATAGTAGGTAATTTGGCAACGCCAAGCCACCAATGTGCTATGCCGAACAAATGACACATTTTGAAGAATTCTCTAAGGCCAGCCATTGGTGGACAGATAGAGATAATTGTGACGCATTTAGATTTATTATATACGTCCCATAAGAGAGCTTAAGAAGAAGAGATATGTATCTATAAACTCACATATACAGGGGTTCCGGATAGTGTGTCGGAGACTTTGAGGAGGGACGCCTTGACATATCCTATGAACGGGAGGATTCGGAAATACGAGTGCATGACTTACGCTGCCCTGTTTTAACTACTATTGGGTTCTGAGATCTGACATCTTTTTTGTTTTTAAATAGCAGGTACACAATTTGAAGTAGTTGCAAAAAGTGTATGCTAATAAGATAATTTTCGAAAACGGTTACTTTACAATCAATATATCAACGTATCTCGAAAGGAATATGACTTTTTTCTCACAATATATCCAGAAATTTTCCCATAAAGTCTTTGACATATTATCCAGAACACCCTGTATACACACGACACATTGTGCCATTCGGAGACCCGACAAACAATTAAATATTCCTCAATAATTTTTTTAAGGTCGAAATGGAAAATACTTTTACCCTCAGGAGTTTTCAAAGTGGCATCCGAGTATTTTTAGCGTTACAGGCCTCACTTTCTTTAGCTTTTGTGGGACCCTGAATTAGTTATATCTGAAGGCTAGAAATTCTATAATGTGCATGATTGAAGTCTATATGTATATATTAATACAATGCGTCGATTTTTTTGTATTGAAAATGCGAGAAGCATTACCACCATTTTAGAGTAAATAAAATGTTTGGTAGTCTCTTAGCGCAAATCTCGTTTTAATGTTTCACTGTGTGCATTGCCTTTTGATCGGTGACAATGCGAGACTTAAAATCACGAAGAGTTTACATTCCGAATTTATCTAGTCTTCTTGATATGGATGTTAAGTCTTAGTAAACCTAAAATGCGCAGAGTATTGTTCTTATCAGGGACTCATCGGTGTTTTTTTTTTCATTTTACCGGGTACTGGTCATAGCCATAGGTTACCATGCCTACTTTCTTGATGATTTGGCGGTACTCAATTGTTGTTGTTCTCATATGGAATTCCATAGTTATTATTTTGTGGAGTTTGTGTTTGGAAATTTTTCCGTTAAAATTATTTGACGGAATGGCTTAGTAGCCTCTAAAAAGAAGGTCGTAAAGTCCTCCTTCATTTTCACATATTATATTAATGCATCTTAACGTGCGTACTCTGGCAGCTCTATTAACTTATGCACTTTTTTGATCATCGCATAAAAATATAATATAATATAATACTTACAAAGATAAATGCATAAATCTACTCATTATATTGCTTATTGTGGTTGCTCTCTTTACATCTGGACATTTGAGCGTCATACGGGATAGCTAACTTCTTTGGAATAAACATGTCGCGATGAAAGCCTCCCAGGCCCATTGACCTTTTAGTTATGTAAAAGAACTTTCGGCAAGAGCTTAGAACTTATCACTGGAGAGGGTCTTTTGGTTGTTTGATGAAATAAGTATTTACTAGACTCTGAAGATGGGTTTATCTATAAGTCTCGATTTGTGCATGGACGCTTTTTATTTAATATCAGGCTTTGCTCCAGAGCCACTGACGAATCCTTTTTCCCTTCTCCTTCTTGACATTGATATCATTGGTTCATCTCCCTTTTAAAAAGAAGTGGTCTTTGGGGCGATGATGACTTTGAGTTCGGATTTGGGGCTGCTCAAATGACACCAATATTCTACTTGTTGCGAAGTAGTCGGGTCTAACAGGTGATTTAAAATCTTGGATGCGTGCGCTGGTGTCTTTTCGGAGGACGAGAATATTAGATGTCATTCCTTGTTTGTAAAATTTGCGTCTTCCTTCTAAGCGGAGATATACACAATCCTGATCGTAATGCACTATATTGCTCCCTCCCTACAGTTGTTCGTCCCGAACAACTTCGTCATTCAGCATCCCGTTGGAATGACACATTCTATTCAAGTGGACCACTTTCAATTTTCCTCGATCCCCACGCTGGATCCGGTAGACAACGTCATTAATGCGGGTTATCACCTTGTATGGACCTTCCCAGTCCTGTTGCAATTTTGGTGATTTGCCTTTCTTACGCTGAGGATTATACAGCCAAACCAGATCTCCTTCGTTGAAACCGGAAGATTTCGCCTTGATATCGTACCTAGTCTTCATGCGGCTGCTTGCTAGCTTCATCTTTTCTCTGGTGTCTTCATGCAATTTACGAATCCTGCTGCGTAAGTCATTCACGTAGTCGTTCACCCCTTTGGACTCCGTCGGTGGGGATCCGAATTTTGCTTCACTTGGCAACAGAATTGTTTGACCAAATAGATCTCGGATGGTGTGTGCCCTGTTGAGCTATGGACCGCGTTTCGGTAGGCCATTAAGAAGAGGGGTATGTGTCGATCCCACTTCTGACACCAATGTAAAATATTTGTGTGGGTACAAATGATAGAACTTATTCTTTTCAATAGAAATCGCTTTATTCAGTACAGTTACAATTCACTATTTAATTGTTTCTCTCAGTACAATCCAATTTCTCAACCACTTATACTTTTCTTATCTTTTACTTAAACCACTTAATCACTTCTCCTAATTAACACTTCAAATTTCACTTTAGAACTGATTTGCATACCTTGGGGATGCTGGTATTTATACTCGAATGACATACTTCGAGAACAATCCTCGCCATCCAGCGTCCCATACAATTTCTAATTTGCTAGAAAATTCGATTCCACTCTCCAGTCAAGACTTTGTTATTCCAGTATCGAAATCTTCTGGTCTTCGAGTATCGACATTTTCTGCTAGATGTCGCTGCTCACATTTAAGTGGTTATCACAATATTATAAAAAATCGGTAGTGTCTGCATCGACAGCCGCTTTTTACGCTTTTTGGATCGTTGTGCTTAGAGTGAGGGAACTACAATTTTTTGCCGACCCCGAACGCCGTGAGAGTGGAAAACTATTTCCCAATCAGATTTCAATTTGGCAATTGTCAATCGCCGATAGGGTGGTGGTCAGAAATTACTTTTTCTGGTCTTCGTTTTCGATATATATTTCGAATTCAGAGCCCTGGGTTTAGTATTCGAGACGAACTTAACTACCGTGTTTATACTATAAAGTGCATATTAGTTTAAAGAATTTGAAAAAAGAGCTTAATCTGAATTGAAAACCGCAGAATTCGAAGTTCTAGTTGGAGCACATCAAAGCATTGTTTAAAGTCTATTGATTTTAAACAGTGTGAGCAAGGTTCTCTATTGATGAAACCTGAACAACTTCTCTTCCGATGAAAGCGCTGTCATGAGTAATGACACCACATAACTTAATAGTTAAATCTTAAAATCTCCCTATTTTTAGTAGATATCTTTGTCGTAAACGCTTAGCAAAATAGCAAATATTGTGATAGATAAATGGAGCGTAGGCCTAAAGACTTTCGTCGGTATTGGACGACACACAAAAAGTATAAATGTAAAATAGCAGCAACGAAAAGGAATGTCAGTGGGCGCAGTAAAATTTGATGTAGTACGTAGTACGCGTACCGCAGTACCGCGTACATTTTAAGAAATCTATAGTAGAAAAACATCAAACTGGAGAAATAAGTGCCATTGCCACGCAAGTTGTCGAAAAAAAATTTGGTTCATTCGAATGTAGGAAGACCTTTACATAGCCCCTTCCTTATGGCTATAAATGTAAGAAGTTCGTGCGGCCAGCGCAATATATTTTTTTAATATACTAATCAAAAAATATATACATATGTATCTATATATTTTACTCTATGTTGGTCACTTTTGTTCCTATTGGGGAAATAAATCTGAAAATCCTTGATTAAACTGATTGATTTTTTTCACAAAAAGTCAACAGCGTAAGGTATAACATATTGTATTGTTTCCGAATAACTCATGTTGTGATATTAATAAATAAATTAAATGTTAGGGAGCTTATAATTATTCTTTGTGGATTTTACGGCTTCTTTTCGTACATAAATCTTACTAGTTCTAAATGCCGTAACATACAATGCAATGTTTCGTATAATAAATTACTAGAAGATATATTTCTGAAAAGTAATAATTTACCAGACTTATTGACATCTTATACAAATATGTTATGAACAGATTTGCATTAAGACTTTAATGAACTTAAAATTTATACAATTTAGTAGACGACGGATTTGTTTCAGAGTTATATATTGCCTTTCACTCTCTGGTGGCTTTATTGAAGTATTTCTTACCAGAAATACTTTTGCTTCAAGTTTTTCATTCTGATGTTCAATTATTTCCTCGCAGCTTTTATTCATTTAGAAAATAGGTTGCGTCTTGTCACTTTATAGTTCCAGAATACATTCTTCTGAGATACCTTACATTATTTTCTCCAACCAGAAATATCTTACATAAAGTCGCCGCTAACTCTCTGTTTATTACGTAATTTCTAGCTGGAGATATCAAGGACTTTAGTAAGTACTTAAATAAAATCATCGAATGAAACAGATGAGGCAGTAGCAGTAGTCATTGAAGGTAATTTTTATTGATTGACTATGTAGTTAAGTTTTCTACTTATAATAATAAAAATATTAATACAACTAGCTCAATTTGAGAAACATTTTACTACGAATTATGGTTTTATGTTACATATTTGGAGTCGCAATGTCTATTCCCCACACCTGATTCGGCGCAATACTCTGAAGAGTCATGCTGAAGGACAAGCAAAGAGACACATGATACATGCGGTTCTCTTAAAGTGTGGTGAATTACGTCATTTGTAAACATAAGCTGAGGTATCGTATCCGTTATCGTCCAGACATTGTTGGAAACTTTGGTTTTTCACTAACATATGGCGCCATTAATAACAAACGTTAAGCAAGCCGGCTTCCCTTAAATGGTATTTACGAAACAGCAGAACCAAATAAATTCGTTGCTAATTGATTTCATTAGGCTTTTCAATCATTACGCACATGTTACATCGAGACATGTTTCGAATGCGAGACAAAACAGCAACAAAATAACATTATGAAAAGTTTTTCTTCCGAATTAATTGATTCCGGTCCCATGTGGTCCTATAAATTAAATAGTATTTACCTATTAGTCTTTAAGTATATTGATTTTTGTTAAAATCTACTAGTAGATACCTATATTGGTGCACATAAATGTAACATATGTTGTATGTGAATAACTACTGTCCTCATTCGAAATACTAGTTCATCTATCAGAATCATTCATTGGAAATGGTACGTAGTAAAAGTCTGCACGGCCTGTGGTTTGTCGACTTTAATTGCGCTTTCTAGTGCAAGCAAAAGCGAAGCAACCCGAGCACTACACATCAGCATTCATATGCGTTTCATTAAACCACAAAAGTCACCGACGGCAATAGCAACAATAGTTTAGACCACAAAAGAGATCTAACGGTATCGGTTGTCAAGCGAAAATCAAGAATTTCTTCTGTGGAAAAAATCGACAAAGCCCGAGGCTTATAATCATCGACAAAGACAGATACACGAATGTGAGGTAGTCATTTAGTTCGTCAGGGATATCTCAAAACACACATACATATGTATGTACATCTGTTCATATCAACAAAATACGAATAGACATTCGTCCATACATAAACTGATGTCAACTACACAAAGGCTGTCAGGACACTAGAGGGGTGTAAGGACAAAAACTCAAATCGACTGCAAAATTGGTTTAGACCAAAACCACAGGATGATGTAGCCAGGTGCTGTTTTTGCTTCTCTTTTATATAGCTGTGGTATCCACCCACAGGTATACATATACCATGTATTGTAGTTGGATTGAATACATAGATTTTCCCGTTGGACATTCAAGATCTTGGGTCATCCAAGGTTTAAGGTTTTATTGTTGGACATCTCCTATAGCAGATGGAACATGTGTTACATTTGTTTTTGGGAAAGCGTCGCTGACATTGTGGTCGATGATTGCAGTCAATATAAAGATGTTGGTACATGGATGCTTTTGCGGATAAGTGAAGTGGAATTTGAATGTATCTGATCATTGTTTTCTACAAAATTCATATTTGTTTTAGTTTTTATCTGGGAATGTTTTTTCCAAGATCATTCTAGGGAACTATGTACATATGTAAGTATAATATTGTAGTTAAGTAAGAAATACTTCGCACAGTGTCGATTAAAGTGTTTATAAGTCTGTACTTTATCATATATGATATGTTTCTTTGGAATATTAATATTCTTTTTAAACTTTTCAGTACGCAAAAAGCGCAGTTTACAGATAGTCTAAATAAACTAACGTTATGATAATTTTGATAATGAATACGAATTCAAATGCAAGATTTACATTGGACATTTAGATGTTGAGTACATATGTACAATAAGCGCTTATGATCTGGAAGGTCGGCGACTGGAAAAAAAATAAGAATCTGCAATCATCATTTCTAGATAGTTAGGCATCAGTTGCTGACCTCTTGAATATTCTAACGACGCTTTTGCTTATCTATACGTTCAGCCAAACAGCATATCTGATTATCGTGATAGAAGTAACATATAGTAACATATGTACATTCTTAGATTTTCTAATCTTTTCGGTTTGCCGAAAAGCTGCTAGCTTTTAGAGAACCAAACCGGTCAAATAGTCATACATACGAGAGGCGTTCAACATATTCTCGGTATCGGGGTGAAGCTGTGGTTGTGTATATAAATTGACTTATTTATCAAGTAATACTATTATTTTAGTGCATTCATGTAAAATTTCATATAAATGTGATTATTAATTCGCGTTTTATCTCTAGTTAAACAGAATCATAATGGCAACTGAGACGATGATGGTGAAAATTGAGCATCGCGCTGTAATTAAATTTCTCACTAAGCAAGGAAAAAGTCAAAAAACTATTCATGAAGAGATTCAGGGTTCCGCACCTTCATTATCAACTGTGCAATAGTGGTCAAGTGGGTTCAAGAGAGGCAGAGAGAGCATTGAAGACGACCCCCGCTCCGGCGCCCCGGCTACTGCTTGTACGGGAGAAAGCATCAGAGAAGTCGAAAAACTTGTTCTTGATGCCCGAATAAAGGTGAAAATGATGGCAGAGATCACCAAGCTTTCAATTGGTACCATTCACACCATTCTTCATGACCATCTTAACCTTTCAAAGGTCAGTGCAAGGTGGGTGCCACGAATACTCACAGCGCCTCAGAAAAAAGTGAGAATCGCATGCTGTAGAGAGCTTTTGGAGATGTGTAGTGAGAACGCGGACGGTGTTATGGATCGAATTGTTACTGGGAACGAAACATGGGTCCACCACTATGACCCTGAAAGCAAACAACAGTCCATGCAGTGGCATAAAAAAGGAACAGACCCCCCGAAGAAGTTCAAAGTCACTCCGTCTGCCGGGAAGCTCATGGCCACAGTTTTTTGGGACTCAAAGGGAATCTTGCTCATTGAGTACAAAAAAAAAACGGTGAAACCATCAACGCCACATCCTACGCTTCCACTTTGCATAATTTGCTGGAGGAAATTAAAAAGAAAAGACGGGGTAAACTCGCAGCGGGTGTGTTGCTTCTTCATGACAACGCTCCTGTTCACACGGCGCGAGTTTCCAAGGCTGCTGCGCGAGATTGTGGTTTCGAAGAAATCCAACACCCACCCCATAGTCCAGACCTTGCCTCTAGTGATTATTTCCTGTTTCCGGATTTGAAAAAATGTCTTCGTGGAAAAAGATTTTCTGATGATGAAGAACTCAAGTCGGCAATAAATGGGTATTTTGCAGAGAAATAGGAAATTTATTTTGTTGAGGGTTTAAAAAAGCTTATCTCAAGATGTAACAAATGTATTGATGTTAGGGGAGATTATATTGAAAAATAAAAACAATTTAAATTGAATTCGCATTTTCCTTCATATAGATACCGAGAATATATTGAACGCCTCTCGTATGTTATTAATGAGGAGCCATAATATGCCTGTGTAGTTATCATAGGCTTCATATTTTATTGACCGGGTATACATAGAAGGTGTTTTTTTTTTTTTAAGATTGATCTTTATGTTTGACAAATCAACATGCTCCAGAAGAACGCTTCATTAAAATTTATTTGAAAATCGGTCTTCAATTGACGAAATGTGTAGGCATAGAAGATTGGATGATATTTTTGGCACTCATAACACTAGACAACAGTGAAATGGTAATTGAAATATTTTCAACAAATTTTTATTTGTCTGGCCATGCTGAATGCAGTTTCGTTTATAAAAGTTATTTCTTAATTGCGGTTTTGGAGATGCGTTATATTCGTTTTGACCGTTGGCATTATCGTTATGTTGGTACTATTCGAAGGTAGTAGAAAGGCGTACTTCATACACAATTTTTTTGTCATTTTACAGTACTGTTCTGCGTAGATAAGTTGAGTTATTAGAAGATAATATTCAAGTTTTTTTTTACAAAAAAAGTGTCTTATTGACCCTAAAACTTTTGTTACATTTGTGGTGAAATGATTTTTAGTAGAAAAATGTGTTCCATAACGCTATCAGTACAAAATGTGTATTGTTCCTACTTCTGCACTCAAATCGGGTACGTGTGTTACACATTCCTGCTGAAATCCTTGTGCTACAGGTCTAAGAAATTGGGTAAGTGACAACAAGCAATCGTTCCGTTTCGCGGTGCCAATGCAGTGGTGAGAACCCACAAAACACTCAACTCAACTGATTGCTATTAAAAGAAAAAGGTGTGTAAAATTGTAATACAATAATATATCCAAACATACCATCGGTTATATGCCCTCTACTACACAACCACAAATACCTTATTGCCAAGCGCCATAAGCAAGGTGAGCAAGACATTGAAGAAGATGAAATATCTTGCGGTGCATCATCGCCTGTGTCACAATATGTACCTAGTCAGTCTTTTCAACAGCCACATAAAATAACATAAGCTGAACGGTCTCATAAGAGAATTCGCCAAATATTTAAGAGGAACTTCTAGGGTTGAAATTATAACAGTGAAGTCTTTTGGAAGATGGCGTATCTGTAACTTCTTTCCATTCCAGGCAAAAAACACTGATGCAATATTTTAAAATGGCTGATAGTTTAGATTTTTGTAAGTGGACTAGCGGACTAAGCCCTTAACATTGAATATAAATCGGATGAATATAGACTATATATAGATAGCTTTAAATTAACTATACAATGGCAATATTTTACATTCGATTCCTATTGGCAATACAGTCCATATGAAAGAGTCCTGCGAAAATTTGAAAACGTTTGTATTACATATAAAATACAATGAACATGAATGGGAAATTTGTGGAGATTTCAAAATTGTAGCTCTATTGCTTGGACTCTAATTAGGTTTGACGAAGTTCAGTTTTTTCATCTGTGAATGGAACAGTAGTGCTGGAAAAAATTATTTGAAAAAGAAGAAATGGCCTCTTGGTAAGTCACTCGATCAAAATGTCTCATTAGTCGACTCAAAAAAGTACTGCTCCCACCTCTCTGTATAAAACTAGAGCTCATGAAGAATTTTGTGAAAGCTATGAACAAAACTGAAGAGGCATTTTAATATTTACGTCCGAAATTTCTAAGACTGAGCAAAGCCAAAATCGATGAGGAAATCTCTGTCGGTCCTCAAATTAAAAATTTAATTAAAGATGAAAAATTTGATCTGATTTTGGAAGGCAAAGGAAAACCAGCTTGGAATGATTTATGATTTATGGCAAACTACTACTTAGGACACAAAAGAGATAAAACTGTGTTACGCTCGTAGAAAACATGTTATCGTCCTACCATGGACGTGGTAGGAACATTTATATCTATTTGGACTTTCATTTGGACTATTTTCCATACAATTGTGGAGCGCTAAGTGACGAGCATGGATAACTCTCAGGATATCGCTAACATAAACGCTATCAGTGCTGTCGGATTATTGCTAGACTATTACTAGAGACATTTCAGAAGCAACATATAGCGATCACCAAAAAACAACATTAAAAGTCCGCACAATAATAAAAATATAACGCTTTTTTTATTATTTTTGTGAAAAAAATTAATAAATCATTTTCCAAAAAAACTGTAACTAACTTTATTTTTTGTACTTATTTCCGTATCCAGCACATCAAAATGTATAAGAAATGCTACTTCTTATAAGGAATACCATTTTAAAGTGAAAATTTGTTGTCTAGTGTAATCAACCGACTGAGTTTGCTTTTCGTCATTTCGAAGACAAATTTCATACCACATACAATCTAAAAGACGCAAAGCTAACAAGGTGTCAACGTTATGAGCGTACAGAAGAAAGTGTAGCCGCTGCAAATGAAAGTGTGACGGAAAATCTGGAATTCGTCTATCGAAATCGTTTGGCTTTTGTTCAATGAGATTGCGAACAAGCAAAATTTTCGTTTTTGGGGCGAAGTAAATCCAAAAGAATCTCATGGGAATTAATTACAACCATATAAAATGGTAAGAATACGTTTTGTTACACGCGCTGGTATACGTAACATCTGCACCCTCTTCGTTATGTTTTTGGCTTTATATTTTTCGTTCATCATCCAATACTACGATACGTTTGTTATAGCCGGATATATGATTGCCGTGTAGAGCAAATTGTAGAGCAAAAGAATTTAAGCGATTGTAGTATGCTTCTTAGAAAAAAGTTAGTCATGAAATATGGCAACGTGATTTAGAACAAAATTTTTGACATAAACAGCGGTTGACAATAGTAAGTAAATAAGTTTTCTCAATCATAATTTATATTTATGCATACAGATCTGGCCAGTAAATCGAAGTTATCAACACCTCTCTGCAACATAACTTCCATTTTTTGAAATTGCAAATCAGAAATGACTGGCGAAATTTGGCGACTGGACAGAACAATTTGATAATGGGAGTCCGAAGCGCAGTTGTATACCTTAGGACCTGACTTGATTAGTATAAATATTTTGACAGTAATATAACTGTAACTTTATCGAAGCAAGAAACCTTATTCTTCACTGAAAGAGAGCGACTATCTAAGTTCGAAGCTGCCCTTCAAGATTACGACTTTTCAATATGTTAAGCTGTTGATTTTCTTGTTAGTGGATATTCGAATGTAAATCTTCTTAATTTAGTCGTATACAGTGAACTATTTCAATTTCGAAATTGCGATGTTAGTATTGACCAGATTTTTTGTTATTTGGATGGTTGGATGATGTAGGAATATGGAGGAACAGACTGGAGTCAGTTGTCATGACCAGTGCTGTAAAATTACAAATCAATTGTTCCATCGGGTTAGTGTTCTTTCGGACTGCACCTGCTGAATTTACATGCGAAAGTTTTGCACAAGAAGCAGCAGCAGCACTGTTAACACCACAGTGGACGAACTCCCTAGAAAGAGTGAACGATGGAATCATGGCCTCAAATGAAAGTAGAAAATATATTTGATCTCGGCTGCTTAACCATATACGGAACTCAGCTCAGATTTAACAGAAAAGATCACGCTCTTGGAAAGATATGAGAGCCTAATAGGAGCTCCCCGAAATGGGTTACTGACGTTGGTGTAACTTTCCCCTTGCCCTAGGTATTTCTAAAATGGAACTGGTCCTTCAGGTTGGGTATTGCGACGGGAGGGTAATTTTCTTACGACGATAAAAAGAACTGAATGAGACCTAGGATAATAACAGGCTGCTTCATTTAAGATAACGACCTCCAGAGAGGTTCATTCAGAACGTATATAAATACACTCCTACTGTTGCCCAAGTTTGAATGCGTCCTCAAGCGGGACGAGGAGGCAGATATTACGGCTACCCAAAAGATGAGATGTATACGATCAGAAACGCAAAAATTGCGACCTTTGTTACACCTGTAACAAAAGCCGTTCAACGCACAAACATTCAGAGGGAATACGTCGAATCTGATTTCTTCCTTGTTGCAGAAAAAAAGATGCAAGCCGGCGAGAAAAATAAATTCAACATTGGAAGCACGACTGAAGTAGCCAAAGCTTGCCGCGAGCACCTGAGCGACAGACTCTTGGCTGTGCATTCATCTTCCACGAATAGTAACAATCTGTGGAACAAGTATCGTGATATCATCAAATGGGAAGCCTAGAACGCCGTTTGCTACCAGCCGCAACCGAAAAAGAGCCATTGATATGATGATAAATGCGTACGAAGAAAAAAAGTGACAGAATGCAGGGCAAATGCATCGAGAGAAAAGTATAGAGCCAGCGGAAGCGAGGAAAAAAGATCCTGAGTAAAAAGAAAAGGGCCTACGCAATCTCCTAGCTTAAGGATATTTTTTAAAAAAGCTAAGTAACTGGCAGCTGAGTTCAAGTCCAGAACGTAGACTCTTTGAAGCTGTGAATTTAATCTAACCAGCGAAGCTCAAGAAATAGTTAATATGTTTAAGTAGCATTTATAGCAGCTACATCAGCTAGAAAGAGTGAAAAAAGCGATTGACTCAGCTATCAAAAAGGTGAAGAAAAACAAGGCCGTCGGTTCGGGTGGTCTACCAGAAGAACTTTTCAAACATGGATTTGATGTTTTGGTAGTCAATCCAGTATTGGTGGATTAAAGCCCGTGGTGGCAGTGGCTCAAATGGTAGTGGATTGGCTTCCAAATCGGAAGGTTCGATGTTTGAATCCCAGCCACTCCCAAAATACATTCATTTTTTCAGTTAACGAAAATCAAGTAAGATGGATGAGTAGTTGACTAGAAATAAACAACAAGCCAACTTCCACTAAGAATTTTAGTCTCCAAATAATAAATAAAAAATGGTATACATATAGATTGAGTCATATCCAAATTATGATGCGGTTATCGGACAGATAAGGAAAAGCTTTTTCTGAAAGGCGGCATATGAGTTGATAACCTGCAAATCATGTGGAAGATAGTTCCAGAAGCGAATTGCAGATACAAGAAAGGATCGCTCTTCAATGCAATGTGTGAATGAAGGAATAATAAGTTTTTTCCCCTATTAGATTGTGCAAAATGTAGCATTTCAAAAAGATAACTAGGAGACTTACTTTATATAATTTTAAATAGTTTTAATATATTGCGGAAGTTAAAATATATATTGAGATTCAGACCGTAAATTGACGATGCAAATCTGGACACTCTACTGAACCTAGGGATATTATAAATGAAACGGATACAGTCATTACACGTAACATTACAAACACTGTCAAAACAGGAAAACGTGGAACAATTACACAAAATGTAAGGCATTACAAGCGTTTTAATAATTAATCATATTTTCACCAGGTGATGCAAGTAGTTCGCAGAGTATCGTAATCTTCGCAGTCCACAATAAACTTTTTTCAGGGTATCCCTTATGGTATCACATCAGGTAAGTGACGAGTTTATATGGAAGCCAAGGTATTTAACAGAATTTATAATAGCAATGGGGTTGGCATCAAGGACAACAACTGAAAAATCATTTGGACACACCTCATTGATTGATACAATACAAACTGTCTTGACTGTGTTCAACTTCAATCTGTTAACTTTTGACCAGTTGGATATATTATCAAGATCTTCATTCATCCTAGCAACACAATTTTCTATAATACCAATAGGACGCGAGAAATATATAATCACATCATTAGCGTACATGTGAATTTTGAGATTCTTAACAATACCTGGAATTTTATAGTTAAAAAGAGAGAACAGAAGTGGTCCTAGTACAGAGCCTTGCGGAACGTTTGCATGAATGGTTTAAGAATTTGAATAGGCAAGCTCTGTAACGACCGGCTGTACTCTACTTTCTTAGATAAGAGCTTAGAAGCTTGGTGGATGAGTCGGAAAAATTGAAGCCATTTTTAATCTTTTAAGTAACAAAGAGTGATCGAAGGCTTTGGAGAAGTCTAGAAGAACTGCTACACAAATATAGTTACAATCTAAAGCGGATCGAATGTCAGTAGTAACACTTACGAGTAGAACGGCAGATTCACAACTGTGTTTACTTCGAAAACCGGATTGCCATTTGGAAAGCTTATTATTATCTAAGAATTTTTGCATCCGAAGTGATAATACCTTTTCACAAGCATTAGACAAAAAACACAAGATACTAATTGGTCTGAAGACAGCAGGACAGGAATAACAGGGAATAGGAATAATTCTGGCAAGTTTCTAATTATCCGGGAACCGAGAGCTGTGGATACAGTAATTAAATATATGTTTAATTACTCTACACACAGTGAAAGACAAACAACGAAACAGAACCAGAAATAAAGAACAAACAAAAATAATCAACGAAACACTCAGAACATAAAGAAGACACACTACAGACAACGAAGTATTTATAAACACCACTACAAACCGCAATGTGAGTCAATGCGCTTTAAGCTGCCATATAAACTAGGTATATGACACTTATTTCTTTGTCTTTAAAAATATTTCGTTTGCAATCCCACATTTTAAATACACAACTAATTACCTGCCCGATGATGAAAGAATGATGAGAGTGCGAGAGAGTAAAATGTTTCAATGCGATTTGAAAGTTTGTATATGATATTTTAAAGCGGTTAAAAATGTTCAATGAGTTTTATAAACAGGAATGAACGAATGCGTGTTGAATATTTCAATGCGGTTTGAAGTGGTGTTTATATGAGCGTATTGAAACAATGCGCATTGCGTCAATGCACATTAAGCTGTCATATAAACTAGGTAATAGAGTAATCATGTTTAGTCAGGCTTTCGTACACACGAATAAAACTGCGACTATCAAAGCCCTGGTCATGAAAGGATAGCGAACGGGGGTTTCCTTTGTTGTAAGCGCCGAAACTTTTAAGGAAACACACTTTACTCTGTTCGAGTGGAAGTTTAATGATCACAGCACTTGCTTTAGCATTGTTTTTCGAGACTACACGAGTGTTGGAAGTGGGGGTAACGTAAGTTGCGTTGATTTTTGAGCAGAGTGAGTTATACAGGTTACTGAGATCTTCATTTTCCATGTAAAACAACATCTACCGCAATACGCTTGTGAAAGAGAAAATTCGTCTGTTCTTTCAGCGTTTTGTTTACAACCTGCAGCAACTTTATTGAACAGAGAACAGCATTGTATTTGTTGCTATAATTATCTTGCACTGTTTGAAATTTGAACTCAAATTCACTTTTAACCGATGTTAACTGGTCAACCAAATGCTTCCCCATTGACTTAAATTCGGATTTAAGGTCATTTTTAATCACTGAACAAACAGATTTTAATAAGTCAGCTTTTAATGAGTCACCGCTAATTAGATTTAGAACATCCGCAGGACCAGATTTATTAACGGAGCGTAGAGATCTTTGATGAGAGTCTGCAGAATTTCTTGTACCGGCCATTGTAAGCTAACAGTTAATTTTATTTTTACTTTTTGGCTTTTTAATTCACTAATAACGTCGAAAAAATTAAAAAGAACCGGCACGAGACGGATAGGTTGCTGCATAGGTTGTTGTTTTAGTACGTTTTTCTAATGCTGATTCTGATTATGCCACCCCTGGAGCGAAATAACCGCTGAACCCAAACATCTTTCTTTCTCTCTCTATCCCATTTTCAAAAAAAATTAACACATGCTGAGGCATTATAAGTGTATTCATACCCACTTGAATCTTAAGTTCTTTAAAAAAAAAAGAAGCCCGATGACTGCTCTATCAGTTCTATATGCCCTATTTCCTAGAAAGGCGATCCTATGTCTTGTAAGAGCTGCGGAGTCACATCCCTACTCAATGTTGCATATAAGTTGCATTTCAACATTTTGTGTGAACGTCTCAGACCATATTTTTATATACTAATAGGCTCAGTGTGACTTCCGAGCTCAGAGATCAACGATCGACAATATTTTCATACAAAGGCAAATCCTGAAAAAGACTAAAGAATTTCAAGTAGAGACTCATCATCCCTTCTTCGACTTTAGCGTCATGATCCGGGGAACCCGGCAAAAGTGATCGAGCTGTGCATGATGCTGGAAAACAGGAGGTTCAATGTACAATTTTCAAATTGTTCATTTGAACTATTTCAAATATGTACCGCATTTCAAAAAGAAGATGCACTATCATGTGATTTTCATAAGCTAGTGCAAGTACAGATAGTGCTCAGAGCAGATGTTAATACGGAAGGTGCTCTCTTCACCAAATATATTCAGTTACTTTGATACGTAGACGACATCGATATCATCGGTCCCTCCCAGTGTATCGTCTTAGAGGCTTTTGTGGCAACTGAAGAACTTGCGAAACCAGTTGACATTGAAGGAAACGGCGACAAAACCAGGTACAACTTGTAAAAAAAAAAGACACCACCTAGCGCAAAATTTCACTGTTGATGAAAGTACATTGTAGAAGAGTTCAACAACCTAGGAACAAACATCAACGCCACAAATCACACTTTTATAAAGATTCAGCAAACGCTTAATTATAGAAAGTTAAAACATGTCGATTAACTGGTTCGGCTACATCGAGCGAACGGGGCGACTAACTACTGGAAGTTTATGGTGGTAAATATGAAGGTGGACTACAAATATATGTCACCGAGATCTAGATCAAATTATGAACTTATACAATACACTCGCTTAAAAATGTTTTTCTTTTACGGATGCCAGCCGCAGCACTACTAGACATCACCTGAGTTGATACTATGGAAAATAGGATTCCTTACTCATACTCTGGATTTCCCGTCTCTACACAAACAATTTATATATCATACTTTTTCAGATTATTACAGAATAATCTAGTTCTTTTAAATAGCTCTGCGTTTCGCATAGAATTCATATATTTTATATTTCTTGTAAAGTTTTGTCGAATGTACTCGTATTATATATAAATACAATAAAAGTATTAATTTATTCTAAGGTTTCATTGCATTGTATATAGAGTGGCATATAATCGAACTATATCAGCTGCCGAGAATACGACAAACAATCTTAACTTTAATAAAGTTAAGTCCTTGACACTGGAAGTAAAGATTTCGACATAAGCTGTAAGTCATCTGCCACTTGAAATGTCTGTAATCACTTCAAACTTTTTCGAGTCGTTTTATTTCTTTACAGAACGTCAAGAAGAATTTCTAAATCGGATTACTACGTGTCCTTATTGAACAACTCATGACACACGGCAGCATTGGCAATCGTTAACAGAGCACGCAGCATAGATAATGCAGTTATTCCTTTTAAAAAGAAAAAAAAATGTATTGCTGGATAATACCGACCAGAGTAAGGGGATGCATTTTCCGTCAAATTCTCCCTGTGTACTCACTCCACAATACCTACGAGTACTGACAGTTGACAGTTTTTCTACAGATTTGATTTCGGTTTGAGGAGCTCAAAAGCTCAAAATGTCCCCGAAAGGAGAACGAGCAACTCTTGATCTATCACGTAACACATTTTGCTTTCTTCATATACGAGTACACTCATCTCCAACACACACATAGAAACCAATTTGAAAACATTATTACACAAATTGTTCAGAGTGTATTTTCTGAAAAAGTAACTTGAAAACCGTCACGTTGGAACGTCGGAAGGCGGTGCTTCAGAGTTTTTCTTCTGACATTGCGAAGCAACATACTAATCCACTGCTACTACGAGCACAGGATAAATTAAAGATAAAAGAAGCAGAAAAGTCAAGGAAACTTCCTTTTATCGCCCTTGGAGAATGCCTTTGAAGCTGGATAAGCCAAAAGCAAAACAAAATATTTCAACTATAAAAGTTCGGATGGACATCTGGATTTAATAAATGATTGATAACACTGCAAATGATATAAAGTGTACTGAATGAAAGATGACAGCAATTTTTGTGGCTTGACTGCAGCGGTAAGCCGAGATGCTATGTGATTGCTCATTTGTCATACAAGCACAAACAACGAAACAACACCATTAGTATAAAGCATCACGAACGCAACTGCATTGCAGTCAGATACTCGTCCTGGTGTGAATAAGGATGAGCAGGAGCAACTACTCGTAAGCAGCACCACCTATGTATATACAAACACATGCACTTGCATGGATACAAACATACTTAGATTCGTACTTTTCAGATGTTAGAATTAACTCCATGTAGCCAGCTTAAAGCAAGTGAGAGTGGAGATTTCTCAATATGACAAATGAAACGTGCTTGCTCATCAATTATGGATACCTTCCTTAAATTTCCTGAAGTACATTCTCAGGGGAAATTGACTGAAAGAGGAAATAAAAATTAAATTTTTTGAATTTACACCAAACATGTTTCTGGGAAGCATTGTGCCAACGCTTACGAGTTAATCGTGCTAATTTGTTTCCCTTACCTCAGGTAAGCGTTGATACAGTGATGGAAAATTTCTAAAAGATAATTTTTCATAAGCTACATAATTAAGCATAAATTCTTGAGCTTACCAATTATTTTAAAATATGAAAACGCTTGAATTAAATAATGACTTTCCTGGAACTGTAGAATACCCTCAAGTGATTAGCAAAACTGATTAAGTCCTACTTTTCCGCACTTCAGGACTAGGCCTCGCTTTTAAACCTAATATAAAAGGACAATGTGGGGGGCAAAACGTTTAATGTTAGGGTAAAATAAACTCAACATTAGGTTCACGACAAATGGTCTTAGGTCCACACCAGTATGTGAATTGAAACGAAGAATGTATCACTTATGATATTTATTGTATGTATCACTTAAGGGTAATTCACGGGTGTACAACGAAATCCTCCATCAAATAAAAATATTATGGATATGAAGGTTTTAATATGCTGCTTTTTGCTCTCACGTATGTATTTAAATTTATATATATTTTTCTAAATCGTTCAAAATGCTGAATTTGTTGTGTTTCGTTTTTGCATTTACATTGCTTTCATTTATTTAAATAGCCCATAGAAACTAGTTCGAACTGGTAAAAAGAGAAGATATATATCGCCTAACTATGTTTTTACATCAACGCATTACACAGTTCTCACTGTGACTTAATGCAGAAAGTTAAAAAGTTGTATAGATCGACTAGATCATGTATGCTTATACAAACTAATTTTGCCTTCTTAACCTCCGAATGCCATTTCTTCGTTTGCTCTACTCAGTTGTGGAACTCCCTACCTGTAAATATTAGACAAATTAAAAGCACTGATAAAGTTAAGCCCACTCTATTAAAATTCCTGGCCAATGGAACAATGATCAACAATTAAATATATCAAATGGTTTCATGAAATAAAGATCCAATGTTCTTGTTAGTTACTTTCATTGAAAATTCCATACTATGTAAAGGGTTTTCCAATAGGGACTTGACATCTTTGAATTTAATTTGTCAACGCACTCTATCACTAATCATCAAACTGTCACTGTTAATTTATTCAGTGAACTTAACATTTTTATCATGGTAAAGTACAACGAACGAGCAACGTCTACAAATTATAAAAATTTTCTACCGAAATTCGGAGTAGGTGGCTGCAACTTTAAGAGCGTTAACTCCAATTTTCGGTCGTAATTCTCGCCCTAGTAGACAGGCAATAACAAGTTTAGTGCAAAAATTTGAGTCTACATATTCGATGTTGCTGTGTCAGTGAGACAACGGGTTGGTCGAAGTGTCGAAAATATCGCTGCCGTTCAGGCGTCCGTAGCAAACGATCCAAATCAGTCAATTTCACGGCGTTCTCAAGAATTAGCCATCGCTCAGATCACATTATGGCGTATTTTGCGTAAGGATCTTGGTTTACACCCATACAAGATCAAGCTGACTCAAGAATTGAAGCCGATGGACCATTTGAAGTGACGTACGTTCTCCGATTGGGTTCTGGAGAAGATTCGCCAAGATGATGAATTTCATCGCAAAATCATCTTCAGTGACGAAGCTCATTTTTGGCTCAATGGGTTCGTCAATAAGCAAAATATGCGTTATGGGTCGGGTGAAAATCCACATGTGCTTTATGACCACTTCATCCTCAAAAAATAACTGTTTGGTGCGGTTTGCATGCCGGCGGCATTATTGAGCCATATTTTTTCGTCGACGATAACGATCGTCACGTTACTGTGAGCGTTATCGCGCCATGATCACCGATTATTTTTGGCCCGAATTGGAAGATATGGACTTGGACGACGGTGGCGTTATCTCAAGAAATGGGACAGTCGATTGGCCGCTAGGTTCATGCGATTTAACCCGGCTTGACTATTTTCTGTGGGTTTATGCCAACACGCCGACGACGTTGGAAGAGCTCAGAGCTAACATTGAACGCGAATAGCGGCCGAAATGTGTGGCCGAGTCGTTGAAAATTGGGTCCAACGAATCGACCGCTGCAAACGTGCCAGCGGTGACCATATGAACGAAATCGAGTTCCATTCATAAATGTTTTCATTGTACTTCAAGCCGATAATAAAGTTTTTGAAGTATCTCAAATAGTTTGCGTTTTATTTAAAAAAAAGTTGTCAAGTCCTTATTGAAAAACCCTATATTTGCGCATGTATAAATCACCAACTATAATGTTTAAGGCTTGCAAAACTAATAAGATATTTCCATCTCTTATTGTAAGCATTATGTTTGATTAAAAAGTAAATAAATAATAAATAAATAAATAAATGTAGTGTTTATTCCTGTGTTATACCTGATAATTTGGTAAAAAATTACATAGGAAGTGAAATTTTATTATCAAGCACAGAGCAAGAAAAAAAAAAGAACATGAAGGACATCAAAATTGTTTTATAATAAATTTTATTTTGTCTTTTGCTACATTTGTGGTGAATTCACTTAAAGTCTAAATGGAATGCAATAACACCTTTGGTGAAAGGAGCTTATCGATTTTACCTTGGGTTTCCTGTCTATGAAAGAGACAAATATTGGCTGCCGAAAATTTATTGCACCAGGGCTCAACTAAGGGGTTGACTCGAAGGAAGTCATAAGACCATTCCATTTGCAACGCCTATTATTTGGAGTGAACTACCCATGAAAACGATTGTTACGTTTGTTACATTTACTCTGACGCGAGGATCTACGAAAAAAAAACAAGAATAAAACTACATATCCAAACAAATGTCTGCACGAAGAGCAGTTACTCGAAGCAATGATGTTTTAACTCCTTTGCTACCTAATAGTAACGAAATTGTAAATAACTAAAACGCTCTTTGCCAATTTGCCAACAGAGTTAATCGTCCAACTGCTCTGTATGTATCATACTTCTTCATTCAAGTCCATCAAATTAACCTCATCGAGATTAAAACAATGGAATTTGTTAAATGAAAATGCGAGAGTCTCATATTTTCGTACTAGACAAGAAGACTTCATGAGTCACTTTACCAAAGTCGGGGGTTTAATGTTTTGTAATAATGCTGAAGGACTTCTACAAAAATTGGGTTTCCCTGAAAGATCTGAGAAATGGCGACATTTTATTGATTCGTCCAAAGTCAATTTGTAAGCTGTTTTGCTTCACGATGGCAATAAATACCCTTCAGTCCCCTTCGCACATGCAAATAAACATAAAATAAAACTATGGTAATACGAGTATGAAGTTGTTTCTAGAAAAAGTAAATATTCATAGTACTCGTAGAACATATATGCTGATTTAAAAATTGTAGCAATGTTAACCAGACTGCAAGAATGATATTTGTTGTTTTTTATGCGAATGGGACAGTCGCACAAGATATATGTAAATACTACGTAGTAAGAAACTAGTTATGAAGAACGAGTTCAACTTCTGGATTCTTAAATGTATCTGAAAAACCTTAAGTGAAAAGTGAAAAAAATTTTCTACCCCCACTCCAGCTATTTCTAATGAAAAACTTTGTTCAGGCAATGAACAAGAATGAACAGGGCTTCCAATACCATAATACGAAATTCCTAAGAATAAGCGACGCAAAATTGAAAGAAAGAATATTTATAGGTCCGCAAATACGAGAGCTTATGAAGGATGCAAATTGCAATAGGAAGTTGAATAGAACAGAAAAAAACGATTTTGTAGAAGTGTTTTATTAAAAAAAATCCATTACATAAAAAGTACACGTAATACATATTTTTTATTCTTATATTTCGACTCAATGGCATTAAATCTATTACATACGAGTATAAACGTGCTTAATAATAGTAAAGAGGGAAATAATTTTGTTTTCGCAGGCGAATGTATTAGATCTAATGGCACAGAATGTAGGCTTACCTTGTAATTATGTAATTATCTTCGCGCCGGAGTATTCCTTCCCTTAATACGAGTGTTTAGAATTCTTTATTTCTTTTAACTTTACTCTACAGTGATTCTGATTTTAGTCCTTACAATTTAATCAATTTAACCAAAGCACGTCTGTGTGCTGGCAAGAGCAAAATTCAATTGAAGAAAAAAACAATTTGACAGCTCCGTTGAAGTGTTGCCAAATCTCAAACATAGTACCCGGTCGAACCACCTGGTTCGAGAAGCTCCACCAGCCGCACAATTTCTGGACTGCTCGGGTACATTTGCCATGTGCGGTCTTTAATGTTACGTTGCGGATCAGCCATTGGCTACCAAGATTAACTTCCGCGATTCGGCCCAATCACCAATGGGTCGGAGGAAAATTTTAATGCCGTACTAAAACAACGTCACCAACTTGTATGTCCCTTTCGCGGCGTTGCCATTTGTTCCGGGTTTTGCAATGTGTGCAAGTACTCGTCCCTCCATCTTTATCAAAACTTCTGCTGGACCTGTTGCAACCATTGCCCGAGCTTGAGTCGTTTACGGGGAATCTCGGTGAGATTTGGCTCGGGCACTGCGATGATGGAGGACCCAATAAGAAAATGGCCTTACGTCAGATTTAGGATGTCGTTTGAGTCATCGTGCACAGGTACGAGTGGACACGAAAATATGCACTCCTCGATACGCACCGCCAAGGTCTGCAACTAACTATACCATAGAGTTTGGGTTCCGACTAAGCGCACCAGATGACATTTAACCTCCTTCATCGCAGTTTCCATAGCCCACCTTGATGAGGAGTGCTGGGAGTGATAGAATGCCGATCCATTCCCATGTTGGCCATGGTTTGTTGATTTCCATCACTGGCCCAAGTAACCGAGTCTTCTTTAAGCATGCGGTTTGCCCCAACAAAGTCTGTGCCATCGACTGACAAATCTCGTAATGGTAGCTAGTAATGACTGGGAAGTAAGGTCGTCCACACCTTTATACATATGTACAGCTTTCGTAACAATACAAATAAAGATAGCTAAATAGGTCACGATTAACCGGGACCAATTTGCTCCAGCTCACAGCACAATGGGCCACAATAGTCAAAGCCTGACGTACTGAAGGGGCGAGCAGCATTTCCCCTTTGCCTTGGTAACGTGGCCATTTGTTCCGCAAAAATAGCACCACGATGACGTCGCCAAATGGTACAGTTGCACAGAAATATTCGTATAGCCTCTATAGCGTGTAAAATCCAGTACCGATGGAGGAGGGTCTGTGGCATTATCTATGTGCCGCCTTGAAGCGTTGTTTCGTGCGGCTGCAGAACGAGTAACCAACTTAGAGCTCCAGATTTTGGCAGGATAATTGGAAAACGGTAGTCATGAGGTACAGGTGCATTTTTAATTTGACCACCTACTCGGAGAATATCTTTATCATCCAAGAATATGTGAGAGCATCCCAAAGTTTAAGTATGTCATTACCAAAGAATTTACTTTGTTCCAACCGAAATACAATCTTCAGGGCGTCATCCAGCTTTCCAAGGCGAATTACTAATCTTCGCAGAAGTTGTCGTCGTATCTGCCTTCAGTATCCGATGCGCGCTAAGGTTCTTAGAAGACGAGGAAGAAAACTGAATGATTACGCGTGGTAAGTTCGGGGGAAACTGCAGCCACCACTACACTCTAAGACACCCTTTCTTCGTTTCGCACTGTAAAAATTTCTTCTTCACTGAATATGGTGTTGTGTTGTGAAGTGAGTGATTCATCCATTAACCACCCCGGTCCATGTTTTAAAAGTGCATCTGCCTCGATGACTGGCGCAATACGCCAGATTCTGAATGGACTGAATATGCCATCGGTCGGGAGATGTAAGTTCTTGTATCTGTCCAACTCGGTTTGAAACGTATAGTTTAAGGGTTGCAGGATGCTTACGATGCGAACGATCTGTAGCGCCATAGCCCACAATTGCTCTGCGCATAACTCCAAGCGAGGAATCGTAGCACCCTTCAGTGAAGCTACCTTAGTGCAAGCAGTCAGAAGCGAAACATGCGGTAGTTACTTCGGATGAGTTTTACTGGTGTAAAGAACAGCAGCATATGACATTGAGCGTGCATCGCAAAAATGGTGGATTGTTGTTATTTCCCCATATGTCATGCCCAGCCACCTGGGCACTCGAAAATGTTGTAATGCGTGGAGACCATTTCGATATGTAAGCCATTCTCTAGACAATTCCGTAGGTAGGGGGGTGTTTCAAGTGATACCTGCATTTCAATAACTCTGGATGAATGACTGGTGCGAGCAGACCTGTAGATTTGCGCTGAAGGATAATTCATCGCTCTCTGAATCATACCTTAATCCAAGTACCGAAGCTGTCGCAGGATCGATGA
This sequence comes from Volucella bombylans, assembly GCA_949129095.1. NCBI lineage: Eukaryota > Metazoa > Arthropoda > Insecta > Diptera > Syrphidae > Volucella > Volucella bombylans. The sequence continues at coordinate 28,379,655 of OX422144.1, forward strand.
TGGTGGTCGCCGTAGCTCAAGAGGTAGTGACTTTCAAACGAGGAGATTGACAGGTATCAAACGAACTATGTACAAGACGATACTCGGAATAATAAAATTCGGGCTGTAAACCCCAGCAACCCGAATATGTTCCTGCAAATTAATAAAATATTTCGGAGAAATAATCAAAACGACCTTCCACGTCTTAAAATCGACCGAACGACTAACAACGAACAAATACTTGTAACAGCAGGCATAGATCCAAATGAGGTTGTTGATGATGACAAATTCTTTTTGATTGAGGATCCACAGGAGAAAGTTGAGGCTATAGAGGCTTTATTCCTCCAGAAGAGTTCCTCTATTTAGATAGTAAAGGTCTGATCCATAACAGATTGGCGGTGCCGCTAATCTTCAATTTTGTTCGAACAGCTGCGCACAGGCGACTCAACTACAACAGAGACGTCGCACATGCCGACTCAGTAGGGCGGTAGGAAGTCGCGACATGAGTGATGTTACTCAGCAGCACCAGCAATTTTGGTGGCTAGTTTAAGGGTTGTAATGGGTAGCTTCATCTGAAGCAGTGGGTCAGCCTAATTTTTCTAGCCATGGCCTAAGTTAGTTTTAAGAAAAAATATATGAAATCAAAAAAAAAAAATAAAAATTTAAAAATATATACATATATATATATATATACATATATTTATATATTAAGTATATATATATTATATAAATATATATATGTTAGATGTAAGTAGGTTAAATGTAGATTAAGATTTATTTTTAGGTAGTCTGTAGGCTTTTAGTTTCAAGTTTTATAAAAAATTACAAAAATGGCCATTCACTAAGTTTTTACTTAGAATTTATTTTCTTAGTTTTTGTATTAATTAATGTTAAAACAAAAATAAAATTAGACTGTCAGATATGTCGAAAGACATAGCATAAGTTTTAACTTAGAGTGCCCGCATGAGGTCAGTAAGTTAACTTAAGATTATTTTTAAATTATTTAAGCATCTTTTTGTCTAGCAAGTAAGAGTAAATTAAGAAACTGACTCAAGTGGTAGTAAACTGGCTTACAAATCAGAAGGTTCGGTGTTCGAATCTAAACTAAAATCAATTAAGGAGTAAGTTTACTAGAAAATAACAAAAACCCAGCTTCTACTTACAATTTAATCTTCCCATTAAATGTTGGATGCCTCCCATTGAGCGAAATAACCACTGAGCACAACCATCTTTCTTTCTCTTCTATCCCGTTTTCCAAAAAACTTAACACATGCTGAGGCATTATAAGTGCATTCATACCCACTTGAGTGTGCAGTTCTTTAAAAATTAAAAAAAACTATATAAAAAAATATATATTATCAGCTGAACCTCATTTAGCGAGGTCCCTGTACTTGTTCGAGCTGACGCATTTAATACAACACGAAACTTTGTCGTCACTGCGTGATGTGGAATGTAATAATCGCTTAGATGGTTGCCAGGTTAACAAACATATGAGTCCATATGACTGAGGGCGGAATACTCGCGCATGAAAGTTGCGTACCTTTCTCGCAAATTGAGGTAGTGAAATTGCAGCAGTGCAGTTCGGTAGGAATCTCTAAGTTTGTTGTCGTCAGTACGAAACAGTACCTCTGGTACGAGAGTGTGTCGCTGAAAATATCGGTTCACACTCGTCATCGTCATATTTAACCTCATCTTCAGGAACCTCTTCGAGCTTCTAAAAATTACGTACGAATTCCTCCAATATTAGTTCAACCTCAGACACTTGAGCACCGAGACTGCAAATAGGGCGGGCTGATGTGGGTGCAGTCGAAGCTGGACCAAAAACAACCCATCCAAATTAGGTTAGCTGAGCATGCGGTTCATCTTGATTCACACTGATGATATCTCCTGTGACGGTCAGACCCCAGACCCCTGCACCGCGGGATTTATAGACGTGATTGATGAGATTACTAGTGCATGGATGCTCAGTGAAAACTACCTTGAGTTCAAAGAAAACTCTTCCCTTTATTCAAGTTTGAGCCAATGCACCAATTCCTTAACCCACTAGCTCACACTTACTTATGCGAAGATTCAAATGGTGAGCTACTCGATCTGATATGAAACTTACCTGCGATCCAGGATTGCAAAGTATACGGACGAGACGTTGTTCATTCCGTTCTACATGTGTTTATGCACGTGCAGTAGTAAGCAATACCGTAAGATCTCCTCGAGTTGGCTAGTCATAAAGGCGGCTGTGCCAACTTGGCATCAGCTGTTGAAGGGTCCTTTGATTGCGAAGCTGACGTTGTAGACGCGGAAGACTGGTTGCAAAAATTTTTTCAAGAAACTTTAGAAGTTCATTTAATGTCGGAATTTTGTTGGAATCCGAACATATGCACCATTCTCGTCGTGTTTTTTGGTGGGAAGCTTGGACACAATTATTGGTACAGCCTTCATATTAATGAACTTTGATACGTGAATTTCAGACAGCAGCCTTTGATTATCGAAACGATTTTTTAATGCTACCTATACGTCCTCATAGACACCTGTATATAATTCACCAACCAACGGCACATTCCTTGCACAAACTGCTTGTCGAAGTTTACACAAATTGTATGCTCTGGGAAATTTGACTGCAAAGCACTTACTGACATATCAGCCGATTCGGGTGGCTTTAGAGACTTGGATGCAGATGCCTTGCATTCCAATAATTTCCAATTTAATGCAATTTCATTATAATTGCTCTCCACTTGCTCTTACAGCAGGTCATGAGCCAGTAGTTTGTCGACTTTGGCCGCTCCCTCAAGAGCCTCGTGGTTCTATGAAAATGTGCAGTAAGTGAGGCTAGCTCTTGATTCAACTGGGAGATGTCGCGTGCGTTCAGGTTGGCACTGTGAATACGTTCGGTAATCATCTTAATTGCGGTGACGGCCGACATCCTTAAATTTATCTAGAGCAAAATTAAATTGAAGTAAAAACAATTTACAGCTCCCTTGTGACAGGAGGTGATAGTTATAAAATTGGCCGACGGAGTGTTACCAAATCTCAAACAACGAGTTTATCCTAAACTGCTAACTGAGTTAAAAATACTTCGGCGAATTCTGAAGAATCCCTTCATTTCAATAACTATGCTCGTATTGTTATTTAAGTTTAGCGCAGAGATAGACAAAATATTTTCTAATCTAATTTCGTTCAATGTCATTAGTATTCATGAGTAGTTATCCGGACTTTTGAAATATTATACCTCCTAAATATACATCAGAACACTTTCAAGTATGATGTTGAAGAAACGACCTGGCAGTACGTTGACTGTTTATTTTATATTAAAAGTTCCGCGCCACTACCAACGTTTAAATGGAATCAATAGAGTCAATAGAGAAATTGTCATCGTGTACGGCATGCGGGTTTCAGAGGGATGTTTAAGATAAAATGCAATAGTATAAAAACGTTGACCCTGTTTTGGGTAGTTATTAAAATTTTCTTGGTTTTTCCAAAATCTGCTCCAAAGTAAATATCTGATCAACGGTGGATGAAGAAGGCCAAATATGACACTGAAAATGACCTATCCGGTTGCTGACAAAGGCTTTCACCATTCACATGGTACGCTGTGTTGAGAAGACTAATCTTTTTAATTATCTGGTAACTCTTCTCGAAGACAGTGCGAAACATGCTATGAAAATATGTGCCACAATTTAATTATTAAACAATGACCCCTGCTCATTTATGCGGACGTCACCGAATCCTCCAAAACTATTTCTTCACCCCAATACTCTATTCTTCTTCAAGAAGATATTGTTAGGTATTCCACTTGATGTCTAAAAAATTGCTTAGAGCTTAATGTCTCCAAGTGTCAATCTATGACTTTGTCACGTAAGTGCAATCAATCTCCTCCTCGACTTTATTCTCTGCATGGCCAACCTATACCCCAGGTTCAATCCCTTCTCGACTTGGAGTATTGCGCGATAGAGAGTTAAACCACTACTCGCATATTGACGAGATAATCCTTAAAGCCAACTCATCACTTGGTTTTACCAAACGATGATCCTAAGAATTTTCCGACCCCTATATGATCAGGACCATTGTTCAGTCTCATAGTTCATATATCCAAAATCGAGAAAATTCAACGCCGTTTTCCTCGATTTGCTATTCGATGATTACCCTATGATGACTCTTTTATTTTATCAGCCTATCGAGACCGCCTCAAACTTTGTAACTTCTTAAATTGAATACCCTGAGAAAACGTAGAAATTTATCTGACGTTCTATTCATTTATCGAGTACTCTCAGGTTCGGTGGATTGCACTTCCCTTTACAACTCTATTTACTGCAACGCTAACTCTCGTCTCTTCTATAGTATATTCCAACCAATCCAACGAACCAATCTCCCGTATGATCTGAAAGGTCAACTCAAACCTCTCCGCTTATCATTTCTACCTGAGCACTCCTCGTCTTAAACTAGATATCCTCCACCATTCCCTTGGTACCCAGCTCTTAAGCCTTAAGTCTTAAATCCTAGTTAAGTTAGATTAAGCTTGTATTAAGTCAAATAGATGGGGGCCTCAACCCTCATCAAAATTTAAATTAAATTAAATGAATGCGACCTTATGAAGCAAGTATTTATGTACAATACATAGATGAACTGGTGTCTGTTTTTACAAAAACAACTCACTATGCTATGAAGAATTAAAAAAAAAAAAACCATTTGATACAATCCATATTATTTATAGATATCGACAATAAAAAAGATATAATGAATCGCTGTTAAAATATGAAAATATATGTCAAAAACGAACGTCATAGAAGTTATCCATTACGTTTCTACTGATTTATTTACTTACGTACCCATACTTATCTACTCAGGATTGATTTTTTTATGTTCTTTTTTACCCTCCGAACATAATTTCTGCATTAGCAACCATTTATTACCTCGATCGATCACTTGTCTACCTCTTTATTTTACTTGTGGTCTGATTATGTTGCTCATAACTGTTAGACTCGTAGAATTTGTGAGCAAGTTCTTTTCTTTGCAACGGAGTTTTGATACTTTGTTTGTCGTTTGTCATACATATAAAGGCTCACAAAGAGTTGCGGCGTCCTTGCAACCAAGCTAGGCTGATAATGAGGCGTCGGTATTTATATTTGTATGTCGGTTATCCGCAACATCCGGTCATCCACAATGTTATAGTTCTGGCTGGTGTCGGTTGCAGGGCGATCACGGTTGGTGGTATGTATGTTGATCCTTTCGTGGATGCATCTGTATATGTCACCCGTTTACATCGAAAATCGAATTTCGGGCGCACGTCGCACACAGGGGCCAAATGCATGAATTCCTGGCAAACTCACAGGTTTGTCAACAGTATATATGTAAAATTATAGTCTTGTGTAACGAAATAAAATGTTGGTGAGTTTTTGAAAGCTGGTGTTAATTTTTGAAGAAAATTGTGTTTTTCTGTGTTTTCATGTAAAGTTCTACTTATGAACATGACAAAACATGTCTTCGAATTATGACTTGTTTGATTGTGTGTTATATGTTCTTTTTGGGACTTCAATAAAAATTTGCGCGTTTTTGCGCTTTTTGAAAATATCGTTTGTCCAAAGTGTTCAAGTCCCGACTCAAAAAACAAAAAATTGTTTTAATGTTTTTTTTTTGTTGTTGTAGGATCAGGTTCAAGCGATATTTTCATTACAAGGCGCACATTGTTTGAACATATGAAGCAATCAGGCGATTTAATTTGGACAACCCAATCTTCTAGATTGTAGGAATACGTTGACACTTGAACGAAATGCCCAGATCATGCTAAACCTTTGTTGCGAAAGCGGATTTCATTTTTCATATCACATTTCATACAAAGATGGCAAAAATGCTATAGAAAAGCGGATATATTTCTTACTTCTAATAAGTCTTGGCTAGATTCTGCAATTAGTTTCAAAAATTATGCTTTTTCTGAAAAAAAAATGTGGTCGCCCAAAAAAACTAAGGTTTTAAGACAGAAACTAACACTCATCTGAGGAATTAGTTTTTGCTGCTCAAATGAATTTACGGTCTTCAGGACAAGTAGCATCTAAATTTGTGAGAGATGTGACGGCAAGTTCGCCTAAACGAGCTGCAAAATATAGGTTGGCATTCAAGAAATTTGAAGGCGTTAAGAAAAAACAACTTTCTGGGAGAGAAGCTTTGTCGATGTTTGTTGAAGCCAAACTTACTAGATACCAATACAACATAATAAGATTGAACACTAAGTCCCGGTTCCCGTCTTATAAAAAAATACAACTTTCCGAAAAAGAGTGCTACCCTGCGAAAGAACATATTACTGTTACGGACACTGTTGCTGATATTAAATTACAGGCTTTACTTAATCATACAGTTAATCGGCTTTAAATGCTATCCAATGCCACCTTCAATCCACAAAGTTTTAATTCATGGCCCAGCCATAATAGAGCATGCCTTATTGCCAATAGGCCAACTAAGCGAAGAAGCGCAGGAGGCACGAAATAAGGAATTTAAAAAATACAGAGAACATTTCTCTCGTAAAATATCGCGTCACAAAACTAATGAGGAATTCACTCCTTATTTTTTCGGAACCGTTTATAACCAGTTTGAGAAAACTGCCTCAAAAACGGGCTTATAACATTGAGAAGCATGTTCTTGACTTATTAAAGGCACCTGACCTTCCGTTTACTTCAGATGCTTCCGATACATCAGCCCATATTAGTTCCGATAGTTCATCCGACACGGAATAATGATTATTGCACATTTAACTCTTTTCAATTTCGTATATTTTAATTAAAAACAAAAACAAAAAACAATATCATTATTTAAAAACAAGATGTGTGCTTTTTATTCATTTTCCAAGGGTTTAGTGCAATAAAATAGTTTTTGCCAGGAATTCATGCATTTGGCCCCTGTGTGCGTCGTGCCGTGCAAGTTATACTTTCAAAAAATGACCCTTTTTCCTAACTTGGCATTAAATTCACGAAAGAAGACTGACTGTTATGTTATGTTTGGCTAAGGGTCTGCAGAAACATTGCCCAAGGCGACATTCTCGAGAGACCTGTGAACGCATACCAGTCTTAGCAACTAACCAATTGCTTACCCAAAGCTGAGCACGTCGTGTTTAGATTACCTCTGATCATGAATCAGCATCCAATTCGGTGATGGTTCCTTTGGTATAGCATTCACAATAGTAGATATAGAAGCATTTTGGATTATTTTTTGTCAGTCCTATCGCACATCCTAGGCAGTGGTCATACACTTCCGCTATTTCAAATTTCTATTTAGAATTGTATGTATTTTACGTTTCCTATGATTATTACTTGTAAAATCATCCATATCCTACTCAGTTTGCCGCTTAATATCATCACGTGACCAGGTACGACGGCACAACTTCCGAACTGGAGAACCAGATAGGGGAAGTGGCCCAGTACGGTATTGTGAGCGCTGTCCATCACTGAAAACCTCTCGATCATCATATTTATTTCGACATTCCATCCACGTCAACTCCGTTGTCATAGATTTATGAATCCACGCAGTTGCGGTTGCACAGGCCAAAACCTTTAATTAGTGGTCAGACTGATATGCCCCCATATTATTTCTTAGATAGGAAGCCCTATGTTTCTCTATTTACATTTGGTAGCACCGGAAAGACAATTACGCCAAGCACATTTCCAGGTATCATATTATATCACAAATATACTATCCAGAATGTAAGAACAACTTCTGCGGACTACTGAAGGCTGACGATTAGCAATATTCCACCATCTATTTAGTTCTGTTTTTTCCAATCTCGATTAATTAAAAATTAAGGTATTAGGAAGCTCTTAAATTACTTAGGTTTCCAGAGTTGATAGCAAACAAGAGTCATAGCAAATTTTAAATAAATTCACCCGAACTCAGAATACTATTTCTCATTAATAAATAAATAACAGGGGCCGACTTAATTTTAAACAAATTCAATTCCAAATATTTTACAAAATACAATATGTAGGTGTGTATAACATATGTTTTATGACCGCAAATGATAAACTGAACAGCAAGAAAATGAGATATAGAGATTACGCTAACATTATTGTACATGCGAATTCATATAAATATTAAGCAATCTGTTAAGATGTATCAGCTTTGCAGAACACAGTGTGCAACAATAATAGTATATTTTCAACAGCAAGTGACATATAGCCCCTCATGACAATGTCTTTTTGTCAGGTGGAATAACGAATTTGCGAAAAATTAGTCTTGAACTGATGCAATGTAGTTTTCTCAAATTTTAAAATCTCGTTTAAATTTTTTTAGTAGTAAACAAAATAGAATAAATTAGTTAAATTAAATTAATTTCATACATTTAAAGTCTCTTCGTAAAATAAATAGACAATTTTTTTTTAAATTGTCTTATGACCCCGAAAAATAAAAAGCTGCTTATCATTTGTAATCGTTTGAATCAAAACTATAAAAGTCGTTTTCTTTCTGCAACTTTAAACTTTAAATTGCAATATTTTGAAAAGCAATTGCTTCAAAAGGCATTCCATTCTAATTTGAATGACTTCAAAGAAGCCGAGGAGTATAGATCCTTTTTAATAATTGCTTTTCCAACTACAGACGTAAGTCTACGAGTGGGTATCTTTATTCTGAAATACCATTTCGTAGAGTTTTTCCTCATTTATGCAAACATTCTACTTTTTTAAGAAGAAAAAAATATTGTTCAATAAAATCCTTTTTCAATTTGTATGCCAGTGAGTTTTTTTTCTATTTTTTGTATATCTGAACCAACTTGACCAATTGGCCTTAATTACTAACGAGCAATTTTTTTTTTCCTCTCATCCGTTACTCCTTTTTTTCGAAAATTTTATTTACACAATCACTGCAGTAGAACATTTCATTAATTTCAATCCGAAATGTAAACAAAGCCGTTAACAGCACTAGTTTTATTTTCCCTATTTTTATTTTTTGTTTCTCTGTAAACTTACTAAAGAACGGACTCCTTTTGAATACCCAATTTTAATTCAAAACTTAAAAATTTGGAGACACAATCTGATGCTCTTCCTTTGCTCCACATCGTCTCTGTTTTTGCGAACATGTTCAAATCAAGGATGAACAATAAAAAAAAATTGAAAACATCCCTATTTCACCCACAAAGCTAAATTCGACATGCGAAGCACTACCATATCGGGTGAGGTAAAAAAAAAATAATAAGAAAAAAGACGAAATGAGAGCTTCCGGGACAAATAGTGACATAAGGTGGCATTGTTCCATTTTTTTGTTCGCTTGCTATTTTTTGAGTTTTTTTGCATCCGATATTGCATCTGCCGCCACCGAACGTCGATAGTGAACGTGACGTCAGTTGCCTATTCGATTTTTTTTGAATGTGAAGTGATCCTTTTGATAAATTACCTCGGCAACAGTATTCATCACATGGATGCTTTTACATTTTTTTTCTTCTTTCCCATAGTCCTTTATTTATATGGAGAGGCTTTTCAGTCGAACTTTCTACATGTATATTTGCTTACCTCCCAGGTTAGCTCAATTAATTGGAAAAATTGAGTGGCCTCCAAACGACACAGGCAACACCACCTACTATTACCACAGAGGCCTCATCATTGGAAAACCCATTTAGTTATGCATTGTGTGAATAGAGGGTGGATGGGTGAGTGATGAGCAAAAGTAGGATACTGGCCTCGATATCTATTTGATTGCACAATAGCGCAGCAGGATTTCATGGAATTTAATCAAAACACGATTTGGTTTAGTTTTCAGGACCAATGATTAAATTACTTAATTTTTTTGTTTTACTTTTCCTTTTTTTTTTGTTCTATTCTAGGAAAATTAACTTGGTAGTTGTAAACATGTTAACCATTTACTATAAGTGGTTTTGATTGTGGTTCTGACTTTGCACCAGAAATATTGGAATTAATTAGTATGGTTCATTTAAAAGTAATTACTTTGAGATAAAAATTACAGTTATTTTCAAGTTAAAAATTGTAAGGCTTAGTGAACTTATTGTACCTATTCCATAATATCGGAATGCGTAGAATGGCGATTACTTTCAGTGATGCCATGAATCTAAAGCATACTTCAGGAACCAGTCAATCGGTACAACCATTTTGTGTTCATCATGTCGCTAAGATTGATTTTAACACTAGCTTTGTCAGTTGGTTATATAGACCTGTTCAAAATAATAGGGAAATGCAAAAAAGCAAGCAGCTTTAAGAGTTTTAGAAAAGTTTTGAAACTGTAGAGGGAAATCTTAAAACTTTTTAATTAAAACGCATAAATTTTAAACTGACTCAAATATTATTATTTTTTTCTATTATTGTACTTTTATTTTTTTCATTGTTCAATTGAAATTTCTTGGTTGTTCGAAATTCAGTTTTATCTTTGATAATTTTATTAAAAATCACACGAGCATTTGTTGTTCTGATGAACAAGGTCGCATTGTAGGAAAACTGAGAGATCAAAGAAAAACTTTTAAGTTTATTGCCGATACATTGGGAAGGCCAATCAATTTGTTAATGGTCTTTCAAAAACCCCAATAGAAGAAACAAGAGGTAGACCAAAAAGAAATACTCCTATTGATGACTCCCATATTGTGCTACCAGCAAAGAAGGACCAATTTTTGTTATCAACAGCCATGCTGCGGAACTCAATAACGTTGTCAGTGCTCTAATGCAAAATGAACTGCCCGAAAGAATTGCTCGGAAGTTTACCCAACTAAGCAAATGGAAAATTAAGATAGTATTTCGCCTTGAGATTTAAAAATCACACCAAAGAGAAATTTCGCAACATTCTTTGGAGTGATGAAACCAAAATAAATTTATTTGTTTTCGACAGTGGTAAAAATGTTCGGCGTTCTCAAGGACAGGAGTTCCACTTTTAGTTCTCGAAAAACAGTGAAACATGGAGAGGATATCGTCATGGTGTAGGGCTATTTTTCTTGGCTTGGCATTGGACACATTTTCTAAATAGAGGATATCGAAACCTAGGAAAATTACCGTGATAACTTGGAGGATGTCTTGGCAAAGTATGCTGAGGACAATATGCCGTCGAGGTGGCATCAACGATCCCATGCACTAATTGAAATTGGTAAATGCTTATTTGCGCGACCATCAAGTGTCGGTGTTGCTATAGCCTTCTCAGTCCCCCGTTCTCAATCCAAATAAGAATTTGTGGCAGAACAAAAACTTAAGTTTACTTTGGATTTCCCTATTATTATATTTTGAACAACCAAATTCAATTGAATAATGAAAGAATAAAAGTGCGATAATAGGAACCAATAATAATAATTTAGTCAGATTAAAAATTACGTGTTTTAATTGAAAATAACTAATATTCCGCACTACAGTTTCAAAGCTTTTCTAAAATCCTTAAAAATGCCACTTTTTTCTCCATTTCTCTATTATTATGAAAAGTTCTGTATCAGCTCAGCTAGAATATCATAAAAACTTTGCTAGGAATGCACATTTCATAAAAACTGATATTCGTAATAGTCAATGTGATTTAACATCGGTGTCAGCCGCAAATACTTAGAGCTTACACCAAACCAATTTTGACCAATAAATGAAACCGCTACACCACAACCAAACTCAAGTGATTGGAATACTGTAGTCAGTAAGTTAAACCGAGCAGCAAACCATTTCAACAATGACCAAGAGAGAAATATAAGAAATGGTGAGTCATTTGTAAAACACTTTCGGGCCTAAAACAAATGAAAACCTGCCTAACAATTGAAGATATAAACACCAGCGGATCAGCAATAATTCTACCAGACAAGAAAAAGATACTAATCCTTCAGGTTACAAAATTATATATTGTCCCACTGTTATATTGTGCAGACTTAGTTAAATTTGCTGCCTTAAAATGTAACGTTAAATACATTAATATAAATTTATGAACACTGGGTAACAAAAAACTAAAGTTTATTTTAATAAATCGAGTGTGCATAGACTGATTATTGCAAGGCTTCGCGAATCAGATTTAGGTGTGCGTATATTTTCTCTGCGAAGGAAACAAAGAAGACCTCTATACTACTGAAAGATCTCTACGGCGATACACCGATCGAGTTAATTCTAAAAACTCTTAGGGATTCTCTGCCAAACGTTAACATTAGCAAAGTATCTACATTTTCCACTGCAAGAACAAAATAACTTAACACTAAACTGAATATTTTTGTTGTTCAACTTGATGTGGGTGAATTAATAGGTATGCGAAGTTTACTTCAACAGAAAGTTTAGTAGGAAAAAGAAAGTAGACTTGTGATCAGGTGCTACCTTTGTCAAAGGCTTGGTCACATTATTGATTACTGCGCATATGAGAATAACAGAAAGGAACACAATCTAAATGCATTAATTGCAATAAAGTTGGGTATGCAGCTAGTTCTCAGAATTACCCTGCATACTTAAAAATACAGAGAGTGAAGACAGGTGAAATCCCAAAAAGATTCGTTTGCAGCTCTCACAAACAGAAGAGTTGCAGGAGGGACTGTAAGCCATTTAGTATTTCGTTTAAAGACCTTTTAACTTAAATCAGACACTTTTGGTCAATTTACCAAAAAAATTAATCAGAAGAAGGAAAAGTGTTTACCTACCTAGAGTTCGTCGCCTCTATGGTTTCAACAAATCTACAAATTTGTATTCTATAATTTTTTATGAAAGAAGATAGGCACATCTAAATATCTTAAAAAGGGGCAAGACAAACATTTTCTTTTTCTCCGAAACCAGACTCTATAGGAAAGATCCAGAAAGTGGAACCGCATTCATTCTCAAAAAATATTTTTCATTTCTTAGTGACATCTTTTGGTAAACTCAGCATCAGTTTATTTTCTATAATTCTAGACGTTCCGAATTTCGACTATTGTTAGGTAGCGCGTACATATGTAAAGTTTAAATTGTAATTGTTCGTAATCTAACAACAAGTGAGAGGGCAGTCGTAATGTGTCACTGGTTGGGAGCGCACTGCGCGTTCGCAGTTGAGCCATATTCAAAATGCGGTAATCTGTTGGTTCGTGGTCTCCGAATAAGTGATTGGCCTAGGTCGCAACTTACTTACGTGGTCGTGGGTTCAAAATTTTAGACAAGAAACGACAACGGCTAACCCAAATCCTGGTACGATCAATGTCAGAATCGATGCCAGAACATTATGCGCAATCCGCGTAAATCGATAAGGCCTGTACTGGAAAAAAAATCAAGCCCATGCTAAATGCAAGTCCTGCAGTTTCTCAACGAAAATAACTCTCCTTTACGAGAAATATTATCGAGAACGATGCTGGAATGTTTTCGAACAGCATGAACGCTTGCAAACATATTGTTTACTGACGGAGCACATGTTCCTATTCATAGCTGTGTTAATAAATAGAACGTACGATTCTGGTGCTCCGGCAACCCTTGAGAACGAAATAAGACAAGCCATTTGCAAACGCAATTTTCTTTATAAAACATGGCTATGGATGCGAGAGTATCTTGAGAGAGTTAAAGGTTTGCAGAAATATGACAGCAAGCCTTGTCCATTTTTTCAAAATAAGTTCTGCAACATATCGCCTTCTGCTGTATTTTGGAAAAACATTCGCCAGATAGGTTTGAACACAAATAATATTTCTTCTTTGCACGGTGTTAATTTAGATGACCTTAATGAAAAATTTGTGTAATCCACACAATCCTTTAACAGCACATTAGGCTCTAGTTTTTCAAGCGTTAGTCAGGGTATGAGTAGTTCTTTTAACCTTAAAAGTGTGCAAATGACGGACGTTGGAGAAGCAATTTTTAAAATAAAATCGAGGGCTGTAGGACTAAGTAGACAGTATCCATCCTGGTTTCATAAAAATTCTGCTCCCTTATTTCCTTAAACATATTACACATATTTTTAATATCGTCCTCACCACGTGTGTACATATATCCGGAGAGATGGAAATTTGCAAAAATAATTCCACTTGTAAAGAGTTCTTCGCCAACAAATCCCGAGTATAGTAGGTCTATTGCCGTTATTTCGTTTATGAGCAAGGATCTTGAATCTGTTATAAGCAATCAAGTTAAAGGGTACTTAGAGAAACAGAACTTAATAACAAAGTACCAATCTGGATTTCGGGGGAAACACAACTGCATTACGGCAATTATGAAAGTCACTGAAGACGTGCGCTGTGAAATAGATGACAACAAAAATGGCTCTATGCTGCTGGATTGTTCGAAAGTATTTGATACTGTAAACCACGAAATACTTATAGAAAAACTTAAAAATAAATTTGGCTTTGAAACTACAGCAAGTAGTAAACTTATAGCTTCATATTTACAGGGACGTCTTCAGGCTGTATTTTCTGAGAATACACTTTCATCATACTTACCAGTATATTCGGGTGTACCTCAGGGATCGGTTCTTGGTCCTTTGCTATTTGTGCTTTTTATAAATGACGTTACAAAAAGTATTAAAAACTGATATCACCACATTTATGCTGATGACTTGCAAATTTATAAATTGTTCGAAAAATCTGATGAATCAGAAGTAGTAGGCACAAACGAGGATCTAGACTCATTGCATCAATGGTCCCAACATAACCAACTTGCCCTTAATCCTAAAAAACTAAAGATTTGACAATCAGTAGAAATAAACCAGACCAAATACCACCAGAACTTTTTCTTAATGGTTTAAAAATAGATTTCGTGTCGAAAATTATAAACTTAGGCATATGTTTAACAGCAATATAACCTGGCATGATCATATTAATGGTATAGTCGACAAAATGTACGGCATTCTCCGTGGCCTTAGTCCAACTGCACTCTTCTTGCCAACTAAGGTTAAGCTCCAGCTTGTCAAGTCATATGTTCTTCCTTCGATTTTATATGGATGTGCACTTTTTTGTAAATTGAAAAAAAATTAAATGTTGCATACAACAGTTGTATCATATACATTATCAACCTTAACCGATATGATCACGTTACGGCTGGGCTGGGCTCTCGTTGAATTCGCTTCTAAAATATCGCACTGTTGTAGCACTGCATGGGATAAGGCCCCAAATGATCTATCTTGCATTTTAGATTTTACAAGATCTCAGATCTCAAAGATCTTTGCAAATTAACCCACCTCACCATAAATTTTTAGTTAGTCCTCAGTTTTTCGTCCATTCAATTCGCCTATGGAACCAACTTCCGACAGACATTAAACGTGCAATCAATTTAAAAAAAAATGTCCGATACTGAAGATGACTAGACTTCATTATCTTACTATTCTTCTTTTCTGTTTTCATGTCTCTATCTTTCTCTATTGTTTTCTTTCTTTCACCCTTTTCCTATCTTTTATTGTTCTAATTTTACCAAAAAATGTGCATAATTAATATTAGCTATAAACTAAGATGTACAGAGATAACTTTTAAGGGGTTACATACGTTTCTCCGCTCAAAAAATTCGATTTTTTTTGCATAGAAAAATTCTATATTCTTTTGCAATTCAAATGCCGCAAGAATTTTTCAAAAATTCCAATAATTAAGAAAGTTATGACCGGGCGGAGCGCTAATTAGGGACATGAGCAGCTGCGTGCCGGCTATGCCTTCCTACCTTCTCTAATGTCGGATCAGTGCCCTCGCAAATATTTTTACCTGCTTAGCAATAGATTTAAACCTTGTATAAGAATATTCAGTTTTGCTTTCGAAACCACGCAGGCAAGACACACTGCAGATTTTGTATTTCTTTTGCGTTTTTCTCGAAACAGTGTTTTCCAAGTCGGTACCAGAAAAA
Source organism: Volucella bombylans (assembly GCA_949129095.1). Taxonomy (NCBI): domain Eukaryota; kingdom Metazoa; phylum Arthropoda; class Insecta; order Diptera; family Syrphidae; genus Volucella; species Volucella bombylans. Next base: position 28,395,320 of record OX422144.1, read on the forward strand.
TCTCTTGAACCACTCGACCGATTTGCATGGAATTGCGATATTCTTAATACAATTACCTGGTCTCCTACGTAGGAGTTTTTTGATATCTTAATTTTTAGATTTGTTATAAATAAAAATGTAACTCGTTTTTTAGTCAAAAATAGCCTCGTACGTTCAAAAAGCTGCCATTTTGTTAAAAATTAAAATTATTGAATACGGCTATGACAGAGACTAGTTTTATCCATCTACTTTAACAGTTTTTTTTTTGTTTCAAATAAAACCTTCCAGAGATATTTCTGGTACCGCCTAGCACGTTTTTGAAGAGAGGTTTCCGGAGACGGGCGAAATGTATACTTTATAATTGTTTTTCTTTAATTGTCAATAAAGTTTTGTATTAGTCAAGGAATACCTTACACAATGTATATTTTACTTTTTTTTATATTAATTTAATATTGTAGTGAAAAAAATCTTGAAGAACGCTCCGTTTTTGAGCGGAGAAACGTATGTAACCCCTTAAATAAATATGAAATATGAAACGCCATGAAAAACGTTTGTATTGCCCAAAAACGACATTATGGTATGCAAGTCCTTCCCGAGGGATTATTTTTTTTAACCAGTATTGCCGAATGATTGACGAGTTTTTAGTATCGCAACTGCAACTGTTTTATAAATTCAGCAACAAAACACAATTTCAGCTAGAGTTAATTTTTCCCAATAAATTAATTAACAAGTGCGGAGATTTACCTTGGTCACCTCGGTCACCGGACATTACATGCGAAAATTTTTTTTACGGGGATACCTAAAGTCGAGGGTTTGCAGCAACAATTCTTAAAAAATTCAGGCCCTATAAGAAAATACCCGCCATGAAGTTGCTGCCATTGAACCAACGCTTTGCTCTCGCGTGTTCACAAATTTAAGAGTCCAATTGCAAGAGTGTGTTGAGACATTTTTATATTTTTAAAACATAAAATCTTCATTGTCAAACTTCATTTTGAATAAATAAAATATGAGAATAACGTTGTAGTTTTTATACATACTCGTATTCAGCTTGAAAATTTGCAACAAAGGACAAAGCTTACGAACGGATCTCCACGGACATTTTCTTCCACAAGTTTGTTTGATGCAATAATAATTTGATGATACTTTAACGCACGGCACCCTCATTGAGTCGATATCGTTCATATCAGAAAAGGAAATTAATTTATATCTGTTACAGATCTGAATCTTATTCTACCGGATGGACGACCTTTCCACATTCTTTTTCTCAATGCTCGCAATATCATGAGACTACTTTGGTATTACCATAAATGTAGATCTCGGCAGTTACTCTACCTCCCTGCTATCTTTACCAACAACAGTTGTAAGCTTCAAAAGCCCTGATTGTGAAACGTTTATAAAGTGCAACCTCGATATAACAAAACTGAAGGGAATTAGAGAATATTCGTTGTATCAAGTAATTCGTTCCTATGAGGTTCGTTATATAGAAGTTAGGTTAATCTAAGATTCGTTTAAACGTGGTAAAAAAAAATTTTAATAATCTCAACTTTACATATATAGGCACTAATCTGCTTACCCGGTTATAGCGAACGACTTTCACTAATGAAAACACATTTGAATTATATGTATTCAATTTTATATAAATTATTATTTAAAAATATTTAAATTTAAAAAAATCGAAAAACTAATTATTTATTTAAAAATAGTTTTTTTGTCAAAAAATAGTGAAAATAATATTCGCATAAACATAAAAAATCAACAAAATCAAGAATGCATTACTTAACATCAAACAACCATGATTATGATTGTCTTACGACATACTGGTTATGTCTGAACATGTCGAGACATGAATTATTGTGAAAATGAGTGTGTATAATTTATAGGATTCGTTATGTAAAGGTAAATAATAATAGAGGTAAATAATAATTTCACTTTGTATTTTGCAAAGATTGAAAATTCGTTATAAAAAGGTTTTTGACAAATGTATTTGTAATGTAAAGGTATATTTTGCATTACCTCTTACGGACAGTACTAGAGGATTTCGAAGAATTCGTTAAATCAAGGAAATCGTTATATTGAGGTTCGTTATATTAAGGTTACACTGTATTAAGATTTCCCTCTTAAACCTACCTTCTGATAAAACATCTCAAGTCTTGAAATCGATATAATTTTTGAACTAAACTCAAAAATTACAGTTGTAGTAGAATCTATTGTAATTCCATCTTATGTATGTGAACCTAAAAACAAAAATATATCTGACCTACCCACTAAGCTTATAAAAATTCGGAGCTCCTGGTTAAGACGGTGAAAAAGAATCTTCCGCAAATATCTTAACAAGGTTAATTTTGAATACTGCCAAAATCACAGGAAGAAAATGCCTTTCAAAACTTTTTTTCAGCGTTGTGTACAGAGAAGATTCCAAACTTCGATGGTAATTGCTCTTCTGAATACAGCACCACCATTTTCACGTTTTCAGCATTTAGCCATATAATCATATAACCCAGGCACCCCTCCTTTTGCAGGTTCTCAGCATATCCAAATCTAGGGAACCAACCTTAAAATCACAAAATCGTCAGGAATTGACGCAATATCCAATTCTATCTTGTGAAAAAGTTGCCATTCCGTCGATCCGGCGCTCTCATTTACATTCAACCAAAGTATTAATAATGGCTATTTTTCCCCAGCTTGTAAGATTGCAAAATTATTACTTATTACAGAAAATAAATCCATCAGAGAAATAAAAAATTGTAGGCCTGTTTCATTACTATCAAACGTTCGAAAACTTTTCAAGAACATACTAGCTGAACGAATTGATATATTCAGCGACAAAAATAATACAATACTCGTAGTAACCAGGTTTGGTTTTAGAAAAGAACATATCACAGAATACGCCATGCTTCTTCTCTGTAGCAAACTGGGGAGGCATGACATGTTCAATGAAGGTCGCCAGAAAGTCCGGCCAAAGCAATAGAGGCTCAAGTTCCAACCGAAGTTTGAAGAAGAGGTCAACAAAAATTAATTGAATAACTAAAATTAAAAAAATATAAGCATTTTGTTCCCAACGAAGTGATCAAAAATAGAGTGGCCTTCAGAATATTTTTTATGTATTATAGAAGGCAAAATCCGTTATGAAAGGAAGTCGGCTAAACCTTGGAAAACGCTATCGAAGGTAGTCGAACGCAAAGTTTCGGCCTTGTTAGGAAGGAAGTATCTGAAAAATATCAAAGTGAATATTTTGAAAAATACTTGCAAACTGGTGAAATTCTCGAAAGAGTCAAATCGGTCAGAGAGGAAATATTCAGAAAATTGTATGGTACCTTAATTGGAATCGGTCAAATTCTTGAAACTCCTTTGTTTTTATCTGTTATCAGTATTGGTGGCTACTAAAGTTGTTGACTATGTTATTCCGTTCTTCGGTAATTCAATTGCCTTATACGGTTAGTTACTCTCGAAAATAGATAAGATAATCCTAATAGTTAGCCCGGGACTGGTCTAAATACTCAGTCTCTGGACAACAGTGAGAGTCGCTTTATACAGAAAACCAGTAATGATGACAGTTCCCTCGGCTAGAGCTTAAGATTCACTTGTTTGCCTCCCGCAGATGAAGAGGACTGCTCTTCAAAAACTATTAAGTAAATTTGAATGTACATTCGGACAAGTCGGAAGGATCTAAGTAGGAAGAAGAATGTGGCCAAATCTTCAGGGATAGATGTGAACTGGGTAGATCTTTCTAAGATCACTTTCTCTACGATTCCATCTTCTTTTTCGCTTTTAGTAAAAAAAGCAAACTATTTTTCTTTGAAATGTTGTTACATAATACAATAACCATTTGTAAGGTAAACCTCAGTCAAATGAAAACAATACGTGTATTCATTGTTGTTAAATAGATTCGTTTAAATATCCTTCATTTGTCCAGTTTCTTCATTTTGGTGGAGTATACAGGACACAGATTGTAAGTGAAAATTATTTGTTAATTTTGTTACTAAAGTATGTAAAAATAAACCTCATTCCACGCATATTCCAATTAACATTTTTTTCCACGACACCGTTTGTCGTGTATTTGTAAAAATCGATGAAGACGCAAACAGATTGTTGAGTTACTCTGAAGGTAAGAGAAGAACCAATCAAATGCGCCCGTCGCTAAGACAACTACTACTTCTACAGCTAAAATTACTTCGTCGTCAAAGCCCTCGAGGATCTCGTCTATAATTCTATTAATACAGTAGCTACTTCAACCATAGCCAAAGCAATGCTTGCACACAGCGTGGGCGAAAGTAAATCTAGAAGTAAAGAAAGAGAGGTGCCGATGAACGTTGGTTTTAAATGTTTGAAGGTTATAATTACTAGGAAATAAAGAGCTAGGCAGGGCATTCCATAAGCGAGTTGTACGGATTAGAAACGAATCACGATATTTTAGAGTACGCCCGCGAGTGGGTTTACTGATGAGCATTCATAGCGAGAAGGGTGTTATGGCTAAAAGTTTCAAGGGACGGAATGCTAATGGCATCTGAGTGATATTAGTATCACCTAAGAGTTTCATCGTATGGTTTTGAATCCTATCTAACTCGTGCAGAGATACTTTGCGCGCACCCGACAAGATTTGGGCATTATACTCCAAATTCGGGCGGATAAATGCTGTATATATTGAGGCCAAATCAGATGGGTGAGATATTTCTTACATCGCTTGAGGAAACCTAAACACTTCGCAGCATTTTTGACGATACCGAATATTTGATCATTCCAACGTAAGTTTTCATTGACACACATACTGAGATTGGGAACTTTTTCTCTTTCGATGATGCAAGTCCCATTCATTGACAATGGCTGGGTGTTTAAATTTCGCTTCAACGACAGTAGACAGCATTGAGTTTTGGAAGCATTAAATTCTACTCTATTAAGGGTTCCCCAATTACTCGTAGTTATGGTGTTAATATCAGAATTAAATGAGATTAGTACGAGTATAACATACTAATACACGTTCTACAGCCGAAGAGTAGGAACGTGAGTCAGGAAAGAATATGAAAAGCAGAGAGCACTGTAGTCAGCAAAGGAATATATTGGATTAGAGTAGCAGACAAGAGTTAGTTGACGAAAATTGAAAAGAGTGGATAGCATTTATTTTGTGGATATCAGACATAAGACTATCCAAAACAATTTGGATTAAACGTTGCGAAAGGTAATTTTTAATCCATTGGAAAAGAGAGAAGTCGATCCCAAATGCACGCATTTTCGACAAAAGAGCCTGATGGCAAACTCTGTCAACTCACTTTGAAATATCAAGTGCTATCTTGCTTTATCCAGATTGATGTACGCCTTGGTTCCATTTTTCGGTGTGACATGCCATCAAATTACCAGTGGAAATGTTGCTAAGACAACCGTACTGCTGGTTATTGGGAACTTTTCGTGTTTCGAGATATTTCATTAGCTGACGGTTTATCAACGTTTCCATGAACTTGGAAAGAAGGGACATAAGGTCTGTAGGAGGAAAGAGAAGAAAATTCGCCGTTTATAGGGGCGGGCTATACAAACGCTGTTTTTCATCTGCTCGGAAAGAGTCCTAAAGAGTAGTATTGACCGAAAAACTTACGCAGTTGTTTTGCCAGCTTGGAAGAAGAAGGGGAGATATACCATCTGGACCAGCGGTTTTGTGAATGTTAAGATCTTTAAGAACTTTAGCGACTACACATTTTTGAAAAATTATTCGTGCCATTCAAGATTCGACGCACACGTGTGTAGGCGGAGACAAAGAACAATCTGCAGATCGGCCTTGTCCAAAGAGCTGACAACTTGAATGGCATTACAAATGAGCGTTGGAATGGAGTATGAGGATATCGAAAGACCAAAAATATTTACTACCCTTAGTACATTGTTGTATTTTTTGCCCCAGCTTTTGGTCGTACTGAAATTTCACACGTTTAAGAAAGACGTTGTAGTCATTCCTGGCTCGTTTAAACTTTTTTCGGTTTTCCTCTGTTGGTTTGTTCTTCAAGAACCGAAAAAACATTTCTCTAGCCCTGACAGCCTTTTTACAGCTCGACTCGTACCATGCCTTTTCTTTTTCTTTGATACTCTTCATCCGAAGAGGGATAAAGAATAAGCAGCGACATACACAATTCCTAAAGGAACTGCTAAATCTGCTCCAATTGGTTTTCTCGTATTGCCATCCGGTTCTTTTAAGAATTTTTTCTCTAACTGTGTGGTCGTTGTACTAGAAATTCGCTGATATGGCACAGTGATCCGAAGAACCTAGAGGAGAGAACACATCAGCAGTTTACTTATCATTGTGTGAAGTTAAAAAGAAGTTCGGGGTGTTGGCGGTATGATAATCAACGTCAGGTATACGCGTGGACTCATTTACAAGCTGGGTTAAGGTAGCCCTTAACGATGAGCATGCGATAAAGAAGCGCAAGTGGTTGCGCTTATGGTGATTTATTTATTTACTGCTGCCATTATGTTTAATCCACGATATTCACTCGGCTGCGTTCACATCAAAAATGAGGTTTGCTCGCGAACATGGCCCTACATGGCGAATATCGAAGCCAACGAGCACGAAAAAATCGAAATTTTTCGCCAACAGCGAGCGGCTCGCGAACCAGCCCATACACGAGAAAAATATAGCGAGCACGAGCATATTCGGCGAGCATGATCGTCGTTTAGGGCCACCTTTAGGTTATTTTCCGCAGCGAAGATCTCAACACACCGTCCTCCGGGTGTTGTCTGTCCAGAATGTCGGAGCTCAGAGAATTGTGTATATTGAAATCGCCCGTAATGACGATATCAGTATTGGGATACATGTATACAATTCTTTGTATGGAGTCAGACAGAGCATCAAACTCGTTGTAAGTCGAATTGCTATCCAGTTTGGGGCTTCTGTAAATAAAGCAGTAGTGTATAATTTGCTTACCGAGATTAAATTTTAACCACATGAAATTGAATTCCGGATTGGAAGAGGGACTACATTGTGGTATATCACTACGTACGTAAATGGCGAGACCGCGGTGAGGGAAGAATAATGGCAGTAGTTCGTAGCCAGGTAGCTTCAGATCAGAATGATCTGAATGGTGTGAGCGTGTTTCACTAAGTGCCAAAACAGCTAGTCTGTATTGACAGACGTTGACGAACGTATAAAAGGCAAACACAAAAAACGCAAACACGACGATAGTAAGCACAGATGTGAAGTAAAAAATCACTCAGTCACTGCACGCGCTGTATAACAATCTAATACAGCAACGGCAGTTATCCATGACGCAAATCCCATGACTTGCCAAAGTTCGGCGATTAGCAAAACCAGTATTTATTTTTGCCATCAAAAAAATCACTTACTGCCAACAACACTTACAACTTATTAAATCTTTTACGTTTTTATAGTACCGATTGATGAAAAACTGAGCATTTAGAGAATCGACTTATTCACTCTATAATGTTGCTGTGTAAGCGAAAAGTCAGAAGTGAAGTGTTGGTAAGTTAATCCGTTTTTCAGAGCTGGAAAAAAATTTCTCTATATACATATGTGTATCGACCCATCTATTGAATAGGAAGAAGATCCGGATTCTCATCGCAAAATTACGAAATTGAAGTATTTGGCCAGACAAAGCTGTTCTATAGCTATTGTTTGTGTGGTTTTCATGTTTGAGGCGTCACTGTGTCATATTTCTTCCAATGTGAGTTGGTTACAGTCAATGAAGACATCTAGACTGGAAGGCTTGGAGGATATGCGATCTCAATACAGAGCTTGACACAAGCGACTTATTAAAGACTAAGTTCGATGATCGTCTTGTCGCCAGAAATGGCCGGGCCAATTGGCTGCCTCGCTTCTGCTATTTAATACCTTTAGACTCTTTTCTTTGGACTACATTAAGTCTCTATATATGCTAGGAAACCAAAAGATTTAGTCTTGGAGTCAATCATTTGACAATCATTTGACGGGTCCAACGCATCTACTCTACCTACCATTATTAATTTAACTCCAGTCGAAAGTAAACAATTTCAATGATTTTTGTTTGAGAAACAATTGTGTCGCATCTTATTAGAAACCTTGTACGTGTTAATTTTGTAGTTTTGTTATTTATTTATATATTAATTTATTAAATAAGCCCCATTTAATATTTATCATACTCGAATTCACAATGTTAATTCATTTAAATAAGTTCGTCAAAATAAAGGTAGATCAGAGTAATATGGATGCAATGACGAAGGCCCAAAATGAAGAAAATACCACCAATTTTATGACAACAATCATTTTCAAATAATGTTGAACTAAGAATGGCTTCTTAAAAGGACAATAGCTTTACCGCATCTAACCAAAAAGATACAATAGAAAGAAATACATATAGAAAGAAATATATATAGTACAACAGCGGATATAATAGTCATTAGAACTGCCAATCTCAATTCAATTTTTTTCCACCGTGTACATAGATCAGATTTAGTGTTGCCAAGCTGTTCTGAAGAAAAAACTCCTCTTACTAATAAGTCGATGTGATTCCTTACAAAAGAATATGAATTATTTTCTTTCACAAAATAGTATGTAAACGCGCAAGTACTTGCCTACCTTTCGAATTTACAGGTCATTCATCATCTTAGCAGACCAATTAGGTATAAAAGAAATTCCACGAATATTTCCATTCACAGGAACCAAATTCTTCTCATAGGATGTCGTTTGATTTTATGACATTTATACAGAGCAAACCCGTAGTACTCTCTGTGGTACTGTACTCGTACGTTCGAGTATGTGCGATGCATACAGGACGAGGTAGCTAAAAGCAATTTGACTACTATGGCAATGTCCTTTTTGTTATTGTCCCTCTTGTTGTTGATGATGATGCTGATGTTGATGCTGCTGATGATGATGACGATGATGATGACGATGATGTGGACATTATGGCTTTAGCGGTCTGTATACTTGGCTGGTTGGTGGTGGTCTTTCGTCTGCTGCAGCCGTCTGGTGCCGTTTTGGGGATTGGGATGTGTTGTGATGGTTTGTTGGACAACCTTATGAAGGCGTTGTTATTGGTATGCTCGCTAACGTTGACCATATTCCGATGTTTCATAATGTAGAGGGAGTTTGGCACAAACAGAGGAACCCTTTCAATTTGCAAAAATCAATTTGTGTTTGTTCTTTGGATTCCTTCCCTGGCCAGGGGATTTTCGCAATTTTCCTTAGGGAAAAGCGCATAAAATTCGCAGACAAAATGTGTGTAAAAGGACAAAATTATGTTTACTTTGTGCAGAAGACATTACTATTGTTTATGATGATGGTATTGTAGAATATTTTGATGATACATACACACATACGTATATACGAGTAAATATCATAAAAAGAAAATAAAGTTAGCAAAGGAGAAGAAAATCAATAAATTAATAAAATTGTTTTTATTGGAACTATTGAGTTGTTGATTATATGAAAATTGAAATAAAAATTTCAAAGGTACTCGTATATACTCGTATGTGACAGCAGATTTTATTCGCAGAACAAAAAACGAAACGGTAAGTACCTAGATGGTGGACCGCATCGGAACTCAGTACAATTACCGCGTGATGTTGACAACGCCCCATGAGCATAGCATTCCGGCGTAAAATCTCGGACTTTACAAATTTATTTGTATTGTATCCTTTGAAAATAAAATAACATAAAAGTAAAAAAAAAGAAACGCAAAATAGATGTCAAAAAATAAATACGAGTACATATACCTAATAAATAAATTGATGAACTTTTTTATGAGGAAATGATGTTCAAAAGGTGATGGAATCAAAGTATTTTTTTTTTTCTCAGTGTATGACCCAGGCCTATGGGGCGCAAGAACTACCATTGGACTATTGTCGAAAAGTGGAAGAAATTTAAAAAAGAACAAATAGGAATAGCTTATTACTATAATTGTGAAAACGAAAATTATGATTTTATGGGGGATCTAACGCGTTTTCTACGAGTCGTTAGCGATTAAGATGAAGAGTTTCTCTGTCGGTAGATATGTATGTACCGGAGCGTCCATCAAGAACTAAAACGTATGGAATAACAACGAAAAAAAAAACCTTATCGATTGTAACATTATCACTACAATAAAATCTATCAAGCAAGAAAACAACTTTTTATTTTTCGACCAGACAAATTTTTGCCTGGTATCCAATTATTCTCTGACTTTAATTTTAGATCAAAAAATTTCGAAAAGCAAACTTATTGTACATATGTATATGTTTTTCCGTCAGATGTGATTTGTCAATCACTGCAGAACTGCTCCTGGAAGTAAGATACGAATTACCAGAAATTGGGGCAACAATCTGAAGATGAACCAAGTCCTATTCTCTCAAACAATTTTGTGTTGCTCGTCTTGTCAATTTTGTGAATTGACTTTCCATTTAGAAGTTTGTCATTGCCCGTCGAAAGGGAAAGACGTCAGAAAAATAACTTGCTTATCCAGTTTCTTCTAAGGTTTAAACCTATAATCTCAGGCGTAATAGCCAATTGTTAGGGATTGACTTAGCCTCATCCAAGATATTTTGGTGAATTCTTAATTTCATTTTCGTTTTTTCATCAAACTGATTGCTCTTACGTAAGTCAAGCTATTTTATAGAATTCCAAGAAATATTCGTCGTACAATCAAAAAGTCATAAAACTTTCGTGATTAGATCATTTGCGATTATCTAACTATAGATCGGAACGGTTTTCTCTTTTCTAGTGCCTACTGTAAGAAAGGATTGTCATGGGAATTTCCATCGGCATCCAAAAGAAAATAGGTGTTTTCAAAGTATGTTTATATGAGGCCAAGATAGACAATACATATGCAGGATTAATGTATCCTACTACTTCAAGAATTGTTTTTATGTGTACAACTTCCTCATATTATTTATTATGCTGAAAGATTTTTCATCTTGTGCTTTCTTTCCATTCTTCGAATTTTGGCAGTCGAAATTCTTTCTTCATTATGCAATGACTTATTACTTTCTCTTTGCCGTGAAAGAAAAGGTGAACTAAAAATGAGTTCACTAAATAAGAGCATTAAAATAAAAACCTTGATTTTACTTTAAAGCTGACGTTGAAATGAAAGATTTGTATTAATTAGTAATCATTGACTTCTCTTTCTCAATGGCAGAATCCTCTAAAAAGTACTGGTCCGTCAAGGTATCACGAACCTACATATCTTTATGTTTTTATAAAAAAAATATTTTCGAATTATTATTGTATCGCACACTTTATTTAAATCTTTGTATTTCGTCTTAGCCAGTGACTCTTAATAGTTGCCGACACGAAACACTCGCAGTTATGCTGTGAAACTAATATTATACAACAGCACTCTAAGCGTAAAAGATATTGCGATAAATCAATATTCATCTGCTTTATACCTATTTCTACTATCAGTTTAAAACTGTTTTGATTTTCTCCATTATGCGTTTAGAAAGCCCGAAAGCGTTGTTTTGTCAATTAAATGTCAATATTTTCCAGTTACTTTGTGCAATGAAAAATCAGTTGCAAAGATTATAAGGCCTAGCAATATCTCTCTATCAATATTTACAGCTGCAAAAGGAATGAGTTAAAATTGAAACTGGAACCTTTTCGAATGCCAATTACCAACGATTTAATTATTTAAAGAAATATATTTTCTTTCCATAGAGGTAGTAGCTGAAAAGCTGGTCAACGCAAATGGGACCGAAGGAACCGAAGAATTTTCTTTCGAAACGACAGAGTATATCTTCATCCGCTTTCGATAGTCCATACTTCAACGACATAAAGTAGGACTTCGTTGATCAGGGTCTCCTATATAGAGTCTCTTTAGTTATTCGGGATAGGGCCTTACTACTCAATTGATAATACCTCGAAATTATATCTGTCGATTGTGACGTTCTGTCCAATTCATCGATGTTGGGTGTCCCTTCTTGTCCACAGCATAAACGGGGTTTTGCTTTCATTTATGGCTAAACCCATTTCGGCAGCTTCTGTTTTAATACTAGCGAACGCACCGGGGACAGTCCGGTTATGCCAATTATGCCAATATCATCGGCGAAGGCTAGTAGTTGCACAGACTTTTAAAAGATTGTGCTTTCATTGTTCGCCTGTGGGTTCATCAAAGTTTTCGGCTAAGTCATTACAGACCTTGATGGAGCAACGCAACTGTAAGCTTTCCTGATCTGAGACCGCACTGATAGTGGCCAATAAGGTTGTTGACGTAGAGTTTCAGACGTTCACACAATATGGCATATATGATCTTGTATGCGATGTTGAAGAAGCTTATACCGCTTTAGTTGACGCAGTTGAAATCCTCTCTTGTGGATTGGGCAAACGATGCTGAGATTCCATCCATCAGACATACACTTTTCTGACCAGATCTGAGAAATGAGTTGCTATACGCATCAAGGCCACTTCCAGCACCTTTGAATACATATACCGGTAGGCTGTTAGGTCCAGCTTACTTCCTTCGTTTTGGTCAGGTGGACGGAAGTTTTGGTTATCATCATCTAAGTTGAATGATCTATTCTGCCTGACGGGGGGATGTTGGACTTTTTAGCAATTATACAGCAGCTTTGTTTCTGCATTCTGCATTGCATTCTTCATCAAATCAAGAATTTCTTGGTGGTGGTTGAGTGAAACCCAGCACATTAGTTGCTGCGTCTCTAATGGTACGTTGGCGTTGCTCATATTCTTTTTCCTATAGCAATCACCATAGTATATGTCACAGTTTTTCATCATTCTTGTGCTGAGCTCATCCTATTCCACTTCCTGAATGGCGCTGATATCTGCGTGATACCGGTCAAGGGCCTCTGCTAATTTTTCGGCTGCAAGTGGCCGAATATTCCACGCCCAGATCCTAAGGTCATTGTCCTTTAAACGTTTACAAGGGTTATCAACAGTCAACAACCCATTAGTTGGTTTGTCACATCTTTTTAATCTGTTCCGTATAGGGATATGGCACCTATGATGACGTAGGGGAGTATGATGCCACTGGCCGAGCATGCTTTGGCATTTTAGCCTGCATGAGTAAGGTGTTAATGTAAACACCACTGGGAGGTAAGACAAGTACTACGCTATGAACTTGTTGAGTGCATGCTCAATCCAATTTATAGGACAGTCATCAGTCTCCTGATCAATGCCGCGCGAGATCCCCTGAAACTAAATACTTCTATGAAGAATAAGAATTATCGTCAAAAATATGGTACTTTATGATTCACCTCTAAAAAAAATGGACGGAAGCTAAATTAAAGATAATCAAAACGCATCTGGCACCTTAGCTCAATAATTTTGAAAAACATTCACCAAGAGTGATGATATGATGAGAATTATCAAATAGACTAATATAAAAAGAAACGTGAATGAATGTATGTTATACTTTCCAAAACTCGTTGAAATAGCTGAAATAGTAACAGTGTTCAAATCTAACGCAAAAACAGACGCAGGCAACCGTTTATCATATACCAAGTCTTATCAAAAATATTCGAACAACTAATGCGGGAGCAAAGACAATCAATTTTGGCAATCAACAGTGTTCGGTTTCCGAAATCATCATTCAACGATCCAGATAATCTAAAGGGTAATTGCGTTGGAGTACATACATGTACTCATATTTCGTAGATTTCGCTAAAGCATGTGACACCGTGTAGTCAAAAAATATCGATATATCAAATATGTTATGTAATTTGAGCTATAGTGTTCAATCAAAAACTCTTAGTAATTTGGTAAAAGCCTTGAAAATTATATGCCCAGCGAGCAAACCATTCAGTCTCTATCGAATTATTTTATTTAGTCTAACTTTAGCTAAGTTGTATTTGTTATTTATTATTCACTAGCTGATATCTATTTTTGTAATAAATTAAGTAATGAATTAGTTTGAAGAAAGTCATAATAAGTATGTTTTTATTTGGAAAAGGATGACAAATTGTTGTATGAATTGAGTTTGATTAGAAATTGTTGCACATTGAAGATAAGCTGCGATTAAAAGAATGAGAAAACATATCGAATTTAACTGTGAATGCATATTTAACCAATACATACCTATGTACATATATTATATATACAATTTTTGCAGCCGTGTTTCCATTTGGGACAACATAAGCAAATGTTCCTGTTCATTTACTCTCGAGCAGGCCACGAAAAGCTGTCCGGGTGAAAAACACTCGCCGCATAAAATAATTCGGGAATACTCTAGAGTTTGACCTTGAGCCTTATTAATAGTCATAGCAAAGCACAACTTGACTGGAAACTGCAGTCTTTTAAAAACAAATGGATAGTTCGAAGGTATCAATTGTATTTTCGGGATGAATACATCCTCATTTTTGCCTGCTCCTATTATAATAGTTGCTTCAATAACACTAAGTAGCAAAACTTTAAGCAGAAACCTTGTACCATTGCGCAGCTTTGGTGGGCATAAGTTATTGGCACTCCAACCTTTAACAAAATCAAATGTACTGGGAGGCCTGGTGGTCTTTATGGAATTTAAGAATTCATTTGGAAAATGTACCGAATCAGCTGCACTAACTGCTGCGTCGACAGATTCGCGGACTACCGGTGACGGTAGAATTCAAAATGTATAGCTTACAAATACTTGAAACATTTTTATCTGCACGCAAAGTATTGCGTAGATGTACATAGTTCTAAGCTCTAGCTTTTACTGATTAAGGCGAATATACATAGGTTAGACATCCTGTTGTTCAATACTGAAACTTGCCAAATAGATGAATTGGATTGAACTTACGATAAGCGTAAAAGCTCACAAAGAAAACATTATTTGAGGAATGTTGATATGAAAACCATATTCTCCTTTACAAAATAAAAGTGGATATTGTAAAGCATATAGTTATATAATAAGTAAAAGAAGTTTCTCTTATTTTCTTATTTTATTAGAATGTATCAGTTCATTTATTTAAAACGCTCGTACTTTCTTGAAGTCGACTTGCTCGATTCGGAAGCCAAGGAAAAAGAAGGAAAGGGAAAAGGTTTTTTTGGACCGAGTATGGCTCAAACTCTCCTTCTTCTGTTTCAGAGAACAGGTTAGAGTAAAGTGTATTTTAGCTTAAAAATAGGGGGAAATTATGTAGGGGTAATATTTATTATGTAAATTCCTTTCTCTAAGTTTTTGGTCCCCAAAAAAATTGAAGATGATATTTAAAGTATTAATTAACACTAATATTATAAGGTATCAAATTGAGCTTAAGGAATCTAGTTTTACTTTCTACATAAATTATTCTACAAAATGTATGTTGAAATTACTTTTTACATTTCATAGCTATTACTATAACCAATAATTTTGTCGCTATTCTTCGACAATATGTATCTATTTAATTTTAATATATTCATGATAATAATAACAATGTAATAATAATAATATTTCTCAAAGCTTAGGAAATAACAATTTTTGAATTACAATATCAATCTTTCTTTTTTTTTTTTTGAATAATAATAAAGTAACAATGTTATTATATTAGCCATCTTAAACATTTTAACAAAATAACAGGACAATAAAATGAATTTCTAATTTATTTAATTATTTTATTAGAATAACAATTCTTTAAAGTTTAATTTTTTTTTTTTTACTAATATTTATAATTATTTATTTAAATTTATCGTTAGTACAATTTGTTCCTTGAACAGAGCGTCATCTGCCTAGCATCTGCCGTAGAATGTACAAAGATAAGATTATTACATTAATTCTTTCAGCTCAGGTACATATGTCAAACTGAACGCTTTTTTCTTTTATTTACTTTAAATTCTTCCGTTCGGGTACATAGCTATGTGCGTAGCTTCAAGGACATCGTATAAACTATTTACTTCTTCTCCTAGTTTTGGCGACACTTTCCTATTTTTTATTGATCTTTTTTTTCTCTACTGTTTTTCTAATAATTGTTTCTATAAGGAAAACCAGCACGAGGCACTGCTATCAAAAATGCACCCATTATATCAATTGAGGGCGCATTGAACGATTCTCTAATTTCTAATTTATATGACTTCTGAAATTTGAATAGAAGCAGTTAGTGATTTGCAAGCTATGAAATTTAAAAGTTGAATTCTAATATTAGATGGGGTATGTACAAACACTGGAGATTGTTTGGAACAGAATGGAAATTTGGTGTGTTAATCCTGATATTTATATTTTCGTTTGAACTGATTTTTATAATACCTTATATTTCTTTTAGTTGAAATGTCAGTGACGTAATTGTCCTGGACAGTAAACTTATTTAATCTTTTATATTTAGGGCTATTTTTTGCTATTTTTCTGTTTTTCACTACGTTTGCATGAAGCTCATAATCCTGTGTCCGGTTTTTGTTCAGATAGTTTATTTTATTTATTTTCTCTTGTTCAAGTTTCTTTGCAAGTTCCTCAATTTCATACTTGTTATAATTTTTTGTTATAAGATCAATTGGCCGTAACTTAGTAGTAGAATGCATTGTGTTGTTATAAAATATAATTGTCTTAAAAATTTTGTTTTCGAGATCGTCATCGTTATTGTCCAATGTCATTATGCGTAAATGTTCGTTTAGTGTGCCGTGCAAGCGCTCTACATCAGAATTACCCGTTTTTTTACCTGGTGTAGTAACGTGCAACTGGATGTTATTTTCTTTAAGGAATAATTCTACTGCATTATGAAGAATACACCTTTCGTTATCGCAAACTATTTTGTCCATTTTGCCTAAAAATTGTATTCTCTCTTTTAAAGCTTTCAAGATAGATATCCAGGTTCTGTCGCTGAGTTTATGTATAGTAGCATATTTACTAAATTTGTCAATAGTCGTTAGGTACATTACATTTCGGCATGGGAACCAAATGTCTACATGTACAATTGCATTAAAATTACTAGCAGTCTCTGTTAAATTATAGGCAAGTTTTACAGGTTGCCGGTCATGTTTGGCTAGTAAACATACCTCGCAGTTGCTAATGAATTTAATAATAAGTTTCATTAAGCCTGGATAATAATATATTTGTTTCAGTTCATGAAAAATTTCTTGTATACCTCTATGATTATTTCTAAGATGTTCGCTTTTTATCAGATTCAACATTTCTTCCATATCGGTTATACGAGGGCGGGTCAATAAGTCCGTGACTTTTTGAATTTCTGACCTCTTTACTGAAACAGCAACACTGCTCCTGTCAACAGGCATCTGTCAGTTGACTCCTGTCAAAATTTAAACTTGCTGCGTCAGTTAGTTTGTGTTTGACAGCTATTTTTATCAGACTACTCACTAATTTGAGGAGAAAATGGAAAAAAGTGAATTTCGTGTGCTTCACTTCACAGGAAGGTTTGGCGTTGTTTAATCGTAATATGGAGGAGTTTTTGCGCCGTTTTGTAACCGTGGACGAAACATGGATCCATCACAACACACTAGAGAACAAACAACAGTCAAAACAGTGGGTTTCTAAGGGTGAATCGGCGCCAAAGAAGGCCAAGGTGGGTTTGTCAGCCAATAAAGTTATGGCGACTGTTTTTTGGGATGCACGCGGGATAATCCACATTGACTGCCTTCAAAAGGGAAGAACAATCAATGGGGAATATTATGTCAACTTATTGGACCGATTCAATGACGATTTGAAAAAAAACCGACCTCATTTGGCCAAGAAAAAAGTTCTTTTCCACCAAGACAATGCAAGGGTGCACACATGTGCAGTTGCCATGGCAAAAATCCATGAATTGGGCTATGAATTGCTCCCTCATCCACCCTATTCTCCAGATTTGGCTCCGAGCGACTACTTCTTGTTCCCAAACCTGAAGAAATGGCTTGGTGGAAAAAGATTTGACTCCAATGATGAAGTCATCTCGCAAACAAAGGCCTATTTTGAGGACCTCGACAAATCATTTTTTTTGGAAGGGATAAAAAAATTGGAGAAGCGTTGGACAAAGTGTATAGAGCTCAAGGGAGACTACGTTGAAAAATAAAATTATTTTTTTATCAAAAAATCTGTGTTTTATTCCAAAAGTCACGGACTTATTGACCCGCCCTCGTATCTACTAACTTTATGTTCGACTTTAAAAGTTTTAAATTTTTATTATTGGCGAAATAGTTCACGTAAATGTCCTGGAATTTAATAAATAGTGAGTTATCCTCACAATAAATGCACATAATGCCTTTGTCAATTATTAGTCCTTTCATAATGTCTAATAAATTACTATTTTTGTCGGTAATAACATGGTTATGGACCTTTTTATTGAAAATTTTGCAAGATATTTTTTCCTTGTTACCTGTTGATAAGTATATTTGGTTTTTATACAGGTTGACGGGTCTTTCGGTGACATATATGTACTGATTGTCATCTTCTATTCCACTGTGAATAGTAGCGTCAGTAGACATAATGTCGTCGTTATTAGTACTGTGTGTTTCATTAGTAAAAATGTTAGACAGTAATGTTTTTGCTGGTATTTTAATAAGTTGGTCTTCAATGGTGTATCTGCTCAATCCATCAGCTACGTAATTTTCTTTGCCCTTCAAGTATTCTATCGAAAAGTCGTATTCATTTAGCTGTATTCTCCATCGCTGTAGCTTCATATTTGGCTCTTTTAGATTACTAAGCCAAACAAGAGGTTTATGGTCTGTCTGAATTATAAATTTCCTACCATACAGATAAGTGCGAAAATATTTGACTGCCCAAATAATAGCAAGCAACTCTTTCTCTATTGTTGAATATTTTGTTTCGTGATTATTCAAAGTACGCGACGCATAACAAATCGGGTGATTATTTTGGCTGAGCACTGCACCAAGAGCGAAGTTGGATGCATCAGTTGTAAGGGTAAATACATTATTGAAGTTTGGGCTTTGCAATATTGGGTCACTAGTGAGAAGTGTTTTTAGTTTATTAAATGCGGCTTTATATTCTGGATCTAATTTGTTTATTTTTTTGTCTTTTTTTAAATATTTAATGATAGGGTGTGCAACTTTTGCGTAGTCTTTAATAAACTTGCGATAGTAGCCGCTTATACCAAGAAATTTTTTTATTTCCTTTACTGTAGTTGGAAGTTTCATTTTAAGAATAGCTTCTACTTTGTCCACATTTGGTTTGATACCACCATTAGTTATCGTATGGCCCAAATAATTAGTGGACTCATTAGCAAAGTGACATTTGTCTACTTGGATCTTCAAGTTTGCGTCTCTAAGACATTGCAATATTTTCTTAATTGAAAGTAAATGCTCTTCGAAACTAGTTGAAAATATTAAAATGTCATCTAAATAGACAACGCAGATTTTATTGATGAATTCTTTCAAAACATTATTCATGAGGCGTTGAAACGTCGCTGGGGCATTTTTTAGCCCGAATGGCATTCGAATAAACTCATAGTGCCCGTCTCTTGTTGAAAATGCCGTTTTAGCACGATCTTTTGGAGAGACTTCGATTTGGTGGAACCCCTTCGCTAAGTCTATACTCGAAAAATATGTACATTTTCCGAGCTTATCGAATAAGTCTTCTATATTTGGCATTGGAAATCGATCCTCAATTGTTTGATCGTTGAGTTTCCGATAATCCACAACAATTCGCCATTTTTGCTCTCCAGAGTTATCCAATTTTTTGGGCACAACCCATATTGGAGAATTATATGGGCTGTTACTATGCTTAATGATTTTCTGATCCAGCATGTCTTGAATTTGCCGATCAACTTCTTCCCTATGTATTTCTGGGTACTTATATAGTTTACCATATATAGGAATTTCATTCTTTGTCACTATTTTGTGTTGAATTGCATTGGTAAATGACAGCCTATTACCTTCCTTAAAAAATACGTCCCTAAATGACATTATTAATGTTTTTAATTTTTGAGCATCGTGGTAGTTTAAATGGCTTGCGAAGTTATCGATGGGAATGTAATTGGTATGCGCCTCTGAACTAAAAACTTCTAATGAGTTATCGGTATATCTATTCTTGACATACGATTCTTCTTCTTTGTTAAGATAAAGGGGGATTTCGGCTGATCGCGTGCGTAGTAATCGTCCTCTATAGTCGATTATCGCATCTAAATCAACCAAAATATTGTTGCCAACAATACCATCAAATACATCATGAAATTTATACTCTAAAAAGATAACATTATAGTTTTCTTTTTCGTTAAATTCCTTGAATAAAGGGAACTTATATTGCTTATTAATAAAAACTTTGCGACCCAGAGCTTTCATTGTGCGAATTTTTGGAATAATTTCCCACATAGGATTGCAAATAAAAGGATTTATTATGCTGTGTTCCGCCCCACTGTCGATAACAAATCGCATATCACCTGTTGGGGTTCTTATAACTATATACGGTAGTTGTTTTCGGGGTTGGTCCGAAAATTTTGAAAAATTTCAGGATTCTGTTCTGGATATTCGATGTTGCCAATATCCATAGGATCGACCACAGCGCTTTGTGAGATATCATTTTGTTGTCTATTGTTATTATAATTACTATAATTATTGTTGGGAGCCCTTCGATTTGTATGTGTACTTGTTTGTGTATTTGTGTTGTAACGTGATTTATTTGATTGTCGAGTTTGAAAACTTCGTGCGCTAGTGTTGGTCTGCGTCATCGGGTTACTTTGTGAGTTATTATTGTCTTGTCTGGGTCTGTCTTGCGTTCTTTGGTCATGTGTATAAAAGTGGTTTCGGTTATTATTTAAATAATGCTGGCTATGCCAAGTATATTGATCTCGATCTGTGTTTTTATACTGTCGTGTTGCTGAACAGGGTCCAAAGGTTTGGTGGTTTATTTCTACAATCACCATGTATGCATCGTGTAAGGTACGCGGATTTCTTGCTAGTATTATAGATTTAGTGGGCTCTGGTAAGTTACTTTTAAAAGAATCTAATGCTATCCTGTTATTAGATTCAATCAATAGTTCATTATTTTCTGTGTGTTCTAATAAATACTTGTTATTTATTCTACTAAGTAAACTACTTACATTGTCATAGTATGCTTCAACTGTCGTAATTACCCTAGCAGTTCGAATTTTGTCAATTAAATCATTAACCGAAAGTTTTTCGCCAAAACTATTTTTAAGAATATTTTTAATGTCGCTCCATGAACAGAGCCTACCATACTTTTGAAGCTCGCACCTAGCTTTTCCTATTATTTTATCACGAATATATCCTAGCAATACTAATTTATTGTTTTCATTAAAACTTTCTATTACTGTTGTCAAGGCATCTACCCTGTCCAAGAATTCGATAAGAGAATATTCTTCACCATTAAAAGATGGTAGTTTATCAATTAAATCTAACACTAATTTAAATTGTTCGGCTGCACTTAAACTTTCCATTGTGTGTATGTACTCACTCGCTCTTCCGTAACTGTTCCGTTTGTTCCACTTAGATGGATGTTTTGTATGTTGTGCGTAGAAGTCGCTGCAGCATTCGCTTTTGCCTTGCGTTCGGGAGTTTTCCTTAAGTCGGGCTTCTGATGTTCGTTTCAAACCAATGTTGAGTTCGATACGCGTGTCGCGAGTCTCTTCATACCGTTACGAGGAATTGAGTTTAGTTGGATTGTTTTCGAACTAATTAGTCAATTTTTTTTTTCGTGACAACTATTGCTAATTTCAATGAAAGTTTTTTTTTCTTAGATTTTCTTTTTTTTCACTTTTTTGTTATTGTACATTTAAGCTATGTGTTTCCTTTCTTTCACTTTTCACTAAATCCATTTATAAACTTTTTTTTTTTTTTTTTTTTTTTTTTTTTTGCACACACTTAGGCGATAGATAGTAGACAGTGCCTATTTAGCCTTAACTTTGCTTTTGCTTCAAACTCAACCTGTTATTAATTTTCCGACTAATTACCGACTGCGCCAGTTATATAATAAGTAAAAGAAGTTTCTCTTATTTTCTTATTTTATTAGAATGTATCAGTTCATTTATTTAAAACGCTCGTACTTTCTTGAAGTCGACTTGCTCCATTCGGAAGCCAAGGAAAAAGAAGGAAAGGGAAAAGGTTTTTTTGGACCGAGTATGGCTCAGACTCTCCTTCTTCTGTTTCAGAGAACAGGTTAGAGTAAAGTGTATTTTAGCTTAAAAATAGGGGGAAATTATGTAGGGGTAATATTTATTATGTAACAATATACATGTACATTTAACATATTCTACTTAACGATTCATTTCGACCATGCATCCTTGTCCTGCCAAAAGTACTCCAATATCATTCGTTGTAGGGGCATAATATCTACCACGACAGGAGACTTATTAGCTTGAATAGCTGTCCGAAGCTCCTTCAAATTTTAGTTGGATTCTATTGCAGTTCTAAAGAACTTAATATTATATATAACATTTCTTGTAACTCAGATACAATTCGCATTTTTAACCCCCGTTGTCGTTCACATCCTGTAGCTGATTGATTATCCATGTCAGATATAAAATAAATTCGAAGGAATTTATAAGAATCTACTCGAAGGATATTTCTACGTTAATGGTACACTGGTACACACTAATTTTTTACCCGAAAATTGTTATCGCTGACGCGACTTCTTTATAGTTCACCTACTAGTCTGTTCATTTCGCGACAGTGCGTTTAGTGCATTTTTTATTTATTTTTTCCGCAATTATTTTTTATGTAGCTTTTTGTTTTCCTGGTCTTCATCATGTCTTCTTGTGGATTGACAACTGCATAAAAAATATGCAGGCCTAAATAAAAGAAATACGGTCTTGGTTAGAGTTCTCGGAAAATCTGCTGTTCTTCTGTGACGAGTGTATCAGCATCTCTGTCTCACATGTGCTTCTTGCAATCAAGTGCCTCAGTGACTCCTGTTAGAATCTTTCTCATATACATACATATTTAGTCCCCACAATCGTGTGTGCCCTACCTTATATACAATGTGTACATAATAACGCCACTATCACCAGATAAGCTTTCAATGCGTGGGCAGCGGGACTTTTATCGTGTGCAGCGGAACTTTTATCAACAACAGCAGCAGGCTCATGGCCAAATAGTCATCCACATCCAATCTCCATCTCCATTCTGCAACATACAATCATCCACTCTCAAAGCATTACGAGTCCATGCTTGATGTTATAAAATCAAACAGTTACAATACTTAAATTTTGGCTGAATTGCTACAAACTGCTACATCCAGTGCCGACAACCCAACCTCAAAATTCTCGCACCTGCTCTTCGATCCAAAATCCTATGGTGAAATAACGTCAACTCCTCCTGCTTTCGCCCCACATAAACTTGTTTCACAATTTAACACGACGTGGACACCTTCAAAGTGGCAAAGCAGGCTAGAGCGACTCCATACAACGAATCAGATGTTCACCACTATACTCATCAAAGGTGCCCCAAATTACGCAGATGTTGCTTTGATTTCTGAATTTTTCAAAAATAGGTTTGGCATCACCATCAGCCAATGCACAATAATCCCAACATCTCACCGGCTAGATATGAATGGTTATTTGTAAACCCATCCAACACCAACCTCAACTGCAGAAAAATGCGAGTCTCCAAATAGAGCTAATTATAAATCGCCCACATCCATTCCCCATCCACATCGTAAACTTCACCCAGCCTTAAAACCAAAATATTTCCCAATTTTTCCCCTCCGGTGTATATCCCTAACAAACCCCTCCACGTCTCACTACAAAAGCACCAAGCACCTCTCTTCCATCCAAGCTCCAACGCGCTTCTTTTAATTTAACCCCTGACCCTAATATTGTCACTGCTCAACCGCCGATACCCCCTCCCACAAATACTAACAACTGCTTTCCCAATTTCGATCTTACAACAGGAGCCAAATACCCAAAGGGATAAAAAGATATACGAAAATATACGTCTCTTCGCGCATATCTTTACGATAAATCCGACTCTGTTTGTTTTGAGGGAGAAACAAAAACAAGTAGTTTCCATCTAACTGATATAACTAGTCTCAGAAAGCTTTAAAACAGGTACCACAAAATCTCCAACACACCTTCCCAAAAGGTTGCGGATGACCTCGGTGCTTTCCGCAGCTATTTACACTCCAAAAGAGTTTCCTACCTTCAGCGCAGCCGAGCTGACCATGAAACATTTTTTCGTTCCTCATTTACACTCCCCTGCGCTTCCACGCAATAAACCAGAGGTGTCCTACTTGCTATTGACAATAACCTCAACTTTTCTCTCATCGCTATCTCTTCTTTTGTCAATTAAAATAACACTTCCAAATAGGTCCTTGTACGTTATGTGTTGCTACGAGTACATTCTCCCAGCTCAACCTATCGTTTACGTTATTAGTATATATATTATATTATTGATATTGTTATTAATGCACTTGACCAACTATGTTTGATGACTTTAATCAGCCTCTGCTGAAGTGGATCCCATCGGATGATCACTTCTTTTTTACTACGTCAAACGCTAATTCATCCATGGAATGTCTATTCAATGGTCGCATAACTGACTCAAGCCTATGCCAAGTAAGTGGCGTCCCTAACCACATCGGTAAGCAATTAGACTTTATTTTCACTAGCGATACCATTAACTCCACAGTAACGTTTTGTCCCTTTACCCTATCAACTGTCGACAACTTTCACCCCTCTCTACTTCTGTCATTTTTCTATAATTCTTTATCACAGTCAACTTCTTCCCTTACCATCTCTTCTTACGACTTCCATAAAGCTAATTTTCGCAAAATCAATATCTATCTTAGCAAATCTTCCTTTGATTTTACCAACCTGTCTTTATCTGATGCTGTCTCCATTTTTTACCGTGAAATATTAATTCCCTTTACGACCCCTTTCCACGGCATAAAACGTCATCTATTTCCCCTCCCTGGTGTAACTGAAGACTTCGCTCTTTACGAAACAAAAGAAATTATGGGCAGTTTTTCTTCGCACCAATTCTTATTATGACTACTCTAACCATCTTGGAACCTACCTGCAATTCACCCAGCTCTTTCTCGACACAGCGCAGACCAACCTTATCAACGATCTTAAGACGTTTTATCAATTCGTCAACGATCAACTATCAATTAGACGATTATCCCCCCTTTCTCTCGTTCAATTATATATCATCGATCGAACCACAACTAAAGGGTTTTCCAATAGGGACTTGACAACTTTGAATTTAATATGTGGACGCACTCTTTCACTAATCATCAAACTGTCACTGTCAATTTATTCAGTAAACTCAACATTTTCACCATGGTAAAGTACACGAACAAGCAACGTCTGCAAATTATAAAAATTTTCTACCGAAATTCGGAGTCGGTGACTGCAACATTAATTTTCTGTCGTAATTCTCGCCCTAGTAGATAGGCAATAACAAGTTTAGTGCAAAAATTTGAGTCTACATATTCGTTGTGTGATGTTGCCGTGCCAGTGAGACAACGGGTTGGCCGAAGTGTCAAAAATATCTCTTCCGTTCAGGCGTCCGTGCAAAATGATCCAAATCAGTCAATTCCACGGCGTTCTCAAGAATTGGGCATCGCTCAGACCACATTATGGCGTATTTTTGGTTTACACCCATACAAGTTCAAGCTGACTCAAGAATTGAAGCCGATGGACCATTTGAAGCGACGTACGTTCTCCGATTGGGTTCTGGAGAAGATGCACCAAGATGATGAATTTCATCGCAAAATCATTTTCAGTGACAAAGCTCATTTTTGGCTCAATGGGTTCGTCAATAAGCAAAATATGCGTTATTGGTCGGGTGAAAATCCACATGTGCTTCATGAATCACCACTTCATCTACAAAAAATAACTGTTTGGTGCAGTTTGCATGCCGGCGGCGTTATTGGGCCATATTTTTTCGTCGACATTAACGATCGCCAAGTTGCTGTGAATGGTCAGCGTTATCGCGCCATGATCACCGATTATTTTTGGCCCAAAATTGGAAGATATGGACTTGGACGGCATGTGGTTTCAACAGGATGGTGCCACAAGCCACACAGCACACGCTACAATCGATTTATTGAAGAGTAAGTATGGTGAGCGTGTTATCTCAAGAAATGGGCCAGTCGATTGGCCGCCTCGTTCGTGCGATTTACCGCCGCTTGACTATTTTCTGTGGGGCTACGTTAAGTCATATGTTTATGCCAATACGCCGAGTACGTTGGAAGAGCTCAGAGCCAACATTGAACGCGATATAGCAGCAGTCGTTGAAAATTGGGTCCAAAGAATCGACCGCTGCAAACGTGCCAGCGGTGACCATATGAACGAAATCGAGTTCCATTCATAAATGTTTTGATTGTACTTCAAGCCGATAATAAAGTTTTTGAAATATCTCGAATTGTTTGTGTTTTATTTAAAAAAAAAAGTTGTCAAGTCCTTATTGGAAAACCCTATATTTTGAAAACTTTTTTAAACAATCATTTACAGGCAATTTCTTGGTACACGATCCATATATTTCAAGTACCCTCCCAATTCCTCCATTGGCCCCTCTTTCCATCTCAATCTTTTGATCACACCCTATCAAAGAAAAGTTACAAAATCTCAATGACATATTTTTACACGGCCG
Source organism: Volucella bombylans (assembly GCA_949129095.1). NCBI lineage: Eukaryota > Metazoa > Arthropoda > Insecta > Diptera > Syrphidae > Volucella > Volucella bombylans. The sequence goes on from OX422144.1 coordinate 28,421,643, forward strand.
GGACGGGCTGCCAGCAATATTTCTCAAAAAGTGACCCTCCTATCTTTCGCACACACTTTCCTCCTTATTTCATCTGTCACTCACACAAGGGTAATTCCCCCAAGTTTGGAAGACCTCTTTCATAATAAAAAGGGACGAGAGAATGAAGTATACAACTATTGACCTATTGCTAGGCTTTCTCACATACCTAAAATGTTCGAAAGTTTTTATATGAAGTAAGTTTTCAGTTCAAGTCACTTATATCACCGAATCAGCATTCTGAAATGTAGATCAACTACTACAAACTTAGCTGAATTCGTATCCTTTCCGGTTTCAACCCTAGAAAATAGCAACGAAATCGATATTATTGCTGCAGATTTTGCTAAATCTTTCGAATAAAATTCGATAAAATCTTGAGAGGAGTATTAAACACCGCTCCCTATCCATTTACGCCGACGACACAAAGTTCTCCAAAATTATTTCTTCAACCCAAGACTCTATTCTTCTTAGGTTTTCCACTTGATGTCTAAAAATTGCTTTGAGCTTAGTGGCTCAAAATGTCAACCAATGATTTTGTCACGTAAGTCCAACCAATCGCCCCTCGACTTTATTTTCTGCATGAGCAACCCCAGGTTCAATCGCTTCGCGACCTTGGAATATTATACGATAGGGGGTTTTATCAAACGATAGTCTAAATTATTTTGCAACCCTTATGTGACAAGGTCACTTTACATTGCCTTTGTCCGACCCCTTCTCGAACACGCTAGCCAAGTGTGATCCCACTTCCAGCGAGTTCATATATTGATTTGCCCTTCGTGGACTATTGTGAGATGACCCCTTTAACTTACCTGGCTATCGTGGCCGCCTCAAACTTCTTAACGTGAATACCCTCGGAAAACGCAGAGACGTAGCTGACATTCTATTCATTTATCGACAGCTCTCTGGTTCTGTGGATTAAGCTTACATTTACAATTCTATTTCCTTCAACACTAACCCTTGTCTCTTCTATATTCCAACCCGCTGCACCTCTTATGGTTCTAGCGGACCAATCTCACTCACGCTTCGTAATGTCAACTCAAACCTTCCCTCTTTTGTTTTTAACCTGAGCACTTCTCGTCTTAAACTTGATCTCCTCCCCCATTCCCTTACTTTCTAACCCTTAATTGTTGTTAGTTTTGAAGTTCTAGTTTTTAAGTTAGTTTAAGCTTGTAGTATGCGAAATAGATGGGGGCATAAGCCCCCTCCAAATTAATTGTCCTTGCACCTTAGAAGTAGGCATAAGCCACAATTTGCCAAATTTGACCAAATGACGTCATTTAGAAGATATTATTATAGGATCGCATAGACTGAATGAATTGCTTAGATAAAAGATTTTCCATAGATATTGAAGAAAAAACTGGCCCAGCTGGGTTAGCAATTTCTTCCGATCTAACTCTTCCGCTTAAACAACACATCTCGACTGATTTATGTTTCCATTTCAGTGCTTTCCAATACTGGAAAACGTTTTTATAAACGTTGCGCCTAGTATCTCAACGGGATTATCAATATTTTTATTTCGTGGATGTAATTCTTTAGTAGATCCTGCACAATATCTAACAATTATTAAACGTCGAAAATAAAATACATAAACGAAAGTATTGGATTCGCAGCGGAAACTTAAGTGATTCGCCCCCGAACCCTTGCTTTGATTTCATACTGAAATGACCATTACTGTAGATCTTGGCGACGCAAATTAGTGAAACGTAATCAACCTGAAGCCTGCTAATATAAGGAAGTTGATAGAAGATCTCTCCCTCTAAAGCCTTCAATAAAGCAATTTTTTCCCTTGAACATTGTTTTTTAAAAATTAAGTCACCCTATAGTCTCCACTGCAAAACAAACACTGTTTTAATAAACTATGTATAAATGTTTAATGCTAATGACAGATCCATAACTGACTGCTTAGTTTATTTGGCACACCGACATTACAAAACAATCAGCTCAATTTGCCCTAATTCTGATAATGAACAACTATGGTTTGCATCAATTAAAAAAACTACATAGATACGAGTACATACATATGTCGGTGTGATATTATTCGGCGAGTACAAGAAATATAATTAGAACAATAATATATTTTGACATACCTTACGTAATCGCTCGATAATGGAAAATGATTTTGTGTGAAGTTGATTGATACTTATTGCTACTAATTAATTTACTATGAGCACAGATGCTATAGGTTACATAGATCTTGCACGCCGGAGGAAAAAATCTAACCATTTTTCCATTCAATGGGACGTACCCATACGTCTCAGTTCTATCGAACTAGAGTGAATCATACTCAGACATGATACTACTCTTAACTTAACTGTTTTCTTAACTTGATAATAAGTTGCGTGTTCTGTTTGTTTGATAGAAGTTTTCCGTTTTTCGCAACGTAATTTTTTAAATCAAATTTGACTGATAATAAACATTATATTTGAGAATCGTAGGAATGTCAAAGCAGAATGCGCTCACTTTAATGTTGTATTTAATGTTTTTGTTTTACGTTTTTTTCCAGATAAAATTTGAATTTTTTGATTTTTGGATGCTATTTTTTCTATCTTCCACGAACAATGCTTCCGTAATAGAACGAGGAGAGCAAAGTATAGAAGGCCCTCATAGCAAGGACTTTTTTCATCAAACCATTTCGGATCTCTAGTATTTGTTATCCCTATGCATTCCAAGGCCATTGTCTCTCTTATACTTCTTTCTTGTGGACGTTCTCTGAAAATGCTATTACTCGTAAATACTTTGAATTTTACAAACGTTAAAAAATTCATTAGTTGGTGCCTTCAAACTTCAAAAGTCACGAAGGACATGTTATTTTTTCATCAGTTTTTAAAAATAGTTTGGAACAATTTAAACATTTGTTCCTTAAAAACATTTTAAAAGCAAGATATCCAGTAAAATATCGCATCGCTGTTGTTTCTAATGTGATTTTAGTTTCGATTTCCATATCACAAATTACTTTTTCGTACAGAGTTTCATGGCATACGATTTTCAAGGAGATCCTTAAGCACTGAAGAAGTTTTTGGAATATTAGTCCCTTGGTTGCAAACAATAACACATATCTTTAGACCAAGTTCTTGACAGATTTTCAAATAGTTTTTTTTATAATTTCGCTTAGGTTATCCCCATTTACACCGTTCCCTGACACAAAGTTTAAAACACTTGTCCAACTATCATACAAACCATTTAACATGAAAACACATATTTCATTAGCAAACAATCTACTTCTTTCGAAGACCACTCACACTAAACATCAACAGGTTCCGATTAACTCTCTGTTTCCCGCCTCACACACTAATCAAACGATGATGGAAAGTGTCACCCTTCCAACAATCAACAATGTTTCCGACAACATTCCACTTAGGATTAGCAACATTGCCGCCGACGCAACTTGCAACATTTCCAGCAACAACACTCTGTTCACAACGGATGAATTAAATAGTCTAGCTATGGAATTAATTACAAATTTATCTACATGTAAGAATAAGTTTGAACAATTTAATGTTATCACACGTTTAGCAACAAAGTTTTTGTGTCATAACTCTAAATAATATGATAGATAGGCATTTGAATATTATTACTTGGAATAGTAGAAGTATACGCAACAAAATCACCGAGTTTGATAACTTTTTAAACGCTAGAAACGTCGACATAGCTCTTGTAACTGAAACATGGCTTAAACAGGACTTAAGATTGTCCACACCCGTCTGCAAATGCTATCGATGCAATAGAGTTGATCGAGACAGAGGTGGAGTAGCAATACTAATAAGAAGATCTATTCAGCACTCGCTTTTGCCTGTAGTGAAAACGCGGTTAATAGAAAACATTGGAATTAGCTTAAAATTGCGTAACCAGAGAGAAATTAAAATCTTTTGTGCTAACTTTCTCTGCATTTGCAATATTGGCAATGAGCCCACTTTTATAAAAAAAAAACCGACAAGAAGTGTCATATATTACTCTTGTCTCCGACAGCATCACCCAAAGGGTAACAAACTGGATGGTATCGTCTGAACACTCCTTTTCAGACCATAGATACATCCAATTCAGTCTGAGTGCCGGAACTACCGAAAAACTGATTGGACAAAATACAGAGGAATACTGTCGAAAACGATATCCTCTGAACTATCAAGTCCCCCGCGTGACACCAATGAGCTCGACATGAAAGTCAGGGAATTTACTCTGACTCGCAATAAGGCTATGGCCGCTTCCTGCCCTCTTATTCAACCAAGAGGCAAGAAAAAGCCACATTGGTAGACATCGGCACTGGGACTGCTCAGAAACGCCTGCAGAAAACTTTTCAACGCAGCAAAAAGCACAAGAAAAGTGACCGACTGGGACTCATATAAAGAATCCCTCAAATTATACAAAAAAGAACTGAGGAAGGCAAAGCGACAATCCTGGAGGTCATTCTGCGACAAAATTACAGAAACCTCTGAGGGATCGCGGCTAAGAAAAATCCTCTCCACAAATCCTATGATGCCCAGCTGTTTGAAAAAAACCGATGGCTCTTGGACAACCTCAAGTGATGAATCACTCAACCTGCTTCTGGACACCCACTTTCCAGGTAGCTCCCAACTCTCGGCCAGGAGCAGCCCAAACAGGTCTGATTACGAGAGACAAACTGCTTTGGGCGCTGCATGGCTTCAAACCATACAAGTCTGCTGGTCCGGATGGTATTATACCTGCCGAGCTACAGAGGTCCTCAGATATTATTCTACCAGTGTTGGAAAATATTATGAGGAGCTGTGTAGAACTTATCCACATTCCACTGTTATGGAGAGAAGTGAATGTAGTATTCATTCCCAAAGCTGGAAAATGTTCTCATGTAGTCCCAAACGACCTCAGACCTATAAGTCTATCATCATTCCTTCTGAAAACTTTAGAACGACTGATTGATATCCATATTCGAGCTAAAGTTGATCCAAGACTTCTGTCTACGGCTCAACATGCCTACTGTAAAGGAAACTCGGTGGAAACGGCTTTGCACTCTCTGACTAGCCACATCGAACGATCCCTACAATATAAGGAGTACACAATGGTTGCTTTCCTAGACATAGAGGGCGCCTTTAACAACGTCAACACATACGCAATCACGACTGCGCTGTCAACTCTGCAGGTAGACGGCTCACTTGGGGAGCTGATTAGTCTAATGATAAAAAGCAGGATAATCAACTCCAAACTGGGTGAGACTTCTGCTAAAAGATATGTCAGTAGGGGTACGCCGCAAGGCGGTGTCCTCTCTCCCCTTCTCTGGAACTTAGTAGTTAACGAACTACTGATATACCTGGAAGCGGGTGGTAACAGAGTGATTGCCTATGCGGATGACGTTGCCATAGCCGTCTCAGGAAAACATCTAAATATCATTAAATAACTGAAACTGAAACTTGATAGGAAACTAAACTGGAAACCTAACATTCAAGAAAGAGTCAATAAAGCTACAATAGCTTTATTCTCTTGCAAAAAAGCCATTGGGAACAAATGGGGCCTTCAACCTCGCATAACCCACTGGCTATACATCTTGGTCATAAGACCGATACTTACTTACGGGGTGGTTGTCTGGTGGACGGCCTTGGAGAATGCAGTCAACCGCATTAAAATAAGCAGAGTCCAAAGAACAGCATGTATATGCACAAGCGGAGCCTTGCGGTCTACCCCCTCTTCGGCATTAGATATTCTGCTTCACTTGACACCCCTCGACATTTTTAGCAAGCAAGTAGCTGCGACTGCAGCTATTCGCCTTAAAGCGACTAAACAGTGGACAAATAATTCATCTGGCCACGCCAATATTCTTAATACATTAGGAATCCTCACAGAGAACACCGATTACACCATACCTGAACTTTGGTTTGACAAAAACTTCCATGTAAGCTTCCCCTCTAGATCATTCTGGGAGGAGGATGCTTTCATGGAGGACAAGTCAATCCATCTCTACACAGATGGATCTAAAACCGATAGCGGAGTTGGTGGCTGTGTTTTCTCAGATAAGCTAAATCTAAGCCTCTCTTTCCGCCTTCCAAATCACTGTAGCGTGTTCCAGGCGGAAATTTTGGCGATTAAAGAAGCTCTGTCCTGGCTGAAGAAAAACGTGATATCTGCAAAGGATATCCGCATATTTTCGGATAGTCAGGCCGCCATCAAGTCCCTGGACTCGGTCTCATTATATTCTAAAACTGCCCTTGAATGCCGATCATCTCTCATGGAGATGGCAGAGCAGTTCAACATTCACCTTTGTTGGGTGCCGGGCCACAGAGACATTCCAGGGAACTGCAGAGCCGATGAACTCGCCAAAATTGGAACCACTCTACCTATCTTACCGGACAAAGGTAGTATAGGTATACCAATCGCTACGTGCAAACTAACACTAAAGCTAGATGCCAATAAAAGAACAGACCTTGGGTGGACTGCTGGACAAACATGTCTAGCGACCAAACAGATCTGGCCAAGGCTGGATCTGAGTCGATCTAAGTGTCTGATCCTTTTAGATAGGAAACATCTCAGCGCCATAATAGGTGTCATTACCGGACACTGCCTCATAGGCAAGCACGCAAGGAGGCTTGGCGCTTTTACTAACGATTTCTGTAGAAGCTGCATGGACGAGGAAGAGGAGGAGACAATCCCCCACCTACTCTGCACATGCCCAGCTCTCTCTCAGAGAAGGAAGCTTCATCTAGGAGCTTTCTTCTACAACGACCTAAACGGTCTAGAAAAATTAGACGTTAACAGTCTCCTACGCTTTATTATAAGCTCAAACTGGTTCCAGTAGTAAGAAGATCATAGATCCACGTGGCATCACAATGGGCCAATAGGCCTAAGTGGGTTGGTATTTCCAACAGCCACTCTTACCTAACCTAACCTAACCTACTTTCTCGGCGGTAGAAGTTCATTAGAAAAAAAGATGGCTTTTAAGAATGATCTCCGCAAATTACTCTTACTCCAAGGTGAATTTATTATTGGTGGGGACTTAGATTCTAGACATATAAATTGGGGTTGCTTCCCAGCAATTGCCTATGGTACGATCCTGTCAGATCTATGTTTAAATTTTCCAGGATCTGTGATATTCCCTTCTAGTCCGACCTTTTTTCCCAGTTCTAACCGTAGTCCATCTGTGCTTGATTTATTTTTGTCTAATATGCCTGTTTACGTTTCCCAACCCGTTTCCATTAACGACCTCAGCTCTGATCATATCCCTGTGCTTTGTCGGCTTCGCAAATCAGGTGTGCAAAAGGTCGCATATGAGCTAGATATTAAAAATGTGAATTGGAATCGTTTCCGGTCAGTACTAACTTCCAAATTCTGGAACTTTCCCTGTAATCTAGACAGCGTTACCTCCACTGGCGATGTTGATTCCATTATCTCAGATTTTAGCAAATATGTACTAGACACTATTGAATTATGTGTTCGTAAACTTCCTAAAACAACCTCGGCAATCAAGCTTCCCCCTTACATCCTGGAACTCATTCAAATTAGAAATGCTTGTCGAAGACATTGGCAAAGATACCGTCAGCCGTTCTACAAACATTAAGTTTCCCACCTCAATAATCTTATTTCAAAACTTATTTTTGATTGCAACAATAAGAAGTGGAACATCAAATTACGATCTTTAGATTTAAGTTCAAAACCTTTTTGGAATATTGTCAAAGTGGTTAAAAACAAAAATAGACAGCTTCCCTTTCTTAAGGATTCAGATACTACGTTCTGTACGGATCTTGACAAGGTTCACGCACTTGCTCTAAACTTTCGCAAAAATCACGAAATATCTTCTAATTTAGGTGACGCCGAAGCAATTAATTTAGTGAACCAATCCATTCAAAATCTTTCGATTGGTAACAATGATCCTCCATCCTCAAGCCTGTATATAACCTTAGAAGATACCAAATTTATGGTCAAAGAGCTGAGTAATCGTAAACGTTTATCCTTAACGCCTGTATTAAAATGGAATACTTCCCAAATGTATGGAAACTCGCTAAGATTGTTCCAATTCCTAAAGCTGGAAAGCCTCCTTATGTGGTTACCAGTTATAGACCAATCAGTTTATTAAGTGGCCTTAGTAAATTATATGAAAAGGTTATAAAAGAAAAAATCCCTAATCATATTGAAGACAACAACCTACTTCCCGATATACAATTTGGGTTCAGGCGCAATCACAGCATTACCCATCAAGTGCTAAGGATCTGCAATCATGTTAAATCGTCTCGTGCAACAGGAAAATCAACAGGCATGATATTATTAGACGTCGAAAAAGCTTTTGATTCTGTCTGGCATGACGGGCTTATATACAAAATGATAAATTTCAATTTCCAGCCAAATCTTTGTAGAATTGTCCGTAGTTTCTTGTCCAACCGCTGTTTTAGAGTGCAAATTAATAAAGATGTCTCCAGCATTGTCCACTTTCATTCTGGTGTTCCCCAAGGCTCAGTGCTTGGGCCTGTTTTGTATAACCTGTTTACGTCCGACGTACAATCTGTACCCAACTGTGAAGTTGCGGCTTTCGCAGATGATATAGTGATTTTCTCTTCTCACGAATTCGCTCTCAACATTGGGAGGAATCTCGACTATGGATTGAGAATTTTTCAAATTTACTATAATAAATGGAAAATACAACTAAACGAGCACAAGCTACAAGCAATCTTTTTTACTAGGAAAAGAAAAGCCTGTTTTCTACCTAGTGGACAATTGCATGTGAATGGGGCTAGTATAAGTTGGGAACCCTCAGTAAGGTATTTAGGAATTCACTTGGATTCCAAACTAACATTTAATACGCACATCACAAATACCTTAAACAAAATCTCGACCAAGATGTTATACCCCTTCATAAACCGAAAGTCAAGGCTGTCAAATGCCAATAAACTCGATACTTAAAGTTATTTTTCAAGCAATACTGCTTTATGGTCGCCAAGTGTGGGGTAATTGCGCAAAAAGCCATCTTAAGAAACTGCAGGTTTCTCAAAATAAACTTTTGAAAATGATGCTTAATTTACCTTGGTATCACTCAACGCGCGATATTCAACAAAAGGCGAATGTTGAATTAGTCCTTGATAGAATACTAAAATTGAATCAACGTTTTCTTGTTCGATGTGATTTTGTTGATAATCCTTTAGTTAATAACCTGAATGATAATAACTTTCCAACTTGCTACTCTTAATTTAATTTATTTACCTATTCTCTATTTATTCTTTTTGTTATTTGTTTAACTGTTTATATTTATTTAACTATTTTTCACTTATTAGTTATTTATTTATTTCCTTATTTATTTATTTATATATGTATATATATATATTTATTTTTATTTTTATTTATTTAATTATTATTATTTTTTTATATTGAAGGGTTTTTTCCGCTTTCTCTTCGTAGAGATAATTAACGTTCATTTAATTTCAAATTATATATTCATAATAATATTCATAATAATATTACAGGTGGAAGATAATAATTATATACTCGTACATACCTATCATATCTCTGAACTGTAAAACGTGTGGTAGCGAAACCTTGTAACTTTTATGCGAAATGAAAACTCCACAAGTTTGTAAGTTAACAATTTTTTTTTTAAAGTTGCATTTTTCTTCTACTCTTATGCACATGCACAATAACTAGTCGCACCTTGCACAGGAAATGCTGCAACTACTCGAGGTTCTTCTTCGTTTAGTTAAAGGAGACTTCAGATCTTCTAAATTCAAGTTTGAATCCAAATCAGAATTTAAATTTAAGGAAGGGACAGTATCCGCCGTAAGATAGTTTTTCCTACAAACTCAGGACAAAAATAATCTCCACAAACAAAGTATTTGCCTTCATTTTTAAAACCACATGCCTTCATCCACAAATTATTTAAAATTTAATTTTTTTCCCTAGAAGGACATTTATTTTCAAGTCGGGGCAATTCCTTTTAGTTTTCCTACAAACAGAACAAGAAACTCCAGATAATCTCTTGTCACCCATTGCTATCGAAAAATAACCTGCAAAATATTATATCGCTGAAAAAGTACCGCTGACAAAATTTACTAAGAAAAATTGTTCAGCCACATATGTAAACATCCAAATCGGTCGAGGGTCGACGGCGAATGAGGTAAAGCAAGCGCGCCGCCGCGCAGCTCCGTGAACTGTGATTGTTTTATGTATGAAGATAGGGGTTGAAAACAGAAACCACAGACACATCTGCACGGCGCGGCGCATGCTTCCTCGTCGGCTGTACACACAATACAACACATCCCAAGAATTGACTTCGATTTTATAATATATTTTGTTCATAGAAATTGTTCAGAACTTGAAGTTCGAAGTAAAAACAGTCAATTAAAAACTGGTTAGATTTCTTCCTACGGCGTGCAATATCTATGTAAACTATAGCATCTGTGCTATGAGACATCGCTTGACTATGGGGACAAATCACTCCCTTCAATAAACTGCAAGTGATTACTACAAAAACGTCAAAATATAAAATCTATTCTAAGCCCTGCATATAGGTACATACTTACCATAGAAAAAATTGCATCCAAATTTATAGATCGAGAGGATTGAGCAATAACATTATAAGCACGAGGCAATCAGGTGTACCTCACGCGTATTAACACACATACTCGCTTGTTTCAGTTTTTTTTTTTCAGTTTTAAAGCATTTTATTTCCTTAATCATTAACTCTTACACACTAACAAAAAATGCTTAAATGCTAGCTTAAAATTACTTAACAAACTTATACTAACTTACTGGCCCCACACAGGCGCTCTAAGCTACTCTTAATTCTTATAACTATGCCTTTCGACTTTATTAACATTTTCTTTGTGGATATTTACTTACTATACTTAAAGCTAAGAAAAAAAATTGCTAACAAAAACTTAGCATATGGGCATACTCGCTTGTCCATGGCATACAATGGAGCATATAAACAACATTTCTTTATGGTATTATGATACTTTTCTCACAGAAAATGTACATAGAAGATATTTAGATTATTTGTTGTGAAATAGTCTAAACAAATAAATTTTTATTTTTATACGTTTTTTAAAAATCAAAATAGAACGAGGTAGATTCAAAACATTTGCATACATATTTACATATTTTTCATTTTCTTATTTGAAAGCTTTTTGCTGAAATTGGTTCATTCTTTTTATTATTATCTTTATTATTTTTGTTATTTAATTATTCATTAATTTCGGCCATAACATAAAAACGCAAATCGGTTTCCCGCGTCGATTAACGCATTTCATTGTTAAATCTGTTTGATTAAACATTAATTCCTACATCAACAGCGGAACTAATGGCAACTTATTTCCACCTATATTAATTTTTTCGTTTGGGGGAAGATCCTAAATCTAGAAGGTCTTGTATCAACGCTTCGCGATACCGTTTTTCTACGTCCGGCATTTATACCCGTTGGCACTACCAGCAACACTTACGGTACAAACACCATTGCGAGCTTCATAGGCACCGCTTCGAGTTACCGCTTTCCATTACACGGTGTATATATGAATTGACACAACTGCAACAATTACGGTGCAAACACCGCTGTGTATTTTGCTGATATTCAGACTTTCTTGAAACGGAAATCTGCAATTAAATTGGAAAGTAAGTCCAATGTAGTACAATACGTTAGAAAATCAAACCCCTTTTTTACCTCGAATTAATTAATTTTTTTTTTTGGGACAAAATGAGCACAACGGAGAAACTACAAAAAATATCTTCGCTCAAATGCCAACCGACAAAAAACTAGCTGTTGGATACAACCACAGAATGCCGACATTCACTCCATAATCTTGATCTTCCGGTTGAGCATGGGACTCAATCCTCATTTATTGTATGCAGCAAAAACTTCCTGTAATGAAAGTTGTGGAAAGAGAAGTTAGGGATAAATAAGTCTTCACCTGCTTAGCAGGAATTTTCGGAGTTTCTTCAAGCGAGATTTAGGGAACTTAGAAACAAAGACTAGTTCTTTTCAGGTTAGGCCAAAAAACATGAAACAGTTCCGGTTTAAGGTCTGCAACAAAAATCAACATTCCCATCTTTCGTGGAATCAAGTTCTTAGGATGGATATAGGTCTGCGAAAAACAAGTGTCGAAAGAATAGGGGTATGTGAAAATTATCTCGCTTACAATCACAGTACCCAGCACTGTCTAGTCGAACGCGTTTTTATTTCTGCCAAGAGCCGCACCATTCTCTGCTTCACTAAACTGGAAATTTACCCAATACAAACTCACAAAACCTCCACTTACACACTAAATACACTCCACACCGTTCTACAACTTGCAACCAACACAACACTACACACTCCAACTTACCACACAAAGGACTAAACACTTTCCGCACTTCCAACAATAACATCACCCAGGTACTTTTAGCCACGGCCCTTGTAAGGGTAAAGGCCGTCAAGAGTATATCAAACCTTGAGAGCCTTAATACTCGTAGCTCCTAATTCGGAAGCAACAGACAACCATAAAGATAACAGAAACTTTTGAGATTGAAAAGTCGTCGAACATTCGTTGAGGTGTCAGCGCTGGGGTTGGTCAGCAGCGGTTCATGTCACAATTATGTTGACATTGCGTTTGGGTCTCTACACTCGACTTTTGAGACAAACACACTCGCTTACATATATAAATCGCTGACTGGCCTCCTTCCGGCCAACAAACAGACTTTCCAGCATAAAGGAGTTGGTATTAGCAGATCTCGCATTCGATAAGCCAGCACGAGTCCATATAATTTTAGGTAGTGATGTGTATACCGACTTTATCCTTCCTGAAATTGTTTAAAGAGAAGAATTTGCACCGCCTGTCGCCCAAAAAACCCAACTTGGTTGGATACTAGTAGGAAAGGTTCCAACGAATCCTCCAAGAAAGGTCCAAAGCTTCCACCAACGTTTAAGCCTAAAGGAGCAATTAACGACATTTTGGGAAATGGAAGAGACACCATTCAAAAGGGATTTATCAAGAGAAGACCAGGCCTGTGAACTGCATTGTATCCAACACTCTAAGCGACTCCCCGATGGGTGTTACGAGGTAAGGAGGAAAGACAACCTGCGCTTGGATCCTCCAAAGGAGGCGCCTTGAGTAGGTTTCTTCAGTTAGAGAGGAAGTTTGAGCAGAACCCAACATTACACAGGGAATATAAGAAACGTTTTAAAGAATACTTACTTCTTAATCAAACGGCAGAAATTCATGTTGACAACAACCAGGTCCTCAAGACACCACTATTTCGTACCCCACCCCACCCCAAAGAGTCCAGCTCCACCATTAAGCTACGAGCTGTTTTCGATGCTGCTGCAAAGACCTTGGAAGGGACGTCGTTAAACCAGCATCTTCACAGTTCTCCCAAATTAGACTGGGACAAACCAATTCCTCCACAGCTGCACAAATATTGGTCTATTTCCCGCAGAGTGCTTTCGTTACTTGAAGGGATATGAGTTCCTAGATGGATTTACACACTTAACACACAGCAGGACACAGAAATTCACGGATTTAGTGACGCGTCTCAGCGAACATACGGGGCTGCGTTATACCTACGAGTTTTGGATTCTAAAGATAAGATCCGTGTACATCTGCTCCTATCAAAAGCAAAGGTTGCACCTCTGAAAACAGTGAGTTTGCCGCGTAATGAGTTGTGCGGAGCAGTAATCCTGACCAGTATCTTCGATTATACATCTGCTGCCCTTGGTTTCAGTAAGGGTCGTAGGTTTGCCTGGGTGGATTTGACCATATACAGAGGCTGACAAAAGATGAGTTCTGGAAATGCGTTCCAACACAATTTAACGCAGCTGGAGTTCTACCGTCAGCACTGGCAGAAAACAAACTTTGGTGGAACGGTCCGGAGTTCTTACACAACAGCTGGAATTTCATTATCCTTAATAGCCCACCGACCGAAATGGAAAAACGCATTGTGCACTTAAGGAAGAAAATAAAATAAGTTTTTTTGATTCAAGGCCAGTGGCATTTGAGAAACAAATGCATATGTAGCATAGGAGTGCGCATAACCCATTTAATACCTATTTCTACTGAAGAAACATTTTGCTAGCTCCATGTTTGCTCTTACTTCGCGACGAGGTACGTGTAGATAAACACGTTTACAATTTGTAAAATTATTGAGTGACTTTGTACAATAATTTGTTTCCATAGTGAATTATGTTTTCAAATTTGTGCTGAAAATTATTCAAATATCGGTACCATATTTTGCTAGTGTGAATGCATACAGCTTACACCCCGACTTCGATTCTTTGGGGTGAGTTTGAAACAAAAATTACTTTCACTTCCCGAAAACAATCAATTTAAAATTTATGAAATAATTTCTTCAAATTTATTTGGTCTACAGCAAGTAATGCAAAAAAGAAGTCTACATTTGCTGTGTGGAAGGCCAAAAATCCATTCACCACCTTGCACAATCCAATTGCATTTTCTTGTTGAACATTGTAGAAGTTAGACTGCACTACCCTTCGATGCTGTTGCCGTTACCATCGCTGTTGCCATTGCCGCACACCATGCGATCATCATATCTCTCATGCTACAATCGCAGGTCGCTTTATACAAATAAACTGCAGCAATCGAACTGAGAACAATCTGCAACGTCTTCCACCCGCACCCGTGTTCAAAAGTAAGCCGCATACAACAGGATTGAATATAATGTTTACATTCTCAGATAGCAATTTCGGATTGGGCATTGTCCGATTGTTTGGCTGGTCGTCTGGGTCAGACAGAGTAAAAGAATGGACTCCAGAACTCACTTCAGTATAAAAGTATATTTCACTTGTAGGATTTTCCACAAGCCACTAGAAGGCAAAGTGTACCGGATGACTTCCAGTGCCTTATGGGGAAAAGAAATCATATCTGGTGTTGTTCAGTTGTTTGGAGTTTTTCTGGTCTTTCCGGTTTACAGCTGGTGGCTTGTGTGTTCAATTGCAGAAACGGATGGCCAATAATAATATCAATCAAAACTTTTATCATTACCACTGCAGTAATATTTCAAGTTTTATTGAAAATTTGGGTAAAAATATTTTCACTTCCAACCATGAATTTGTACACAGACTGAGATATTATGCTTATTATTATATAGTACATCAATACGTTAAGAGTTTTTTTATGAATAGAAATTGACTCTTTTCTAATATCGGCACAATGGTTATTTAATTGTTTCAACATATATTGTTACAATACTTGAATTGCATCTAGTTATTACTATATCTGAAGCTAAAATTATCTTCATTAACCCCGCGAGCGTACGGTTAAAAATCATAACTCGTAGTGTAAGGTGGATGTGATTGGTTACATGGTGCTAATGAAGCCTTTTCAATTCATAATCATAGTTTTTAATATATTAAAATACTATTAGGTATATCAAATTAACAAAAGACGCTATTTTAACTAAAAGAAAAGCGTTATGGCATATAGTTATGTTAGATCTAATAAAAGCAAAACAAACAAAGAGCATTTTTTCTTCAAGTGTATTACAATAGAAAACTGACAAACACTTTTCTTTAATCTAAAAGTAATCAGACTTGACTTATTTGCTTTAAAATATTGCAATCTAAAAATTACATATAAATAAAATATGTGAAAATTGCATGTTCCATTCATAAGTAAAGGTTACTCTGGTAACAAACGTATCTTGTTTTGCGATCCTTTTTAGATGGACATATCTCGCATCTCCGGCAGCACCACCAGCACCACCTGTATTTTTTGGTATGCGTTATGCGCGATAGAATACGAATAAAGTGTCTACTACAAAGCTACATTTGCAGTGGAATTTCAGGCTTATATTTGCGAACGGTCCTCGTGCTTGTCAAATGGTGAAACAAGTCAACAAGTGAAATATCAACAAATAACTCGTGAACCAATTATCAAATGTTACATTGCGGTTGCTTTTTTGAATTGGAGTCACGAGGATATAAATAATATCAAAAGCTTTGTTACTAAATGCAAGCGGTCCCGGTGGTGGCTTCCCCGGTAAATTTAAGGATTCAGAACGTATAACGATTTTGCATCAACAAACCCATACAATTTTAAACCATATTTGTTAGGTTTGTTTGGCATATACTGACGAGAACTGCAACGGCTTCGAAACGATGAAAGTTGTTCGTCAATAGTCATATACAGTGTTAGACAAAACTTATGCACGAAATGGTCATAATTCGAAAAAAAACATAATAATTATCGAAAAATGCATGAACAATTTTTTGTTTAACTTTCTTTTAAGCAAAATATATTAGTTTTTAATTCAAAACTATAGGTCTGTTCTAGGACCTGTTCCTGCGAGAAAAAAGTTCTAAAAGAGAACGCATTTGAGAGAGTTATTCATTTCCCCACCCATTCCAATTCTTACAAATTTCTGCACGAAATTTTTTTGCGGGGAAAAAAAGCGAATTGTTCGCCTAATACAATAGAACTCATTAAACGCATATTACAGTAATAAAATAGTAATAATAAGCAATCTAAAAATCTTCCACCTGTTTTACAATTTCTTTTTTGTTTTGTTTTTAATTTTTACCCTTGACGTTTCAAACACATTTTGCAAAAACGTGTTCCCGCGAGATTTTGGGTTTAAGAGAGAATTTATTTTTACTCCAGAAACTTAAGCTAAAAATTCTCTTGAACAAATTGTTACAAAAATCTCGCGGGAACAGACCTTATATTTAAATAAATTACAACTATTTTGAAAACGATAAAGTTAATTCGAATTTATTAAAACCAATTGTTCACATATAAAGCACATGTAACTTAAACGCAGAAAATTGTAGTTATTGATATCCCTAAACTAAATTGGGAGAAGCAGATAGTAGTTTATCATCATCACTGTAATTAGGTCATATAAATTAAAACAAAAAAGTGATAAAATGCCACCCAATAAATATTATACGCATATAATAGAGCAAATCGTATCTGCTATTTTTTTATAACGGCGAACAGTCACATTTATTGCTGCTAAACCTCATATGTGCCACAAGATTATTTCTCGCATAATTAGTCAACTAACCAAATGGTGATATGTTCAAACAATTAATAGTGGCGGTAGACCTACTATAGGTAGACTAATCGTGACAATAGAATTCTTAAACTTATAAACAATGATCCATATCATGATCTGTTAAATATCTCCAGCAGCACGATCCAGCGAAGAGCGGTTGATTGGTTTTGTCATACCGAAAAAAAGCCATTTATTCCAAAAACTCGACCTGCAAGACTGGAATTCGCTAAGGCACATTTCAACTGGACTGCGATGAAATGGAAAACGGAAAGTTCAATTGAATAGGATCTGATGGCCTTCGGACTGTTCGTAGAACAAAAGGTAAACGACTCCATCCCAGGTTAACTAAGGGAACAATTAAGCATGTTGGGGGCCATGTTATTGTCTGAGGATGTTTTTCCAGTCAAAGAGTAGAGCCAATTCATTAAATAAATGATATCATGGATGACTTCGTGTATTGGGAGATTCTCCAAAATATAATGTTTCCTCATGCTGACGAGAATATTGCGTTGAGAATAATCTTCTAACATGATGACGATTCAAAACATACGGCTAAACTTATGAAAACTTAATGAAAATCATATTACCGTTAGGAAGTGGTGGCCAGCACAATCACCTGATCTCAAGGACTAGAGAATCAGCCGTAGGTTGTAGACCCGGAGAATTGATCGCATGAAATGCCGTAATTTGGACTCCATTTATGAGCAGACTTAAATTGCCAGGAAAAACATTATTCCCATGCACATAATAGGTAATCTTGCTGAATCCATGAATAATGGTTATTCCATCAAATATTGACAATTAAACTTCTTTTCTACAATTTCAATTTATTACTTCGACAGTGTGCTTTGGTTTTGTCCAAATAATTTTTAATGAATTAAAGTTAATTTTAATATTTTTTTGTTAAGTTAAACCTCTACCCTGAGCATCGAGTTTGTCGAGTTGTAGAGGCTGACCTTATCGACCGAATTACTCCAGATGAGACCCGAAACTAAAAGATGATTCCCCCTCCCTCCCCCACTTCCTGATTCGGGTCCGTTCTGGAGGTTGAGAGAACTGCTGACATAAAGAGCAAGATTGAGTGGGCTAACAACATCCTAAAAGACGGATTGCCCACTGCTCCCAAAACGCTAAAGGACTCCTCCAAGCAGCAGATATCGTCGGAGAAACCGGGCCGGTTCCTAAGCTCAAAACTGATAACGTCAAAACTTCTGGGCCATCATCTGGGAAAGCACCTGACTAGCTCCCATCACAAGCGACGGTGGCTGGCACCAAGGCCACGTCAAACGTATCGCATCTGCCGGTCAAAGACCTCTCGATTTTTACACCAAGGCCATAGCAGCCAAACCGTCCTCCCCAGAAAGCTTTCTGGAGATCATCAGTCTCTGCGGTGTCCTCTTCTGACACTCTGTCGGAAATGGAAAGCGATGAGCAACTAAAAAGAGATCCTTTACGATCATGGGAAGAAAATGAGCTCTTGGGCACTTATTCAGAATCAGAGGACACGAACAGCATCGTGGTGGGGGTTACTCTGATAAATTGTAGCAATAATAAGGTTTGTTCAGATTACTCTCCATCACTCAAAAAAGGCTTCGGCTGCACTTATTCTGCGTCCCTCCAAAACGCAGAAGACATCATCCTAATTCAGGAACCACGGATCGGAGAAGACGTGGTTCGTGGACTATATGCAAGAGACCAAGGTAAGATTAGAACTTGTACATTAGTGAAACGTGGCCTTCATGCATTTTACTTTTAGCTGGAAGTCTAAAAACTGGTCTCATCATCGGGTGCGACGCTAACGCTCATCACACGGTATGGGGCAGTACCGACATCAACAATAGAGGTGAGCCACTTTTTGATTATATTATAAGTACTAACCTCATTATTTACAACATTGGCAATGAGCCTACTTTTACAACTAGAAACCAACAAAAAATGCTAGATATAACTTTCCTGGACATAGAGCGCACCTTTAACAACGTCAACACATCCGCAATAACGACAGCGCTGTCAACTTTGCAAGTAGACCACTCATTTGGGGAGTTGATCAGTTTTATGCTAAATAGGGTGGGTCTTATGCTAAAAGATGTATCAGCAGAGGTACGCTTCAAGACGGTGTAATTTCTCCACTTCTCTTAAATCTAGTATTAACTGATATACCTGGAAGGGTGATTGCGTATGCTGATGGCGTTGTGGTAGCCGTCTCAGGTAAGCATCTTAAAAGGACAAGTCAATCCATTTTTACACAGATGGATCTAAAACCGATAGCAGAGTTGGTGGCGGTGTTTTCTCAGATAAGCTAAATCTGAGCCTCTCTTTCCGTCTTCCAAATCACTGTAGCGTGTTCCAGCCGGAAATTTTTGGCAATTAAAGAAGCTCTGTCCTGTTTGAAGAAAAATGTGATATCTACTAAGGATATCCGCATCTTTTCAGATAGTATGGCCGCTATCAAATCCCTGGATTCAGTCTCATTAATTTCTAAAACCGCCTTTGAATTCAATTGACTTCTCTTACGGAGATAGCAGGGCAGTTCAACCTTCACATTTGTTGGATGCACTATCCAGACATTCCAGGGAATTGCAGGGCTGACGAGCTCGCCAAAATTGGAGCCACTCGACCTATTCTACCGGAAAAGGGTTGCATAGGTATACCAATCGCTACGTGCAAATTATAGACCTTAGGTGGACTGTTGAACCACCATGTCTAGCCACCAAACAGATCTGTCTAAAGCTGGATCTGAATCGTTCTAAGAGTTTGATCCTTCTAAATAGGAAATATCTCAGCGCCGTCAGAGGTGTCATCACTGTACACTGCAAGCATGCAAGAAAGCTTGGCGTCTTTCCAAACGATTTCTGCATGGACGAGCAGGAAGAGGAGACAATCCTCCACCTAATCTATCCATGTTCAAGTCTCTCCCAAAGAAGAAAACTTCACTTCGGAGATTTTTGTTCTACAATAACTTAAAAGATCTATATATTATAGATATATTATAGTCTCCTACTCTTCACCATAAGCTCAAATTGATCCCATTAGTAGGAGGATCACAGACTTATATTGCTTCACAGTGGGCCATTAGGCCTAAGCGGGTTGGTCTTTCCAGCAGTCACTTCTATCTACCTATCTAGCCACCTATTAAGTTAAACGTTGGTAAAACGTTGTTGACTGTAACTTGAACTCTAATAAATTGTGTTTGAAACAAAATTGAAACCAGAAAGTTATCGTTCACTTTTCCCAAACCAGATATTTTTCAAGCTTAAGTTTCGTCCAATAAACAATGTCATACGGATTTCTCAAAAAAATTATGAATAACTGCGATATTATCTTTTCTTTTGACGGTCTTCAAGAGTACCCCTATCGTCGAGTCGTAAGCAATTTTGAATAAATTAAAACCTTTTTAGAGTCAGGGTAGTCTTAAAAATCTCTACACTCGATCCATCACTTCTTCATCATTATTTGTTCTAAAACGTCCAGATAGGTACTGTACACCGATAAATGCTCTCAATTTCGATATTGGAATATCGCTCATGGTAAACTTATTTGTCTATTTGTATGAATAACGATTTCCTAGAACATGTCATCAGTAAAAAATAGTTTCCAACACTCAGCTGGTGTCCTTTAGTTTTGCCCAATATTTTTTACATCATGAAGCTCCTTTATGATGTTCTCTGACATACGAGTAGCACAAACATTAGACCTTTCCGGAATTGCAAATATGTACCATTTTCTGTCATTCATCCTATCACATATTATCTTCTGCTACTTTCACTGTTATGTTGCTCCGAATTGGCAGACTTTTCCTCTCTTTCTCCCTCAGGATTTACTACCACACATCTGTGAGAAATATTGTCAATTTCAATTTCACTATCCAAATCGCCTGATGAATCGATCTCAACTTAGTCAAACAGACGAAATAAACTATTTTGGGTTTACTCAAATAACATGCTTGATTTTTTAATCTGAAGCAATAAATGAAAAACTGAATTAGAAAAAAAAACAAAGAGAAAACAGAGTCTTTTTTGAAATTCGTAACACGAAGCGTAAGGTGGGTATCAATCACACCAGACAATCTTCGCTCCGCCCAAAACCTCGCCGAGCTACTGCCGTCTGAGCGGTGATACTCAATGGTTCCTTACCGCCCCCTCAACAAGCATAAGGTTAAAATCAAAAGCAAAATTGGTATTGCCGCGTTCGGTGAAAGTTAAAAATTTAACGTTATTGTTCTAATTTAAGTTTATTGTAAGTAATTCAAAAAAGAAAAAAAAAGGAAATACACTTTAATTATAACAATTTCAAGGCTAAAATTTAGTTTTTTTTTACAACTTTCTCAACATGCCATCTTGTTTCGAGTCCTCAATCGCAAAGAAAAAGAAAAACCCCAACCGGAAACGGCCTTTTAAAATGCTGTCGAGTTTAATTCGCCGCATATTATTTGGTGACGTTTAGGTGGTGTTACCAGGTTTGGCAACACTCCCCCCTGGTAATCCGGTTGCATTATTTGGATTACCACACTCGCCAAACCTTTGAACGTCCAGTACTGCTAGTTTCGCGGCTGGTCGTGTATATATCCCATTGACTGTCTGGACCACGGCTGATCTTACTTGTCCATCTTTACTGGGATGAGTTTGTATTATTCGGCCTTTCGGTCAAGTATTTCTTGGATTATGCTCGTCCACAATGATGACTACATCACCTTCGGCTATAGGTTTCCTAGGATAAAACCATTTTGTCCTTCTTGTTAAAGTTGGTAAATATTCTTTAACCCATCGCTTCCAGAATATTTGCGAAAACCTTTCGGTTGTTATCCAATGCCTTCGTAATGCGCTTCCATCGTCACACAAATCTCCCCCGAGCCTCGTTCCATTCGATGAGCCAAGTAAAAAATGGTTTGGCGTCAAAGCCTCGTCACTGTCATCGTCAACTGGTACATATGTAAGAGGTCTTGAGTTAATGATATTTTCCACCTCCGCCATCATGCTTAACAATGTCTCGTCTTTCGGATTTCTTCCAAGATTTATGCTGGATAGAGTTTGTTTTACGGAACGTATCAAACGCTCCCAACAACCGCCCATGTGAGGTGATGATGGTGGAATAAATCTCCACTCTATGTTTTCATTTATTAACTTTGATGCCATTTTAGTAGGCTGTAGCGATTTTACTGCTTCTTTTAGCTCTTGACATGCTCCCTTAAAATTTGTGCCATTATCTGTCCAGATCTCAATTGGCTTACCCCTTCTTGCACAAAATCGCTGTATTGCCAAAATGCAGGAATCACTGCTCATACTATATGCTATTTCGATGTGGATTGCCCTTACTGTTAGACAGGTAAATAAAACCCCCCATCTTTTTTCTACGTGCCTTCCGACTGTTACCAAGATTGGTCCAAAGTAGTCTATGCCTGTATACGAAAACGGCCGTGTAAATGCTTTAAGTCGACCCGTTGGTAGCTCGGCCATAAGTGGTGTATAGGGAACTGCCCTTTTGATTTTACACATTTGACACCTTCGTTGAATTTTCTTCAGCACCATTCTCAATGCTGGAACGTAATACGATTGTCGAAGCTCGTTGATAACCGTTTCAAAATATTGATGTTTATATCGGTGATGGTATTCTGCAACAATCAATCCTGTTATATAATGAGTCTTAGGTAGGATTATAGGCCTCTTGCAGTTATACGGAACATCATTCGCAGCATCAATACGACATTTAATACGCAGAACATTATTTGTGTCAAGATAAGGATTTAATTTATATAAACTACTAGTTTTATTTATCTCGTAGAATGAATCATCACTGCTTAGCTTAAGTTGATTTATCTCATCTGAAAATGACTCTCCTTGACACAATCTGTATAGATAATTCTCAGCTCTCATTAGGTCTCTAGGTGTTAAAATGCCACGAATCTCAGTTTTTCTGGTACGTCGAATTACGTCCGAAAAATAGTAAACGTATGCCATAGCTTTCCGAAGTTTTGTCCATGATGAAAATCTTTGGTAATCCACTAATGCCAAGGTGGGCGACACGGTGTGTGAAAGTATGCTAAACTCTTCAGTAGCGCAGGATATATTTGCTTTCATAGTGGGCCACTCATCCTTTCCTCTATAAAGAAATGATGGACCCTTATACCACCTGCTATTTGACGACAAATCTATTCGGGTGTTCCACTTTGTAGCGTCATCAGCTGGATTTTGTTCTGACGGCACCCATCTCCATTCGATCTCACTGGAACACTCCAAAATTTCTCCAACTCTAAATAACACAAACTGCTTTAGCTTTCTATTTTCATTCTTTATCCAGCACAAAACGGAATGCGAATCGGACCAAAAATACTTCCTATCGATTTTTATAGAGTGCCCTTTTATAACTGTCTTTGCAATTCTGACCCCTAACACGGCTGCTTCCAACTCCAGTCGTGGCACCGAAATCTGTTTGATAGGTGCTACCTTCGTTTTGGAACACACCAGGGAGCATTCAATGACAGATCCACACTCAACCCGCAGAAAAGCTACAGCTGCGTATGCTGACATGCTAGCGTCTACAAAAACATGAAGCTCAACTGAGCTAGTTGAATCAAATTTTAATTCGCTTAAATACGGTCGTTGTATCTTAATCATCTTTACAGCTGGTAGTAACTTTATCCACTCGCACCACGCGTCATACTCTTCACTGTGAATTTGCTCATCCCACTGCGTTTTTCTACGCCATACTTCCTGTAAAACAATCTTCAGAAGAATTAGGAAATGTGCAATGAGTCCCAGGGGATCGAATATACACATTAAGGTTCGGAGTACTTCTCTCTTCGTAGGTGGTGTATTACCATTTAAAATGTTTGTATTAATGTTTTTTGTTCTGTATAAAAACGATATCATATCTGTTGAGGGAGACCACCACATTCCTAAAACCTTCTCGGAGTCATACAATCCGGTGCTGTTGTCAAAGCTCTTATTGGATTGTGCCAAGTTTTCACCTAGGGATCTCAGAACATCATCAGAATTGCTTAAAAAATTTCGAATCTCAAATCCAGCTTGCTGATGAATATAAATTACCTCGTTTGCTAATTTCAACGCCTCTTCTTTTGTATCTACGCTGTCGAGATAATCATCAACATAGTGATTCTCAACAATGGCTTCTACTGCTCTTGGAAACTTTGCTGCAAATTCGAGTGCATTTTTATTCTTTATGAATTGCGCACTGCACGGCGAACAAGTAGATCCAAATGTAAGCACTTGCATTAAAAAAACTTCTATTTTCCCCGATGATTGATTTCTCCAAAGAAACCGCTGTGCGTGTTGATCACATTCACGAACCTGCACTTGGTGAAACATTTTTTTTATGTCACCACATAGTGCTATCTTCCTTTGTCTAAAACGGAATATTATCTCTGGTAGAGGTGGTAAGTTATCTGGCCCTGAAAGAAGCAACGAGTTCAATGATACTCCATTAACACTGGCTGCAGCATCCCATACTATGCGCACCTTGTTTGGTTTGCTTGGGTTTATAACGGGAAAAATTGGAAGATACCATATTCGCATTCCTTTACTAAATTTTAACTCCTCATCCGTAAGTTTCCGAGCGTATCCTTTTCTCAAATATTGTTGTATCTGTTCATTCATATTAGCTGCCAACTTCCGCTCACGGCTCAGTCTCTTTTCCAAGCATGCAAGTCTGCGTTCCGCCATGGGTCTACTATTTGGTAATGCAATGCTTTCTCACTTCCACAAAAGCGGGACAGTAAACCGGTTTCCATTTCGCGTGGTGGTATTTTCTAATGTAGTTATTGCTTTCACGTCATTCGCACTCAGAAGGTGTCTATTTGTTGTTGAGCCCACTTGTTCTAGTGCGAAGAAGTTCTTTACAAGATCGTTGAGTGTTTCATCTGCCTTCTCCTTGCATTCAAAGATATGGTAATTAAAGCTAGGCTGCTCAGTGTTTTTTTTCGCTTTCGTACATGGTCCGAATACAGTCCAGCCCAACCGAGTTTTTATCGCCGACGGCTGTTCCATCCTTCCTTCGCGATACTTAAGTGAGTTGAGCAGACTACAATGATCAAGGCCGATTAATATTCGTGGCTTAGCGTTGATGAACGATGCAAGTGGAATGCCCTTCAAATATTGGAAAACAGATGTAATTTGTTCAAGGTTCAGCGATTGAAGCGGAAGTTCTAGTGACTTTACAGTACGTACATTAGAGAGTGCATATTTTCTTTGAGAATTTGGCGCGGAGATCTGAAGATTCACCTTTCGGGATTCTCTCTCCTGTCGATGGGTATTGGAAGTCCACTTTAGACATAACTGTTCCTTATCACCCTCAGGAAGTCAGCTAACTGTTCATCCATCAACGTAACCGAAGAACCATCATCCAAGAAGGCAAACGTCTCTATCTGTAAATCATTGTTGTAAATTGTCACTGGCAATATTTTGAAAAGTAAGTTTGTGCTCATATGGTGCACGTTGCAGTTAAATTCATCGGAAACATTTGTTGTTACAGGCTCGTCATATCTATGCAACAGTTTATTGTGTCTGTACGTGCAGTTGTTGACTCCACATCGTTCGCTGGATACACATCTTTGTCGGTTATGAGAGATAAGACACGTTCGACACAAAGAATGCTTCTTAATAAAATCCCATTTTTGTTTCAGACTCATGTTAATAAAGTCACTGCAAAGTGAAACTGTCCTACAGTCCTTTTGGCAAACAACACATGATCGTGCTACAATAGCGTTAGAAATATTGTCACCCTGGTGTGTATTTACGTAGACAGGTGAAGTTGCAGGGGCACGGCGGCGATCAGAATTCTTCTCAACTGCTTTTGGGACTGATATCTCCGTAACCTCGCTAGCTGCTTCAGCTACTTGGTATAACCAAGACGCGAAAGTTGATAAGTTTACGCTCTCAGCATTGAGTTTAAACATTCCCCAATTTAAGCGTATGTGATGAGGCAGCTTATCAGCAAGTTCCTGCAACAGGCACGGGTTATTTAAATAATTTTGAAGACCAGCAGCTTCCATAGTGGCAACAACATTTTGGACTGAGAGAGCAAAATTAATAAGCAAATCCAAACGTTCGCCCCTGGGTGATGGTTCACTTCGGAGTTTAACAATGAGAGCATTGATCACTGTTTCAGGCCGTCCGAATAGCATACGTAAAGTTGTTATAATGCTTGGAACGTGATCAGGAAACATCAATTTCGACTTTACGGATTCTAACGCTCTACCTTTTAGACATCTTTGCAAACGAATTAGGTTTTCATCATTTGAAAAGCCAAATGTTTTTGAAGAATTTTCGTAAGAACTTTTAAACAGCGGCCATTCTTCGGCCCGTCCGCTAAAACTAGGAAGCTCCTTTGGAAGTATATGCCTCGCCGCAATCTGCTGTTGATTTAAGTTAGGCGTTCTATACAGGTTGCCAGGTACGAATGGATCGCGTTGATTCGACGGAAACACAGGAGGTTCACCAGAACGTTGCTGCAAGTTATTACGAAAATAAGAATTAATGTGTGGATTTTCCCTTTCAGGACATGTGCTGTTCAACTGGGGTGCGGAATACATTGATGCTCCTATCCATGTTTCGTTAAGGTTAACCCTTTGGTTACCTGCACGACCTTTGTCCGCATTGAAATTTGGTTGCTGTTTTTGGTCTAAAGGATAAGTATTGCTCTTCTTGAAGACTGTAGACTGATCTGCAACCCAGTTGTGCACCTTACTAGACCTCGCTGCAGAGGAAACGCTATCGTCGTCTTCGTCGGAAGAAAATTCTGCCATCAACTCGTACTTTTTATCCAAATACTCTTTGTCCCTTTTCTCCTTGAGCTCCATCTCTTCATCCAATTTCTTTAGCGAAGCGAAATTGCCTTTGATCGTCTCGAAGAATTTGATTTTGGTTGAGATGCAGTGTCTTCTCTTTGCCTATTCTGCTCGATGGTCACTCTGGGAGGTGCTGGTACTACGTTGGCGCTGGTTGTCGGTGTTTCGTGAGCGTTTGATGTTTTGTTTTTTGATGCACGTGTATTGGTACGACTCCTTGTTGACCTCGCAGGAACATATACAGGTGGCGGTGGTTGTAGGCGTTGGTTGTTAGATGGTGGAGGCTGGGGGGTTAAATTACCAGAAGAACATTTTGGACAAATCCAGTCATGGTTAACAATATCCGATGTGAGGCCCACGCATGCAAAATGGTGCCATTCGTCACATTTATCACATTGGACCATGAGGGAATTATCGGGTTCAGTGCATGATTTGCAATTATATGGCGGAGGGTATGGTTGACAATTTGTTGATACGTTTAAATCAGTCATAATAATTTCTTACCTTTGACAGTGACGGGCTTGTACTTTGACTTTCTAAAGCTGGTCTTTTTCTTTTATTTATAATCTTTGTTGGGATGACTTCGGCAATTAACTTCGCAACTATTTGTAGACTTCCTCGGCTTCTACTGTTGGTGGTAGTTTTGGCAAAGTTCCTCACTTGCACGATGACATGTTCATATGTCAGAAAGAAAATTTTAGATTATTGCCGCGTTCGGTGAAAGTTAAAAATTTAACGTTATTGTTCTAATTTAAGTTTATTGTAAGTAATTCAAAAAAGAAAAAAAAGGAAATACACTTTAATTATAACAATTTCAAGGCTAAAATTTATTTTTTTTTTACAACTTTCTCAACATGCCATCTTGTTTCGAGTCCTCAATCCCAAAGAAAAAGAAAAACCCCAACCGGAAACGGCCTTTTAAAATGCTGTCGAGTTTAATTCGCCGCATATTATTTGGTGACGTTTAGGTGGTGTTACCAGGTTTGGCAACAATTGGTTAAAAAAAACATTGACAAGGGAGTATACACATATAACTATATAGAAGCATAGGTAAGGAAAAGATGGGACAGATCTCGACAAGGAAAGCATGTCGTCTGATCGCTATAGAAACAAAAAGCTCAAACGCAACCCTTAGTTAGGTCTTCTAAGAAACCTTCGAGTAAGAACTGTTTAAATACTTTTTTATTAACAACCCAAATTATGATTTGAAATTTATCCGCAGATAATAAGAAATTAATTCTTGAAAATAGAGATTCTTTACAACTAAAAATAAATATGGAACCTAACTATGTACATAGTCTGATGGTAATTGGAAACTGGAAGAAAGTCTACGCTTCTTTGAAAAAGAGGAGCTCGATCTTAAAATGCATATATTTTAGATGCATCATAGATAGATTTCAGAGCAATTTAGTCATCACTGAAACGAAATCGCGTGTCAAAATAAAAAGAAAACAATGACTAGATACTTACTTACGAGTACTTATGTAACAGAGTCTGGGATCATTACCTGTCCAATGATCCCTACCTAAGACAGAGCGGTGTTACATCCATTTCGATCCTAAGCACGATGTCTACAGTTTTCTAGATCAAGCGATCAGTCAATGAAACGGAGATGGAGTTGTACTTCTCGTCCTGAGATTCGTAGTTCCTTTTGGCTAGGGCATTTTATTTTAGCTGTTTATACTATGATACTCGTACATTCACATTTTTTCCTAGACGGTGGGCAGCTGGTTCTTTGTTTGTTGATAGCATGATGTTTCCAACGTGCACATTACAACGGAAGTTGCCAAGGCTTATACAAAAAATAAATATTAATAATTAGCTTTGCGGGATTCCATTGTTATTTGGATCTTTTACGACGGTATTTAGCAGGTACATGACTAGGTAGTTCATACAGTAAGATATGGAAAGACTTCCATTTAGAATTTGTAGAAATATGAGCTGCTCAAAGTCATGTCAGGCCTTGGTATCAATAATTTTACCATAGTTAATTTCATCCTTGAACAAAGTTCCTTCGGAAATAAGCCCGAGCTATGCCGCTTCGAAAAGCCGTAAATGGATCTAGAAGATGTATATGAGATGAAGTGATGTCCATAGGTTTTCCTAAGCCCTATGTCATCTAATTTTAGTTTCTTTTAAACGAAAAACTGAACTAATGATAGTTAAGCGAATTTTCTAGGTATCATATATTTATTGACCTGCGCCCTCACATGAAGCAGCTAAGAGTGTCGCTACGCGAATTATACAATGGTCGGAAAAAGTATTTTTACAAAACTGTGTGCAATGTTATCTCGCTTGTTTTGATAGACTGAGAGAACTAACGGGTCTCTATTGATGCGCAAAACGAAATAGATGATTATAACTGTAAGAGCGCAAAATATTTTCTTTATTACATTCATCATTTTGGCAGCAAGTATTGGGGACTGATGAAAGCTGTTTTCAGTACCATGCATCAAAAAAGGACATTTTCTGCAGAATTCCTAGGAAATTGCGAAAAAAAGTGGCGCCTGTATGTGAGCAATTTTTTTTGTCAAAATACTTTTTCCGACCATTGTAGTACAAAACCAACAATTTGCATAGGCCATATCATACTATATATACTCGTATATATATGATATATCGAAATATGGTCATTTGCTATGACGCTTGCAGCAGATAGTGACTGATGACTCTATATTCAGATGAAAAACAAAGTTCTCTCTCATAAAACCAAAAGAATATTAATTGTAATATCAAATTTCTTAATGTATTAAATAAATTCTGAATGTATTATACACATGTGACTACATATATACATATTATGTACATTTCTATTGATGGCTAAACTTTTAGTAATCCCAAATAATTGTTACAAATCTCCATTACCGAAGCTAATTGCTACCAAACAAGCTGAAAATATTTCACTTGCCTAACTCAAGGACAGACAACTCTCACAAAATATTTTTCCATTATTCCTTTTCGCTTGGCACCATTTCTATGAAAGCTCTTGGACATGTGTTTGGCGACAGGATGTCTCTGCTGAAAATTATTTCCATGTGCCCTCAGTGCGCGACAATCGTTTAAAAACAACTCTAAAGTGGATGATCATTTGTCAACGCACGAGTACGAGTGTAGGAATTTCAGATGAGACAACGTCGTCGCCTGGAACCCAACAAAAGT
The DNA here is from genome assembly GCA_949129095.1 of Volucella bombylans. NCBI lineage: Eukaryota > Metazoa > Arthropoda > Insecta > Diptera > Syrphidae > Volucella > Volucella bombylans. Next base: position 28,451,545 of record OX422144.1, read on the forward strand.
ACATCAGAATTCAGAAAAAGTGTGAGGTTATTTTGGATTTATTTGGCGCCTAAGTGTCTGTATGTAAATTGATGTGAATTTGGACCTTTCAGAAAAGTATCGCTTAACTTAATTACTTAAACTGAAAGTGAAGTAAAAGCACATTTATTATCGCAATTGAGAAGAAAGGTGTATATTATCAGTGCATGTGGTATGTGGTTACAGGTTACCTTTTTCCTTTATTTCTATTATTATTATAAGTCTTTGATTTCAAAACCCGAATTATTATTTTAAAATACTGGGGTACAAATATAATTTAACTTACTTCTATTCTTTTTTTTTCAGAACTAAATATTTTCTGGTCGTTGCAAAGCACTTATATAGTTCGATTTAGTTTGTAAATCCGTAATTATTGGTTCATGTACGAGTAGAATTATGGTATCTACTCGTACATCGTAAATAGAACATTAAGGCATATGACACACGATCTGCCTGTAATGCGCACCTATTTGGTTGTGTGTCATGAAAAATAATAAAAATCATACAGTGAATAGCACATGACATATGAGCTTCAGCGCCAAAGATAGCCTCCGTATCGTTTAAAATTCAAACGTTGAATTTTAAAGTGATTTTTATTGATTGTTGAAATTTTGTATCAGACAAGATAATGAATTCTGTTGTATAATTTAGTAATTGGTATTGATATCGATATTGAGAGGATGATAATGGGGGTAAGAAATAGGTTAAAACTTTGGGATACCACCCACGTAAAGCTACGCCACCATTTGTTTAGATAGTAGCCTAGTAAGTCTGACGTTGGTATAATTTAGAATAATTCCATTTTACACATTATACAAAAGTTTTTCAAACGATTCCTTAGTAATTAAGTACGACAATCAAGCTACTTAATTTATTAAAAGTGATTTACGATAATTTTAGGTTATTACACAAAATCAATTATCATTCATAGTGGTGACAATAGGGCAAGGGAACAATATTGTTGTCGTTATCTAACGGGGAAATCTGGGACTGTGATTTTCACTTCACAGAACTGCTAGATGGTTGTGGTCCCCAGTGGTATGTAACCCGACCAAATTTAATGCAGCCCTTTCGGGTATTTACAACATACCCGGATTGTCGGATATTGGATAAATCACCAGTCAGGTGACGGAAAGCCAGTACCGTAACTCGACATGAGTTTAGTGAAAAAAAACCGAAAGAACACCTTAAACAACTGCACAAGAAAAGTTATCGGGCTTTGGCCACAAAAGATTTGAAGAGAATATGCCAGAAAAAAAGCAGTTAAACTCAACGACGCGTACGCAAAGCTCAGCAGACTGCAATCTTTGATAAACTCGAGGAGCAAGCTAAAATAAATAAACTTCTTATCGAGAGTTTAGTGAAGTTTGAAAATATTTTCTTGTTTATACCGCTACAGCCCTGATAGGACGCAGGAATAGTTGGAAGTCGATTCACTTTTTTGCTGTTCAGTGATAGGGCTCACTTTTGTCTCAGTGGCTTTGTTAATAATAAAAATTTGAAGCGATAAAGATCAAAAGGTGGTCCATCGGCTACCGATGAACCTCGGAAAATGCACTGTTTGGTCCATTGTTCTTCAAAAATGAAGAAGAATCGAAATTTCAACTTAAGTGGTGCCTGGTACAGAGTTACGAGTATGATCAACGATTTTTTATTTGTTTTGTCTTCAGGATAATTGGTTTCAAATAGATGGTGCCACATGATATACTGCAAGCATGAGGCACCAATAACAATATTATCTCCACAAATGGGCCTGTAGCCTGGCGTCCAAGATCGTGTCATTTGACGCCGCTTTACAATTTTCTGTGTAAGTGTTGGAAGTTGTTGATCTATGTGGACAAGTCAACAAAGATTACAGCCTTGAAAGCCAACATTGAGTGCACTATCCGTGAGATACGTCCTCAAATGCTCGAAAAAGTTGTAAAAAATTGGAGCTCCAGGATGCAGTTCCTCCCTTGGTGGCCGTATGCCCGAAATTATTTTTATCACTAATGCCATAACATTATCTATGGAATAAACAAAAGTTGGTTCATTTACTCTTCACGTGTGTATAATATTTCACTTCAGTGTTAAATATTAGGACTCTTAAAAACAAAACCTTTACATCACATTTACGTTGAATTTGATAACGGATGCGAGAGGGTATTAAATGTTGAGAGAATGTTTGATTATTAAGAAGAAAATACTTAGCAAACATATATATAATGACAATTTAAATTGCCTCGCAATAAAATGCTACTATGCTATGCTATGTTTACGGTTCAAATTGAACTGATGTAAGCAACAGACGCATGTATGCTTCAGTTGATTGTCCAGAGTGAAGTAAAATAGTCGTGGCATTCAGAGAATCGTCCTTTCGCGATTGCATTTCGGATTATCCATGTTTTTCTAACGTGTGGCTCACTGTGCTACTGTAATTCAACTGTGTTGCACATGAGGTTTATCGTTTGGTTTATTACCAAAGTTAAAAGGTTATTAGCTGTACCCGTCGAAGGTTGCTGCTTCTTTGAGAATGCTTGAATCCGCGCGCAATATATGTATAAAATAAAATTGAATCTGAACACGGAAAAAAGTAGGATAAATTGTTTTGGAGAACAAATTCGCATCCAAATTTAACGCCAGGTGCCTGATAGCAGTGTTGGCACTACTCAATTATTTTTTTAATCAATTAACTAGTCTGATTAATTTCAATCAGATTAAATTAATCATGATTAAAAAAGTCATAACTAAAAAAGTATTCGTAATCATGATTATTGACATTAATTATTAATCAATTTTTTTATATGCATTTTTATTATCTTGAATTAATTAATACTTACAATCTATACAACAAAACGCTTAAAAATTAGTTTAATTAACTTAAAATTACCATATTCACTGCCCTGCAATGCTAAGGACTATAGTAGAGCACCTATTCCCGCATAGACCAACTACTATGGTCACCAACACAAGGGAGACCAATATGGAAGATATCCCGGCCATCACGTCGGAAGAACTTTTTGCTGCTTGCAAAAAAATTGGAGACACCAAAGCACCTGGACCAGATGGCATACCGAATAAGGCATTAAAGATGGCCATCAAGACGAGACCGGACATCTTCTTAGCGACGATGCAAAGGTGTCTAGAGGAGGGGATATTCCCTACGCCATGGAAGCTACAACACCTAGTGCTGCTTCAAAAGGGCAATAAGCCACCCGGAGAACCATCATCGTATCGTCCAATATGTCTGCTTGATACTCTAGGTAAGATCCTAGAGCGTATTATATACAACAGACTGCTGGCGGTGGCGGAGGAAAACGGAGCGCTGTCAGATCACCAGTACGGCTTCAGAAAATCTCGTTCTACCATCGATGCAATAAAGGCGGTAGTAGATACAGCAACTGAAGCAATACAAGGGAAAAGATGGAAATGGGGGACAAAAAGATACTGCGCAGTAGTAACGCTCGACGTCAAAAACGCGTTCAACTCGGCGAACTGGTCGTTTATTAGGAGATCCTTGGCCAGGATGGATACACCATACTACCTCTTGAGGATAGTCACGGACTACTTCAGTAACAGGAGATTAAAGTACCATACGGACGATGGTGCTAAGCACTACAGTGTTTCTGCGGGAGTCCCACAAGGGTCGGTCCTTGGACCTCTCCTATGGAATATAATGTACGACGGAGTTCTGCGACTAACCCTGCCTGAGGGAGTCAAGGTTATTGGCTTCGCTGACGACATAGCAGTGGTTACAGTAGCCAAGCACATCCACGAGGTGGAGTCTGCCACAGACGAGGCAGTTTCAAAGATAAAGGAATGGCTGGAGTCTACGGGTCTGGAAGTAGCTGCACACAAGACTGAAGCTGTACTAATAACCAGTCGCAAGGCGGCGGAATACGCGAACTTCCGCGTCGGAAACCAGACAATTAGATCCAAAGAATCCTTAAGGTACCTTGGAGTCATGATCGACAATCGGCTGCGCTTTAAAATCCACGCCGAGTACGCTACTAAGAAAGCATCGCTGATGCAGGCGGCACTCGCCCGAATGCTACCGAACATCGGCGGACCTGGATACGCCCGAAGGATCTTTCTGACCAGAGTGGTCAGCTCGGTACTTCTATACGCTGCTCCTATATGGGCGGATGCGCTGGTGACAAATGAGTGTAGGAGAGAGTATCAGCTCACAGGCTCTGTGCAATCAGAGTGATCAGTGGATTCTGTACAATCTCCTATGATGCAGCCTGTGTTTTAGCTGGAATGATCCCAATAGACATCCTCGCGGATGAGATGAAGAGGGTGTATCTTAGGCGATCATCGAACCGGCAAGAGGCAAAGAGGGTCAAGGAAGAAGAAAAGGCAGCATCCGCAATGCTGTGGCAAACCAGGTGGTACCGTTCCACAAAAGGCAGGTGGACGTACAAGCTTATTCCCATCATAGAAACATGGACAAAGAGATCATGGGGGAACTGTAACTACCATATCACACAGTTCCTGTCTGGGCACTGCGGTTACCGGAAATACCTCCACAGATTTGGACACGATAGTTCGCCGCAGTGCCCAGAATGCCAAAATGAGAAAGAGGATGCGTTGCATGCAGTGTTCTACTGCAGACGCTTTGCAGAAGAAAGGGTAAATCTGCCAAGTCCAGAAAATCTTATTAGTCACATGACGCAGTCAGAGGACAAGTGGATGGAGATCTGCTCATTTATAGTGCGCGTACAGTACGCGCTGCGAAGAGCAGAAGCCCTAAGAAGAGCTCAAGAGGCGGCCTCGTAGAATAGAGCATAATTGCTAACCAGCCCCGCGAAGTAATACCTAACGGCAGTCCCGCGGGGAGAGTGGTTGAAGGTCGTAAGGGTGTGGATTAGTATGTAGGCGCACTCCTGGCATCGAACATTCGGGTGTTGCGAATCGTGCATGTTGGTGGCACGGGCTACCGCATCTATGAAGATTTCCACATCCATTGGCGCAACTTAACCTACCTAAAACTATGTAAGCCGGCTAATAACAGTCAGACGACCGACTTTGCATCCTATAGAGCTACCTAGTACTGTAGGAATTGGACGACGATACTTCCCCTCCTTCACCTAGCCACCAAAATTGTTGGTGCTGCCGAGCAACATCACTCATGTCGCGACTTCCTACCGCCCTACTGAATCGGAGACGCTCCGCACTGCCATATGCGACGTCTCTGTCGTAGTTGAGTCGCTTGTTCTCAGCTGTTCGAGCAAAATGGAAGATGTGCCGCCAATCTGTCCTGGATCAGACCTTTACTATCTATATAGAGGAACGCTGTGGAGGAATAAAGCCGTCTAAACGAACTCTGTCGTGATACATATAATTGGGGTAGTAAGCCCCGGAGATCAGGCTGTTCGATGAGGTCATTGCTCTTACAACGTGCCTTCGAGTCAAGTTAATGACGAAATTCGTCCACTCTTATTAGGTTCGCCCTATTATACAAGACCTCATTGGGATAGAATTGTATGTACTCAGACTCTGGTGTTCTGTATAAACGAATACAAGTCCTAAGATAAGCCCTTTCAAACACCCGAAACTTTTCTAGTAAACTTGCTCTCACGTTGAACCACAAGGGACATCCAAATAGAAGCATAGGCCGGATAGGGGCCATGTAGTACCCTCGCATCGAGTTGACTGTTATAAAACACTCTCTTTGTAAATTCAAAAGCACCTTTGGCTGCGGCCAGAGCAAGATCTGTATGTTTGTTAACATACAGATATTGATCCCAAGGTATCTGACCACATTTCGACAAGCAAGTGGATGTCAGTGTTGTCCGACGATAGAAAACTTTCGCCAATTATTTCTGGTATCCGTAGAGGCCCTAGATAAAGGCGTCCTACGCAGTATGGTTTCCGACTTCTGAAAGTTGATTTTCAACTCCCAGTCATCGCAATATCGCTTAATTTTGTCGAAGTTACGTTGCAAAAGTATAATGACCTCAATTTTTGGACCTGATCTGTACGTGATTAAGTCGTCTGCGTACGCTATGGCATGGTGAAGTAATCCTATCATATCACTCGTGTAAATGTTGAATAGGGTTGGCGAATCTACTGCATCTTGTTGCAGACCGTTTTTCATGTTAAATGTTCCAGCAAAAGTCATATCGCCATTCTTCACGATGAGCTCTCTACTGGAGAACATATCAAAAAGAATATGCAGCAGTGGTTTACTAATGCCCAGCCTGTCTCCGCCTTGAAACCGAATTGATTATTGGGAACTACAATATATGTTTGTCCCCAACCCACTTAGTCAGGACTCTATTGATCACCTTCTCGAAAACCTTACTGATGTTTGGAAGAAGACTAATCGAGCAAAGATTCGCCGGATTGGAAGTATCTTTATCCCTTTTGGGAATGGGATGTACCACCGCAGTGTTCCAACAATGTGCATGGTTCATTGCATTATTAAACAGGGTGGTATAAATGTTCACCGCTTCTAGAGGGAGATGTCGAAGCACAATGTTCGGCATTTCATCGGTTCCCACCGATTTCTTACTTCTAAGTGATTAGAAGATAGTTTGGAGCTCTTCCTTCGAAATGAACGGGGGTAGCCAATTCACAATTTCATTTCGAAGGTAGAATCTCCAGATTGTGGTTCGGGCCAGTGATGACATTCGCCTTGTACACTTCCTGGAAAGTCGCTCCTATAGCCTCAACTTTCTCCTGCAGATCCGCGATCACAAAGAATTTGTCGTCATCAACAACCTCAACCTGTTGTTAACAGTATTTGTTCGTTGTTTGTCGTTCGGGCGTTTTGATTATTTTTTCGAAATATTTTTATATTTTATATTTTATTATATATTTATATATATACTCGTATATTTTATTATATTATATTATATTTTTTCGGGTTGCTGGTGCTTACAGCCCGAATTTTATTGTTCCAATACAAACTTACAGGATTTCTGTAATTTTCCTCTATTAATGTTTGGAGGTTTTTAATCGACGACTTCAGTGTCATTATCTCCGGGTTATGTCTGTCAGTAAACTGTCTGTACGCGGTTTTTAGTCTTGACAGCAGCCTACTTTTATGTCGGTGCAGTGCGTCAATTGTTGCGTTGCAGAATAAGTCTTTTTCGTCAGTATGTTGGTACCGAGGTATTGTTTTGTCCATTGTTCGTTTGATTGTCTCGTCCATTACTCTTAGATACCTGTCAATCTCCTCGTTTGACAGATTTCTGTTGGACGGTGGGTAGAGCGAATTCGAGGAGAGTGCTCTCATCAGCGTTCTGATGAAGTGTGCTTAACGCACCCCACTATAATTGTAGGAATGCCTTTGATCAAACTCATCCAATTCCGCCATTTGGGCGTACGTAACTTGGGGAGTAACAGCTATTGTTTGTATATGCTCGGGTGGATGTTTAACTTCCACCTTCTGCTGCCTAGCCAGATTTACTCTTTTGATGTATTGGAATTTGGGACAACCCCGATAATTTGCGTGTTCCTACTTAAGGCACAAGAGAGTTGGCTTTTTCCCGACGCTCCATCCTTACCTAGAGCACATTCCTCTGACTTGTGGTTCTTTGCACACTTCAGGCATCGACGCTGCATTTCGCAGTGTACAAATTGGTAGTCTAGGACTTTGATGCTCCTTAGACCATCTAGTTGGCTATTGGGACTTAGCTGAACCAGGAAGAACGGCAATTTCCGCTACTCACTTTTGGCTCTCGCCGTGACAAATGGCTTGACCCCCACGAATTTGAGCCCTCTGCACTCCTTCTCTTTCATCAGTGCAAGGAGCTCCTTGCAGCTTTTCCCCCTTCGGAGTGTAGGCGAAAAACTCCGTCGTAGAATCCTTCAGTAAATTTTTTATTTTATGATAGCACTCCACTGTGTTACAGTGGATCGCATGCCTATCTAATAATAATCTTTTTATAAAAAAGTTGTTGCCTATGGCTGACTTACACAGTTCTTTCCACTCTTTGAGTTCCATTTTATAAGTGTTTATAGGTGGAACCTTTGTTTTAGATGTTTTTGTTGTTGTTGCTGGCTCTTCTGCTGCTGTTGTTGTTGTTGTTGTTGGTGGTGTAGTGTCAGCTGATTTGTTTTTTGAGCCTGAATATGTTTAGGCTGCTGTTTTGGGTTTTGTTGTTGCTGTTGTGTCGTTATGTGTTGAGTTTCTTTTTCTGCTAGTTGTTGCTGTTGTTGTGGCTGTTGAGAATCGAGAAGTTCTCCTAGCGGCTCCTTCTCCCTCCTTGCTTTGTTTAGCTTTAATAGCTAGCACTCTTTGCTGGAGAAGTTTTATGCTATTTCTTGTTTCCTAGAGGCCGCCAGAGATGCAAACATATTGTCATCTTCCATACATTGGCCTTCTCCACCATTGGACATACATATATGGAAAATGACCTTTCAGTGCCTTTTGCCTCCTTCGCTGCTGTGCTGCTGCCTTTGTTAATATTGTTGGCGCCCCTTACCTCGCTCCGCCAGGCAGCTTTCTGTTGATGCTGACAGGGAAGGGCGCTTCAATAGGTCCGGAGTAGGCTTCAGCTTCCTCTTCCTCTTCATCTTTGACTCTGGTTGGCTTGAAGCAGTTGAAACATCGCCTGATTTTTCAGCTGGTCCCGCTATTGGCTTAGCCGACCACTCTCCGGAATTCATCGCGTGATGTTGTTTGTTCGCTTTTTATTTTTTATATTAAACGTAAAGAAAAGAAAAAAAAACAGAAAAACTTTTTGTTCCACTTGGAGTGGAGTCGAACCCACGACCTGTGATTTGTCAACCGAATATTGCCACTACGCCAATTGGAACCTGATAAAACTCCTCAAATATCTTTCTTATTGGTTTTATTACTCACTCGCAAACCGAAACAAGTCTAAACTGCACTGAGGTGTATGAACGACTGATCATAATTAATCAATAATCATTAATCGATTAACTTGATTATATCGTTCAAAGGCGGAGCATTTGACGTGTCCATTTCCTGAAATATACATATTATATTCTTCAAATACTTAAGGTTTATCGTTAATATGAAAGCATAATGTAAGTAATGTAAATGTAATGACGACGTAAACCACAGAGTGTAGGTTTTGCGACCGAATATTTCCACTTAAATTGATGAGGAAACTCTACACCACGGTTGTTCGACCAGATCCCCGGAAATCCCGTAAAAAAGTCAACATCAACCTCGGTCCCACACACGGTAAGAAAACGAAGTAAGAAACAGAATTCCTGGACAGCTCAGATTACAAATGCGCCTGGGGCTAACCATTGAAGCGAACCAGGACCTGTGTAGTATGCAAAGGCGTTCTGCGATCTGTGACATTAGCTTAATTAGAGAGAGATTACGTAATATGGACACAGGTAAAAGTTAATCAAATATAATGATTAATGATTATGATTGTTAATCATAATCATTTTAAATTTGCTTATGATTGATTAATATTAATCATTTCTTTTTTTAAATTTTTAATCATTAATTTTTAATCGTTAATCAGATTAACTTTGGGCCAACACTGCCTGATAGAGATACATATAATCGGTCACGTGTTTTTCTGAAATAATATTAAAAAAAAATATTGCGATTGGTCCCGGTCTCCACCGTTTTTCGCAAAAATGCAAAATGATTGTACCCAGCTAAGCAAGAAACTGTACTTAATAATATTATTCAACAATTCAACCTCCACACGACCGCAATTTGCAAAACTTAGTTGTGTCTGTATCCGTTTATTGACACCACTTTTCCATATAAATTAGATACAATATTTTTTTCAGCTAAATACAGAGCCCATTGAGTTATAAAGACTTTCACATTTATTTAACTCCCATTTAATATAGCAAACTAATTTGCCATACTGTTTTTTATTTAAGGTCTTAGTTATACAGATATTATTTTTATATGTTAAATATCGATGAATATTTTGGTTTGAATTGGAGAATTCTCTTTATTTAATTGATTGGCACCTACTGTCCATAAATTCATTTTACCACAACAAATTTTTCGTAAATGAACAAAATAAAACAAATTAAATCCGAGTAATAAAATATATCAGGGTAACTTTCATACCGAGTTGCACTTTCAACAAACCCCTATATGCAATACATAAATCGGTGTTGTATCAGATTTGTGGGAAACAAACAACAAAAACTAATGGTTTATTTATTTCAATATTAATTGATTAGCGGTTGAACTAATTTAGAAATAAATTGCCTGCCATTTGATACGATTTTAATTATTTGCATTTTGGTTAATGTAATTAACGACGGCCTTCAAGTTGTGGCCAATTGTGAATGTTCCTTCTTTTTGAATTGCGCTTTGCCAATTTAAAACATTAGGAATGTGAGCAAACTATAAAAATCTATGAAAAACAAAATCGAAAACTCTTTGATTTGTGGTTGTTCTGGACTGATTTGAGGTGTGTAGATTCTGACAGTACACACAAATATATACCTCGCATTCTTCTAATAATTTCTATACAACAAATTTATGTACTGTGTGGAATATCAGAGTTTTCGATATTAAAGTTAGCAAAATAGAAATATGATTAATGTGGACGTTAGTGACTGGATGTATGTAGTTTTGCTAGTTTAAATTAAATGGAAATAGTACCTTAATATATTATCGTTCGTTGATCTTGTTGAGCAGGTGACTTAGTTCTCTATAACAGACCAACTCAAAAAGCTACTGGTTTTCCTGTGAAGTCAGGGCTGAATAGATGTCAATTTCTTTGCAATTTTATGTTGTCTGAAAAGAAATTCTAGTTTGCATGTGCTCTTTCAAAATTAATATGTGAGTTGTATATGAACGTATTGATAACAACTGCATGTCAGATTAGCGCCGATACATAATTATTTAGACATTTTAGTGAGCTAATTACCACATTATTTGAGTTCTGATGCACATACGGGGTATGGTTAAGTCAAGTACACTTTACGTAAATTTTTTTTTCCGTGTCTAAGAATTCATTTTTAATTATCCATTGAGTAGTTAATATTTTTGCAAACCAAATTCCTTGAATATCGGTATACTACGATAACAGCTACAGCGAACAGAAGCAGACTCTTTTTGCATCTGGATTCGTTGTGAGCAACAGATTAAGGCAAGGAGTCTTGAGGTTTCAGCACGTGATCACGCTCTCACTGAAAGACGAGTTGATGATACCAATAAATATATTCACGAACTCCTCAAGAAAATTTACGTTCTAAGTGTAATGTTCAAATTGTTCTAGGTGACTTAAATTCCTAACTGAGGAAAGACATCGTCTTGCATAATACAGTGAAAAGGTTGCAAGACACCATGTCTGGAAATTGACAGAACAAGACTGGCAGACGGTTTTCTCATATACATATTGAGGCCAAATCCGAGGGTGCCGTGAAATAAGGCCAAGTGAAATAATATGCATTGCGGATATAATGTATATATATGTGCAGGGTGTCTTCTAATTCGCCAACGTCTATTGGTCTATCTAAAATGTTGACACCATTTATTGAGGATTTAAGAAAAGGCTTAAGGCTTAGCACTAACGCTAAAAACTTCGTGTAGGACTTTATTTTTAGAAGAAATACCAGCTTTTATAACGAAGTTTAAATAAAGTCGATATCTTGTTTGAGTCGATAGATATCCGTTTTCTAAGCCTGCTCCATTTTCATTGCCCATGCTAATTTTTGATTTTGAGGTCGCCTTTCTCCAGAAAATGCCTACGTTTTACAATTTTTTTTATGAAAGTGACAATAATAAAAAAAATCATCATCAAGTTTGCATAAAAACCCATAAATTTTATGATACCTGGAAAAACCTGCAGCAGATGAAATTAAAAAAAATTGGGTTTTTTTTGCTTTAAGCTCCAAAGGCTATGAATAAAAAATGATTTTGTGTGGTCTTAGGTAATTTTATTTTATGTGTGTACTAAAACAGTTATAGCAGGTGCTCAAAGTGTCCTCCATGGTTTTGTATGCATGCTAGAGCTCGTTTTTGGATTTCACTGCAAATGTTTATTGATGATAACTGCCGCCTCACTTTTGATTACGCTCTTCCAATTCAATTAAAGTTACTATTTCGGTTGAATAAACAAGTTCTTTCATTTTCCCCAAACAAAAAAATTCAATACTGTAAGGTCAGGAGATCAGTTTCAACAGTCAGTGAACTGGTCTGGTCCATTTCTTCCTATCCAATGGTTACCGTACTCTTCATCTAGCCAATTCTTAACCTCACGACCATAGTGGGCTGTTGAATCAGTGGAATGTCCTCCAATTGTTCTGGTAAATCTTCTCGCAAAAACTCCAGATAGTTTGTAGAATTCAAGTGTAGGTGGTAGTTTAAAGGGCCGATTAACTTGTTTCCAAGTACAGCTGCCCACATGTTGACGCTGAATTTGTGTTGAAATGATTTATGTCTCCTCGTATGTGGATTGTCCGCACTCAGTGTATGAAGATTGTGAAAATTGTCGATCCCATCTCTTGTAAATTGAGATTCGTCCGTCCAAGGAATTCTGCTAATAAACTGGTTGTCATCCAAGCTCCACTCCAGCAACCAGTTAGAAAACTCAAGCCTCTTTTCCAAATCATTGGGAAGCAGTACTTGTACAGGTGATATGGATAAAGATGTTCTCTATGTAGTACATTAGAAATTTTATGTGGAAACATTGAATTACAAAGCTAACCGTCTGATGCTGACTGACGGATCAGTTGTAATAGCATCTAGTATTCTTTCATCAGCCGAAATCCTTCTTACTTGTGGAGCTCCTGCATTCGGTTGTGTATTCGAAACTGATCCCGTTTCTCGAAGCATTCTATACGTACATACGAGTATTTATAAATACTCTTTTACTAGGAAGTAGTCGGTTAGGATAAAGTTCATGGTATCTTTGTCGCGCACTAGTTAAATTTCCATTGCACAGCCCATAAACGTAAATAATGTCTGCATCTGCATATTCTTGGTTTGTACATGCTGACATTTCAAACAGCGTTTCTAAGCAACTGTAAACTTCTTCTCTTCTGTGAACGTTTAAGGAACAGGGTAAGGAAATGAGGGTTTTAACAGGTAGTCAAATAAAAGAGCACGCTTTAAATCTCTTAAATAGCTATGCAATTTTAAAAAATAATATTGAAAAATTAGTAATTCGTAGAAAACCACTCTTACGAGTATGTATTGTCAACTGTTGATAGAAACGTTGGTAAAAAATCATAAATTCCTTTTTTTATTTATTGCATGTTTTCCCAAGTATCATAAAATCTATAGATTTTTGCACAAACTTGATGATGATTTTTTTTATTATTATTGTTACGTTCATAAGAAAAAAATAGTTAAACGTTATGTTTATTACGCATTTTCTGGAGAAAGGCGACCTCAAATTCAAAAATTAGCATGGGCAATAAAAATGGAGCAGGCTTGGAAATTGGATATCTGAAGACCCTAACAAGATATCAACTTTATTTAACTGCAGTTACAAAGGACAGTATTTCTTCTAAAAACAAAGTCATCAACTAAGTTTCTGCCGTTAGTAATAACTGGCTCTCGCTATTTTCCTGTACGTTTCGCACTTTCTTTTCCTATAGATTACAATGATACCTTATTAGTTATTCCAGTTGGGCTGCTATTTCTTGTTTGTTGTGTTTTTCATACTTATGGCTCATAGTGGCTCTCTGTCTGAGACGCTGAATGAGGTTGGGGTTCAGACGCTAGTAACAATTTGTTCAAATGCCTATGAAGGATTTAAAGTCTGCCACTTCAATGCTCGTAGTCTTAGCCTATCAAAACTTGACTACGTCCGGCATATTTTTAATTATTTGGGGGTTGACGTTATTTCTGTAAGCGAAACATGGTTCAAATGTCTTGATGATGAAAATGGTTACAACCATATTTATGGCATTCCTGAGTACTTCTCAGTTCCGCATAACAGAGTTACTGAAACTACTGGTGGGGGGATAGCAATTTACCATAGAGCAGGTTTAACTTGTAAAATGTTGGAAAAGTCATTGGGAACTTTCCAATGGAAACGTGAAGTGTATTATTGGTTTAGAATGTAGCCCTAGCCATAATTGCTCTTTTGATTCATTGTTTTCTACATACTACATATGCGGGGATTTTAATGCGGATTTGCTGAAGAATGATAATAGATCTCGTTCGCTCCTAGATGTGGTGGAGGCCAACTCCCCCATTTATTTCTCCTAATGCAAGCTTAAACTAACTTAAATACTAGGACTTAAGAACTAACAAGAGTTAAGGGTTAGGAAGTAAGGGAATGGTGGAGGAGATCAAGTTTAAGACGAGAAGTGCTCAGGTTAAAATCAAAAAGGGGTTTGAGTTGATCTTACGGAGCATGCGGGAGATTGGTTCATTAGAGCCATAAGAGGTGCGGTGGGTTGGGATATAGAAGAGACGAGGACAGCATAAATTACAAGGGTTAGTGTTGAAAGAAATAGAATTGTAAAGGGAAGCGCAGTCCACAGAACCAGAGAGCAGTCGATGATGAATGAATAGAATGTCAGCTACGTCTCTGCGTTTTTCGAGTGTATTCAAGTTAAGAAGTTTGAGGGAGGTAAGATAAATTTGTCATTCCAGGGTAGTCCACGAAGAACAAATCGAAGAAAACAACGTTGAATTTGATAAAACCGAGCGATGAGTTGGCTTTAAGGATTATCTCATCAATATGCGAACGGAGGTTTAACTCTCTATCGTATAAAATTCCAAGGTCGCGAAGGGATTGAACTTGGGGTACAGGTTAGTCATGCGGAAAATAAAGTCGAGAGGGGGATTGATTGGACTTACGAGACAAAGCCATAGATTGGCATTTGGAGACATTAAGCTCAAAGCAATTTTTTAGACACCAAGTGGAAAACCTATCCAGGTATTCTTGAAGGAGAATAGAGTCTTGGGGTGAAGAAATAATTTTGGAGAACTTAGTGTCATCGGCGTAAATGGATACGGAGCAGTGTTTGAAAATCCTCTCGAGATCATTTATAGTTAAAATGAAAAAGACGGGACCAAGATGATTGCCTTGTGGGACACCAGATGTGAATAAAAACGGGGTTGAGAAGACTGACTTAAAGCAAACGCTATAGTAAAGGTTCTCCAGATAAGAAGGATCAGTTGACGTGATATTTTGGCCTTAGCGAAATCTGTAGCAATAACATCAATTTCGTTGATCTACGAGGGGCGTTCAATATATTCTCGGTATCGATATGAAGGAAAATGCGAATTCAATTTAAATTGTTTTTATTTTTCAATATAATCTCCCCTAACATCAATGCATTTGTTACATCTTGAGATAAGCTTTTTTAAACTCTCAAAAAAATAAATTTCCTCTTTTTCTGCAAAATACCCATTTATTGCCGACTTGAGTTCTTCATCATCCGAAAATCTTTTTCCACGAAGACATTTTTTCAAATCCGGAAACAGGAAATAATCACTAGTGGCAAGGTCTGGACTATAGGGTGGGTGTTGGATTTCTTCGAAACCACAATCTCGCGCAGCAGCCTTGGAAACTCGCGCCGTGTGAACAGGAGCGTTGTCATGAAGAAGCAACACACCCGCTGCGAGTTTACTCCGTCTTTTCTTTTTAATTTCCTCCCGCAAATTATGCAAAGAGGAAGCGTAGGATGTGGCGTTGATGGTTTCACCTTTTTTTTTGTACTCAATGAGCAAGATTCCCTTTGAGTCCCAAAAAACTGTGGCCATGAGCTTCCCGGCAGACGGAGTGACTTTGAACTTCTTCGGGGGGTCTGTTCCTTTTTTATGCCACTGCATGGACTCTTGTTTGCTTTCAGGGTCATAGTGGTGGACCCATGTTTCGTCCCCAGTAACAATTCGATCCATAACACCGTCCGCGTTCTCACTACACATCTCCAAAAGCTCTCTACAGCATGCGATTCTCACTTTTTTCTGAGGCGCTGTGAGCATTCGTGGCACCCACCTTGCACTGACCTTTGAAAGGTTAAGATGGTCATGAAGAATGGTGTGAATGGTACCAATTGAAAGCTTGGTGATCTCTGCCATCATTTTCACCTTTATTCGGGCATCCTCAAGAACAAGTTTTTCGACTTCTTTGATGCTTTCTCCCGTACAAGCAGTTGCCGGGGCGCCGGAGCGGGGGTCGTCTTCAATGCTCTCTCTGCCTCTCTTGAACTCACTTGACCACTTTTGCACAGTTGATAATGAAGGTGCGGAACCCTGGTAAACAGCCACCATCTCTTCATGAATAGTTTTTTGACTTTTTCCTTGCTTAGTGAGAAATTTAATTACAGCGCGATGCTCAATTTTCACCATCATCGTCTCAGTTGCCATTATGATTCTGTTTAACTAGAGATAAAACGCGAATTAATAATCACATTTATATGAAATTTTACATGAATGCACTAAAATAGTAGTACTACTTGATAAATAAGTCAATTTATATATACAACCACAGCTTCACCCCGATACCGAGGATATGGTGAATGCCCCCCGTAGCTTTTAGAAATCCGTGCTGACTGGGTGATATAAGTGATTTGCACTGAAAGACTAGAACTTCATATAAAATTTTTTCGAAATTTTAGGTATGTGAAAAAGCTTAGCAATGGGATAGTAGTTGGTTACTTCATTCTTTGGCCCCTTTTTGTGAACCGGGGTTATGAAAGAGGTCTTCCAAACTTGGAGGAATTCCCTTGTGTGAGGGACATATAGGGAGGAAAGTGGGTGCGAAAGATTGGAGGCACACTTTTTGAGAAATATTGCTGGAGCCCATCTGGACCGGATAAAAATTCATCATTGAGATTTTCGAACTTTTCTTCGATAAGGTTGAGAGAGAGAGGCATTAGTGCTACTTTCTACTGGACATTAATGATAAACTTCAGACCCTAGTTAAAGATCTTTTTAATATACATGTTCCTGTTAAGACTGTCACAGTGCGCAATAGTAAATATCTATGGTTTAGCACTCAGGTGCATGATGCTATCAACGCTCGTCGAAAATCATATGCCAAATTCAAAAACCTTTCTACTAGTCACAATTGGGAAATATTTTACAGAGCAAGAAATTACTCTTCATTTGTCACCAGAAGAGCAAAAAAAAACATATTTTTTGCCGAAGCTCTGTATTGACCAACCGTCAAAGAAATTTTGGGCGAATTTATGTTCTTTTGGGACAGGAAAGAGTTATATACAGACCAAAATGGAAGATGCAGATGAGTTAATTGATGCCTTTTCCCTAACCCTAGTTGCAACAACGCCTTATTTGTAACTGATTTCCGTCCAATAAGTATCTTACCTTGTTTGTCGAAAATCTTCGAAAAAATTCTTACGAAACAGATTTCCAACCACCTCAATCGTTTCAATCTATTATCGTCAGTGCAGTCAGGTTTCCGATCTCGCCATAGCTGTTCTACAGCTAAGATCAAAGTGGTGAACGATATTAGAATTCAATATGACAAGGAATATCTTTCACTGCTCTGCTTGCTTGATTTCTCGAAAGCCTTCGACATGAGGTTCTCTGCACTAAACTGAAACTTTACTTTGGTATGAGTGATTCCTTAGTGTGTCTGATTAGGAATGCTCTTACAAATCGTATTCAAAAAGTTATTGCTAACTCAAAATGCTCTCAACCAAAAAATATAGTATCTTGAGTTCCCCAAGGTTCAGTTCTTCGTCCAATTCTTTTCCGTCTTTTCATTAATGATTTACCGCAAGTGCGCCGAAATGTACATATGTATGCCGATGACGCGCAGATATACCTTTCTCAACCACTTGGCCTGGTGGAAGATCTTGTTGATAGATTTAATTCGGATTTGAAACTTAATAGCGCGTGTATATTCAGGATTGCGAAAGCTCTAGCTGTTTTCTAGTTCTACACAAACTGAGGTTGATTAAGTCCATTTTCTTGCCGATTTTTGCTATAGTTATCTACTGTAAACTAGATTCTCTCTGCCAGCACAAATTACTTGTCGCTTTTAACGATATGGTTCGATATGCCTTTGGAGTAAGAAGATACGACCATATAACCCTTTACCATAAGCATGTCCTTGAGTGTTCATTTTCTGATTTTTGGACAATAAGATATTACATAAATTAATACATAAACAATCACGACCGTATTTATTTGAAAAATTTAAAGTTATTCAGTCACGCAGAACTTTCAATCTTTTCCTTGTTCATGTTTCCAGACTGTGGAATTCACTGCCTACCACCATTAAAGAGGAAATAGGAGTTAAGCAATTTAAATGTGCCCTATTTGCACACTTTTCATCTTTGTAATCTATTCTTCTCTTCTTCTCTTTATTTCTTCTTTCTTTTTAGCTTTCTGCTTTGCCATCTTTTTTCTCCCTATGCTTATTCAATTTTCTCTTTCTTTTCCTCAATTACAGTAACGAATATTATTTAAGTTAGTTTAAGATTTGATTTAAAACCTGCAAATTTAGTTTATTCTTTCACTTAATGTTTTAATTGTGCTCTTATTTTATGTAAACTAATTTAATGTGGTGAACTATTTTGAATCAGCTTTCATGTACTATAAAAGACTTCTGTTCTTATTTGTACCTTACCAAATAAAAATTAAATTAAATTAAAATATTTACTACACCCACTCTGAATTTCCGAGTCATTATTACAAGCAAACACAAAGATACGTACACACCGACGATCCTAAGCAAAGCTGTCAATTTTATGATCACGGCGCAAAGCATTTTTTCAGTATTATAGATTTCAACACATTTTAGCACCTAATATAGACTTGGACATATTTGAAACCGATGTACTTCTATGGATATTTCAGATTCCACAATAACGGAGAAAATCTGTAAGCAGATTTAACGTTAATCGGCTGCAAATGAAATAAATTGCCGGAAAATTGACCGTGTAGTCTCCAACCTCTCGATAAGTGATTTACAACCTGCAAAAAGTCCTGCTGATTAGTGACATAGAAACCACGAGGCCATCAGGAATACCACAATTAATGCGCTGAGTTTCATTCCATAGCCTAGCGAATCCCCTAGTTTTATGAAGAATGCAGGCTAGTACATGCACTAAAGTAATTATTGTACTAAAATGCAGCTCCGCATTAAAGAGCGATGGCAGCTCGTGAGCTTTAAAAGAGAAAAAGGAGCACAGGACATCGGTTTCTGCAGAGTAAAAGCAAATAGAAGAGGATCACTCAAGAATGATGTACGGAAGTTTTACCGAAATGTAAAAGGAACATGTTACGGCATCAACGACTGAACTGATACTTGCAGATTGTTATGAAAGAATGGTGGAAGATAGAATGAAAGTTGTTTTACGCGATATAATTTCATTCATCTACAAGGAAATCGTTCTTACCCTAGTCTATGTATCTACTTGGAAACACGAGTGAGTTTTGCGTTGCGGAGATACCGTAAGCAGAAGAAAGTCTAAACCTTTCAACTTTAAACAGAAAATCTTAAAATAGTGCACAACATATCTTGTGCAAGAAGACGTGAAACATTAAATTCAGTACCACCAAACCTGACCACGAAAAGGTCACATTGAAGTGGAAGTGACAACTTATGACTCGAACATGTTAAGCAATGAGTCCTAAATTAGTAGTACGCTGTAGCCATTCAAAAGTACAAGTTTGTGAGCAGCCAGTTAAATTGAACCAAAACGCAATGGGAGATACTCTTGGTAAACATGTCATCAAACTTTCAGTTGGAAATATTGTTTGTGTGATATTTTTTAATAATGTGAAATGCCCGCAGATTCTCCCATTTCTATAATAGAAGCGATTCACCGATCATTACAGTTGAACATCTAGGAAATTGTTGTTGATGATTTTAGGAGACCTCTCTAAAAGTTACCTACTTACAGAGTTTTTATGTCTTGCATAAGTGAAAATGTCGTTGCCGGAACCAGTTCTTAGGATTAAATTTCTTACGATATCTGTACCACCTACTGGAGAAAATTCACCCAAATTATATATTATAGAAGTCATGCGCTCTTATGCCCTCTTACAGACAACCATGAAGGTGTTTGTCATCCTCATTGGACAACTACCAGTTCGCCACTTACAAACTTAAGCCAATCCTTAAATGCAAATATGTTCAGAGTTAGTTAATGCATAGAAAAAGCCGTCTTGAATGGAAGAGCCGAACCAAACAAGAGCGATCATTGATAATAATAGAATACAAATCTTAAGTTTACTTAGAACTTTGGTTTCGAATTTCAAAAAGTTTTTCGCAGACTAGAAAAAAAAAACACTTTCATTCTTAAACAGAAGAAAAGAAGACTCGAATGGACGAAACAGCACAGAAATTGGAACTCACATCAAAGGTGGTAAGTGATTTGTGGCAATAAATAGGGGTGTAGTTCCGAATAGTACTCGTCTCCGATTTTCTTCAATTTTTTGTACGTTTTAGTCTTATACGTCAGCAGTGAAAATGCAAAACGATTATTAGCGTAAACTACTGGATAGGACTAAAAGGACATACAAAGTTTGAAAATCCTGGAGAAAAAAACCTCAAATATCTTCAAAACACGTATATATATAAATGATACCGCAAATTAAAGCTACAATTAAGAATCTCCAATTGAAATAAATTTAAATTTAAATTTTTTCAAGATATAATCAAAATTTGGAAAATGTGCTCATATTTTATGGGAAAAAGGTTTTATTTTTCAAAAATAATTGTATCGAGGTTTTTGTTACTGAATTACGAAACTACATTTTAAAACCTTTTCAACGGTACAAAACAAATGTTATTTAGTCTAAGACGCTTAGATATACTTGGGTACAGTCACTTTTATCATTAAGGTACCTTGCACATAGGCGCCTGTCTGACAGTTATTGACATACCCTTAGCGGAGCGACGAAGTCGCGTGAGCGGCTAAGCCCTGCGGAGAGGGAGTTGAAATCCTCTTTTCCCGCGAAGCGGTCCACCCATCCCCTATATTTCATTCAACAAAGAATAGCGGAAATTTGTTGATATAAGGCCGTGTATCTGAATTATGTTAAACAATTGTTTTATGTTTCTGGAGAAATAAACTGTTCATATTAACTAATTTGTTGTAAAAATATAGCATATTTGGTACCGCTGAAAAGTTTTTAAAATATAGTTTCGTAATATAGTAAAAAAGGGTACCTTGATATAACTACTTTTGAAAATAAAACCTTTTTCGCTTAAAATATGAGCACATTTTCAAAATTTTGATTATATCTTTAAAAGTTTTACAAAGCTTCTTATTTCAATTGGAGGCCCTTAATTGTATCTTTAATTTGCGGTGTCATTTATATATATATATATATACGTGATATAGTTTTGAAGGTATTTGAGGGTTTTTTCTCCAGGATTTTCAAACTTTGTATGTTCTTTAGTCCTTTCCAGTAGTTTGCGCCAAAAATGGATTTGGGTTTTCACTTCTGACGTATAAGACTATACGTACAAAAAAAATTAAAAAAATCGGAGATGAGTACTTTTCAGAACTTTATCCATAAATAGTAATACTAGTAATAGAGCTGCTTGATTCATCCCAGATGTGACTCAACTATCCTTCTTAAACCAAGAAATTAGGCTCTATGGGAGCAAAGATCAGGATAGCCTTTCGGAGTGGAGTAAATTAATTAGTTAAAATAACCTTACAAGCTTAACAAATTACAATTTTAAAATTAATACAAATGGTACAACTAAAAAATAAAAACATAACTTAAAACTGCATTAATCTACATATACAAAATATAAAAAGCATTAATAACAATTACGTTTGGCAAACTGAACTAACTTATGTTTAAACACAACAAATCGTGATTCTGATTTATGATAATTTCGCTTGGAAATCTGTCTAGTGGTTAGGACTTGATTTTAGTGTTTTTTTTTTTGTATTTTAAAGAACTTAACACTCAAATGGGTATCTCTGCACTAATGATGCCAAAAGCATGTGTTAAGTTTTTCGGAAAATGGGACAGAAAGAGAAAGAAAGATGTTTGGGCTCAGTATCTATTTCGCTCCATGGGTGCCATCCAACACTTAATGGGGAGACTAAATTATTTGTGTAAATTGGCTTGATGTTGTATTGAGGCTAGCATTCATCTCACAATATTTTAGTTACCTGAAAAAAAGTCTTTCGGTCACAGCTGGTATTAAACCCCGAACCATCCTATTGGGGAGCGAATACACTACCACTTGGGAAACGGCCACCCACTCAATTGTCGAAGCCCAACTTGAACTCGTCGGAGGGGTGGGATCTTTTACTCTCTAGTTACCACACAAAGAAATAGAAGGTAACGCGCCCGCGTTACTATACCATCTACCACTCATTACTAGTTTTTGTCACCAAACCTCTTTTCATAAGTTCATAAAGAATAAATTACTTAACTAGTTATTATTTCAAAAATTTAAAAAAAAATAAAATTTAAATATAACTACGAGGGGCGTTCAACATATTCTCGGTATCGGGGTGAAGCTGTGGTTGTATATATAAATTGTGTGGTTGTATATATAAATATAAAATTTATCAAGTAATACTATTATTTTAGTGCATTCATGTAAAATTTCATATAAATGTGATTATTAATTCGCGTTTTATCTCTAGTTAAACAGAATCATAATGGCAACTGAGACGATGATGGTGAAAATTGAGCATCGCGCTGTAATTAAATTTCTCACTAAGCAAGGAAAAAAGTCAAAGAACTATTCATGAAGAGATGGTGGCTGTTTACCAGGGTTCCGCACCTTCATTATCAACTGTGCAAAAGTGGTCAAGTGAGTTCAAGAGAGGCAGAGAGAGCTTTGAAGACGACCCCCGCTCCGGCGCCCCGGCTACTGCTTGTACGGGAGAAAGCATCAAAGAAGTCGAAAAACTTGTTCTTGAGGATGGCCGAATAAAGGTGAAAATGATGGCAGAGATCACCAAGCTTTCAATTGGTACCATTCACACCATTCTTCATGACCATCTTAACCTTTCAAAGGTCAGTGCAAGGTGGGTGCCACGAATGCTCACAGCGCCTCAGAAAAAAGTGAGAATCGCATGCTGTAGAGAGCTTTTGGAGATGTGTAGTGAGAACGCGGACGGTGTTATGGATCGAATTGTTACTGGGGATGAAACATGGGTCCACCACTATGACCCTGAAAGCAAACAAGAGTCCATGCAGTGGCATAAAAAAGGAACAGACCCCCCGAAGAAGTTCGAAGTCACTCCGTCTGCCGGGAAGCTCATGGCCACAGTTTTTTGGGACTCAAAGGGAATCTTGCTCATTGAGTACAAAAAAAAAAGGTGAAACCATCAACGCCACATCCTACGCTTCCACTTTGCATAATTTGCGGGAGGAAATTAAAAAGAAAAGACGGGGTAAACTCGCAGCGGGTGTGTTGCTTCTTCATGACAACGCTCCTGTTCACACGGCGCGAGTTTCCAAGGCTGCTGCGCGAGATTGTGGTTTCGAAGAAATCCAACACCCACCTTATAGTCCAGACCTTGCCCCTAGTGATTATTTCCTGTTTCCGGATTTGAAAAAATGTCTTCGTGGAAAAAGATTTTCGGATGATGAAGAACTCAAGTCGGCAATAAATGGGTATTTTGCAGAGAAAGAGGAAATTTATTTTTTTGAGGGTTTAGAAAAGCTTATTTCAAGATGTAACAAATGCATTGATGTTAGGGGAGATTATATTGAAAAATAAAAACAATTTAAATTGAATTCGCATTTTCCTTCATCCCGATACCGAGAATATATTGAATGCCCCTCGTAAAAGTATCTGAATTTATTCAGTCAAATTTAATTAAAAAGTGCTCGACAATTTAAAAAATTGTAATTTAAAGAGGAAATAGATTTAACATACCTTTGTCTTGTCAGTAGCTATTGTGTGCACAATAACTGAAATATGCTGGTGATTAACTTATTATTAAGCACATTTTCAAGAACTTACATTTTAGGATGTGATACTAGAAACGTTGACATAATATGTAAATACATATAAATCAAATTGATGATGATATTCTAATAGGAAATTAAAAATGCAATAAATCTGTGATAAACTGTGATATTTCAAACTGTTATACTAGACTGTAGTATGGTATTTAT
This sequence comes from Volucella bombylans, assembly GCA_949129095.1. NCBI lineage: Eukaryota > Metazoa > Arthropoda > Insecta > Diptera > Syrphidae > Volucella > Volucella bombylans. Next base: position 28,475,498 of record OX422144.1, read on the forward strand.
CTGTGATATGAATATTTACATATTTTCATTATTACTCGTATTATACTTCTTTTTCTTAGGATAGAATTTGTTTGATTTAAATGTTTTTGATTTTAATTTTCATTATTGCAAAGAATGTGCGAAATTATAGTCCAATTAAGGTGTAAGTTTTATAAGAGACTTTAAGAAACAAAACAAAAATAAATGCTAGATGATTCAGTACTTTTAACAACTGCGATGACAACATTTTCAGGATGACATAAGAGCATTCTTATACCGGAAATCTTTAATGTTCTTCATGGTGCTGCACAGAAACTTATACGGCTTACAGCTGGCAGCTATTGAAAAGCCATAGTTAAACTCTATCATGGTTTGGGACACATACAGGGTGATGCAAACAAAAAAAATTATAATTCTTAATAAATTTTTCTGATGGCTGCTATAACTGCTAAAAAATCATTAATCATATCATAGACATTTACAATGTACGGGATAAAATTGTAGTTTTAATTTTAATTAGCATTGAACTGATAATTAATCGCTGTTATATTCTTATCCATTGTATAAATATCATATTTTAGAACTACGCGTTTTTTTTTTTATTGGCGCGAGTTACTTACGCCACATACCCACGATGCATACCTACAACACATACATACATACATCGTTCCCACGATGGAAGTCATTCAACTCGAATAAATAATTTGACACCTACTGTAATTGCACAGGTGACCCTCAGAGCCGATTCTGAGAATCACCTCGGCAAAAAATATTTTTCTGTAAATCAAAATCTTGAAAATAAAAATCAGTTATTGTCTGTGATCGAAGTGAGATAGTTGTGTTTTTTAAAAACCCTTTTTACAAGGGATAACTTATAACTAGCGCAGTCGCGTAGTCCGGTCAACGTTTAATCGAAAGTTTTAAAAGTATATTACTGACGGTGGTTTCCCGTTGATACGTGTACGTTTTATATCGAACATAAACAGCGAATTTTAATTCTTGTGACCGAGAATCTATAATGCGTAAAAAAGACACACCAGCGGTTTATTGGAGAATCATCACGGATCACAAATAACCAGCGGTTTATTCGAAACAAAAATTGAACGCATTGAAGGAAAAATGAAGGTACTTCTCATAACTCTGGTCATGTGAGTCAAGATACCACATTTAGAAATTTTCTTTGTTGTTTATAGAATTTTTATAACTCAATCATATAGTTACTCATTAATTACACTAATTCAAAAGCTATAACACATTGTGTAACAAAAATGAAATAGTATAAATAAATTAATAAATACATATAAGGAGTAAAAAGAAATGTAATTGAGAAAATTAAGAACTTTTTTGTGAAATTAGCAATTTTAATTGGAAAACAATACGTAGATATTTAAGAAAATATATAATTATTTTGTGTAATCAGCTTAAGCTTTACCATTAAAGTATAGCCATTTAAACTGTTATATGCCATCTCCCAAGAAAAACAATAATCCTTCCAGGCGATCTCCTTATCCCAAACTTTCTAACCTATTCCGATTTAAGAGTCTAGGATCGATATCAGAATCAGAATTGAAACTGATTCAGACCTTCTCTCTTTGCCCTCGCTAATAAACTCGAATATAAAGGTCAATATGAACCTGGCTATGGCTTCCCCTTCAGCAACAGAATTAAAATCTCGCGAGATTTTCGAATCTCTCAGAATACCTGATGCAGTTAAGGATTTGTCGCACTTTGATGGAAATCCAAGACTTTTATACGACTTTATAAATAAAGTTGAAGAAATTCTCATGCACATTAAGGGCATGACGCAAACTCCCTTTGCCCAAATAATTTTACGAGCCATCCGCAATAAAATAGATGGCCAGGCAAACGAGGTTTTAAATATGTAAGGCACAAGCTTCAATTGGAAATAAATCAAAAACAATTTAGTTCTCCACTATTCAGACCAAAGGAACGAAACTTCCTTAATAAGAGACCTACATCTCTTAAAACAAAGCAGTAGGACTGTAGAGAAATTCTATAGCGAAATAGCTGACCTACAAGCGACTCTAAACAATAACGTTTTGATCTACGAAAAAGATCACAGCGTGATTAAAGCAAAAAGAGAGCTTTTTGCCGAAATGTGTTTAAACTCGTTTCTATCTGGTTTAAGGGAACCAATTGGCTCTAGCATACGTGCTATGAAAGCGGCAACACTTGCCATTGCTCTATCATATTGTATACAAGAACAAAACATGTTCTATATGAAGAACGAAACTCGCCAGCAGACTAGTAAGCTAACTCAAGCACAGCATCCCAAAAAACCCCAAAATCTTCGGCAAATCACATTCCGAACCAATTATACGGACCACAATTTATTTTTCCACGTAACTCTCATCAGTTCCGCAGTCGAACACAGATTCCTGCAGCAACCCGGTTCAACAATTCCCAAATGCAATTTATTCCTGTCAATACCAGCCAAAATTTTGCTAGACCTAACCCTAGTCCACAGTGTCAACCTCAACAACCTCGACCTTTACCACCTCCAGAACCAATGGAGTTAGATTCAAGTCAAACGCGATTTGTACAACCAACATCCCATAAACCATCAAATGTGACTACCTAAACGAGATGTAGTAACACACCGCGCTAAGTTATCGAGGAAGTACACAATATCGACACAGAACTCAGAAAACCATCAACCCCCTTTATACGTACCTCAACTAGACGAATACTACCCTTACGAAAACCAAGACGAACAAGCTTTACAAGCTTTAGTCTATGTATATACTGGAAAATGGAAATTTTAAGACCCCTGCCTCGGAAAACTCGTCGGATACTTAGATTTAAACAAGCATGGATTCATTTTACCTTATATTAATATTTCACCCCCATTTAGTACCACTCTAAAATTTCTGATAGACACAGGAGCTTCAGCCTCGTTTATTAACCCTGAATTTACCCACCATTTAGACGTTGAAAACTGTTTACCCATCAAAATTTCCACCATCCTTAATAATAATAATAAATTAGACAAAAAAGTTTCAGTACCTATTTTTAATGAATTCAATGAACTCGTTTAACTCAGCTTTCTCATATTTAAATTTCATCACTATTTCGGTGGTCTATTAGGATTAGATATTCTCTCCCAACTTAACGCGAAAATTGACTTAGGAAACAAACTATTGATTACCCCATACCATTCCACTTTTGTTTAGACCCAATTTTAATTCAGGAAAACACATTCTCCCGTCGAACGTGAAAACAATCATTAAAGTACCAGTGGATGTACGTAACGGCGATGTTTTCATTAGAAAAACTATTGTTGAACCCAACTTTTTAGAAAGAATCTACACAGCGAATGATTGGTTTTGTAGAGTAGAAATCTGTAATAATTCCCCAAGCAGGGTTTTAGCTTATTGAACAACCACTAAAGGTTGAACCATATACTTCTTCTAACTTCGTCGAAATAAATAATTATAATTTTAACCTTAATAGACCGAAAACAGAATCCGGCATAGAAGATATCCTTTGCATTTCATATTTAAACTTAGAAGAAAGGCCTCATAAAACTCTATAAAGAATTCGAGGACATTTTTTTTTAAAGAAGGACAAGACTTGAGCTTCACCAGTAAGATAAAACATAAAATCCCTACCACAGACAATATCGCTATATACACCAAAACGTACCGGTATCCATATTGTCATAAAGAAGAAATTCGGAAACAGATCACTTCAATGCTCGAACAAGGTATAATCACACATAGTTTTTCCCCATGGAGCTCACCTGTTTGGATTGTACCGAAGAAGAAAGATTCAAACGGCAAGCAAAAATGAACACTTGTGATCGATTTCAGTAAGTTGAATGAAAAAACATTTTCTGATAGGTACCCTATCTCGAACATTAACGAGATTTTAGATAAATTGGGTAACTGCCTATATTTTTCAACACTGGACTTAGTCAGCGGATTGAAATGCATCCGAAAGACATAGCGAAGACAGCGTTCTCTGTATGTGGCGGCCACTATGAATACCTAAGAATGCCTTTTGGCTTAAAAAATGCGCCGTCTACATTTCAAAGAATTATGGATAACATTCTCAAGGATTTGGTAGGAAAATGTTGTTTAGTTTATCTAGACAACAGCATTGTGTACTCATCATCGTCACAAAAACATCTTAAAAACCTTAATAAAATATTTACCAAACTAAAAGAATCCAACTTAAAGGTACAAATAGAGAAACCAGATTTCTTGAAAAAGGAAATCGCATTTTTAGGACACATTGTATCAACCCATGGCGTTAAACTAAATCCCGATAAGATCCACGCTATCAAAGAGTTTCCACTCCCCCAAACACAAAAGGAAATAAGAGCATTCCTTGGTTATCGCAAATTCATAAAGGATTTATCAAAATTAGTAAAACCCTTCGTTGAATATTTAAAAAAAGACAGAAAAATAGAAATCAATGATAAATATCTCGAAACTTTCCAAACTTGTAAGACTATACTATCTAACGACCCAATATTACAGTATCCAGATTTTTCAAAACCGTTAAACCTCTTGGATCCATCCTGTCGCAAGGTCCAATTGGAGTCGATAAACCCATTTGCTACGCTAGTAGAACATTAATCACATCCGAAATCAACTATTCTACAATAAGAATTGTTAGCCATTGTGTGGGCGACAAAATATAGCAGGACATACTTATTCAGTAACAATTTTAGTATTATAACCGACCATAAGCCATTAACATGGATCATGAACCTTAAAGATCCTAATTCAAAACTGGTACGTTGGCGCCTAATTCTAGAGGAATATGACTATGAGATAGTGTATAAAAAAGGGAAGAATAAGTCCCATGCTGATGCCGTCAGCAGAATAAAAATCGACCACCCAAAAATCTCTCAAAACATCGAAATAAACATTAGTGACAATATATCAATTCAATTAACAAACGATTCAACTGTACATTCCGCACATGAGAATTTAGATGATGGTATACCCATATCTGAAAGACCTCTAAACGAGTTTAGTCTCCAATACATCTTTCAGAAAGCTAACACAGGATCACCCATGACCCTAGAAGTTGTGTTCAATAACAAGCAGCGCAGAACTATCAGAAAATAAATTCAACGAAAATACAATTATAGACACCTTCAAAAAAATATCTTCCCCTAAACGACTTAACGCAATCTATACTGACGATTAAACTTATCTCAAAATACAATCCGTTTATTCAAAATTTTTCTCAAGTAATAAATCTTTTCGACTTATTTGTTGTACGGATCTTTTAAAAGATGTAAGACAAGTGGAAGAACAAGACCGATTGATCAAAGACTTCCAAGTAAACAACAACCATAGACGTATTGACGAAACTCTTTTGAATCTAAAACGCAACTTCTATTTCCCATACATGAAAACTATTAACAATTGCCAAACACAGAAATATGAAAGAAATCCCTAAAACATTAAATTTGAGAAAGCCGAAACACCTTCAAAACCCCTTGATATCCTCCATATCGATATACGAGTATGTATGTAGGAATTTTGAGTTCAGGAAAAGTAGAAGAAATAGTAATAGAAGATTAAAATTGTAGTAAAGAAAAGAATAAATGAAAAAAACGAAAAGAATATCAACAAAAAGAGAAGACTGGAACATTGTTGAAAAGAAAGAGAAAAGCGAAAAGAAAGTAAAGTGTGAAGAAAGAAAAGAAATTAGAAAGAAAAGAAAAGTCAAGTTGATCGGTCGTCCAAGAAAAGCTAAAAAGTCATTTTTGTATTTTTTTTATCATTTAATTTTTTTTAATAATTCGAATAAAACTTTGTTTTATTTTTATATTAAAGTAATTCGACTGCGTTTTTTTTTTATCGAACCCACAGAAATGGTGTCAGAAGTGGGATTATGGAAACTGTTTAACCATTCTAAGCGTGCTATCTGTAAAATTAAAACTGTTTTCTTACCATGATTTTCATTTAATGGAAAATTTCGACGAGCTCACAACAAGACATTTAAAATTTCTCTTAAATAACAACAGCGTTAAGTACTCATATAAAACCAAGAAAGACTTGGTTAGAGCTTTGCGGGAATTTCTAGAAAAAACTCAAAGGGAAACCGTTAAAACGTTAGCTGCAATGCCGCCAAAAACCAATGAAGATGACAATGAGAATGAGTTGACTACAAGTACGGTAAAAAATTCTATCCCTTTCAGAGACGTCGATGAGTCTCAACGGCGAAACGGGAAAAAAACATTAAAATCTGGCTGAAAAACTTTGAAGATGCTGTTTGCAATTGGGGGGAGGTGCAAAGGTACTTGGCAGTGCCAACACGGTGCGGCGAAGTTGGCAGTGGAATCCGAGACCGGCGTACTGAGATGGGAAGCGTTAAAAACATTTCCCATCAGCGAATTCGATGTTCCACTCCCCACTATCAGCATTCATCAAGCTTTAGAAGGCAGAAAAAAAAGTAACTGCGAGACATTTCTCGAATACTTCTACGATATGAATTAGCCGCACAGGGAAATGTCGAGGACAAGAGTTTGGTGACGTATATTGTCAACGGAATTGTTGATGATCCGAAAAGTAAAATTATACTCTATGAGGCCAAAACTCCAGGTGAATTGAAGGAAAAATTCAAGGCTTATGAATTTGTAAAGAAGCAAATGAGCAAACAGCAGAACAAATCGGAGAATTTGAGCGAGATGGTAAGTCAGCGTAAAAGGTATTCCAAGTGTGGTGGCAGATCGCACGAAACGGAGAATTGCCCAAATAAAGATAAAGGACCTAGGTGTTTTGCATGCACCGACTTTGGACACATAGCCCCAAAGTGCCCAAAGAGGTCAGCAAAATCGGCGGCCAGTACCAGCAACGTGAACGTGATTTCGTGTACAGATCCAGTGGTAGAAGTTGGAATCGGTGAGCGACCCTATGCGGCTCTGCCCGACACTGATAGTGATGTCACCCTTGCACGTGAATCTGTCCAAAACGTAGCCGAGGTCCGAGCATTTCGATTAATGACATTGGGCACTCCAGGAAGTCCACCTTGGGTTCAATCAACACAAGTTTATCGGTGGGACCGAAGAATTTAGAAATGCGATTATATGCGGTTCCCGACTATTGGCTGAAGCACGACTTTCTCTTGGGTAAGGATTTTTTGAAACAAGTTGTCGTTTTAGATAGCGGAAAAGTAACATCCATCCAAGCAAAGGAGAAGAGTCAGCAGTTGGAAGGAGATACTAGTGATATGAGGGAGGCAGGCGAAAGTGACCAGATGGGGACGACAGAAGACGATAATGCAGATCAAGCCATTTTTGACAACTTGGTGGCTGTTTGGCGGGTTACAAAAGAAGTAATCGAATATGACAGTTTGTTGCAGATAGCGGACCCTGGAACGCGCTTGACTGTGAAGCGCTTAATATACGATTATCATCCGGTGAGGCCTGAAAAGTCGTATATTAATTTAAAAATCCTCCTAGATGACGAAAAACCAGTGTTCCAGAAGCCCCGGCGTGTCGCTGCTGCTGAAAAACAACTGATCGCGGAACAGTTGAATGCTTGGATAAATGAAGGCATCGTCAGGCCAAGCAATTCAGATTTTGCCAGTCCAGTCGTGCTCGCCAAGAAAAAGGATGGATCACCGAGACTGTGCATTGATTATCGGCGCCTCAATGCTAAGATGGTGAAGGATAGATATCCATTGCCTGTCATCGAGGAATTGCTAGAAGACCTTTACAATGCTCGTATATTCACTACGCTGGACCTACGAAATGGATTCTTTCATGTGGACATAGCTGAGGAGAGCAAAAAGTTTACGGCGTTTATCACAGCTGATGGCCCGTTCGAATTTAATAAGGTTCCGTTTGGGCTGTGCAACTCACCTGCCGTTTTCCAGCGGTTCATCAATACTGTTTTCCAACAATTCGTTCAAGCAAGGAAAGTTTTTATTTACATCGATGACATAATTATCCCAACAAAAGAGGTAGAAGAAAATTTGAAGATACTCAAAGATGTGCTGTCATTGGCCGAAAGTCATGGCTTGCAGATTAAGTGGAGCAAGTGCTCTTTTGTTCAGTCGACGATTAGTTTTTTGGGACACGTGTTGGAGCGGGGAGAAATTAGGCCATCTTACGAGAAGACACGAGCAGTGTCCAATTTTCCTCGTCCGAAGTCTGTGAAGGAAGTGCAGTCTTTTCTTGGCCTAACCGGATTTTTTCGTAAATTCATTGCCGTTTACTCTATGTTGGCGAAGCCGTTAACTGATTTGCTAAGAAACAACAAGGATTTTAACTGGACCGAAAGGGAGCAAGGATCATTCAACATCCTGAGGGAAAAGCTGTGTAGTGAGCCTGTGTTGAAGCTGTTCAACCCATCTAGAGAGACACAACTACACACGGACGGTCTAGGAGCCGTTCTTCTGCAGAAAGGTGATGATGCTAAGTTCCATCCTGTTTTCTTCATTAGTTTCCGGACGTCAAAACCCGAACAGCAGTATAGCAGTTACGATCTCGAAGTTTTGGCAATTGTAAAGTCGCTAAAAAAAACTGCGTTCTTACCTCTTGGATATCAAATTCCAAATTTTCACCGACTGTCAGGCGTTTTACTACACCATGCGAGGAAAAGAACTGAACTGTCGAGTGGCGAGATGGGCACTGCTAATGGAGGAGTTCGACTGTTCTGTCAAACACATGCCAGCAGAGGCGATGGCGCACGAGTTACATATGTGCAAACACCAGCACCATTGCCAGCACCAGGCGATGAATTTGACACGTTTATCCGGTCGATTACAAAAAAATAATTAATTATTTCACAATTTCCTGGAAACACCTCAATTCGGTCGGTGTATTCCCAGAAAATATGTGCAATTGCAAAATCGCTGACATTACGTCTGCCGATTAACAACCCAGAAAATTGAATGTAATAAATAGAGGCGAACTACACGAAATGTGTGTAGTATCCCGTGTTAAGTCTTACAATAATTTTTTTTGATAATAAACGTTCCTAGTTACCAGTGATTTTGTTGTTTTTTTTTATAATCCGCTCAAACCCCGTTTATGTTATTGGCGCAGTCGGTAGGATTCTTATAAAATAAGAGTCCAGCGAAACGAATTTACGTCGTGTGAAATTAATTAAATATAAGTGTTCCTAAATGAAACATTTCAATTAATAAACACGTTACCCAGTGAAAATTCGAATTAAAATTTGCAATACATACCATAAAATCGACAAAGATTAGTGTGTGTACCTAAAAGCAAAAGAAAAATCACAAGTGAAGTGCAAAAACAGAAGTCGATGAAAAGACATCAAATACACGATAACAATAGGAACATGGAAAATCAAAATCAACTTATTGCTGAATTAGAGCTAAGAACTCAGCAGCTAGAACAAGTAAGGTCAGCGTACGTACAACTCCAACAACGAGAAAACCGAGAGGAAAGGGAAAGGATTTTAAAAGATGTCCGTTACATGTCAATATTCACCGGACAAGGAGATGTTACGATCAACTCATTCTTCAGTTGCGTAGAATACTACCTCAATCAAGTAGAAGATCCAGAACTAAGGAAGATTGTAGTGAGAGCTGTTTTCCACGAGAAGATTCAAGGTGAAGCGAAGAACGCCGTGATCAACACACCAGAGACTGACAATTGGACTACCATCAAGGAAACATTGAAGCTTAGATACAAACCGGACACAGAGCCGCACGAAATATACAAAAGAATTACAAATTTAAAGGTCAATACGGTAAGCGAATTAGCAGTAGAATTGCAAAGTATTAAATATAAAACTGACGAACTTATTGTATATTATAAAGAAGAAAACTATATAGACTTAAGCAATATTGGTGTAATATTAATAAATACCGCTAAAGAAATAGCGCAAGGCACATTATTAGACAGGATATATGAAGAAAATGATTTAAGCAAAATAATCTCAGTAATGAGAAAGAGAAGATTCGAGGATTCCTGCATTAGGCCGGAATTTAGAAGAGTAGCTAGGCCAAAGACAATTGTTCCACCAGAAAAGCAAAGAAGACCAAATTATGCTGATAAGTATCATAATAGATCAGGACAGCATCGACAAAATAATCAAGGCCAACAAAGACATTTTTCAGGACAGTTCAGGCAGAATAACTATCAGGGACAGCAAAGGAACTTGTCAGGGCAGCATAGGCAGCCTGATAGACAAAATCCACCAGCAGAAAACATGGAGGTTGATAATATTCAGGGAAACAACGATAGGAGACAGATAAATAACTCCCAAGGTCAAAACCCAAATTCAGGACACTTCAGATCATCTCCGGGCCAAAATAGCCATCAACAGGAGAGATCTGGACAAAGAATGGTAATGCCTCAGGAAATAAGTAACGAAAATGTAAGAAATCAAAACGAACAATGTCCCGCGTTTTTTATGAACTAGCCTCGGACGAATTACCACAAATTAGGATAACTATTTGCTCAAAAAACTTTATAGCATTAGTAGATACGGGCTCAACCCTAAGTATAGCAGACGATAGGTTGAATGAATTTGAAAAATTCCGTATTGAGCCAATTCACTTTACTACAGTGACAGGTAGGGACACAATATCGTATGAAATACATACACCTGTACCAGAAGAATTCAAAGCGTCACCCAACACCCTTATTAGATGGAAAGTCAAAAGACTTTGCAATAGAGGATATCAGTTTATAATTGGTATGGATTTACTAAACAAATTAAACACTTTAATAAACTTCGAAGAAGGAAATATTTATCTAAACAATCAGTGCTTAAAGTTCACTAACCCCCCATATGTATTAAATCAAATATGTTCCCTAGAAACTACTGATACTAGCATCAATCATATAAAATTAGATCATCTTAACAAAGAAGAACGCCAAGAAGTAGATAACCTGTTAAACAGATTTGGTAATCTATTCTTCAAAGAAGGTGACAAATTATCAAGTACCCCAGAAATTGAGCATGAAATTGTTACAACCACTGATCAACAAGTGAACGCTAAATTATACAGATACCCCCCTATGCATGACGAAGAAGTAAAACGTCAAATTACAGAAATGGAATCTCAGGGAATTATTCGAAAGAGTAATTCTAAATACTCGAGTCCACTTATAGTTGTTCCAAAGAAAATGGACAACTCAGGGAAAAAGAAATTTCGTATCGTAATCGATTATCGAAAGTTGAACGAAATCACAGTTGACGACAAATTCCCTTTGCCAAATATTGATTCAATATTAGACAAACTTGGGAAATCACAATACTTCACCACAATAGATCTTGCCAAAGGATATCACCAGATATTAATCAAAGAAGAAGATCGCAAAAAGACAGCTTTTGTCACCCCCCACGGATTATATGAATTTATAAGAATGCCATTCGGTTTGAAGAATGCACCTGCGACATTCCAAAGGCTGATGAATGATATTCTTAGAGATCATATAAATAAGACGTGCGTAGTTTATCTGGATGACATACTTATCTTTAGTACGTCATTGAAAGAACACGTCAGAGCTATAACAAACATTTTTAAAATATTAGAATCTAAACGACTTAAGATACAGGTAGATAAGTGTAATTTTATGAAGCGAGAGACCGAATTCTTAGGTCATATTCTCACTAAAGACGGTTTAAAACCTAATCCGGATAAGATAGCTTGTATTGAAAAATTAGAACTTCCAAAGTCCCAGAAACAAATAAAGAGCTTTTTAGGAATAACCGGATACTATAGGAAATTTATCCGAGATTATGCTAAAGTAGCACAACCTATTACCAAATACTTGAAGAAAAACGCCAAAATAAATGCAAACGATCCAAACTACATAGAAGCATTTGAAAAATTGAAAGGACTAATAAGTAGTCACCCAATATTAAGATACCCCAACTTTAAAAAACAATTTACACTGACAACTGACGCATCCAATTATGCGATTGGAGCGGTAATCTCTCAAGAAGGACACCCGATATGCTATGCATCACGTACTCTCAACAAGCACGAACTTAATTACTCCGCTACAGACAAAGAATTCCTAGCGATAATGTGGTCAATAAATTATTTTAGACCTTACCTTTACGGTAATAAGTTTAAGATCTTTACAGATCACCAGCCAATTAAGTATCTTCATGCAAAATATAGAGGAAAAGATCTTTCACCTAGACATCAACGATGGCTTCTTAAACTAGGAGAATATCAGTTTGAAATAGAGTACCTTAAAGGTAAAGAAAACAGGGTAGCAGATTTTCTTAGCAGAATAGAGGTTAACGAGGACGTTAAATCTAAGGAGGGAGAGAATCCCACACTAACAGACAATTTTTCGCTTAAAGGTAATCAAAGTGATTCAGAACTTGTATTTAATGTAGAAGAAGACAAGGACAATGAAACTGTACATTCGGCAGAGGAAGAACTAATGGATCACATTCCAATTGTCGAAGACATCGTCAATAAGTTCAAAACTCAGCTAATACTAACAAATAACAAAATTAGGGAAATTGAGATCCTGCACAGTAAAAGAATTATCTACATAGCAGAGTATGACTTTGACAGGTTAGGAGACATACTAAGGAGATTTATAAAAAAAGGAAAAGTAGGCATATTCTCAGAACTAGCGGATAACGTATACAATATTCTCCAAGAAAAAATAAGAGAGATGTATTCGAATGACAACTCGGTAAGATTCGTCAAGTGTTCATTTAGGGCACAAGACATCGAAACAGAGGTAGAAGTTGTGAAGCAAATAGCTCTGTACCATATTAAGGAAAGCCAACATTCTGGTATACAGGAAACATATAACCAAATTAAGTATAAAATATACTATCCCAAGCTAATGGAATTTATCCATATTGTTATAAACCAATGCGACGTATGCCAAGCAGTCAAATATGACCGCAATCCCATAAAAGCTAAATTTAAGAAAACGGAAACACCTACAGATATCAATCAAATAATCCATATTGATACATACGTAATAAGAAAAATAAGTTTTCTAACCATAATAGATAAATTTTCTAAATTCGGTTCAGCGTACCATTTAACAGACAGAAACCACTCTACAATAATTGAGCAACTAGAAGAGCATTTTACAAAAATAGGAAAACCAAATAAAATAATAGCAGATAACGAATTCAAAGCTGTTCAGATAAAGGAATTCTTAGAAGAAGAGGGAATTTCTCTACATTTAACAAAGCCAAATAGTCATACCGGCAATGCAGACATTGAACGTTTCCATAACACTATAGCAGAAAAATTTAGAATTATTTCATTCAATAAAAATAAACTTTCAGTAAAAAGAATTATACAAAAAGCTGTAAGAAATTATAATCATAGATTCCACTCTACCATTAAATGCAATCCTTTTGACGCACATACTCATAAGATTGATTTAGAAAGAATTCGCCAGAATATAGAGAAAGTAAAAGAAAGAAAATTAGGAAAATTAAATAAGACTAGAGAAGATTATGAAGAACAGAGGTCAACGGGTTTTATTAAAAATTACAAGGCAGTTAGACACAAGCATGAGCCAAAATATAAGAAAGCAAATTTGAAAAATATCCATTATACAAATATTAAGCGACCATTAAAATTTACAGGTAATAGCATGGATAGTACTTCTGACACTGACTACTCAGATTAATTGCCAACACCTCCTTGACGTACAGACGATAAACGAACAGAACGGATACGTTAAACTTCAATTGACTGACATAAGCATTACAAATGAGACAGACATTATACTACATATTATAAACCCAGCTGAAATAATAGCATTAGTAAAAAACATTTCTATTAATCTAGCCCCATTACAACTCGAACAAAGACAAATGTTAAACGAAGAAATTTCAAATATCATATACAAGATTAGGACTTTAGTACCCTTACAACATAGACAAAGACGAGGTCTAATTAACATTATAGGTACGACACAAAAATGGCTATTCGGAACCATGGACGACGACGACAGACAGACTATAGAAGAACACCTAGATACAGTAGCAAAGAACAGTCATAATGCAATCGTAGCATCCAATAATCAAATTAAAATTAACGAATATTTTAACAGTACTTTTAACATGCTTAGAGATACCATTAGTAACGATAGAGTAACAATTTTAAAACAGGTTAACACTATACAGAGAGTAGAAAGAGAATTAGTAATGAAGCAAATTTATTTTGATCAATTATTTAAACTTAAGTATATCGAGTCAAAAATAGAACATATTCAGGATAATATTGTATCAGCAAGAAGTAACATTTTACACCCCAATATCCTTACAAATGATGAAATCGAAGCATATAAAATAGATTTTTTCAAATTAAAACAAATAAGACTTGGAGTTGCAAAATACAAAGAAAACATGTTAATGTTCGCCATTAAAATTCCAAAAAATTATGTAACTATGCCCCTTAAACTTTTAACTCCAGTTCCTAATACAAATTTTCTAGAAATTGATGCCGAAAAAGAATTCATTATAGAGTATAGAAATAAAACGTACAAATATGAAGAAGACAAAAATCTAAACGAATTAATCGAAAGTAAACATTGTGTAATAAAACAAAATTGTAAACTAATCAAAAATGATCAAACCGAAATTGAATCTTTAGATGACGAAACACTATTCATTAAAAATGTAAACTTAAAGATAAACCAAACATGTGATGATAGAGATATAAAACTCACAGGAAATTATTTAATCAATTTCGTCAATTGCACCTTGTATTTCTTAGATCTAAAATATTCTAATGTAAAACATATACAAAAGCAACGATTTTATTATCCGAATTATAAAGAAAAATTTAATTTTACTGAAACAATAAAGTTTGACAAAATTATCTTAAAAAACTTTGAAAATATCAAAGCAATAGAAGAAATAGAATTTAAGAAAGATGTATCCTATAAAATAAATGTAACTTGCATTGTAACAATACTAATTATGTTTTTAATATTATCATGTTTATGTATACAACAAAAAAGGATACAAATGAACTTTAGTAATAAAATTCAGGAGAATTTCACTCTTAAGGAGGGAGAAGTTACATATGTGCAAACACCAGCACCATTGCCAGCACCAGGCGATGAATTTGACACGTTTATCCGGTCGATTACAAAAAAATAATTAATTATTTCACAATTTCCTGGAAACACCTCAATTCGGTCGGTGTATTCCCAGAAAATATGTGCAATTGCAAAATAGCTGACATTACGTCTGCCGATTAACAACCCAGAAAATTGAATGTAATAAATAGAGGCGAACTACACGAAATGTGTGTAGTATCCCGTGTTAAGTCTTACAATAATTTTTTTTGATAATAAACGTTCCTAGTTACCAGTGATTTTGTTGTTTTTTTTTATAATCCGCTCAAACCCCGTTTATGTTATTCACGCGGACGCCCTAAGTAGGTATCCTTCAGTACTTAATGTCGAGTCTGAAATTCTTTGCAGGATTCGCCAAGCGCAAGAGAAGGACGAGCACTGCAATTTGATAAAGTCTATTCTTGCTGAGAGGGAGTTCGATAATTATTCTCTGCGGCGTGTTGTTCTCTACAAGTTTGTTGACGGAAACTATCTGCTGGTGGTTTTAAAATGCATCCAAAATTCCATCATCAGGGACTTACACAGTCAGGGTCACCTTAGCGCACGCAGGATGGAGAAGCAGTTGAGTCAAAATTACTTTATTTCCAAGATGTCGAAAAGAGTTGATGAGGTGGTGGCGAATTGTGTACCCTGCATCATCGCTTTGAAGAAGGCGGGAAAACAGGAGGGAATGTTGAGGCAAATTGATAAGTTTGATGTTCCTCTCCATACTTATCACATCGATCATCTAGGGCCTCTGCCGGCCACGTCGAATAACTATAAGTACCTTTTCGTTATTATTGATGCCTTTACTAAATTTTCTTGGTTGTATCCAGTAAATACAACAACATGAGAGGAGACAATAAAGAAATTAATTTTTCAAAGTGAGGTTTTCTGAAGCCCACAGCGTATCATCTCCGATCGAGGAACGGCGTTCACAGCAGGTGCCTTCAAGAGTTACTGTGAGGAGCAGAACATCATTCACGTACTAACTACCACCGGCGTTCCAAGTTGGAACGGTCAGGTCGATCGGCTGAATCGAGTCATCATCGCTGTGCTCTCGAAGATCGCTTTAAAAGATCCCCTGGAGCAGGAGGGCCGAGTGTAGGAATTTTGAATTCAGGAAAAGTAGAAGAAATAGTAATAGAAGATTAAAATTGTAGTAAAGAAGAGAATAAATGAACAAAACGAAAAGAATATCAACAAAAAGAGAAGACTGGAACATTACTGAAAAGAAAGAGAAAAGCGAAAAGAAAGTAAAGTGTGAAGAAAGAAAAGAAATTGGAAAGAAAAGAAATTAGAAAGAAAAGAAAAGTCAAGTTGATCGGTCGTCCAAGAAAAGCTAAAAAGTCATTTTTGTATTTGTTTTTATCATTTAATTTTTTTTAATAATTCGAATAAAACTTTGTTTTCTTTTTATATTAAAGTAATTCGACTGCGTTTTTTTTTATCGAACCCACATGTATATACAATAAATAACAGACATATTTTAACGATTCTAGACAAATTCTCGAAATTTGCCGCAGGAACCTATAAATTTAATAAATCATTAACTTATACCGGCGAACACGAGTATGTTTCTAAATTAACGAAATTTCAGGAAGAACTTTTTCCTAAAATAAAGGATAAACTAGAACAATCCGTAAGCAAGAGAATAGACAATTTGGATATCAACCGAAATGAATCTGAAGTGAGGAAGACAAAAGAAATTATTTATAGGGAAGAATGTAGAAGGAACAAGCTCACACCAAGGTATAGCAAACATGGGATTAAAAAAGACAATAAGGTAACACTTTTAACAACAGACAGTAGAAAATTCCATAAATCTATGATTAAGAAAAAACGCAAATTAACTTAAACCTCATTCAAAAATATTTGGCAGACTACAATAACAAGACGACGATTATAATACGATCAAATACAGGCACACTTATTCACGCACAATACTTAAACCAGATTGATTTCAATTTAGACTTCTTAACCAACCATATACGTGATATTCCTGAAGCAATAGTCCTGGCTAAGTTTAATATCATACCAAAAATGATATTGAATTCAAGAGAACTTTCCTTTATTCACAAAATCGTACACAATTCCATAGAGATAAAAGCTGACAGGCACTTATACGAAATACTCGAGCTACATGCATATTTCAACTGTTCCAAAGTCGTTTTCAACATTCGCATTCCCGTCCTATCCCGAGAAAACGCTTCATTCTTCCATATAATCCCAATACCCATTAATAAAACAAAAAAAAATAGTTGTAAAACCCTTTTTAGCTTTAAATAATTATGTCGTAAAGTATTTTGAAAACATATGTCCAAGAGTAGAGAATACGTTCATTTGTAAAGAGTCAATTCATCAGGAACCACTGGAACGGTCAACTTGCCTTGGGAAAATCTTAAAAAATAAATCAGGGAATTGTCCTACAAAAGACATTGGCGAGATAAGATCAATTACTCAACCTGAGAACAATCACATACTTCTCGTAAATATCCCTCCAACTTCCATCAACTCAACCTGTGACTTCGAGCAAAATATTGAAGGCTCAGCTTTAAGCACGTATCAAAATTGCGAAGTTATCATTAACAACGTAATTTATAAACATAAACCCGTTACTTACTGGGACACAATTCACATCTACCCAGCAATAAACAATAATATAACATCAAACATTACAGTAGAAGCTCTAAATATAAATACATTTAATGATTTTAAGTTCCATCAACAGGAGAAACAAGACATCCTGGCATGGGACAGCACACTTGGAGACAGCTACATCCTCCTTATCCTGTTATCCTTAGTAGGAATAATAGCTTCAATCCTCTTATACAGAAGTCAGTTCAAAGCCAAGTTGGACACATCGCTCTCCCCCAGTTCACCAAGTTCAACCAGGCCATCGCTCCATACTTAGAGCGGAGGGGTTACCTACGACACATTCCCACGATGCATACCTACAACACATACATATATACATCGTTCCGACGATGCAAGCCATTCAACTCGAATAAGTAATTTGACACCTACTGTAATTGCACCCTCAGATTGGCAAATGTGGAAACACCGCGTCTCGTGCATTTCCGCCACGAGCCGATTCTGAGAATCACCTCGGCAAATAATATTTTTATGTAAATCAAAATCTTGAAAATAAAAATCAGTCATTTTTTGTGATCGAAGCGAGATAGTTGTGTTTTTAAAAACCCTTTTTACAAAGGATAATTTATAACTCGCGCGCACAAGGGATTTTGTGTACCCTTAAGATGTTTGCACGTATGGATGGCGGGCGGAAGTAAGGGAGGGGAAAAAATAGAGATACCGATGTGCGCTGGTTTTAAATGTTTGCAAGCCATAGTGACTGGGAAATAAAGAGCTCGGCAGGGCATTATATAATCAAGTTGTACGGCTTAGGAACGAATCACGATATTTCAGAGAACGTCAAAAAGTGGGCTTGAGGGTATACTGATGAGCATTCATAGCGAGACGGGTGTTTTGGTTAAAATTTAGAAAGGGTGGAATGCTACTGGCAATTTCGGTGGAGCACTGGTGGTGAAAATAGTGATACAACAAGGTGAGACAAGAGACATTACGCCTGTGTTCGAGGGTGTCGAATGACTGTGTAATATTGTCATCATCTATGAGTTTTATCGCACGGTTCTGGATTCGATCTAGCAAGTGCAAAGACGTGTTAGGAGCACTTGACCAGATATGAGCATAGCACTCCAATTTCGGGCTGATAAAAGCCTTACATACTCGTATTGAGGCCATACTCGTATTGATCAGAGGGGTGAAATATTTCTTACATCGCTTGAGGAAACTTAGACATTTCGCAGAATTTTTGGCCACATCGAATATGTGGTCATTCCAACGTAAGTTGTCATTAACACGTATAACGAGAATGGAAAGTTTTTCGGTCTCAAAGATGCAAGTGCCATTCATGAATTATGGCTAGGTATTTAAATTTTGCTTTGACGACAGCAGACAGAATTGTATTTTGGAAGCATTAAATTCCACTATATGGATTGTTCCCCAATTGGTTATTCTGTTAATATCAGAATTCAATGAGCTTAACATACGCTGCCGTACCCGTTCTACAGCCAAAGAGCAGGGACGTGAGTTAGGAAACTAATATGAAAAGCAGAGAGTACTGTGTCAGCAAAGGAATATATTGAATTAGAAGTAGCAGGCAAGAGATCATTGATGAAAATTAAAAAGAGTTTTGGAGGCAGAAAGGAGCCCTGAGGTACACCAGCATTTATTATCAGACTTAAAACCATCCAAGACAGCTTGAATAGAAAGTTCCGAAAGGTAATTCTAATCCATTGAAGAAGAGAGTCATCGATCCCAAAAGCACGCATTTGCGACAAAAGAGCCGGATGCCAAACTCTCTCAAATACCTTAGGAAAAGAAAGTGCAACTACCTTGCTTTCGCCATATGGGTGTTGAATTTGGTTCTACTTTTCGGTGAGACGTGGCATTATATCACGAGTGGAGCAGTTGCTACGAAAACTGTAGTGTCGGTCATTAAGAAGTTTTCGTGTTTCGAGATATTTCATGAGCTGACGGTTTATTAGCGTTTCCATGACCTTGGAAAGAAGGGACGTACGTGCAATGGGTTTGTAGGAGGAGAGAGAAGAAGATTCGCCTTTTTAGAGACGGGCTGGACAAATGCTCGTAAAGAGTCCTAAAGAGTAGGATTGAGGAGAAAACTTACGCAGTGGTTTTGCCAGCGTGGAAGAACACCTCCTAAGAAAAGGGAAAATATACCATCTGGACCAGCGTATTTGTGAATGTTGAGGTCTTTAAGTACTCTTTCTACTACAACGCACTCAAGTGTAGGCAGGGACAAAGCACAATCTGGAAGTGTTGAACTGGCCGCAAAGTATGAAGCAAGCAGATTGGCTTTGTCCAAAGAGCTGACAGCTGGAATGTTATTGTAAATGAGCGTTGGGATGGAGGATGTGGCAGAATTTTTAATATTTTTGACGAACGACGAACAGTTTTTACTCTCTTTGGGACATTGTAGTATTTTTTGCCTCATTCTTATAGGACCGAAAAAACATTTCTCTAACCCTGACAAACTCTTTACATCTCGAGTCGTACCATGCCATTATCAGACACTTTTAATCCAATAAAGGATTAAAATAAAGGATGAAGGAATGAGATCCTAGGAGAATAGTGTCTGTGATCATATCAGCAGCGACCTTTAGGTCATTATCGAGGAAACATAATGACCAGTTATATTTCCTAAAGAAGCTCTTAAGTCCGCTCCAATTGGGTTTCTCGTAGAGCCAAACTGTTCGTTTAGGAATTTTTTTTCTAACTGTGTTATCAGCATACGAGAAATTAGCTGATATGACACAATGGTCCGACAAGCCTAGAGGTGAGAGCACATCAAACGGTGTACTTATCAGGGTGAGAAGTTAAAAACAAGTCCAGGGTGTTGCGGAATGACTATCAACGTCTGGTATTCGCCGTGGACTCATTTACAATCAGCGTTAAGTTGTTTTCCGCAGAGAAGATCTCAACACACCGTCCATCGGGTGTTGTCTGTACAGAATGTCGAAGCCACGCAGAATTGTATATATTGAAATCGCCCGTAATAACGATTTCTGTATGAGAATGCAGGGATACAATTCATTATATGAGTCAGACAGAGCATCAAACTCTTTACAGGTCGAATTATTGTCGAGTTTGCGGCTTCTGTAAATAAAGCAATAGTAAATAATTTGCTTACGGAAATGGAATTTAAACCATTTGAAATTGAATTGGAACAGGGACTACATTGTGGTGGAATTTGGTAAGCTACATTAATGCGCACGTAAATGGCGAAACCACGATGAGAAAAGAATAATGGCACTAGTTCCTAGGTGGGTTGTTTTGATCAGAGTCATCTAGGAGGTGTGGGCAGAGGTCTACCTGTGTTTCTCTAAGCGCGAAAGCAGCAATGTTGCGAACTGGATACTAAGCCTCTGATAATGACGCATTCACTCTTGACGAACCGAAATCCAACAAGTGCAATTGCATAGATCGGGTGAAAAGAGAATGGAAAAAAGTTCTACAGAAGACCTGCGCAACAAGAACAGCAATCACAGAGTTTATAAGGAAGTGGATTTGTCGGCATAAGAAAACTTAAGGAACACGTCTTGAACCTTAGCTATATAAGCGAATACCAGACGGCGACTCGTATAAATGCAAAATTCGCTAACATAAATTTTATAAACTCCCCGGAAGAGGAGAGGGACGACTTTACCAAATATCGTTTCCGCAATCTCCTCGGAAAAACCTCGCAGTAATGCCCCGATTATGACGTGAATATCGTTCTTATCGATTTTAATGCCAAGCTAAGCAAGGAACACATCCTTGGCAATACAGTCGGAAAGTCCGTAAACATCCGTAGACGTCCGTAAACGAAAAAAGGTTTATTGATTTTGTGGCAAGACGTAATGTTATTATAGTCGGCACCCGCTTTGCACATCGCCTTGCACTGATGATCGTGGCTGATTCCTGATCAGCAAATCGTCAATCAAATTAACCATATTATGACCGACGCAATAGTGCTTTGGATGTGCCAAGCAATTAACATCGATTATTTTGTTGTAGCCAAAATATTGATGTGGATATTCGTAATTGCCAAAAGCCAGTGACCCATTATGAAGAAGTTCTACGTCGAATGGCTACAATCGCAAGAGGCCGCTAGGACTTCCTCCCATCGAGTTTACCTTAACTTCTCGAGGAATCCGATACCGCCAGTATCGAAGATAGAAGACCGGCACAAAGAAGACTTGCCAAAGTGCAATCAGAGAGGTTGTCTCTGATGAACTGAGTTTCAATCAGGCCTAACAAAGAAACAATAGGTTCAAAGACGAATGCAGACAGGCAAATTTAGAAAACAGCTGAAGTACAGAGCGGAGCTGAATAAAGAACGAGAGGTGCTCATGAACTCAACGAGCTCTTAGTTAGATGTTAGCTGTAAGTTCATCGTATGTTTGTCCTAACTGCTTCCTATATGTTTCTATTTGAGATTGGTTGTTGTTTTATTGAAAGGGGTGTTAATCTGTTTATTTTCTTGTTGTCTGTTATTTCTACTCAGTCATTGTTATCCATATTCCCGAATAATCATTTTTTACTGTTCCTATAATGTTTATTAGTTAAATTTTCTGTCCTAATTTTTTACCTGATTCAATTTTTGCATAAATTGTATCTAGTTCAGTTCTTTTTGTTGGGTTTTTGCCTACCTGTAAGTTTTCATTATTGTCCCTAATAGCGTTAACTGTTTGGCTTAGTTGTGCCCTGTATTACCTTTAAATGTGCCCTATTTGCACACTTTTCATCTTTGTAATCTATTCTTAAAATTAATTAATTAAAAAAAACTCTGTTTGTCTTATGTTGATTTCAAAGTATCCGTAGTCTGTTGTAATTTTGACAATAGTTAGTGTTGCTATTATCTGTCCCATCAGTATTATTAGTGTGCGAAAGGCTAATGTTTTCACCTGCAAGTATGAAAGGTCGTTAAATATTTATTGGATGTTCTCCTTCCATTTGTTTTAACCTATACCTAAGTTCATTTTTGTAATAATTCCTCTTATAATTCTTAACTGCTACTATTTTTCTATTTTCTTTACAATCTTGCCTAGTCTTGTTGAGTATATTTATCTGTTTTTCTTTCCGAAGTGTTATTTTGTTGACTAGTATTGCAAATTCCGCAAACATTGCTTTCTCAGGTATGATCTGTATTGACAAATGTTATCTATTGTTGTAATTGCTTACCGCCCTAAAAAATTTCCGAATTAATGTTAAGTCATCCTTCCTCATTCTAATTAATTTTTCCTGAAGTGTTGAGTGAAACATTTCAATATCACTATTACCTGTATGCGTATTTGGTTTGGTGAAGTGTAAGTCTACCTGGTGTTCAATTAAAGATTCTTTAACGTTTTCGTATTTGAATTCATTGTCTGTTATTATTTTTGTCGGTTTGTCAAATTTCGAGAAAAGTTCTTCCAAGAATTAAATTTTCTTTGTCCAATTTCTATTTCTACACGTATGCTTTCTTCGTTAATTTATCTATAAGTGTGAGAAATGACTGCCTCATAAAATAGTAAACATCCATGTGGAGGATTTGATTTGGTCTAGAGGATGTTTCACTTATTTCGTATTTGGGTGTAATTGGTTTTCTTTCATATTTAGTTTCAAGATATATCTTACAGTTATTGATTATTTTTGTTATTTATTTTATTAATTGCTGGTAATAGATTTTATTTTTAAACTATTTGACATTCCAGTAGTACCACTGTGTAGGCTTTCTTGTGTGTGGTGTAGTGAGATTTGTTTATGACCTTCTTCCAGAGTATTTTGTCCACAATGGTTGCTTTTACAAATTCTATTTTTTATCATGGCTAAGGAGTTTAATTAAAAGTAGTTATATCTTGGTTAATTCGTGGTACAACAGTTCAGTATAGATTCCTATGAGACCTGGTTTAACATATCTTCGTAATAAATCTATACTATACTCTTTTCCTCTGGTCATATTTACAATAATGATTCTTCTATTGTGAATAACTTATATTTCTATATTAGCATCGTTACTTAGCATTAGTTGTTTTTTATAAATATTGACTGTGGTTTCTTCTATTGGTATATGGTATTCTATGGTATACGAGTATACTGTTGTATTATCTGTTATATTTTTTATTGACTGATTATCGTTATTGTTATCCATATTACTTTTGCCATTTCCAGTTTGAATTCTGATCAAAAACCTCGCTATTTTATTTTCTTTACGTTTTAGTTATTCGATGTCAAATTGATAGTCTTGTAGTTTGAGTAAAAATTTTTGGTTTGGCTAAAATTTTCTTTTCCAGTACCTATATTTTTATTTAGATACTTTATTGGCAGGTGATATGTGATTATTTTGAGCAATATTCCTATAATAAGTTACTACTATCCAATTCTCTTTGTCTGTTACTGAATAATTTTTTTCGTGATCGGGAAGTGTAACACACCTATTGGCTCTCATGACTCATGACACAATGGAAATTTCATCTCAATTATTAACTGAGTCAATAAACTCCATTTTTTCATAACGTCCAGGTATGAAACAGCTCATTTATTTACTGTCGGTATACCGTCTTTTTTCCAGTAAATTATAGTGGTCGCTAAAAGGTTTAAATTCTCAATATTCCGGAATTAAAAGTTGATTTCTTCTATTCCGCGATAAATTGTCCGCAAGTAACACCGGTTGTCCTTCTTGCATTAAAACAGCTCCGATTGCGTAATTATAATACTTGCCTCAATAAATACAGTAAAGTTCTCGATGGAATCAGGGAATTTGAGAATCAGGTGTTTTGTAATATTTATTTTTAGTGTCTCAAATGTCTGAAGTATATTCATTGGAATATTAATGTCTATGTTTTTAACTGTTTTTAAATATTTGATCATTGGACTAGTAAATCTTAGCATAGTCCTTCACGAATTTTCTATAGTAGCACGTCCAGAAAGTCTTTTTATTGTCTTTCTGTTTTAGGTAAAGGATAGACTTTAAAACATTTTATTTTCACCGGATTCGGTTTCATTTCTTCTGCTGTTAAAATGTGTCCAAGAAACTCTGTATTTTTTTTTCGTGAACGAACACTTGTCAAATTGAGCTTTAAGTTTGTTTTCGGAAAGCTTCTGGAATATCAGTTTAAATGAACTAATGTGCTCTTGTAAACTGGTTGATAAAACCAATGTGTTCTCTAAGGATAAAGGTATTCTCTAAGGATCTCTTGCATCAACCTTTGAAAGTTTGTAGGCGCGTTTTTTAAGGCCAAATGACATGCTAACGAATTCGTGCAACACAATCCATTTGGTGTAAAAAATGACACCTTCTGAATATCAAGGGATGCATCTTCATTTGATGATACCCCTTTGCGAGATCTAATGACGAAAAGTACAGTGCTCTTCCCAATTTATCTAATATACCGTCAATATCCGGTATAGGATACTATCGCCGACGGTTATTTCATTTAATTTCCTATAGTCAACACATATCCTAAATTATTGACGCCCTGGATTATCTCTTTTTTTAGCTGCTACTACGATTGGAAACGCGTATCGATTTTCTTATTATACCCTGCGTTTCCATTTCTAGTACTTATCGCCTAACTTCTTCTTCATGTTTAGGTGGTAGCCTATACAGTTTAGGTTTGATCTGTTGGTCAATTGTAGTTTTTATTTGATGAATTATAAAGTCTGTATTTGTCAGTTGGTCCCACTTTGTAAATCAGATATTTTAAATAAAATAAATCTTTAAAAGAGTTTGTATATCTGAGCGTTCCTCCTTATTAACAGATGTTTTAAGTCTATCTAGTTTTTGTCTGAGGTTAATTCAAAACAATGAAAAGTTGTTTCGTTAACGGAAGTGTTTCTTGTCAAAGTCAAGGGCTTTATATCAATATGTCCATACAGATTAGAACATCATACTGTTGGTTGCCTACATTTCTTTTATACTGTTTGATGGCCACTCTGGGTTCATAATTAAACTCATTGGGTATCTTGGTTATTATCTTTCTACATTTTTCAAATACCTTATACCTACTACCGTGTAGATACACTCTCTGAGTTAACAATATTCATTGTAGCAGGTTCTACATAAAGCTTTAAATCTTTTTTTGATTTATTTGTAACTGTTTCTTAAAAAGGTTCTTCTTCTCCGCTATCCTCATAAAAGGTTTACCTTACCTCCATTGGTTGTACTTGCTGTTGAGCATTTCGGAATTGAACTGACCTATTAAAACCTGTGTCTTGGTTTGAATTTGATGGATGGTTATTCTCTATGCGCTGCGCTGAGCTGTTCCTATTATTACTATAATAATTGTTAATGTTTTGGTTACTTGTAAATTGTTATTGTTGTGGCAATGCTGACCCTTTTGTGGTGGGAAACTATTGTACTTGTAATGTTCTGTTTGTAAAATTCTCTATTTAAATTATTGTGATCACAACCTATGTAAGTGTATATGTAATGTTTCGATATAGCGTAATACAAATTTGTTTTTAATTTCTCGTGATAGGTTCCCTACTACGATTTGTTTGATTCATTTTATTTTTTGTCGATATATATTTTTCATATGTTGCGAATGTGTTAATATCTCCGATAATTTAAATCATAAATTGAGCTTACCCTTAAGTAAATCACTGATTTTTCTCAAAATGTCTTTATAGTTGACTACCGGCCTAAAGTGCTATTTAAGTAGTTAATTTGCATCTTACCAACTTGTTGGTTGATTGTTGAATAAAAGATCTTTGTCTTGTCTACCAAGTTTTGTATTGCAGATTGCCTGCCATGGTTCCCTCTTTGTATCCACTTTGAACCCACTTTGTCCAGATGTCCAATTTGTCGAACAACGTCGATGAATTGTGTTAGATGTTTCTAGTATGGCCAAAGTTTCCCGAAAATGATTAGTGATTATTTTACAAAAAAAAAGAATTATTGGAGTAAAGCAGTAAAATAGTCTAACCAGAAAACGATAGAGTAAGAAAGCAAGACAATTTTGCGCAAGGCATCTACTTCTGCATTTCCGGTTATCTAAATCAAGGTGCATAATAGATGGAAGTTCAGCAATCTATCTGGACCGTGTGAAAAGTTATCCAACAATGTCCAAACGACGGAAGCTGATGAAAAAAGCTCTATTTACTATAGCGCCACAGTTTGAATTACTGTAGGTAATCAGCTGGACAAATGTAGAGGAGATAATTATTTTTTTTTTATTGATCTTAGGTTTGTAATACTACTCCATCTGAGGAAATGAGATGATGTATCATATTGTCATACTGCTGTTGACACTGTCATCCAAATCCCATCCATGGTATAATCGATATAGTGATTTTAAATTCAGAAAATAATTTTGCACCTATTATTAGAAGACAAACGATGGATTTTTAAACCGGATATCTCACCGATCTACACATCAGTGCGGATGTATTCCTATACTTTTTATAATTCTTACCTCGTGTTCCTAACACAATTGCAAATTTCTGCGAATGGCTTTAAAGAAAATCTAATGTTGACGAGCAAACGTCATTAAAATGATTGAAGAAACCGTCGCCATTAGCTATTTTAACAATTCATTTATACTGCGAAATAGACTTTATAATATAAGGACAGACGAAGTACTAGTTGTCAGGATATTCACGTGACATCTCCTCAATAATTTTAAAACAAAAAAACTATAGGGTACCCTTACATTTGTTTTTTTTTATCTAAATTCCTTCTCTAAGGCAAACAATACGCTACGAACTTTATTTTTGCGCTGCTGGCGCTATCAAGGTTTAAGGCCAGTAAGTAGTTGCACCGCTGTGCAAATCATCAAACTTTACGAGCAAATCTAACTAATTTTGTTAATACAGTGCCAATTTTAACATGGTGTGCAAAAACTAACATTTTCTATATACATATTTTGTTTTTTTATTTCCGTAAAATCAAAAAAACTATTGAGGCTTACAAAGAGATATATGAAGCTTATAGTGCTGCCTGCTTAACTCGAATGCACGTCTTAGAATTGGTTTAAACAAGTTCGTTCTTAAGATTTTTCACTCGACGGTGACCAAATTTTGATAGGCTACTTTTCAGGCAATAAATTAATTAATGCTGGAGTTCCACAAGGGTCCGTTCTGGCTCCAGTCTTATATAATGTATACACTTCCGATTTCCCCAATCTGACAAACTGTAGTATCGCCCTGTTCGCAGATGATACTTGCATTTACTCATCTGATGCAATTGGTTTCAATGTTGAAACGAATCTGCAATCAGCTATACATGCTTTCGCATAATACTGTGTTAACTGGAAAATCAAAATTAATGCTTCTAAGACTCAAGCTATCTTTTTCACTCGTAAAAGGAAAGCTTGTTTCCTACCAAGCAACAGACTTCTATTGAACGGTGTTCAGATTGAGTGGAAAGCGAATGGAAAGTACATTGGTATATATTTAGATAAACACTTAACTTTTAATCTTCATTTGCAAGAAGTAATTAAAAAAGTCAACACAACCATAAGAATTCTTTACCCTTTCATATGTAGAAATTCGAAATTGAATGACCCGAATAAATTACTATTTTTTAAGGCTATCTTTCAAGCCATAATATTCTACGGATCTCCAGTCTGGGGTAGGTGCGCGAAAAGTCACTTGCGCAAACTTCAGACAACCCAAAACAAATTATTGAAAATGATCCTAAATCTACCTTGGTTTTTCTCTACAAAAGAACTACATGAAATAGCAAATATAGAAATGGTAGAAAATAGAATTGAAAAGATTTGGAACCAATATAATATATCGTGTCTATCCTCTGACAATGACTTAATCATAAATTTAGCATCATAGTGAATGCAACACTTTTTTCTGTTCTTAGTTTAGTTCAACTAATCATATATTTATTTCTTGTATTTATTTATTTATTTATTCATTTTTTCTTGTCTTATTTTTTGCTTTACTTATTTTGTTTGTTTATTTATATATTTATTTATTTATTTACTTGTTTATTTTACTGTTTAATTATTTATTTATTATTTTTCCTTGTTTTGCGCTTTATTTATTGTGTTATTTATGTATTTATTTATTTATCTATTTACTAATTTTTAATTTATCTATTTAGTTATTCATTTGTTTACTTATTTATTATTTATCTTCTATTTATTTATTATTCTTTTTTTTATTTATTATTTATTTATTTATTTCCAAAATATTAATTAAATAGTACTTAAAGTTTGTACTTTCAAACCCAGTTATGCAACCACTTCTCTTTTCCCTCCAAGAATATCGGGCATAGAACTTATTTTAGTGAAGGTTTTTAGTGGCTTTTCCTTCAAATTTATAAAATTCTGTGAAATTATTTTAAGCATTTATAATAATATTTTAGTAGTAAGGTGCTTCAACCAAATCTCTGTAATACGGGCATTATAACTATAAATATTGTAAACATTATGCCACAATAAATAATAATAAATAAATAAAAATGGTAGGCTAACTGAAGTTGACGGTAGCAACATCAGACTGTGCTATAGACGGCAGAGAAGTTAAATGCGTCACAAAATAACGTTGTTTTGTTCTTGATTACTTCCTTCAGTTTTCTTAGTGGTTGGAAGTAGCTCAAATACGACAGCCATATTGGGGGGACTATATTGGGGGGATTTGGTTACTTCCTTCAGTTTCCTTAGTGGTTGGAAGCAGCTCAAATACGACAGCCATATATGTAGTCCGCCAATTGATTACTTCCTTCAGTTTCCTTAGTGGTTGGAAGCAGGGGGGACTATGTGGCTGTCGTATTTGAGCTGCTTCGAGGAAAAATGGCCAAAATTGAGAAACCGTATTGGAATAGTATTCCACGATACCAACGCTAGACCACACACATCTTTGGTAACTCGTGATAAATTATTGAATCTTGGTTGGAAAATGATGTTTCAATCACCATACAGCCCCAACCTTACACCATCAGCCTTTAATTTGTTTCGAAGTTTGCAAAACCTTTTGAATGGTAAAACGTTTATGAAAATTTGAAATCGCACTTGGTCCAGCTTTCTGCTAATCAGGGCCGCAAGTTCTATGAGCCTGGAATCATGAAGTTGAGAAAAAGCAGAAGGTTATCGAAGAAAATGGCAAATATATAACAGATTACAGTTTATTCTACGTAGATACTATACAGGCACAAAAAAAATTCATTTAGCTCTAAAAATACTGAAATTAATTTCTTGGCAACGTTATTGATGTTAAAATATAAACAAAAATAATCACTGATCAATTAAATAAATAAATGAACAAGTAAGTAAATAAATAAATAAATATTTGATTTGACATTATATTAATTATTATATAATGTCTTATTATATTATTAATTATTATATGATTAAGAGATTGTTTCCATATTTGATTGACCTATTTAGCTATTACAAGGAATATCGGAAAGGATGTTTTTTTTTGTAATGAATGCATATAACAACCTTCTAGCTATATTGCCTCTTTTAAGCATTTGAATATTGTTTTCCTTAAAAGTTAGTTTTGAATTAAGATATCGGCTTCCATATTAGGGTTTAGAAACATAGCAATTTCTGTGATATATTGATAAACATTCAAAACACACGACCACAATTCAGGAATAAATTTAGTAACTTCATTCCAATGCTTTCAAACGTAATTTTAATTTTAGTTTGCTCTATAAAAACTCTATTTATTGCCTTTTTTTATTATGCATTGCTTAGTGAAAAAAGGTCCACCTGTCTCCAATCCATCTTGCTGCTTAATTAAAATTATGTAAATTTTGCGCCTCCAGGAAGATGAATGAAAATTTAATCTAAAAGTAGACGTTGCTTATAACGCTGCGACAAATGAACTCAAATAAAAGAAAAAGAAGAACAAAAAAGTACACGTATTTTTACCTCACCCTCTCCCGTTTACATGAAAGATTCTGTTGGAATACCTTCCCAAAAAGTAAATTTATGAATTCTTCGTTTTAAATGAAGTTCACTTAATTAACACAACCCACACGAACATGTTTCATTTAATTGAAGAGATATTTGCTTTTTCAGTAAGAAAGCATGTCCTCTCTTCTCTAAGGCGTCGTTTTTTATAAAATATTTTATTTTTTTAATGCCAGCGATTTCAATTTGAACAGCAACGTAAAAAAAATGTATTGTTTTTATGTAGTTTGCAAGTAATTTTGTTTCTCCTTCGATTAATTTGATTTGTCCTGAGTTCTCCATCACAAATTCGCATATAAAATTTAGTTCGTTGAAAGCTGATGAAACACGCTACTAGAAAAAAGAGTTGTAACTGTTTTCGGTTTTCCCATCGGTCTTTAAATTTAACGGAAATATTAATTTCGAAGATCAAACCAGAAATTGGATAGAGCGCTGCAATCACGCATTGTGATGTGCAGTTTCCGTCCAAAGGGCGTTTGGACGCATCACCTCCGAATAGTTACACTATAATGAGGCTGGTAAACGATTTTATGAGCATAGTACAATCATAAGAAGGCCTTATCATCCAGATTTTACACTGTACCTCTGACAAAATATTATGTATTTGTCCCTAGAAATCCCCCAAGTTTTATTAATATAAGCTTTTCAAGTATTTTACGGCATCCACTCAGAAGGCTAACTGGCCTGTAGCTGTTTGGATAAGACGGACTCTGCCCACCTTTTAAGATACTGATTTTCGATTTTTCAGATCGGGAATTATAAATTTAATGAATTCATTTGGATGGACTTAAATATCTTATTCGTTAAAAACATAAAACTCATTGTCAACATGGGGGAATGGATCTTATTCAGCGTAATATTGTGGTTTTGTAGGAAAGTTTCAGCTAATATTTCAGCTTTACTTTCACTGGATATTAATAATGAACCATTCAAATCAAAGCTTGGAATCTAAGTATTTTTCTTTTTTTCATATTTTGGCGATATTCCAATAAGGCTTAGAATTGGCTGCAAGCAACATTAATTTTTTTCTTCTACGAGGAATTTCTGAATTCCAAAATGTATTCTTTAATTATACGGTTTAAAATGTTCATATTTTTGGAATCATTTACTAATCTATTCGTTTGCCAATGCATTCTATAGGATTAGATTAGATTGAGGA
The DNA here is from genome assembly GCA_949129095.1 of Volucella bombylans. Lineage (NCBI taxonomy): Eukaryota > Metazoa > Arthropoda > Insecta > Diptera > Syrphidae > Volucella > Volucella bombylans. Next base: position 28,507,110 of record OX422144.1, read on the forward strand.
AGTATCATTACTTTCTTGGGAATTGTTTTTAGAGGGACCGAAACATGAATGCTTTCGGTTACTTTGCTACCAAAACTTTCAACAAAGCTATCTATCTGGTGATAACTATTTATACATTCCAAATTTCTAGCACAATCATGAATATTATTAGAAAGATGATGTCTAAGCATCACCCAATTTGCGTTTTCATAGTCTAAATATTGCACTTTTTTTTGCATTGGACTGGATAATATATCACAGCTGATAACCAGATGGTCTGAATTCAAAGCATTCTGTACGAGGGAGATAGTAAGGAAAGCAGGCATATTTGTTTAAAGAAAATTTAAAGTAGACATAGAAAACCTACTAGAAGCTGGTATGTAGATAGGACTAGAAGGGTTATTCACGTCTATATATTGTTGTGATGATCAAGTGTATTAATCGAAAATTATGGGATGGAAAACGTACTAACGGTATATTGCTGATTCCACTTGAAATCGCGTGTTGGTTGACTTTTGATCATGATATTGATATTTGATTGATTTTAGATATTCGTGAATCCAAAATAATTAAACAGAGAACATTTGTTCAAGATTATAGAAGTAACAAATTTCTCAAATTATTTGTTTCAAATTGAAATATCTCAGATAACGACATAAGAAGTGTGGAGATCCTCATGTAAGCTATGATTCAGTGACAAATGCATTGCAACCAAACATTAAGTACAACTATGGGCAGGAACCCAGCAGAACTAGTAATTATGTTAAGCGCTAAGAGCCCTAATATACCCATTTTGTTTTATTCAATCCAGTAGATATATTGCATTTCTATTGAATTTTTCTAGAACATATATTGTACAAAGTCTAGTGTACCCATTCCAGAATTACAATGTTAAATCTAGGTTGGGGACATTGTGACCGCATTTAATATAGGCTATCTACAGATCTTTTGATATACCCTTCTACTTTTAACCATTGCATCGGAACTAAGGTTTTATTTTGGAATGTGAGCTAAAGTCTTATTTTAAATACTTGGTTGTAACCTCATGGTAGCTTGATGAAATTAAAAACAGCTTAGTAGAGGAAAGATCTAGCCAGATTCTAAGGCTAGAATGCCCCAAAGTAACAGGCATGAGATGGCTAAACAATATATTATGGAGTGGAATAACAATAGCAAATCGCTTTGTTATAGAAGGCACAATATTTAAACACAACGCCCACTACAAAATCTGCTAATAATTATTTAAAATTTGAACGAAAAACCAGATTAATCACCTGGATATAACTACATAGCTTTCTTAAAAGTGTCCGACCCAAATTTTAAGGAAAGCTGGAAGCAGCTGAGCATTGGCTTTGGAGTTGAAGGACCGGAATATGATTTTGTTTCCATTTAGTAATTCTGTACAAAAAAAGCTTTTTTTTTTTTTTTATAATTTACGCGCGCCTAAGGGGTTAGATACCCCTTGGCGGAAAGTTTAAAGGAGGAGAAAGGAAAATTGTTTTTGTAGTGGTTTGAAACTCAGGTGTGTTTGGTTTCTATGTTTGCTCTCCAGGGGTGGGAGTCCGAATAGGACAGAGAGTTTTTTCTTCACTCAGAGTGATTCGAGATATAATTCCCAGTATTTTTGTCATTGCTTGAAACTCTTATAACAGCCAAATCTTCGTGTCAGTGTTATGCCTTCACACGCATAATTTTTTTGTCTGAGTTCCAATTACACAATGAAAAACTGATTTGCAATGGGCAGGATTCGAACCTGGACCCTCCGAGTGAGAAGCGTTTGCCACTACCACTACACCACTGCCACCCTTAGGACATTGGAACATCATTGCTTATATTAACTTTTGCCATATCATTACGGTACATAAAGTAGTCAAATTTCTTCAACAATATGTGAGGTTTATAAAATACCTTGTGAGTAGAATTCTGTAATCTGGTTATCTTGACCCAAGCGCTACAGCATTTAATGTTTGAGATATAAAATCTTTCGCTTCTCCTTGTTTAAATGTTCTCCCCATAGATCTTCATTTCGCTTCCCCTCGTCATGTTCGCCACATTTCGCTAAGTATCTTTTGGGGAACCCACTTTTCTTCATTTATAGGTCAGCGGATTCTGGTGCATAGCCAGCTTGGCTAAACATGTACCCCATCCATTTTCACTTTTTCTTTAATTGCTTCTATCAGTTCTAGGAATAGTTCCTGGAATATTTCTAAAATGTTATCAACAAATGTTTACAGTTGTCCTGTGATGCGCCCAGATACTGCTTCCATAAAACAGTATTAGCTTCGAATTTTAGCAGAAAATACCCATCTTCATATGTAAGGTAGAAATCAACTTTTGAGAGTATTCCAAAAACGGTCCTGACTTTTTCAACGCTGGCAGGTACCTACATATATTTCAGTGATGCCTTTATTCGAAACAATATCACCCAAATATTAAGTCTTCCTCTCTTTAGATGATTAACAATGCTTATTTGTGATATTGGGGCGTTATTCGCGCTGAGATATTTCATTTTGGCGATATTGATCTTTAAGCTCACATAATTTCCGTTTCCATTATACCATATAGAATTCCATATAAAAATAAGAAATGATTTTAAACTACCAATCCATTACATTTAGCGCCTTCAAAGCAGATTTTTGAAACTGCTATCCGTAGGTTGTTCGAAAGATGATAGGTCAACGTAGATTACTTGTACGATTAGTGCGCTTATTCGTTATGAAGAGTGCTGGAGTATCTGGAGCTCCCTGGTGCGTCTGAGAATGATTTTGGTTATTATCTTAATATTGGCGGAAAGAACATAAAAGATCGAACGTATAAATGGAAATAATTTTTGTCCTAATGAACTTTGTAAAAAAATTAAATGTAGATTTTTGTAATGAAGAAAAAAAAATATAATAGTGTATTTTCCAAAAGAATAACAACTCGTATATAAGAAAATAACAAGAGAAACCAGTATATCTATCTATATAAAAATCCCGTTGGGAATGAACTCAGAAACTACTTAACCGATCTTAATAATATTTAGATAGGATAGTTTTTACCTCAACTTATGACCTTAATAATTTATTATTGCAAATTAAATTAATTATATGGTAAGTTCAACTACTGTTGAACACGGCGGTTTAAATTATTGGTTTTTTCTTGATTCCACTGAAACCTGCTCAAAAATTAATCAGATTTTACAAGGAACAAAAGTCTCCACAACGTGGAAATAAAAAATAGAGTTTCAAGTACAAAAAACCAGTCTCTGAATACTGAAGTGTACATTAGTTATTTGGAATACATACACTTACGGGATTCAATTGTCGGAAACATCGATGGAAATTTATATGCCAATGACATCGTTGATTTCTTTTTGTTGCGTTTGTTGTTGGTGAATGATCCTGGACCAACGTCTTTCGAAATATTTGCGATTGCCGAGTGTTCAATATATGTCAAGATGCATGTCGCGAGTTGTAATTGCTGGAAGACGAAAATCATTGGGGCATGACACTTGCTGATGCAGCGTTGATATCCACGCCGAATAACATTCGTCAACTATTTGCAATTATTTTGACGACATGTTATCTAACACAATCGTCCACTTTGTGGGAAAAATATAAGAATCATACGAGTATGACTGAAGACATATTGCACCGAGTTAAATAAACAGACCAATGACCAAATATACTCGTAGATTACACGCCAGAGATGTATAATGAAGTTTAGTGCTGATCGAGGATTTATGCATTTTAAATTCAAGTTCATCACTTACTCGTTATGGTATGCCATCACCTGATCGCCAGGCCACCGACTTAGTTAACAGTGATTTGCAACGAGAAAAACAGTATAACGACATTGACTTAGCTACAGTTATTACGAATAATGAATCATTACTGACAGCTGAACAAAAAAATATTTATAATCGGATTATGCTGACTGTTGATGCTGAACAAGGCGGCTTTTTTTTTTTGGACGCACCAGGTGGAACCGGTAAGACATTGTTAACGTCTGTAAGATACTGTCGCAACAAAAAATTTAATTGGCAATTGCATTGTCAGGCATTGCTGCGACTTTGTTAGATGGTGGGCGAACGGCCCATTCAGCATTTAAGCTGTCATTACACATTCATAACAAGCCAAACGCAATATGTAACATTACAAAACAAAGCGGAATGGCTGCAGTGTTGCAAAGGAGTTTCATCATAATCTAGGATGAGTGCACTATGACTTATAAATATTCACCCGAATATAGAACTATGCAAGATTTGAACGGCAACGATAAACTTTTTGGTGGTGCTGTCCTACTACTGTCTGGTGATTTCCGATAGACATTGCCAGTCATTCCTCGCTCTACTTTTGCGGATAAGATTAACGCATGCTTAAAACAATCGTTTATATGGCGAAATGTCGAAACACTTCGATTGACCATAAAAATGCGAGTACAATTGCAAAATGATTTATCGGCACAAATATTTTCTGAACAATTACTGGCTATTGGAAACGGTGAAATAGAACTCCATCCAAATACGCAATGCACTCTGGTTCAGATAAAAAATTAATGTCTTCCCAGATATACTCAATAATTACTTGGATCATACTTTGCACAGTAATCGTGCTATTTTGGCAGTAAAAAATGTCGATGTTGACAAAATTAACTTCCAGATACAACAGTTACTGCCAGGTGATCTGATGTCATTTAAATCAATCGACACTATTGTTGATGAAAACGTGGCCGTAAATTATCCAACAGAATTTTTAAATTCTCTGGATATACCAGGAATGCTACCACACAATCTTCGGTAGAAGATTGGTTCACTGATTATTGCTCTGCGTAATTTGAATCCACCTATATTATGCAACAGTACACGTTTGGTCATCAAAAGGATCACCGGAAATGTCATTGAAGCAACCATTTTGGCTGGAAGGTTTAAAGTAGAAATCGTCCTGTTGTCACGTATTCCAATGATACCATCAGAATCTCCAATACCATTCAAAAGGCTTCAATTCAATATTCGTTTGGCTTTCGCGATGACTATAAACAAGTCTCAAGGCCAAACAATGTCCATTTGCGGATTGGACTTGTAAATCCATGTTTCTGCCATGGGCAACTATATGTTGCATGCTCACGTGTGGGTAAACTTCAACACATGTGCGTGGCATCGAAGATATTAAATTTGAAATTGTGGTTTCCGGTATTTTTTTTTTCATTCAGTGTTTAATGCTTGAAACAGTTCTCGCTTATTCGTAAAACGATCTCCGCTTTAGTATCCCGAATAGATTTTCAATGGGATTCAAGTCTAGTGATTGTACCGGCCAATCAAGAATTGCACCCTATTGGCGTTTAACCAATCCTTTACAACCTTCGACGTGTGCTCTGGGTCATAATGCCTTTATATTTGAAACGATCCATTATTCATTCAATCTGGTGAAAAGGACCAATACCATTGGCTGAGAAGCATGTCCACAACATCACACTACCACCTCCATGCTTTGATGTAACTTTGCAGTTCCGAGGATTGATCATTGGTCAGATGGAACTTAGATTCGTCACTGAAAAGGACAGTTCTCCATTTGTCTATGGACCAATTCAGATGCATTCTGGCGAAATTTAACCTAATGATTAATAACGAGTTGTTTGGTTTATGCTTTTAAAACAAGATATTTTGAAAAGAACCTTTTCTGCAAATGCACTTTTTTAAACATAGGCTTTTTCGCAAGCCTGTAACTTTTTAAGTCGTTTTCGATTGCTCGTCTTCGAACTGTAGCTGAATGAACGGGTATTTTAAGTGATGTCACAATTATTTGGGAAGTCACAAACGGGTCTTTTAATTAAACCGCAAACTCCTCTATCCATCTTCTCCAAAGTTTTTCGTGGTCGGCCTCCCAAATGCACTGTTCCTACATATCCCGTTGGTTTATATTTTTTGATTAGCCGAAAAACAATGGATCTGTTTATATTATATTTCTTGGCTATAGAAATTTGAGTCTCTCCATTAAAAAATTGTTCAATTATTTGAGATTTAATTTCATCACTAAATTTATTCGAGTCATAGTTGTAGATCCACCAACAAGAAAGATATCCGTTTGACTGATCTACGACTCACTTCCTTATACGTAGTTAAAAATATGACAGAACACGTAAAAGTATTGCTAACTTTTTTTTGTTGTTTTTGGGAAATCCGGAAATTGTTGCTTTAGTTTTGCGCACTGCAATATATATAATAACTTGTTGTTGTTGACATTTTCTTATATACGAGTTGTTATTGTTTTGGAAACTAAGTTATCATGTTTCTGTTTCATCATCACGTAAAGCTACTTTTTTTAAAAAGTTCATTAGGAAACAAATTATTTCCATTTATACGCTCGAACTAACTGTTGCTTTTGTTTTGCACAACACTGTACATTCCTGTATTTTTGGTAGGTTGACAATCATCTCTTCAAATATTCATCAGGTTACGACCTTAAATGTTTAATGGTTAATTAGAGTTGCTTAAAGTCTGTTGTATCATCAGCGGAGTTGTGAAGAGTTCTACAGAGATGTTATGAAACCTTGCTACTTCTTTTTTTGAATTTGAAAGGCTTTAAGCACAGTCATGATTCTTTCTTTACTGCAGTATGATTCAGGGGATTTTGGGAGATGGGCAACTCATCATACTTTTGGGCTATTTGTTTATAAGTTAATCCATCTTTTGATGGCTCCGTAACCATTAAATAACCATTTAGGCTTTTTAATGTGTGCTTTTTGACAGCTTTTTGAGAAATTATAAATTCTGTACTTCCGCATCTATTGTACATACTTGCAGCTTTTTCCACTTTGTGCGCTGTGTTTGATTAGGATTCTACCGATAAAATTATCTGCACCGGTGACAATGTCATGTTTGAAAGAGTTCCTGTGCTTTTCTACAGTCAGGACCGAAATATACGTGATTGTTGATGTTGCCTTTATCATTTTCTTTGTTAACACTAGGGTCCACGAGTTTCTCCGGGTTAGTTCCGTTTTACAGACGGCTGAAATTCAAACAAGGTAATAACATACACAAATCCGCTGCTCCAGATAGTATATCTCCCCTACTTCTGAAGAGGTATTCTTCAACGATGGCAAAACCATTGCGTAAGCTTTTTCATCAATCCTACTCTTAAGGACACTTTCCGAGTAGATGGAAAACAGTATTTGTTCAGTCCGTTCCCAAAAAAGGCGAAACTTTTTCTCTCTCCTCCTATAGACCCATTGCACTTACTTCGCTTCTCTCCAAGGTCATGGAAACGCTGATAAACCGTCAGCTCATGAAATATCTCGAAACATGAAAACTTCTCAATGATCGGCAGCACGGTTTTCGTAGCAACAGGTCCAGTGGTGATTTGATGGCATGTCTCACCGAAAAGCGGAACCAAAGCGTACATCAATCTAGCGAAAGCAAGATAGTTGCACTAGATATTTGTAACTGATTTGACAGAGTTTGGAATCAGGCTCTTTTGTGGAAAATGTGTGCTTTTGGGATCGAGGGCTCTCTTCTTCAATGAATTAGAAATTACATTTCGGAACGTTTAATTCAAGTTATCTTGGATGGTTTCAAGTCCAAAGTCCACACCAAAAGCTGGTATACCCAGGGCTCCGTTCTGTTTCCGACACTCTTTTTAATTATTATCAATGATCTCTTGTCTGCTACTTCTAATCCAATATATTCATTTGCTGCCTGTTCTTTGGCTGTAGAACAGGAACGGCAGCGTATGTTAAGCACATTAAGTTCCGATATTAGCAACATAACTAATTGGGGAACTATCAACAGAGTGAAATTTAATGCTTCTAAAACGCAATGCTGTTTGCTGTCGTTAAAGCGCAGTCGAAACTTCTAGCCATTATCCATGAATGGCATTTGTATCATCGAAACCGAAAATCTTTCCAATCTCGGAAGTGCGACAACGGCAACTTACGTTGGAATGACCACATATTCGATGTCGCCAAAAATGCTGCGAAATGTTTAGGTTTCCTCAAGTGATGTAAGAAATATTTCATCCCCTCTGACCAGGCCTCAATATATAAGGCGTTTATGGCCCCAAAACTGGAGAAAAATGCCCACGTTTGGTCGGGTGCCACTAAGACCTCTTTACACTTGCTATATAGGATCCAAAACCGTGCGATAAAACTCATAGGTAACGCCAATATTACCCAGTCATTCTACACTCTCGAACATCGACGTAACATCTCCTGTCTCACTCTGATATATCGCTATTTTCACCACCGTAGCTCCATCGAAATTGCCAGTAGCAATCGGCCCCTTCAAAATTTTAGCCGTAACACCGTCTCGAATGTTCATCAGTACACCCTCATGCCCACCTCAGTATGTACTCCGAAATATCATGATTCTTTCCTAAGACGTACAACTCGCTTATGGAATGCCCTTCGGAGCTCATTATTTCCTAGCATTATTTTTCTTAGGATTGATGTTGAACAAAATAATAGGTAGAAGCAAGTCTCCCGACCATATGTTCAGCCATAGCAATCCTATACAACATATCGTAAAGCTTATCACTTTACGCGTAATCTTCTGCCATACTCTAAAATACCGTCATATTTTCCAAAATTTGAAAAGAATTTTGGGCAAAACTCTTTCTTTTAAGTCACTATAATCCATATATGCATAGGTATTTTGTCCCGTCTTTGCCAATGTTGTCTACATTGTGAGGAATGGGAAGCCGTAGAATAAAATTAACTTACACAAATTTCTTACCTTATAATGGGTTTTATTTACTTTTAAACAAATTTATAAAAAGTGATATTCAATTGAATTTTCTTTCAACTATTGATACCATTCGTGGAAATTTTAAATACAACTACATTTCACATTAAGTGATGAAGTAAGATTGAAAATATCATAAAGTATACAATTTTAAAGAAAAAGAAATAATTGTGCCCATTTCCTTAATCATTAAAAACAAATACGAAACAACAATTTTAATAAGACAGTTCATGTTATAATTATTCCAATAGTCAATGATAAGCTTCCATGCACCTCTATGTGGTATAGATATGTACTCGTATAATGCTCCGGCTGAATAATTGGTAAAACTGAAACGTAGACAACCCGGGGTGTTGATGAACGAGTATGTACCATCATGTGTTTATTTCTATGTATATGTTTTTTATGCTTGAATACATTTTCATATGCATACTTAACCTTCATTATATGGCTTATACATCGAACGTGGAAACGTAATGAGTTCGATAACTGCAACGTCCTGATTATACTTGCATCTACATTGGCATCATCGCCATTTCCATCTGTATCAAAGTTGCAAGTATCGAGTCAAAGTCACCATCATTGTGCTCGTCAGTGGCATCATTATTATTCCAATAAAACCTCCACCCCAGTTCAGGAAAGGAAACAAGAGCGCTTCGGAAAACCATCCAGATATATCTTTTGCACTATAAATAAATTAACACGAAATGAGGACTCCGAGAGTGCCGCGAGAAGAAACGGAAAAAAAACACGCAAATCCCTGAATACCGGCGACAGTAAAATACTGAAAATGATAGGCATAATAATTTGTCTGCATCATTTCAGTTACTTCCAGTGTTGCAAGGACAAATAAAGAAAACTCCATTTGACTGTTATCAAAGTAGGATAAAAAATCGAAACTCACTTTCATTAAGTCACTTACTCATCTCAATTTTCCTTCTCAGGTCATGATGGTGGTTTTAAGCATCGATAAAAATCTACTCGTAATCGATCCAATGACCATAAGGTTGAGAACCGATATCGACATTGGTCTGCAGGGGATTTGGATTGGGGAGAGAGCCACTCTCGGGATGGACATTCATTCACCGCCAATTACCATTAAATATCCTATGACCACAAATTTATTTTTGCGGGCAAGAGATACTCGTATACATACTCCTATGTCGGTCCTTGTGTACAAAGCCATCAAGGATGTTTGCCTTGTGTTTATTTACTTTGCAGGTTTGTCGCAAAAACGAATGTAGGTATGCAGGCGGAGGTGGCGAACCAAAACGACCAACGCACGGTGTTTTCATGGGATACTTAAATCTCTATGCGGAAATATATTCGCAAAATACGAGTAAGGATAAAAAAGACAAAATATGTTGTCACTCCCTCATAAAGTACGAGTATGTGTAATCTAATAAATTTTCCTACCAACTTTACGACTTAAAAAAATATTGCTAGAGAATTTCAAGAGTACGTATTGTATATACATACATAGATAGTAGACTGTCAGCAGGTCTGTATATGAAGGGGAAAGTCTAGTACAATGATTGCACGCCGAGTAGATGAATTACGATATATGACAAATTTAAAAATATTCAGAAATTGCATACATATGTATAAACAAATGCTACATACAAAAAAATACTCGTCCTTTATTTAAAGGTCTGTTTAAAAGGAAGGTTAAAAGACCCATGTATTGACATGAATATGTCGTTATGAAATATGTTTCATTTTATCCAATGTGGGCTTAGCAATTTTTACTCGAAACCATAAAAATTTACCTCAAATCCGCTTTGCTGGGATTTCACCAGAGAAGTTATATACGAGTACATATAGTATACGTATAAATATTTAATAAAGAAAACGGAATTCATTAAAACTTTATGGGATACTTTAAAATAATCATTAGATATAAAAGTCTCAAGGACGAAGATGTTGCGGGTTTAAAAGAGAACTTGCCTCAAAAATGCCAAGGTATTCGTTAAATGTCTTTAACATACGCCAGTTTTACGTTTTCGATAAATGTTTGGATGTCTTCTCTTGTTTTGCTATTACAATACCAAGATTTCGATCTCCAACAATTTGTTTTCACTGAAGCATTTTCAAAAAATTCCATTTCATGCTGAATCCAATGAATGTAACACTAATTTCATTCCTTGGTACTCGTATATTTTCAATTTAATTTCACGTCGTGAAGAGATCTTCAATGATTCCACTAATGCCTACATTAAAATCGAATCGATACAATAGATTTGTTTTGTTTTACCCTCAGTATGTATTCGGAGGTAATTAATGATTTCCAAAATAGACTAGCTAAAACACAAATAATTTGTTTTCTCAGTTCTTAGTTCCCCCATATTCCGCAGATATGTAAAATAGCACATTCGTTCGACCCAGCCGGCTGCTTCCATTTTTCAAGACCAAGCGTCCAAATATGCTTGGTCTTGAAAAAAAAAGATCAGTTTGCGTTGTCATCTAAAGCCGGGAAAAAGATACTAAGATCCTATTGTTCGAACACTATTGTTCATTCGAATCAATGAAAGTTTTTGTTTGGACCAAATATGTGACGAGGATTTATAGGTAAGGAACAGCTCATCATGAACTGTTTTCTGTTCTGTTAGGTTGATTATTAAACAAGATGATTACTTTACTCTGTCCTCGTTGACTTCATTTCCTGACTGAGTTGCACTTAGCATATGCACTTAACAGCAGACAAACGGTGGCTTAACTCATGCAGATCCTCAGGCATTGATTCTTTCAAGCCTTTATTGTGGTAGGGTGTATAGAATCAAGTAATAGACTTAGTGGATGCATCATATGCTAACTTTGTTATTCAGTTGTTTAGATTCGGATAGCTAAAAATGTTGAGCAAGAACTACTACTTCATTGATTGCACGCCAGTCCAATCACAAGAAGGAGTAATCACAAGTTTTGTGGGTAAATGCAATATGTGATGACGGTGGTAGACTGGGTTTGCCCCCTAATGGGAGTCTTGAGTCCACTCTATGGTGTATGTTGGCCGTTTCAATCGTCTATGCTCAAGCATGTGCAGATGATGTAACTGTACTGATTGGTCCATGCCAAGTGACGATTATCTGCTCTAAGGCACAGGAGCCCTTGATGTGATCGACGATTTGTCCACGGGAAATTCACTTTAAGTTCTTCTCTTCACAAGAATGAGGAATCTGACTTGGCTAACACATCTAGTGCTTAAAGTAATCACCATCCGTATTTATGTGTCATCCTTGTTAACAAAATTCTTAATATGTCACGTAGAAAATATTGGCCTTCTGGCAGTTTGAAGTAGCTTTCGACAAGGCATAGGGTTTGTTACCGATACCGTATGTACACTACTATAATAAGAACAATTATATCCTATGCATAGGTTGTTGTGTATAGCAAGCTTTTATGATTATACGTGCTGGTTTCACCTGCTTGTAAAGAGCGGTCTCTTTCGATAACATGGAAGCATTCCCTAGCATTCCTGGCTCTCCTTTAGATACACTGAAGTATAGCCCATGGTATTGGCTGCACGCGTAAATCCATCTTACATTTAAAATGAAGTAGTCTTTGGTACAACATGCGACAAAGTTTTGGTGACTTTGCTCGCCGACTGTACTTTAACTGGGCCCCCGCCCAATTATCAAGGCTTCGCCCTTTAATGACGTTGTCTAATAATGAACGCAGAACAAACTAGTGGTCTTATCGTAAACATCTTCAGGTGACGCTACCGAAGGTTGCTACGATTCGATCAGTCACAAGTTGCCGGTCATAGGTCTTGTTGGCGGCTGGACCACCGGTAGTCCCTACCAGGACTTAAATCACGGTACCATGCGAGTCAGGAGCCCCCCAGATCTCGGTCCGGGCCTGACTTGTTAGAGGTAGGCCCCTTGTGGGAGCGTCATGGTGGCTGTGGTTTAAACCCAAAATCGCGGGAAGTTTCTTCCTTTAGTTTGACCCAATGTAGAGTTGCAATAAGTATTGGGTGCTGCGACCATAAGAGCAGTAAGAGGTTTTAGGTCGGCCTCGACTCATACCAAGGGTGGAACTTGTGCCGGCAACACAGTTCCGAATTGGTATCAATGGATTGACGGAGAGCGATGGTAAGGCGTATCCTTGCTCCCATGGATGTACAGCTGACCGGCGCCTTCTTCAAAGTGACATAACTTCTGTTCAATAAAATCACAATTCCCAACCAAACCATCTTCAGTTAAGAAGATAACTTTGTCCATTTTTCTCTATTTGTATCAAAAAAAGTAAGTCCAATCAATACCCGCCATGAATTCCATAGCAAGAGCTTGCTGTAGAACAAGCATTTTACGCCAGATTGCGTTCAAGAATCACCAACTAATGCGTAACCTCTTCATACTTGGTCTGAGTTCGGTGGCGGCTCGTAAAGTGTCAGCGTTTAATCATGTTTCCAATCTGAGACACAGTATCAGTGAAGTGATACCAGCCGCCATGAGTACTTCAACCAAAACCTACAATATTCCCGCTGTTGAGTATGCTGAGGTCAAGGATCTACCCAATCACCCAGAGAAATTACTGATCGATGTACGTGAACCGCAGGAATTACAAGAATCTGGAGTTATCCCCACAGCAATTAACATTCCTCTTGCAATTATAGAACAGGAGCTAGCACTTAACGTTCCGTTAGAGCGGTTCCTCAAAAAGTATGGACGTACGAAACCTGATCTCGATTCCTACATCATAGTACAGTGTCGCAGTGGTAAAAGATCTCAAAAAGCAGCTGAACTCGCTGCAGCTCTTGGCAATAAAAACGTTCACAACTACGTTGGATCCTGGCTGGACTGGGCCGAACGTGAAGGTCTCCCCAAAGGACCATAGATTCGTGTAATTGTTGTGTTTAAGTTTTATGCTAATAAAAATATGTATGGGCATCCCGTGGGATAAGGCCATAATGGCAAGAACCACGTTAACACAAGAGACGTTCTGTACTTTAACTCCGGTCTTGAGGACATGCAATGACAATAGAGCTTCTGTTGCTACGAGGACACGAAATCGACTTTGGCCAAATTCTGAGCTTTTTTTTTTTTTTTTAAACTTAACACTCAAGTGGGTATGAATACACTTAAAGTGTCTCAGCACGTGTTAAGTTTTTTGGAAAAATGGATAGAAAGAGAGAGAGAGAATGATGTTTGGGCTCAGTGGTTATTTCGCTCCATGGGTAGCGTCCAATATTTAATCTGGTGACTAAATTCTTAGTGGAAGTTGGCTTATTGTTGATTTCTAGTCAACTACTCATCTTACTAGATTTTCGTTAACTTAAAAAATGAATATGTCTTTCGGGCGTGGCTGGGATTCGAGCACCGAACCTTCCGATTTGGAAGCCAGTCCACTACTACTTGAGCCACGGCTCCAAAACCGATTTAGGATACGGTGCTAGTGTTTTTCTGGAAAACGATAACCATAGATTTCATTCCTCTTTAATAAACTTGCATCTCTCCAATCGATGAAGAAGAGGAAGCATCGGCATCTGTAGCGACAGCCAAGCTTCGTTTTAAGCCTATGTGATGGTGCACTACGCATTTGCTAAACACCTAAATATGCTCGGCATTAGTGACAACATCACGCGAATCTTGCTGTGAGAGTAATGCTGACACAGCTGTAAGTCTCCCTCAGGCTGCAGATACTGCGCGGTGATGTGATATATGCACTTTAACACAATAGCGCTAACTGATCTCTCTACGAAACGTTGAGAAATTCTAGTAGATAAGTACATTGGACTTTTAAAGTTTTAAAAAATCCATCAAGTCTTTATTTCTCTAACTATTGGCCTCGAAGCTGAAAACTCTGAACGTAAAAGTATAATTCAGACATTGCAATCAAAAATAAATTTATTAGAAAATTCTAATCTGTCGAACACAATAGAAATACACAAATACATACATATTTAATGTTCCAAGTGTTAACAGTATAAATGCATCACAAGTGGCTTTAAAAGATACGCTAAGAAAATAAGTTATTTTAACACTGACAGCTCTTTCCCGCTCGAAATCTTGACTTTTTTGTGGAGTGCTCTTAAAGATGGATGATGTTATACATATAATCCAGAAACTAATCAAGCACTTCGTCTGAGCCATTCGAAAGATAGAGGCAGAATAATCAAAAAGGAAGCTACAGGAATGAAATCATATTCCAAAACTAATGGGAAAGTTCTATCTTTCTAATAAAGCCATAACATACCGAAAGCAATTGATTTCTATAAGGAATAGAATTAGATAGTTTAAGTAGGATTGAGTAGGTTAAGATATATTTTTAGGTAGCTTATAGGTTTAGTTTTAAGTTTTATAATATAACAAAAGTGCAGACACTAAGTTTTTCTACTTAAAATTTGTTTTCTTAGTTTTAGTTTTAATACAAAAAAGTATTATCAAAGACCATATAATACTAAGATAGTGCACGCCATATAAAAATATTTTGCGGACAATTTTGTAGGGGGGGTACTATAATACGACCACCGAGCTTTTCACAATATTTTTGCTCTCAAAGTTCATTCGTTCTCAGAGCTTTAAAGCATTTTTTTTTCTTATTGAATACCTTTTGGAAAAACAATAGAAGGGAGTAAAAAAGATCGGCAGAAACTCGTGTCGTTCTTGTTTTTTTGCTTTTGAATTTTCTTGTGCGCTGTTAGGTATGTATGCATGTATGTACAAATATCGGTAAATACTTTTGTATTTTTAGTATAGTCGGTTAAAATTTGAACCTTTCTACTGCACTTACGTTCATTTTTTTCAACCGCCCAAGAGCAATGCTTTCGCAGTAGAACTAAAATAAGAAATTCAGCAATTTTTATTTTATGCTCAAGGCATGAACTATCGGAGTAAAACCAATCAGGTGTTCTTTCCTTGCAATTTTGCAATAATTTTTGCCTTTATGCCAACTATTTCAGGACTGTTAGTAAACACAGAATGAAATATAAAGATGTGTTTCTTACCAACGTCAGAGAATAGATTTGACGGAGCATTTAAATTTCCAAAATTACTATCATTTCTATAGTCTTTTTGGAAGATGAACAACTCGGATGGGCACTATAAAACTTCATCAAATTTTCTGATACTAACACTGCAAGTATCGCAGTCAGTCTTTGGTAGTACCTTGAATGCCACATATCCCAAAAAATATCTCATGGACAAAAAGTCAATATTGATTTGCGAAGCAGTATTAATATGGTCTTCAATAAAATATTCTGGATATACCTCATATAAATCCATTACAGTATCATCTTCCGTCAAATGTTGTTCGGGTAGCTCATTTAAATCTGTTAAATTTTTCTTTGATATTGTTATATTAGGCATTATATCACTATCTTCTTCGCAGTTAGACAGTGAAATACTTTTCACTATATTTGTTGCAATGATTTTGGCTATGATTGTATTAAATTCTGCAAAGAGGGATTATTGTTGTTGCCACCTTTTTATCGAACAATGGAAAACAAATTTTCTAAAGGATCTTGATTGAGCCTCTTAGTTATTAAAAAAAATTATCGAAATCTGGCTTTAGGTTTTCTTCAGCCAGAATCAGTAAACCATTAAGTGATTGCTTCATTCCATCTATAAAGTAAACTGGTTTTGACTTGTTAATAAAATATCATCCTTCGACGTATTTTACAAAACTTTTAATGAAATTTTGATCTGAATAGCTGACCTACGAGGTCGTTCAATATATTCTCGGTATCGATATGAAGGAAAATGCGAATTCAATTTAAATTGTTTTTATTTTTCAATATAATCTCCCCTAACATCAATGCATTTGTTACATCTTGAGATAAGCTTTTTTAAACCCTCAAAAAAATAAATGTCCTCTTTCACTGCAAAATACCCATTTATTGCCGACTTGAGTTCTTCATCATCCGAAAATCTTTTTCCACGAAGACATTTTTTCAAATCAAACAGGAAACAATCACTAGGGGCAAGGTCTGGACTATAGGGTGGGTGTTGAATTTCTTCGAAACCACAATCTCGCGCAGCAGCCTTGGTATCTCGCGCCGTGTGAACAGGAGCGTTGTCATGAAGAAGCAACACACCCGCTACGAGTTTACTCCGTTTTTTCTTTTTAATTTCCTCCCGCAAATTATGCAAAGTGGAAGCGTAGGATGTGGCGTTGATGGTTTCACCTTTTTTTTTGTACTCAATGAGCAAGATTCCCTTTGAGTCCCAAAAAACTGTGGCCATGAGCTTCCCGGCAGACGGAGTGACTTTGAACTTCTTCGGGGGGTCTGTTCCTTTTTTATGGCACTGCATGGACTCTTGTTTGCTTTCAGGGTCATAGTGGTGGACCCATGTTTCGTCCCCAGTAACTATTCGATCCATAACACCGTCCGCGTTCTCACTACACATCTCCAAAAGCTCTCTACAGCATGCGATTCTCACTTTTTTCTGAGGCGCTGTGAGCATTCGTGGCACCCACCTTGCACTGATCTTTGAAAGGTTAAGATGGTCATGCAGAATGGTGTGAATGGTACCAATTGAAAGCTTGGTGATCTCTGCCATCATTTTCACCTTTATTCGGGCATCCTCAAGAACAAGTTTTTCGACTTCTTTGATGCTTTCTCCCGTACAAGCAGTAGCCGGGGCGCCGGAGCGGGGGTCGTCTTCAATGCTCTCTCTGCCTCTCTTGAACTCACTTGACTACTTTTGCACAGTTGATAATGAAGGTGCGGAACCCTGGTAAACAGCCACCATCTCTTCATGAATAGTTTTTTGACTTTTTCCTTGCTTAGTGAGAAATTTAATTACAGCGCGATGCTCAATTTTCACAATCATCGTCCCAGTTGCCATTATGATTCTGTTTAACTAGAGATAAAACGCGAATTAATAATCACATTTATATGAAATTTTACATGAATGCACTAAAATAATAGTATTACATGATAAATAAGTCAATTTATATATACAACCACAGCTTCACCCCGATACCGAGAATATGTTGAACGCCCCTCATATACAAATTATCTCCCTTTAATGATGCACTGTTCACACAGTCAAAAATTTGGTCCACTTGGCTGTTGCAAGTGCAATATCCGCGGATATTTCCATGACTGTTTTTATTGTTGCTTCAATAGTTCTACTAAAAACTTGAGTAGCCAGTTTTACATTCACTTTTTCGAAACTATTTGGCAAAATGTGTGGACGTAAAAGTTACAAATTTAATTTCACGCACATTTTGATTTTTCCCCTTTTCTGAAGTTCATATAGCTCCTCAACAATTTTAAAACTAACAACACCATCAGAAGTACTTAGGTTGGATTTTAATAACCCATTTCTAGGTGACTAGATCAAATTTCCTGTTCGACGAACCTTGATCGCAAGTAATAGCTCGGATATTTATGCCAATTTCGGAAAGAATACTTATATTTTCTTTAACTATTCTCATTAAAGTCTCTCCAGATAACCCACTTTTGGATACAAAATAATTTAGCACGTATTTGAAATTATTAATAAATACCCTGATCATAAAAACACGAACTTGTTCTCCAATTTGTTTATTTCTGGCAAAACCCAAATCTTCAAAACCATCTACTAAATCCAATTGTGGATTGTATCGTAGTTTTGCGATTTCATCTATCATCTATCCTATCCCGTTCTTCTAAAAGGGAACATTTTGTTCTTAAATTTTCAAATGCATAATTTTTTTATCCTGGCTGAAGGAATTTGACTGCAGCCCAACGATTAATAGTACTTATATGAGGCAAGATTAGATTCAATTTATTTCTTAAAAATAAATATGCTGATTGAGATACATAAAATATATTTTGTACGAACCACCTTTCTTTTTTGGTAAATATTTTTGGACGGCTGCTTAACAGTAATTTACAACCAAAAAGTGCGGAAATAGCTCCAGATTTGAATCTTCTTTTACCCAAGACGTTAGAATCAAAATGGCGATCACAAATTAAAATATTTTCTTTTGATTCTTTAATATTGCATGCCTCCCGCCAAATCTGTCCTTTCGGCAGAGGGGGAAATAATCTTATACCAGGATTATTTCTTTTTGAGCGTTTACAATCAGCAATGCAACACTGTACTCCCGATTTGTTATTTTTTCTATTCATTTCGGAAATAAAAAATACCTCTCAGTAATAGTAAAAATTCAAATAATGATAAAAATAGAATGTTACGAAAAAAAAAACAATAAACGATAAAGGAATAAAACGCACGTATTATGTTTAACTTAGAGTGACCGCATGGGGTCAGTAAGTTAGAATAAGATTATTTTTAAGTTATTTAAGCTAATTTTTAAGCGTTTTTTTTTTTGTCTAGCAAGTAAGAATTAATGAATTAACTGAAATAAAAATGCATTTTAAATGAATGAATGAAATGAATGACAATTGATTTTTGTTCGTTTTATTTCATTTTTAAAAATAACCTTATTATGACCATCCGATTCAAAACACTAGGCTAACGGCAACATGCGCAAAGAGAGTAAGAGAGTAAAAATGCATGGGCTGGGTGTCCTCTTCATGATTTTCCCTTTCAGCGATCATTTTCGTATATTTTTTGTTGTAAAGTTCTCTTTTTTTGAATTTAGAATTTTTGTGAGTGCAAATTTAAGAGACTTGCACAGTAGACTGACCAACACATGCTGAAGCCTTATAAATGTATTCATACCTACTCAAGTGGGTTTTGCATCGCACTACACAAATATTGTATGTGTGGATTAGAAATACCTAATATATTTTTTTTACGTAAGAAAAAAGGAAATGACGCAATCAAAGTACATTATTAGAATATTAAAACTCTTAATGATACGCCTTCAAATATTCGAAGTATGAGGACAAATTTTAATGCTTTTTTAGCGCATTTAAGTGGTTTAAATTTAAATTCCGATTTTATACTTTTAATTTAAATATTGCTATACGACTACGATTTTTCGGAGTATAATATTCCAGATTTTGAACCATATGGCAATTGTAATAATTCTTTCATGCTGCAATAATAACACAGTATTTGCAAAAAGGTCATACGAGTAATGTTCTTTAACTTGAGCAGCTCAGATATTACCATAATAAATTGCAGTATTAACACACATAACTTTAGAATTATTTGTGTCTATCGATTCCATCAGAATGGCTTAAGTAAAAGCATCTTAATAGAACAAATGTGTAAGTTGCTTAAAGATGAAACACTAAAAACTGAATTGTTATAGGAGATATCAACATTGGTATATTATTCACTAATTTTGATTCCGAGAGATACTTGCTATCAATATCGTCTTATGGCTTAGAATCATTTATAATTAAACATTAGTTTTTCACTGGAGTGTTTTACAGCCTTTGAAATATGTATATAAAATAATACTGTCACTTGACAATAAACACTCCAGTACTTTTGATGGTATAACCAATATCCTGTTGAAAAAAATTGCTGTCTATGTTGTTGATATTCTCTATTTATATATATATGAGTGTTAGTTCTGGTATTTACCCTACATCTTTGAGAGCTTCTAAAGTTATCCCACTTTTCAAAACAGGAAACCGAAGCATGATGAATCAGTACAGACCAATTTTATTGCTTCGAACTCTCTCAAAACTTTTTTAAAAGGCAATAAAAGACCGCATACTCGTAGTACATATATCATTTTTAAACAAGAACAAGTTTTTTTTAGTAATGATGAATTTGGATTTCATGAGGCTAGGTCTACTGAAGATGCCATTCTAAAATTATGCAGCGAAATTTATTACGGCTTCAAACAAAAAAGTATCATTCCTGTATTTTTGACATGACAAAAGCATTCTACATGATTAACCACAAGATTTTTGTTGCTAAGCTCTTCAAAGCCGATTTCAGAGGATAATCTTATAATTGGTTTTCATATTACTTAACACGAAGGTCCCGAAGGTTAAACTGAATAAAGCTTTTAGTAATAATTTGAGTTTAGATATCGGCGTACCTCAAGGTTTAGTTTTCGGTCCAACTCTTTTCCTTATCCATATAAATTCAATTTTCAAACAATGCAGAAAGTTCTCAGACAATGATATGCAAAACATGAGTTTGTTATGAGTGATAAAACAAAGCTAATTATTTCCAGTCTAAAAGGATTCATTCCACTAGAATGCCATTTATTCTTTCACTCCACGGTGTGTGAAAAACTTATGTGTTCCACTGTTATAGAAAGGTTAATTACAATGAAAAAGAATGTACCATCGAATTTAATTTGTTAATAAGTATCTAAGCGTTTTAATTGATGAACATTTGGACTAGATATCACATGCCAGATAGTTCAAAAAATATGTGTATCTTGTCAGTACCATTTCGGTAGCATTTTTAATTACACAAAAACTATGCCCATGTGGCGTTTGTCAACAGCACGCGGTGTACCGGGTTCCCGTGTTGTCCCCAAATGTAGCTACCTTACAGAGCCCACACTGTTTGATTTCAGTGATCTAATGGGAACCGATGCTTTCAATGTGGCAATTTTTGCAATAAGGTTGGCATAAAACAAAGGACAGCACTATGGGTGTTTTACCGATAAAACATATTTACATCTATAAAGTACTTAAGGTGTTCTTCTTACATACCTATATTACCATATAGTTCGGCACTGAGAAGTTGCAATGTTTATGGTTTCAGAGTAAATACAAGAGGCTTAGTGAATATTCGACATTCAAATAACACCCACTTCTCGAACTTTGTTACTTTAACTGCAACTATATTATTTCATTCATTGCCATATGAAATGTGTTTCTAGGAAGAGTTAAAAAATGGCCCTTCAATCTAGATAATTCTACAGTCAAAAATTTATTTTAAAACAGAAAATAATGATGTGGCTTTAAGTTGTCTTTATTTTATTTTTTCAATCTTTTCTTTTCGTGAGCATAATTAATGTACATATTAATCAATTTACATTTACCTCACACATAATTGATAATTAATTTTAGCGAAGGATCATTCGCTTCTAGTTCTTCAACACTACAGAGTGATTAATATCTTTATCATTATTATAATTTTGATAATTATTGTTTTTGAATTGAGAAATGGAATATGAATAAAGAATGATCAAAATAAAATGTAAAACAAGTTTAGTATAATAGTTTTACTTATTGTCTACTGTATGACGTACCAAAATTAATGAAAATTGAAGTTGATGATAAAAGAAATCAAATATACCTTATTGAAATGTGATGCCATTTAGATGAACCGAGCTTGAAGGAGAAGAATTAAGAATGAGCTTCTATGGCCTATACATTTTTTTTTCTATATTTGAATGGAATCCAATCCAAATATAGAAATATTGACATTTTATATGCATTTCGTGGGATATTTTGCTGTTTTTTATTTGCGGTAATCTTTGTGTGGTCATTTAAAATTTTAAATTACGATATAAATAGAACTCCACCATGAGATACATTTAAGTTGAAGCAGAAATATAGGCATTAAGATATGTCTCCAGTAATAAAATTTCGTCTATATTAATTATTTTCATCAATAGTTTGATCTTGAATTGTTTAGTTAAACAATTCCTTGATTCAAAAGACTCCATTACGAATACTTAAGGATTTGATGTTCGTTACGGAAAATATTTGCGTGGGAATTGTTTGAGATATAAGGGTCGAGTAAGTTTATGTAAGTGACCTTTAATAGTTCAATAAATTCAATTTTTTAGATATGTTATAAACTTTAAACACATTTAAGATATTAGTTGAACCAACTGTCGCCACGCCTGCATTCTTCTACATCTATTGGAAAAGGTCGCCTAGCCAATATTCTTGGCATCACATTCAATTTAACTGAGAGACTGAAATTTATTAAAACAACATTTTCCTTCTTCATAGTCGTCCTTTGTATTTATTTACTTACAACGCGATGCGATTCCAATGGTACGGCAGCACATGATTCATCGCACATGCTCATAGAGTGTGAGATTTTGTCCTTGCAAGGAGGCACAAATCGAATATGAATTTCAAGCAGTTAGCTTACAAATTGCATGCTTTCGCCGCCATGTGAAGGAGGATCTCGTCTCGCAACTGCCAAAAGACGTCGAGGCTTATGCTGCTTTGTTAGTACTATTGCCGCTGGTGCTTCCATTTGCTCATGCTTCTTTTGGCAAGGAGAAGTCATTGTGTTCCATAAATCTTATTGAAAATTGTTATTGCTTCGATAGTACTAGTATGCATTCTTTGTATTATGTGATTTAGTTCTAATGTTGCTCCTGCTGCTGTGCTGCGGGATGATCTAAATGGCAAAGAGTAAACTCATAAAATCACTTCTTCTATTCTAAGTTGCCTTTTTGTTTTTTTTTTGTTTACAATTGTTATTTGTTTGTGAAAAGAAAAGAAATCAAAATATTTGCATTCATGCACCGTTGAATGCAGTTTGTGTTATAATAAAAGGAGACCCGATGTGTTGTCATTTTTTGAGAAAGCGATTTATCTTTTCTTGCCAAGCCAGTAAGTTGATACATTCATCAAAAATATACAAAAAAGAACAATGAATATTTGAGCTTCCTACTTATTTCAGTTTAAAATTAATATTCCACAATCACAAACTTAAAAAAGGGAACTCAGTAAAAAAAAATGGGAAGTTCTGCTGCTCCAAGGCTAAAAGATATGATCTTATACTATATGGCTACTTGCAATCCTAAGCCCTTAATAATGGCCTAGGTAACGCAAAAGTATTAAATATTCTTGCGACTGACCCTTTTAAAATATCTTAAAGTCTACTTATATTAGTACATCAGATATGAGGACTCGCATTTCTGTCAGAGACATTCTGCTCCTACTTATACTAGCAGGTACAAAAATGCTCTTCAATCCCGTTTTCGATGCTTTTGCCGAACATGTAAATTATATACATCTCTACGTTTAGAGATTGTACGGGTACGGAAAGAATAACGATATGTCCATATTTGGGTTAGTGAGCAGCGTTTTTATCGACGTCAAATATGTGGTCCTTTTAATATAGGCCGTCATTGATTAAAATACCCTGAATGGGAATTTTGTTGGTCTCCACAGTGATTATATTTCGGCAGCATACAGCATACATTGTCTGAAAAACGGGAATGAAAATGAAAGCAGATAGTACTATCGTCAGCAAAGCAATACACTGGATTAATACTAGCAGACAAGAAAACATAAACTAAAATCAATATAATGATTGTCGTAGAAAGAAAGGAGACAACATGAGTTTCACGTTCGTCGATTCTAAATGCAAGCTTTTCCGACAAAAGTGTCTGGTGCTAAATTTTGTGTAGATGTGAAATGTGGCATAATCTGGAGGCGTTATGTAACCTGCGAGGTATGCAGCTAGCAGTTTGGCTTTATACAACAACTGTAATGTCTTTATAACGATTGTAGGGATGGGGGTCATCCCCATTTGTAATTTAGTTGACGAACGACTAAAAATTTTTAATTCCTTTGGAACATTGTATTAATTGTTGGTCGTATTGGTACATCAAACGCTTAGGGAGGCATTGCAATCCATTTTTGCTCGTTTAACACTTTTCATTCGGTAAATTTGTCATAAAGGATCTCATTCCTAAGAGACTATCATCCAAACATATTCGAATCTTGAAAGAAGAAATTGTTAATTAATTTGTTCTTCATTCTCAGCGTAAAGAGGAAAAATCCTCTTTTTTCTCATTTGTAAAGCAGCCTTTCGGTCAATATTGAACCTCACATTACAGCTTTCAGGAACCATGATTTTGTTTCCTACCATGCTAAACAAACAGCTAAAGCCAATCTGGAGCCAAAATTTGGCTGAGTAATCTGAAGCAACTTATATATTATTATATTTTATACATTATTCTATTTTTTTGGGGAGCATTCTTTCAAATACTGCACGACTGCTAGGGATACTCTACAACATAGGTAATTTCCATGTAAATTCTCGTAAGAAATCGCCTTATCATTCGAAGTCAACCATTTTCGTTTCTTCGAAATTCGGAATCACTTCATGTAGCTTTTTCGTTTCTTCGGAGTTTTAGCATTCGCTACGAGACGGGTGTTAAGGAGAGTTTGAAGTGGAAGAACTTAATTGGACACGTAGGAGCATTACTGGTGAAAATAGCGATACAACATCGTGAAACAAAGTTATTAGTGTCACTTACAAGTGTTATTGCACGGTTTTGAATACAAAAGAGTTTAATGATTCATTTCATCGAAGTTCATTTCGCTTTTTCGATTCAACGGAGTTCGGAATCACTTCATGTCGCTTTTTCGTTTCTTCGAAATTCGGAATCACTCCATGTCGCTTCTTCGTTTCTTCCGAGTTTTAGCATTCACTAAAGAGAGTTTGAAGTTGAAGAATTTATTGGACACGTAGGAGCACTACTGGTGAAAATGGCGATACAACATCGTGAAACAAAGTTATTAGTGTCTCTTACAATTGTTATTGCACGGTTTTGAATGTAAAAGAGTTTAAGGATTCGTTTTATCGAAGTTCAATGGATTTCGGAATCAATTCATGTCGCTTTTTCGTTTCTTCGGAGTTTTAGCATTTACTGTGAGATGGGTGCTAAGGAGAGTTCGAAGAGGAAGAACACGTACGAGCACTACTGGTGGAAATAGCTCACCCACGAGCGATAAAAAGTTCCACTTCAAAAATAAATCTATCATATAAGTGAAAGGACAAAACATCGACTTTTACCAGTCGCAATATAAAAGTTCCAAAATAAAAAAAAACCACGAGAAAAACTGATGGACTCCTCCTCAATTGCACTTATATGAATGGTATTCTAACCATTTTAAAAACAATAGTATGATACCAATATCTACCTTTGAGATTAAAAAAAAAGTGAACTATTGAGGATTATATTGTTTGAATGATATTTTATTCATGCTGAGCTCTTCGGTATGCCAACAATGTCACATTGAAATGCCTTAAAATCAAATACAACCAAAAAAACTGCAGATTTCTGGTTGCTTTGGAATCTTCTGGCAAGATGTGTGGTATTACAAGAAAACGTGATATGTGTTGTTAATGCGAAAATGTCACAAGTATTATAATTCTGTAATTAAAATCGAATATTTAGTAGAATAAGCCTTACGTTGTCGTTTTATTTTTTATTGAGAGATTGTCGATCTAGGTTTTACCGAACTATAGCGCTTATATTTATTATAATAATAATCTGATAATCTAATAATCTAATAATAATCTGAGACAAACTTACAATTTGAAATGGATCCCGCCAGATATTAAGAGAATTAATAATTAAAAATAATGAAACGTTAATGTCAACAAGAACTCTCAGCGAGCTAACGTCAAAATTCAACCACAGTACACAAGTCAGGTGGAAGCCCAAGGGCGCGTTTACATGCAAAAACTAATTGATCAGTATCCCTCTACCAGAAAACCGAAAACCAATTAACAATAAAAGTACTAAGTTATAATATAGTAGGGCTTACAAATAAGTTATTATTTGTAGATTTTTTTAATTATATTGTGATAACCACTTAAATGTGAGCGGCGTCATCTTGCAAAATTCTGAAGTTGGGAGTTTGATTAATAGAGACTTAAGAAAACCGAAAACTATACGCCCCCATTTATCAGAATAAAATATAAAAAGAGGGATGGATTTTGGTGATGATTTTGAAACTAAGGAAGTCGATCCAGCCGCAGAGTTTTTGGCTCGTGAGCAAAATGCACTAGCTGGATTAGAAGACGAACTCCTACCGCCCTCTCAAGAAGTATTACAACAAGACACAACAAATGTTGTTATTGGTCTTGAGTCATCAACGGGAAGCTTCGAAATTATTCAAAACGTAGGAGATATTTTAGAATCAAATACTCAAGCGGCTACACGTGTTGAGCCCGAAAAGATTCGTAAATGGCGTGAGGAACAAAAAACTCGGTTAGAAGAAAAGGACCGAGAAGAAGAAAAGCGAAAGGAAGAACTTAGATTGCAAGCTAAGAAGGAGTTAGAAGATTGGCTTAAACAAACGGAAGAATCGATTGCAAAAACAAAAGCGGCAAGTCGTAACGCTGAAAAGCAAGATTCTTCCGAAAATGGAGAAACTGAGCCTGGTACCGAATGGGAACGTATTGCAAAACTTTGCGATTTTAATCCAAAGTCGAATAAGTCTGGTAAAGATGTCTCAAGAATGCGTTCAATTTACCTCCATCTTAAGCAAAACCCAATTCAAACGCAAAAAAATATTTAAAATATACTTTTGAAATATTAATAATTGTTTTATGAACATGTTTCACGATACCATATGAATTGTTATGCAAACTTAAAATAAAACCATGCGAAGTGTAAAAAAAAAAAAAAAAAAAAATATTAATGAATTCTGTACTTTTTGAAACGCATGTAGTAGATTATACAAAATTTAATTTTAAAAGTATTTTTTCACAATATGAATTAAGAAGTATACTTGTAGTAAAAACTAATTTGTATGGAAGGGCAAATTGAGGTCAACTATTCGAAAACAGAACGCAGCTAAAAGGGGTAAATAAATAACGTTTAAACAAGTCGAAGAAGCTATTGTGCTGGAACTAAGAATGGACTCCAAAAGCTACCAGATAGTGCCAACATATTTAAATTGTAGTCATTGGTAGCACGACTTTGATAAAACAAGGGATCTATTAAACGCATTAAGATCAGCAGATCTAATGTTAATAGGCGACTTCAGTGGCAGAATTGGGTTATGACAAAATAATTTTGCTAGCGGCTTTGACTCAGAATACTTAAAAGTTATCCGCAACTCAAAAGATGGGGTCAGCGTTAATAAAGGTGGGAGAATCCTTTAACTTGCAGATGCTTTTGATTGCCGAATACTGAATGGGAGTTGTTAAGATGACCCACACCGGCGAATATACTTTTGTACGTGGCACAGCATGCTCAGTCATCGACTATTGTTTTCTGTCTGGATCTTGGATTTCCACACTCAGCGAATTTAGAGTGACGATGAAAACATTCTCGGACCACATGCGTCTTGAAACAACATTTAAGATTTCATCTCCTTTTAACTCGATGAATTCTATGCAATTAGGGCTATTACCAAAGTTGATATGGAAAGACGGATTCCGAGATTTGGACCAGCACAAACTAAATGCGGAGATCAGTAGGCTGAGCGAAACTAATACACTTTTCAGTACCGAACTTTTAACAGAGGTCATTAAAAGAGCCGTCCCACAAAGAACTCTAACAGGAGAAAATATTAGAGTCAGAAAACAAGAGCGGCATGAGAGCCAGGGACGCCTTTTGCATATATAAGTATACTGCGATCAAGCAATTCCACCTAATTTAAAGTTCTCTACTGTTTGGCGAATAAGTATTTTAAGCAGCTATGCCTTTCGAAAAAACAAGTACACAATCAGCAAAGTGTAGATATAATTAATAGATCGAAATCATCAGCAGAGTTTCGGGAAGAAAAATGTTATCGCTCCAGGCCTGCAAGCAAATATGCTCAAAGACCACTTTACTCAGCTCCTAAACACATCGCAAATCTCTGCATCTTTTCATCACGCAGTACCTTTGATTATGGACGAATTCCTGGATACCCCAATTACATTAGAAGAAGTTTCAAGATCGTGTGCCCTTCGAATTCTAAAAGAACTGTACCCCCGAATTGCTAACAGCGCTTACATCAGAATTTAATCGGATCTTCGAAACGGCGGACGTCTCAGAGAGCTTTCGCAAAGCGATAATGTACCCGTTACACAAGAAGGGAGACTACGAGGACCCGGCTAATTATAGAGGAATATCATTTCTGAATGCGTCAACGAAGTTATTTGCAGCTGTACTCTTCAACCGGCTAACCATGTGGATTGAAATAAGAAAATTTTGCATCAATTTCAAGCAGGTTTTAGATCTAAGTATTCAACCAAATATTTTCACTTGTAAACATGGCAGAAATCTATAAGAAGAGCCACAAAAAACTGGATGTATTTTTCATTGATTTCCGAGCATTTGATTTCTTTTTTACAAAGTCTACAAAATTTGATTTTCAACCAAAGTCATTAAGGTTTTAAGGGCTATGTATGAAAATAACACGTCGTGTATCTGGGATGGGAACCACTTATCCGAGGAGTTTCAAACGACTATGGGTGTAAAACAAGAATATATCCTTATCACGTTGCTGTTTATTTTATATATTAACGACATAATAGACGCTATTAAAGGAGGAATAGAGATAAGCAGAACACAAATTCCTGCGCTGTTATTTGCATATATGTGCTATAGAAGGCGCGCAGCTGATGATAAACAAACTGGAAATCTACTGTAAGACCTGGAACTTGTCTCTAAACCTAGCAAAGTCAAAGATGATGATTTTCAGGGAAGGTGGGGGGAGGTACTGCCTACGAGAAAAATGGACGTATTACGGTGAGCCAATCGAAAGTGTGGGCGAGTATAAATACTTAGTGTTTTGATTACGTCAAACCTGAACATGAGGAGGCACTTAACATCAAAATTAGCAGAAGCAAAGCGTGTTGTCGGTGCAGTTTGGGGAAGTTGCATCAACAATAAAAATATATCCCACAGCGCGAAGCTGAAAATATTCCACTCAACTGCATCTTCCATAGTCCTTTGTGGAGCACAAATATGGGGATATCGAAGATTCCAAGAGGTAGAAAAGTTTCTTCGATAATTTATAAGAAGGACACCGAGATTGCCGAGCAGTTCACCTATTTACATGCTCCATTTGGAGACAGGTATTGCCCCCCTGTTTTTGGACACTCTCAAACTACACTTAGATCATGCGGTACGAGTTATGGCAATGAACGAAGACAGACTAACCAAAATAGTTCTATCGCAAATGCTATTGACAAAGGGAGTTTACGTACAAGAGTGGGAAAGTCTGGCATCTGAATGTGAATACAATCTGTCGGTTACCCCCAATGGGCAGTTAGTATCTCTGAAGAATAATTTTAGCTCCTTATTGGAAAAAAACCGGTCGAAGGTTATATAACCAATTTCTAAGTGAAGCACTGGCATCCCAACACAGATCTTATTATAGCAGACTGAGCCACTATCACCGGGACAAAACATATTTCTTAGATGGCATATCCACAGATAGGATGGACACCATTTTTAAACTAAGGGGAGAACTCTTGCCCTTACCGCCCAGATCTTCCCATAATGTGCACCATATGCAACCGGAAAGAACGAGAGCATGTGTACCATTTCCTAGCAGTATGCCCCATTTTAACACAGTTCTTCGAACTGAATAGTGAGATAAGCATACTCAACGCAAG
Organism: Volucella bombylans; assembly: GCA_949129095.1. Lineage (NCBI taxonomy): Eukaryota > Metazoa > Arthropoda > Insecta > Diptera > Syrphidae > Volucella > Volucella bombylans. The sequence continues at coordinate 28,536,954 of OX422144.1, forward strand.
CAGAGGTTATATTTTTTAAATTTGTAATTTGAAATTTTTTTTTTGTTTTGAAATTTGTAAGACTAAAAAATTGTATTTAAAATTGAATTTATGCATTTTATGAGATTGATATTCTAATTAACTAACTAAATTAACTCAGCACAACAACGTACAAAAATTACAGCCTCTAAAACATTTATTTTAAGTTTTGCTAGCGCTCTCCACACGCCTTGCGTGGTATTATTGATACCCTCACTCAAGTGGATATTATTACACTTAAAATGCCTGACAGTCGCAGTCTGTCTTTTGAAGAGCAAACATCTCGTTTATTTTGCTGTGAGATCTTTCAGAAGTGCACTTTTGACAAATTATTTGTCTCTTTTTACCCTAGTATCTTATTTTTGCTTGTCCTTTGTGTTATGTGATAACACATCATCAGAGCCGAGAGCAAAAGAAAAAACCAAAGCTCTTTAGCTTTGAAGAGTTTCCCGATTTTCCAACTAACTCTAACCTTAAAAACCCCAATTTCGTGGTCATTTCACCGAAAATCCAAAATTCACCAATCACCGCAGTGAGTATATTTTTATTAAGAAAAGTTATCGACTCAATCAGTACTGAGTATGATAATATCTCACAACTCAGGGACGGCAGTATTCTCATACTTGCCAAAAGCCAAAAAATTGCTGATAAATTTCTAAAAATGACTAACATTGCCAATCAGTGCCCGGTGAATGTGACACTCCACAAAACTTTGAATTCTTCAAGGGGCATAGTATATGCCCCTTGTCTAATTAACGTCACAGAGAAAGAAATTCTCTCGGAAATGAAATCTCAAGGCGTGATTGAGGTCTATAAATTTACAAAAAAAATAGATAACAAAATTCAGCCAACAGGCCTAGTCTTCTTTACTTTACATTTACAACTCAGAGAATGCAACTCAACCCAAGCCATTATCTACTTCTTTTTCCGAAAGAGCTAAACACGCTAGCACTCAACCATCTCGAACACCCACCCAAGAGAAAGCAGTTTTTTCTCTATCTCCAGCAGCAATCACTCCAATAGATAAACAAAAACAACGTACCAAAATTCCACCTATCTCAGTAGAAACAAGTGCTTCCACGCTCTTTCTCCCTAAATCTCGATTTACCTCAACCACTGAAAACATTTATTCAACTTCTTCAAAATTCACCACACCCACCAACATTTTACCACAGCAATCTATTGTATTACACCTACACCATTACATACACAGTCCTCTTCATTACCCTATTCTTCCACACAATCTACAACTTCTCAAACAAATATCCCGCCAATTTTCGATTCAACAATTAAAAATTTTACGTACAAACATATTCCAATGCACAATCAGAATCACAATGACGCAACATAATTCTATACAATTTTCACCTATTCAGCAAAACAACTCCCAAACAATTAAAAACACTTATCTCAACATTTTGCAATGGAACATAAAAGGTTTCTTTAACAATTTTGATGAGTTAAATCTTTTAATTAAAGCGCATAAACCTGATATTATATCCTTACAAGAGACTCACCTTCCATTCTCAACTAATATGACACCCATAGTACCCAAATCTTACATAAGATATTTTAGTAACCTTCCAACCAATGTTACGGCAAAGAATGAAGTCAGTTTGCTGATTAATAATAACATTCCACACAAACCTCCGATTTCGATTAAATCAAATATTCTAGCCTTAGCTTTAGAAATACACATAGATATTAAGTTAGCTATAATATCCTTATACATTCCTTCTGACCAAACATTTAATAAAGCCGACCTTGAAAATATAATTCATCAAATAGACCCACCTTATATTCTCACTGGAGATGTAAATTCCTGAAATAAACTCCTGAATTACAATAAACGAGGTTCTGTTTTAGAAGAATTTATTACTTATTCTGGTCTCCGACCCATTTTTCAATACATGGCACAATTAGCCACATACTCGTAGATATCACCTGTTGTTCGGCAGAAATTTTACCAAGGGCATCGTGGTTCATTCTTGATGATCTAAACAACAGCGACCATTTTCCTATTTTCACAAAAATATCATTAAAATCAAATTCCTGTAATTGATCTATAACCAGCTTTAAGACCAAAAAAGCTAACTGGGTGAAGTTCGCAAGCAACGTTGTGCTTTTCTTACCAAGTAAACCATTTTCTTGTGTAAATAAAGAATCTGCGGTGATTCTTAAATGTATACGCAAGGCTGCTAACGATTCCATTCCACAAAAGCCTTCTGTAAATCCAAGACGGAATGTTCTTTGGTGGAATCCGGAACTCAGTAGGCTTAGAGCCAACAAAGTCCTAACTTGGAGGAATTTTAGAAAAAATCCTACACAAGTTAAACAGCTCGCCTATAAAAAAGCAAATGCTACTTTTAGAAGATTTCTAAAAATCAGCAAACTCGAAAGTTTTGCAAATCTCACAGCTGAAATCAAGCCCAATACATCAACGAGCACAATATTAAGTCTCTAACGGGTAATACACTGTTAAGAAATATAGTTTCTATCCAAACGCCAAGTGGTCCTGTATGTTCTACAGATTAAATTTCTGATTTTTTTGCTAATACTTGGTCTAACGCTGCACAAGACACCAATGCTGCTTACTAAAAGTGAAAGGTAAAACACCTGGGCGGGATAAGATCTCCTACCCAATAATCAAAAACCTCCCTACTCCGGCAAAAATAAAACTAATCGAACTTTACAAGAATATATTCCGGAAAGGTATTATACCTCAAAGTTGGAAAACAGCTTGTATTGTCCCAATCCATAAACCAAAAAAGGAAATTGATAAGGTTGACAGTTACCGTTCGATCTCTTTACTGCCATGCTTATCTAAAATTGTAGAAAAAATAATAGCCAACCCTATCCTTTGGTTCACTGAATCAAAAAAATTGATTAGCTCAAACCAAGTAGCCTTCAAACCAAAAAGAGGTTGTATAGATGCATTTTTGCACTTAGATTATGTGATATCAAATGCTCTCTCAGCTCGAAACCACGTATCTATTTTAGCACTTGATTTTGAAAAAGCTTTCGACCGTATAGGCATTCATCTTGTGTTAAAAAAAACTTTCCGAATGGGGAGTTGGTCCGAAGATTTTTAGTTACATTAAATCGTTCTTAAGCAAAAGAAAATTTTGCGTAAAAATTGGAAATACTTTCTCAAGAGTCCTACCCCTACAAAATGAAATTCCTCAAGGTTCGCCTCTTTCGGTAAATCTCTTCGCTATCGCCTTTGAAGAGTTAAGTGGTATAATATCCAAATACAAAGATTTAGATCACTGTGTATACGCTGATGACGCGTACATTTTATGTGAACACAATGACCTTAATCTAACAAAAACAACTTTTTCTAACTTACTAAAAGAAATAACGGAATGGTCTTCTATATCCGGTTCCAAGATTTCTATTGAAAAATGTAAAACGCTTCACGTTTGCCGCAAAAAAAATGTCAAAATTTAAATTTATCAGTTAATAACATAGCAATTGAAAATGTATCTAATTTAACTATTTTAAGTCTTCTTGCAAACAATAGGTATAATTTTAAAAATCACTGTTTATCGCTTAAAAAAGCGCTTTCGTCAAGGCTCAATATTATTAAGTATTTGTCCTCAAGAAAAAGTAACGCCCATATTAATACTTTATGTTATTTAACTAAAATGTTAGTGTTATGTAAGATAGAGTACTCTTTAGTTATCTATGGTTCTTGCCCTAAATCTACAAAAAACATTATATAACCCATCTACCACCAAGCAGCAAGAAGAAGCATAGGAGCTTTTCCCACAACTCCCATCAAAAACATCTTAGCTGAAGCTGGCCTACCATCCATTGAAGGAAGATATTTCGAAGATGTAGCCCTAGCTCTAAAACACAAACGACAAAAGCGAATCTCCTCTACTATACATACGAGTAATACCATAAAAACGGCACAAAATTTGGAAATTCCATTTAAACCATTTGCAAAATACACTCCATCTTCACCACCTTGGTACCTGAACTCGTCTTCCATCATACTGCATCTCCTGGAGTTTCGCAAAGACAATACTTGTAGTCTGGTATATAAGAAGATGTTTCAAGAAATCTTCTGTGACTTTACTTCAGAGGGCTGGAAGTTTATATATACAGATGGCTCGAAAACCGCTGATAGCACTTCATTCGCAGTAACAGCACACAATGTATCGCATCTTTTCAGGTACAGTGTCAATTTTTTCAGCAGAAGCTCAGGCCGTATATGAAGCCGTCAATAGGTTCTCGCAAACTGCCATGAAATGGACGATTTGCACTGACAGTCTTTCTGTCGTAAAAGCTGTTCTCAACGTAAACAATTATAACACCACAATTGCCAAAATTCGAGACACGCTAATAAAAACTCCCACGAAAATAAAGCTAATGTGGGTTCCAGGCCACGTTGGAATTGTAGGCAATGAACTCGCTGACCGTGCTGCAAATCTATATTTCGCCATCACTTATGTTCCAATCCTCAAGCAGAAGGGATCTGAATGGGCTAGTAATTCATAAAATCAAAGAACATCATACACTGAAGTGGACTCAATATAAGCACCACTATCAAACCATTAACACGAAAAAAAATCAGTCCCTTCTTCCCTACCAATATTTCTAAGGCGAAACTAATAAGTTTCATTCGTTTACGCTTAGGACACATCCAACTGACTCACGAATATCTATTACAAAAAGGAACACCCCCTATGTGCCCGAAATGCAGCACCACTATCACGATATCTCACGTTGTAGGATCATGTTATCTTTCAGCCAGTAACCCTCTTCAACTAATTAATAATAATCAGCTAACCGTACTGGAACGACTTCAAGATCAAAATTTCAAAAATATTGATCTCAGAACCAAATTACTCCTTCAAAAAATTAAAACTTAAACAAACATAAATTTAACTTCATTACACATCTTCTAATTAACATATACGAGTATATATTTACGAAGAACCGAAAGCCTTAGTTGCTAGTACTCTTTAAAATTGTATTAATATAGATTTCAATTTATTGTTAATTTTAAAAATAAATAAATAAATGAGTTATAAGTGTTAAGTTTTTAGGAAAATGGGACAGAGAGAAAAAGAAAGTGGTTATTTCGCTCCATCATGGGTAGCATCCAAAATTTAATGGGCAGACTAAATTATTAGTGTAATTGGACTGATTGTTGTCCAATCACTATTCGTCTTACGTGAATTAAGTTGCCTGAAAAAAAGAATGTCTTTCGGGCGAGGCTTCGGGGATTCGAACACCGTAGCCGTTACTAATGCTAAGAGGCAATTATAACTTATTTTAAGGGGGCCAGAGATACCAATTAACGTCTCTGATAACCAAGATTTTACAAAAACAGAGTTCTGGTGATTTGGAAGTCATTTAAATTACGAGTACCTTCTGTCTTATTTATTTAATTTTTTTACAAATATGACAAGCTATGAAATCGAAAAAGATTTGCTACCATGCGATTAATGCGATGCAAACCAACTGTAAGTGCTTCTCTTCTACCCCAATCAACAATGAACGAATACCAAGCTCGTATCTATTCGTAATATGAATTATGCACAGATTCCGTAATTAGAGCCATTCTAAAATCCCCCACCCATAAGCGGGTCTAATTATGGTAATGACTTGCACACAATTATGCCAATGTCGTTGAATCATCATTATCGCCACCGATGATGAGTGCACTCTGAGAGCACATGCAAGGCTAACCAACATTTGGTTAGTAAATTGTCTCAATCTCAATGCAAGCAGAAGCATACACTCAGGATTGACATGAAATTAGATTGACCAGAGTTGATTATAGGACTGACAAGGAAGTTCAACTTACAGTGAACCTATTTGTAGAAGATTTATGGTCGAAGTGGCGTCCTGTGTATTTTCGACAGCGATGGCGATGCTAATCAAATCTTAAACCGATTTCAAGACATCTTGCTCTTTTTCAAGCAGCATTTCGTCCCTCCTTGTAATACTGTACCTCGGTTATTAAAAGTTTTGTTTTCTTATCTTCTCTGAAAAGTGAAATATCCTAACTGAAACTGTTTTTGCCTTTTCCTCCATCTGTTTCTTTGCTTTAAGTTGCTTAGCTGTGTTGCGACAACGGAGAATGGGGTCTTGGAAGGAAATCATTTAATGCATCCTGCATGCTGTAACGCAATGTGCCGCACTAAGGACGACCGACTGTACTTGAAACAAGAAAATATAACGATGAAACTTTCTTAATGAATTTATAGATTTAAAACTGTTGATGTCGTTTGGTAGTCCGATGGTTCTGTGGTTCCTTTTAAGGGGTTCGCTTTCGTAATTTCAGTAAATTTTGTCGCTGCCTGAGAAGATGGGGGTTTTAATGAGTGCCTATTACGTGGTCGAAATGTCGAAACTTTTAATCGTTAAATCTAATATATTTGGCGATGTTTTCATTCTATCTGTCTTTGCTAACAAGTGCCATGTTTTCTGTTTTAAGGGTTGATATTTTGTTCATTGGAATACTGTGATCAAATATAAGACACCCAACTGGCTACATTTGTTTGAATTTCTTTGTAGGAAACCGGATAATGAGGCATTTTTCATTCTTAAATCTTAACTCAATCTTCTTATAATATGTAAATCAAATCAGGAAAAAGAAAAAACAAAAAGTCAAAACAAAACTTAAATTGTTAACATATATCATACTTGGGAAAAGCTACTTACACATGACTTCAAATATATACTCGTAGAGCTGTGGTCAATGCGAATGAAGCTTATAGAGGAGTAATGGAAAGACTTTATTGCAATTAAGCTCATAAAGCATGATATTTGTAGTTCATAGAATTCTATTCTAGGATCTGTACCAGCGATATTCACTATAAATTGAGACATAGGAGGGATGCAGGTCTAAGGCTTCGTTGATAGAGATCATCCGGAGGAATATATGGCAGTCTCAATTTTTTTTTTGTATACGAGTATATTCTATGTTGTTGCGGAACAAAAAAAACGGCCACAGCTGCCTCGCATATTTCAGTACAGGGAAGTTAGGTTCGTGCTTTACGGAGCACAGCATAGATTTAGCAGTGCAATTGATGACATTAATTTTGACACGAAAGTTCCTCTTCGCATATTACGCTCAAGTCGTTACAAAGGGTATAAATTCATTGCTAACACATATAGTCCGTAGGTTGAAATCGGTTTCGTGAATAAATGCCAGATTGGCGTTTAATAACATTGATACATAAAAAGTGTTAATAACGACAAGTTGAAAATTTATCCAAATCATAGAGTGCATAAGATCAGAGATTATTGAGTTGTGCCCATCAATTTTCATATCTGAATAGAGAAAGTGCGAGTTTCTTTAAAAGTGAAATATATATCCTTGATTATTAAAATGAAAATTAGTAACCGAAGTGGCTCCCTTGAGGTAGTCCAGATGTAGCTGTATCTCAATATTTTCTCAACACTTCAGCCGAATCTTGCTCGTTAATTAAAATTTGACTCTCATATGGACTTTCTGTGTTAAATGTTTAATACTGTTTTTATACGACTGAAAGGTACGGACTTCCAGACAATAACCCCTTCTTATCAGATGAGTGGAGTTAGGCTAAAGAAAATAAAAATGAAAATATTTCAACCCATCTTTGCCGTTTTTGCTTCAATAGTCACAAACGCTCCATTGACAGCTCGCTCGATGTGTGCTTGCTATTATGTCAATGTAGTTTGAACTGAACAGTTTTTAAATTATGGCGCCCCAATTCTTTCAAGAACGAATAATAATATATGACAACGCGTCACCTTGTTTAAGTCCTTTTCTGACACTGAAGGTTTCGGTTTAGTCTTTACCGACCTTGATGAAAAAGCGTGCATTCTCTATCGCCACCCTTCATATTCGAATGAGCTTGGCAGGAATACTAAAACTGGAAATGGTTCTGTATAGTTTATCTTTATAGATGCTGCCATATGCGGACTTGAAATCGATGAGCAGGTGGTGTGTATCGATTTGGTAGTCCTGGGTTTTTTCCAAAATCATAATGTGAAGATTTGATCTATGGTGGATTTTCTTGGCCTAAGACAACACTGACAGGAGACGGTCAGACTGTTTACGATGGGTCTTAGGCGTTCACATAATATAGCAGACGGGATTTTATACTCGACCTCACTTCTCTGGGGTCGGATAAACAATACTGAGATTCCATTCGTCGTGCATACTTTCGTTGACCCAGATTTTGATTTACAAGTTTATGTATGCTTCATATCCAGTCATCACCTGCTGCTTTAAGCAGGTCAGCAGACAAGCTATCGCGTCCTCCAGCTTTGTTGAACTTAGGCTTGGAAATTGCTATCCAGGCTTTCTCTTTGTCAGGTTCATTCTGTCTGATAGTGGGGTTTTGTTCATCATCATCTTTTAACAGCCTACAGAAATAGCCTCTCCAGATTCTCCCCAATTTTGCTGTGAGGTTTCCTTCTCCATCCTTGCAGATTTATGTTCGGTCTTTACGCTTTGACATGTTCATTGTATTTGATTGTAAAACTTTCGAAGTTGATTGTTCTGACTGCAGCTCTATAAGTCCTCGATCGGTCGCTTTTCGTGATCTCTCTTTTTCCTTCCGAGAAGCCTATGGTTTTTGTTAAAAATTGTTCTTATATGCAAAACGAAATTGCAAACAATTCATTATTTACCCTAATTGCATTTATTCTCTTATAATTCCTCTTATACCTATTAATAATTTATAACACTATCTTTTATCATTTGAAGTCATGTTAAGTTCAGTAGTAATCGATTCATTGCGAAGTACTATAAAGATCAATTATATTTTGTATTCTTTCCTAGAACGATACCACGTTTCTGAATACTTTCGAACATTTTTTACATGGTGTCGAAACCCAGGAGGAAAGGCGAACAGGGACGAACAAAGAAAAGTAAAATAAAAGAAAACGAAATCTTAACAAAAACATGGTCGAGTAAAAGAAGAATCGAAATTTAGTGCCGAAATTAATTTCAAGGAATAAAGAGAAGAGCTTGCCGCATTTATTGAACGCTTAAATACGGCTAGTAATTGTCCGACCACAACAAACGAAAAGTCAAATGCAAAAATCTCATTAAAATGGATGATCCTGACAAGGAACTGGAGAAAAAAGCTGAGTACCACATACTCCCACATAAAAGATTCGATAGGGATTTCAAGAAATGGCTACCATTCTGGAAACAGTTTCGTACTGCAGTATATGAAAACGTCAGTTTATTATCGTCCGACAAATTTAGATACTTGAAAAGTGTGTTAGTGGGCAGTGCCAAAAAAAAGTTATCATGCTATTTTTGATTCAGGAAAATGTTACGAAGCAGCTGTTTAACTTTTGCAAGAGTAATACAGGGACACGGAACGTTAAATCGATAAGAGCATGCAACCGTTTATCTCACTTCGCCCTATGCATACTAAATCTGATATTGCTGGATTTCGTAGTCTATATATTTCCAGTAATATCTAGCTGTTGACGTAAGACCGAGCGAGATAGTTATCCTGGAAAAGTAATAGAAACTAGTCATGGCGCGGATGACAGCACTTCCACTATTCCTTTAATTGGTGATGAATAAGTACAAAACGTAATGCGTTTCCTTAACTCTATTATCTTTTTATAACTTAAAGTACCGCGTAGTGACTTAGAGTCACTAATATGGAAATTATAGGAAACAAATCAGATGTAAGCAATTCTTTAATTTTTTTATTCAACCAAGTAAAAAGTAAAGAAAAGACAATAAACTAAGTGTTGGTTACCAACACAATTTAAAACACAAGGCACCACATTACGCTGACGAAAACAATATAAGCTAAAATTAATTAGTGGTATTAAAATGCAATTGCCAAACCATTTGCACAATAGACTGTAGCATTCATTGCGCATATTGGGCAAGATATGGAAATAAGAAATACATATCCCAGATGACTAGCATATAGTACGCACAATGAAATAAACCCGATCGCGTCAAACTTTCGCGTATTTTATTAAATTAAAAAAATGTTTGAATAAAAAAAACCCGATCGACCGAAACGAGAAAACAAACGAAATGTCAAATTTGCAACATGGTGGTAATGGCTAATAAAATAATAATAAACAGAAAGAGAAAGGAGATAATTCACTATATGTTCATCCCATTCCCACTCCCAACATCAAATATGGGGCATTAATGTAAAAAGTAGACCACTAATGTAAATGTAATACTTGTAATTATTCACAGAGTTCCCATGAAAGCAAATGATAATGTAAATTTATTAATGGATCAGTAGGTATATAAGAATTTCAAGTTCAAGATCAAGTTCAATGATCATATGATGTATAATAAAATAAAATTTCTAGGTAAAGCACTGTAGCTACTAAAAGCAAGGCTTCATGGGAACTAAGATGCAAATCTCGCGGACTTGTCAGTTAGCAGTAGACTAGATCGGTACTATTAAAGATTATAACGTAATACGAGCAAGTTTGTTTCATTTTTTTTCTCGAGCAATTAAACCCATTTTTGGTGCAAGACATCCTTCTTGCAATAAAATTATTTCTAAGTTCGACTCAGTTTAGAACACTAAGAATAAGTTTTTGAATTTGAATGGGAACGTTATAACCACCATTACAAAACTGTCAACCTAATAAAAGTTCAGCCCAAATTTTCACCAAACATCCCCAAATCTGACATAAAAATGTTTATCCAACTCCGACTTGGTCACACTGCATATACCCATCAACACCTGTTCAAAAAGGAACTACCATCAACCTGCCCCACTTGCTTCAGCAGAGTAACAGTAACTCATCTACTAAGCCCTTGCTTCCTTCCATCACCACTCCAACCAAAACAACCCTAGTCCAGATCAAGACCCATTGGAACTCCTCAAGATACCCAAAGGAAGAAATATTGTGATATTAAAAAGAATGTTAGAAAGACTTAAAATCTCAGTGTAACTATATAATTGTTTTTCTTTTTTACGCTAAAAGAGCCGAAAGCCGTTCCTGCTAGCTTGCTCTACTGTTTATATTAGTAACAATTTTCAATTGTATATTGATATTCTTATAAATAAATAAGTAAATAAAATAAATAGAAAAAATTGGTATTATTTTTATTCAATTTTGATTGCAAGTAGTGACAACAACTTTTTCAAAATGTTTAATGCAAATTATAATCACAGTGTGATTATCACAGCATTGGTTGGAAGCTCTTCCCTTCTTAAATGCATTGTGTCGTGTTTTTGCTGGAGGAGTAACACATTCAACAGTTTTGGAACTATTTAGAGCCGCGTTAATATCAGATATATTTTCACTAGATAAATATTTTATGCTTCTTCGTTTCATTTTGGGCATAATTAGATTTTGTGTCAATTTTCTGAAAAATAATTTTAGCTTATGATATTTTGTGGTTTAGTTCCATTCTGAAAATTTGTTCACTCAAGTTATTTTTGAAGCTATTCCGCATGCAAGTTAACACCAAAAATCTGCAACTAAAATTAATACACGCGCAACCAAAATTCTCACAGTGTCACTAGACACCCAACATGCGCAGCAGTATTATCATGTGCAGCCTGCACTCACAGGTGTCATCAAACACCTTGTTTTGCACACTGCAACGTTCGTGCACCGAACATGCTCCATCGTCATGTTGCTGACTCGACATCTCACGGCTGTGTGAAAACAATTTTCCAACATAGGTTTCATAATATTGTTAAGGTAGTTTTCTAAGTTAGTTCTAAGTTGAATTCAGATGAATAAAGAAGCAAAGCTCCTCATAAAAACAATTTTTTATTTCTTTTTAAACATCTGATGTTTTAATTGGCGCCCGAGCAGGGACCGATAGTGTAGCGCAATTGAAGTGTTTTTAAAAGCCAGTCGCCTCAAGTAGCCGGGGCGCTTTCGTGGAATAAGTGCCAGTCGGCTTAAGTAGCCGCCGTGCCTTTCGCGCTAAACAAAAAGACGAATATATTTCTTTTCCGCTTCGAAGTCAATCGCCTTAAGTAGTCTCTCGCTTACTTCGTGCCTATCGGTCCCCCAACCATCGCGATCGCGTAGTGAAAAATTTTATTGCCCCGGAGTGGCCCATAGTTGAACATTCGCGAGTGCAGTGTGTAAAACTATTTTACAAAACGGAAGCTCGTTATGAGCTAGCCTAAACGCGAGTGAAGTTAGATGCCTCAAGAAGCCGCCGTACCCCTCGTAATTTCACACCTACCGGTCCCTATAATACCCTATAATATCCTGTAATACCCGCGAGTGTGATGAAAGGTGAACCTAACGAAAAACGAATCACCAAGGGCCCCTGAGTAGCCGGTTGCAGCTGATCACTCGTCAGCTGGAGGAAAAAGAAGCGTTGTACGCTAGCCGGATCACGATCTAGAATTATGATTAAGTTCATACTAATGTAAGACTAGTGTTAAGATTTACTTCAATTAAAATAAAGATATCAATTTTTCTTTTAACTAAGTTAGCAATTCTTCTACCGCGAGCATCGAACTTGTCGAGTTGTAGAGGCTGAGTAGGGTCAGTGAATCTCGAGAAGAAATTCTCCAGACGAGTCCTGAAACCAAAGGATGCTCCCCCCCCTCCCCAACTCCCAAATAACTCCATCATTCCCCTGGGCTGGATCAAGGTGTCATACGACCCGTGCCGAAGATCAACCTGGCTGAGGGCCCAGCATCTCCAAAAATAGCTCAGTCGCAAACGGAGTATCCGGATACCTGGCGACCTCCGGATTAGCTAGCCTTATCTGTATATGGCGGATCTCTGTACAGATGGACAACCCTTTCTCCGCTACTCGTGGGACTATCAATGGAAAATAACCATAAAACAAAAACCGAGGCCGGTACTCCTTCATTACCGGGCGGTGGAACGGTGACTACACCGACTACCGGCAAGGGTCCTGCATTGCCGAGAGGAGGCAAAACTGTGGCAGGCCATGGTGCGCCATCCTCTAAAGGCAAAAGGAATAAGCCTAATAATAAGAATTCAGGAAGTGTTAAGACTGTGGCAGGCCATGGTCCTATCACCTCCTCCACCCCTAGCAGCAGCAAGTTTGTGGCAGGCCATGGACTTGTCGCGGCTACCAAAACTCCTTCAGGGAGTGTTAAGACTGTGGCAAGCCATGGTCCTATCACTTCCTCCGCCCCTAGCAGCAGCAAGTTTGTGGCAGGCCACGGACTTGTCGCTGCTACCAAAACTCCTTCGGGGAGTGTAAAGACTGTGGCAAGCCATGGTCCTATCACTTCCCCCGCCCCCAGCAGCAGCAAGTTTGTGGCAGGCCACGGACTTGTTGCTGCTACCAAAACTCCTCCCTCCAAAGAGGAATCTGGAGCTCAGCCGCATCGGCAAGCTCCATCTAAGGCGCTCTACATAAGACGCCGAAATGCTTCACGCATCATCAAAACCTTCGGATCCATTCCGGAGGTGGAGAGAAGTGCGGAAATAAAGAGCAAGGTTGAGTGGGCTAAAAACATCCTAAAAGACGGATTTCCCACTGCTTCCACTGCTCACAAAATGTCAAAAGACTCCTCTAAGCGTCAGAGATCGTTGGAGGAAACCGTACTGGTTTCCAAGAGGCCCAAAACACACAGTTCCGCAACCCCTGGGCCATCCAACAGCAGATCTCTGAGGTCTTATAATGAAGTCCTAAAGGACGCATTGGTGATCGCGGTCATCGACAGAAGCGATACCGACGGTTCCATTACACCGGAACGGTGGCAATTGGTCAAGTTGAAGCTCTCGAGCAACTTCTTGGCCATCATGCGGGAGAACCCAGGACCACCTCCTATCACAAGCGACGCTGGCTGGCACCAAGGCCATGCCAAGCTCATCGCTTGCTCCAACCAGAGATCTCTCGATCTTTTCACCAAGGCCATCGATGGTTTAGGAGAGGTTTGGCCAGGTGCAAAACTCGAGGTCGTATCTAAGGAAGACATTCCTAGTAGACCTCGAACTCGTACCTGGATTCCAGCCGAACCCTCCTCTCCAGAAAGTATCCTGGAAATCATCCGGCTCAGCAACCCGACTCTTCCGACTCATGACTGGAAAGTCGCGAAACTGGAGGAACTAAGGGGTTCTTATAGATGCGCGTTAATTGTGATCAATAAGGAATCCCTTAATCCTCTGGCGCAGACGAAAGGCATGATTCGGTTCGGATTCGAGTCAATTCACTTAAGGGTGTACAAAAAGGATGAGCTGGATGCTGATAAGCAACCTCCTCCTCCTTTAACACCCGATATCACAACCTTGGATCTTGGAGCGTCGATATCCTTTCCAGAATTGGATAGCGACGACTCCAATCTGTCCGAGGTGACTACCAAGCCGTCGGTCTCCTCTTCTGACACATTGTCGGAAATGGAAACCGATGACGAAACAATTAGAGGTTCTACACGATCAGAGATAGAAGATGAGCTCTTGGGCACATCTTCAGAATCGGAGGACCTCAACAACACCGTGGTGGAGGCGACTCTGGAAGACTGTAGCAATGATACGGTTTCTCCAGATTAATCTCCACCACTCAAAAAAGGCTTCGGCCGCACTCATTCTGCGTCTTTCCAAAAGCGCAGAAGACATAATTCTAATCCAGGAACCATGGATTGCAGAAGGCGTGGTTCGTGGACTTAGGACACCCTCATACGTTCCGCTCTATACAAGAGACAAAGGTAAGATTAGAACTTGTATATTAGTGAAACGTAGCCTTAATGTATTTCTACTTCCCAACCTCAGTGACCCCGACCTAACCGTTGCCAGATTAGAGACTGCCAAAGGCTCTTACTGGCTGGCATCGGCTTACCTTGGCCACGACCAAGTGGGCCCTCTCCCTGGTGATAACCTAGAAAGGGTGGTACTGGAAACGGGAAGGCAAAAAACTGGCCTCATAATCGGATGTGACGCTAACGCACATCATACGGTATGGGGCAGTACCGACATCAATGATAGAGGTGAGTCACTTTTAGACTATATTTTAAGTACTAACCTCTTAATTTGCAATATTGGCAATGAGCCCACTTTCATAACAAAAAACCGACAAGAAGTATTAGATATTACTCTTGTCTCCGACAGCATCATCCAAAGGCTAACAAACTGGATGGTATCGTCGGAACACTCCTTTTCAGACCATAGATACATCCAATTCAGTCTGAGTGATGCTCCCCCCAGCCAACCAGCTTTCCGGAACTACCGGAAAACTGATTGGACAAAATATAGAGGAATACTGTCGGAAACGATATCCTCTAAACTATCAAGTCCCCCGCGTGACACCAATGAGCTCGACATGAAAGTCAGGGAATTTACTCTGACTCTCAATAAGGCTATGGCCGCTTCCTGCCCTCTTATTCAACCAAGAGGCAAGAAAAAGCCACATTGGTGGTCATCGGCACTAGGACTGCTCAGAAACACCTGCAGAAAACTTTTCAACGCAGCAAAAAGCACAAGAAAAGTGACCGACTGGGACTCATATAAAGAATCCCTCAAATTATACAAAAAAGAACTGAGGAAGGCAAAGCGACAATCCTGGAGGTCATTCTGCGACAAAATCACAGAAACCTCTGAGGCTTCGCGGCTAAGAAAAATCCTCTCCACAAATCCTATGATGCCCAGCTGTTTGAAAAAAACCGATGGCTCTTGGACAACCTCAAGTGATAAATCACTCAACCTGCTTCTGGACACCCACTTTCCAGGTAGCTCCCATCTCGCGGCCAGTAGCAGCCCAAACAAGCCTACTGCAACCGTGACCAAAATTCATAGTCTGATTACGAGAGACAAACTGCTCTGGGCGCTGCATAGCTTCAAACCATACAAGTCTGCTGGTCCGGACGGTATTATACCTGCCGAGCTACAGAGGTCCTCAGTTATTACTCTGACTGTGTTAGAAAATATTATGAGGAGCTGTGTAGAACTTATCCACATTCCACTGTTATGGAGAGAAGTCAATGTAGTATTCATTCCCAAAGCTGGAAAATGTTCTCATGTGGTCCCAAAGGACCTCAGACCTATAAGTCTATCATCATTCCTTCTGAAAACTTTAGAACGACTGATTGATATCCATATTCGAGCTAAAGTTGATCCAAGACTTCTGTCTGCGGCTCAACATGCCTACTGTAAAGGGAAGTCGGTGGAAACAGCTTTGCACTCTCTGACTAGCCACATCGAACGATCCCTACAATATAAGGAGTACACAATGGTTGCTTTCCTAGACATAGAGGGCGCCTTTAACAACGTCAACACATTCGCAATCACGACTGCGCTGTCAACTCTGCAGGTAGACGGCTCACTTGGGGAGCTGATTAATCTAATGCTAACAAGCAGGATAATCAACTCCAAACTGGGTGAGACTTCTGCTAAAAGATATGTCAGTAGGGGTACGCCGCAAGGCGGTGTCCTCTCCCCCCTTCTCTGGAACTTAGTGGTTAACGAACTACTGATATACCTGGAAGCGGGTGGTAGCAGAGTGATTGCCTATGCGGATGACGTTGCCATAGCCGTCTCAGGAAAACATTTAAATACCATTAAAGAACTCCTCCAAGTAAATCTTAACAGATTAACCTGCTGGGCAGATCGCTGTGGATTGGGAATAAACCCCCATAAAACTGATCTTGTCCTCTTTTCTAGGAAATATAAAATTCCAATCATAGACCCTCCTTCAATAAACGGTACCAGTTTAGCTTTCTCCGATACAGCAAAATATCTGGGTCTGATTTTTGACAGGAAACTAAACTGGAAACCTAACATTCAAGAAAGAGTCAATAAAGCTACAATAGCTTTATTCTCTTGCAAGAAAGCCATTGGGAACAAATGGGGCCTTCAACCTCGCATAACCCACTGGCTATACATCTCGGTCATAAGACCGATACTTACTTACGGGGTGGTTGTCTGGTGGACGGCCTTGGAAAATGCAGTCAACTGCATTAAATTAAGCAGAGTCCAAAGAACAGCATGTCTATACACAAGCGGAGCTTTGCGGTCTACCCCCTCTGCGGCATTAGATATTCTGCTTCACTTGACACCCCTCGACATTTTTAGCAAGCAAGTAGCTGCGACTGCAGCTATTCGCATTAAACCGACTAAACAGTGGACAAATAATTCATTTGGCCACGCCAACATTCTTAATACATTAGGAATCCTCACAGAGAACACCGATTACACCATACCTGAACTTTGGTTTGACAAAAACTTCCATGTAAGCTTCCCCTCTAGATCATTCTGGGAGGAGGATGCTTTCATGGAGGACAAGTCAATCCATCTCTACACAGATGGATCTAAAACCGACAGCGGAGTTGGTGGCGGTGTTTTCTCAGATAAGCTAAATCTAAGCCTCTCTTTCCGCCTTCCAAATCACTGTAGCGTGTTCCAGGCGGAAATTTTAGCGATTAAAGAAGCTCTGTCCTAGCTGAAGAAAAACGTGATATCTGCAAAGGATATCCGCATATTTTCGGATAGTCAGGCCGCCATCAAATCCCTGGACTCGGTCTCATTGTGTTCTAAAACTGCCCTTGAATGCCGATCATCTCTCATGGAGATGGCAGAGCAGATCAACATTCACCTCTGTTGGGTGCCGGGCCACAGAGACATTCCAGGGAACTGCAGAGCCGATGAACTCGCCAAAATTGGAACCACTCTACCTATCCTACCGGACAAAGGTAGTATAGGTATACCAATCGCTACGTGCAAACTAACATTAAAGCTAGATGCCAATAAAAGAACGAACCTTAGGTGGACTGCTGGACAAACATGTCTAGCAACCAAACAGATCTGGCCAAGGCTGGATCTGAGTCGATCTAAGTGTCTGATCCTTTTAGATAGGAAACATCTCAGCGCCATAATAGGTGTCATTACCGGACACTGCCTCATAGGCAAACACGCAAGAAGGCTTGGCGCTTTTACTAACGATTTCTGTAGAAGCTGCATGGACGAGGAAGAGGAGGAGACAATCCCCCACTTACTCTGCACATGCCCAGCTCTCTCTCAGAGAAGGAAGCTTCACCTAGGAGCTTTCTTCTACAACGACCTAAACGATCTAGAAAAAATAGACGTTAACAGTCTCCTACGCTTTATTAAAAGCTCAAACTGGTTCCAGTAGTAAGAAGATCACAGATCCACGTGGCATCACAATGGGCCAATAGGCCTAAGTGGGTTGGTATTTCCAACAGCCACTCTTACCTAACCTAACCTAACCTAAGTTAGCAATTAAATTTTTGTTTTTAAATAATATATATTATAAAAATCAATATTGCAATTTCTTCAACAAAAATCTAAGCAAAAATAATACTTTAATTTAAGTGTGATACGAATCCAATTTCAAATATTTCAACTTTTTACTGCTAATATAATACTAAAGCTGTCATTACAATTTGTTACCTTTTTTCCATAAATCAAATCTTAGTTTACTTATTAAGTCTGAAATCAAGAAGTGTTCGAATAAGATAAAATGCCTAACGAAAATTTACTACGACCCTCTATCCTAGACCCCAATCCCCAAACCCAACCAAGACAAAATGCTTCCCAACCAGAAGCAAATGCGCAAGGTACCCCAGAGCTTAAGGATCTGATCGCATCAATTGTGTCCCAAATGTTAAGTGTCCAAGGCCCCGAAATTGTTCAGAATATCCTGAACTTATAGGCGAACCTCTCTTGCGGGACCGATCAAACAATCGATACCCAATAACGCGGCAACCTTTCCGAACTAGTTAAAATTCCGGACGTAGTCCGCTGTCTCCGAGAATTTTCCGGACAGCCCGGGGAATTCAACTCTTGGAAGAAGAGCGTAGACAGAATTTTGCGTCTATACGAAAATTCCAAAGGCACTCCGAAATACTTCGGAATTTTAAGTGTCCTACGGAATAAGATCGTGGGCAATGCCGACGTTGCCCTCGAATCCTAAAATACACCACTTAGTTAGGAAAGTATCTCACATTGCTTAGAGCTGCATTACGCAGACAAACGTGATATGGGACGTTAGTAAATTGATAATAACTCTATCCACGAATTTTACCAACAAGTTTAAGCCCACCTATCCTTAATCCTTAACAAAATTTCGTCCATGAACTCCGGCCACGAAGCTCATTGTCTTTTGACGCGTACATACACTGAAAAAGCCCTAGATACGTTTATACGTGGATTGAAAGGAGATCTACCAAGATTGATTGGCATACGCGAACCTGCTGACCTACCGCAGGCACTCTACTTGTGCTTACGGTTAGAAAATCAGAATTTCAGAATTAACCATGCCAATAACCATCAGTCGAAAAAATGCAAGGATCAGCGATATCCATTTCCCCCTAGCCCTCACATACCTTTTTATCCCCAATTAGCGTACATCCCTACACCCGCTAGGAATTCGGGCTTCCCTATGCAGTTGCCTATTAATTATACCCAATAACCACCTCAATTTATTCCACACCAGAACTTAGTTCGAAAGCAACCAAGGTACCAGAATAATCAGAATCGCGGTAATTATCCCCCGCAACCACCATCGAAGTAAATGCCGAGACCAGAGCCTATGGAAACATCTGTCATGAGAGTAAATTATATGAACAGACCTCAAGGAAATTGGCCTCCTGCATCAAAACGACCACACATACCATCGCAACAAAATGTGCCACAGAAAGTGCAAAGGAATTTTCATTTAAAAACATCATCTCAAAATCCACCTACTCAATATAACACAGAGAACATGTATATTCAAGAACAAAACAACTACCCACCTGAGATGCAACAAACCAATCATGTAGACACGTCTTTCCAAAATGATTTTAATCAGTATAACACCGAGATTGTAAATGATCAGAGCCTCATTGATTACATAAATGCACAGCAAGAAAGTGGTGAAGGCTACATTCAAGCATCAAACGAACTATTACCCCCACTAACTGACATTAATTTTTTAGGCTAGCTGACTCGTCGCTTCCCTATTTTGAAGTAAAAACAAATAGCTACGAAATTTTAAAAATTCTTATTGACACCCTAAATAAACGCTAAATTGAATCAGGAACCATTTTTTGCAAATTCCATGGGTGGAAACGTAAAAGTTTCACATCATACATTCCTTAATTTATTTGGTCTAAACGATACAAAAACTAAATTCTTTCTCCACGCGTTAAAGTCCAAATCAAATAACAAGCCTCCCAAAGCATTAATTTAATTTCTCTAAGAACTAATCATCTGAACGATCAACAAAAATTCTCTTTAAACTCCATAATAAACAAATTTCCTACTCTTTTTGCTGATCCAGACACAAAACTGACATACGCAACAAATGTCAGGGGTGAGATACGAACTACAACCGATGGTCCGGTTTACTCTAAATATTACCCCTACCCAATGGCATTAAAAGACGAGGTTGACAAATAGATAAGACAAATGCTCAACGATGGCATTATCAGATTATCAGACCATTATCAGACCATCTATTATCGATTAAAGGAAACTTAACCAGGTTACCATTGCTGATCGTTATCCCATACCGGAGATAAACGAAGACCTTTCCCAACTCGGGAAGAGTAAATAGTTTACGGTGTTAGACTTAAAAAGCGGATTTCATCAGATTCTGTTAAAAGAATCTGACACAGAAAAGACTGCCTTCTCCGTTATAGCGGAAAATATGAGTTCACGCGACTCCCCTTCGGGTTGAAAAACGCGCCATCAATATTCCAAAGAGCACTAGATGATATGTTACGTATACATCGATGATATAGTGATTTTTTAGCGAAGACGAGAAAAATCACCTTCAAAACATCCAACAAGTTTTTCATACTCTCGAAAAGGCAAATATGAAGGTACAGATAGATAAGTGCGAATTTCTACGAAATGAAGTTGAATTCTTTGGATATATCATCGGAAGGCATAAAAACGAATCCAACAAAAGTTCAAACCATCGCAAATTTTCCACCCCCAAAGACTATCAATGATTTAAGATCATCCCTTGGCTTATCCGGTTATTACCGACGATTTATAAAAGAATATGCAAAGACAGCCAAACCACTGACATCTCTCTTGAGAGGAGAGGATGGACGAGTTTCGAAAAATCGCTCGAGTACAAAAATTATCATCCTTAATGATGAAGCAATGGAAGCATTTTCAAAACTAAAGAATTCCTTAGTGTCGAATGACATAATTCTCACATATCCCAATTTTAAAAGAGTTCCATCTTACCGCAGACGCTTCTATTATGCAATTGGCGCTGTCCTAGTACAGGATGGTAACCTCCTTACTTTTACCTCTAGAATGTTGAATAAGACCGGAGAAAGTTACGCAGCTAACGAAAAAGAAATGCTTGCGATGATCTGGTCACTTACGTCTTTGAAGAACTACCTTTACAAGATTATTATGTACAAGATTAACCAATATTTTTACAGATCACCAACCGCTTATTTTCGCACTAAACCATAAAACCATAACATCAAAATGAAACGGTGGAAATAAATTCTTGAGGAGTACAACTACGAACTCAAGTACAAACCCTGCAAGACAAACGTAGTTGCCGATGCACTCTCGAGAACTCCACAAGTTAATTCTATTTCAGCCTCCCAACATAGCGACGACAGCTCCTCTCACGGACTCATTCAATCTGTTGAAACACCAATAAATGTCTTTAAAAGTAAATTGATTCTTCTGGTTGGAGAAGAAATCCCCGATAAAATCGAATTCCCTTTTCCCAATGTTCGCAGGATTACTTTCAGTCAACCTTTCTACAGCAAAGAGAATTTAATTTCCATTTTCTGACGTTTTCTTAATCCTTCAGTTATAAACGGACTCTTAACAAATGAAGAAACTTTAGCTAAAATTCAAGAAATATATAAACTCCATTTTTCAAATTACAAGGTTCGACATGCCTAGACTAAAGTAGACGACCTTTCTAACGTATCAGAACAAAAAGAAGTAATTCTAAATACCCATTCAAGAGCACACCGAAACCCAAAGGAAAATAAATCCCAAATATTACAAACATTTTATTTCCCCCAAATGTCCGCAAAAATCAATAAACTTCTTAAACAATGTCGTGTGTGTAAAGAGCACAAGTACGAACGACACCCAAATAAACCAATGCTTAACGCAACACCCATTGCCCAGTTTCCTGGACATATCATTCACCTAGACATATATTCCGTTGAAAAGCATCTTGTTCTTACAGCTTTAGATAAGTTCTCAAAATGTGCGCAGGCAACAATTTTGAAATCCAAAGCTGTTGAAGACGTCAAAGAGCAATTAAGACAAATTCTTTTTTCTTTCGGAATTCCAAAAGTAGTCGTGTTCGATAATGAACAGTCCTTTAATTCATCATTAATTTGTTTCATACTTCAAGATCAGTTAAATATAAAAATATTCAAAACACCTCCATATTCGAATAGTGTAAACAGACAGGTAGAACGATTTCACTCTACCCTGTCGGAAATAATGCGTTGTCTTAAAACAAATAACATTCACAAATCCTTCTTGGAACTTTTAGATCGATTTGTCTACGAGTACAACTACTCGATACACTCCACCACGGGAAAAAGACCCATTGAGGTATTTTTCGGTAGGAACGTAAGTACCAGCCCCGAACAGTTCGAAAAATCACGACAAGATAACATTAAAAGGCTACAGGAAAAACAAAAACATGACTTAGAATATCATAATCAGAAAATATATCCCATTAAAAGCTACTCTCCTGGCGAAACTGTCTATGTAAAAATAAATAGGAGATCAGGCTCCAAAATATCACCCCGCTTTAAACAAGAAATAGTAAAAGAAAACAGAAACAAAACTATACTTACTGAATCTGCAAAAACAGTGCACAAAAGTCTAATCAAAAATTAAAATCACTCTTCTCTCAATAGATCTACACTGCATACGAGTATGTGCATCGCAAACATCCAAATATTAGACTACTCAAAGTTGCAACAGTTGATCTTGATTCGTATGAGAAAATTTTTGGAAAGTTAGAAGAAGCAATCAACAGTATCCCATCCAGCAATCCTTTACAACCCATCCTGTCCTTCGAAATCCTTCGCATAAAAAACTATTTAGTTAAACTTAAAATTATTGAAAGACCAAAACGTTCCCTTGATTTCATTGGTAGTGCGTGGAAATGGATCGCGGGAAATCCAAACCACCACGACTACCAAATACTGACAAGTAAAATAAATAATATGTTAGTAAACAATAATAACCAATTGATTATAAATAAGTTAAGTTTAGAAAAGATAAGTGAAATATATAATGTTACAAATAAAATTTTAAAAACAGTCAAAGAAAACTCAAACTTAGAATATGGATTGATTATGAAAATTAAATACAAGTTAGAAATCCTAACGAAGAAAGAAATGTGTAACGTTTTTTTGTTAAGACCTGCAAAAATAGATGATAAGATAAATAAAATTCCTTTTGAATTAATTTTAACTTGCAACGAAAAAATCTTTGGAATAGTTAAGCCATGTGAAACCTATTGTTTTTGATTGAAATAAAGAATTCAGTAATATATGTTGAGAAAAAGAAAAACAATAAAGTGTTCAAATACAATATGTATTATTGCACAGAAATTGAAAGTACTCGTACATGCGTTTAATTGATACAAACAAATTCAAAGATGTTACCATGACTGTGGTCAAACAGCAAAAGAGATTAAGATTTGTACAATAATTATGTAGTGCAGCTAGTGGCGCATAGGCCGTTACGATTAACATATAAAAAAAATGATTATGTGATACAGCAAGTGGCGCATAGGCCGTTATGATTAAATTAATAATGATACAATTAGATAAAAGAGAAACTGAGAAAGTTAGTAAGGTGATGTGTTCGTGTTCGGCTAATTGCAACGCATTCCAGAACATTCACTCTGGTCTTTCAGCGAGGGGAAGTGGAGAAACCTTAGTGATGGGACGAGTGTACTTGCCAAACTTGGTGCGGATTGTGACTACCCTCACATTGCTGTCCTTTCCAGGATGTATATATAGGACACGTCCAAGAATCCATTTGGCTGGCGGCAAGTTTGGTTCCTCAAGCAGAACGATGAACGATAAATTGGCTTGAGTGCTCTGCCATTTTGGTCGATGTTGAAGTGAAGTCAAGTATTCCTGGTGACATCTCTTCCAAAAACCTTGCAGAAGTATCTGTAAAGCATAATAATTAGTTTTTATAGAAATGTTCCCATCAAGAACTTGTGGTTGAGGAATTGCTGTATATGGTTCCACGATCATGAAATGTGCTGGTGTTAGAGCACTTGGTTCTCCATCTGATATGTGCCACATAGGACACGAATTTAGCAAAGCTTCTATGCTTGTGAGGAGTGTGTACATCTATTCGTAAGTCAGCTTGTTATCACCAATCACTCGCTTGAGGTGAGTTTTGACAGATTTTACACCTGCCTCCCATACACCCCCGAAGTTAGGAGCGGAAGGAGGTATAAATCTCCATGCAATATGATCCTTTGAGAGATGATCAAGAACGATGTTGTTATGACACTGACTACGAAGGAGATCGAACATCTCTCCAAGTATGCGTTTTGCGCCATGAAAATCCGTGCCATTATCACTCCAGATTTCTACTGGCTTCCCACGTCGCGACACGAATCGATCTAAGGCCAATAAAAATGCATTTGAAGAGAGATCACCGACTAGCTCTAAATGGATTCCCTTTGTTACAAAGCAAACAAACAAAGCTATGTATGCTTTTATGAATTTTGGGTTCGAAACCCAAAAGACGCAATGTAATGGGTCCGGCATAATCGCAGCCGACTTTGTTAAACGGTCGCGAAAAACGAATACGTTCGGATGGGAGATTACCCATTAACTGATGTGAATACGACACACGTTGGCGGAAGCACACGACGCACTCATGAACCGTCTTGCGAACAATGTCTCTATACCCGAGAATGTAGAAGTTTTGCTTTATTAATGAAGATGTTAATGTCACACCGGCGTGTAAATAACGCTTATGAGTATATTGCACTATGAGTTTCGAAACTTTCGACCTCCGACG
This sequence comes from Volucella bombylans, assembly GCA_949129095.1. Lineage (NCBI taxonomy): Eukaryota > Metazoa > Arthropoda > Insecta > Diptera > Syrphidae > Volucella > Volucella bombylans. Next base: position 28,561,881 of record OX422144.1, read on the forward strand.
CGAAGCACTCCTAAAGAGTCAAGAAATGGGCACAAAGAAATAAGTTTGTTTCTTTTCGGTAGGCACTTATTTTTTTTTAATAATAGCAATTTCGAATGAAAATAAAGAGCACTACGCGGATTTCAATAAAATCGTTTTTGAGTTTAATAGTTCTTGGGTTGTCAAGGATTGCAAATTACGAAGTTTAAAAGCCGACCGACAATTGGATACAAAACGGAGAATGTATGCAACAACGCGAACGCATTTTAACCAACTAGATGAATTGTGCTGAATTACATCGAATAGATTGTTAGTTTCAATATTTGATAAGAATACCTTCGTTTTCTGTGTAGTCCTTTCCTCTAAAAATTCACTAGGAATTTCTCCAGTATATTTATTTGAAATAGGCCACTGATTTCTGTCCAACTAGAGCCACTGTGGACCTTTCCACCACAGCTCGTTTGGTGATAAATGGGATGGTAGAACGCCACGAGTAACAATGTCAGCTGGATTATAGACCGAGCGAACGTGATTCCACACTTTACAAGGTATCGATGAAAGTATCTCGGATGTTCTGTTACCGATAAATACCTACCATTTTTTAGGAGGAGATGACAGCCAAACAGCCAATGGAGCACTTTCGCCGAATCCGTCCAAGCAAAGATTATAGCTTCTTTCGCCTGTAAACAAATCTTAATTTTATTAATTAGACGGGTTAAAAGGACGGGTCCACATAGTTCCAGTCTAGGCAGTGAGATAACTTTAATTGGTGCAGCTTTACTTTTAGCTGCTACCAAGGATACTGATATGGTATTATCTGTGTTGATACTTCTGCAGTAGACAACAGCTGCATAAGCATCCAATGAAGCATCGCAAAATGCGTGTAGTTCCCACTGTTGTTTATAAGACCGTAGTATTCTGGGAATGTGAAGAGATTCCAGATGGTGCAGATCTTGATGAATTGATTTCCAACGGTTAGCGAGTTCATCCCAATTCAGCCTTTCCTTGAAAAGTTCCTGTAAAATAATTTTTACTCCTACGATAACAGGAGCCAAAAATCCGATTGGGTCGAATATTCGAGATGCTTCTGAGAGTATCCGACGCTTAGTGACATTAAGTTTTGTATCCACACGAACTCGATATGAAAAGCAGTCACTAGACGGGCACCATATTAAACCTAGAATCTTAACCGAATTGAATTCTTCAAATTTAATTGGGGAAATTTCTCGCTCATCTTCTGGTAGCGACAAAAGTAATGGCCAGCAGTTGGTTGTCCACTTCTTTAATAGAAAACCGGCGGATGTAAGTAGATCAACAACTTCTGTTTTAAGCTTCATCAACTCTTCAATTGTGTCTGCGCCCGTTGCTAAGTCATCGACGTAGAAATCATTTTGTACTATTTGATATGCAAGGGGATGAGTAAGATGTGAATCAAGAGCTAGCTGTTTAAGTGTGCGAATTGCTGAAAATGGGGTAGATGAGGTTCCGTAGGTGATTGTTAGCAGACGAAAATGTTTTAGTTGACTATCAGGAGTTTCACGCCAAACTATTCTTTGAAAATCCGTGTGATGGGGCGAGATCCAAATTTGTCAGTACATTTTTCAATGTCTAATGAAAGTGTGAATTTGTATCAACGAAATCGCAAACCAATCGAAAAGATATCACGCTGGATTGTAGGGCCAACAAGAAGGCATTCATTCAATGACTTAGTGGTAGAAGTCCTAGCGGAACCATCGAATACCACTCTGATTTTTGTTGTGCTGCTATCATTTTTAAAAACAGCATGGTGTGGGAGATAATAGCAACGTGTATTTTCTAGTATAACTTCATTAGGAGATATCTCCTCCATATGACCCAATGAAAGATATTCGTTGCTGAACTGGGAGTATTGGATTCTAAAGTCAGGATTTGTTTCGAATCTTTTTACCATAGATCGCAATCGTTCAAATGCGATTGTTAATGTATTTCCGAAGTTTAAATCTGTATTCTGTTTAAATGGTAGTTCCACCATATATCTACCGTCAGAATGACGACTGTGGGTATTTACAAAATGATCTTCAGCTTGTTGCTCTTCGATCAATAAAATTGGTTGACTAGATACTTCTTCTGAACGCCAGAATTTTTCTAAGTCAAACTCTTGAGTGTAGTCTAGCTGAGTGCAAAATGTATGGAGTCCTCCTAAGAAGTCCTAATGGAGTCCTTAGTTACCAGCTAATACCCAGCCGAAAATTGTTGGAATGGAATCTGGTATTCCATATTCTGGTGACTTTGCAGGGCCTGAACACTTTATCTGAGCCGACCAAAATATCGATAGAACTCGGCTTGTCAAACTGAGGATCGGCCAGTTCGATAGAATAGAATAGATCATTGACATTTGTGATTAAAGAAGTTGGCAACAATGATGTGAGCTTTGAAATGACATGACAGTCAATTTCAACAAAATTAGTACTTAAACGAGAGTGAAGTTGAAGCGTAACCAATCCATTGGTTACACAGGCAGAGGTTGAGGCGATTCCTGTGATCGGAATCCGAGAGCGTTTTCGTAATAGCCCGAGGCGTTGAACAGCTTGTTCTGTTATAAAAGAAACTTGAAAGCCTGTGTCCAATAGCAATCGAATGTGTTGAAATGATCCCTGTTTGTCTTGAACCTTAACCATTGCTGTTGGCAGAATTGTTTGAAGATGACGAGAAGATTCAAGCGAGTGATTAGAGACGATTGGAGGGTCAACCGACGAGTGAGAAGAAGGATGAGTTAAATTCAAAGATGTATGCTCAGATGATGAATTATGTGTAGGATGCACGAGAGAATGGTGGGGAGCGCTGCATAATCTACAACGAAAGTTTGACCGAGATTTAGTAGCGTTATGACCTTGACGAAGACAATTAAAACATAGTGAGTGCTGTTTTACAAAGTTGCGACGCATCCAAATTAACGAAGACCTTGCATTGAGATAGGGTATGATTATCATCATAACATTTTGGACAAATTTTTTTTGATTCTACAAAGTGTGAGTGCACAGGAACTTGAACCTTACTGCGAGATTGAGTTGTACCAGAGAGTGAGTAGCAAGATTCTATAGAATTACAGCGTGATTGACGAAATTCCAAAAGTTAATCGATTGTTACATTTTCCTGAGACCCTACTTCATTTGCCCATGTCTGTTTAATATCCTGATCAACCTTTTGGATTCAAAGGTATATGAGCCAAGGATCGCGACTGTTGGACTCCAATGCATTGAGTCCTCGAAAGACCTCATCAGCTCCATCAGTGATTCTACGAAGCGTTTGAATATTTGCCGACGATGATGTAGATAATGATAGGAATGACTGTATAAAAGATCGCACGATTAAGTGCGTTTTATCGAAGAGTGCTTCTAATCTGTCCCAAGCATTAATGTAGTTATTTTTGGAGCAGGTCATATGCTTTATTAAATTAGCTGCGTCGCCGCGAAGAAAATATTTAAGGTATTGCAACTTTTTTGAACTAGTCAGCGACCTATTTGAATCTACCGATGAGATAAATAGATCTTTAAAGGCGTGCCAATCCTTGTAATCTCCCGAGAAAATAGGGATGGTCGCCTTTGGTAGGTTAATATATGATGAGTGTGAGCAGGAAGGGAGAATTTGAGGGAACGATGCCTGCTGGCCTGTTGAAGATACCTGAGCAGGTTCAGACAGTATATTCGGGTTTGCTGATTTCTCTTCTATTGAAGTTTCCTGTGGAGGATCAGGCAACGTGCGCTTTCGAATCGCGATTGTTATAAGGGAATGTGCTAAAAAGTATTTTGATTCATATTCTGCTAATTCTGGTTCAGGATCGATAAAATCTTTTTGATCGCAAAATTCGCATAACTCGTTATGTAGGGACTCAAAATATGACCACGTGTCACTTAACTTACTCAATCGGTTTTCAAGCAATGAGAGATTGGTACTATCGTTCACTGATTCTGCAAAAGCTGCAGCACGTGTTAAGCTGCCCTTAACGTGACTGCGCTTAGTCTTAATTGAGTTCATTATAACCAACAATTGCACAGAATCCGGGCAAATCCCTTAACATTTCGCAAATATCTTTCTTTTACCACCAAAAAACGTTTAATATAGAGAAGCTATTTGTTTCTACCTGAATCACGTGTTATCTTACAACTGTCCTTACAATGTTCGCTACTCAAACTGTTCGAAAGCACTTCTTAATTTCCCTTCTTTAACAGGCTATACCAGTGTGACACTTTCAAAAAATCGTTTTTTTTTTTGCTTATTCGATATTTTATACTTTCAAAAATATTCTGTGAAAGCGGCAAGGTCGTACCTTGAATAGTTTTTAAATGGCAGCGTTCTAAAGATCGACCACTCGCAGGTATAAACCATTCCACCTGCCTATAGACGGAGTTTCGGAGTTAGTGTGATGTTACTCGAATCTTTCGCATTGTAAACAGTACATAGGTAATATAGGGGGGGCCTATATAGGTGTATACGGTCCTTGTAAAATAGTTAATTGCCATTTTAAATATATTTTGGAGCCGTTAGGCACTGTTGTCGAAGCATCTGTTCAGTTTACTCTCAGTACACAACGCAACGAAAATGAGTAATATCCAAATAGGCCCTCACGATAATCCTTTATCTAGATCGAGGTCTAAGAAGAGAAGATTTTCAGCAAATCGTTTTACATACGAACAGTCCACCGCAAATACCAGTACAGCCGCTGAAAAACTGTTACACACCGGAGATAACGAAATGGTCGTTGAACAAACGCATAGATACTGGAAGCTAAAGGAATGGACTTATCAAAGTTCAAGCACGATTATTTACCGTTTGTTAAGGATGTTACGGATGCTTTGAAACCAATTTATACTAATTTGAGTTCAAGGGAATTGCTAGAGCGATGCAAAGGAGGAAACACACAAAACAACAACGAAATTTATAACGGGTTGCTATGGCACTTTGCTCCAAAGCACCTTCACAGCGGGATGAAAATGATTGAGCTCGCTAATTTCCTAGCAGTTTCAATATTTAATGATGGTTTTTATAGTATTTTAAAAATGATGGAAGTAATGGGCATGGTTGTCGGCCATATTGCGTAAGAATATGCAGGTCAAGAGATTCGGCTGTATCAAGCAGGTGGAGATACGTCACGCGGCGTCCTCAAAAGAGGGACGAACAGCCCGGAGACAAGCATTAGCCTCTCAGCAGGCATTTTTCGAGGAAGAGAAGGTGTATTGTATGGGCTAAGCATAGCAGATTAGCAATTTTTATGGTAAGTATAATTTTATTTAGCAAAAATCGATAGTTGAAACTTTCAACGCTTTTTTCTCGAAACGACATTTTTCAAAATTGCTGACATCATAACTCAACGAGAAATTGACCGATCGACCAATCAAATTGAAACTGAGTATTCTTGAATATTTTTTTTTTTCAGTTTTTATGCATTTTTATTTCTTAACTTAAATTACTCTTATATGCTAAACAAAAAAACGCTTAAAAATTAGCTTAAATTACTTACAAATAATCTTATTCTAACTTACTGGCCCCATGCGGGCACTCTAAGTTAAACCTAACACTTAAACTATGTCTTTCGACGAATCTTACATTATATTTTTATTTTAACATTACTTAATACTAGAACTAAGAAAATAAATTATAAGTAAAAAACTTAGTGAATGGACATTTTTAATTTTTTATAAAACTTAAAACTAAAAGCCTACAGACTACCTAAAAATAAATCTTAGTCTACTTAAACCTACTTACATATAATACGTACGCACACACATACATATATATATATATATACATAATATATATATACTTAATATATAAATATATGTATATATATATATTTTGGTTTTTTTTTCATTTTTTATTTTTATTATTTTTTTTTTTTTTTTTGTTTTTTATAATTTTTTTTTCTTAAAACTAACTTAATCCTACCTAAAACTATGTAAGCCGGCCATGGCTAAAAAAAAATTAGGCTGACCCACTTTGCCTCAGATGAAGCTATCTATTAATGGAGGCATTCGACGACGAAGCATCCTCCCCTTCAACTAGCCACCAGTATTCTTGAATATATTTACTATACAATGACCTACGGTCTTTTTGATTGGTTGAAAATTGTCAATTTGGCATTAAAAAATGACCTTTTTTTTTACCCCAAAACACGAATTTTTTTTTCAGAACTACACCATTTTGTTAATTTTTGATATTTTTCAAAAATCGTAGGTCATTGTATAGGAAATACCTTCAACTTTAATAACCTTTTTGAATTTTTTGTTTCAGCTACTCATTCGGCCGGAATCATATCAGCAGTTGGGGAACTTTTTTTGTTGGCACCTCCGAAGACAGCACATAACTCCGTTATTTTTCAATATTTTTGTATAAAAAAACTCTTAAAATAAAGCTAAAAATATACCTTATTATATCTAAAAAACTGCAAAACATTCTATAGAGTACTTTCTTTTAAAAAAATTCCCGAAAATCGCCTAATTTTTTATGGGTAACACTGGTATAGCCCCTTACACACTTCTCAAAATTTTAATTAATTTGGCATATCCCAATATCCACATACACATGTATCACCATAAATAACCATGATAAACACTTATTTGAACAAGTTAAGAAATTAATTCTTTTTTGGATTATTTGCATTAAAGTCTTCCAACACTTTATTCACAAAAAAAATAAAAATGTTCAATAAATCCGACAGAGAAGGACCATGTATTTGATTGAAATAAAGAATTCAGTAATATATGTTGAGAAAAAGAAAAACAATAAAGTGTTCAGATACAATATATATTATTGCACAGAAATTAAATTGAAAGTACATGCGCTTAATTGATACAAAAAAATCCAAAGATGTTACCATGACCGTGGTCAAACAGCAAAAGAGATTAAGATTTGTACAATGATTATGTAGTGCAGCTAGTGGCGCATAGGCCGTTACGATTAACATATAAAAAAAATGATTATGTGATACAGCAAGTGGCGCATAGGCCGTTATGATTAAATTAATAAATGATACAATTAGATAAAATAGAAACTGAGAAAGTTAGTAAGGTGATGTCTTCGTGTTCGGTTAATTGCAACGCATTTGAGAACACCTATAATAAATTCTCTATATGAAGACGTAAAAATATCAAAGATATCAGCAACACCACCTGCATCCCAAATCAACTGAAAAGTCGTGAGCCAACGTGTACGCACGCAAATAATCAACACATCGAGTCAATAGAAGAAATCGCAACAGACATTTTGCTTCTAAATCAATTCGATGGTCCTGTCAAAATCGAAAACGAAACGGTAATTCTTAAGGGCACTTACATCATCCGACAAATTGGCGACAAAAATATTACAACCCAACAGATAACAGATCACCAGTTGATGTCTGCAATTTTACAACCATCATCCTTAATAAGCAGAGCAGAGGAAGTACTCTCTCTATAGATGCTCAAACAGCTAAACGTCAATACGAGTAGTACCACAAAAAATAACTTCTGGAAGCAAGGAACAAAATCAGCACCAACCTTAATCTATGCCTATCCTTTATTATAGTAGGTGTTTTAATAGTCCCAGTAAACAAGATGATAACACAAAAATGCCAAAATTTAAGAACCCAAGAAGATATTGTCAAAACCACCTCACCATATCCGGCCCCCAGGATTCCAGATCCAAAGATTATTGGCATTAATGATATCCCTACACTGCTCTCCAAATAAACTGCAAACGAGGACGTCTGCATTTAAGCAGGCAGGAGTTAACACCAAAAATCTCCAAATAAAAATAACAACACACGCAACCAAAATTCTCACAGTGTCACTAGTAACCCAACATGCGCAGCAGTATTATTATGTGCAGCCTGCACTTACAGGTGTCATCAAACACCTTGTTTTGCACACTGCAATGCACCGAACATGCTCCATCGTCATGTTGCTGACCCGACATCTCACGGCTGTGGGAAAACAATTTTCCAACATAGGTTTCATCATATTTTTAAGGTAGTTTTCTAACTTAGTCCTAAGTTGAATTCAGATGAATGAAGAGGCAATGCTCCTCATAAAAAATATTTTTTTATTTCTTTTTAAGCATCTAATATTTTAATTTGCATCTGTAAAATTGTGTGATTGATTAATGGGCAATGTGCATATTTTTCGCTTTACCACTTTTATGCCACCTTTCGTTACATTGCAATGTAAATTTATGTCTGTCTTCGGGTTCGATTTCATTGGAATGGAACATAACGCACCAATGTCATCGTTTTACTAAATCCAAAAATGCCAATTTCAATTTCTCTTTCCTTTCTAGGAAGAAAATTTGGTGGAACAAATATTTTATTTTTCAGCACGTAGCAACACAAGTTAATTGCTTTGAAAAAAGACTTTGTGTCAAAAGTTAGGCCTCCGTTTGTTCGTTTGTATGGCTCACAAATTGCTATACAGCACGCTGTACGTGGTTAATTATTTGCAGTAGTTGTTAATCAGCAGGTTAACATCAGGAGTCTAATGTTTTTCTTCTCGTGGCCTTACCATTAAACAGCAAACAGCGCCATCTAACGCCATCTAACGTTTTTTTTTTTTCAACTAGTGCTTATTTCGTGAATGGTAGAACTTCGCTCATGCCTGATTTGACAGATAATTAGTTTTATCCTTCCGGTTAATAATGGAAAATAATTTCATTCAAATGACTGCCTCGGCTGGCCATGCAGTAGCCTACAGGATCGGTCCAATTTTTAAGCACATTATCGATTGTGTGCAGCTGTATTTCACCAATGGCTTCACAAATATTGTCCTTTAAAGCGTCAGTTGTCTCTGGCTTGTCGGCGTAACACTTATCTTTTACGGCACCCCACAAATAATAGTCCAACGATGTCAAACGACATCAGCTCTGCGGCTGATAATGCGGTCTGCAAAAACAGGGCGCAAAACATCGAGTGTAGCTTCGGCTGTGTGACACGTAGCGCCGTCTTGTTGAAACCAAATGTTGCCAATATCCTCCTCTTCAATTTTTGTGAACAAAAGTTCGTTCAACATGGCCCGATAACGATCGCCATTGACTGTAACGGCCACTCCTTGCTCATTTTCGAAGAAAAATGATTATGCTTCTGGACCAAAATCCGCACCAAACAGTGACTCGTTTTGGGTGTATCGGCTTTTCAATGTATGCGTGCGGGTTTTCTGTGCCCCAAATGCGACAATTTTGCTTGTTTACATACCCGCCAAGATCAAAATGAGCTTCATCTGAAAATATGATTTTTTTGGCAAAATCGGCATCTTCTCTAAGTCGATCGCAGGCCCACTTAGCGAAGCGTAGTTCAAGCGTATACACAACCACATTCGTTCAGCGGAAGGATAAAACTAATTATATGTCAAATCAGACATGAGCTAAGTGTTACCAATCACGAAATAAGCACTAGTTGAAAAAAAAACGTTAGATGGCGGACCCTTTACAAGCTATGAACAGCAAGTCAACATACAGTGAATCTCAAAACTCCTTGTAATCGACGATACCATGTTTTCTTATTCCTGTATCTATCAATAATCCAATATATGCATTCTCAAAATTGTGTACTCGTAGTGACTCAAACTTACCACATGGTATGTCAAGCCAATTTTTTATTTATCAATATTTGTTTACGAATAAATAAAAAAAAACTAATATCTAAAAAATCAAATATCTATTTTTGTAAAGAAATTTGACGAGTAAAGGAATACGTAGTAACGTTTTTGTGAAATAAATGTTAGTTTGGAAAATATGGCGCTTTTTTTCTCAATAGTGACTCAAAATCACTGCGTGGGACTATTAGGGTTTTAAAAGAGAAGTGGAATCTTTAGGAAAAAGTGGAGTTGTTTCTGTTACTCCAAGTCTCAAACATTCTTCTTCTACCACAACTACTGCAGCCAGCTTAGTTTCATTGTTTCATTGAGCGAAAAGAACCTGTGCATATTTTGTGCGCCAAGCAAACACCCAACAAACGAGTGCTGCAGTAATTTTGCAATAGCGGAAAAAAGAGATGTTTTATGAAAAGGATATGCTGCTTTCGGTATGCAAATCGAGTTCACAATTCTAAGAAATGTCGAAGTGCTAGGTGGTTAAATTGCTTGAAGTGTAAAAGTAAACATATACATAGATTTCATATCCAACATACGAGTATGCTGCAACCAAAGCAAAATCGACACTAATGGTTTCAAAGCAAAATACGAGTACGTTCTTGCAAAATGCGCTGAACTTGTGATCCTGCCATTCCAGTTTTGAAAACTCCAATGTATATTTGAAGACAGCTCGGGACGTTGCCGCTGCTACGATACAGGATGAAGGTATATTCATACGCTTTATTACAGACCGCATATAATAGCTCAGTTTACTTTTCTTGCTTGCAAAAATTATAACTCTTACACGAATAAAGGTATCGTAACAGGTATTTTTCTGCTTACAGGAAATTCCCAGGCCTATGAATTTTGAGAAAAATGTTTCATAGGGTCTTTTGCTAAAATATGACGTTCTCACCACAGGAGATAAACATAATATTTTACTTTAAAAATATTCAAAAATCGATGATTGAAGTAATGACAGGGTGCGTAAAGCTAATCCGAACAAAACTGTACTGAATTAAAGTAAACGAACCATTTTTTAAATGTTTTTTTAGGTGTATCAAAAGAGTATTTTTTTTTATTTCGTGGCATATCAGAATATATAATGAAATATTTCAGTGATTCATTTTAAGTCAAACAGTGGAGAAAAACGTAATCGGACCAAAAATTTTAATAAACAAAAATCAGATTTCTTGAAAACTTTCGTCTGGGGTAAAGTCTATTGCAATGAACTTATCATTTCTGGAAAGTATCGTGCTTCGAGATCTTTTTCGGTGCTGACATGCCCTAAAGAAAAAATGAGTAGGTCCGACGAGGCTGCAAACATGCACCTGATTCTTGCATATGGGACATGACCGCGTTAACTTTTTATCTGTTATTTCATTCAGAACTTTAAAAAGAACTCGTGATTGACAACTACTCCTATTTCGTCATTGACTTTGTATTCAGTAGGTGGAAGATTAACAATTTGTCTTTTGATATCGTTGACGGTACTTATAATGAGTTCTCCAGTTTTCCTTGCATATCGGAACATTATAAGTGAACGCGAGCATTCCTCCAGTGTGCATCATTTGAACAGCCTCAGTGGAACAACCGAGGCCATAAACATTTTCATATCGTAGTCACCTTGCCCAGATGATCAATCACAGCCCCACTTTTTTTTTCTTTATAATTTACGCGCGCCTAAGGGGTTAGATACCCTGTTGCCAGGGCGCATGCGGAAAGGTAGAAGGAAGAGAAAGGAAAATTGTTTTGTAGTGGTTTGAAACTCAGGTGTGTTTGGTTTCGATATTCGCTCTCCAGGGGGTGGGAGTCCGAATAGGACGGAGAGTTTTTTCTTCACTCAGAGTGATTCGAGTTATAACTCATAGTATTTTTTTTCTGTGCTTGAAACTCTACAATAGCCAAATCTACGTGTCAGTGTTATGTCTTCACACGCAGAATTTTTCTGTCTGAGTTCCAATTACACAAATGAAAAACTGACTTGGCATTGGCAGGATTCGAACCTGGACCCTCCGAGTGAAAAGCGATTGCTAGTATCACTACACCACGGCCACCCCACTTACTTTGTAATGAAAGAATTCTTGGAAGTGCCCTCCCTTTTGCTTTCTAAAAGCCGCCTTGCAGTACGATTATGCCTTGAAGGATCACTCTAGCTGATATATCCGTGAATTTCCTGGAACTACCTCTTTGTAATTCTGTTGGATGGAAGAACATCTAATGCTAAACCATTAGAAAGATACTCGGTGGTTATGTTTTCGGAACATTTATTAGTTTTTGTTTTTTGTTAACGTCGAGCACTCAGTTATAGATTTACTTGGCCTTCCTCTTGATGACTTTGATATACTTGGTAAATCACACATTACTTCTGTTCTATCAGTATCGATATTGAGACAATCATTCAAGCAATCCTAGTTATTTTTGATTGAAGATACGCATAAATTTATGAGAATCTTTTTTCAATTCGGACACCTTTCCGCTGACAAATTTTCATCGGATAGTTGGTGATAATTTTTTACGGCACACATGAACTTTTTGTATTCGAGAAATTGGCAAACATTATGAAATGTCTATTCTTACTTTTGAGCTAATATTTTCTAACACAAAAATACGTTTGCTTAATCGTGTAATTCATTACTTACTGCAAATCGTTATCGTAATCCCAGAATTGTTATCGTATGACAATATTTTGGAAAAAAAGGTAATAAGAAATATTTATTACTCATTACAAAAAAATATATAATTTTGCACATCGCTATACTTCTCCAATGAGAAAAAAAAAAAAAAACTTTAATCATTAAATTTGGCTGACCTCTTCAAATCAAATCTCTGTCTGCACAAAGGGATGCAAGTTGACCAGGTGCATCAATATTTTTAAATATGTGTTTAGAAATATATAGGAATTAATTTTCTGTTGAGTTTAGGTCGCACCTAAATTCTAAAAAGTGCGCCGGAAATAGTGTTTTATCAAACATTATGTGAAATGGTTTTAAAAAAATTATAAAAAATAACTGCATCCATCATTTGATTTGACAAATGAACAGTTATATTACATAAAGCGAAAAGGAATTGATTTTCTGAAACCTGTTGCCTAGTTTTTACACTCAAACCTAAAACAAAAAATAAAAAAAATTGATTTTGAGGTGGCCTCAAAAATTACTCAACTTTGGTTGGCCCTACATGAAAAATTATTCATTCAAAAGAAATAATTTTTCCGGTTTCCATAGCTCCAAACATTTGTTAATCCAGTGAATTTAAACATTTTACATTATAGACTCACTCGAATATTGAATTATGCAAGCACTTTTGCTTAAATGCGCCACAGTGCGGCGGCAGTCAACACTTATACGTCAGGATTTGGAGAAGAAACTTACCCCCATTGGCAAAGTCAACTTCTCATTGATTCTCTTTGAAAGAAAAAAACAATCTAAATTCAAAAAATTCTAAAAAGTCAAAATATCCAATAAACGTCAGTTTAATAACAAGAGTACCGACATCGAAGCTGTAGTTTTTCCGGAAATTTGCATCGTCGCTTTGAATGCTCCTGACACTGCCTCACCGCATAACATAACTGGTGGCACAACAACAAAAAAGCGCATTGTTTTTGATTGCACCTTCCGCATGAAAGATACTACTTCATCATCGTAATACGTAGGCGCTAATTTTCTACCGGATGTATTGAAGATTCTTCTGAATTTTCGGCTTGAACGATATGCATTGTTAGCTGACGTAGAAAAGTACTGTCTATAAATCTACAAATCAAATTGGTATGTTCCGCATGAAGTACCTCACAGCAAGTTGGAACCGACAGAATATAGACTGAATTGGGTAACCTTTGGCATAAATTTTCGTCCTTTCGACACGAGGAAGAGAAATATCAGTCCACATGCACAATGAATTTAAGGAAGTGGAACTTCAACTGTTCTTACCTTTGCCAAGCCCTTTGTTCGAGTACAATCCAGGGTTTGCAGAAAGTATTGGGAATCACATGATGAGTCATCCCAAATGAAGTGGATTGTATTAAACGTACTGTACTGCAACGCATTGCTAGAATTTTTGATAATCTGATCATGATTAGCCTAACAAGTGCGCTAACAACTTGATGAACTTAAAGCAGTATTGCATTCCGCGTCCTGCAATAACATTTTCTTTCCCCTACTTCAAGCACATCCATGTGTTTGAAGATGCTGAAATCTGTAGGCATACTGCGCAGTTGCGTATTTTAATTATTTTTGCTCCGCAGGTAAGAGCACGATTTCGTTTTCGTGTGCACATCTAATTTTGATTTTGATGGGGGCTAACGCGCCCATTTATTTGGCTTAATACAAGCTTAAGAACTAGGACCTAGAAACTAATAATAATTAAGGTTAGCTTTAAAAGGGATGGTGTAGGAGATCGGATTTAAGGGAAAGAGTGCTGCGATTAAAATCGAAAACGGAAGGGTTGGAGTTTTCCATATGTGGTGCTATGGATAGATAAAAGAGACGGGGCAATGTAGATTTCGAGGGTCAGTGTAAAAGAAACTGGAATTGTAAAGATATGAGCAATCGACGGAGTCGGTGAGTGAAAAGAATGTCTGCTGTGTCCCTTCGTGTCTCAAGAGTATTCCGTGTAATGAATTTGAGACGGTCCCGATAGGAAGCTAAGATTAGAGGATCGTTCAAAGGTAGACTTCGAAGAGCAAATCGAAGAAAATGACGCTGGATGCAAATTGCTGGAACAAATGATTACATTACCAAGACTAATGTTGACGGCCGCTTTTATAACAGCTCGATTATGTTCTTATTTCGAACACCCGTTAAAGGTCGTTGGTAAGTTGTGTCTATGTACGTACTCTAGAATTGCACTGAGTTGGATCCAAGGGGACTCCAATCGATGGAAACCATATGTGAAGGGCGTTATAGCAGAAATGCGCCGAATTACATCGATCGTCGACTGGGGGTATTGCAGAGGCAAGGAGAATCCGGACGATCTCCTCACAAGAGGTGTTGCCTCTGAAAGCTTACGATCTTCTGTATGGGTTAGCGGGCCGCCCTGGATTAGTAATGAAAAAAATAATACTTAGACGAGCACGACCAATCAGATGCAAATACCATGACTGCATTGGTATTACAACCCAGCAAACGAGGGAAGATATCAGCTTCCCAAACAGCCTTTAATATTGCCTCCTATTTCATGAATATCAACAAAGAAGATTGCATGGAGGTGTAAGTGTTGTCTTACCACAGTTTATGGATCCCTTCTGGATCCCGAAAAGACGTCAGCTAGTGAAAGAATGTATACAACGATGCATCGTGTGCAAAAAGTTATGGAAAAACTAGGAAATCAATCGTTTGGACCTCTGCGATTAACATTTTCGAGGCGATTCAATTGTAGCAGTATTGATTTTACTGGTCCGCTTTACTACATAGATAGCTCAACAAATGGTGAAATGAGTAAGTGCTATATAATAATTTTTCCTTGCGCTGCTATCCGCCGCCGCTATCAACCGACAGTTGTATTATGGGCTTAAGGCGGTTCATTACACGAAGAGGCACTTCCACTGTAATCTATTCAGATAATGCCCGGATATTTCGCAGAACAGATCTGGAGATTATATTGGCACCATACTCAAAGATGAAAACTCTCAAGGAGTTGTGGCCAATAAACGGATAAAATGGAAGTTCGCTGTAGAACGTGCTCCCTGGTGGGGAGGATTTTGTGAAAGACTTATCCGCACAACAAAATTTTCATGGGTAAGGAAAAATTCACAAATGAACAGCTTCGGACAGTACTGGTGGAAGCAGAGGGTATGATAAATACTCGTCAACTAACTTATGTCAGCAGCGACCACACAGAGGTTGCCCCACTCACTCCTGCCATTTTTTATTCGGTCACAAAAACGATATGCAACAATTATGGAAGCAGCGATTTAAGCACACTACGATGTTATGGAACCGTTGGCGTACTAAGTACATGTAACTTTTGCGCTCTTTCCATCACAACAAGGGTAATACCTCACAACAGCTTAAGCAAACTGACGTTGTCTAAGTGTGTGAATCTGGGAAGCCCCGGATAGCTTGGAAGTTGGCTGTTATAGAAGATGTTTATTCTGCTAGGGATGGCAAAGTCCGTGCTTGCAGTATACGTTACTGGGATGGTTGGATAACTTGAAGACCTATGCAGTTGCTCTATCAGCTTGGGCTTTAATCCGTCTTCCCGGCCGGAGGATGTTTCAAATTATTGTTATGTGTAAAATCAAATTGTAAACAATTCACTATTTACCATAATTGAATATGTTCTCTTCTAATTTCTCTTATACCTATTCATACTCACAATGGTTAGAAGGCAATGCTTCGCGTCGATGTTAGCCAGAACGTTCTGACATTCAAAACAGTGGAGGAGTGCCTTGTGTTGATCATAATGATAAATTTGTTGACGGAAATATACATATACTCGTACACAAAATCTACACGTTGGCTTTATTTAGAGAAAATGGAAGCCATTGCCTTCTTAGACGTACAGTCGTATGATGAAAAATGTATTTTTTCCGCAAATGGTCGGGAAAAACACATTTAATCCACACCTCATCGGTGAAAAATTCATTAGAGATGCCATATGCTTATGCAAAATAATAAAACTTTGCCATTTTACAAAAAAAAAAAAAACAAATAAATCTAGGAGCATGTTGCGACTTTCTTTTTTTCTGGTATGCATATTAAGCGCTTGAGAGGCTATTGAGTTCAAGGTTGTGCTTAATTTGAGAGTCGAGTATGTGACTACACTATGAGCTCGGTCGTTGGGCTCTTGGCGTGATATTAGAATGAAATTTCCGCATACATCCAGTGTGGTATAAACGATCATATTGTTTTTCTATCAGTTCGTCCTCCATTATTATCTCATGGGAGACAATTCGATTTATAAAACTGTATGTCTCTGTTCGTTGAGGAACGAGGAGGAGATTAAAAAAGCGGTTTCTGTCCTGTATTTAAGTTTGAACTGTTAATCAAAAACAAAAAAAGGGGTGAAACGCAGAACGACCGTTTTGGTTAAACGTTATAATCAAGTGGTTTATTTGCTCTCTCTCTATTGACTCTAACAACAGGTATATATATGTATATATGATACATCGATCTGACGTTTGTGTTTTAGTGCTGTTCGTCTTGGATTCTGTTAGTGCTGTTTGTTTTGGATTCGGCAGCAACCAGCAAGTAGTGTTGGTGACTTAAGTCTCCAAAATTCTCCCCCGGGGACTGCATTCCGCCTTAGTGGTCTGGTTATGCGTTGTCTTATCAGGTCTTGATACTGGCGACTCTCGTCAGTGCATGAAAAGAGAGATCAATTTAATTATCAGATACATATGTATATAGACAGCAAACAACAACAAACAAGTGGAAGCATTGATGGTCTATACTTTTAACGGGGCCCTTATGCATTGTCCCGTCGAGGGCATGAGGGGCGTTGCTGTTGTTAGCGCTTGAAATCGTTGTTGGCCAATGGTGAGAAAATTTACGTGATTTACGTATTGAACTATTCGATGTCGTGAAATTTAATTAATGGGTATATTTTTTTGTGTGATGGCGAGTGTTTTTGAATAGTTCAATCGAAATAAAACAAACTATCTTCAGATTTGAATGAAACGATTTTATTTAGTTGATGTCCAAATAACGAGTGCACTGTGTATCGATGGCTAAGTACCATCAGACCAGTCAATTGAGAAATTCACCACACACAAAGCACCCATACACACAGAATCTTCATATGGCGTGTGCAGTTGGTGTGATCGCGTGATGGCCAGCGTAGTAATTGTTGTAGGCACAAACTGCATTGGGATGGTCCGATGGGTTATGACGTAGATTCTATGATGCACAGTACAGTGAGTTAATGGCGATGATGAATAAACGAAGAATAATTTATGATTCCAAAACATTCCGCCCCCCCTGAAACAAGTTTCAGGCTACCGGAAGTACAGCAAGTTTCGTAATTGGTCGCACTAAAAATCCATTGCTTGTGATGACAGTGGCGACACGAACAAGACCATCTGTCCCCTTTGTCACCTCCTTGATTCGACCTAGTAGCCATTTGGTTGGTGGAATATTAGGCTCTTTGATGACAACAAGAGCACCTGGTTGTAGATCTGGAACCTGTCGCTGCCATTTTGGTCGTTCTTGAAGGGAAGTGATGTATTCCAAATGCCATCTCTTCCAAAAACCCTGAACCATGTTTTGAATATGATTCCAATGATCCAAACGATTTATCGGAACTTCGAGTTGATTAGGTTCTGGAACTGCTGTTAGAGGCTCACCTATGAGAAAATGTGAGGGGGTTAGTGGATTCAAGTCAGTATCGGATAATTGACATAAAGGACGAGAATTTAAAATACATTCGATTTGTGTGAGTAATGTATACATTTCCTCAAATGTCAAAATAGTGTTTCCGATTACGCGTCGAAAGTGCAGTTTCACGCATCGAACTCCCGCCTCCCACAACCCACCGAAATGAGGTGCAGTCGGAGGAATAAAATGCCATGTGGTTCCATCCTTTGCCAAGGCTGCAGCTACTTCCCGATTATGAGTTTGTGACATAATCACTTGCTGCATCTCGTTCAAGCAACGCTGGGCTCCCTTGAAGTTAGTTCCATTGTCGCTGTACATATTTGAACATCTTCCGCGACGCGAGACGAATCTCCGTAATGCAGCTAAGAAAGCATCTGTTGTTAGGTCACTTACCAGTTCCAAATGTATGGCCTTTGTTGACATACAGATAAAGAGCGCCATATATGCTTTCGACTGCTTGGGGTTCCTACCCCTTGAAAGCCTGATGCTAAATGGCCCAGCTTAGTCACATCCGGTGTTGGTGAATGGCCGACTTGCATGAATGCGCTGAATAGGTAAATCACCCATCAACTGAGCACTTGTATGTGTGCGTTGCATAAAACATATTTTACAGCTGTGTACGATCTTACGAATTAGATTCCTGCTGCCCAATATCCAGTACTGTTGGCGAACTATTACGAAGGTCTCAGTCACCCCTGTGTGGAGATAATTAGCGTGGATATCTGCAATTATAGCTAGTGAAATGTGACTATTATTAGGAAGAATTATTGGATGCTTAATGCTATATGCAACATGTGCGTGTTTTATTCTTCCACCAACGCGAAGAAGACCGTCATTATCTATGAAAGGGCTAAGTTTGAGTAGAATGAACCTTTTGGGTAGTGTTTTATACTCTACAAGATGTTTTATATCTTTTTCGAATACACTTTGCTGAACGTATTGGAGTATCTTAATTCTCGCCCTTCGAATTTCTTTAAATTCAATGTCTAAGGCAGAACGTTCGGGTTGGGGTAAGCGATAATTTGAAGAAAAACGAAAGCAGTACGCGACTATTCGTTGTAACCGATTCCATGATGAAATTTTGTTTATTAGCTTTTGTAGGGGTGTTAGTTCCGATATTGCGACGAATGCGAGTCCTAAAGATCGTTTTTCTTCTTCATGGACTGCTGTGCTTACAGAATTACTCAATGTGAAATTCGACAGGGGCCACTGATCTTGACATTCAGACAGCCAATCAGGACCGTTGCACCACAACTTAAAGTCATACAGATTCGAAGGGAGAAGTCCACGCGATGCACAGTCTGCTGAATTATATTCCGATCGGACATGATTCCAACAGTGTCGTGGTATCGAATCCAAAATAGCAGCCGATCGATTAGCCACGAATGTATTCCACCGACGAGGTGATGACGACAGCCAATGAAGGACAATCTCCGAGTCAGTCCACGCAACGACCCTAGAAATCCTTACGGATATCGATGACTTCACGAGAACAACCAACCGAGATAACAGCAAAGCAGCGCAAAGCTCTAACCGAGGAATGAACACTGGTTTTAAAGGAGCTACCTTCGTTTTAGCAGCAATCAACGTTGTTTTGGTTGCACCTTCTGCTGATTTATAACGAGCGTAAATTACAGCAGCGTAGGCTATGAAAGAAGCATCAGCAAATCCGTGAAGTTCTATACCTTCTGCATCCAGTGAATAAAAACTTCTTGGTATTTGAATCTTGTTGAAGAAATGAAGTTCTTTTCGATAGCTACTCCACTTTTCAGCAAGATGAACACAGAACGGATCATCCCAACTTAGACCTAAATCAGAGGACCAAAGCTCCTGGAAAAGCATTTTAAAAAGTATAACTGATGGCGCGAGAAAACCTAGTGGATCATAGATTTGCGAAATTTCTGACAGTAGCGTACGTCTCGTGGGCAGAGCGTCCTTATGATCTTCTCCTAACCGAAATGAAAACCTATCACTTGCAGGACTCCAGGACATTCCCAAAACCTTAATCCATGATTCTGATTTGATTAGATCCGAAGAAGTGAATTCACAATCTTCATCAGGTAACTCTGATAACAAGGCCCAACAGTTAGAAGACCACTTACGAAGCTGAAGATTTGCTTTCGCCAAAAGACCAGCTCATTCTGCAACTCAATTAAACTATTGACGGAGTTGGTACCTGTCATAACATCATCAACATATATATCAGAAAGAATAACCTTTGCTGCAACAGGAAACTGGTGTTGGTAATCTTCGGCCAATTGTTGCAAGACTCTTACCGATAAGAATGGGGCAGAGGCAGTACCATAAGTCACGGTTCGTAACTTAAAATGTTGAACTTCGTCAGTTGGAGAGTTTCGCCATACTATGCGTTGAAAATCCGTATGTTCGTCTCGAATCCAGATTTGACGGAACATTTTCACAATGTCGGCTGTAAAAACGTAGCGATGTTGACGAAACCGCAAACATACCCCTAACAGATCCCGCTGAATTGGTGGACCTATAAGCAACTTGCTGTTTAACGACTGTCCGAACGAATCCTTTGCCGATCCATCGAAGACCACTCGCAATTTTGTTGAAGAACTATCCAGTTTGAACACGGCATGATGTGGTAAGTAAAAAACCCTTCCACTGCTTCCATCATGAGGAGCCACTCGTTCCATGTGTCCTAGTTCCACGTAGTCACGCATAAATTTTGAGTATGCCTTGAACAACTCAGGATCTTTCTCAAACCGCCGCTCCATGCCTCTCAAGCGAGATATCGACGATTTTAAGGTGTTTCCAAACACAGGCGTTGAGTCTATAAACGGTAAGTCAACTACGTATTTTTCATCCGATGAACGAGAAAAGGTTCTGCGAAAATTAATTTCAGCTGGATCATCGTTAAATGCATTTTCTTTTGGAGAGCCCACATTTTCCAGCTCCCAAAATTTCTGTAACTGAACATCAACATCCATAGCAGAGAAAAAAGAGGACAGCGGATTAATAAGGGATGAGGAGGGATCAAAAACTTCTCCGGATATAACCCAACCAAACAATGTATTTTGCGCAACTGGTAAGCCTTGAGTACCTTGAACCTGTTCTCCTTTCAAAATGCTCCATAATTTGTCTGCGCCCAATAAAACGTCGATTGAACCAGGAACATTAAACCCAGGATCCGCCAGCTGCAAGTTTGTAAGTTCAGACCAAGAGGAAACATCTAATAAATACGACGGAAGGTTCGAAGTCAACTTACGAAGGACAAAAGCGTCAATGGTCAAGCAGTTTGAGTTGTACAAAGAGTGTAGCTTCAGCGAGATGCATCCTTTTGTATACCCAGCTTCGGTTGCTGACAAACCTAGAACTGGTATTCGAGCATGCCTACGGTTAAGTCCAAGCCTCTGTGCAAATGATTCACCTACAAACGATACCTGTGACCCCGAATCAAGTAGAACCCTGCAATTCCAAAATTGACCTTGAATGTCCTGAACCCTAGCAACAAGTGTTGGAAGAATTGTCTGCCTGCGATTACTAGGTTCAAGCGAATGGTTGTTCAATATTATTGAACTGGAGGGTGCATCATTCAACGACGAATTGTTTGTACGACTATTGGATGTAGATGGCATTTCTGAATCCAGGGGATGAACTAACGAATGGTGACGGGACTTGCATACTCGACAGCGAAACGTAGACCGACAGTTGCTGGCTGCATGTCCAGCTCTAAGACAATTAAAACAAGGGCACCATTTTTTACAAAGCTGCGACGTGAATCAACATCAAGGTCCACAAATAAGGCACATTGAGGTAATATATGCTCACCTTGGCATTTCGGGCATTTTGTTTTCCCATCGGCTGGTTCCGCAAAATGAACTCTTACCTGTCCTTGAGTTTTGTTACGAGACGGCTGAGGACGATTATATGATTGGCACGTCTCCAGAGCATCACACCTTGTTTGCAGAAATGTCAAAAGTTCTTCCACTGAGCAATCCTCTCGAGATCCGACTTCTTTTGCCCAAGCTTGCCTCGATTCTGCATCCAGTTTTTCTATCAGTAAATAAATCACCCACGGATCGCGACTCGTTTGCTCAACCGCTTTCAGTCCCCGAATGACTTCATCCGCACTATCGGTGAGTTTACGCAAAAGTTGAGCGCTACACGAACTTATTGCCGGTATCGAAAGAAATGTTTGAATGTATGATTGCACGATTAAATGTACTTTATCATATCTTCTTTCCAACCGATTCCACGCTTCGATATAATTCGCCTCGGAAATTGGAATGTTTTTTATTAAATTTGCTGCCTCGTCACGTAAAAACGACTTTAAATAGTGAAATTTGTGTGTAGATGACAAATTTGGCTTGTTGTCCACAGACCCCATAAACAAATCGCGAAACGATGGCCAGTCCTTATAATCACCCGAAAATGGTGGAACAATAATTTTCGGAAGATTAATCTCTGAATTCTGCTCCACTACAGAATTCATAACAGTAGCAGATCTTTCACCGATCACATCACTAACTTCGTTTGGGCGCGGTTGTTTTAAACGAATTGCTTTTTTGTAAGCAGCATGCGCGGAGAAATACCGATTTTCATACTCAATGAATTCAGTCTCAAATTCGTCTATGTCTTGTTTCGTTGCAATTTGCAAAAGATCGTCATGCAACCGCGTAAAATCTAACCACGAATCATTTAATTTACAAAGTCTAATTTCTATCATTTCGATAGACGTATCTTCGTTTATTGTATCGCTGAAAGCCACAGCACGAGTTAGACGACCCTTCGCGTTTCCCCTTTTTGATCTTAGCACATTCATGTTAAACACAGATTGATGATCGCGATATTTCGACTGCTTAACGATGAAGTGCTAGATGAAACGAAGTATGCAGTTAAAAATGAAATTAACACACGGACTCTTATCTTTGCAAGTACTTGCAACTACGAGTATCACTGATTTTTTATTTTTTTTTTTTAAACTCGATTCGGCTTTGAAGGACCACTTATGTTTTTGAATAGTTCAATCGAAATAAAACAAACTATCTTCAGATTTGAATGAAACGATTTTATTTAGTTGATGTCCAAATAACGAGTGCACTGTGTATCGATGGCTAAGTACCATCAGACCAGTCAATTGAGAAATTCACCACACACAAAGCACCTATACACACAGAATCTTCATATGGCGTGTGCAGTTGGTGTGATCGCGTGATGGCCAGCGTAGTAATTGTTGTAGGCACAAACTGCATTGGGATGGTCCGATGGTTTATGACGTAGATTCTATGATGCACAGTACAGTGAGTTAATGGCGATGATGAATAAACGAAGAATAATTTATGATTCCAAAACAGCGAGGTTTGTGTGTGTGTTTGAGTGAAAGATAGAGTTGCGTGTGTATGTGTGTGAGAGATAGAGTTGCGTGTGTATGTGTGTGAAAGATAGAGTTCCGTGTGTATGTGTGTGAAAAATAGAGTTGCGTGTGCATGTGTTTAATAATAGTCGGTGGACAAGTTCAGTGGACTCTATTGGAGTGTGAGAGCTATGTAACTCGTTTGTATAGAAATCCTATTGTTATGAGGGATGAATATTGCTGTGTGAAATGTGTTCGTGTGCAATTTGGTACGAATTTGTTAGCAATTTAGTGCGCTTGAATTGTTGATGTAATGAGCGACTGCTGAAATATAAAAGATTCGGGCAGATTGGAGTCGATTGTGAAATTCGGGGTATGTATTGACTCCTTATTGTTGACATGCATACTGGGCGAGTATATTATGGTGTGTTGCTGGATGGTTCCTTGGTTGGCAGTGGACACAATTTAGTGATTGGTCGTCGAAACTCTCCATGTTGGGTTTTGCCCTTCACTACTCTTGTCAGCTGGTCTAATCCAGGATACGTCTCTGTAATTCGCCCGAGGCTCCATCTTGCTGGGGGAAGCCGTTCGTCCTTAATCAATACGAGATCACCTGCCTTTAACTGAGGACACTGCTTTAGCCATTTTGGGCGTGTTGTAGTCGAGCTAGGTATTCGACCTGCCATTGTTTCCAAAAGCTCTGTAAGTGTGCTTGCAGGGTTTTCCATCGATCTTGAAGGGATTGCTTCCCGATTGTAAGGTCCGGCTCAGGAACTGTTAGAAAGGTCTGTCCTATCAGGAAATGTGCCGGCGTCAGCGCTTCGAAGTCATCTGGGTTTTCTGATAAGGGACACAGGGGCCTAGAATTCAAGCACGCCTCAATCTGCGTCAAAAGGGTCGCGAGCTCTTCGAATGTAAGTGTTCCATTCCCAGCGATCCGTCGGAAGTGGTACTTAACACTCTTCACCCCAGCTGCCACAATCCTCCAAAGTGGGGAGAAGTGGGCGGGATTAAATTCCATTTTGTTCCTTGTGTGGATAACAGCTCAGCTACCTCTTTCCAATCGTGGAGTCCGTGTCCCGCAGTCGCTGTAGACCTGGCTGCAAACTCCTCTCCGGGCTGTGAATCGACGAAATGTTGCCAGGAAGGCATGTGTCGTCAAGTCGCTGACAGCTTCTAAATGTATCGCTTTGGTCGATAGGCAGACAAAAATGCATACATAAGCCTTGTAGCATTTGGCTCCGCGTCCTTTCCATGCTCTTATTGTGATGGGCCCCGCATAGTCCATTCCGACATGAGTAAAAGGTCTGGACATCGTAACTCTCGGAGCTGGCAGTTTTCCCATCAGCTGCTGAGCTGCCTACTGCGAAACCGGTAGCAAACGACACAGCTATGAAAGTAAAATGCGTCTCATTTGAAGGATCCAATATTTGGCTCTCAAGTAGCATATCATCTGTTGTATCCCGCCATGAAGCGTTTTCTCGTGTGCATCACGTATGATGAGGACAGTCAAATGATGTCCCGATTCTAAAATGATGGGATGCTGCTGACTGTATGGAATGTTTGCATGCTTGAGCCTTCCGCCGACTCGGATGATTCCTTCATTGCCTCTAAACGGGTTAAGTGCTCCCATGCCTCTGGCCCGGCAAATCCCCTCGGGAAACATCTGGTGTTGAACGCTTCGTGCAATTATTTTATGCGCTGTGTTCGTTTCCTCCGGACATAAGGGACCAGAGAATCTACTGCCTTGGGGCTTTCGAGCGTTGTTGATAAACCGCAGGCAATGACCTAAGGTTCTGATGAGACGGCCTAAGCGTGAAAAGCGCATTATTAGTGAAATTATAAAATTTTCTGAAACCTCAGTGTGATGAACTTGCATAATTATTTTTCCTTCTTCCGTAGTAAAATTTGATGGTTGTTCAGGAATTTCAAATTTCCAATTGGATCTCATAAATGCGGGCCCGTTCCACCAAAGAGTTGCGTGTATCAATGCGGAAGGTGATAAACCTCGGGATACTAAATCTGCTGGGTTATGTTGCGTGGGTATGTGTCTCCAGATTTTGCCCGGTGTGAGCCTTTGGATCTCACCGACACGATTTCTGATGAAAGTTTCCCATCGCGACGCTGGTGCTAAAATCCAACCGAGGGTAATCATTGAGTCAGTCCAGGCGTACATGGCTATGTCATCGCGCCGAATTACGTGTGCAGTGTAATCAAGAAGCTTGGCAAGCAAGACTGCACCACACAGTTCCAGCCGAGGAAGACTTACTGGCTTCAAAGGTGCCACCTTTGATTTTGAAATAATCAAATGCATGTGAACCTTTTCCTGCTCATCTGTTGAACGTAGATAGATTGCAGCACCGTACGCTTTCTCGGATGCATCACTGAACCCATGCAACTCAATTTTGGTTGAAGTGCTAACTACATGGATCCACCTTGGAAGCCTTGTGTTGTTAATTGCCTCTAGATCATTGTAAAATGTGTTCCATTCTTGCAAAATGATTGGTTCAATTGTTTCATCCCAGGACAGTTTTTGAAGTCAAAGTTGCTGCATGAAACACTTCGCCTGTAGGACACATGGTGCAATCCATCCCATGGGATCATACAACCGTGCGATCGTGGACAAGATAAATCTCTTCGTTGGCTGTGGATTGCTTGGAGGAGTGAAATGAAAGCAGAACTGATCATCGACTGGAAACCATTGAATTCCTAAGGTCTTGACTTGATTCGAGCGTTCAAATGGTATGGCAAAGGTGGAGAAGAGATTCTTCCTTCACGGCAACCATGTGATTCAACTGCAGATATTCATCCAGACAAGCCGTATATTGATCACGTAGTTGGATATTTGTGGCGAGCCATTTTTCCAAACTCTTCAACCGTTGAAGGGCACCTTGGAAGGATCTCCCTAGGAGCGGAAATATGTTTCCTTTAAATGGAAGAGCCACCTGGTAATGACCATCTGCCAACCTCTTAACATTTTTCAGGTACTGTTCTTCACATTCGATGTCCTCTTTAGTTTCCATGGCCTTGAATGGAACCTCCTCCAATTCCCAGAATTTGCTAAGCTGTGCATCAATGTTGGTGGTCTGAAGAAAGCTGTAAATGGGCTTCGGTTCCAGAGACGCTTTACCACATAGGATCCATCCTAACTTCGTGTTTTGAGCAATGGGCAATGTCTTATCCTGTGGACGGACTAAGTCGGGTAGCAAAACCTCTGCTGGCACGTCACTGCGTAATAACATGTCGACTTTGGATGGTTTGTGAAATGTTGGATCGGCCAAGAGTAGGTCGTTGAGATGACTCCAGTCACTAACTGGAATCCCCCGGGACGGGAGATGGCCAGACAGCGACTTGTAAATGAAAGAATGAACGGCTGTCTCGAAGTTCGTATATTGTGATGCAACAACAATGTCGAAAACCCCCTTGCAGGTACCACTGCTGACCATTCCTAGCCCAGAAAACTCGACCTGAGTGCGTCTCGGCTTCAAACGTAGGAGTTGAGCAGCTGATTCAGTTAAAAAAGTCGCCCCTTGTAGGCTAAGCAGTTGGAGCAGAGGCTCAACCTATCAACGCTTTGCCGACGATTAAAGATGCTCATCATCAAAAACTTTTTACATCTGCGAACTGCAATTTGTCCACTGCTGCAAATTTGGCAGGAGATTTGTGGCTTGCTAGCCTGCGAATGAAAACTGCTTTTGTGAAACGTTTGTCTTGGCAACTCGGTCGTGGCCCTAGCTGGTTGGGAACTTACTGCTTCCAAGGTACGAAAACGCATTTTTAAAAATTGGGAAAAATCAGAAAATGTTGGCAACTCTTTCGGTTTCTCCCTAGTCCCTAAACGCTCTTCCCAAAGTTGTTGAGTTTTGTTTGGGAGCTTTTGAAGCAAGAGAAAAATCACTATCACATCCCACTCATCCACCCAAATATTTAAATTTTTCAAACTGTGAAGAACTTCTGTAGTGGTGTCCAACAATTTTTTAATTAAATCGGACCTTATCTGGCTAATGGGAGACTGATTGAAAAGATATTTAAGCTGCGTGTTAACCAAAAACCTTGTGTGATCATACCTATCCGTTAGTATCGTCCGTGCCTTGATATAATTCCCGTTATCGATGCTCAGGTGATTTAAAAGTTTCTGGGCTTCACCTGACACACTTGACTTCAGATAATGGAGTTTCTGAATCTCAGACAATGCACTATTCCTATGAATTAATGATTCGAATAAGTCATGGAATGACCTCCACGTATCGTAGGTACCTGAGAACATGGGTAAATTAATTTTTGGCAGCTTGATATCCACCTTTGTTGTAGTAGCAGGAGCTGCATCTGCCGGGTCCTTGTTATCGACACATTTCTGCTTATCGGCTGCATCTAGCAAATCTCCCCTGTAAATTATGTAAGCGTCACAAAGCCTATCGTACAAATCTTCAATTTTTTCGAACGATTCCGCGTCTTCTTCCTCGATGGTATTGAGAAGCGTCTCATGTAACCTTTTGGCGTCTGCCATGTCGCCTTCCAAAAGCGCTAAGCGCCCCGCAAAATAATTAGCAGTCCTGCGGGCTGGACCCGTTTTAGAAAAATTTAATTGATCCCTCACTAATTTTTTATATATCTTCTCCAACACTTTTTTCTCCATTTTTATTTATTAAAATACACACAATAAGGTATTAAAGAACGAAAATCCACTTACTTGTTTTTTCCTCTGTGCACGTGGATTCGTCGTTGTGATCTTGCTGCAGCTCGTTGCACACACGTGGTCTTTACTGGAACTCTGGGCAAAATTGTGGCGACTTGGTATCTCCTGGTAATCGCTCATACACACACACTCTCTGCTCTGCAAATCCGGGCAAATTTGTGGCCACTTGGTCTACTTCGGAACACGTTGCAATCACACACACTGTCTGCACTGCGATTTCGGGCAGATTTCTTCTCCAACAAATTCAGACCTTAAAAACATCCTTGGCTTCGAAAGGACCAAAATGTTCGTTGAGGAACGAGGAGGAGATTAAAAAAGCGGTTTCTGTACTGTATTTAAGTTTGAACTGTTAATCAAAAACAAAAAAAGGAGTGAAACGCAGAACGACCGTTTTGGTTAAACGTTATAGTCAAAGTGGTTTATTTGCTCTCTCTATTGACTCTAACAACAGGTATATATATGTATGTATGATACATCGATCTGACGTTTGTGTTTTAGTGCTGTTCGTCTTGGATTCTGTTAGTGCTGTTTGTTTTGGATTCGGCACCAACCAGCAAGTAGTGTTGGTGACTTAAGTCTCCAATAGTCTCGATGATTAAAATATAACACTTTTCAGTGATGTACTGAATAAAGCCAAGAGCTCTTTGGCGTTTCTGCTTACATTAATTCATAATTCATGTTATGAATGTATATCGTATCTCAGCATAAATTACATCTGATAACCCTATTAATCAGTTTTTTCTTGTGCCTATGTGGTGCAGGTATATGTTTTGCATAGGACAGATTCCCAGGTTCAAAGGATGAATCTGGATGAATATGAATATGAAAATATAAGCTTTCTCTTTTTTCTTAGGTAAAAGATGTTATAATTATGCCCTTACCATAGGAGTGGATATCCCGGGATTGATCAGCTTTTCCTTTATCTATATTTCAAGGTGCTTCCGATGCATTCTATTGTAGGTACCTTCGAAGATGGCATCTAGGGCGTTTGGAAGCTAAAAATGTTTAGTATCATTTTTTGTTGGATTTGGAGAGAGGGGTAATGGTGTCTTGTAAGGCCCCGTATGGTAGGCTGAGAGAGTGAGGCCGATGAATCAGTCATGGGATCTTTCTGCAACCTAATCGCTACTCTTTTAACTCTACAATTAATAATCAAAATCCTTTATTGGGGCAAAGGGATAGATTGGACTGTTAAGAACTTCTCTCCTTCTCTACCATACACGTTAACGTAGTTTATGGCGTAAAAGTCGAATGGAAACTTCCAATCGTTTATTGAAAGCTCTCAAGGTATTGATATACTGTCATCATGAAATAATTTTGCGGTCAAAACGCACTGCGTAAAAATAAGCTAGCAGCTTCGCAAGCAAGCAAGATCAAACCTTACCAAGGTCACTGATGGTATATCTCATGATTACCACCAGCTTCAGATCCTGTGAGGCCACTTGCTTCATAAACTTCGTTTGCCAACCGACATCCATGAAGATGGGAGGCCATTTGTCAAAGGTTAATTTCCCATCAAAGTCGGATAAGTCGAGAATCGCAACTATGAGTCTGCATTTTACCACCTCAGAAAATGTTTTGCAGACGCCGTTTAGAGGCAGAAACTTCACCTTGGCTGTTCTTACGTGACGTGTTTGAGAAAAGGTGTCCATCGACCATTTTCTTAAAATAATTAGGCCTGACGACGAAGTTTTATGAAACTGCTTATCGCACTGTAACTCCAGCTGGTGCATCTGACGATTTCTTTCACATTATATTCGGCAATTTTAGTTTTTGACATTACCATTTAGGTCGAAATTCTACAGTATGCCGCGACAGCTGTAACAGCAATCGTTTTCTGCGTCCAAACTGTAAAATCTCGATGATTTTTTTTGATTATCCCATGGCCGGCAGAAGTATTTACCAGTTTCATTTCAGTCCTTCCATCTGGACGAATGCCGCCAAACACGCGCGTGAACTCTCTTTGTACGGATATATCATACCCTAATGCTTGGGAGTGGCGCAAAATCCAGATTTTAATTTCATCCTCCTAATTGTTTATTTTATTATAGTTAAATTGAAAGACCAGTCTTGACAAATTAAAAAGAAAGGGTACCGATTAAAAAAAGTTACTGCTCTTCGTTTTGGTAGAGCATTTCATCAGCCACTCTGTATTTTTTTTTTTGACTAAAATGTTTTATTTGAGCTGTTTATCTAAATAAGTGAGTACTCGTATAATTAAAATTCATTGTTTAAGTGAAGTCTCTTCGACTTGCAAAGCTTATGATGCAAAATACATATCTTTGCTTATTTGTGCATTGATTGTATGTTTGTTTTTATTGCGTTATATTTTGCAAAGAAAAGGGTAATGAATGTCCCAAACGAAGTGTTCACAGACAAACTCGTAGAGCAAATACTGTAAATTACACATGCATAGCCAGCGGAAGAGATCCTTATACAAATGATATCATTCCTAGGTAAAAAAGAAAACGTTAAGCGATGCCAATGCCAAGTGAGGTCTAGAGAATTCTACGAAAATAAATCAAAGTAAGAAAAAACTTCTTAGAATTTGATTATGTTTATTTTTACGTTATTAAAAAGATAAATTTTATAATAAAAGGGTAAAATATCGTATAAACACACGCGTTTAGTCCACATTGGAATGGGATATAGCATATAGATCTGATAAAAAAAAAATCAAAACATAAAAACAATTTTATTTCCAGGGTCACAATATACATATATATGCAATAGATTTATTTTAATTTAAAATTCTCAGTAAAACGGAGTTCAACTAACACCTTAGTAAATGAGAACATTTTTCTTTCTGAAACATTCAACCCATTGAAGGCATTACTAGACAAGGACAATTTTATCTAAGCCTTTTTACAGGCTGCAATTATTACGAAAACGTGGTAAGCATACCCAACAACATTGAAAGCGTTCAAAATTCTAGAACATATTGAAAAGAGTTTTCGACGACCATATGAAGGCACTTCCTACTGCGACACAAAAAAAAATAG
Organism: Volucella bombylans; assembly: GCA_949129095.1. NCBI lineage: Eukaryota > Metazoa > Arthropoda > Insecta > Diptera > Syrphidae > Volucella > Volucella bombylans. The sequence continues at coordinate 28,592,765 of OX422144.1, forward strand.
AAAGAAGAACACTCCAGCAGAAAAATTAAAGTTTCCGTCTCCCTTAGTTGTTGGAGACAGAAAAGAAAAAGAAAGGAAGAAGAAAAAGGGGAAAAAAGTTCAGTAAAATGGAAAACTCCAAATGTCAACCCAAGAGAAAATGAGATGGTTTTACAAGCTGTCGTGCTGCAACGCGGTGTGGTAGTGGCAATAGTGGTTGGAGATGGTGATGGTGGCGGTACGGTAGTAGTTCTTCTTCAACCATGGCCAAGTTTCTAACCAAACTAAAGTTTTCATTGGACTTGTGCCAGTCGAACACCGAATATTTGGAAAGTTTTCTCTTCCCTTAGTACCACCATCTACCGATATTTCTACACTGCAATGCAAAGTTTTCGTCAAAATGCGATGGCAGAACAGTTCGGTCGGTCTTAGAATGGGAAGAGGGTCGATAATGGGCGCTACCTACATAGTTGTTCTCGCCTTGTTCTTATGTTGTTTAACAGGATTCCATAAGAACTACCACATAGATTGAAGTAGTTCTTTTTTGTTTGCCCCTACAATTTTCCAATTCACAAAAAGTAATAAGAAGGAAATGCCAAGCAGCCGGCATGGATATTCACAGGGAAGGAATCTTGCTGGAATCAGATTAAATTGAACCTTCAACTATGCTACACTTTGTGTGGGAAAGTGCAATCGATTTGAGGTTATAGAGTGCACGAAAGAAAAAAAAAACACAACCTCACAATTTAGATTCAGGTTATATTTGACAACGCAACCGGTCACTTTCGGTTCACAACTATTTCTTTTTCGACCCGTTTGAGGTTAAGGTTGGATAGTTAAGACATCAGAGAGATTGAGTTGCAAAAAAAAAGAGACTATAAAAATAGTGACATGAACTTTCTGCATACAGTTTCTTCATTTTGCAAAATTAAGATGAGACGTTTCCGTTACATATAAAATAGAATAAAGGCCTGAACATAGACAGCAAAGTTTTAAAATCAAAAGTTTTGTAAAACTGAATTGTGCCTAAGATGTGGGACTGTAAACTAAAATTATATTTTTTTTCTTTTCCTTAAATATCTACTTAATCGGAAAAAAGCCTATCCCACATTACGGCGTTCAGTAAGGCTTTAACCGCACTTGTCATCACAGATACTACGCTTTTTCCCTACTTGTTAACAGTAGGTCTGTCGCCACCTACTGGCTTTAATTCTGCACGAAGCCAGTCGACATTATATTGCCAAACTTCCGATGTCATTACGTCAAACACCAAATGATAGCCGACGAAAACGTTTCGAAATAAAAACGTAAACATATTACTGCAACGTAGAATCGATTTTATGTATATAACATACATTGCTGAAATTAAGAGGTAGAACGAGGAAAGAATACGGTTACGGAGCAAGAAACTCAATAGAAGAAGTTATACTAAACTCATATGAATCACACGGTCTTACTATACTTGTACTTTTAATATACTATTCATGTTAAGCAAGAGTGGCATTTGATTACATACTGCAGAGGTGGACATCGAACAAAGACAAATAAAAATCTATGCTGGCATGGCAGCGAGTACCCAGAGTTAGAACTAAGCGCGCAAGGTACATACGTGGAACAGCTTCGAAAAAGACATGTGAGGGTAGTGAAAAAATCTGCTCTCTCTTATAAAAGGGAACAAATAAGGAAACTGGTGGTGTTCAGAGACGAAAATGGCGTTAGGGTTCGAAAGCAAGTGTTTCAAGCCTGAATACAGCGAAAATAGCGAAACCGGTGCAGTGCATTTTGGTAAGACCGCGAACGTTGGAAACAAAAAAGTGAGGAAAGCGGTAACTAAAGCATTTGAGATACGAATAGAGGCATTATATCAGATAAGATTTGTTAATAGAGATACCCACACAATCTATTAGCAGTCGACAAACAATAAAATAAATGCAACACCGAAGCACGGAATTGCCGAAATATGTTGAAGACGAACATGGACATTTGACTACGCGAAACAAAAAAAATTGCAATAAATGGGAAGGGTGCGAAGAGGGGCGAAGCAGTAAAAATAAATAAACGGGCAAACACGTGGGCCAGATCACATGTGCTCAAAAGTAGGGGACACACTTGGAAATTTTGGATTTAAATGACTCGTGATTTTATTCAATAGAATAATGAAAAAGGACCGGATGCCTCCTCAGTGAAGAGAGAGGGTTTTTGCTCCACTGTATAAACGAATGATTACGGATAATGATGGGGAAATATTAAAAAGTTTCAAAGGATCTGCATATTGTCTTCATTGACTTACAAAAAAAAAATTGTCGACAGAGTCCCGGAGGTCTTATTTGGATGTGTAACCGAGATGTATATAAAACTTATTAAATGACAAGGAAGTCTATTGTTTTTTTTAATGTCTGACAACATTATCTACTGAAGCATCATATTGACTGGCCCGGAAATGGATTTTCTTCTTATTACTGTTGATATTGCATATATATAGACAATAAATAAAGGCGCTGTATTAATGCCGAATATCTGCACGGTACCGAAATTTGAACAATTTAAGAATTTAGGGCCTGTCGTTAGCCACTAAGAAAACTGCGATAACTATGCCGCAAAAGAGCTTGGCTTTAATGGCTTAAAAACTGCAAAAACATTAGCAAACTCTTGCACTCAGTAGGAGGTTGATGCAAAAAAGAGCAGCATGTGGAAGGATATTAAAACAGTACTTAAAACAGTACTTAGCAAGCACTGTTATGCGATTTTGTTTACATTGTTCTTAAAAAAGTTATACAAAACTCACATATCATGTTCAAAAGAACGCATAGTGTCAGTAACGCTTCAGAAACAGCTAATGTCAGTCTTGCAGTCACTGAAGGCAAACCAAAGTATATTCTACCCACAAAGAACACATTTAACACGTAGGGAACAAAAAGAAGTATATAGGTTTAGATTAGCCATTTTTATTGCGATAAACAATTTTGTTTGTAATTTCATTCATATACTCAAGTAAAAGTCTTAAATTTTGTCCGAAATACCACCACCTGAACACCAACGCCAGACGGATTCAATTAAATTGTTCACCCTCATTTTTAATACAAAATGAATAGAAAAAATACAACTTCTAAATATTATACAAATTAAGTAAAGTCTTCCTTACTAAAGGAATTATGATAATTAAGAAAATTAATTTATTACTGTTTCGGGATAACAGTAGAAGAGCCGAGAAAGAAGAAAAGTGTATACCCGAATGGTATGTCCCAGCTGAAAGAGTTGAACTTAATTTTGAGCCAAGCAAATTAACCACCAACAAGTAACACAAGTCTAGCTAAGGAACTAGATAGCATGAAAAACTTTAAAACACAGCTCTCCCGAGACCACGGAAAAGGAAATTTCATGGTAGAACGCCTCAAAGTTTGCGACATCTATTCTAGAAAAAGCATTCAATTGCCCCTCATCATCAAAGTGAGTAACACAAAAACGGTAGAGAGGTAAAAGGGTACTATGAAGAATAATACCTATACTTGCAGCAGCATAATCCTGGGTAAGCGGAAATTATGAGCGTTGACACAAAGGACGCAGCAAAGGGATTATGCAAACAGGAGAACAGCAGATGCTTCTTAACTTTATGGCGCGTCAAATTCTCTGTTTTTGTTGCTTGCCACCATCTTGTGGGCTCTATGGCTTGAGGATGCTTAAGGCACTAAGGAACAATCAAATTCACCTGAAGTAATTGTTATGCAAAAGTTTGGCTAACTTTTGTTGAGCCAGGCATAAGGGTGCATAATTTTAAGAGTTCTTACAGCGAGTCAGAATGAAAGCATTAAGCATGCAGTTACAATATACGAGTATGCTCTCACAGCTAACAAATAAAAAAATAGAAAAAACACATGTGCAGATAGATTGCAATGAAGTTTTGTTATTTTCGTTAAAGATGCGTTTTTACAGGGTGTTCTTAAGTGATATTCAAGTACTCGTTACCCTTACTGGGTTACAGTTTAAAAAGTCATTCGCCAATGTTTCAAATGCCTAGGTCAAGTAGTTTAATTTAGTCTACCACATTCTTTATTTGGATGTGTCTTAAGCTGTATTCGTCATAGCTACCGTTAAATTGATTCATTGAACGAAATTTGCCATGGAGCTAGCTAAATGACTCTAATTGGTCGAGAGCCCGAGAATTGAGTGCAAAACTAGGTGACATTTCGTCCACTACTGGATTTTAAAGCAAAATATTTCTACATGAAATTTCAGGCACATGCAGAAACGTCAAAAATCAGCTTATTTGCCGGCTTTGATTGAGGTGAAAGTTGATAAACTTTTTTTCTTTTATAATAATAAAAATGCTGTTTAACGTAAATTTTGAGAGAGAGTGAGTTAATGTTGGATGAGCCAGAGGAAATAATGCAACGAATGTTTTTGTTTATTTTTTTGTTTTTGTAAGTTAATTTGAATGAATTTCTTGAAGAAATAAATAAAAAAACAATTCTTCTCAAATTAAAATAAGCAAAGTAAACAATTGTCTATTCTGACACCACGTTATCCATCTCGGCTTGCACTTTCACTTTCAAATTAATTTTTTCGGTGTTATTACTGTCGTCTGGATTGCATTCCTCTTGAATAAACTCTTCGCCGTTTTCATCTCCAAATATGTGAATATGGTTGTGTCATACTACGCATGCGACTACTCGTACTTGTTTATTGATCATATTAGGATTAGGCGACGTAAACCTATCTTCAGCAACTCAAATTTTGCAAGATTGAAAGTCAGTTTGCAACAAAAAGTATAACTTGACGTTTAATGTAAATAATTTGACTTTCGTAGCATCAGTTTTCACATAATATTTCATCACTACGTCACCCGTTTTATGCTCTTTTATCTTTTTTAATATTATGAATTAGCTATCTTTATAAAAGCATCAACAAGTAAATATCCAATTATGACGTATATAATATGTAATAATGGAAATGTCACCTGCGTTTGCGTTGCAAAATAGCATTTATCCAGCCCGTTCATAAAACCCACGAACCTTGTTCTCTCTCCTACTGCAGACCCATCGCACTTACGTCCTTTTTTTCCAAGGTCATGGAAACGCTGATAATCCATCAGCTCATGCAATTTCTCGAAACACGAAAACATCTCAATGACCGGCAGTATGGTTTTAGTAGCAACAGGCCCACTGGTGATTTAATGGCATGTCTCATTGAGAAGTGGAACCAAAGCGTACATCAATCTGGCGAAAGGAAGGTAGTTGCATTTGATACAATATTTCTAAGGCATTTGACAGAACTTGGAGTAAGGTTTATTATCGAAAATGCTGGGATCGACGTCTCTCTTCTTCGATGGATTAGAAAATACCTTTCGGAATGTTCAATTCAAGTTGTCTTGGATGATTTCAAGTCTGATATTCACAAAATAAATGCTCTTTTTAATTTTCATCAATGATTCTCATATTCGTTCCCTGACTCACTTCCAAGTTCTGCGGCTGTAGAACGGGAACGGCCGTATGTTAAGCACATTAAATTCCGATATTAACAGTGTAACTAATTGGGGAACTACCAATAGAGTGGAATTTAATACTTCAAAAACGCAATGATGCCTTTAAGCGCAATACAAATATACAGCCATTATCCATGAATGGCATCGTTGCAACCGAAAAGTTTCCCATTATCGGTATGTGTGTCAAACACAACTTACGTTGGAATGACCACATATTTGATGTCGCCAAAACTGCTGGGAAATCTGTAGGTCTCCGCAAATGACGTAAAAAATACTTTTCCCCCTTTGATCTGATATACTAAAGCATTTTTCCGCGTTAAACATATTTGATTTGCGGCCCGGGTCAACCCCGGACAGATTTATTAAGCTTATTGCAAGCAAATACATATGTTACTTAAAACTAACATTTTTACTTAAAAACTAAAGGGTGGCAGCGGTTAAAGAAAGTTAGGACGTGAGGCATAGGTAGAAATAAGTATGTTCTTAAGGGAGAGTTTGCTGAGATGGTAGTCGAAGAGAGGCAGAATATCGTTACCTTCGCGAAGCATCCTAGACATTGGCTCCAGGTGTCCGTAATTCGTTCTGTTAAGATTGAGCCGGAAAAGTGGCACAGAGCTAAGATTGCGGGGATTGGTGTTAAATGAAATAATTTGAAGTAAGGAAGGACAATCGATATTGCCTACTAAAATTCGATGAATAAAGAGAATGTTGGCAACTTTTCGGCGTATAGAAAGGGGTTGTAAATTTATAAGTCTCAGCCGGTCAGTGTAAGGTGGTAAGTTTTGGTTATCATCCCAGGGAAGACCACGTAAAGCAAACCGTAAAAACCTGCGTTGAACAGCTTCTATCCGGAGGATGTTAGTTCTGTAGTAGGGTGACCAAACTTGGCTGGCATATTCAAGAAGAGGCCTAATAAAGGTTATGTAAAGTGATTTGGTAACATAACTATTGGAAAACTCCTTAGACCAGCGCTTGATAAAGCCAAGGGAAGAGTTGGCTTTTTTTTATTATACTATCAATGTGAGAACGGAAATTGAGTTCCTTATCGCAGATAACACCTAAATGACGCAACTCATTCACTAAGGGAACAGGCAGATTAAAGATTAGATAGCAACGAGGTGAATTAGGGAGGCGTTTACGGGTATAAGTTAAAGCCTGACACTTATTGACGTTAAGCTCAAGAAAATTCTTCTGACACCATGTACAAAGCCTGTCTAGATCTTGCTGCAAAAGTAGGCTGTCTGAGGAAGATGATATATATCTAAATATCTTCATATCATCTGCGTAAACAGATATGTATGAATTTTTAATGATACAAGCAACATCATTAATGGTCAGAATAAATAATAAGGGACCAAGGTGGCTGCCTTGAGAGACACCAGAGGAGGCTTTAATTGGGTCAGAAACCATGGACCTAAATAGAACATAGTAAAGTCGTTCACTTAAACAGAATTGAACCCAAGTTATAAAGTTTATCTGGAAACCAAGAGCCTTTAATTTTAGAAGGATTATATCATGAGAAATTCTATCAAAGACTTTGCGGAATTCGGTGGCAATCACATCAACTTCATTTCCAGATTCCAGTGCACATAAAGTGCTTGATACGAATTCCGTTAAGTTGGTGGTCGTACATCTGCCTTTCAAAAATCCGTGCTGATTTAGGGAAACAATAGATTTACAATGGAAAAGCATTATGTCATAGATAATGCTCTCAAAAAGCTTAGGTACGCAGGACAATTTAGCAATTGGTCGATAGTTGGAAATATCGTCTTTTCCTACTTTTTTATGTAGGGGAATAATAAACGATCTTTTCCAGGTTGAGGGAAGTAATCCCTGGGTTATAGAAAGCTGAAAGAGAGCTGTAAGAGGTTGGGCTATATGCATTTGACAATTCTTTAAAAATATAGGGGGAAGGTCATCAGGGCCAGCAGAATAATCATCTTTGAGTTTTATTATTGTATCTCTAACTTGCTCTAAAGTTATAGACACCGATTCCAAAGTTGTTTGTGGGCAGCTGTTTAAGTAGGAAAAGTAAGAATGATCTGGCTCTTGGGAATGGATGGCGAACGCTTGGCCAAAAAAAATTGCGAAGAGATTTGCAGTAATTTGGGGATCGCCCGAGGACCTATCAAGAAAATTTAGGGGTGATGGATAGTTATCCGATTTGCTTTTAGTTTTGATGAACTGAAAGAATCTTTTGGGGTCGGAAATGAGTGTGTGGACCATTCGGTTTAAATAGTTGTCATAGAAAGTTTGGCCAAGCACAGAGAAATTTATTTGGGGAGACTGGTAGTAGAAGAAATCAGTGTCGGAACGCGATTTTAAGTAAGTATACCAGAGCTTATTTCTCTTGTTACGAAGGGATCGCAGCTCTTTATTATACCAGGGTGGTGACGATGAGGGATTCCTTTTGGGTAAAAAAGGCACAGATTGGGAGAGACATTTTAAAATTTCGGTATAAAAGGATGAGAGAGCATCGTTTACCGTAAGGCTAGGGTTATCGTAGAGAAAGTTAAAATTTACCATACTGAGGTTGTTCAGTTTGGCGTAGTTAGCCCTATGAAAATTAGAACTGTAAGAATATTCATAGGAAACGGGATTAAAACCATTGTCATATGTCAGCGTAAGAGAAAGGGGAGGGTGGTAACTATCCAACTTAGAAGGCAGATGTTTACTTTCTAAAACGACGCAGTTATCTGTATCAGTGGCGAAGACTAGGTCGAGTTGTCTGCCGATGTTATTGGTGACACCACTTAATTGATATAGACCAGAGTCAGTTAGGCAGTCAATGAAAAGATTCTCTTTATCAGAGGTAGGATTTGTTGCAGTATAGTAGCACTGATCAGTCTGAGTCCATAGAAGTTTAGGTAGATTAAAATCACCTAAAAAAATAACAACGTCATTGGGATCAGCAGCATTAAAAATGCAGTCGATTGCATCAACAGCTAGCTGGTAACCTTGAATTGGTTGAGAGGGGCGAATATAACAGCAACAAATATATAAGTTGTGTTTGCAAATAGGAATTCTAGCGCAAACAAATTCAAAGAATGCAGTGGACGATTTTTTAAAGAGTCTAGACTCGAGACGAGAGTGTATAGCTAGAAGTACACCACGGCCATATAAATTCTCCGCTTTATCTAGACCATCGTCACGGTGTAAATCGAAGTCTTGGGAAAATAATTCACTACTCATAATATCAGGTTTGGTTTCTGTGAGGGCAAAGATGTCGTAGGGCAGAATCCGCGAATTAATATATATAGCAGAGATCTTAGTTCGTAATCCTCTTAAGTTTTGATAATACGAGTACAGGGACAGATATTTGGGAGGCTTCGGCAAAGAATTGAGTGGTGGGTTAGGAGCGATGGTAATTTTTGAAACTAGACCGTGTTCTCTGGAGGTGTAGTATCCGTTTGGAGCTAACATGAGACGCAAAAGAAGAGAGATTATTAGCCACGTCATCAGGAGTCATATCTAATTGCTCATGAAAACGTATAAAGAGTTGCCGCAAATCATTATGATTAGTGGGGAGGCCTTCTTGCAGAATGGAAACCATTGCATTGGTTTTCGTTATACCGTCGATACAGACAGAGTCAGGCTTATCATGTAGGTAGGCGAGATATAAGCGAACATTATCATATAATCTTCGGTCTCTTAAACGAGAGAGAACATATCGGCCATCTTCCGCAGAATCGATAAGGTGCTTGGTTAACTTTGCCTTTGGAGGAAGAATGGGGTCTAAGAAAGAAGGTGGTGTGGTATAAGGGTGGGAGTCTTGCTTGGAACATGGGGAGGGATTTAAAATATGGGAGCGAATAAAGTTGTGGTATGCCGTTTTTGTATGAGTGGAATGAGGAAATGTTGGGTTTAGTAAATGACTGGGAGGAGGATCTAGATTGAAAGATATGCGCTTAGGAATTGAGTTGGACACGGTGGAAGAACGTTTCGTATATAGGCGATTGGCAGTATGAATTGAAGGAGGAGTGAAGAGAGGAAATATCCCAACTTTAAAACTCCAGTTTGCATCAGGAGCTTTTTTGTTAGGAGTTGGGTTTTTTTTGAAAGAGGTAGGCTTCGGTATAGGGTTAGACTTAAAATTAACATTGTTCTGTTTTCTGGATTTAGTGGAATTTGAGTTACTGGACTTATTCGGTTTTATTCTTTCCATAGTTAATCCACCCAGATTGATGACGTCGGAAGCAGGGTTGATAAACATCCATTCATATTTTGACGGGATGCTTACCTTGAAGGTGTTGGTGGAGATCTTACGGCAGTTGCTGACATCTATTTTAAATTTAGATTTGAAGAGACTAGTTAGCCTGTTTCGATCGAGGAGTGTACTTCTTATTAAAAAGGCAACTGACTCAGCTTTGTTGAAATTGTTCAACTTTTTTATTCTCGTGTCCCACTCCGAAAGTGTTCATATGATTCCGAATCTTGAGGAGTTGGTGTAGTAGCATCGTTTACCGAAGAGGGTTGTGGTGGAGGAGAAGATGATCCAGGAGTTACTGGTGGTTCCATAATTGCAGATTCAAGCATGCCAGTAAGAAGCGAGGTGTTGTATGATGCAGTCGGTGGGGATTGCACCGGTATGTCTTCGATTTTACTGGAAGTTACCCGGATGTGATCAGCAATTTCGATTAACAGCTCGCGTGATTTGGATATATCGTTGCTTAAATCGCTTATTTGGCACATGACGTTTATGAGCAACTGATCATTATTAGGCGGAGAGGGAACGCTGCTTCTGGATGTACTTTGAAGATGAAAATCGAGGGAAGACCGTAGAGAACGTAAAGAGTCTGTTATTGTAGGGAAGTAAGATATCTGCACCTGCTAAATAGGATTCAAAACCGTACGATAAGACTCGTAGGGGATATTAAAGTCACTCAGACAATGGACACCCTCGAACACCGACGTAATATCTCATGTCTCTCTCTGTTCTAAGTCTATTCCCACCATCAGTGCTCCATCGAAATCGCCAATAGCATTAAGCCCCTTCAAACGTCATTGATCACCCTCTGTTAGCACCCCAAGAATTTATCTATTACTTTGTTCTTGTCATCCGACCTATTACAACCTTTTACTCTACTACATTTATTTTTTGGCGAAACCCACGTTTTACTTTTCATTAATTGATCTTTAGCCGGTTGACTTGCCAGATGCCAGGAGAACGATTAAGTATTTTTTTATCTTAATTATATTGTATTAAACATATTAAACTGTATTTTAAATAGATAATAAACAACCAATCAAGTTTATATTTTCGAACTTCAAGTCGTGCATTTTAATTGGCTAGTCAACATCTTTATTATTTAATCTCCAAGAGTCATATTCCCGTCGCCATCATCTGCCGCATCCGAATTGACCTCCTACAAAGGACAAAGAACTAGAAGAGTTGTCGACATGTCGTCGCCGTCACTAGCCGTGTTTGATGATGATGCAAGGCCGACCGCTGAGTCAACTCTCGAACAACTCAATGATTCGACATCGATAGCTGACTTCAAGAAGCAGATTGAGGACCTGAAACTCTCGTTTGCCGAGTCCGAGAAGGAAAGGATGAAGTTACAGCAGCTAATATCTACCCATATTGCCCCAGCAGCCGCGAGCACCAGTCCAGCTACAGTTTCATCCACGTGTTCTACCATTCCAACAGCCGTAAGTTTTCCTATCGCCAACAAATCGTCCCTCCCCTTAGGTTCGTCATCGTCACTGCCGATCAACACTACAACGCCGATCAATCCTAACCCCACATCATCTATTACCCGACCTCATGGTACTGAGTGCATATCAGCGAACTCATATTGGAGCCCGTATTTGCCAGGTACGTTCAATAGTTTATTAAACACCACAGCTCCAAGCCACCTGCCATTCTCTTACCCTTCCACTACGTCTGTGCAAATGCCGTACTCGCACCTTGCTACATCAACGCGCTTGCCGCCCGTAAGCCAGCCAACTCCATGTAACCTACAACAGCAGCATCACCAGCCAATTCGCAAACTACAAGAGTTGCCAGAATTTTCCGGCCAACCAGAACAATGGCCAATGTTTTCCGTCGCCTATAAAGAAACCACAGCCGCACATTGTTATACCAATTTAGAAAACCTGTCACGTCTTCAAAAAGCTCTCAAGGGCACAGCAAAACAACATGTCGAAGCACTGCTTATTCATCCGAATAGTGTTAGCACAATAATGAGCACACTAGAATTTCACTTCGGGCGTCCAGAAGTCTTAATTAGAAGTCAACTATCCAAAGTCAGAGCCTTTCCAACTATACATGAATCCAGGCCAACCGAAATCATAAACTTCAGCACAGTGGTATCCAACTTGACCGTATTCTTAGAGAACGCTTGTGCAACACCCCACCTGACCAATCCAACACTCCTCGATGAATTAGTTGGGAAACTTCCTCTAAGCAAAAGGGAAGAGTGGGCTAAGCATACGATCGCTACCATGACGCTTTATCCGAATGTACGCGAATTTAGCAATTGGCTAACACAAGTCGCAACATACGTCACCATAGCCACTGAAATAAAACCTAATAACTCCATTAATATGCAGTCACCTTCACACGAAAAAAGACTCAAAAATTTAAACACCGTGTGCGTTATTGGAGAAGACTGCCAACAAAAGGGGAAGTGTGTGACTTGTAAAGAAGAGCACCATTTATATCAATGTGTGAAGTTTAAAGCAAAGAACACTAGTGAGCGGTGGAATATAGTTAAAGAAAATCATTTGTGCTTTTGCTGCCTACGCTCTGGTCATAGCGTATCGAGATGCCCATATCGTAGAGAATGCGGAATTTTATCATGCCGTAAGTGTCACAACCGCCTGCTTCATGACTCTGTGGGAAAGAAAAAGCCGATCTATCCATTGATCTCTGCCGGTAATCAAACAGCCGCTGCAACAGTTAGTGTAATCAAAACAACAACGAATGATATGCCGCCTGTTTCAAACAATACAACTGTCAATACCATTATAAAAAAACAATGTCCAAGGAAGATTACCTTATTCAAGTTTTTGCCGGTACAATTAAGTGGCCCGAAAGGTACTTGCAATGTCATTGCATTCATCGACGAAGGGGCGAAGATTTCCTTGATTGAAGAGAGTGTAGCTAATACCATCGGCATAAAGGGCGCTTCAGAGTTATTATCACTCAAATGGATTGGCGATCAGACAACAAGCGAAATGTCACAGCACGTAAATATTGAAATCTCAGGTGTGCAAGCAAATGCAAAGAAATTTCAGATGAAAAATGTTCGCACAATAAAAAAACTATTATTGCCACCTCAAAGTTTAAATTTGACAGATTTCGGAAGCAGTTCAATCAAATACAGAACGTTCCCATTGTCGATTACGCTGATGCCGTACCACAAATTTTGATTGGAATTCCTCACACGAGCTTAGTTCGACCAATAGAATTAATAAACTTTGATGAAGGCTTTTCAGTCCATAAGACTAAGTTAGGGTGGTCGCTATTCGGATCAAACGAAGAGAATGCATCGTCGATAGTGAAGGAAATCGGACAGACGATTTGCATAAACTAGTAGAAGAATATTTTACGATTGAAAATTTCGGTTCGAAACCAACTAAACTTATCGTTTCTGAATTTGATAAAAGAGCCGTAAAAATTTTAAAAGAGACTACAAAACTGGTACCTCAAACGGGACAATATGAGACCGGTCTCCTTTGGAAGTACGAGAATATGAAATTTGAAGACAGTTATAGCATGGCACTGAAACGATTGCAATTAGTAGAACGGAAAATGGCAAAAAATGTGGAATTTTCTAATTGGTATAGGTCTAAAATTAACTATTATTTAGCAAATAACTATGCAAAAAAATTATCACCAGAAGAAGCCGCCATGAGTAGTGATCGCACGTGGTATCTCCCGCATTTCGCGACTTGCAATATAAACAAAGGCAACAAACTACGTCTGGTTTTTGATGCCGCTGCTCAAGTGCACGGAATGTCGTTAAATTCAATGTTGCTTAAAGGACCTGAAGAGTACCAGCCAAAACCACTCCTATCTATTTTGTTCGGATTTCGCCAAAGACAGGTAGGAGTATGTGGGGATATCAAAGACATGTTTCTTCGCGTTAATATCCGCAAACAAGATCAGGATGCACAGAGATTCTTATGGCGGGACGGAAAGGAGTCTCAACCGCCAGAGATATACGTAATGAGTGCCATGATTTTCGGATCCAAGAGTTCTCCGTGTTCCGCTCAATTCGTAAAGAACCTAAACGCTAGTCAATACAAAGCCATTCATCCACGCGCTGTCAAAGCTATAGTCGACTGCCACTATGTTGATGACTTCGTTGACAGTTTCGATACGCTTGATGAAGCCATTGCAATAACGGGAAGAGTTGTACAAATCCATAGGCACGGCGGGTTCGAGCTAAGAAACTTCTTGTCCAACTCGCAAAAGTTGCTAGACGCTATAAACCAGGAGTCGCCACATTCGCCGCTACAGCCGAACTTAAAAGACATATGTTATAGTGACGTAAACACAGAAAAGATTCTCGGCATGTACTGGGACCCAAAAGCTGATCAGTTTTGTTTTGCGATAAAGTTTGGAAGAATGCCGAAAGCGGTTTTAAATGGTGAAATTCGTCCTACGAAAAGCCAAGTTCTAAGCCTTACCATGTCGATATTTGACCCGTTCGGACTCCTAGCCAACATTACAATTGAGTCGAAGCTGCTACTACAAAGGTTATGGAAGACAAACGTAGGATGGAATGAAGAAATACCCAATGGGATCTACAGTGATTGGTATGAATGGTATAAGCGGCTCGATAATTTGAAAGAGTTTAGAGTTCCCAGATGTTACCATAAAAATCTAATGAAGCCCTGCGTGGATGTTGAACTCCACATTTTTGTTGACGCTAGCGAGGTGGCGTTTTCTGCAGTTGGTTACTGGCGCATAAGCGGTGAAAAGATGGTAAAAGTTGTATTCATTTTGGGAAAGACAAGATGCAGCCCCATCAAAGCTCTGTCCATTCCAAGGCTCGAGCTGGAAGCGGCCGTATTAGGTGTGCGAGTAAAGGATGCTATCATAAATGGGCATGAGATCAAACCGAAAAAGACAGTTCTGTGGTCCGACTCAAAAACCGTCATTCACTGGATCAGATCCGATACTCGCGCATATAAACAGTTCGTCGCTCATCGAATCTCCGAAATATTAGACTTTTCAGAAGTTGACGATTGGAGATGGGTGCCAGGTAGACAAAACCCAGCCGATTACGCCACGAGGCCGCAGAAAGCAACTTGGGTAACTGCAAATTCGCCCTGGATAAAGGGTCCGTCATTTCTAGAACGTCCCGAGGAGGAATGGCCAAGACTTCCGAAAGACATAGCGGCTCACGAAAAACCCGATGAAAAGCGTTCGAATTCCATTTTCACCATTAGCCATATCACATACCTGCTAGCACCTGAAAAATATTCTAGCTATTACAAATTGTTGAAAGTGATATGTTGGCTTCAGCGAGCAGTTATAAAATTTAAGTATCTGATTAAAAAGGCAACTAATCTTGATCGTACATCTACTAAGAGGCAGCCCTCAGTAGCCGAAATAAGTGCAGCCGAATCTTTACTTTGCCGATTGGTGCAGAAAGAGGCCTTTCCCATGGAGGTGAAAATTCTGTTATTAAATAAAATTGTGCCAAAAAATAGCTCAATATATAAGCTGTCGCCTATACTGGATGAAGATAACTTAATCAGACTAGGGGGTCGTATCGATAATGCAGAATGCTTGCCATTTGCCGCAAAACGACCGATTATCATGCCAAAATGTCATTCAGTAACGAAACTACTGGTGAGGTATTACCATGAACATTTTAGACAACAAAACCAAGAGGCTATCATATGCGCGATACGAGCGAAATACTGGATTCCGAATCTCCGACGAGTTGTACGGACGACAAAGCTAAGTTGCCAAGTTTGCAAAAATGCATCAGCCGTGCCAGTGCCTCCAATTATGGGCCAGTTACCAGTCGACCGACTTACACCGTACGTTCGACCGTTTTCTTATACTGGAGTTGATTATTTCGGACCTTTACAAGTTTCTATTGGACGTCGACGCGAAAAAAGGTGGGCCGCAATTTTCACATGCTTGGGGACGCGAGCAATTCACCTGGAACTGGCGAAAGATCTTTCGACTGATGCGGTCATAATATGTTTGCGAAACTTCATTAATCGCCGAGGCGTCCCAGTACGGATAAGGAGCGACTGTGGAACAAACTTTGTCGGGGCAAATAAAGAGCAATGGCTGGCAACTGAAAAGACACTGCAAAATGAGTGTACTCGCAGAGGGATTGAGTGGGTATTCAACGTTCCAGGAAATCCATCATCAGGAGGAGTATGGGAGAGGATGGTTCGTTGTGTTAAGAGGGTTTTGTCATTCACGTTAAAGGAAAGAGCTCCGCAATTGGAAACTCTTCAAGGATTGTTGATCGAGGCAGAAAACTTAGTAAATTCTCGACCTCTTACACATTTGCCAGTTGAAAGCGCAGACGCCGAACCACTCACCCCTAACCATTTCCTTTTAGGATGCCCGAATTATGTACAAACTCCAGCCGTCAACGAAAACATATGTCTACGAAAACAGTGGCACATACTCCAGCAACTGAAACAAACGTTTTGGAAGAGATGGGTTCTTGAATACCTTCCAACGCTTACACGTCGAACAAAGTGGCACAACCCAACGTCGCCGATCAAAGTAGGTGATATAGTATTAGTGTGCGATGACAACGAAAGCCGAGGGGAGTGGAAACGCGGAAGAATCATTGAAGTATTTCCAGCGCCTGATGGTCAGGTGCGATCAGCTGTAGTGCAGACATTAAGCGGAAACCTAAGACGACCCGTCTCAAAATTAGCCAAGCTGGATTTGATGAGTAGTGAATCTCCAATGTAAATCGATTCACGGGGGGTGGGATGTTAGCACCCCAAGAATTTATCTATTACTTTGTTCTTGTCATCCGACCTATTACAACCTTTTACTCTACTACATTTATTTTTTGGCGAAACCCACGTTTTACTTTTCATTAATTGATCTTTAGCCGGTTGACTTGCCAGATGCCAGGAGAACGATTAAGTATTTTTTTATCTTAATTATATTGTATTAAACATATTAAACTGTATTTTAAATAGATAATAAACAACCAATCAAGTTTATATTTTCGAACTTCAAGTCGTGCATTTTAATTGGCTAGTCAACACCCTCATTGATTGAAATAGGTCTCCTCACTGATGCAAGCCACTTAAAAATTTATAGTCAGCTACCAGTTTCTGCCTTTACACAACACGACTTTATTTCCATTTCCCTGGACTTGCCACTAACAAATAAAATTTGCTCTGATATTATATCGCGACTTTCGAGACATTAAGTTGATCTATATTGGTAACGACCTGTATCAATTATTCGAAATGTATCGAAATTCTTAACAAAAACATAAACCCTTTGACTGAACAAACAGGTCGAAATTCTTAACAAAAGCATACATCATTTCTACGGCAAATTTATAATCTTACGAACTGTTGTAAAAACTTTAATCGTCCTTGGATGACTAATAACATTCTATACGCTGGAAGTGCTTCCGGTCTACCAAAATTTATGACGAATTCATAAGATACAGAAATCGAGTTAATATCATCCTTAAAAAGGCAGCACATCTATATTTGGCTAATAGATTTACTTCAAATCAAACCCTTAAAAGGCTTTGAAACGAAGTTCCAGAGCTTGTCAATTCCAAAACATATCCAAGCATTAGCGCTGATGTTAACGTTGAAGAATTTTGTTACTGCAATACCGAATACAGCCCAATTCCCTTCCCAATTATTAACACTTAGTAATTCTTAAGAAGCCTTTTCTCTGTCGGCGATTAATATTGTGGATTCTTGTGAGGCTTAGATGATATGAACCCTGATTTTATTAAAATCATACTCGCCCTATGAACCGTGGCCGTGGCTCAAGTAATAGTGATTTGACTACCCAATTAGACGGTTCGGGATGCAAAACGAGCTGTGCACCGGTAATAATGCCAGACAAAACTGAAATCTTTTAAGATGAATGGTTGCCTAAAATACAACAACAAGTCAATTTACACTAATACCAGACAATTGGTATTAATGACGCATTTGAGGATGTAACGGTAAACGAACGCACTATGCGACGTTGGTTTGGAAAGTTCCGTTCGGTAGATTTCAGACTCGAAAATGAACCAAGTGGGAAGCCGGAAATGTTAGTTGACGACTGTGTTTTAAGAAAAGCGGTGGATGCGCACCCAACAAAATCGGTGCGGGAGATTGCACAAAACATGGGAGTATCCTCAATGACAATAAGTCGACCTCTTTCTCTCATAGGAAAGATAAAGAAACTCGATAAGTGGGTACTCCATGAACTGAATGAATCCCAAAAACTACGGCGCCTGGAAATCTGCGCATCGCTTACATTAATAAACCAAACTGAACCGTTTTAGCACCGCATAGTCACCTGTGATGAAAAGTGGATACTGTATGATAATCGTAAAAGATCTGTACAGTGGTTGGATGCAGATGAAAAACCAAAACACACCCCAAGCCCCATCTTCACCCAAAAAAGGTTATGGTGACAATTTGGCGGACTACGAAAGGACCAATTCACTTTTGATTTCTTCAACCAGGAGAAACGATAAACGCTATCAAATATTGTGAGGAAATCGACATAGTTATTGCGTGCCAAATTGTCTGAAAAGCAACCTGCGTTGTTCAGTAGGCACGGTCCGATCCTTTTGCATGACAATGCTAGACCCCATACCTCACAATTAACGGTGCAAAAACCGTTGCAGTTGGGATTTGAAATTCTTCCGCATCCACCGTACTCTCCTGACATTTCCACCAACGGATTACTCGTACTATCTTTTCCACAATCTTGATTCATTTTGCCGCCAGAAGGTCTTCCAGAACCGAGCAGAGGCCTTTGAAGATTTCATTGCCTCAAAGAGTCAGCACTTCTACGAAAAAGGAATATTTGACCTTGTATCAGGTTGGAAGAATGTCATAGATGCCAACGGATATTTGGATTGAATAAATATATATAGAAAAATAATATTGGTTTCTAAATTTTTACCACATTTCATATGGTACAACCCAGTACTATATATAAAATAATAAATATGAATCTACATGTATTCAACATATAAATGAATAGATAATATATGGATAAATTACAACAGGTCTTTAAGTAGCTGATTTTTAATTCGCTCGTTCGCAACATTCGCTCTTCTATGGAGTTTTGAAGAAGAATGTTGCCATGGAAGTTTAAGCATCATCTTGAGTAGCTTATTTTGGGCCACTTGAAGTTTTTTAATGTGGCACTGCGCACAATCTCCCAACATTGAGGACCCATAAAGAATTTTCGATTGGAAAATTACTTTGTGTATGATCATTTTGTTTTCCTCAGACAGAGCAGATTTTCTGTTTATAAAAGGATATAATATCGTTATTGCTATATTGAGTTTTGTAGGGTTCTCGAAATAAGCTCATGAAATGTAAGTTTGCTATCAAGACACATACCTAAGTATTTTAAACAATTGGACCAGATTATGGTCGACCCATGCAATTGCAGTTGGCTTTTTGGAAGATAGAAAGGTTTTCTTTTTCTGGTAAAAACATAGCTTGCAGTTTTTCACCGTTCAGCTTAATTTTCCACATATTGTAATAGTGTTCTATTACCACAATCGCATTGCGAAGATTAGTCTTAATAGTAAATGAAAATTCGTCTGATGAGAGTATCGCAGTATCATCTGCAAACATTGCAACCTCACAGTTGGTTAAATTTTGGAAAATCAGACAAATTGTACAAAATTGGGCCAAGAACAGAACCTTGCGACACTAATGAAAACATTAAATTCCACAATTAGTTGTGCTATTATATTAATATCAGAATTTAACATATGCTGGCCTTCCCGTTCTACAGCCGATGAGCAGGGACGTGAGTCAGGAAACGAATATGAAAAGCAGAGAGTACTGTCAGCAAATGAGATATTGAGATACTGTCAGTTTCGAGATATTTTTTTTTTAAGGAACTTAGCACTCAAGTGGGTATGAATACATTTATAATGCCTCAGCATGTGTTAAGTTTTCTGTAAAATGGGATAGAGAGAGAAAGAAAGATGTTTGGGCTCAGTGGTTATTTTGCACCATGGGTGGCATCCAACATTTAATGGGGAGACTAAATTCTTAGTGGAAGTTGGCTTGTTGTTGATTTGTAGTCAACTACTCATCTCACTTGATTTTCGTTGACTGAAAAAATTAATTTCTTTCGGATGAGGCAGGGATTCTAACACCGAACCTTCCGATTTGGAAGCCAGTCCTCTACCACTTGAGCCAAGGCCACCCATAGTCTGTGGGAAGAGAGAGAATAAATTCGCCTTTTTTAGGGACGGGCTGGACAAATGTTGTTTTCCATCTGCTCAGAGAAGTCCTAAAGAGTAGGATTGATTGAAAAGCTTACGCAGTGGTTTTGAAAGCATGGAAGAACACTTCTTCAGAAGAAGGGGAAATATACCATCCGGACCAGCGGATTTGTGAATGTTAAGATCTTGCTACTATTGTAACAAGTACGAAATTGGATTCGTCCCATTGAAGATTCGACGCACTCAAGTGTAGGCGGAGACAAAGCACAATCTGGAAGTGTTGGGCTGGACCCAAAGTGTGTAGCATACAGATTGGCCTTGTCCAAAAAGCTGACAGCTGGAATGTCATTATACATAAGCGTTGGGATGGAGGATGAGACAGAATTTTTAATGTTTTGATGAACGACTAACAATTTTTACTACCTTTGGGACCTTGTAGAATTTTTTGTCTTAGTTTTTGATCGTTTTGGAATTTCACACTTAAGAAATGCGTTGCAGTCATTCCGGGCTTATTTGAACTTTCTTCGGTCTTCGGTTTTCCTCTGTCGGGTTGGTCTTGCAGGACCGAAAAAACACTTCTCTTCCACTGACAGTCTCTTTACAGCTCAAGTCGTACCACGCCTTTTCTTTTGGTTTGATACTCTTCGTCCGATGAGGGATACATGATCTCATTCCAAAAAGAACAATGTCTGTGATCATATCAGCAGCGGCATCCACCGCCACAATTCCTAAAGAACCTGTTAAGTCCGCTCCAATTGGCTTTCCCGTATTGTCATACGGTTCTTTTAGGAATTTTTGCTGTAACTGTGTGGTTGGTATACAAGAAATTAGCTGATATGGCACAGTTGTCCGACGAGTCTAGAGGGGATAGCACATTGAGCTTTTATTTGTCTGGGTGAAAAGTTAAAAACAAGTTCAGGGTGCTGGCGGTATGACTGTCAACGTCTGGTATTCGTGTGAGCTCATTTACAAGCTGGGTTAAGTTATTTTCTGCAGCGAAGATCTTAACACACCGTCCTTCGGGCCTTGTCTATAAAGAATGTCAAATCCACCCAGAATTGTGTATATTGAATCGTCTGTAATAACGATTTCAGTATGAGGATACAGTGATACAATTCTTTGTATGGAGTCAGACAGCACATTAAACTCATTAAAGGTCGAACAGCTGTCCTGTTTGGGTCTTCTGTAAATAAAGTAATAGGAGATAATTTGCTTACGGAAATGGAATTTTAACCACATGAAATTGAATTCGGGAATGGATCACATTGTGGTGGAGTCTGGTAAACTACATCACTATGCACGTAAATGGTGAGACCGCCAGGTTCGTAGCCAGATAGCTTCAGCTTAGAGTAATCTGAGAGGTGTGGGCGGGGATCTATCTGTGTTTCACTAAGTGTCAAAACAGCAGGTCTGTATTGACAGATGCAGACGTACGCAGAAAAGTGATTAGTTTTTAGCCCGCGTATATTGGCCATATTCACTCCAAATTCTCGAGTTATTATAAAAAAAAAACTCAAAAAAACACCGGCGATACTAAGCACAGCTGTGACATGCCTTTATGCCCTTACAACAATACGAAACGGCACACCAATAAAATGTATGCCCTCAGCTCTCTAGGCATCGGTTATCTCCCGATATCTATGAAGCGAATTTCTGAAGAAAAAGATTTCTTGGTAGCTATCCTTTCCCACTTAAGACAATAAAACTGAAATAACATAGTAAATAGATACTTATTATTTTTTTCCTTTATGCTTTTTGTAACTCGATTGCTATATCCTGTTACTACTTAAATTATTAAGGTTAAATTAATCATCGCCAATAAGTCTTTGTTTCTTATTTTTGTTTTCATCAACCTAATAATATTGTACTCGTACTCTGTAATCTGTTCACCAGAGATGATCCTTTTGTCTATTGTGCAGTCTGGTGTGGTTTTTGGGCTGGTGGAACCATTGGTCCATATTTTTTCGAAGATCCACGTGAAAGAGCTGTTACTGTCAAGGACAGATGATTGAAGATTTTTTGTTGCCTCAAATTGAAGAATTAGGCACAGATGACCTTTATTTTCAACAGTGTAGTGCTACACCAGAAATTGAGCTATTGCGGTTTTCAGGTCGATTAATTTCACTTAATGCTTAAGTAAACTGGCGATTTAACACCATTAGATTTACTTTCTTTGAGGTTTTTTTACAAGTAAAGTCTATGTGGATGAGCCAACAACAATAATTGCATAGCTGAAAAATAACATTCGAACCGAAATTAATGAACTTAATGCGGTAATGTAGGAGTCCTTGAAAATGTTGATGTTCACATGAGAGCATGTAGCGTGCTTGTGGTGGAGATTTAATTGATGTTATTTTCCACACATAATTGTTAACAGCCATATTCTTATAAAAATAAAAACGTACGAGTACATCTAAGTATTGAAAACATCTAGGTGCGACTTTTGAAAGACCCTTTATTAGGATGAACAAATATAATGATAAGCATCGAAAATCATAGATTTTGGCAATCTAAATAATTAATATGGAGATTTTATTGCTTTCTTCGCAGGCTCAATAAAGATTTAAATATTTACGAATTTCTCTATAGATAAATCTTTCCATATAGACAACTAGATAAAACGATAGTGGCTAGCCCAACAATATGGATCTAGTAAGAGTAGGACTAAAATATAAACAATATACCATAGAGCAAAAGCTTCTCACTTACAGGCTTTTTCTTGACTGTTTGCCCGAATTTCATTATTCTTTTCGGTACATCGCATAATTTTCATTTACTCTAATGTTCAGGATCCCTTTGTTGTTATTCCTAGAAACTACCAATGGTGTTTCGTAAGACTTTCAATACAAAACAGTTCGTATTAGCCATACTAAATTTGAATTGTATTTCGTCATTTTGTGACGTAATAAACATAAGCCTACTTCAATAATAAACTGCTCGTATCTGTAGTGGAACGATTTAAATACCCGACACAATATCTTTTGAGATTCAGTTATTTAATATTCGGAGTTTTACGATCCACCAACTTTTCTTAGCCAAATTAAAGTTATATTTCATTCTCCAGATACTAACTATATACGTTTTATTATCATTTTTATATAAAATCGTTTTAAATAACGTTTCTCATCAGATGAACTTTATATGGTCGTTTTAAAAAAATTCTATGTTGGCGACTTTCCATAATTTTTTTGTTTTTCTTAAGTTTTGTTGCCTTTAATTATATCTGTGTCTCTTTTTTTAACCAGTGCTGCATAAATTAAACCCACCTCTAGAAACTTTCCTTTTTCGCTTCCTTCTTAAGATTCCGGTAAAATGTGCTTGTACCAACGTATTTGACTATATAACTCCATTCGTATATCCTGTTCTTCGTTTCAGATATTCGGGTGAGGGGGAAACTCATTTTCCTTGCTTCTTGTTGAGTGAATTAACAACAACGGCAAAATAAAAATGTTTGCGGATGTTCCTCAATAAAACTCACCATTCTCTTTCCTATTAAAGGGGGTAGCATGAGTAACACTGCCACCCACTTTACATAGCAAGGGGTGACCTGCGCCAACTTCCTGTCGCTATTCCAGCAATCCAGCAAACCAGCAAACCCACTCTTATATGGATTAAGAACATGAAACAGATAAACGGACAAAACCGGGTCGATATTTGTGGCGCCAAAATGTCGGGACGAATTTCATAGCTGAAGTGGCGCCTATGAGCAGGCAGTAAACGCACACTCATTCATTTTGAGTCTGGGGTTGCCATTGCCATCATAATGCAAGAGAAAGGGGTGCACCATCATTTCTGTGTTTTTCAACCCAACTGAATTACTCTTTTTGGAGCCAGAATAGAGCTCGTGCAGGGCTTTAAAACACGCTATGCGGCGGCGATGGTAGCGGTAGCTAGTCACAAGTCACTAGTGACTCAATGAATTCAAAGTGAGTTAACAGAGGAGAAAGTTTTTCGTAAACATTTTATGCACGTTATCCTTCTTCGTCTGTATCTGTTATATATACATATATATATATGTGTGTGTAAGTATGGCTTAAAAATACTCTCGGCTAAAAGCTAATAGGTTATGCCCTCATTCTGCCCGATTCGAAAACCGCCAAAGCGGCGCTACTATAGTGCTCAATTTCGTTAAAGTATACGGATAGCAATCCAACAAAGTATAAATGTCTCGTACTATGGAATTTTTGTATGTGGTTGAGTGCTAACTGGTGAGATTCTTTGGAAAAAAATTGCTGTTCTCTTTTAGGTTTGGTGGTGTTGTTGTGGCATGACCCACTGTCAATGGAGGAGAATAATGTCTTAGTAAAAATCTATGCCACTCAGCTATAAAAGCGTACGAATGAAAATTTGTTCGTCCTTTTTATGACATGAAGACAATTTATACAAGGATACGAATGTCGCCAGTAAGATTTTCCTACCCCCACACATATGTATAGAGGCACTTGTGGTTGGGTGCAATCTTACTCATTGACTGGACTGAGATACACTCACTACAAAATTAATGAACATTTTACCTTGAACTGGCAACAAAAGATTTGACGTAAATTTGTTTCTCCCCAACATACTCCGAGGAGTCCTATCAATGATAGGACATGGAAAATGTTAAACCAGCTACTGCTGTTGACTAATCTTCACCACAGGGATTAAGGCATCCCTTAAACTTTGAGCATGCGAACAGACGTACACACATACGAAACTGTGTTCAGATAAACGTATTTACATATCTATGATACATCCATATGTACGTTAGTATGTATGGGATTGTGTTTGGTGCGAGTGTCGTGTCCTGTACATTTTCGAAAAGCATACGTCAGGCACGCTTGGGTTCCTTTGGTGCTGAGGTGTCATGTTGACTGAAATTGAAATTACTCTTTGAACTTAGTGTGGCAGAGCGGCTGCGGTGCAGAGCGGGTGGATAGGACAAAAGTGGACAGAATGACATTTTCGGATTTTGGCTAATCGATTAAGGTGTTTCAAGAAGAATATCTATCTTTAGTTTATTCTGTGGGTTTTACTGGAGCATTTCGAATGAATGACTTTAAGAGATATTTGTGCAGTGATTTATTGTAGTTAATGCTCACACAAAAGTAAGAAACGATACAGGATTTGATACTCACACCGTTCATAGATATTTTAGTCGTATACGGTTAGGAGAGGAAATTCAAACAGATTGAGACCTCTAATAATGATGAAATATTTTTTTAAAATAGAGTTCTAAATTGGGCCAGTTATAGATAGTTCATGCCAATGCTTCTTTGTTAGCACCCAAAACTATCATAAAAACAAACGAAAATAGTAAAAAGGTAAGCTCTTTATCGCAAGAGCGGTACGTCCGCAAAAATTAAAGCCAACCTTTATAAACATGTCCGAACTAGCCTGGTTAAAACTTACTGTAGCCATATGTATTATCGGTATACATCACCCAAGATTTTTTTGATGTCCGTCGAATTGGAGGAACACATGTATCAAGACAATTGTGTCCCGTTCACGCAGTTGAATAAATACTTAAGCGATCAAATTGAAAATATTTCTATGGGTTAAAATATTTTTCGACATGAATAGGGAATATTACACATACACAAAACAAAAATTTTTAAGGAAATATTATTCATCGATTGCAAAAATTTTCACAGGGGCGTAAGAACCAGAAACCCAACATGACGAGTGTAACATACTACGAGTACTATACTAAAATCTTAAATTAAGTGATCGATGAATCTGTTCTTTATTCTAAACAGGTCATAACAAAGCTGCTAAAACTCTGTAGAAAACCCCGTTTCTATTCGCCTCCGCCTCAGCAGCGATTGCAGTGGCTTACAAAAGAACGACAGATGGTACGAAAGAAAAATACCCAGATCGGAATAAATATTCGAAAATATTAAGATATGTAAAAGTTTCGTGTTAAGGAAATAAACCACGTACAGGAAAGTGCAAAAATGAAACAGTAAGTCTGAAAATAAAAGCTATAGTACTCGTATATCATCGGAATTAAAAACCATTTTCTGCAGATATTCTTCGTTGTTGTATATCGTACCATTCAATCGATGAATACTTAGTAGCAATATTGACGCTAAAATTAAACAATCCTTCCTGCTCACTGTACGTAAACAGCTGAGCTAAATCTAATTCGCCGGTACGTTGTTCTTATGGAAGATAACTTTTTCCTCATCAAATGCTGTCTTTTAAGCTTCAAATCAAGTTCAAGTTTGCGCACCTTCACTCGCCGATCGGTCCAATATCATACCGTCAATTTAATCAACAATTTCTGGTGCGATGACCTTAATTGGGTCACCAGAACGTTCGCTGATACGACCGCACCGAAATTAAGTAAACCAGTGGTGGATGATTCCAGTCGATAGTGAAGAGTCCCCATAATACTTTTCAAGCTTTTATTTGGTTTGCGTGATGTTTTTTTTTGTTAAAAAATAGTGTTTAATGAGCAAACTTTTTTCCATTTTTACGAAAATCCTTGTCTATTTCAAATGACTGTTACAACAAAACTATTCGACAGATCTGTCTTCCTGATCACCAAAATATTTGGTTTGATGTGGCAATGCCATATGTTTTAATATCCAGAAACTTATTGACCCACCCTCGTATTTACAGAAGCTGCAGGTGATTCCACTTCCACTTTTTGGGTTGTGCATGTGATTAACTACCCAACCACACAAAAACCCCACTGTTGCGTGGAAATTAAGAAACTCGGATAAGGAAGAATTAGCAATTAACGATTTTGCAAAGTGGATAAAGGACAGACACGTTCGGATCTGCACATGCAATGTTCAAGTACTGTCGAACCCAAGAACGCCATAAAATTAACTACGAAAGTGAACAACTTATTTAAGACAGAAAAATTCGAAAGTTAACCAGTGCCGCATAAACAGTGGTGATATCACCAAAATTTATTACACCGCATAAGTTATCTGCTCATAAGTAAATGCCTTATAGCAATAAGTATTAAATATAACACCAACATTAGTCTGACATCCGCTCACGACCGTATGGACAAAATAATCGGTGTTACCAAATAATTTGTACGATCTTCTCGATAAAACCTACGACCAATGCTCTAAAAGTCACGTTAAAGTTTGAGGTGATTCTCATCCGAAAAAAGAACCTATGATAGTCGATTTTGCTCCGGGTCGGAATGTCACTAATACTAGTGCAGTTTTTCCACACCTCAATTTCAACAATGGTAGCGACCTGACCACAAAACCACCACTCAAATTGATGACGCTGCGGTGCAAGTACATATTATATCTCCGACGGCACGATAACTGCACAATAACATTCAAAATCTACATCAAGGGCTGAATCAGTAGTATCGACACTAAAAGGATCAGAAGATATCAGAAATATTGCAACTGATGAGCTGAGTCGAGTCATTGCCGGTGCTGAGTATGTAAAATAAATACTTTTGGATTATTTTAAACGGCATTCCATTCAATCTGCAATAGATCATAAAAATTAAGGTTTCCATTTATCCCGCCAAATGAAGAAAAGAGCACATTATCCAAATTTAGCTGTAACAAAAATCCGAACCTCCTGAACTATTTAATGTAGAGGAGGATAACATGGAACTAAGCATGTACAAAATCATTTCCAAGATTGATGGATCGGCGTGATGGGTTGCCCAGTTCTGTTCTATGGCGCACAGACCTAAACATTACCGAAACATCATGAAGATCTCATTTCTCATTTTAAATGCAGTATTCCTCGACTTTTGGTCCTATTTACGTTAAAGGGGTTTGGAAAAGGAAATATGAAAGCGAACTCTTCAAGCTGTACAGCATCATTGACTTGGTCAAAAATTCTGCACTGATTGATTTGTAAAGGACACAAATACAGAACTGACAAATGTGGAAATTCTGCTTCGCAGACGACCCACATTCTGCTCTAAGACAGAATGAGCCAGTCAAAGTGAAAGATGATAACCAGGTTTGTGTAGCGATATTTAAGCCAAAGACGAATAGGGCATCAGAAGAAGAATTGTTGATAGATGTCGGGATGGAGTTGGTAAAGAGCATACACCAACTCATACGAAAATAAAGTCGGTAAAAAATATGTCAAATGAATAGAATCTCAGCGTCCCTCTAAAACTGCGCTTGGTTTACATACCTAAAAATTGCGTAAAAGGCTTTATCTTCCGTGCTATGTAGACGCTTCAAACCCTATACCAACAATCTGATAGGTTCTCGTGAAGGTGGTTGTAGCATCGTAAGACCACTATCGACGAGATATTCACCTTGCGACAGATCTCCAAAGCAATCTGAAAGCCTCATATCGATACAATCACTTGTTTATTGGTTTTAAAAGATTATATGACATTATATGATAATTTGTGATAATATAAAGCGCTTGCTGTTAGACATAAGTCGGTAATGACACCACCGTGGCATTTGATGTCGAAAACTGAATTCGACAGAGCTACGCACTGTCATGTGATTTCTTCAACATATTTGGAAGAATTATGGGAAACTGGCAGGCCAGTATCATAGCATAACATTCGAAAAGCTTTTGCTATATGTACACTGTCGATATCGATATTATAGGATGAAATGAGTTATCTTCCACTTGACCGTTTGCGAAAATTGAGACAGAAACGATGAAAGTGGGCTTGGTCAGCACCCCTAAAAACGGAGAACTATAAGCTTTGTGTATCAAGGGCACGCTGTAAACCTAAGCAATGATATCACCATGAGATCAAACGAAAAATCGCTTTCAACTAAGAAGGCAATTGAGAAATAAGTTCCTCTCTATGAAATTCTCGACGCCCCAGTTATTCTGTACGGTACTGAGATAAGGACTCTATCTATATTGCGGACGAAGTTGCCCTTGCTTGTTTTTAGAGAAAAAAAACTCTTTTTAGAACAACCATTAAAAGTGGATTCTTATAACAATTATAATTAAGTAAACAATATCAGTATAAAATATAACATAGATCAATATAGACTATGCAAGCAATACGACGATATATCTTTTAGAGAAGGCAACACACTCTCAATTACAAATGCCATTAAACGCCGTATTAAAACGAATAATGACAATCCGATATACACTAAGTCATATAGATATCCGGGAGTCCACAAAGCTGAGATTAAGTCACAAATATCTCAACTTCTCAAGCAAGGGATCATTAAACCAAGCTACTCCCCATGGAGTAGTCCGATGTGGATTGTCCCAAAAAAAGAGAGATGCTTCCAACAAACAAAAATGGCGGTTGGTAGTGGACTATCGGAAACTAAATGAAAAACCATCAGTGATCAATATCCGCTTCCAAACCTAACAGACATTTTAGATAAGCTAGGCAGATGCATGTACTTTACCACCTTGGACTTAGTCTCTGGATCCTACCAAATCGAAATCGATCCCAGAGATGTTAATAAAACCGCATTTACAGTGGATAATGGCCACTTCGAATTTATTCGAATGCCATTTGGTTTTAGAAATGCCCCATCCACATTTCAGAGGGTTATTGTCCATAACGTTTTGAGAGAACTGCATAATCATGTTTTCTAGTTCTCTTCAGGAACATATTGAAAATTTAAAAAGGTCCAAAGTCGGAATTCCTGTGCAAAGAAGTAGGCTTTCTTGGGCACCTTTTTTGATTTTGGTGGGGGCGAATGCCCCCATTTATTCGGCTTAATACAAGCTATAACTTAAAAAATAAACTTAAACTAAAACTTAAAACTAAGGTTGGGTGGAGTAGTGAAGGAGAACAGATTTGAGGTAGGAAGTGGTGCGGTGAAAGTCAAAGACGGCAGGGTTTGAGTTGATTTGACGTAGCATACGGGAGATTGGTTCGTTCGCGCCATAGGAGGTGTGGTGGGTTGGTAGATAGAAGAGTCGAGGGGTACGTAGATTACGAGGGTTAGTGTTGAGGAAAATGGAGTTGTGAAGGGACGCGCATTCAACGTGACCTGAAAGGAGTCGATGAATGAAGAGAAAGTCTGCTGCATCTCTGCGATCTTCGAGGGTGTTTAAGTTGATAAGGTTGAGACGATTTTGATAGGGGGGCAGATTAAAAGATCGTCCCAGGGACATATGTTACATCATAAGGCGTAAAACCAAACCCTTAGAAGATCGATTCAAAAAAAAGATTTCCTATCCCTCGTACTCAGAAGCAAATCAAATCTTTTCTTGGGTTGTTAGGCTATTATAGGAAGTTTATCCAGGATTTCGCAAAAATAACGAAACCCTTAACAGAATGTCTGGAAAAAGGTAGGCAAATTAAACTAGACGATAAATATATTACTTGTTTTGAGCATTGTAAGGACATACTCAGTAATGACCCACTGTTATAGTATCCGGATTTTACGAAACCATTCATTGTATCAAGAGATGCAAGTAACTTCGCAATAGGTGCAATTTTAAGCCAGGGCCATATTGGAAGTGACAAACCTGCTTCCTATACATCACGTACTTTATCGGACATGGAGATAAAGTACAGTACCATCGAAAAGGAGCTAATTGCCATTGTTTGGGGAACCAAACATTTTCGCCCTTATCTTTATGGTCGCAAATTTTTCATAATAACAGACCACAAACCACTTACCTGGCTTTTTTCCTTGAACGATACAAACTTTAAATTGATAAGATGGCGGTTAAAACTTGAGGAGTTCGAATACGAGATCCACTACAAGAAAGGTTAGGCCGATGCTTTATGCAGAATAGAATTAAACATTAACGAATCACTGCTTAATAATATAGATGACTTGGAAGCAATCTCTAAAATATTCACTCTTCACTCTGCATAGGAAAACCTTGATGAAGGTATACCAATTTCGGAACGGATCTTAAATGAGGTCAGTGATCAACCCGTTTTGGCTAAAACAAATTGTACCATAAACCCTTCAATGACTTAATAAATACTTTTTCAGAAGAAACGTCGTAGAATTTTTAGCCAACCCGACTTCCATAATGAATAAGTAATCACATCGATACTAAAATACCAACTTAGTCCAAAGAAACTAACAGCAGTATATACAGATGACGATACCTTCAAAATTGTTTAAAAGGTATACTCTAAATTGTTTGCTAATCGTAGAATATTTAAATTAATTCGATGATCGATAAAAATTAATTGACTTAGTTGACAATTGAAACAAGACTCAGTAATTAACGAATACCATCTTAAATCTGACCACAGGGGTATAAAAGAGACACTTCAACACCTACGCAGAACTTACTACTTTGCTATGATGAAAACTAAAATAACTGTGAAAAATGTCATTTATTAAAATATGAAAGGCATCCACCAAAAATAAAATACGAAGTTACAGAAACTCCCAGACTGCCATTAGATACTCTACATATTGACGTTTATGCAATTCACAATCAACAACGATAATCGATAGATTTTCCAAATTTTCATCAGCTTATATCTTGTCCGCCCGAAATAGTATAAACATAGTTCAATCTTTAAGAGAATTTTCCTCCCATTACGGTATTCCAAAAAAAAATAGTTTGTTACTCTGGATCTGAATTTAAGTCAAGTTTGTTCAAGGAGTTCTGTGACCGATACGAAATTATAAAAACATATTACAACACCACAAAACTCTACAGGTAACACACCAGTAGAACGATTCCATTCCACCCTCCCAGAAATCTACAGAATAATATTTGATAAAGACACAAAACAATTATGCAAAGATATACTAAACGAAGCCATAACCACCTACAATAGCAGTATTCATTCAATTACTAACCTAACACCATTAGAACTACTTACAGGCAGGACACCTAAATTCATCAGGACTATAAATTGTGAATCTGACCATGATTATAACATACGAGTATTAATAAATTGCGAAACAAAGTATATGAAAAAATTAAAGGAAAAATAGAAAAACATAACAGAAAAAATATAGACAAATTAAACACAAATAGAAACACACCACCAACTTTTCAAGAAAATGATACAATTTACGAATTTAATAACAGACTTAACAAACTTACACCTAGGGCTAAAAAAGTAATTGTTTTTACAACAAAAGATAGACAGTCTCATAAAAATAAAATAAAAACAAAACGCAAGCTTAAGACCCACAATAATATAGATAATAGAGTGTAAGATATTATTTAGTTATAGTAGAGAAGAAATGGTACATAGATACATACATACATATTAACTATACATATATACATAACATAAGTACTTAGATATACATAGAGATAATAGAGATACATACAGAAATATAGATATATACTCGTAGTTTAGTTACATAGAATCGTATTTTACATATGTAAAAAAATAGATATAGTTACATGGGTACATATATGCAATGCCCAAACGTGTAGAATTAGCAGTTAAGATTAGGTGATAAGTATAATGCCGAATAGAATAGATAGGTTAAGAATGATAATAAAAACGTACACTACAGAAAGCCCGAAATAAATATCGCCAAGTTTAACTCCAGAATTTCTATTCCGATAAAGTTATTGCCAAACGAGTTCTGGTTTTCTACACACTCACTTACATTAGCTTATATGATATTTACCTTGAGCCGAAGTTATTGCCCAATTAAATCAAATGGTATTGAAAAATATCAATTTGAATTTCAAAAGTGTGTAAAATTTACAAAAGGTACCGATGAAGGTTAAAATAAAAATAATAATAAAAAAAAAATAAATAAAAAAATATTATAAACAAATTAGCAACATGACTAAAGTAACATACCTATTATAACTATTCAGACATATGCAACATAAAACCGTCCCAATACCCTATAGCTTACCTTATTCCTAACCTTATGAGCGATCGAACATCAATTTTTCGATGAAATTTTTTTATGCAATAAAATCTACCAACAAGTGAGAGAGGATAGAAACAACACTGTGGACCATCACACACAAGGAGCATGTTCAGGTCGCATCATTTCACTATGCGCAAACATGTAACTTATACATCAATCTGGAGGTCTAGGAGTTATATAATCTGCCCTGAGCTAAAAGCCACCACACCAACAACATCTTGGGCAGCAGCGAGTTACATACTTGCATGAGAAGGAGAAATTCAACACCAACATTTCGGCTTAGCTTGTGTAGCGGGACCTTATAGGAGATATGAATTTTGCTGTAAAGAAAACAGTTTAGTTGATCATTTAAAAAAGAACACTTGCTTCTATGATAAGTTGGCGTATTTTTTTCAAAATATATATATAAAAAAAATAACTCGCGCTAGACCTCACCGAACCGAAGCGCTAGCTAAAGTAATGGAATGTAAGGACTTACTTGTTAAGTACTATGTTTAAAAATAGAAATGGTAATAATTTTAATAAATCTTAATTTTTCAATAATTTCTTTGGAATAAACAGAGAACTGTTAATACAGATTTCTCCAGCTTATTGATTACATCCCTCAACTGAAAAGAAATGAGGATAAACCTCACAAAGGTGGGTTCTTTCTAAAGCGTTTTCATCAAATCTGTATTTAAGCATGAATATTCTCTTTTAACTGGTGGATTTACTTACGCACACTTTTAATCCTTTAAATGTTCCTCTCTTTGAAAAGTTTTCTTTTACCAAATTCAGAGAAGGAAAAGACCAATTTAATTATTTGGTAGCCAAAAATATTCCTTAGTATCGCTGTGGTGGTGTAGTAGCTGCGTTCTGTTGAAACTACAGCCCACAACTGTCAACTGTAGTCAATAATCAATGGTCTTCAAAAAAGAAGGCCCAATAACTTTTTCAATTGTAAGATCACACCAAAATACTGCACTAGTATTAAGTGAGTGCCATTACCGCTGATGGCAAGAAAAGAAAATTATTTTTTTCGTCATCTGGTAATGAGGGAAGAACCTCTTTTGTAGCAACATGTTAGCCGATGTTCGCGTTATCAGAAGCATAACATATCTTACAGGGTTAAGAATCAGTCGCACTAAGATCAGATATCTTCGTTGCCTTTTCTATATCGTGAGCCTAACCTCGCTAAGAAGTCATCATGCAGATGTAGGAAAAATACTGAGGCTGAAACCTTTCAATATTTTGTGGCACAAAATGTTGATTATACGTAAAAATGATTAAGGGCAATCGAACATTTGCTTTTGACATACACATATTTATTGGATGACACCGTTCATCAAGAGGCATAATCGAAAAATGACTTCGAAGAATATGATATGAATACGCGCTGATATTTTTAAAAACAAATTTATACTTGTGAAATCACTAGCTACATGTTATAGAACTCTTCATTCGAAATGGCCACTATTTGCCTTAAAGCACGACCTGAGACGTACTAACCAATCATCAATCGCATTACGGACCTCATTCATCGGAAAGCGGACAAGGGCTATCTTCAATAACTCAATATTTCAGTGATAAGTAAAGCAGGCCATTCCCTGTAAAACAAAACACAACTTGTAATCCAAAGGGTTGAGGTTCGGACTACCAGCTGGCTAAACATCCGGTGATATGAATTACATTTTTTTAGCCACTTTTGAGTGGTGTTCGTCTTGTGTCAAGTCCTTGTTTGCGAACATTGTTCGGCATTGTTAGCGGCTTAACGACGTCTTTCAAACCAGTGGTTTGGTAAACGTTCGCCGAATTCTTGCCTTTTTCACAAAAATGCAGGTTGGTTATGCCATCCCCACCATACCATTACATTTGCGGGGTGATGGCCACTTTCAACACTTGGATGAAGCTTGTTTTGATAACCGAGCGTAAACTCGATAATTTTGCTTATTAAAAATTTCTTCGACGGTAAAACAGCATTTGTGTGTGAGCATTTTTAGCGTACTGCCTTAAAAGAGCTTTCGATTTTTGCTTACGTTTTTGCTTCAATGCGACTTTTAGCAGGTGTCTAGTGGGTCTTTTGCAGGCACTAAGTCCCAAGTTTTCTTTGATGATGCGAGACATGCGACAGAAGTTTGCGTTTGATTCGAGCCTGTAGGATCCGAAATATATCTTCCTTTTCCTTCCAATGTAATATGTAATAAGAAGATCATAACGATACGATTTTCAATGTCACTTTATTCCATGATTATAAACGACAAAAAACAAAAATCTTTTCCGTGATAAAGAAGCATAAAAGCAAGGGGTACATAACGGTAAACATGAAAAGAATGCAACTAATACTTTATCTAATTTAAAATTGTACATTTCTATTGGTTCATAAAATAAACAGTATACAAGTAAGGTTATGTACGATATAGAATAAAAAATGGCTTTGCTGCCACATAGTACGTAGTCTTTTGAGGAAATTTTCCATTAAAGTTTTGCATTAATGTGGCTGAATTTTGTTGATACATTCTCAAGTTGCTCCTTCAAGGCGCGGATGGTTGTGAGATTGCTGGCATAAACCTTAAACTTCAAAAAAACCCAAAGAAAAAAGTCCAAAGGCGTTAAATCGCATGATCTGAGAGGCAAATTCTGATCACCAAAACTGGAAATTATTTTTTTTTTCTTTCAAGATACTTAACACTCAAGCGGTTATGACTTAAGAAAATGGGACAGAGAGAAAAAGAAAGATATTTGAGCTCAGTGACTATTGTATTTCTCTTCATGGGTCATATTTGTTCTATTATTGTTATTGTATTCTTGGCAACCGCTCATCTTACGTAATTTTAGTCTTACGACTGGTATTAAAAATCGATCCGTCCGAGTTGGAATCCAATACACTACCACTTAGGCCACGACCAGTAAATGACTCATGTTGTAATTAAATTGCTTCTTGAGCAGTATGGCCGTCTTTTTGAAACCAAATGTCGTCCATTTAGGCACAAAAAGATGTATTATGATGTCGAGATAGCGAGCACCATTAACTGTTATTGTCAAACCAGCCGCATTTAAAAAAAAGAATAGTCCGATGACGCGGAACACCAAATTCAACAATTTTGATGATTAACAAAACCACTAAGATGAAAATGTGCCTCATCGCTGAATATAATTTCGTTTGAAAAATTAGTATCCTCTTATTTTTGTCCTATAATCCATTTAAGGAACTCCCTTCGCAATGCGTTGTCAGCAGACTTCAGTTCCTGAGTTAATTGTACTATGTATTTTAATTTAATCTAATTTTTAATATGGTGGGGGCTGACTTAATATATATATTTCACTTAATATAAGCTAAACTAACATGAAAACTAGGACTTAAAAACTAATAACAAAGTAAAGGAATGGTGGGGGAGATCAGGTTTAAGACGAGAAGTGTTCAGTTTGCAATGAAAAAGGAGAGGTTTGAGTTGACCTTGTGTTGAGATTGGTTCGTTAGAACCATAAGAGGTGCAGTGGGTTATGCATGAAGATACAAATCTTTCATGAGAATACGGTATAGAGAGCTTCTCGAAATGTCCAAATCTGTCCAGTGTAATGGACTCTCAGCAACACTCACGAATTGTTTCGATGTTTTTTGTTGAACGACTTGTTGTTTTGACAATATTTTGTACGAAAATTGTGTACTTTAGCTGCCAAACCTACATTAGTTTTCAAAATATTGCTCAACAATGAAAACGCGTTGTTCTTTCGTGTACCGCTTCATTTTTAATTACCCTAAACTGGTACGCTGTCTTTTTTTTTGGCAACAATGTTCCGCACAATAGGCGCAAAATTCAAATCTTGGTGAATTTTGGGACACCCTTTATGTGAATATAAGATATTTATTATTGAATTATTACGACGTCTTTTTTAAAAGCAGAAATAGAATAATTAAAATTAATAAAGGAAAACAATATTTCATAAATATCCAAGTCTTAGAGCTGTACAGTTCAGCAGACTTTTTCCGAAGTTACCAGGGACATCTTTCGATTATTGTAATTGAATTTCAGTAGTATGCTTGATTATGTTGCCTTCAAATCACTAGGCTTTATCGTATTTTTCTATTCAAGAACTCCATTAATAAAGTTTAACATGCCAAATGAGAATATTTGGCGGAAAATTAACTGTTGCTTTTTGAAAATTATTCAATTACCCAATTTTTTTCATAAGATCCTAAGCTCTCCTCTATCGCACCTCTCCATTAATGGTTTCCAATTCCTTACATAACAAAGCATTGGCAGTTTTCAAAACAGCAAATGAACAATCCCTCTATAAGAATATAAACCACAGCTTAACCCTTGGTTTTTTGGTTTCATATATGTGTTTTTCGTGGATTCTTTCCAACCCAGATTTGATTTACTTGTTATTAAATCTTGTGGATCTTTGTGCAGGAAGATTATATTTTTTCTGATTTTAGTTATTTTATGCTTGTTTGTTTGAACTTGATGTTGAACTGAAACAGTTTTCTCATACTTCGAGTTTAACTCCTAAAAATCTGTTCACCATATTGATAATTTTTATTAAAAACTTTAACAAAAACTATGAAATGAAAAATTGAAAAACGTTTTGATGTATGTATAATGTTTTTAGGCAGATTTTAAGAAAACGTCTGCGTTCTTATGTGAGTACGTATATCCGTAAGTGTAAATTTTTTGGCCCACGATAACTCAAAAGCAAATAGTACTATTGATTTGAATTTTTAGTCAAGTAATGCGTCTTCATGTCAACTCATGTCCACCAAATTTTGAACAAACTAGATCGATGACTTCTTAATTCTTTTAAGAAAAACTTAACTAAAACACAATAAATTTTCTTCTTAAAAATATAGGACCATTTCAAAATTTTCCAGTACTAATCGAAATCTATGGATATAGCTCTCATTTAACAAAGATTTGAGAAAAAATTATAGAATTATATGAATTATGCAAGCAATAGTAATAATTTAGAACCCCGAATACGGTACAACTTAAAATTTCGTTAATACAAAATATCCCAAACCTGACCTTAACTTCGTAACAAAATTGAATCATTTTTTCGTTAAATTAAACAAGAACTGCATACTTAATAAAATGAGATTCATCACGGAAATATCATGTTAAGGGTATTTTAAAGCCTAATACCACAGCTATTAATCAAAAGAAAACTGAAAAAAGTTACTGGACATAAAGCAAGGGCTAATGTTTCAAAAGAAGCTGAAGTCCGTTCACCAATTACGTATTCTTAACTTTATCAAAACCTTTCAAGCTTAACTGGTCAATATTTTGAGACCGTTTTCGGATTAACTTTAGGATATGAAACTCAAAAACTGCTGGAGAATATTAGCAGTACTCTGTATCAGAAAGTCATTGACGTGACTCATCGGTCGCACCCATTTCGGCTAGTTTAATTATGTACTGCTCCATATTTTTTTCAAAAAAGCCAGCAGAGTGGGTGTGAAATGATAAGAATTTTTTCCATAAAATTGTATTAATAGTCCGCAAGCTTCCTAAAGGCAAAGGTGACTTTTCTAATTAAAAAAAATACATTAAAATTAAAAATTCATTATTTTCCACATCTTGAATACATAGTCCAAAACATGGGCTGACCCCAAAACCTGTCATTTCACAAGGGAACCCAAGCTAATTTTTGGTTATTTACCAGAACTCCAGCTCAAGCTTAGTGGAGCATGACAATATTTTAGAGTTTTATCGTTTTCTAGCTATCCATTCGTATTTGTGCTCTTTTTTTCGTTTCCATTGACACGCAGAACACAAGATCCTGTTTTCTGTTGTTGTCAGCTTGCCAAAATCCTTTTTGTTATAGCAAATTTTGAAGATGTTACCAGACAATACCATACATTGGTTGCAATTTTTGTTTTACGCAGGTCTTTTTGAACATCTGTAACAGTTCAATTACTAAACCTAATATAAAATTCCGGAGCTCGAAGCCTGTCTTATGTTCCCGAAACCCTCTACAGTATAACTATTTGCATATTCAGAAATAATATAATACCGGCAGGTTTAAAAGAATAAGAGCCTCTATATCAAAATATATGGTGACTGGAGAAAGCAGAGTAAGCAAAATAAGATATTGGTAGCCATACATACATAAGTA
Source organism: Volucella bombylans (assembly GCA_949129095.1). NCBI lineage: Eukaryota > Metazoa > Arthropoda > Insecta > Diptera > Syrphidae > Volucella > Volucella bombylans. The sequence goes on from OX422144.1 coordinate 28,631,461, forward strand.
TATTCAATTTGAAGAAATTGAATTCCTGATAAATACGAGTATATATGTAAATCATTAATTTCCTCTATGAATTGATTGAATTCTTTTAAAACACAAACGTATTAGTTTTTCTATTTTGAATAAAAATATTGTGGTTGATTTTCTTATTATGATATTGTGATGAGAAAACGCAATCGTATATAGCATTACGTTGTATGCTACACGAAACTATTTCTACAAAATTCGAAAAAAATGATCTAAAATGAATATTTTTTTAATTAAAAAAAAAACTTAGACAACCTCATTTTCCACTTGAATGTTCAGAGTACACAATGTACACTATTCTATGATTAAGATTATAAAACGATTCTTGTCAGAAGCACGACATCAAATCAAAGCAACTTCGTCAACTAAAAAATCATCAACATCTTTTGTGCGATATGTAATGAAAACTCTCCCGCTTTCTTCATTTTTTTCATTTTTATTGCGCGGCATGTCGTCAATGTACTCGTATACGTCTTGGCGCAACAGGACAAAAAAAGAAGTAAGCAAAGTCCTTGCAACATGATTTGTTATGCAATGAGTTGTTGTCTCATTCTACATCAGACCGATGATGCACTTTGACTGACAGCGAAATAATTTAGTGAACTCTACATACAACATAAGTACATATACGTTATATATACTCGTATATAACAATTCTTTTGCCAAAAGAGGGTACAAAAAACCCTCGTTGATAGCTAAAGAAAATGTTAAACAACATTCAGCAACATGCCATAGATTCAAATAATAAATTTGCATTTAAATGGCTTTTCCCACTTTTAAAAGTGGAGACTCGTCGGCAAAAGTGGCTATAGTGGGGGCGGGTTATAGCATTGGTGGTTGGCAAATAGGACATGCAATTTCACTTCAGTTAGTTAGAATGACGACAAATGACATTTACGTAATTGCTCGGGAGTTAGTTCATTTGCAAATGGAGGAGGAAGGTTCAAGGACTTTATGTCTTCTTTTTTTCCCCCTACATAAAGTTTATGATCAAGTTTAGTTGAAAAAATCATCGAAGGAAATATAGGTTACAGCTTTTTTTCTGACCTTTTGATATATAATTTTCTCTATAATTTTTCCATTTACAAGAGTATCTAAATAAAATGATAATATGCGGCAAATACTAATTCTACAACATCTCCTGTCTCCTTTAAATTTCAAAGAAAAATCTTTATTCGTTTCGAAAAGACAGCGTATTTTCGGCCGCAGGTGCACGCTCGATTTTAGAACGCACAGCAGGCGGTTCCGAACGCAAGAACAGGGGACGCTCCGCCTGCACCTTTTCTTAACAGAACAAAGATTCATTTTTAGCCTGAGAAGAAGCCCGTATACTTCGTAAACAAGGAAGAGCAGCTCAAGATGAGTTTTACGAAGAATCAGAAGGAATTTTGTATGCCCCTGTCGTTTTTGTCGTGTTTTTTTTGCTCCGCAAACTTTAAATCGCTTTTTCTCAATTTTGCATTTCAAAACGGCATGCAACATAACTCAAAAAATGATTGTCCGATCGTTCTAAAATTTTGAGGAGATCCTCTTGACACTTTTAGCTATACTCTAAACCTTTAAAAGATGATTTTCAATGCAAATGAAATAAATTGTTAAAGCAAATTGGTAAAAAAAAATGTGACTATTTTTTCTGATCTCTATAATTTTTGCAATATTCAATTTTTTGGGGTTTTAAAGGTTTGGAGTAGGAAAAACAATGTTTTTAACAAGACATATTTTGATGAAATTTTTTTTTATAGTTAACAGATGTTTCTATCTGATAATGAAAGATTTTTTTAAATAAAATATCAATTTTTCACTGACAAACAAATTACTAAAAATTTACCTTGTTTCGGGACCTTAACCTCTTAAAGGGACCAGATTTCAGACCAGTGAAGACATTATGCAGATTGTGACACCATACCAGAAGAGGCTTTCCAACGTTGCAGTGAAAAAACCACTGGGTGAAGTGTGCAGCAGCTCAAGGTGAGTACTTTGAAGGGTATTAGTATTACATATGTAATTGTATCTCATTAAATTGTATCTCAATAGATGTGAAACCAAAGTCGGATACACTTTGAATAGACCTCGTATGTATTACTAGAACGTTTTTCGGGCAACCGACATCATGTGTAGCTTCCTAAAAAACAACTAAATAGTCCAGTTCTACTTACGTACGATGCATAAAGTAAATTTTGAATTTTAAATACATTTTCCATTATATGCCAAAATTTTACTACATACAGTTGATTGTGAAATTACGAGATATTCGTATTACATTTGTTCCTAAATAAGATCAAATTAAATATTGATAGGTTTAATCATTGGACAACAAGCAGTCAGAAGCATCAGAATCATTCCTGTCTAGCAAGATTCAGACAGTTAATAATTTATCTGACAGCTGATACAATCTTTTTATACAGTATTGTTAGCAAGTCATCATGTAAAAACTTATCAAAGTTTACAAATTGTGGATATTTATTGTCAAAATCAGTGTTCAGTAAAAAGTGTTTATAGAGCGCTATTCCACTGTCACACATCCAGAATTGAAAAATTTCGAACTACGTTTATTCTTTTGCATTCCAAGCCACTGCCAAGAATGCGCAGATAAAAGTACCACACAATGCGCACAGATAAAAGTATCGGCGTTGAGGCCAGTGTTGAGGAGGATCAACATTCATCGGTTCATCATCGAATGCAAGCAGTTGGTCTGTCTCCATCGACTTAATACAAGATTTTGTTCAAAGGCCTGCAAGAATTGAAGTCAGGCGCTAATCGTTTCTAACGACGACGTCGCTGATTGGGCGATTGAACAGTTGGATGTAGATTCACTTTTTACCGATAAATTTTTTTCAATGACAAGGCTCACTACTGTCGCGGTGGCTTTGTTAATACATAATTGTTTGTTAATAATGCTCCAGCTATTGATGCATCCCAAAATATGCACTGTTTGGTTTTTATTTTTTTATAATTAAAAGGTTTGTACACAGCGCGGGCGAAGGATATTTAGGAAGGTAGAAAAGAGAGGTACCGATGTACGAGTACTTTGTTTTTAAATGTTTTTCAAGTTATAATGACTAGAAAATAGAGAGCTCGACAGGGCATGCTATAAGCGAGTTACAGAGTACCTCCAAAAGTTGGCTTGAGGCTATACTGATGAGCATTCATAGCTAGACGGGTGTTACGGTTGAAGGTTCGAAGGGGCGGAATACTACTTGCGATTTCAATGGAGCACTGGTGGTGGAAATAGCGATAAAACAATGTGAGACAGGAGACATTACATCGATATTCAAGGGTTTCAATTGACTGTCTGATATTATAATAGTATCACCTACGAGTTTTATCGCACAGTTTTGAATCCTATTTAGCAGGTGCAGAGATGTTCTAGAAGCACCTGATCATATGTGGACATCGTAATCCAATTCTTGCCTTATATATTGAGGCCAGATCAGAGAGGGTGAAATATTCTCACATCTCTTGAGGAAACCTAGGCATTTCGCAGCATTTTTGACGACACCGAATATATGGTCATTCCAACGTGAGTGGTCATTGATAAACATACCGAAATGGGAAGTTTTCAACGATGCATGGATAATGGCTTTTTGTTTTATCGACAACAGAAGGCATTGTGTTTTGGAAGTATTAAAATCCATTATGTTGGTGGTTCCCCTTTTAGTATTGCTGTTAGTATCGGAATTTAATGAACTTAGTATACGCTGCCGTTTCTGTTCTATAGCCGAAGAGGAGGGACGTGAGTCCGTGAGTACTGCCGTCAGCAAAGGAACGTATTGGCTTAAAAGTAGCAGACAAGATATCATCAATGGAAATTAAAAGAGAATCGGACATAGAACGGAACATTTGGGTATACCAGCATTTATTTTGTCAATATCAGACTTGAAACCATCCAAGACAACTTGAATTGTACGTTCCGAAAGGTAATTTCTAATCCACTGAAAAAGAGATTTATCGATCCAAAATGCACACATTTTCAACAAAAAAGCCTGATGCCAAATTCTGAAAAATGCCTTAGAAATATCGCTTCGGTTCCAATTTTTGGTGGGACATGCAATCAATTAATACGAAAACTATACTGCCGATCATTGAGAAGTTTTTGCGTTTTGAAATACTTAATTAGCTGACGGTTTATCGGCCTTTTCATAACCTTGGTCTGTAAGGAGAGAGAGAAGAAGATTCGCCTTTGTTAGGGATGGGCTGGACAAATGCTGTTTTCCGTCTGCACGGAAAGAGTCCTAAAGAGTAGGATGGATGAGTCTTGTCAGTGAGGGAGAACACCTCTTCAGGAAAAGGGGAGATATGTCATCTGCACTAGCGGATTTGTGTATATTAAGATGTTTAAGTACTCTTGCTACTACACAAGTGCGAAGGTGGATTCGTCCCATCCCATTGAAGATTCGACGCACTCAAGTGTAGGCGGAGACAAAGCGCAATCTGGAAGTGTTAAACTGGCTGCAAAGCGTGTAGCAAGCAAATTAGTGTTGTCCAAAGAGCTGACAGCTGGAATGTCAATGTAAATGAGCGTTGGAATGGAGGATGAGACAGAATTTTTAATGTTTTGATGAACGACTAACAATTTTTACTACCTTTGGGACATTTTAGTATTTTTTCCTTCAGTTTTTGGTCGTATTGGAATTTCACACGCTTAAGGTGTTGCAATTATTGCAATCATTCCTGGCATGTTTGAACTTTTTTCGAGTTTCCTCTGTCGTGTTGGGTTTGTAGAACCGAAAAAAGCATTTTTCTACCCCTGACAGCGTCTTTACAACTCGAGTCGTAGCGTGCCTTTTATTTTGATTTGATACTCTTCATCCGATGTGGGATAAAACAAATCATTCCAAAGAGATGAATATCTGTGTTCATACCAACAGATAATGTCGTTATCGAGAAAACATAACGACCAGTTAAAATTGCTAAAGACGCTGTTTCTCATATTGCCATACGGTTATTTTAGGAATCTTTTCTCTAACTGTGTGGGTGTACGAGAAATTAGCAGATATAACACAATGGTCCGATGAACCTAGGGGGAAAGCACATCAACAGTGTATTTATTATGGTGAAAAGGTAAAAACAAGGTGTTGGCGGTATGACTATTAACGTCTGTGGGCTCATTTACAACCTAGGTCAAGTTATTTTCCGCAGCAAAGATCTCAACACACCGTCCTTCGGGTATTGTCTGTCCAGAATGTCGAATATTGAAATCGCCCGTAATCACACGTATAAGGATACAGGGATGCAATTCTTTGTATGGAGTCAGACAGCAAATCAAACTCATTAAAGGTCGAATAGCTGTCCAGTTTGGGGCTTCTGTAAATAAAGCAATACTGGATAATCTACTTATGGAAATGGAGTCTTAACCACAAAAAGTTGAATTCCTGATTGGAGCGGGGATCATATTGTGGTGGAGTTTCTTAAACTACATCACTACGCACGTAAATGGCGAGACTGCGGTGAGAGAAAAATAGTGACACAAATCCGTAGCCAGATTCACTAAGTGCTAAAACGGCTGAATTTCCTATTCATAATCATATACAAACACAAAAAACACAAATCGAGAATTTCGACGTTGGTGAAGTTTATGAGCTCGCGACATTATTGGACTGTAATTCTTGAAAAATAAAGAAACCCGAAATATCAAATTCAATGACACCTATGAACAACGATTGTTTGTTCTCAAAAGTGCGTGAACATGGCCTGCAGTAAACTTGGTTTCAACACGATAGTGCCACACGACATACTGCCGGCGAAACCATCGAAGCCATCTATCTATTGAAGGAAATGCTTAATGACAATATTATCTCCAGAAATGGATCTTTAGCCTGGCCTCCAAAATCGTGTGATTTGACGCCGCTGGACTATTTTCTTTAGGGGTGTTTGAAGTCCTCGGTCCATGCGGACAAGCCAGCAACCAGCCAACATCAAGTTCACCATTCGTGAGATGCGTCCTCAAATGCTCGAAAAAGTGGTCAAACCTTAGGGCTTCAGGATGTAAGTCCTAAGAAGATTCCGCGGTAGTCATATGCCCGAAATCATCATTAATGTCATAAAACTATTTCTCAAATAAAATAATACTTAATTATCTAGGCATTTAAATAGTATTTATCACTCAACTCAGGCAGAGTTATAGATCAATTGCGAGCACCTGGCATGTATTCTAGCGATTTGATACCAGTTTAATATCCACTGAAGAATTCTATCAACTTAGGAAATCGTTGGTTTGCTTTGTAACCATAATGGTCAAACTTTACGTTGCGGATAAATTTCGTACCACAAGCACTTGACATGGCGCAAAGATAACAACTCGTCAGCGTAATATATACAGAAGGAAGTGTGTATTAGTATGAGTATGAGTGGCGGAACATTCGAAACTCTCTACTCGTAGTCGATCGAAATTTCACATTTGTTCGTCATCTAGTATTTCGCGAAAAGATCTTCCCCTACACCCACCGGCGATGGAATTTCGCGTATTAGGCTCTGGAGTAGCTTGAAATCTAGTCTCATTTTAATCGAAAATTCATTTGTGAACAAGCGAAATTGCCCTATCTGGAGTGAGACAAATCCAGAACAGACTTATGAAACTCAATTACAACTCACTGTTGGCATCGTCGCCCATTTCTTTTCCATTTTTTCCAGAGCTCGCTCTGCATTCAGTGGCCAAGGTTACCGAACAATTATAGTTAATTACTTCTTCGGCTTCGGATCCGTATGCCTGAAGTCGTTCACAAAGTATAATGTCATGAACCACACTTCATAACAAAGAAACATTTTTGATTTAAAGCAAATTCGTGTCGTTATTGTTTAAAAAAAAGTCCAATAGTTCTTACAAAAACACACATTATAAACCGAAAAAGGAACAGAATAACTGAAAAAAATATATGGTAATAGCAGGATTATGTATGTTTGTATTCTCATTCACATAAATTCCCCACTGTGGGTATTTCCTCATCACTTTGTACCTCAGACAGAAAGATACCCGTACTTCGATCATTACAAACATGTGCATTGTGAGTAATCAGCGTCAACTCGTAATTTATTGAGCCATTACCGAAGAAAATAAAACGACTTTTATACAGAACACAACTACTCATGAATGACTGGTAGCTACTCGTATATTTACAACCAATTACGAGTACTACCAGAAAAAAACGAACATTGAAAAGAATAATCTGTCGCCCGCCGAGCAATAAATATTCTACAAAAAATTATTTTTGAGTGAATCGTTTTGTAATTTTATTGCCAATTGGTCGTTGGACTGTATTTTGTGCAGTATGATATACCAAAAACCGATGACACATTCATATAATAATAAATAACTTGTCAAATAAAATCGAGAGCCACACTGCATCACCAAGGACTCCATTCTTCATCGAGCAGTGGGATCTGGCTTAGCAGTTTTAGTGAGCATCCTCATACAGCAAGCATAGCACAATAGAAATACCAATAGAGTCCTATATCTATCTGCATTCCGTATGTGGCATGTCTGCACTATTATTATTATTACTTGCTCAGGGGCGATAATATATTAAGCTTAGCTATAAATTTTATCATTACGTCCCCTGAAGAGCCATTTCACAACATAAATGTCGCCATTTATCTATGCTGTTTGTTTGTTGGAGCGCGAACTCTTGTGAAATCTACTCCGCGATACATATGAATCTTCGAAATGCCTCCTACCTTACGGCATTACACAATAGACAAAACACAACAGAGATATCCATTGTGTGTATTGTATGTTTTGGAAACTAATTTCGAACTGATTCTTAATAAACACTTGTATATAGTCTAGTTATTAATTAACCTAGAATTTTTTCTATTCAAAAGAATAACAGTATGATCAACAAAACAAATTTATTCTATAGGTATGCAAAAAGAGAAAAACCAGCAAAAATGCAAATAAATACGAGTACTTGTAATCGTTTCATAGTGTCTCAGAACCTGATGGTCTAGAAATATTCAAAATGTAGTAAAGGAAAACATGCCCCAAATTTATGGAATTTCTTGGTGCCATGGCGTAAATCCCAAAATTTATGAAAGTGACATAAGGCCAAATTCTATCATTTGGCATAATGGCACTTTGATAAGGCGATATTAGGCCAATTTAGGATAGTGACATATAGCCAAATTTTGGTCAGCTGGTTTTTTGGCCATCAAATTTCGAAAAACGGATGAATCTTAAATTTTTTTTTAAATGCTGATTTTAACCGCGGGTTTGTGATAAAAATGCCAGAATTATCTAAATTCAATATTTCTAAGAGTTCAAATAATTCAAAGTTCTAATAGTTTTAAATATTATCCTAAAAAGAAACAGTTTTTACGAATAATCCGCTAAGGATACGTCAAGAACTGTAAGGCAGGCACTTGTGTCTTACTGTTACCTGCGGTGCTCGACATTCGAAGTTATTGAATTTATTACAAAAAACTCACATATAGTCGACTCCCTCTAAGTCGATTTTTCACGGGATATCAAAATTAGTTCGAGTTAGAGAGAGTTTTGGAAAAATTCGAGTTAGAGGGATTAATATTGTTTTTGTTTAAAAGCCTTTATTTTGTTCAAAATATATACATGTAAGTTATAAATATATAGAATTACTTAACGAAACTTGTAATTTTAGATTGAGTCATTACAGTTGGAGTGTGTACCTTTTTAAAAAAGCGATTCTATCTTAAAAAGGCAGTGGTGGAGCTCATCCGATACATCTTCTGTCATTTCAATTGCAGATTGCAATATTTCAATTGCGTTTCTAATGTTATTCTTAAATAAGCTTAAATAACTCCTGACCACACCGTTTATTTCGTGTTTATTTCCTTTCATGTAACTTAAACGGAGTTTCAAATTGATATACCATATGATGACAACCAACCTGCTAAGAAGAACACGCACGTTAGCAAATGTTTACAATTGGAATCTCACTAGTAGACGTCTGCATGTTACTCTTTTTAAAGTAGACTTCCAATACACGCACTAAATGAAGCAAGGAAAATCTCAGATACCTAACTGTTTTCAGATTAAAAGCAGATTGTTTGGAGCCCAACCAACAACACAATGAATAAGCAGCGCAGTTCTTCATACAGAGTAACACGGTTGTGTGCGCGATGCGGCTGATAGAGTCAGAGGATGCAGTGTGCGTGCTTGACGTTTGCGAGAGGACATTTTTTGTTTATTTTTCTACAAAAGAAAAAAATTCGACTTAGAGGTATTGAAAATAGACCAAGAGTCGAAAGAATGTATTCGAGTTAGAGGGATTTTCGACTGGAAAATTGAGGGGAATTCCAAAATATGGCGAAAAAATTCGAGTTAGACGGAAATTCGACTTAGAGGGAGTTCGACTTAGAGGGAGTCGACTGTATTAAAGTGCATATACATAGTTCACTACTTAACTCTTACCAACGCGATTTTAGCTATAAAAAATATGTCCATCATTCTTCGTACCTCTGTATTCGATGTCTGAAATGACAAATATCTATGCAATTTTGTATTAACAAGCTGGACAAATTTATTGTATTAGGTGGATTTTAACGACAGTGATATTTTATTACGCCAAATTCGTGAGCATTTCAGCAAAGCCAGATGAGAAATGTATACGAATCAATTGAGGCGGATCCTTTTAAGCAATTGATGGAAAAAAATATCAAAGGAAAGCAGGACTTGAAAAAGGAGAGCTATAAGTACCACCAGCCGTACCGATAGCAGCGTTTCGATCGGATCCAGAAATGTCACAGCTGGAAGCACAGCTCCAATAACATTTGATGAATCCAAAATCTTCAAACATAGACCCACCTCGGGCAAGGTAAAGACTGCAAGAAAAATGTGATGCAGTCTAAACCAATATGATTTGCAAATGCTCAGCATTAAGATAACGTATTTCTCAGAAATATCGAAAGAGACGTCAAATATGTACACTTAAATAATTTGGAAATCTTGAGGACTAAGCTACAAAAAGAAACATTCGATGGTGCATTGGAAAGCAATTAGAGGTCACGTTTGACTATGATGTTTAAAGATACAATGTCCAGCTCATCGTTAGAAAGTCAACCATCAATAAGAGCTGTATTAATCGATGCCAATTTCATGATCTTTCGATATAACTGATTTACGAACAACCAGTTTCTAATGCTAAAAAGTTGTATTTTCTGAGAGCCAGCGAAGAGAGCAAATCACACTAACGAGGGACTGGAATATATACGACTTTCTTCTGAAGGATTCTATTGCTATTCGTTCGGCTAATTCCGACCAATACAGAACACCTTTCTCTCTTCTTCGATCCTCGGTGAAAACTTGTGCTCCTATTGCTTACTTGACCGTATTTTTTTCAATAACAGCTGACCTTCTCAAATCCAATGTACTTTTCAATAGGTTACGTTTTGATACGAAATACGTTATCTTATATCGTCTTCATCCAATTATAAGAAGTTGCCTGTGGAGCTGTCCCGCAGCTTCTTATAATAGCGCCCTAATTCGCATAATAGAAGTCGTTTGGACTTGTTGATATGCTGCTTCAATAGGATATCTTGCGTAAAATCAAAATGGATTTGTACACGGCCTTGGTGCACTTCATCATCATCGTTCTGTTTGTGTATCACACTTATTTACATCTCGGGCACATTTTGAGTCCTTAACGCTGCCCATATGTATGTCCTATCTCTTATCACTCTATCGAATGTTTTTTACACGTCTATGATGTGCAGATCTGTCGAAGCTACGTGATTCTTACCCATTATCCGGCTTATTTGTTGACCTGCCGCCCAAAAATCTGCATTGACTGCCATGGAGTTTAATCATTTAGCTACTTTAAGGGTCTAGAATTCTTTTGTAACGGATGACCAGATAGCAATGATAGTATTTCCAATTGTTCAGCAGATGTCATACAGTTGACAAAATATTCAGTAAGGCTTGCCATTTCATCATGCATCGGTTTACGCTTGCCGAACGTGCGGAGATTATTAAAAAATATTATCGAAATTCCGACTCAGTTGTAAATACGCAACGTGACTTTCTTCGTGAGGTCGGTCATCATCATGGATTCAGTGTGCATGCAATTCGTCTGGAAAGTTTGAGCGTGAGTACACTCTTTTGAGTCTTAAGCCACCAACCAGGCTGGGTCATCTCATGGCGAGCATTCATCAATTGGTTCCCGCGATCATGCGATTTGCCTCCACTTGATTATTTTTTCTGAGACTACGTCAAGTCCTTAGTCTACGCTAACACACCAACAAGCCAAAGCTCGATGCCAACATTCGACACGCTATTACCGGAATAATGCCGCAAATATTGGACTAAGTCATCACCGATTGCTTGAAGCACTGTCAGTGAAGGCGAGGCGGCCATTTGAATGATGTTTTATGCCACACATAATGGCATGAACGTAGTTCCAAAATACAGCCAAAATCAATTTTATATCTCACACCGTTGTTGTTTTATTTCAATCTTTATTCATATCGTTCTTACCTGATATTTTTACAGTTGTTGCAATTTCTCGTTTAACCTTTGCCTTTATTCAGTGGAAAGAGATAATTCTTCCTGCAGTGGGCAGGCATTCAACTGCCTCAAATCATTTTGCTGAACAAAATCGCAATCTTCGCAAGCAATTCTCGCTCCCATATTAGATCCGGTCCGATGACAGGTCTCCACTTCGTTCTCATTACTTTACATTCGGTAACTTCAGCTTTCTTAAAATCCGAAAAAAGCTCTTACCGCGTGACGGGCGAACGAATTGAACTGCAGTGGAATTCTTCATTATAAAAGGCGCTAACGAATTATTTCCATCGATTGCAAATTTAACAGGTGTCCCTGCCTCTAACGCTATCGCAAGGTACTCTAGCTCGCCTCTTTCTTGCACCATTCCTAACTCAAGACGCACATTATTGCTTTTGGTTTGGACTGAGTCCACGGTCGAAAGTCATGCTATTTGTTCCTTTCCGGCTGTCCACCACCACGTTTCTTTTTTTATTGGAAGCCGAAAATAGAAAGGAGTTTATAGCACATACATAATTAATACTCCTAGTTCTTGCTCTTAGCTAATGGCAATTAGGATCAATTCTGGAAAATTAAGCGCCCAGAGCCGGTCTCTTTCGTTATTTAATTTTCTTTCATGATAAAGTTCGTATTCACATTTGTATTTTTCGATTTTCCGGTTTAAAAATCCACCAATGAAAAGCGCTTCATCTTGTGTTGTGTTATCAGATAGTTGTTATTACTCAGTCGCTAATTTTTTACTTTGCAGCTTTGTCAGGATGATGGCAACTCCATTCTTACTTTGCTCCGTTCAATAATAATACATTGTGCACATTTTCGTTTGCAATTTCAAGTAGCGGACCCTGTCGCGGGAACACATATTGTGACGACCTTTAATTCCAGCATAGGAATATAATCGCATATATTCTACCTATATATCCTGCTTATATGTTGCGCCAACGGTCTCTAGGCACGGGATCCCGATCATGAACAGAAACCTGAGGATAATCATTAGATGTTAATGGGTTTTTTAGGTTCCTTTTTATAAGTAGGGGAAAAACTGCGGCAATATTCTATAAGCCCCGCCGCTGGCGATGTCAACAAAGCATCGTAATTACAAAATGAAAATCGCTAAAACGTATTCACGAAAATGTAATCTGGAAGTAATATTTATGCAAAATAAAAAAAAAAGTGAATAGAGGAAATCTTTTAGAAGTGGGATGAGTTTACTGTCTCAACATCCCCCGACTAGAATGAATCCTATGCAGTGCGTATGACCTTTCATACGAGCCCACATATTCTTCTACTTATTTCTATTTTCTGTTTTAACGCCGTGATTGCCTTACTGCTTCCATTGATTACCTCAAATCGTGTAAACGCGTCTATGAACACGTGTGAATTTTCAACAACATCAGCGATGGCTAATAGCATACATTGGAACTTAATTATAGGACTCTAGGACTTATTTATAAAAGTGTCTTCGACTTGGTTTAGTTTAATTTATGCAATAATTTTTTTTTAATTTTTCTTTTGTGTTTTTTTGTACTTTTCTACAGATAAGAAAAGTTAAAAAAATATTTAAAAAGGATGTATTTAATTTTTCTCATAAGTGACAAATAAAATTCATATTTTTCTTCTAAAATACAACCATAATCATTTAAAATTGCAACAAATTTGACTCACACACTGTACTTGTAGAAGGTTCTGAGCGCATTTTCTAAATATTTTCAAAAATTATCACTATTAGGAAAGCCGATGAAATATTGGTTTCCCGTGGGTGGCTGCTTGCTTGTGTATCACTCGAAACAGTGGGCAGCAAATGTTTCTATCTACTGCAAAATAGTTTTCAACAACAATAAGGATTTCTCAAAGGATACACAACGCATCCGGGAATTTATCTTGATAGAGTGCTTATTAAATTTATAGCGAATTAGTTCGGGGACAGTCTCACTTGCCATAGAAATAACAACGCCCCTTTCAAACTAAATGATGCTCGGCAACTCATCGTTGCCGATGGCTATGATGACCCTTGAAACTACGCAAATACCCCACAAGGATTCCTTTTTTCTCTGTTTTATAGTCTAGCGCATCCATAAATTATCGCTCCATAAAGCAATTAATTTGCACTTTCGTATCATGCCATGCCCACTCTACTACGAGTGGGAGATCTTTAGAGGGTTAATATGCTGTCGAAGGGATTTCCAATCCTTCATCCCTCATCCGTTCCGCCAGCATTCGATGAGTAGCGTTGCAAAAATAATAGCTTTTCTAGGATGGAACAGAGGATTTAGTAGAAAAAAAAAAGATGCCTAGGGGATAATATGGCAAAAATTCAACAGATTATAATCTTCAAACTGAATGAAGCAGAAGGGATGCATTGGCGAAGCATAGATTGCTGCTGCCTGACTGGACGCAATCACTCGTTTCTGGACGGCTGTATGCATATTGCTGTTTATGTGGGATTAGGCGGACGAATGAGCAAAAGCTCTGTTCGTACACTGATCATTCTAATGTTGAAGCAAGTGATTTATTGACTGATTGGAAGCGAATAATTGGAACTTTAGTGGGCTGCTCTGCTTTGTTCTAGGCTATTTGAATAGATATCTTGTATGCTACTACACCGTTTATGAAACTCCGCTTGGAAAATCATTGAAGGTGAAGAATAGCAAATACAATACAAAAAAGAATGCTTAACACTTTATGGTGATGGTGAATAGGGTAATGACATATATGTAAAATTAATTCATGATGTTTATTGATATTAATTAGTAATTATTAATACACAGTTGAAGAAACAAGTAATTCAATTAAATACATAAAAGTTTAAAGGAAAAGCTGACAAACTGGTACAAATTCTCAACAACTACAATAAATTCTTTTCGGCTTTCCACTGACTAAATTCTTTACCAACTGCTCTGCTGTTCGACTGGAGCTTCTTCTGCTTACTGCACTAACTGCTCTTCTCTCGCAAACTGGCACTGGGGTACCACCTCAACACCATATGGTGTTGCCACTTTAAACTCGCCCACCTTGTCTCTGTCTCTGTCATCTGTCTCAGATGACTCTTCTTTACCATCGTCGTCATCTGCGCACTCAATATAACGCCGCAGCTTCATATGTTTCGCGTTGGTTTATGTTTGCTGTGGAGCCTGGAATTTTGCAGCCACCATTCTACTCTAACTTAATGATTTTATGGGGGCCAACGTATTTATTGAATAACTTATTGCCGGTTATAAATTGTGTGACTTTGAAGGCTACTAGATAGGCCAACTGAGAACCTTGTTGTCCTTTCCGCTTCTTGTCGTGGTTGGTTTTATGAGTCTATTGCGCGTTCTCAATATTCTTTCCGACTTCCTTAAGGATTTTGTTGCGTTCGTCTTTTAGACCTAGTAACAGCTGATCTTGTAGAACCTTCAGCAGCTCGACGTTTCACTTGTTTTGCATTTTAACGCTAACACATCACTTCGAATGACAGCACGTTCACGTTAAAGATCTGTCGCCTAGTTTCTTTGAAAATCGGGCATCGTCCAATGAAGCGGAAAACATCTTCCCTCTCCTGCAAGTTGCATAGGTCACAAAGCACTGGTAAAGCCTCTCGATGCAGTATGTAATTCAGTTTTATGAGCTCACACCTAATCTTGAATATTCGCATTATTACATGAGTGCTATATATTATATATCCCGAAAATGGTTCATTTCACACAAGTTGTGACTTAGCCTATTATAAACCATTCGATGAAGTGGTCCACAAGCTTTGTTGCACAGTTGCAAAATAAACTAGATAATGCCTCTTGCCAGGCTGCCGGCAAAACCAAAAACAAGAAAAAGAGCTAAAACCGAATGTAAACTATAACAACAAAAAAAAACCCCGACCCACACGGTTGGTGGCTGCGATCTGTGTGACGATCTATCACTTGAGTTTCGAAAGATGGGAAAAAAATGCCGTGGGAGGAAATATGAAAGTGGCTGCTCAGCTGGGGTGGGTTCAGCGAAAAAGATATTTCCTTAATGGTACCACGAATAAGCAATGTAATAAATGTTAGACGCTATGCACTTAAGTGGAAGTGCAAAACCGTACGCGGCAAACAAATTAGTACCGCATATTCAGTTGGAAAAAAAATAGACTATAAATTTGTTGTCACTTTACAAATGAACGCTTTATTTGTGGAGGGATGGCAAAACAATAGATCATAAAAGCCGGTAGGCGCAATCATGAACTGTACTTTATACGGTGGTACTAGAGGTACCACTAAGATTGGACCGCTAGTTGGCGACCCGAGTACAAAATCTTATCTTTTCTTATCCTGTCCTTTCCGTCCTGATTTCGTCCGTATTTCCTCATTGTTTTGTACTATACAACTCCCAGTCCTTGTTCTTTTTCCTTTCCTTTATCTTGCTCCCTTTTTTTTTTTTGTTTCAATTAATTTTTCTCTTTACTTTTTTTGTTTTATATTCTTCTTCTTTTTTTTTGTCGCTCTCCACTCTTAAACTTTTGATGGTCAACAAAGAAGTGAATTATCCCACCGATTTTAGCTCGAACCGTAGGTCTCACATAAATACACGTTCATACATCCATTCGGATGAGTGCAACGGGCCAATTTTGGTGTTTGTGTGCAGCTTCGCAAATTCTCATTCGGGCTTCTTTCTTATTTCCCAAATCTGGGGAAATTTCCTCCAAGATTTCCCTTTGGACCGAGCTTTACGATCCCTTTACGATCATTCAGTCCTTCCCAAAAGATAAAAAAGGAAAAAGGTAACCAAAAAAGGTAAGCCGATAGAAAGGTTTTGGTCTTGGGAGACATTTTGAAAGTCTTAAGTTTCAGTGTTCTGAGACTGTTTTTTTGTGCTTGAAACTCTACAATTTTCTATTTTTTATTTCCACGTTGTGGAGACTTTCTATTCCTTGTTTTCGTTAGTTCAATTTTTGCCAATGGTAAGAATTGGAAGGAGAGGAAATACGCCAACAATATATATCCGTTTCATATAATGATCGGGTGGCGTACAGTGAGGGCGAAACAAGGAACTAATCATGAGACGAGCGCGGGAGAGGGAATTCTATATATGGAGTGCTGCCCAATGGAAAACTAAACCAAGACGTCCCGACGAATCCTCTTATCAAGAATTAATTAAATGTGGGCCGCGCAACTAGGGGTCCATTCTTTACAACACTTTTGTTATAATTTTATTTTCTGTTTTTTTTTCTGTATTTAAGGTGGTGACCGTCCGTCACCAAATAGATCGTCTGTGGCAGTCCGCCTCTGTGGCTTTGTGTATTTATTATACGCAGAGGGTTCAGTATTTCAGTATTTTTATTACAATATAACAACGACATTTATAATAGACCATTCAGATCTTTAAGCTATAAATGTGATACAATTAATAAGTGATTTAAGATTAAACTAAAATTATAATTCTTTCTCAATAAGGTAAACTTTAAAAATATTAACATCTGATTGAAATAAATTTGAGTACAAAGAGAGAGAAAAAAAAAATTATAAGCTTTCTTGAACAATTAAAATAAAATATTTGTATGGTGTGAAATTTATGTTCAGTATTCCTGCTAGTTGTCTGCCATATGTCGAAAGAGAGTTTCACTAAAGCCATTTGTTTTATAGAGTCGTCTTATATTAAGGGGGAGTGAATTCCAAAGGCGTGAACGAAAAACTGTCGTTCGGTAACTTGATAAGCAACGCGAGGTACAATTAAACTTAAAGATCTACTTGAATGCGAAAACCTTATTTTGTAATATAAGTATTGGGGCTGTTGGTTGATTATAATCCTGTGTAGATATTTGATTGTGCAGTAGTCAAAATATCGGTCAAGTGTACAACCAAGAATATTTTTGGTATAAGCCGACACGTGAGCAAAACGATTTAGGCCGTATACGTATCGAACTACATTGTTAAAAGCAATGTTGAGCTTACTTCTGGCAAAGGCACCGGTGCAACAAAAAACTTCACAGCCATATGTTTTCAGAGGAATGAGCACGGCATTGACCAACATGAGCTTCGTATTTACTGGTGTGAAGCTTTGAGTATGGGAGAGATTTCTAAGACATCCGTATATTTTCCCACTACTGAGCAAACGTGGTCGTCCCAGGTTAATTTTGTATTGAACCAAATACCAAGATTTTTGGCTTTGTTTACAAATTCGATAGGTTCATTACCAAGGTATACTGAAGGAACGTTGATAAAAGATAAGGGGTTTCTATTTATGAGAAGACACTTCGTTTTTCTTGGGTTAAGCTGCAGAAGGTTTTCATCTGCCCAGCAATGGATACGTTTTAGGTCATCATTAAATTTCAAAGCAGCATGATCAATAAGATCATTCTCAAAGCTTAAATAGAGCTGGATATCGTCAGCAAACATGTGAAAATTAGAACTTTTAATGCTTTTAGGAAGGTCGTTGATAAAAATTGCGAAAAGTAGGGGATCCAAAATGGATCCTTGTGGAACACCAACTGAAATTGCGATGTAATCTGACACAGCATTGCTTACATGAACTGCTTGTTTTCTTTCAACCAGATAGGACCGTATGAGATTAGCGGCTGATGCAGAGAAGTTATAGAAGTTCATCAATTTTGATACAAATAGTTCATGATTAACGGTGTCAAAGGCCTTAGAAAAATCTAGGAGAGCGATTTTTTGTCAGCTCTCATGTCGTCGGATACTTTTAGAAGCGCTGATGTGCAGCTGTGGTGTTTCCGAACTAGAGACTGGTAGGCGCAAAGAACTTGTTCTTGTTGAAGAACGAGTTGCCTACTGCTTTCCTTTTTGGGATTGGTATAATCTTAGCTTGCTTCCAAGCACACGGAAAAGTGGATCTTGTTATTATATTATTGAAAATATATGTTAAAGCTGGAAGTATATAGTGTAATATTAATTTAATAAAAGTTGGATGGATTTATCGATTAGTTAGATTTAATTTTTTATTACTTATTGTCCAAAGTGTTTTGGTTGGAAGTTTATGATCGAAGTGCTTAGCATAATACCGGCGTTTGGCTTCTTTAATCTTCGAGTTGACTATGTTACGTAACAACCGATAGATGTCATAGTATTCGGGAATTCGAAATCGTTTCCATTTTTTGAATTCAGCATCACGCTGGTTTCTTAGCTCAACAATTCCAGACCGTCCATCTGGCTCTAAAAGTACAGCGTTGGTCTAAAGCTGACCGTCCGTCACTCCATCGAGGCTCCCGTCTCTTCGTCTCGTGAATCTATTGGTTGTTCCCTCCGACAAGCATAAAAGCAGAAAGACAGAGTTCAAGAACCCACCAATTCTTCCCGCTAATATACTTCTCCAAGGAGACAACGGACATAAAGTGAACAGGTGGGGCAAAAGCGGATCGGGCAGGAGAGACCGTGATGGAGCGGAGATGCCTTTTAAGGCTAAGGAATCTACCCGATAGGAGAGACAACACAACACAAGGGCAAGAGCCGACAACTCCGCGACATTTCCGCGTACAGACATTTTAGGACTTCTTCGATGAACCCATGAAATAAAGTTTGTTCATGAGTGCCTTACTTTCAACCGTATCAAAGGCGGCCCTAAAGTCAACAAAGAAAACGTATACCAGCTGAAATATTGATGTCCTTTAAGCAGCTTATTTTATTTGATCCATGCCGATAGACGACACTGCAGGATTGTAACTTTATATGTGTCATTTAAAAATGAAATGCCTATATAGTTTGTAGGATCTGATATACATCCTCTCTTGAAAATTGGATAAATGACCGCTTCTTTAAAACGTGCTAGAACTATTCCAGTATCAACAATTTTATTAAATATTAAAACTAGTCTACGGTGCAAATTGTTGGTCCCATACTTATAAAATTCTATAGGTATACCATGTGATCTTGCAGCCTTGCCTTCTTTTATGTCATTAACTTCTTCAACTGTTATCGGTTTGTCTAAAATAACAATTTCGAATACTGGAACCTCGTACTGGAAAACGCACTTGGAAGATGGGTTTAAGAGGGTGTTAAAATGTTGCGATAGTAAATTGGTATTTTGCCTATGGCTAATGCTGCATTGAGTTCTCTGTTCCGAGCAGATGGAAAACAAAATTTGTACAGGCCGTCCCTAAAAAAGGCGAATCTTCTTCTCTCCCATCCTATAGACCCATTGCACTTACGTCCCTTCACAGTCATGGAAACGCTGATAAATATCGCTGATATCGTTCCCGGACTCACGTTCCTATATGTCCGACTGTTCGGCTATAGAACTGGAACGGCAGCTTATGTTAAGCTCATTAAATTCCGATATTGACAGCATAACCAATTGGAGAACTATCAACAGAGTGGAAAATAATGTTTTCAAAACAAAATGCTGTCTGCTGTCATTAAAGAGAAATTTAAAAAATTAACCATTATCCATGAAAGACCTTCGCTTTGTTCCGTATGAATTTAGGCAATACATTCATTTCATGAGTATCCGATATTGATGCTTTCAGACCAAAAGTGCAAGCAATCGGAAGATAATCAGAATACGTAGCATGTTTTATGTTTTGACGTACTATCGGTAACCCAAGTGCATCGCAGAACTCAAAAAATTGCCTGCCTTTGGTTTAAGATGGTTGTCCTTTGTTTGTCTACTTGTAAATTCCTCTTTGTTAAGAAATTTTTGAGCACTTCTAATAATTTCTCCCTCCATGCTCCTCAGTACTGCCAATAAATCAACTTGTTTATAAATCACCTTTTTTATCTCCTTGTATTCGGCATACTCTTTCTGCTTTAAGATTTACACAACTGCTGCGAACTACTCAATTCTTTGCTGTGCTTTCAGAGTTTGCGCATGCACCTCTAACGTAACTATCATGACCGAAAAGCGACTTAAGCTATCTACATGCCATATCCTACTACCAGACCGATGATCTATGTTGATATAGAAGTCTGGCAAACACACCAACTATTGTACCACTTCTCTCGAAACGGCCAGATGCAGAAAGGCAATTTTTTCATTGAGAAACTGGCATTCTGACCACTTTATTTCCAGACCAAACTACTGCGGCCACTTTAGTACACTCTGAATGTTCTGCAAAGCGTTATAAGCTGTACATCCGAAAACGACAATGTCGCTCCGGTGTCGATTACGCGCAATACATTTTCATTGTATATTTTCATCAGCTTAGTACGACAATAATGGTCCTCTTTATACTTGGGCAATTTCTGGACATATGGCCGGTTCCATTCAATCTAAAACGTTTGTTTTCCTCTTTATATTCTGCGCCTTTGTGCTGTGTTAAACAACAAATAAAATAATGCTGCTGCATGAGCTCGTCATCTTTGTTGCTGCCTTTGTCACATTATTTCAATCAACTTATAACGGTCTCTTAGATCATTAAACGTTGCTGCACTGCACTGCACTACATATACTTTCGTACTAACTTCCCGTAACTGAACGCAGTCTGATACATACTTTACAACCGACTCGTCTTCAATTTATCCATTTATCCGTACAATTTTTCGCATTTGCAGCACAAAATCGTGAAAACTTTATGTCACTTATTCTTTTAACAACGCTTCACGTTACCATTAGTAGTACGCGACAGTAATAGTTTCTAAAAATAATTTGGCTGTTTGGGTAATTTTATTACTTCTGCATTTTCATCGAAATTACGTAACCATTGCCGAATGGGTATTGAAACATTATCGTAGCCCGGCACAACTTAGCGTAGCTTTCAATAGAAAAATTACTGTTCTTGATTATTTTATTTGTTCGACTTTTCGACTTTCTACTCGTACTAACAAAACTCTTTACCAACCGGGCTGCTGTTCTAGCGGAGGTTCTTCTGTTTATTATAGTTTAGTGCTTACTCGCAAACTGTAAACAATGGTGTCACCTCGTCATGTGTAACTATAGAGTGTTGTTGGGTAACTCGTTAACCCAGAGCAAAAAACGGTATTAAAGCAAAAGAATATCACATGAAATATTGAAAAAAAAATTGATGGGTATTCTACGACATGTACTTTGTGAACAAAAATTATTTTTCATGGCTTATTTGAGTGAGACTGTTGAAATCTAAATGTCAAAAAAACACAGACAATTATTTTATTTCAATAAAAAATCGCCTCAGTCAGTTTTCAGCTTAAATGCATTTTTATTTAACTAATTAATTTACTCTTACATGCTAGACAAAAAAATGCTTAAAAACTAGCTTAAATAACTTACAAATTAACTTATTCTAACTTACTGGCCCCATGTTTTAACATATGGTATTAAGAGTTAAGCGCCTCGTATTGTGTTTATAAAGGGAGGTACTTTGGAGAAAACTTATAGCCGCTGGTGTTCTTTGAACATTTCGAGAAATTACTGTTGACAAAATAATGAAAATTCAAAAATTGAATAAGTTACCAAATTAGCCATTTAATAGGGCTACTAATGTAAGTACAAGTATGAATACGTACATATAACGTATTGACATATAACTAGGTATATATTCACATTGACAATTCAAATAAAAACGTATATACCTTTGTATATACTAATATATGTATATATTTCTTAGATGCTAACCTAAACCTATGTAAGCTGGCCATCGCTATTTACAGAGATAACAGATTGGTCAGCTCTGCCTCATTAGTGAGGCTGGTCCGTAATTGACAGAAACGACGACGAGACACCTTCTCCATCATTCAACCACCAGAAATGCTGGTGCTGCCGAACGACATCCCTCTTATCGCGATTCCCCACCGCCCTACTGAACCTGAGACGATCTACACTGCCGTGTGCGACGTCTCTGTTGTAGTTGAGTCGCCTGTCCCCAGCTTTCCGAGCGACGTGGAAGATTAACGGGACCGCTGATCTATCCTGGATCAACCCTGTCTGATCAAGGTAGAGGAATGCTTCCGGTGGAACGAAGCCATCAGAGCGCACACTCTCGTGGTAAAGGTAATTGGGATATAAAGTCTCCGATATCAGGTTATTAGTCGAGGTCATTGCTCTTGCAATGTGCCTTCGAGTCAGCTTAATTACGAAGTTGTCCACTCGTATTAGGTTCGTCCTGTTGTAAAGGACCTCATTAGGATAAAATTTCTTGTACTCCGACTCTGGTGTTCTGTACAAGCGAAGACAAGCCCTCTCAAACACCCGAATCTTTTCCATTAAGTTTACTCGTACATTGAACCACACGGGACAACCAAATACCAGCATGGGCCTGATAAGGGCCATGTAGCAGATTACCTTTACCCTCGCATTGAGTTGGCTGCTATAAAACAGCCTCTTTGTAAAGGCAAAAGCGCCTTTAGCTCTGGCCAGAGCAGCATCTACATTGTTGCCAAAATACAGAAACTGATCTAGCCAGATTCCAAGGTATTTGACTACATTTCGACAGGCAAGAGGCCGCCCGTGTTGTCAAATGATCAAGAACTTACGCCAATGTTTTTTGGTATCCCCAGAGGCTCCAGACAACGGCATCCTAAAGAGAATGGTTTCCGACTTCTGAAAGTTGATTTTCAACTTCCAGTCATCGCAAAATCGTCTTGTCTTATCGAAGTCACTCTGCAAGAGAGTATTAATAACCTCGTCTGCGTACGCAATAGTATGGGTAAGTGAGCTTATCAAGTCGCTTGTTTAAATGTTAAATAGGATCAGCGAATTGAGCGCGCCTTGCTGAAGACCATTTTTAATTTGAAATATTCCAACAGATGTCTCATCACCATTTTTCACGATGAACTGTCTGTTGGTTAGCATATTATAAAGAATGTACAAGAGTGGTTTACTGATCCCCAACCTAGTCAGTTTATAGAAAAGACCCTCTAACCAGACGGTGTCGAAGGCCTTCTCCAAGTCAACAAGGCAGACACCAGTACATTGTTTTTTGCCTTTATTCCATATGGATATCGGACACCAGCTTAGACGCGGCATGTGAGATATCATGTCACGCCTTAAAACCGAATTGATTATCCGGAACTATATGTTTGTCCTCAACCCACCTAGACAGAGCTCTATTGATTAGTTTTTCAAAAACCTTACTGGTATTCGGAAGGAGACTTATTGACCGGAGATTCGCTGGATTGGATATATCCTGTCCCTTTTTGGGGATAGGTTGAATCACAGCCGTTTTCCAATGCGCTGGATAATGTGCATTATTCATTGCATTATTAAACAGGGTGGTGTAAATGTCCACCGCTTCTAGAGGAAGATGTCGAAGCACGACGTTCGGAATACCATCGGTCCCCACAGATTTCTTAACTCTGATTGTGTCGAAGATCTCATGGAGTCCTTCCTTCGAAATGAACGGGGGTAGGTCACCCTCTCTGGCAATGACATTATTTGCCATATTTTCGTCGCTGAACCGGGTGAAACCAGAGCCCTCGGATCGCCAGTTCCCTATTTCATTTCGAATGCAGAAATCGTGCACTAAGACGCGATTGTCCAGGTCATAATTAGGGCCAATGGTATCACTGGCCTTGTATACTTCCTGGAAAGTCGCCATTATGGCCTCGACCTTCTCCTGTGGATCCTAGATCACAAGGAAGTCGTCATCATCAGCGGCCTCATTTGGATCGATACCTGCTATAGTCAGTAACCATTCGTTGTCTGTTGTCCGGGCTATTTTAAGACACTGAAGGTCGTTTTGATTTCTTCTCCGAAATAGTTTATTTATTTGCGGAAACATATTCGGGTTGATGTTAGTCGTAAATCGATACTGCGGTATTGTAGTGTCCATAGTTTGCTTAATTGTCTCGTCCATTTGTTTTAGGTAATTGTCGATCTCCTCGTCTGACAAATTCCTATTGGACGGTGGGTGGAGCGTGTTCGAGGAGAGCGTTCTATTCAAGGTTGCCGAGAAGCGTATCCATCGAGTTTTACTGTAGTTGTAAGAATATCTTTGGACTCCCTCCTCCAATTCCGCAATTTCGTTGGGGACTGTAATTTCGGTGCTAAAACCGCAATGGTCGCTGTCATACACGAATGTGCGCAGACAGTTTAGCGTTTGTAAATTCGTACCGGTCAGTCGTATACGTTCATCGTACAGCAGTAGATCCAAGTAAGACCCGCCTCTAGGAAACGACGGCTTATCCGTCGCTTTAAGACTGAGTCTGTGCATGACATCGTGCTGACCCCACCAATCGAGTAGTAGGTTCCCTCCAGTATTTGTCAAATTATTTCCCTAATCTCTGTGTTTAGCTTTGAAATCCCCGCCGATTATAAAATAATTCTCCCCCGATTCCAGCCTCAGAAGTCGAAAAAGCGTGTCGAGCTCTGTAAGTGGATTGCGAAGCCTCAGGTGCATAAACAGAGACCAAGTACAGCCGCTTTCCACTGCGGAGCGGTATGTAAATGACAACTGCCTCCAACACCAGGACCTGCGCAGCACTCCCTTGTACACTCTGTGAAATTTTATACCTTCTTTAATGAGGATCGCGACCCCGCCGATCTGGACCGATTTCTTCTTCTAACAATATAATTATTGTAGTCCAGTTTGTGCTTATCGGTTAGCTTGGTTTCGCTAGCGAAAAGCACATCCGGAGTTTGGCCTTGTAGTAATTTAAACATCACGGCTCTTCGTTCGATCCTAACCAGTGAATTAATATTCACCGCAAGGACCTTCAAAGTTTGCTCCACCATGTGCGTACCCATGTGCGTAGATCTGGTCCACCCGCTTGTCCTGTTCTTGTAGTTGCTGTTGCAGCTGAGCCATCTGTCCTTGGATTGCGAGCAAGATGGCCAGCATGTTTGATGCAGCTTCCGTTGTTCTCGTCATTGGCGCCGGAGAAGTAGCAGTCGCTTGCTGTAACGTAGCCCCATTACCTGACGCCATTTGGGCGTAGGAAATTTGGGACGTGACGGCTGGTGTTTGAAACCTAACAGGTGAACGTTTGACCTCCATCTTCTGCTGCCGAGCCAGTTTTGCTTTTTTTAATGTCGGCGAACTTAGGACAACCCCGATAGTTTGCGGTGTGTTCCACGTTCCCACATAATACGCACGAGAGCTGTGTCCTATCGGATGCTCCGTCCCTACCCAGAGCACACTCCTCGGAGCTGTGGTTCTTTGCGCACTTCACGCATCGAGGCTGCATTTGGCAGTTCAACGCGGCGTGCCCGAACCTCTGGCAGCGAACGCATTGCATAACGCCTTCGCTCCTTTTTAATTTTTTCCACTGAACCACCTGTTAGTCTAGTACATTGATACTCCTTAGACTATCCAGACGGCTTTCGTGACTGAGCTGCACCAGGAAGAACGGCAAACTCCGTTTCTCCCGCCTGTGGTAAATGGCTTTACCCCCACAAACTTGAGTCCTTCGCACTCCTTCTCTTTGAGTAGCGCCAGGATCTCCTCAGAATCAGTAGATGATTCCAACCCCTTAAGCAGAATCGATTGCCGCTTTTCAGACTTCGGTGTGAATGAGAAGTGCTCTGTTGTCGTTTCCTTTAGGAGCTCTTTCACTTTCACTTGGATGGCATGGCGATCGTTCCCCAATCTCATAATTTTAAAATTATTACCAATGACCAACTTACAAAGGGCCTTGGTTGCATTTACCTCTAATTTATAGGTGTTGATAGGAGGCACCTTCTCCTTCTCCTTCTTCTTCATCTTCTGTTGTTGTTGTTGTTGTTGGTGTTGTTGTTGTTGCTGTTGTTATTGTTGTTGTTGTTGTTGTTGTTGCTGGTGCTTTTTACGCTTTTGTTGGTGTTGTTGTTGGCTCTGCTTTTGAACAAGCAGCGTCTGCTGTTGTTGCTGGGATTGTTCTTCCTCTTCCCTCTTCCTTCTTACAATTTGCCTTTCTTTGATGGCCAGTACCCTTTGTTGTAGCATTCTGATGCTGCTACTTATGGCCTTCATCTCTCCCTCTTCATCTTCCGATTCGCTCGGTGCCAATGAAGCGAAGCTGTTCTCTTCTCTCGCTCCACCAAGCAGTTTTACGGAGGAAGTTGGTAGGGTGGGACGTTGAACTAAGATGGAAGTTGGCCTAAGCTTCCTCCTTCTCTTAGCCGTTGGTGTCTGGCTTAAACCGCTTGAGGCCTCGCCTGATAATTCAGCAGGTTCCGCTATTGGCATAGCGGACCGCTCTCCACAATCCATCACGTGATTTTTTTTTTTCTTTTTTTTTTTACACTTCACTTGTTATTATTTCAATAAAAATTAGAAATAAAAACAGATTAGATTGTCTACCGATTTGAATCGAATCCAGGCCTCCGGATCGTTATACTAGGTATGATGTCGTCCGAGTGTTTGCCACTTCGGCTACCGAACACTTGACAATTTTTCGTTTAAATGTACATATACTTTATTTATTTAATACACTAGTGAAGCCGAACACGAAAATGCGTCTGATCGCCACTAAGGTCTATGAACGACTGAGTTCTCCGATTAGGTTCTGGAGAAGATGCGCCAAGATGATGAATTTCGTCGCAAAATCAGTCGCAATTCAGTGAAGACGCTCATTTTTGGCCCAATGGGTTCGTCAATAAGCAAAATATGCGTTATTGGTCGGGTGAAAATCCGCATGTGCTTCATGAATCACCACTTCATCCACAAAAAATAACTGTTTGGTGCGGTTTGCATGCCAGCGCCGTTATTGGACCATATTTTTTCGTCGACGATAACGATCGTCACGTTACTGTGAATGGTCAGCGTTATCGCGCCATGATCACCGATTATTTTTGGCCCGAATTGGAAGATATAGACTTGGACGATATGTGGTTTCAACAGGATGATGCCACAAGCCACACAGCACACGCTACAATCGATTTATTGAAGAGTAAGTATGGTGAGCGTGTTATCTCAAGAAATATCAAATCGTGCGATTTAACGCCGCTTGACTATTTTCTGTGGGGCTACGTTAAGTCATTGGTTTATTCCAACTCGCCGACGATGTTAGAAGAGCTCATAGCCAACATTGAACGCGAAATAGCGGCCGCTTCGGCCGAAATGTGTGGCCGAGTCGTTGAAAATTGAGTCCAACGAATCGACCGCTGCAAACGTGCCCGCGGTGGCCATATAAACGAAGTCGAGTTCCATTCATAAATGTTTTGATTGTACTTCAAGCCGATAATAAAGTTTTTGAAATATCTCAAATAGTTTGCGTTTTATTTAAAAAAAAATTGGAAAACCCTATACCTATATGTACTCGTTTTGATTCTGCCGCAGTTTAAGAAACTGTCACATTTGCACTGATAAAAAAAAAAATATTACCGATCTCCATATTATTCGTAATAGGTGAAAGGTCTAAGACGGTACAAACCACAGGCGGATATGGTCATGTTATTAGTAAGCTCGAGTACGCATCTATGCCAATACTGCATTACCTAAAATATACGCGGATACTTGGTATTCTCAGGCTAGTCACAAATATGATATTAGTTCAAATTACAACCCTGGTAGTCATACTCAGAATAGAAACTAATTAGTATGTATATGTATATGGTTATTTAACAAATTGTAAGTGGCCGTGGCTCAAGTCTTATTGTATTGGCTTCCAAATCAGACCGTTCGGGGTTCCATAACAGTTACTCCCGAAAGACATTCTTTTTTCATGCAACTAAAATCACGTAAGATGTGTGGTTGCCTAAAATACAACAAGTCCAATTACACTAATAATTTATTCTCCCCATTAAATGTTGGATGTTGCCCATATGGAGCGAAATAACCGCTGAGCCCAAACATCTTTCTTTCTCCCTCTGTCCCATTTTCCTGAAAACTTAACACGTGCTCAGCACTTCAGTTGTAGTCATACTCACGTGAGTGTTATGTTCTTAAAAAAAAATGTATTGAGTAGAAAACAACAACAACATGCTATTAGTACTATTATTAGCAGTTGTAGGGCCCATACACTACGCAGACACGTCTGCACAGGCCAAGAAAATTTCAAAATATTTTGTATTTGCTCAGACCGTCATTGCAAACAGACGAAATTGATACACATTTTTGCAACAACAAAATATATATGTCTGCAGCGACAGTTTGTGTAGTGTATGGGTCCTATTAGGGAGAGATTCAACTCTTAGAATAGTTCAGATCAAACTCTGGTCAAATCCGTTTTGACGCTAGACATATTGAGCTACTTGTTCACCTCTTTCGATGGTATCTATTAAAACTTGAGATTACATATTACGATTTCTTTATTATCTCTCTCTGGTAGAATATGGTGCAAAGTTTTATGTTCGGCCTAACTGCACCCAAGCAAAAGTGAATAGTGAACTGTTTCGCTACATCTCTAAAAGATGACCAGAATCCAAGAATTTTATTGCACCTTTTTTGTCCGAAAGTATTCTAAGGGACATCATGTTTTCCTTTATACAAGATAACCACGTCATTATTAAACAAATAACAGAACAATATAATACCTTTAGATCTCTTTTATTACACAAATCACGTTCAAAAGATCACGAATTCGGAAAGAAATATAGTACTTTAATTTGGTCCGCCTGAGAAAATATTTTTACTATGAATTTGCTTAAAATCGAACAATTGGACTCGCTAGATAAGCATCTCGTTTGTAAGAATTTCTCTTATACATGGAACGTATGCGGAGTTTTAAGTCACATCTTGTTCAATGTCCTCTTTACACGAAAAAAACACATAAATCCTTGTTACATAACTCTTTTTTGTAAGTAGGTTTTTCCCCTCAGTTTTCTGTTCACAATAATATTAAAATGAGTTTGTTTCTTGTCACTTATCCCTTAAAGATCCCTAATCACTTTCTAAAGAACATATACTCGTAACTTTCTCTTTGATTTTCAGATTCTCATTTATTTGGGACAAAAATGTATGTATTCGCTACATAAACTATACGAATGGGAAATAAAACAAGAAATTGTCAATTGTTGGCAGGGTATACGTACTTATACTCATACAGCAATCAAAGAAACTAACTTTCGTGTTCTAGATATTAATGAATCATCATTGGAAATCTAAATAAAAACGTTCCTTTATATACGAGTACATAACTATTTTTTTGCAAATTGCTTCAAACACTGCCTTCTTCCCTTTTTCTATTGTTCGATACTTTAGTAAATTCAAGCTCTCATCCTGACTCTTTATTCCTAATATCACTTGCTATGTCACTTACGATGATGAGTCAGTCAGCATAACATATATTTATATACAAAGGTATGTATATGTATAACAGAGAAAACGTTATTTAAAAGAAAAGATTTATGGATTCTGTGTATGTGCAAATTTTCCGGTGTTAAAAAAAATTGCATGAACAAAAGCTGACTACCATCTTAAGAACTGTTTACATAATTACTGTTTTTATACATCGAGGTATTCTTGGTCTCAGCAATGGGAATTTTAGTTTAAAAGCAATTATATCGTACCCTCAGGGCAATATACGAGTATATCCTTATTGGACTGAACTCACACATACATATGTACCATCTTTAACAGATGTCATATTTGTAGTCCAGATTGCTTACCATTTACCAAGGAACGTTATAGGCTTCAACAAATGAGTGTTTAGTGAAATAATTCAATCCGTAATAATGCCAGTGCGAAATCGAAGCGCCAGAAGTGAAGAGAATATAGCGGCTGAAGGCGAGTCGGTAAGTCAAGACCATAATCAATAGATTCCTTGCCGTTCCCCAGAGCTGCGCATCTCTCGAACTTTCCTGTGCAGTTTTTACAAAAAAACTTGACTATACATCCATGTAAGATCGTATTGACCCAAGAGCTAAAGTCAAATGGTCATTTTGTACACCGAACTTTCGTTGATCGTGGATGATTACCACGAGAATGTGCGCTCTGACGGCTTCGTTCCACCGGAAGCATTCCTCTACCTAGATCAGATAGGGTTGATCCAGGATAGATCAGCGGTGCCGTTAATCTTCCATGTCGCTCAGACAGCTGGGGACAGGCGACTCAACTACAACAGAGACGTCGCACACGGCAGTGTGGATCGCCTCAGGTTCAGTAGCGCGGTGGGGAATCGCGATAAGAGGGGTGTCGTTCGGCAGCACCAGCATTTCTGGTGGTTGAATGATGGGGAAGATGTTTCGTCGTCGTTTCCGTCAATTACGGACCAGCCTCACTAATGAGGCAGAGCTGACCAATCTGTTTTCTCTGTGAATAGCGATGGCCAGCTTGCATAGGTTTAGGTAGCATTTAAGAAATATATATATATATTGGTATCTACAAACGTATATACTAATATATGTATATAATTGTGTATAATGTATATGTGTGTGTATGTTTGTATTGTGTATATAGGTTAGGTAGGCTAAGGTTTATTCTAAGTTAGATATTAAGTTTTTATAAAAAATAAAAAATTATGTCCATATGCTAAGTTTTTCTTAAAAAAAAAAAAATCGTGGATGATGGAAATAGATCCGGATTTTCACTGGAAAATTATTCTTAGTGACGAGGCACATTTGCGGTTAAATGGCTTTCTTAGGAAGAAAAATTTTGGTTTGGTTTTAATGTAAGAGGTGTCATTTTGTGGCACTTATGTCGATATGATGCAGGCGAGTCGGTAAAATCAATGAACTTGCACTTTCCAGCGCGTTCCACATTTTACTTGTGAAAGCTGAAGTCCAGTGATCGCCTTATCACCAGAAATGGCCTTTAGACTCTTTTCTTTTGGACTACATTAAGTCTCTGGTTTATGCCAACAAAACAGAAACTATATACTATTAGGTTGTAACACATGAAATGTCCCAATATTTGGAGGTGAATGTTTTACGTGAAATTGAAAATTGTATTGAAGTAAATATTTGTAAGGATAATAAATCTAACAATAGAAGGTATATTTTTTGTAGGCAAGTAAACCCTAATATTCTTTGAGATCGCTTTGATAATTAGCTAATACTAAAGTATCAGTATCAGATGAAATCCCTCATGCTAATGAATGATTACTTCACGACAATAGACTGAGCTACTAGTTTATTAATATTTTGGAATACGAATGTGTTCCGCAATGAACTTTTTTTCTTTTTTTCTTTTTTTCCGATCCACAAAAATAGATCTAAATTAATACCAGAGAAATAAAGCCTAATTAAACAAATTCGTTTGCGTAGCGTTTTTGTCAAAATTTGCCCATGGTCGTATGGAATCTACCGAAACTCGCAACGCATTAGCGCCACGAAGTGTAGTTGGGTACAGCAAAACATACGTTTTAAGTTAAAGTTTTTTAAAGTTTTTGAAGCAACTTTACTTTATTTAGAAGTATCATTTTTTTTAATTAAATATAATATAAAAAATTAAAATTGTAAATGCTAATGAATTGGAAAAACAAACTGTTTTTTTTTTTGCATTACGATTCTTGTTCACTATCTAGCCAATACGTCTACGGACATATTGCACAAAAGTTTGGGTAAAACGGATAATTATTAGTATTTGAGAAATCTTGTTTACCTATTCAGAAAAGTTCATTTCGAGAAAAAGGCGTTTGAAGGGTTTTTTCTTTCATGAAAAAAACTTATTTTGTTTAGTAAGTTCATTCTTTAAACTTATCTTTTATTAGTCACCGATACCAGGATCAAAAAGTTCATTGAATCAAGCCTCTTCTTGCTTTTTACGAGCTTATTTGTTGACAATCTGAGCTTTTTTTTGGCCACTTGTTAATTTTTTTTTGACAAACTTACCCGTTTCTCGTCGTGTCTCTTAGTGTAGGCGTATGAATTGCAGTCAATTTAAATTATTAGAACCTTCATAGTTTTCAGTAAGGTGTGCGAAACTTCATTATAAGTGCAAGCGGCGGTGAAGGCCAAATGAGTGTGCTTAAACTCTAAATATTGTTTTGGGTATTTCTTCCAAGCCACCTTTCTATGAATTCGTCTCCCCATATACAGGTAACCCCCGTATAACACGGCACTTCTATAGTATGGATTCACTCTAACACGGTTCGAGACCTATAAGAGAAAAATTTGGATTCGAAAATTCTACTTATATTGGATAATGCACCCAGCCGTTCGTAATACCAAATATACAACCGCTTTACTTTAACCCTTAGATCAGGGAGTGCTCATTTAACACCAATTACATAAGGAGATCATTACAATGAGTCTTGAACAAAACCGATGATGAATCTAAGAAAAGAAGTTAAAAAGTTTACTCTACAAAGCATAAAGAAAGGCTTAGTCGAAGAGTTAGAGTCATATTTCTTAAATAAAGATCCTTCAAATGAAAGGAGAACACAGTTTAAAAGAGAACGTCATAGGTGATTAGCACCATATAAGGAATATTTATAAAGTTCTTTTTAAAAAAAGTAACAAACAGTTCCAAAATGGAATGAATTTGACAGATGTGAAAAATGCACGTAGGGCTTTTTTGGGGTACGTAATGCTTGCCCAATGTGCTGCATTTAACTTACCCCACTCACGGGGATCTATTCAGATTAATTACATACTAATTGTGACATTTTCTTTTTGACTGCGTCATATAAAACTTTTACTGCGATACTTCAAGGATATGAGACATCAACTTAGTTCCAAACTGGTTTTAGGCCAGAGTCCTCTACGATTGACCACATATTTATTCTAAATAGCATTGTAATACAGTTTTTATCCCAAGGCAAAAAGCTCTACGCTGGACTGCGGCCGTTTAATGTAATATCTACATCTTGTAATGTCGCTGACGTTTAAGAAGCTGAAAGGAAATGTGGTAGTGGCTTGGAACAATGTTTAAGTTCGTGGGCTACTACTCAACTGTCTCTGGATTCAACACCAAAAAACAGAAAAAATAATCTACTCCTCTGATGATGCGAAAGTGTTCCTCTATCCAGCGTTTGAAATCATCAAAGCCATTTTGTTTGCGTACCATGTTGTTATGTTGTCATAGAGCTATAATATTTTACAACTCATGATCAATCACTTGCATAAGTACACCAGGCTATGAAAGCCAGAGTTAAATTTTAGCAAGTCAAAAATTATGAATTTCAGAAAAGGTGAAGGCTGAAACTGCTCTAATGAAAAGTGAGAACAAGTACAAATGTCTCGGTATATACTTAACTAAAAATATCAACATGAAATGGCATCTAAAAACTTTTAAGCGACCATTGATATAGCATTTAGCAAACACTAGATTTTTCAAGCTGCTTCCGAATCGATCATGTAATATTCGGCGCAAAGGATGGAAAGCAAACTATGGAAAAACTCCGTAGATTCTATGCAAAAGTTCTAGATATGACAATTAACTGCCTCTAAAGAAAGCCGAACTGCTTGGTATAGGGAAGTGAACGAAGGCGACATTGGGATCTGGACGCCTAGTCCAGCAAGTTATGATATGCCGAAGAGACAGCGGGATTATTATATAGTAAGACAATAAACAGTAAAATATTTATTTCAATGATAATTGTAAAATCAAGGGCATAGCGATAATACTGAGGGTGCAGATAATTTTCGAAGAAGGGCTTTGCACACATAAAAGTTTCACCTATTCAATGCAACATATGAAATTTAGAGGGAAGAGAAGATGAATTTTTTTTATAGAAAGATGCCCGATCTTGAGCATATACTCGTATTTCGATTTGTCGCGTTAAATTGTAACGCAAGTTGTATCATTTATAAATAAAGCTTATGTAGGCAGATAGGTAGGTAACAGCGGATGTTGGAAACACCAACCCACTTAGGGCTATTGGCCCAATATGACGCCACGTGGATCTATGATCCTCTTACTAATGGAACCAATGTGAGCTTACGATGAAGCGTAGGAAATTGCTTACGTCTATATTTTTTTAGATCGTTTAGGTCATTGTAGAAGACAGCTCCTAAGTGAAGTTTTCTTCTCTGGGAGAGAGCTGGACATGTACAGAGTAGGTGGAGGATTGTCTCCTCTTCCTTATCGTCTATGCAGCTTCTACAGAAAGCGTGCTTGTCTATGAGGCAGTATCCAGTAATGACACCTATGATGTCGCTGAGATTTTTCCTATTTAGAAGGATCTTAATCTTAGAGCGATTCGGATCTAGCTTTGACCAGATCTGTTTAGTCGCTAGACACGTTGATCAAACAGTCCACCTAAGGTTTGTTCTTCTATTCGCATCCAGCTTTAATATTAATTTGCACGTAGCGATTTTATACCTATGCTACCCTTTTCCGGTAGAATAGGTAGAGTGCTTCCAATTTTGGCGAGTTCATCGGCCCCACAGTTCCCTGGAATGTCTCTGTGGGTCGGCACCCAGCAAAGGTGAAGGTTGAACTGATATGCCATCTCCATAAGTGAAATCGGTATTCAAGGGTGGTTAGAGAATTTAATGAGACTGAGTTCAGGGACTTTAGAGCGGCCTGACTATCCGAAAAGATGCGGATATCCTTTGCAGATATTATGTTTTTCTTCAGCCAGGAGAGAGCTTTTTTAATCCCCAAAATTTCCGCCTGGAATACCCTGCACTGATTTGAAAGACGGAAAGAGAGGCCTAGATTTAGCGTATCTGAGAAAACGCCGCCACCAACCCCGCTATCGGTTTTAGATCCGTCTGTGTAGAAATGGATTGACTTGTCCTCCATGAAAGCATCTTAATCACAGATGGATTTAGAGGGGAAGCTAACATGGAAGTCTTTGTCAAACCAAAGTTCGGGTATGGTGTAATCGATATTCTCTGTGAGGATTCCTAATGTACTCGTATTAAGAATATTAGAGTGGCCAAATGAATTCGCTCAAGAGCTCATCTTCTTCCTCTGATCTTATAGGACCTCTTTTTGCATCATCATCGGTTTCCATTTCCGACAGGATGCCAGAAGTAGGGACTGACGACTTAATTGTCACCTCGGATAGCTATCGAATTGGATATGGACGCTCCAAGATCTAAAGTTGTATTTTGTGTCTTCGTTAAAGGAGGAGGCGGTTTTTTTTTTTTTTTTTAAAAGAACTTAACACTCAAGTGGATATGAATATACACTTATAATGCCTTAGCATTTTTTTTGGAAAATGGAATAGAGAGAGAAAGAAAGATGTTTGAGCTCAGTGGTTATTTCGCTCCATGTGTAGCATCCAACATTTAATGGGGAGACTAAATTCTTACTGGAAGTTGGCTTGTTTTTGGTTTCTAGTCAACTACTCATCTTACTTGATATTCGTTAACTGAAAAAATTAATGTCTTTCGGGAGAGAGGTTGGGATTCGAACACCGAACCTTCCGATTTGGAAGCCAGTCCACTATGAATTGAGCCACGGCCTATCATCATCCAGCTCATCCTATTCATAGACCATTAGGTGTATTGACTCGAGGCCGAACCGAATCATGCCTTTTGTCTGCGCTAGAGGGTTAAGGGATTCCTTATTGATCACAATCAATGCGCATCTATAAAATCCCCTTAGTTCCCCCAGGCAGGGTCGGGTTGCTGAGCCTGATGATCTCCAGAATGCCTTTTGGGATGAGGGTTCGGCTGGTTTCGAGGTCTGCTAGGGATGTCCTCTTTAGATACGACCTCGAGTCTTGCACCTGGCCAAATCTCTACAAAACTATCTATGGCTTTGGTTAAAAGCTTATGTAGGGATACTAAAAAATATTATTCCTTTTTCCTTTTGTACTATACAAATAAAATAGAATTTAGTAAGAACTTTCACTTGTGCCTAAATTTATCTGAACACTTATCGAAGCATCCTGATTGGATAATCTAATCCAAAGGGTTTGCAATAATGATTGATTTTCGTAACACTGAAATTAGTTTTGTTGTTATTTTATCATATTTCGTCTTCGCTGACGTTTTCTTGACATTTCTCAATCTCCGAAGGAATATTTTTGTTTCGTGTATAATGATTTGCTTTATATATTACAATTCATTCTTCAATTTATTCCTTAATATTTTCTTAACAACCTCCCCGGTGGAATTATCCTGAGTTTCAGCCTCACTCACCTTCACCACCTTTACGTAATAGAGAGAAAATTTAATAGATAATTTCTGAAGAGGCTCAATATATTCCGATATTTATTCTAAGAATAAATACCTAAACCTTATATCAAAGAAATAGAAGCAAATGTAACCACAGGGCTACCCGATCCTATTCCATCCATAATAAAAGATGGAGAAAAACCGTCGCTTTCAATATTCGTTTCATATAATAATCGTAGTTACAGGTATGGTTACGAAATAGAGCACAGTTAGTTATGAAAGCCTGTGTTTGTTCATCATTAAATTAGCCCCTCTGCTGTCACTTTATATACATCACAATCCAAAGTCTTAAACAAATTTCTTATATTTCTTAATGCTATTGTCTGATGGACTACTAAATTATTGTATTTATCAATCTGATAAACTAATGTTTTATCATTTGTAAGTAAGTATTTCATCTGTAGAAAGATGTTTAGTGACAAAAGCACTTTTTGCTAATTTTAATAAGATTGAGAAAGTATTTTAAAAACGATGACTAAGAGTTTGTCAACTGCGATAAACGTATTCCTAGATAAACCAAACCAACTTGCTACATGTGGGAAAAAAATGTCACTTCAAGACAAAAAGATTGCCTTCACTCTCCCTCGAAAAACATGCGTTTTGATCATATTTTTCCAGCAACAGTGTCCTTGGAAAACTCAACCTTGAGGTAAGGGCTTCAAATTACAATGTCTTCAGAATAAACAAACTTCTCTGAAACTTGCCTTTACATCATCCTGTTCTGCAGTAAGAAAGCCAAACTAAAAAGTCAGAACGAAACTGGGAAACCTATAAAGCATCTACAGAAGATGCTTTCTTTCTTCGAGAACATCTACTAACATATATGTACTCGTAGACCAACATGGACAGTATCTGCGAGAAGAAGCTTAAATCAGATGTATGCATCTTCGAACCAAAATGAAATTGTCCTCTTCTATGGGAACAAAAAGGATATCTTACATCATCACACAACTATTATTTTTCCAAGGACAGTAAACTTAGATAAAAAGAGAAAATGTTGCTGGCCTGCATTGGAAGGGCAGACCAATACCTAATATACTTCTCGATATGCAGGTTGCAGTTAAATCTTCCCTCAAGTTGAGAGGTAATCAACAATTGAAAGAAGTAAACCCAGGTCATGTCAGTACTCACGCTATATCGCTGCCTCCCGTAATCAACACAATCTTTACAGAATTAATTACAATACTTAATTACTTCAATTACCTGATTTCAAGGGTTACAACGCGAAGTCATTCTTAGTGGGACACATTAGGATAATTGTGAGAAAATTGGACTACCAAAAACGCATGTTTGCCTCAAATACGTGTAAAATACCAACAACACCAATGCATGGTACATAGATGCCATATATCATACTCGTACATAGAAATTTGAGGTTGTATTCGTGCATGCAAGTGCAAAATGACTGTGAAAAGAGTTCTTTACAGTGGATTTTCTAGCCGGAAAATTTTTTGTGGAAGTATAAGTAGAGTTAGCTGGTCTTCTGATTTAATCTAATCATTTAGGCTAGGTTACACTTTTTTTTAAACATTTATTCAGTAGATTTAAAATTAAAAGTTCGTGTGAATGTTATATTGATTACTTTCTTTTAATTGAAAACTTATAAACGAAAAAATTATTATGTATATATATACAGGGTGTATCGTTGACGATAATTTGGGAAATGATTTCTGCGCATATTCTAAGAAAATAATCGTTCTACAGTAAGGGTCTATCTCCAATGTTGACATCATTTATCGAGAATTTAAGAAAAGGCTTACTTTGGTGTACCTTGACTCATGTTAACGGAAATTGCTCTGTTAGTACTAATGATAAAAACTTCGTGTAGGACTTTATTTTTAAAAGATATATAGAAGAAAGCCTTTATAACGGCGTTAAAATAAAGTTGATATCTTGTTTGAGTATTTAGATATCCAATCTCTAAGTCTGTTCCGTTTTCATTGCCCATGTTAATTTTTGACTTTGAGGTCACTTTTCTCCAGAAAATGCCTAATTAATATAACGTTTTACTATTTTTTTCTTATGAAAGCAACAATAATAAAATAAATCATCATCAAATTTGCACAAAAATATATTTTAGAATACTTAGGAAAACCTGCAGCAGGTAAAAAAAGGAATTTATGGTTTTTTACCTACGTTTCCAACAACAGTTAATAAGGGTGGTTTTCCAAAAACTATTAATTTCCCACTATTTTTTTTAAATTGCATAGCTATTAAAAAGTTTTAAAGCGTGCCTGTTTATATGACTACTTGTCAAAACCGTCATTTCCTTACCCTGTTCCTTAAAAGCTCCAGAATACTGATCAGTTATCCGTCAATTAGCATCAGACGATCAGCTTTGCAATTCAATGTTTGCAGACATAAAATTTCTAATGTACTGCATAGAGAAAATCTTTATCCATACAACTGCTTCCCAATGATTTGGAAAAGAGACTTGAGTTTTCTAACTGGTTGCTGGAGCGGAGCTTGGATGACAACGAGTTTATTAGCAGAATTCTTTGGACGGACGAATCTCAATTTACAAGAGATAGGATCACAAATTTTCATAATCTTCAACCATGGGCTGCGGACTATCCACATACAAGGAGACATAAATCATCTGAACACAAATTCGGAGTCAATATGTGGGCAAGTGAACTTGGTAACAAGTTAATCGGCCACTTCAAACTACTACCTACGCTGAATTCTACAAACTGTGTGGAGTTTTTGCTAAATGATTTACCAGAACTATTGGAGGACGTTCGACTAGTTCAACTAGCTTCATCATATTTCCAACAGGAAGGCTATGGTCTTGAGGTTAAAAATTGGCTAGATGAAGAGTAGGAAGAAATGCACCAGACCAGTTTACTGGCCTGCAAGATTTCCTGACCTTACCGTATTGGAATTTTTGGATGGGGAAGAATGAAAGAACTTGTTTATTCAACCGAAATAGTAATTTTAAGTGAAATGGAAGAGTGAATTGGAATGTATAACATTTCACAGAGTGTACAAGGGAGTGTTGCGCAGGTTCCGGGTGTTGGAGGCAGTTGTCATTTACATACCGCTCCGCAGTGGAAAGCGGCTGTACTTGGCCTCTGTTTATGCACCTGGGGCTTAAGAATCCACTTTGCTCATTACAGAGCTCGACACGCTTTTTCGAATTCTGAAGCTGGAATCGGAGGAGAATTATTATAGAGGGAACCTACTACTCGATTGGTGCGGTCAGCACGATATCATGTACAGAATCGGTCTTAAAGCGACGGAAAACCCGTCGTTTTCCATAGGCGGGTCTTACCTGGATATACTGCTGTACGATGAACGTATACGACTGACAGGTACGAATCTACAAACGCTAAACTGTCTGCGCACATTCGTGTATGACAGTGACCATTGCGGTTTTAGCACCGAAATTACAGTTCCCAACGAAATTGCGGAATTGGAGGAGTTTGTCCAAAGATATTCTTACAACTATACTGAGACTCGATGGACCCGCTTCTCCGCAATCTTGACAAGAGCACTCTCCTCGAACACCACCCATCCTACACCGTTTACAAGAAAAGTAGACTTCTGTCAGGGCTTAAAAATTTGTACAGGCAGTTAACTGACAGACAAGACCCGGAGATTAGGACACTGAAGTCGTCGATTAAAAACCTTCAAACGTTAATAAAAGAGAATTACAGAATTTATATAAGTTCATATTGGAACAACAAGGTTCGGGCTGTAAACACCTGCAACCCGAATATGTTTCCGCAAATAAATAAACTATTTCGGAGAAAAAATCAAAACGACCTTCAGTGTCTTAAAATAGCCCGGACAACAGACAACGAACGGTTACTGACAATAGCAGGTATCGATCCAAATGAGGCCGCTGATGATGACGACTTCTTTGTGATCGAGGATCCACAGGAGAAAGTTGAGGCCATAGGGGCGACTTGCCAGGGAGTATAAAAGGAAACTGACACCATTAGCCTTAATTATGACCTGGACAATCGCGTCTTGATGCACGATTTCTGTGTTCGAAATGAAATAGAGAACTGGCGATCCGAGGGCTCTGGTTTCACCCGGTTCAGCGACGAAAATAGGGCAAATAATGTCATTTCCAGAGAGGGTGACCTACCCCCGTTCATTTCGAAGGAAGAACTCCATGAGATCTTCGACACAATCAGGGCTAAGAAATCAGTGGGGACCGATGGTATTCCGAACATCGTGCTTCGACATCTTCCTCTAGAAGCGGTGGACATCTACACCACCCTGTTTAATAATGCACATTACCCAGCGCATTGGAAAACGGCGGCGGTTCAACTTATCCCCAAAAAGGGAAAGGATATATCCAATCCAGCGAATCTCCGGTCGATAAGTCTCCTTCCGAATATCAGTAAGGTTTTTGAAAAGGTAATCAATAGAGCTCTGACTAGATGGGTTGAGGACAAACATATAGTTCCGGATAATCAATTCGGTTTTAAGGCGGGACATGATATCTCACATGCCGCGTCTAAACTGGTGTCCGATATCCAATGGAATAAAGGCAAAAAACTATGTACTGGTGCCTGCCTTGTTGACTTGGAGAAGGCCTTCGACACCGTATGGTTAGAGGGTCTTTTCTATAAGCTGACTAGGCTGGGTATCAGTAAACCACTTTTGTACATTCTTTATAATATGCTAACCAACAGACAGTTCATCGTGAAAAATGGTGATGTGACTTCTGTTGGAATATTTCAAATTAAAAATGGTCTTCGATTTGATAGCGTACAGAACAGGTAAAAAAATCGAGGTCATTAATACTTTCTTGCAGAGTGACTTCGATAAGATAAGACGATTTTGCGATGACTGGAAGTTGAAAATCAATTTTCAGAAGTGGGAAACTATTCTCTTTAGGACGCCTTTGTCTAGAGCCTCTAGGGATACCAGAAACAAATTGGCGAAAGTTCTCGATCATTGGACAATACGGATAATCTCTTGCCTGTCGAAATGTAGTCAGATACCTTGGAATCTGGCTAGATCAGTTTCTGTATGTAGATGTATGCTGCTCTGGCCAGAGCTAAAGGTGCTTTTGCCCTTACAAAGAGACTGTTTTATAGCAGCCAACTCGATGTGAGGGTAAAGGTAATCTGCTACATGGCCCTTATCAGGCCCATGCTGGTATTTGGTTGCTTAATGGAAAAGATTCCGGTGTTTGAGAGGGTTTGCCTTCGCTTGTACAGAACACCAGAGTAGGAATACAAAAAAATTTATCCTAATGAGGTCCTTTACAACAGGACGAAGCTAATACGAGTGGACAACTTCGTAATTAAGCTGACTCGAAGGCACATTGCAAGAGCAATGACCTCGACGAATAACCTGATATCTGGGGCTTACTACCCCAATTACCTTTACCACGAGAATGTGCGCTCTGACGGCTTCGTTTCACCGGAAGCATTCCTCTACCTTGATCAGATAGGGTTGATCCAAGATAGATCAGCGGTCCCGTTAATTTTTCATGTTGCTCGGACAGCTGGGGACAGGCGAATCTACTACAACAGAGACGTCGCACACGGCAGTGTAGATCGTCTCAGGTTCATTAGGGCGGTGGGGAATCGCGATAAAAGGGATGTCGTTCGGCAGCACCAGCATTTCTGGTGGTTGAATGATGGAGAAGATGTTTCGTCGTCGTTTCCGTCAATTACGGACCAGCCTCACTAATGAGGCAGGGCTGACCAATATATTTGCTTTGTAAATAGCGATGGCCAGCTTACATAGGTTTAGGTTAGCATTTAAGTAATATATACATATATTGATATATACAAAGGTATATACTAATATATGTATATTATACTAAGGTTTATTTTAAGTTAGATATTAAGTTTTTATAAAAAATAAAAAAAATGTCCATATGCTAAGTTTTTGTTAACAAATAGTTTTTTCTTAGCTTTAAGTATATAAAATAAATATTTCTAAGTAAAATGTAAATAAAGTCGAAAGACATAGATATAAGAATTTAAGGTAGCTTAGAGTGCCTGTTTGGGGCCAGTAAGTTAGTATTGTTAAGTAATTAAATGTTAAGATTGTTAAGTAATTTTAAACTAGCATTTAAGCATTTTTTGTTAGTATGTAAGAGTTAGTGATTAAGAAATTAAAATGCATTTAAAACTAAACTAACTGGATATCTGAATAGCCTAAAAAGATATCAACTTTATTTAAATGCAGTTACAAAGGGTAGTATTTCTTTTAAAAACAAGGTCATCAACGAAGTTTCTGCCATTAGTATTAACTGAGCAATTTCTGTTAAAATGCGTCAGGGTATACCAAAGTAAGCCTTTCCTTAAATCCTCGATAAGTGATGTCAGCATTGGAGATAGACCTTTACTGTAGAACGATTTTTTTCTTAGAACCCAGGAATCATTTCCCAAATTATCGTCAACGAATTATGGGACACCCTGTATATTAGGGTGTCCCAAAAAAATCAAGTTTACATTTTTGTAACGCATACCCTCTTATTTTATTCGAATACTGTCAAAACAATAGTAAATAAAGTTTCATGTACTTTGAACCAGAGGAACCCGTGCCGACTTGCATCTAAACATGTCAGTACTTGCAAGGCATGGCACGCGAGTAATAACATATCGATAACTTGTTATTGCATGTTTATTTTATTAGTAAACACATTGTTCTCGTTCTGTTAACATGTCGGTGGAGTTACGCAGTTGTAGAAAGGAGATATTTTTAATAGGGAACGTTAAACATCAAATTACTGGTTCAAAACTTCCCTCTAATGGGCAAGTACTGGCAGTTTTGTTCTATAATATTCGTGAAGTGAATTTAAGTGTCAATGAGAGCGCAAATCTTACTATTCGTGAGTGCATTATTTATTGGGAAAAGGCCCGTATCCCGACAAGATCTCTACCTAATTGTGTTAAAAAATTAATTACATTGTATCAAGTTTGGAGAAATTTGCAAAAAAATGCAAACAAAACAAAAAACGTGTTTGAGCAGCGTCGACATGAGTTTGTTACAAACTTAAACAATTTGTTTGACATTGCACATGCGGATGAACTTCAATTAATAAAGATAGATGAAGATAGGATTTTTTTGCAGCGCCAAAGAGAACCAGGCCGACCTGGTCATTTAGCCGGAGTTGACCAAAAACAAACACACAGAAACGTCGAGGAGCAAAAACGACGTGCTAAATATTTTTCATCCTTAGCTCCTTCAACATCATCTTATGACCCGCTACAAGAAAGTTTGTCGTCTGATTCAGAATTGATGGATTTACAGGAAATTTTGCCAAACCTAACCAAAACAGAATCCAGTATAAATAAAACTGTTATGAGGAAGAATTTTATCACTCCAAAATTAGTGGCAGCATTAGATCGGTGTCAATTGAGTGTGAGAGATGCTGTGTTTATTATTGAAGCAACTATTGAAGCTCTTGGACATAACACAGACGAATTTCCTATAAGCAAGTCCACTATTCAAAGGGTTCGTACGGAAAAGCGAAAAGAGCGAGCGGAAGCCATAAAGGTTAATTTTCAAAACCAGGTTCCGGATATTGTAACACTCCACTGGGATGGTAAACTTTTGCCGGCTTTAGATTCACGCAAATCTAAGGAAGAACGTCTGCCGATAGTTATAACGTTTGACGATAAAGAACAACTTATCGCTGTACCAAAGTTGGATAACTCTACAGGAAAGGA
This sequence comes from Volucella bombylans, assembly GCA_949129095.1. Taxonomy (NCBI): domain Eukaryota; kingdom Metazoa; phylum Arthropoda; class Insecta; order Diptera; family Syrphidae; genus Volucella; species Volucella bombylans. The sequence goes on from OX422144.1 coordinate 28,675,357, forward strand.
ACAGGCCCAGGTACTTTGGAATGCTATAATTGATTGGAATCTTGAGGATAAAGTGCAGATTTTGTGTTGTGATACGACTGCTTCAAATACTGGTCGAATCAATGGTACTTGTGTACTTCTCGAACAGAAACTAGGCAGGGAAATGATTATTTTTGCTTGCCGCCATCACGTCTACGAATTAGTACTAAAAAGCGTGTTTGAAGCAAAAATCTGCCAAGTTACCACAAGTCCAGACATTCCAATGTTCAAGAAATTTCGAGAGAACTGGAAGAATGTCGATCCCGAGAAAATACAGAGCTGTACAGAAAAGCTATCATGTTTGAATGTTTCTGAGACCAACAGACTTATCGATTTTTACCAAATTGAATTAACTAAAGAAATTACTAGGGATGATTACAGAGAGTTAATCGAACTTTCAATAATATTTCTTGGCGGCGATGCAGAAAAAAAATTTAAGATCCGGCCTCCAGGTGCCATGCACCAAGCTCGATGGATGGCGAGAGCGATTTACTCATTAAAAATATCGTTACTTGGTGATCAATTAAGAATTTCTAACAAAGATAAAGAAGCTCTGTTAGACGTCTGCCTGTTCATCGTGACAATATACGTTAGGCCTTGGTTGCAATGCATTTAGGTTGCTAACTTAGTCAAAGAATATCCATCTGCCTATGGTAAATGCTACATTCCATCGAAAGAAAAACTTTGTGGCAGACTTTATGGTAAGTTTGAAAATTACGTTTGTTTTTTTAACTTTTTTATTTACATAACTAAAAAATTATATCAATAATCCTCCTTTTTTTGTTTTCAGAAAAAAACATCGATGACTTTGTTTCAGTCAAAAGCAAGTCCTTATTTAGTCGATTGAAAATTGATGGTGCTTTTCTCCACGAGTGCCCCTCTTTGTGGCTTAAAAATGCTTCGTACCAACATGCTAAAAGCAAGCTATTAAAACTGAAAGCAGTTAATGACTCTGCTGAAAGAGCAGTCAAGTTGATGCAAGATTTTCACGGCCTGCTAACTGTTCAAGAGGAGCAAAAGCAATTTTTATTTCGTTGCGTACAAGAACATCGACAAAAGTATCCTGACTGTAAAAAACAAACATTAAAAAGAAAATTAATAAATAATTAACCTACTTTCAACAATTAATATAATAATAAAGTCCAATACCGGATGCCTTATTTCAAAAATAAATGAGTTTTGCTTTTCCCTCCATTGCTCCATACTAATTTTTATGTTTAGATTTTGGCGTTAAGTCGGCACGGGTTATCGTCATCCGATCGCAATAATATTTGATATTTCACTTATCTGGGTCAAATAGAAAAAAAAAAAAAGGTATGCGTATCTCTATCTAAAAAAAAAAAATTAACCCTTATAGCCTGGGACACCCTACTGTGTATATATGTACATAAACATATGTGTATATATATATATATATATATATTTGACGAGTATGTTTCACTTTCCGTTTTGCTGTTTTCTTTGTTGCTAATTAGACTGCTTCCACGGAGGAATCAAAAAGGCAAGCAAAACTAAAAATAAATTGGAAAGAAAACAGCGCTAGTATTTGACAAAATTAATTAATCAAGTTCGGTGCACATGTTATATAAAGAATAATAATATAAAAGAGAGAAAGCAGTGCAACCAACGAAGGGGAAAGAAAAGAAAATCACCCTACATAAATTTCCTTCACGTGTACATTTCCCTTACTTAATACTTAATCGAAGGACATTTCTTCCTCAGGAGAATCCCCAAAACAGCACAGCAAAACTCTGGCAAATGGACAGATCACGTATTTATCTCATTAAAAACATATATTAGCGCGAACAAGCTGGCTTAAGACTCCATTGTCCTACTATAGTGGTGAACAGAAAAATCATTTCGAATTCAATGCATGTAGAATATGACTAAACGAAGTCCTATTTCATTTTGATGTTCAGAGAGAAGTCAACTTGTAATACAATGCGGCAAATAACATACACAGGAATTCAAGCCATCAGTTATGCCAACACCATCGGAAGTGCAATTGCCGAATAATGAAGAGTATTTAGCTGGGGGTTGGAGAAGAAAGAAAGTTCTTAGGTTTGACTGACCGTTGAAAAACGAGTTTGTCTTTGACATTTCCTTTTTCCTATGTTTGCATAAATACATGAATATACTTTGAGTACATATATATGTATGTTCTCGTTTATTTATGGTATATACTTGTATAAATATTGTATATAGTTATTTTTGTAAGGGTATAGGTACAATCATTACACAAGATGATCCTACTTTAGAATGTTGGTTGTGGCCCTTGCACTATGCGCCGCTGTTCTTTCCTGCTGGAACCACATGTCCTTTAGTCCCAATTCTTCCAATAGAGGAATAAAAAATTCATTTATCATGGCTCTGTAGTGCTCACCATCCACAGCGACCGTTTGGCCCACGCCGTTCTAAAAAAAATACTCCAATTACCCCTCCAGCGCAAACAGCACACCATGAGGTGGCTTGGAGTGGATGTAATGGCTCTTCGTACATTACTCATCCATTTTCAGTGCCCCAGAACCGTTAATTTTGTTTATTCACTTATTCACATGGGTGCAAATCGGCCTCGTCACTCATGATTATTTTTACGCAAAATCGTCCACGTCGTTGTTGAGATTCATGAGGTCGATTCATGGGCAACACCCATTAGTTGAGGAACTGTCTGCTCTTTATAAGGAAACATCTTCAAGCCTTTCACCAAAATGCGCCGTAGGGACGAGCAAAGAATGGCCAATTGCGTGCCACGTTGTCTGGTCGATATTTTCGCCCGGACGAGAGATACGAGGCCTTCCAGGGCCTACTCGGTCCCGTGTTGTTCCAGCCTCTAAGAGTAGTGCGGCTGAACGCCTCATTAAATAACCAGTGGGAGCCGGGCGGCCACAAAAACGGACACGTAATACACCTTGCGCCAAAATCCCTGACGAATTGTTCATCAAAAATATTGTAACTATTATTTCGCGTTCTTCAGAAGTATATTCGTATTCACACAAATTCTAATTCTGTTGAATTGTAAAATCTATGAGACTTTCCGATAGGGTATTTTGTATTTTCAGTCTTCCAGAGTCTCCTTATGTTCGCAAAACCATTTATTCAATCATTTTCCAGATTCAATCATTTCCAGACGACGGTAAAACCGTTTTAGTCGTATATTAGTAACATTATGTTTAGGGCCTGTTTATGCATAAACGCTCGTATTTTGGCCTTAAAATCTTTTGTTTTTGGGATTGTACGATAGTATACTGAAAAATAGAAAAAATAATTTCCAAAGCCGCACCGAGGTCCAGTTAACTCAAATAGAACAACAGAGGTCTAAGTTGATTTCAAAATGGCTTAAGAGTAGTAGTAGTATTGTAACCTTAGATATTGTATCTATTTGATAAAAATATAGTGGGTACTGTAAAAACTCCAATTCAGTATATGGTCGAAATAAAAGATATCACTGGAGGTTGGAAAGGCCAATAGCAATGCGTTTGATACAAATGATTATTATGTAGATTATTTATTTTGTACCGAACTTACATTTTTTATCGAACTAATAAGCATAGAGTTAACTATAGAATTTAAGTAATTACTTGGTCTGCACCTACGTATGTTATGTTGTTAACTTAGGAATTCATAATCTAAAATCCTGTACCATTTAAAGGAACGAGTATTATGTATTACCATCTTATGATCTAGTACTATCTTACTATTGTAAACTTGTATTACAATTTGTATTGAACTGTCAACTGAATAAATAAAATTGTTACTTCAAATGTGGAAATCGGTTGTGCATCATTTCAGGAATTTTTTATTGTTGAACCTTGCGATACTCGGAAAAAATATGATTGGGTGTTAGGGACCTTAAGGAGTCAGAACGCGTGATTTGTGGATAACCAAACTTTCAATCTATCCGTAAATCATGTCCGGTTGTTTTCAAAATCACAATTGAAGCAAAACCTTCATGATAAAACAATCTGCCGAAAATGTAAGACGGCAGTAATGCTAGTGGATGTTGCAGTAAACGGGAACTTAGTGCCGTTTCAATTGAACACCGGGACGTCGTGCTCATTAGCTCGTCCTAAGTTTGACCTAAGTATTCAAGGCCTGACAAAATACTTCAAGCCTATGAGGGCATATCACTTTCGATCAGAGGTGAACTGGAGGTCATCGTAAAATACGACAACACGGCTCATAAACTGAAATTGCTGGTGATTAACAGTGCAGGTGCAGACATTCTTGGCTTGAATTGGTTAAGGGCTTTCAATTTAAGAATCCATCGACGTTCTTCTATACACAACAGTATTGAGAGATTTCCAATCGCATTCGGATCTTTTTTCCAAGAGGTTAGGTATGTGCGTCTTTGCACTTGAACTCAAGGAAAGTGCAACCCTGAAAGGAGGTGCAAACCAAGAAGGAGATTTTAAAGTCGGTACAGCTTACACAGTGGGCAAGTCCGGTAGTAATCGTGCAAAAGGCGAATGTCGCTATTCGGATCTATGGAGACTTCAAGAAGAGTTTCACAAAAATTTATCTTTTGGTTGCTTATCTATCTCCAGATTGAGTTGGATGATGCATCTAAGGAGCTGACAGTAATTAATACGCCATTTGGACCGTTCTAGTATCAGCGTTTACCGATTGGGGTTAGCAGTTCTCCAGCTGAATTCCAAAACATCATGGAACCTCTTTTTGCCGACTTGCCAGTAGGCATTTACTTAGACGACATCGTCTTTGCGGGCGGCAAGAATGATATGGACCATTTATTTATCTTGGAAAACTCGTTTAAGGGGCTACAAACCAGAGGATTTCGGTGCAATAAGTAATAGATGCTTCGAGCTGTGGCATTGGTGTAGTTATATCGCACAAAAATCCAGACAGGACTAAGAGGCCGATATGGAACGCCTCCAAAACACTTGACTGTCACCAAAACCTATGCAGACAAATAGAAAAGGTTCATAGTTTATCAGCTGAAAAAGGTCCTCTGTCATTTATATTGTCGTGCTTTTGAAACCGCCCCCACATTGAGAGATGAAGGGCCTTAAAGAGTTCTTAATTACATAAAAAATGGATAGTCTTACAAGTAGGCTGTTATCGAAATGGATGAAGTCGTTTTCCGATCGTAAGTTAGCGCTAACCCACCAAGTTAATTGTATCCTTCTTAATATAGAAGACCACGATCGAAATGTTGTATCCGAAGTTCTGCAATGCAACCTAGGCGATACATCTGGTTTCCCGGTATGGCACATTAAATAGACAAACTGGCAGCAGGTTGCATCATGTGCAACTGGTCTTTAGCACAACAGCAGTGCCAAAGGCTACATTTGGATTTCGTTGGGCCATTTCTTAACAGAATGTGGTTTCTCAAAATTTCCGTATGTGGTGCCAATATCAGGATTAGTTACTTCCAAAGCTAACTTTATGCAGACTTTTAATGTGTCTTTTCGGAAGAACATGGCGGGAAACAAATACTCGGAAACGGCTGTCTGCTCTTTCCTGCTCACTTACCAGTCTACACCAAGGCAACAACTCAAATATCTTCAGTAGAATTACTTCATGGTCGGCAGTTCCGGAAACTTTTGCCGTGTTTCATTCCGGGGAAAACAAGAACCAACCGAAGTTTCTTTAAGTTTCAACAGTCACAGTGCGCAAACATCTGAAATCGAAAAGATTTTCAAAAGAAGTAGTTACAAACATTCGTGGTAAGAAGATATATGATATGCTTCATACTCAAGACGGATACTTAAGGCGTCATCGAAACCAAATGCGTCTGTTACGGGACGATAAGTCAGATTGTTTTTGGGGGCAGCAAAGACCAGAGTCAGAAGGAGCCACCCGTGGGTCATATGCTAATTCAAGAGATACTGAAAAAGATCCGAGAATTTCAAAACAGCTCTCATCATCTCATATGACAGCTAACATAAGGATGACCTATATAACGCCATGTCTAGTTTTGACAAGTTTACCAAACTCATCAGGTTGTGCGGGATGACGTAGAATTACTCTTTCCAATCGCTTCTTCATAGGGCTTAGGAAGCAATTGAATTGGATAGCAATAGACCGCATCTAAGATGGCGCACGTAAGTGGAAGGGGTCCTCAACCAACCTAGTGACAAGCACTGAGCGATCGTGCTGACTGGAAAGCCTTACCCCAAACTGTAGCGCCACCTAAATAAGTACTCTATAATGCCATTTTGGTATTTGGCATTTGGACTACAATCACCTATAAATTACAACGTTTAACGCTTTTTGTACGGATATAATTTTTATAGCAAAGATGTGTCGACATAGAAAACACACCCAATTATTATTTTCTTGTAAATATAGGTGTCTGGACAGAATCAATATGCATTTTGTATTACACAGGATGAAATATTAGATGATTCGTATACATTTATTTTATTGATTGTACTACTGAAAATGACCACTCAATCCATTGTGTACTAATATTGGTCAAGCAAAGCATATTACTTGTGCCGTGCTATTAAATTAATGTTGGAGGGGGACAGCGCGGACCTAACTAAATAAGGAATAACTACAATAGAATAAAAACACAAATCGATGTCTCGCAATTAAGTTTGTAAGCAGCTACTGGCCATGAAATTGCAGTTGAGTCTTAAGTTATCCTATGTATGATTGACGGTAAGATTTGTTGTGTACTAAATGTTCAAATTCAAATATAAAATTGTTTCATATGTTGAAAAACTCAGAGCCAAATGATTGAATGAATTGGAAAAAGCTGAGCTCTATACTTTCCGAATTACATCGGAGCTATTGTATATCGTAAACCTTTATACAGGGAGAAATCCTTTGGTATTCTAAGCCGGCAATAAACCGTAGGTCCTTCACCCTGTCCATTAATTAATAAAACGGGAAAATCAGACCACGGTTTATGCCAGAAAGTCGCGCCATGAATTCATTTATTTACTTCTGATAGAATTCTGGCTCCTTAGACTATCTCTTGCATACAAATGTGTTATTCTTGGTATGTTAACAGTGTTATAAAGACAATCAAGATGTACTACACCAGAAAAAGGGGATTTCTAGAAAAAATTATAAAATTGCACTGGCTGGTAGTAAATGCCATCAATGGCATTCCCCAACGAAGGACTGTGTATGCAGAGAATTAATAAAACACATCCAATTAACAAGAACCAGATCTGCTGAATGTTGCCGTCAAATATAACTTGGGAATAAGTGAAAAGATTTTTACTTAAAAAATAATCATCTTTTAATATATTGTACCAAAGTTGTAATCTGGATTCTCAAATAGACTTTATATTCTACGATCGAAACAACCTGAAGACATTATGGGACTTCGAGTATTATACCAGGCTAATAACGTGGTAGTCAGAACAAGAAGATCCACGATATTAAAATACTAACTCAAGCAAGGCTAAATAAGTAAGTAGGAAAACACAAAAGTAAACGTCAACACATTGAAGGCGTCGATAGATATCCTAGAAGGTTAATATTTAATGTATTTAGGACTTGATATTATGTGCTACCTATCAACCATAATGGTAGGAGTCCACCAAGGACCAGCCCTTCCTGACTGTAAAAATATGAAAATATCTGGAAGAGAGCTTATAAAAACAGGTTACGAATCAAAAATAAAGTATATGTCGATTCTTCTCCAGTGCTGCCCATTTCTAACTACCAACTGTTTCAAATATCTGAGATCACTTATACGAGTAGCAAGATCATAATGGGCAAATTGCAACCGGATGGTGATATGGAGGTCCCTAAAGGATCAAAGATGAAAGTCGAAATTAAAATAGAAATATAAAATAGCCGTAAAGTCTATTTTCCCAAGACTTCGATTTACACCGTGACGATGGTCTAGATAAAGAGGAGAATTTATATGGCCGTGGTGTATTTCTAGCTATACACTCTCGTCTCGAGTCTAGACTCTTTAAAAAATCGTCCACTGCATTCTTTGAATTTGTTTGCGCTAGAATTCCTATTTGCAAACGCAACCTACGATATATATTTGTTGCTGTTATATTCGCCCCTCTCAACCAATTCAAGGTTACCAGCTAGTTGTTGATGCAATCGACTGCATATTTAATGCTGCTGATCCCAATGACGTTGTTATTTGTTTAGGTGACTTTAATATACCTAAGCTTGTATGGACTCAGACTGATCAGTCCTACTATACTGCTACAAATCCTACCTCTGATAAAGAAAATCTTTTCATCGCCTGCCTAACTGACTCTGGTCTATATCAATTAAGTGGTGTCACCAATAACATCGGCAGACAACTCGACCTAGTCTTCGCCACTGATACAGATAACTGCGTCGTTTTAGAAAGTAAACATCTGCTTTCTAAGTTGGATAGTTACCACCCTCCCCTTTCTCTTACGTTAACATATGACAATGGTTTTAATCCCGTTTCCTATGAATATTCTTACAGTTTTAATTTTCATAGGGCTAACTACGCCAAACTGAACAACCTCAGTATGGTAAATTTTAACTTTCTCTACGATAACCCTAGCCTTACGGTAAACGATGCTCTTTCATCCTTTTATACCGAAATTTTAAAATGTCTCTCCCAATCTGTGCCTTTTTTACCCAAAAGGAATCCCTCATCGTCACCACCCTGGTATAATAAAGAGCTGCGATCTCTTCGTAACAAGAGAAATAAGCTCTGGTATACTTACTTAAAATCGCGTTCCGACACTGATTTCTTCTACTACCAGTCTCCCCAAATAAATTTCTCTGTGCTTTGCCAAACTTTCTATGACAACTATTTAAAACGAATGGACCACACACTCATTTCCGACTCCAAAAGATTCTTTCAGTTCATCAAAACTAAAAGCAAATCGGATAACTATCCATCATCTCTAAATTTTCTTGATAGGTCCTCGGGCGATCCCCAAATTATTGCTAATCTTCTCTTCGCAATCTTTTTTTGGCCAAGCGTTCGCCATCCATTCCCACGAACCAGACCATTCTTACTTTTCCTACTTAAACAGCTGCCCACAAACAACTTTGGAATCGGTGTCTATAACTTTAGAGCAAGTTAGAGATACAATAATAAAACTCAAAGATGATTATTCTGCTGGCCCTGATGACCTTCCCCCTATATTTTTAAAGAAATATCAAATGCATCTAACCCAACCTCTTACAGCTCTCTTTCAGCTTTCTATCACGCAGGGATTATTTCCATCAACCTGGAAAAAATCGTTTATTATTCCCCTACATAAAAAAGGTAGAAAAGACGATATTTCCAACTATCGACCAATTGCTAAGTTGTCCTGCATACCTAAGCTTTTTGAGAGCATTATCTATGACATAATGCTTTTCCATTGTAAATCTATTGTTTCCCTAAACCAGAACGGATTTTTGAAAGGCAAATCTACGACCACCAACTTAACGGAATTCGTATCAAGCACTTTATGTGCACTGGAATCTGGAAATGAAGTTGATGTGATTGCCACCGATTTCAGCAAAGCCTTTGATAGAATTGCTCATGATATAATCCTTCTAAAATTAAAGGCTCTTGGTTTCCAGATAAACTTTATAACTTGGGTTCAATCCTATTTAAATGAACGACTTTACTAAGACTTACGAACGACTACTACTACTTTACGAACGACTTACTCGTATGTTCTATTTAGGTCCATGGTTTCTGACCCAATTAAAGCCTCCTCTGGTGTCCCCCAAGGCAGCCACCTTGGTAGATAAGATAAGATAAGATAAGATAATTTATGGTCCCTTATTATTTATTCTGACCATTAATGATGTTGCTTGTATCATTAAAAATTAATACATATCTGCTTACGCAGATGATATGAAAATATTTAGATATATATCATCTTCCTCAGACAGCCTACTTCTGCAGCAAGATCTAGACATGTTTTGTACTTGGTGTCAGAAGAATTTTCTTGAGCTTAACGTCAATAAGTGTCAGGCTATAACTTGTACCCGTAAACGCCCCCCTCCTACTTCACCACGTTGCTATCTAATCTTTAATCTGCCTGTTCCCTTAGTGAATGAGTTGCGTGATTTAGGTGTTATATGCGATAAGGAACTCAATTTCTGTTCTCACATTGATAGTATAATAAAAACAGCCAACTCTGCTCTTGGTTTTATCAAGCGCTGGTCTAAGCAGTTTTCCAATCCTTATGTTACCAAATCTCTTTACATAACCTTTGTTAGGCCTCTTCTTGAATATGCCAGCCAAGTTTGGTCACCCTACTACAGAACTCACATCCTCCGGATAGATGCTGTTCAACGCAAGTTTTTACGCTTTGCTTTACGTGGTCTTCCCTGGGATGATAGCCAAAACTTACCACCTTACACTGACCGTCTGAAACTTATAAATTTACAACCCCTTTCTATACGCCGAAAAGTTGCCGACATTCTCTTTATTCATCAAATTTTAGTAGGTAATATCGATTGTCCTTCCTTACTTCAAATTATTTCTTTTAACACCAATCCCCGCAATCTTAGGTCTGTGCCACTTTTCCGGCTCAATCTTCACAGAACGAATTACGGACACCTGGAGCCAATGTCTAGGATGCTTCGCGAAGTTAACGATGTTCTGCCTCTCTTCGACTACCATCTCAGCAAACTCTCCCTCAAGAACATACTTATTTCCACCTATGCCTCACGTCCTAACTTTCTTCAACCGCTCCCACGCTTTAGTTTTTAAGTGAAAATGTTAGTTTTAAGTATGTATTTGCTTACAATAAGCTTAATAAATCTGTCCGGGATTGACCCGGGCCGCAAAACTCTGATACAACCTTATGTAACATCTTTCTTCTCTCTCTGTCAAAAAAAGAAAAATTTAGCACGTGTTACGGGATATTGAGAGTAGTCAAACCCTCTTGATTGTTTAGTTCTTTTAAAAAACAAAACTGTGGCAGAGAGGTTCGTGTTGCAATAACACAAGAAAAGGCAAAATTTGGAATACCAATGAAATAGAAAGCCTTCAGGTAACAACCATTTTGCGAAAAATAGAGAAAAGATGGCTCGCATAGCGATAAGTATACCAGATCCAGGAAGGAGAAGAGGAAGACGCTAAAAAGCATCACCTACAACTATTGAGATATAAAAAAGAATGACGATTCTGCCCCAGCACATAAAGCATCACATATGTATAATATAACGAACCTTCCTTTCTTTTAGGATTAGGAGTCAAAGATCCTAAGGTTCTGAAAAGAACCCAGATGAGACGTCGAACTAAGCGCCAAAGACGTTGAAACTTGACATTAAACGGTCAAAAATATGGGGGTGACCTCAAAGCATTATACTTCAGGTGGGATTCGCAACAGCGACATTCCACATGTTGTCTTTTTACCTGCGTTCGAGGTACGCATTCTGGAGGCTCCTACCAACGTACTTCTAAAACCCCCCGCCTGGATCACTTGATTTCGACGACTCCTACGGCTCTCCCTTCGGTATATAAAGCTGGAACAATGGAAAGATTACCGGAGGTGTCTTGCCTGTTATGGTTAAACTCCATCAGAATAGTGCAGTGGTTGGTCAGGGTGCTGTTTGAGATGGATTGTTTCGGGAAACCGAAAAGGTGAAACGGGCTCCAGAAGAGGCAGACTAAGGACTAACGTCTAAGGGACAGTTTAAGAGGAAACGGAGACGTGCATTAGACGTTGTCTAATAAAAAGCGGGGTATAGCAAAGAACTGGTCTGATCATAACGGTTTTCAGATGACGTCACCGAAGGTTAGTACGATTTGACCAGTTATACAAGCGCCCGGTAATAGGTCCTGTTGGTGGCAGGGCCACCGGTAGTTCCTACCAGCATTTAAATCACGGTACCATGGAAGTTGGAAGCCCCCCGGATCTCGGTCCGGTGGTGAACCGAACTTGGAGGTCGCTGGATAAGCAGCCTCCAAGAAAACCCCGAAACGCCAAAGGGGACGAACCGGAGCACCTATAAAGATCTGATGACGACAACAGTCTGAACAACGCTGAGTGTAAACACTGTGTCGATCAACTGTGGGAGCAAACCAAAGCAGAGAATGTTTGAACTCAAACAGAGGGCTAATATATGGAGAATGAAAGTGTTCCACGCAGCAAAATTTTGAATGCTTTAATAAGTCTGTGCGGAAAATCCCACCCCTGAAAACTAAGACTTTTGTGGTTTTCAGACAACCCAAACTGACGCGCGCCATCTTCGGAGTTCTTAGGCAGCTCAGGGAAACGGGGGATGTTCTAATGCGTCTACATACCCAGAAACCTGGACTCGACACTAAAAAGTGGAAAATCTACTCTCACATGGAGAGAAAAAAATCGGGAAAACAAGGACGGATATTTGTTTATTGTAAGCTTTGGAAAAACTTCTGTCAAGACCATTAAGTCTATCTATCTGCACTTTAGAAGGGTTAATTTACACTTTATTTCCAAATGACTGCAGATAAGAGACGACCACCCTTGTACTCATCTATTTTGTGTACTCAGATCAACCTTCAGTATTCCAAGTAAGCAATCCTGTAGATAACCCGTTCCTTGGTGGAACGCAGATCAGCAGAGTTTTCATAATGAAACCAGAAAATTTCTAAACAGGTCATTAAGTCTAATTTGGGAGACTGGAATCTTTACAGATCGAAGGAATAAGAATTTAAGAAGTTTATTCAGATTTGGGAGAATACCTCTTATAGAGACTTTTGCGAAAATATCGAAACTGTCGGTAAAACCAGTGGGCTGGTCAAAGTTCTCAAAAGGAGAAAATCAACTAGGCAACCACTTAGAAAATCTGATGGTACATATGAGTCGAAAGGAGTGACTCTCCATCTTATGCTTGAGGTTCACTTCCCTCTGTAACTAAATCGGAACTAGATCACAACCAGCTTCTATTAACGAAGCCGCTAGTGAACTGCATAACACAACACGCCGTACCTGGTATATCTCATCAGTTGTGGTGACGGGTGGAGCCATTAAACATGCTATTGCTTCCTTTGATGGTTTTAAGTCGCCTGGCACTGATACTGGCATACATACCGGAACTCTGGCGAACAGTGTGAGTAGCCCTTATACCGAAAATCGAAAAGGAGGATTACTGGTTCGACAAGAACTTCAGACCTATAAATTGGTGGCCGTGGCTCAAGTGGTAGTGGACTGGCTTCCAAATTAAAAGGTTCGGTGTTCGAATCCCAGCCTCGCCAAAAAGGCATATTCATTTTTTCTGTTAACGAAAATCAAGTACAAACATTTTAAGAGTACACAAACCCCTTGAGTAGGACTATTAAAAAAAAAAAAAACTGAGTGGCAACGATTAGTATTAGACCTCGTATAAGTAGCATTTTCCGACAGGTGCTGGTTCTTTAAGTAACGAGAATGAGCCTCTGCAGCCGCACACCTTGCAGCTCTGCTAATACGCCCTACTTCACGCCTCCCCGTGTCGCCATCTGGGAATTTCACCGGAGATTGCGAAGTGAAGGGGACAAATGGCGAGTTTCAGGATTAGTGTCGGCAAATCAAAACAAGACCTTATCCGGGCTACTCCGACATATTTGGAGCTCAGGCCGGTAAGGATTTCCAAGACTTAGTCAGGGTCTTGGAAAAGAGATGGTGGCGGGCGAGACCTATATGGGACAACAGCAGCACTCACATCCCGGAATGGGTTACTAGCTTCGGTGTAACCGACCCCTCATCCTAGGGGCAAAAATGGAACTGGTCCTCCAGGTTGGGGTTATGCCTCCGGGATAACTGCCCGGCCATTTAAAAAAAAAAACAAAAAGTTACGAAGCATCGACAAGCCTCGGATATGGACGGATCTACTGTTGTCAACCCACGCAAACGATTAAAGGACAATGAGCTTCGGATATGCACGTGGAATGTTAGGTCCCTTAATAGACCACGTACAGCCGAACAACTAGCGGAGGCCCTGGACTGCTGCAAAGCAGACATAACCGCCATTCAAGAAATGCAATGGGATTGGCCGGACAAAAAGAAGATGAAAAACTGCGACATCTACTACGGCGATTGCTATCGACGGCAAAAGCAGCGTTTATTTGGATGCGGATTTGTTGTCGGAGGCAGACTAAGACAAGAAGTCCTGAGCTTCCGGCATGTGAGCAAGAGCCTCGTAGCAATCCGCATCAAGGCTAAATTCGCCAACATTAGCCTTATATGCGCGCATGCCCAACAGAGGAGAAAGGTGACGGCACCAAGGATGCCTTCTATGTGCTGCTTAACAAGACCTACGAGCAATGCCCTAGTTATGACATTAAAATTGTCCTCGATGATTTTAATGCAAGGCTAGGAAGAGAGGGTATCATTGGTGGAACGATCGGAAAATATAGCCATCGACATCGATAACCGATTCAGGCTAATCAACTTTGCGGCGGGGCGAAACCTTGTCGTAGTTAGCACGTGGTTTCCACATCTCGATATACACAAGGGGACTTGGAGATCAATCAACAGTCAAACAGATTGATCACATTGCGATCGACGCAAAACACTCCTCTAGTATTATGGATGTCCGTACGTTCCGAGGAGCCAACTCGGACCATTACGTTGTTGTAGCCAAGGTAGGGTTGCGGATATCCCAAACTACGTCAAGACAAACTAATTCTGTGCGGAAATTCGACGTCAGACGGCTATAATCACAAGAGATCGCCAAGTCCAAGTCCAATACCGCCAGCATTAAGCGTCGAAGACCATTGGAAACACTGCCAAAACGGCATCACAGGTGCCGCTTCTGATGTGCTGGGTTTCACTCGTCCACCACAACGAAACCCCTGGTTTGATGATGAATGCCGGCAAGTACATGCAGCCAAGCAAGATGCAAATAAAGCGGCGCTGCATAGAAGCACCAGAGCTGCTCAGGAGCTCTATGAGCGGAAAAGGAGAGCCGAACACCGGCCTCAGAAGGAAGAAGAAAAAGAATGAGAAGCGCGCGGTCGAGAAAATTGAGAGATTCTACTCCAGGAATGAGGTTCGGAAGTTTTACCAAAAGGTAAAAATAACATGCCACGGAAACAAACCCCGAACCTGTAGAGATGAACAAGGGAACTTCGTGGTAGAATCGCAGTCGATGCTGAGGATTTGGAAAGACCATTTCTGCAGACGAGTTCCTCAAACCGGCAGGCGATGACTTGGTAAGGAACATACACCAACCCATCTGTAAAATATGGTCAGACGCAAGTATGCCCGATGAATGGAACCTCAGCATTGTTTGTTAGATTCGCAAGAAAGGAAACCCTCTGAACTGCGCTAATTACAGAGGCATCAGTCTCCTTAACATCGCATACAAGATCTTATCTGCTGTATTGTCTGAACGCCTGAAACCGTTCGTCAACAACCTGATAGGTTCATATCAGTGTGGACTTAGGCCAGGAAAGTCCACCATCGACCAAATATTCACACTACGGCAGAGTGTTAGAAGAGACACTATCTTTCAAAAGTCCGTCCAACTACTAGCATACGTACATAATTGGGAGAAAGCAGAGTGATGTCAGTGGCGCTTTCTCGAGTATTGAGACGGAAGCGGAGAAAATGGGTTTAGCGGTCAACGGGGGCAATTCCAAGTGTATGAGCAAAAAGGACAACCAACACCGAAGTCGCGGGCAGAACGTTACCCCCGACAGGTATAACTTTGAGGTAGTTAAGGACTTTGTCCTAGGCTCCGCTATAAATACAGACAACGACAGCAGCGCTGAGATTAAACGAAGAATAACTCTTGCCAAACGCTGTTTCTTAGGGCTATGAAGGCATTTGAGTAGCAAAGCCCTCTCTCGGACAACAAAAGTCATCTTTTATAAGACCTTAATAACCCCCGTCCTGCTCTGTGGTGCAAAGGCATGGACATTATCAAAAATGGATTAGGGTGTTCCTGGTTGCTTCGCGAAGAAAATTCTTCGGGCGATCTTCGGTCCCGTCTGCATTGACGGTGAATGAAGGAGGAGATACAACAATGAACCCTACGGACTGTACAGCGACATCGACCTAACCAGAAGAGTGAAGACCCAAAGACTGAGATGGCTGAGTCATGTAGAGCGTATGGACACCAATGTTCTGGTCCGAAAAGTCTTCGAATCCGCTCCCGAGGGACAGCGCAGTAGAGGAAGGCCAAGACTCAGGTGGCGCACGCAATTGGAAGGGTACCTCAGCCAACTTACCGTGCGAAACTGGAGGCAGCTAGCTAGGGATCCAGCTGGCTGGAGACGGTTGTTGACTGAGGTCCAGGTCCACCCTGGGCTGTAGCGCCACTTAAAGTAAGTAAGTAAGAGTAGTTGACTAGAAATCAACAGCAAGCCAACCTCCACTAACAATTTAGTCTTCCCATTAAATGTTGGATGCCTCCCATGGAGCGAAATAATAACTGAGCGTAAGCATCTTTCTTTCTGTCTCTATCCCATTTTCCAAAAAACTTAACACGTGCTCAGGCGGTTTAACTGTATTCATACCCACTTGAGTGTTAAGTTCTTCAAAAAAAAAAAAGTCTGACTTCCTTCAGGTTGAAAAAAATCTCGAGGGAATAGCCGAGATCCATCTGCGTAAAATTGTCTTGCGAATGTATCCTCAGTCTGCAATGCAACACGTCTACCAACGCGGAAAATACTCCGAGAGAGCGCTTCAGAATATGGTAGGCAGAATTGAAGGGACACTCGAATACGCCTTGGACGTTTTGATCGATGTTGAGGGTGCTTTCGGCAACGCAACTTTTGACGCCATGTGTAACTCGGCCAGACAACGTGGCTTAGACGAATCGCTTGTTTTGTAAATAAAAGCAATGCTGGTGGCGGGGGTAAATAGGGGTTTCGCGCAAGGCGGCGATCTATCTCCGCTGTTATGGTTCGTCGACTCACTGCTCAACGCGCTCAATAGTTCTGACGTCTATGCACAAGCATACGAGAATGATGTAATTGTACTGTCTGTTGGTTCGTGTCTAGCGACTGTCAGCTTTAAGCGCAGGCAGCTCTAGACGTGATCGACGATTGGTGTACTAGTAATGGATTTCCAGTCATTCCAGACAGGAGGCATCTGTCTGGTTTGCCTCATCTAGAGCTTTAAGTTAAGTATTAGGATAACAAACTTCTATGGACCAAATGTGTTATTTCGAAAGCCTCTAAGGCGCTGTCGGCCTTCTGGCAATGCAAATGAGCTATCGGCAAGACATGGGGATTGTCACCGAGAAGGGCCCTCTGAATCTACACACCTATGATACGGCTAATTATATCATATGCCCTCAGCAGCGAAGACTGCAGGTTGCTTACTGGCGTCGTTAGGGGCACAAACTTTTGATAAGCGCTTAAATATACTAGGCATAAGTGATACAACATGGCGGCCTACGCCCACATCAAGCACCCAGCGGTATTGACGTGGAGGGTGCTGGTACTGTAGGCATTTTATCGCGGAAGTTTACTAATCTTTCTTCGAAAGGCTGAAAGATTTAATTAAAAGAGTACAATGGACTAGTTCTTTGTCTGAGTGCTCTTTTCCGACAGAAAAAAAATAAACAAAAATGTATAACGAAGTGAAAGAAGAAGAAAAGATGAGACATCATAAAAGAATGCTGAAAGTCGAAGACCTCCATCCGTGTCGTCCACTTACTTAATACGGAACATGTTTCCTATGCCAATCGAATTGGATGTGTCGAAATGTTGTTACTCGTATGTTGATAAAGACTATCTCTTCAAAGAAGATAGAATTTTTAATGAATGCCTCAAAGACGAGGCGTCGTTGGATTAAATTTCTTTGAGGATGCCAGAGACAATGCTGTGACGGTTATGGGTGATTACTATCGTGATGGGTTGCAAATTTTGTTTGGAATTGGATCAACTACGCCTACAGCACGTATGGTACCATGAGGGCGTTGCCATACACAGTGCGTGCTACGTTGCAAATTTTGCAAATAACTTTTCGCGGTCGAATGATATTAAAAAATGGCGGTATCGAATGTTGTAAAAAAATGTGCTTACAACTATATAATTATTAATTAATAATTCTTTTTTTTGCAAGTAATTTATTGTACTATGTTTCATTTAAAAGTTATACAAAAAATCAACGACCTGGAATATAAAACGCTCCCTATATATCTGTAAAATACTTTACTTCAATTTTGATATGTTGTGAATGATCTGTTTATTTATTTATTTTTGGTTAAATTTTCGTGAACATTTAAATGAGTAAAACCTTTTTAATATTTTAAGAAATAATTATTCCAATTATTTTGTAAATTTTGTTCCCTATATCTGGTGGAGTCTACAGAAATACCAATTTAGCTAATCTAATTATTTTTTGAGGCTCGAAATAATAATAGAAAATTTTGTTGCTGTTGTATTGTAATCTAATGTAATAATGTATCTCTTCATAGACGAGTGATTAGATGTATACTGTATACTCATAAAAAATACATTAAAGACATCAAATCGCACAATCTAGCCGGCAAATTCACCGGTCCAAAACGAGAACTAAATTGCTTACCGAACTCATTTCTCAATTGGAAAACTGATTCGCTTGCTGTGTGTTATTTAGCATAATTTTGCTGGGATTATATGTCGACCAAGTTCACCTCGTGCACTTTGGGCAAAAAAAGTTCGAAATCATTGAACGATAACGTTGTTCTCCGTCATCTTTGAAAAAATACCCATTCAACCCGAAATGAGCTTCGTCGCTGAAAACAATTTTTCGATAAAAAATGCGGATCTTCCTCCAGCTTTTCTAAGGAGCACTAACCGAAAATTCGTCGCTGTGGCAGGTCGATCCGCTTCACTTCTTGTACGAGCTGTATTTTTTAAGGTTTTAGACCAAGATCTTTGCGTAAAATCTTCCACGTAATCGAGTAGCACAATCCCAATTGCTGCTAACGGCGTCGATTGAACAAATCACGCTCTTCATTAACACTGACGAATACAGCAGCAATATTTTCCTCTGTACGCACTCCGCGTAAACGTGTAGGTGGCTTGATGTCCAGTAGCATGAAAGTGGTGCGAAATTTGGTTACTTTGGCTTGAATTCCTTGCTCAGTAGATCGATTATGACGACCGTCAAATGGTCGAAGTGCTTAAAAAAAATTTCTCACAGAGCACGAATTTTGATAGTAAAATTCAATAATTTGTAAGCATTGTTCGGGTGTAAGTCTAACTGAGCGGTGCCGTGACATAACGCAAAGCGACATTTTAAAATTTTTGAAATTCCAGCATTTGGCCTTATGTCAATTTCACAAAGCGACATAAGGCCAATTTGGCTTTATGTCACTTTCCACTGTTTGGGGTGGGTGACTCGCTTCGCTTACTAGCATGATTTCACCCTTTTCTCCGAAAGTTTTAGCCGCTCACACGACTTCGTCGCTCCGCTTAGGGTATGTCAACAACTGTCAGGCAGGCGCCTATAACCGAGTCTGTGGGGTGGGTGGCTCACTTCGGACATAACACTGTTATCCTTGTCTCAATTTTAGTATTGAACGAAATATGAAAACTTGGCGTTATCTCACGGCACCTAACTGAGCATGTTTGATTATGACACATATCACGAATCACGCGTGAGCTGTCAAAAATACGAGTAGAACGCTGAAAAATCAAACAGCAAAAAATCACTCTTTATAAAGACTTTTCGCGTTACGCAACTAGCAATATAATGATTTTAAAATACATAAGTCATAAACGTGTTAAGAGATCAACAATATTGTGTTTAGAGGAAGGTAAAAACTAAAAAATAAGCATTAAAATAATACCCTGAACTTTCTGACAATTCACCCTCCAGGTTTAAGGAATGACGTATCATTAGTGTGCTTTGTCACAACAGAAGTTCAGATAATGCATTTCGAGTTAGTTTTTAGTTTTAGTTATAAACGCATTTTATTTTCTAATCAATAACTCTTACATACTAACAAAAAATGCTTAAATGCTAGCTTAAAATTACTTAACAACCTTATACTAACTTACTGGCCCCACACAGGCACTCTAAGCTACTCTAAATTCTTATATCTATGTCTTTCGACTTCATTTACATTTTATTTATAAATATTTATTTTATATACTTAGGGCTAAGAAAAAAAAATTTATTACAAAAACTTAGCATATGGGCAATTTTTTATTTTTTATAAAAACTTAATATCTAACTTAAAATCAACCTTAGTCTACTTAACGTACATACACAAAATACACATAAACACACTTAGACATTATACAGAATAATATACATATGTTAGTATATACCTTTATATACACTAACACATGCATATATTACTTAAATGCTAACCTAAACCTATGTAAGCTGGCCATCGCTATTTACTGAGCAAATAGATTGGTCAGCTCTGCCTCATTAGTCAGGCTGGTCCGTAATTGACGGAAACGACGACGAAACATCTTCTCCATCATTCAACCACCAGAAATGCTGGTGCTGCCGAACGACATCCCTCTTATCGCGAATCCCCACCGCCCTACTGAAACTGAGACGATCTACACTGCCGTGTGCGACGTCTCTGTTGTAGTAGATTCGCCTGTCCCCAGCTGTCCGAGCAACATGGAAAATTAACGGGACCGCTGATATATCCTGGATCAACCCTTTCTGATCTAGGTAGAGGAATGCTTCCGGTGGAACGAAGCCGTCAGATCGCACACTCTCGTGGTAAAGGTAATTGGGGTAGTAAGCCCCAGATATCAGGTTATTCATCGAGGTCATTGCTCTTGCAATGTGCCTTCGAGTCAGCTTAATTACGAAGTTGTCCACTCGTATTAGGTTCGCCCTATTGTAAAGGACCTCATTAGGATAAAATTTCTTGTACTCCGACTCTGGTGTTCTGTACAAGCGAAGACAAGCCCTAAGGCAAGCCCTCTCAAACACCCGAATCTTTTCCATTAAGCTTGCTCGTACATTGAACCACACGGGACAACCAAATACCAGCATGGGCCTAATAAGGGCCATGTAGCAGATTACCTTTACCCTCTCATCGAGTTGGCTGCTATAAAACAGTCTCTTTGTAAGGGCAAAAGCACCTTTAGCTCTGGCCAGAGCAGCATCTACATTTTTGCCAAAATACAGAATCTGTATCCCTGTATCCCAAGGTATCTGACTACATTTCGACAGGCAAGAGGCTGTCCGTGCTGTCCAATGATTGAGAACTTTCGCCAATTTTTTCTGGTATCCCTAGAGGCTCCAGACAACGGCGTCCTAAAGAGAATGGTTTCCGACTTCTGAAAGTTGATTTTCAACTTCCAGTCATCGCAAAATCGTCTTATCTTATCGAAGTCACACTGCAAGAGAGTATTAATGACCTCGATTTTTGGACCTGTTCTGTACGCTACCAAATCGTCTGCGTACGCAATAGTATGGGGAAGTGAACCTATCAAGTCGCTTGTATAAATGTTAAACAGAAGTCACATCGCCATTTTTCACGATGAACTGTCTGTTGGTTAGCATATTATAAAGAATGTACAAGAGAGGTTTGCTGATCCCCAGCCTAGTCAGCTTATAGAAAAGACCCTCTAACCATACGGTGTCGAAGGCCTTCTCCAAGTCAACAAGGCAGGCACCATTGCACTGTTTCTTGCCTTTGTTCCATTGGATATCGGACACCAGTTTAGACGCGGCATGTGAGATATCATGTCCCGCCTTAAAACCGAATTGGTTATCCGGAACTATATGTTTGTCCTCAACCCACCTAGACAGAGCTCTATTGATTACTTTTTCAAAAACCTTACTGATATTCGGAAGGAGACTTATCAACCGGAGATTCGCCGGATTGGATATATCCTTTCCCTTTTTGGGGATAGGTTGAACCACCGCCGTTTTCCAATGCGCTGGATAATGCATTTCGAGATATTGTGAGAAATGAACTGATCCCCTGGCCAGTAGATCTACTTGTAATTGCACTGTATCGAGAAGATTTTAGGGGAGGTGATTTTTACAAAAATCAAAGTAGCAGACAATATGCGGTTTGTATGTATTCATATATGCATTATACTACTTAAAATCTCGGAATATCTACCTAGGTCTCGGAATAAGTGTAGACGGATATTTCTGCTGAGCATGGACATTTTAAAAGTCTAAATGTTAACAAGAGACTGAGTACCAATCTTTCCGGGATGGCGATGGAGGAATTTTTTGAAATGAAAAATTATTAAATCAATTGTTCCCATCAGGCAAGGGCTCTGTCAAAAGTTTTTTACATAAGCTTGTCCTTTAGTAATTACAGTTGTTGTGTAATACCAATCACATTATGCAGACGGTATTTGTAGGTTGCAGGTTTCCCCAAATATCATAAAATCTACGAGTTTTTCTGCAAAATTGTTGATGATTATTTTTTGTTACTACTTTCATAGTAAAAAAATAGTAGAACGTTATGTATGCTTATTACGCATTTTCTGGAGAAAAGTGACTTCAAAGTCAAAAGGGCTGAAGGCTCAAACAAGATATCGACTTTATTTAACCTCAATTACAAAGGCTAGTATTTGTTCTAAAAACAAAGTCCTAAACAAAATTTGATACCATTAGAATCAACAGAGAAATTTCCGTTAACATGGGTCAGGGGGTACAACAAAGTAAGCATTTTCTTAAATCCTCGATAAATGATGTCAATGTTGGAGATATACCCTTACTATAGAACGATTTTTTCATTTCCCAATTTAGATTAGGGGATACCCTGTATAAATATAAAAATCTAATTAGCACATGTATTTTGTTTTAAATTTTTCTCTTCTCTGTCGTGATTAGTCCTACAAGCACAGGATAGCGAAGCAAAAATAGGTCAATCATGTAATAAAAAATCCCCCAAAATCAATTTAAAATCAAACTGAATGAATATACAGGTACATAATAACGAGATGAGCTTCAATTCTTGTTCATATATACACATCACTCTTTTTTTTATCTGAAAGCGCTATAAAAAACTTTTTTGGTTATTTTTTCTGCATTTTGTTCACTTACGCAACTGATCTTGTTACTAGCGTATATGTATGTACTACATATTTTATCTACTGCCATATGTATGCACCAACTCAAGTCACTAGATGTAGACACAATAATAAATTTACTACAGTACAACCTCGCTCAATCGAACACTCGATAATGCGAACGCTTCACTAATTCGAGCACCGAATTTTTTACATTACGTATCTTATAATTCGTACTCTTGCCAAGATCCGTACTCTGTAATTCGAATTTCCTCCATCCCTTCAGTTAAATAAAGACATTTCAGAGAAAGACAAATGTGTCGAATCCTGTTAAGTCTGTCGCCGGTTAAATGTTTTTCCGATAAGGAGGCCGAAGTATGTTGCGTATATAATTTAAAAAATTCAATCGTTAAGAAAACCGTTGAAAAAAAAATTAAACGAACTAAAATGTCAATTTTTTTACGCAACTGTAACTATATTTTGTGTTTTGCTAAACAGATTCAATTTTGAATTACATTAATTATCTTTTGTTTCTTTGTCCGAAAACTTTCTATGAATAAAGTTATTTATTTTACTGTTTAAAACAAATTTTTCATGCAAAATATTGTCTACGAGAAAGGTATCCAGTAATCCGAAAACCTCCGTGGTTCAAACTAAGGTAGGTTTCTATTAGTTCGAATTACCGAGGTTGTACTATGATTTACAAACTATAAAGAGCTTACATTTTTTCTTAACTAGAGTTATACAATATAAACCACAAATACGAATATCAGTGAGCTTAACAGAAAAAAATATTTTGTAGGTACGAGTATGTAAGAGAAATCTGGTACCATTTTGCACAAGATAAGCCGAAATAGCACCAAAATCCCATTAGAATATATTCTTTAATTTCATTCCCATTTACGAAGTTCTTTTTTTGCGCGTTTTTTGACCAACATTACCTAAATTACAAAACTTTAAAATTGGGCGGTTATCAGGGAATGGAAACTAATTTCGTTAACTTTACATTTCATTCTACCACCACCGCGGCACAACAAAAATTGTGCAGTCTATTCTCCCCTCTGCTAAAGCAATTCACCGTTAGCAATATCAGCAAAAAAAAAAGAAGCAAGAAAGTAACCCTTCGCTCACAGAAATTAAAGCGATTACCTACCAAACCATTTGCAAAAATTAAAAACTTCTACAGACATAAGTATCTCTTTGGGTGTGCGTGTTGTGTATCTGTATGTACATATGTAAGTATGTATTGGAGGATAGGGCTAGTACTCGTATAACGAACTCATCACCAACAGTTAAATTCCAACCCTTAATTGCAGCTTTGCTACTTTTAATTAGAATAAAACCTGCTGCAATCTGCGGGTTAAAACTTACGATACACAAAACTCCAATAAGTGAGACAACACTTTACAATGGGACAGGGTATGTGGGTGATGCAATGTTGTGCTAGAGTGCCAGCAGCGCCGTCGGTTGGTGGTGAAAATAAAAGTTCCAGCATTGTAAATGGCGACAGAAGTCTGCCATGCGAACAGTTGAACAGGGTAGGCAGCGCTTACACATCCTAGTCGAAATATAACTAACGAACCAACTGGAGCCCCACCGGAATACAATACCAGGGAAAAGGTAATACATTTAGCCGCTCTGCGACGCCATAGCCAATTTATGCGTTAGAGCGCTGATACATTTCTATCCACCCCACACTACTCTACCACTTTGTCGCAAGCCAACCAAGCAGTAAGCAGGCAAACACTTTTCGGCTCATAGCCTATCTTGTGCGCCAACAATTTATTGGTTTTAATCTTTTCATTCGTACTTCTCCCTTGCCACATAAATGCATTGAGAACGGAAATTTGGAAAAATAACTTTCCTTTCGTTTGTTTTAATGAATTGAAACCCCAAAATCATCCGTTTTAAAGCGAAGGAATTCTTATACACGTCTCCTTCTCAATTCAAAAACGTCAAAAATGTGCGTGAGATTCATACATATAGGTATACGAGTATGTACATATGTACCTACACACATGAAATGAATTCCATTTTTATGTAATCCCATATTCAGATTTGGACATTTCTGTGATCGAATTAGTGTCATCATCTAGATTTGCGGTTGTTCAGCTTCTGATTAGATTCGAAACAAGGGATTCCATGGAAACAACAGTTGAGAACGACGTATTTCACAGAGTGTACAAACTTTTCTCTCAAATACGAAAAAGACCTATCTTCACTGAAAGGTGAAAATTAAATTAAATTAATCGCCATAAAATGTATATACTCGTGAAAAAGAGTATGCTTATACTTCCAGAAGAGGACAAATCTGTGGTAACATGAAGGACGTATTTTCTTCCTTATTTCTGATATCGTTATATGTATTTGTTTTTGTGGATTTACTTATGTATCTGCCAAAAAATGTGCAGTGACTATTTAGGCTTAAGCTAAAATATTGATGGGCTGTCAATATTGTGACAAGCACTTTTCAGAAAATTACAAATGTGTCATTGTACTTACAAGTATTTAACACCATTTAATCACATGAAAGGTCCTGAATCTTCGGTTCAAGAACACAGTTTCAATAATTCTCTTTTCTTGCTTTTGTCTATTCCCAATTTCGATGTTGATGTTATCATTGCTGTGTATCAGCAATCTAGCCTCGCGTTGGAGATCAGTACCTGCGATTTATTATACCTTTGACACAGATTTCAGGAGCTTTCCTGCATTCTTTTGTTGATGGCTCATTGCATTTTTCATTGCTGTTGGTTTATTGTTCTGATGCTGCTATGTTTATAGGTTTTTTTTCAATAATGATGAATTTTGAATTTATTGTTTATATTCTTTATTATTGTACATCCGTCCCATTCTTTCCACTATACCCTTTCCTTGTCATGGCTAATGTTGTTGTCGCCTGCGTATAATTCTATTTTTCTCTATTTGTTCTTGTGTTCATTTTTCTTCGGTTGTGTTTCATTTCTTTCTGTTATCAATGCCTAGTACTGGTATTCGATTAGAGAATATTGGGAATATTGATAGTCCACTGATGAATGGCAATCGGAAGATGAAAACGTTACTGAATGTTTTGTGTAAAGACAGAGAAAGTATACGAATGTGTCATTTGAATTCTCAAAGTATGGTCAATAAATTCGATGAAGTGCGTAGTTTGTTTGAGGAGGGTTGTATGGACATTATCTGTATATCCGAAACATCATTGAAACGAGATAGGGAGGGGAATCTGTTTAAGTTAAATGGTTATAATTTTTTTTCGTTCAAGCCCTGCTAATAGGCGCGGTGGAGGAGTCGCGATATATGTAAAGAAAAAATATAAAGGGCGAATTTTCAAAAAACCGACTAAACTAGATAAGACCGAGTCCATATTTGTCGAAATTAAGATTGATAGCAATAAGTTTCTGGTTGGTGAGGTATATATTGCACCAGATGTTGGTGATTGTACTGTAGTGATAGTACTGTAGAGGTGGGTCCATTATACACCAGATGCATGGTTTGCGGTGATCTTGACAGTTACAGATAATCATATCATATAACCATATCTGTACCAAACCATGTGACTACTGAGAGAATGTATATAAAGTACTTATTCCAAGTTTTCAAATAAACAAACTACATGATGTCAATTAATATGCCAACAAACTCGGTACCTCAATCTTATGTCAGCATATAAATAATAATGAGCTGTCAATATAGGATACTTCGGCTTTTCTTTTCCGTGTCACCGGACACTCAATTCAGCGATACCTGAGGGTATCGGCTTTTCGCCTTTTCTTTTCCGTGTCAATAAATATCCCATTTAAAATAATGTATCGCCTCAATATCGCAATCGATAAACAAATTCCGGGAACCAATTAAGACATTCGTCCCATTGGAATTATCGGGTCTCAAGTTGAAAAGTATAAAATAAGAAACTACGAAAATGTAGAGTTAGTCTTAAGATAGATTCAAGAATAAACGGTCATCGTGACCATATAAAATAAAGTTGGTGTTATTTTATTATTTAAAAATTTCCACTAACCGTTTCTGGCGCAGTCGGTAGGATACAAGATTTTAACAAGAGTTAGAATTTACGTATTAACGTAGTAAATCGATCGGACTAAGGCGATCATTTTTTTTTTCTTCTTTTTTGGAAAAAAAAACTTTAAACCAAAAATAAGAGTTTTGTGAAGTTTTTAACCATAAACAAGAGTTTTTGCGAAGTTCATCGATTATCAAATGTTAAACAAAGTAACGATAGACGATAAATTTAATATCCCTAATATTGACGAAATACTCGACAAACTGGGAAGATGCCTTTATTTCACAACGCTTGACTTGGCTAAGGGATTCCACCAAATCGAACTAGCACCAGAGAATATCCACAAAACGGCCTTCAGCGTAGTTAATGGCCATTACGAATTCTTTAGGATACCATTCGGATTGAAAACGGCTCCAGCAACATTTCAAAGGCTGAATTTCTTAAGAAAGAAACGGAATTTCTTGGACATATAATCACCCCTCACGGAATTAAACCAAATCCAAAAAAAAAACTGAATGTGTTCTCAAATTTCCCATACCTAAAACCACAAAGCAAATTAAGCAATTTTTAGGATTGACCGGTTATTATAGGAAAAGATTCATAAAAGATTTCTCACTTATTTTTAAGTCGATGACAAAACCTCTTAAGGAAGGTGCCAAAATCGATATTTAGACTGTCAAAATAGCATTGAGACTTTAAAAAGATTGCTAACAAGTGACCCGACTCTGCAATACCTAGATTTCCATTAAGAATTTACGTTAACTACAGACGCATCCACTTTTGCCCTAGGTGCCATAGTTAGCCAGGAAAATTATCCAATATGCTATGCTTCACGCACACTTAACGAACATGAAATAAATTATAGTACCATTGAAAAGGAGTTACTAGCTATTGTATGGGGTACTAAATATTTTAGACCGTATCTATTCAGGCGGAAATTTAATATAGAAACCGACCATAAACCACTTCTTTGGCACTTTTCAATAAAAGAGCCCAATTCAAAGTTGGTTAGATGGAGACTTAAGCTTTCAGAATTCGACTACAACATAATGTATAAAAAAGTAATAAAAATGGTAACGCTGATGCATTATCAAGAATAGAAATCGACGAGATAAACATAACAGATATTACCCCGGCAAGAGAAATAAAAATTGCGATAGCGAATCCGCAATCAATATTTTTAAAAACCAAATAAAAATTAAGAAAATGTTATCTGGATCACTAAAAATAAAAAATTCAAAAATATTTAATAACAACCGCAAAATTATTAGCGCAAAGAAATTGGACGAACAATCAATAATCAGCTTGGTGAAGAAACATTTTGACACAAACAAGCTCAACGCTGTAATAATAAATGATCATTTCTACTATTCGTTTGAAGAAGCAATTAAAAACAATCACAAGATTAGAATCAGAAGATGTTTTAAGACATTAGTATATATAGCAGATGAAGAAAAACTAGCTGATTTCATCGAAAGAGAACACAAAAGAAATAATCATAGAGGTATTGATGTCGTGTTTAGAAAATTAAAAGAAATTATTTATCACCCAAAACTAAAAATTAAAATTTCACAATTTATTAACAACTGCGAGATATGTAGTATGGAAAAATATGATAGAAATCCACCCAAGATACCCTATAAAATCAACGAAACACCACCAAACCTAACGACGTTTTCTATACATTAGGAAAACAACTTTTCATGACTATCATAGACAAGTTTATGAAGTATGCACAAGCATTCAGAACCAATGGATGTACCTGGGCGGAATTTAAAGCTAAAATCTTACAATATCTTAGTACACAGGGGAAGATAAACAAAATAGTAGTCGATAGTGAACTTGGATTTAAAGCCCTACCACTTCAACAATTTTTGAAAGATGAAAATATAGAAATTCATTCTATTTCTAATAGCAATCATACTTCCAACGCTGATATAGAACGGCTTCATGATATCAACGAACACAATAGACTACTTAAAGGCGATTAGAAAAATAACGACGAAACTATCGAAGAAAAAATGTTACGAATCCTAAGATTTTATAATGATACAATCCATACGACAACACACAGCAGGCCTATTGACTTCCTTAACGGAAAAAGAAGTCAAGAAAAATACCCAAAGATTCAAGAGAGAATAATTAAAAGAAAGGAAAACATTATAAATAAACTAAATAAGGATAGAAAAGATATAGAGATCAAACCAGGTCCAAATTTCATTAAAGAAATTAGAGGAGGTAGGAACCACAGTGAATATAGAAAAATCGAGACAGAAAAATTACGTAACGAACACATAATAGACATACTCGTAAATAATAGATTTAAATACTATAAGACATATGTACGGAAAGATAAAAAATACCAAGAGAGGAACAACCCTACCATTAAATGGAATAAGACAATACAACAACAAACAAACAACAACATATTTTTTACTACTTCTTTAAACGCTAAAGGACAAAAGGTTTTTTTTTCTTTGTAGGATAAAACCGACAACCAACTATGAAGTTAAGAATAACCTTATATATGTTTTACATATATCAAGCGCCAAATATAGAAATACAAGATCTCACAAAAAATAACGGGTTTTTCAAACTGAAATTGGAAAATATACGACTAATAGCAAATTTCAATAAAATAATACATGTAATCAACATAACAGAGTACGAAGAAACAGAAGAAAACATACGGGAAAACTTAAAAACATTTTTAGATAAGTCTAAATGGTTACGCCCAATGCTGGAGACAGTTAAGCACAACTATAGAATTTTGGAGAATAAACTAATAAATATTCTACTACACCTCAGAGTAAAAAGAGGACTTTTAAACATAGTCGCAAAGGGTCTCAAATATATTGCAGGCACTATGGATGCAGACGACGAAGCAGAAATCTTAGAACAAATAAAGACAATACAGACAGACATTACAGAACGAATACATAACATTACAGAACACATTAAAAAACAACAATTAACACTGAAATATTTTATACATAACATGACAGACGAAATTTACAATAGAAAAGCAAACGTAGAAGATGAAATAAAGTACATGCAATATTTATACCAAATTAACTATGATATCAATCTCTTACGAAACCATATTGACGATATGGGACAAATCCTACTAACTTCAGACTTGGAATCTTATCTAGAAATATCCTAACTGACAAAGAATTCAGAGAAATTCCTGACTTAGATACACTAGCTAATATCAAAGTCATTGTTGCCTCTTTCG
This sequence comes from Volucella bombylans, assembly GCA_949129095.1. Classification (NCBI taxonomy): domain Eukaryota; kingdom Metazoa; phylum Arthropoda; class Insecta; order Diptera; family Syrphidae; genus Volucella; species Volucella bombylans. Next base: position 28,705,417 of record OX422144.1, read on the forward strand.
AAAATACAATTATGATAGTTCTTCTAACACCCAAATTCTCAAAAAACATTTATTCCAAAATATTGATTCAGCCCTTACCTAATACATAAAACTAGAAGTAATTTGTGACACCTACAATAATATATTTAACGAAAATGTAAATCAAAATTTAAAGAAAAATTTAGAAGAAATAAATAATATTTTTAAGTTAAGTGAAGCTAAATGTAAATTAAAAAAATTTAAACGACCACAAGTAACTGAAATAAAAAATGGTCTAGTTATTTTGAAAAATATATAGAAAACCATTCTTAACCATAATGTATCGAATTTAAAAATATTATAGAAAGCACAGCCCTTATAAAATTTGAGGATTGCTGGATAAAAATAAGAAATGTCACTTTTCGAAATTATGAAACCAATATTAAAGATCATGTAATATTACAAAAAATGTTAACACTTTTATAAAAGAAGACACAAATAATTCCGAACTCATATTCGAAAAACCTGCATCTAGAAAAAATCATAAATTACAGAAAAGAAATTGAAGAAATAAGCAAAACAAACAAGGTGGGATACACGATGAGAGTGAGCTCTCTAACTCTTATTATAATTATTCCTCTCATACTGATTACCTTAAATTCAATTAAAAGATATTGCTCCAAGAAAAATAATCATGTTACAATCACTTCGTCGGAGCCTCAGACAAAGAGGGGTGGAGTTACAGATAAGCATATCATATAACCATATCTGTACCAAACCATGTGAAAACTGTGAGAATGTATATAAAGTACTTATTCTAAGTTATCACATAAACAAACTACATGATGTCAATTAATATGCCAACCAACTCAGTACCCCAATCCTATGTCAGCACATAAATAATAATGAGCTGTCAATATGCTGTCAATGTACTTCGGCTTTTCTTTTCCGTGTCACTGGACACTCAATTCAGCGATACTTGAGGGTATCGGCTTTTCGCCCTTTCCTTTCCGTGTTAATAAATGACCCACTTAAAAGTATCGACTGCATATCGCAAACCATAAACAAATTCCGGAAACAAATTAAGACATTCGTCCAATTGGAATTATCTGTGTCTCAAGTTGAAAAGTATAAAATAAGAAACTACGAAAATGTGGAGTTAGTCTTAAGATAGATTCAAGAATAAACGGTCATCGTGACCATATAAAATAAAGTTGGTGTTATTTTAATATTTAAAAATTTACACTAACCGTGTCTCTTAACCTAGATGTTTTAAATGGTAAGAACAAAAATTTTATTGATACAATTAACTCATTAGGTTTTTATTTAGTTATCCACTCACTTCGTCCCAAACAAGGAACCGCCTCTTCTTGAAGTTTTTTTGATGTCGCATACTGATCTTGTCAATCATTATGATCAAATTGGTGCCCCTGGTTTTTCTTTCCATGGTTTAATTGTTTTGTGTTTAAACATTTTCCCGTCTAGGGAGCAAAATATTGTCAATGAGTTTCGTCACTTTCCGTCGATTAATATTGCTTCCCTGTTTGATGACTGCCAAAAGCTAAACTGGTCGCCTTTGAATTGTACCTCTTATATAAATGTTCATGTTTCGCTTTTTAATTCTTATCTTGACTTCCTATTTAATAAGTATGTACCACTAAAAACTAGAAAGGCAAACCAAACCAGCAAAATATCATGGTTCACCCAGGAGATTAAAGGAGATTGTTAGCAAATTCCAATGGATGTATAATGAGTGTGCACAATGTTGCTACTTTGCTAATTCGCAGATTAAAGTCTGCATATTTTAAAAGCAAATTTTGTTTGAGTAAGTTAAGTGCACAGTTTTGGAAAACCATGCGTGAAAATGGGATTACTAGTAAAAGAATCACCGTTGATCTCAATGAGCTTAACCAAAGATTCGTGCAGCTACCACCGCAGACGCATAATCAGATCGACTCTTCTGTCCTTGAGACTGTTTTTATAAATACACTAAGAATATTTTTTGCAAAATATCGATGCCCTATCAGTAGGCGAGGCCATCATCTCGATTAAGTCAAAAGCACAGGGTCTAGACGGTGTTCATCCAGACATGATTAAGATACTTTTGGAATTTGTATGCAAATATATAACCCATATCAACACAATTCTTACCACTGGTGTTTATCCTGATAGATGGAAATGTGCCAAAATTACGCTTCTCCCTAAATCAACTTCAGGTAATAATATTGACTTCAGGCCGGTTGTAATTTTAAGCAAAGTTTTTGAAAAATTGATAGCGAAACAAATCAAAACCTTTCTTGATGAAGAGCATCTGATAACAGAGTTTCAGTCGGGATTTAGGAATAAGCACAGTTGTGTTTCGGCGTCCTTAAAAGTAAGTGATGATATTAGATCAGGGTTGGACGCAGATCTTGTAATGTTAGCTGTTTTTTTTAAATTTCTCTAAAGCCTTTGACTCAGTAAATCATAAAATCTTATTGCACAAACTAAAAAGTTAATTCGGTTTTGAAGAATCTGTGTGTAAGCTAATAACATCATACCTTTGCAATCGTATGCAACCTGTATACTGTTGATCTAAGTCTTCGCATAGCTTAGTCGTTCCCTCAGGTGTACCTCAAGATTCTGTTTTGGGTCCCCTTCTATTTTCATTTCTCCTTAATGACATCTTGAAATGTATTTCAAATTGCAAATACCACATTTATGCGGATGATGTCCAGATATATTATCAATTTTCGCAGTTGGATGAAAAGATGGAATTACAGCGGTAAATATTGATTTGAATGCTATTTTCATGTGGTCACAACAAAACCAACTGAAGCTAAATTCCTCAAAAACGAAAGCCCTTAAATTCGATAGACATTTACAAAAAATAGCGGACAGTACGGTGGTACATATTAATAATTGTCCAGTTGAAGTCATAAACAAGTTTAAAAATTTGGGTATTTATTTTTATTATTACCCGCCCACTGGCTAGGTTTTCGTGATCACGTGAATCATATTGTATCTAAGATTTATGGCATTCTTCGTGGCTTGAGTCCGACCAGAAGAAATAAATTAAGAAGGAACTTATTAAAGCATATGTTTTACCCTTAATATTATATGGGTGTGAAATCTTCTCAGATTTGGAGTCGGACTTGGCTAGAAAACTTAATGTCGCCTTTAACAGCTGTTCTATATATATATTTAATTTAAGCAGATTTGATCACATAACTTTCAACCCTTTTCATGATCATTCACGACAAATCACCAAATTATTTGAAATGTGAGATCCAGTTTGTATGCTCCCAAAAATCTTTCCAATTAATTCCTCCAAGGCATAAATATTCAGTAACTAGTTGACAATTTTTTGTGTATGCTGTTCAAATGTGGAACCGTCTTCCCCGATACCTAAGAACAATGAACACAGTACAGCAATTTAAAAATCATCTTTTTAATTTTCTTGCACACAGCAACATTTGATATGAAGTCCATATTTTCATTTTTTCTGTCCCATCCTACTCCTTTATCTTAGCAATTAAGATTTATCAATAGATATTGTATTGTATTTAAATTTAGTACTTATTTGCCTGTGCAAACTGAAAAGCTTAAAACTTATATGTACAGAGATAAATTATACAAATAAATTAAATTAAATTATTGCATACTGTTGGATTTTGTATTCTTTAAGTCCAGAATTTCGGTAGGAAGTTTTTATTGTGCTAATGGACGGCGTTGGGTAGTGCATTTGCCTCATCTGTACTTCACATTATTTAACTTCATATATGCCGTATCTAGCTCTCTAGCTCTCTAACAGTAACACAGACAGAATGAAGAAATGAAGGCAATACGGACTTCATTCGCATTAAATATGTTTAATTTAATTTGAAAATATAATGTGGCCAAGCGTTTTATGAAGACACAAACGTTGACACTTAAATATAGCTCCAGCAATTATCTCCTACTCTCATCTCTACTACTTCTGGCTGAAGGTACGGTACCCAACCATTGCGGAACATTTGTAACGAGAGAGGGGAAGAGAGTGTTCGCACTAGGGCACTTCACCTTCATTAGGATGACGGCAGAGAAATCCCATATACGGACGAACGGTGGAATCTATTGTAGTCAATTTGAGCTACTTGGGGCTTACCCCTCTTTAGAGCTACTTTGACGAATTCGGAGCACGGACCTAATAGGGCAATGACGGCCAGTAGCGGGACTACTGGCATCGAACTGCTTATATGGATCCTTAGTCCAATGTCTTTGTTACGAACCTGGCCCTCCAAATCAAGTGTGGGGATAACTCCTCCATCGTGGAAAAGAAATATAAAGGCAACCAACTGCCTAAACCTGACCAATTAACCGTCAACCAAATTGATTATATTACGATATACGCCAGACACTCCTCCAGCACTCTGAATAGCAGAACTTTCCGAGTAGCCAGCATCGATTCAGATCATTACCTTGTTGCAGCCAGGTACGAATGCGGGTGTCATAGGGAGAAAGGAATCAAGTATGACCACAGCTCGACGTTGAAAAGCTGCAATTGGATGAGACCGCTAGAGTACTTGTATATCGCGTTTCCCTCAATTTCACTCAAAATCGCAGCCCCTACACACAAATCACAGAACTCCAATGAGAATGTTGTCAACGAGCAATGTGATTATGATATTTACAAAGTACAACCACAAACGGTGGATGTAGTTAGGTTTATGTAATCAAATAAGTAGCACTACTGCACTACATCGAGTTAGGAGAGGTGCTCGTGAGCTATACGAATAGTAAAAAATGGAAGATCTCAGTATCGAAAAGAAAAAAGAAGAATAAAAGCAATCCTCCCAAGCATCTCTTATAAGATCTTTTCTGTCGTATTAAGCGAGCGCTCATGAACAATTCGGTTGATTCATACCAGTGTTGTTGTTCTACCGCGAGCATCGAATTGTCGAGTTGTGATGAAAATCAACCTAGCTGAGGGTCCAGCATCTCCAAAAATAGCTCAGTCGCGAACGGAGTATCCAGATACCTGGCGACCTCCGGATTACCTAGCCTTATCTGTATACGGCGAATCTCTGTACAGATGGCATGATTCGGTTCGGATTCGAGTCCATACACTTAAGGGCATACAAAAAGGATGAGCTGGATGCTAATAAGCAATCTCCTCCTCCTTTAACACCAGATAACATAACTTTGGATCTCGGGGCGCCGATATCCTTTCCAGAAATGGATAGCGACGACTCCAATCTATCCAAGGTGACTACTAAGCCGTCGGTCTCCTCTTCTGACACCCTGTCCGAAATGGAAACGATGACGAAGCAAAGAGTGGTCCTATATGATCAGAGGTAGAAGATGAGCTTTTGGGCACATCTTCAGAATCGGAGGATCCAACAACACCGTGGTGGAGGCTACTCTGGAAAACTGTAGCAATGATACGGTTTCTCCAGATAAATCTCAAATCGGCTTCGGCCGCACTCATTCTGCGTCTTTCTAAAAATGCAGAAGATATTATCCTAATCCAGGAACCATGGATTGTAGAAGGCGTGGTTCGTGGACTTAGGACACCCGCATACGCTCTGCAATATACAAGAGACACAGGTAAGATCATAACTTGTATATTAGTGAAACGTAGACTTAACGTATTTCTACTTCACAACCTCAGCGACCCCGACTTGACCGTTGCCAGAATAGGGACTGCCAAAGGCTCCTACTGGCTGGCATCGGCTTACCTTGGCCACGACCATGTGGATCCTCTCCCTGGTGATAACCTAGAAAGGGTGGTACTGGAAGCTGGAAGGCAAAAAACTGGCCTCATAAACGTATGCGACGCTAAAGCAGTAGCGTAGTAGTACTAACCTCTTTATTTGCTACATTGGCAATGAGCCCACTTTTATAACTATAATCCGACAGGAAGTGCAAGATATCATTCTTGTCTCCGACAGCATCACTCAAAGGCTAACGAATTGAATGGTATCGTCTGAACACTCCTTTTCAGACCACAGATATATCCAATTCAGCCTGAGTGAGGCTCCCCCCAGCCACCCATCTTCCGGAACTACCGGAAAACTGATTGGCCAAAATACAGAGGAATACTGTCAGAAACGCTATCCTCTGAACTATCAAGTCCCCCGTGTGACACCAATAAGCTTGACATGAAAGTCAAAGAATTTACTCTGGCTCTCAATCAGGCTATGGCCGCTTCCTGCCCTCTTATTCAACCTAGAGGCAAGAAAAAGCCACATTGGTGGACATCAGCACTGGGATTGCTCAGAAATTCTTGTAGAAAACTTTTCAACGTAGCAAAAAGCACAAGAAAAGTGACTGAGTGGGACTCATACAAAGAATCCCTCAAGTTATACAAAAAGGAACTGGGGAAGGCAAAGCGACAATTCTGGAGATCATTCTGTGGCAAAATCACAGAAACCTCTAAGGCTAAGAAAAATCCTCTCTACAAATCCTATGATGCCTAGCTGTTTGAAAGAAACCGATGGCTCTTGGACAACCTCAAGTGGTGAATCACCCAACCTGCTTCTGGACACCCACTCTCTAGGTAACTCCCAACTCGCGGCCAGTAGCAGCCCAAACAGACCTACTGAAACCGGGACCAAAATTCATGGTCTGATTACGAGAGACAAACTGCTCTGGGCGCTACATAGCTTAAAACCATACAAGTCTGCTGGTCCGGACGGTATAATACCTGCCGAGCTACAAAGGTCCTCAGATATTATTCTGCCAGAGTTAAAAAAATATTATGAGGAGCTGTGTAGAACTTATCCACATTCGACTGCTATGGAGAGAAGTCAATGTAGTATTCTTTCCCAAAGCCGAAAAATGTTCTCATGTTGTCCCAAAGGAGCTCAGACCTTTGATATCCATATTCGAGCTAAAGTTGATCCAAGACGTCTGTCAACGGCTCAACATGCCTACTGTAAAGGAAAGTCGGTGGAAACGGCTCTGCACTCTTTGACTAGCCAACTCGATACCTACAATATAAAGAGTACACAATGGTTGCTTTACTAGACATATAAAGACTGCGCTGTCAACTCTGCAGGTAAACGACTCACTTGGGGAGTTAATCGGTCTAATGCTAAAATGCAGGATAATCAACTCCAAACTGGGTGAGACTTCTGCTAAAAGATTCTCTGGAACTTAGTAGTTAACGAACTACTTATATACCTGGAAGCGGGTGGTAGCAGAGTGATTGCCTATGCGGATGACGTTGCCATTAAACTGCCTTTCGTCCAAACCGTTTTGGAGAAATCGAAATAGGTGGTAGTCAGACGGCGCAAGGTCTAGGGAGTACGGTGGGTGTTGCATTATTTCCCATCCAAAGGCATTCAGCTTTATTTTTGTCACAAAAGCTGTGTGTGGTCTGGCATTGTCATGGTGGAAAACAACACCCTTCCTGTTCGCTAACTCTGGCCGTTTGCCTTCCACTGCCTGCTTCAAATTGTCGAGCTAAGGGCAATATTGGATAGCATTTATTCTCATTGCGTGGAAGCAACTCGAAGTATAGGACACCTCGCCAATCCCACCAAATGATCAACATGACCTTTTTAGGATGCAAATCTTACTTACCAACCGATTGGGGTGTTTCACCAGGAGCGCACCATCACTTCTTACGTCGAATGTTGTTGTAAACCACCCATTTCTCGTCTCCCGTAATCACTCTTTTCAAAAAAGTGTTCAGCGAGTTCCACCTCAACAAAGAGTCACAGATCATTATGCGATCCATACGATTTTTTTCACTGAGTTCGTGAGGAACAAAAACATCCATTTTTTCCGACATTCCAAGCCTTTTCAGTCTCTGTGAAACGGTTGTATGGGCAATGCTAAACCTCTGACCGATCTCTCGTGTCGTCAAATGTCTGTCAACGCTAACTGCAGCTAAGATTTGATCGTCGTCTGTGGTGGATGGACGTCCAGAGCGAGCAGCATCAGCAAGGTCTGTATTGCCGGAATGAAAGGGTTTAAACCAGCGCTGACAAGTGTCAGCGCTAACTGCCGAATCTCAATACACCCTACAAATCTCACGTTGCGCCTCTGTCGCTTTGACACCTTTTTTAAAGAAAAAAAGCAAAATATGCCTAAAATGCACTTTTTTATCTTCCATTTAAAAAAAAATTTGAGCAATTAAAACACGTCCGTCCAAAACAAATTCTCGTAACAATGTAAAGAATAATCCTCTCTACTGGAAAAAAATAATTTTTTAATAACGGTTTTATACACAGAGACTTTCTGAAGCGATAAACGCCACTTCCAAGAAAAAAACCGCAGAACTTATTGAACAACCTCCTTCAATAAATAGTACCAGTTTAGTTTTTCCCGATAAAGCAAAATATTGGGGTCTTATTTTTGACAGGAAACTAAACTAGAAACCTAACATTCAAGAAAGGGTCAATAAAGTCACAATAGCTTTATTCTCTTCCAAGAAAGCCATTGGGAATAAATGGGGCCGTCAACCTCGCATAACCCACTGGCTACACATCTCGGTCATAAGACCGATACTTACTTACGGGGTGGTTGTCTGGTGGACGGCCTTGGAAAATGCAGTCAACTGCATTAAACTAAGCAGAGACCAAAGAATAGCATATCTATGCACAGGCGGAACTTTGCGGTCTACCCGCTCTGCGGCATTAGATATTCTATTTCATTTGACACCCCTTTGATTATATTATAAGTACTAACATCATTGTTTGCAACATTGGCAATGAGCCCACTTTTATAACAAAAAACCGAAAAGAAGTACTAGATATCACTTTTGTGTCCGACAATATCATTTAAACGCTAACGATGGTATCGTCTGAACACTCATTTTCAGACCACAGATACATCCAATTCAGCCTGAGTGATGCTCCTCTCAGCCAACCACCATTCCGGAGTTATAGGAAAACTGATTGGCCAAAATACAGATAAATACTGTCAGAAACACTATCCTCTGAACTCTCAAGTGTCCCGCGAGACATCAGCGAACTTGACGTGAAAGGTAAGGGATTCACCCTGCCTCTCAATCAGCTTATGGCTGCTTCCTTCCCTCTTATTCAACCCAGAGGCAAGAAAAATCCGCACTGGTGGACATCAGCACTAAGGCCGCTTAGAAACGTTTGCAGAAAACTAGCAAAAAGCACAAGAAAACTGGGGTTCATATAAAAAATCCCACAAAATGTATAAAAAAGAACTGAGGAAGGCAAAGCGACAATCCTGGAAATCATTCTGTGACAAAATTACAGAAATCTCTGGGGCATCGTGGCTAAGAAAAATCCTATCTACAAACAAAGCGAGAGTTCACAATGGTCGCTTTCCTAGACAGGTAAGCACCTTAATACCATTAAAGAACTCCTTCAGCTAAATCTCAGCAGAGTAACCCGGTTGCAGATCGCTGTGGACTGGGAGTAAACCCCTATAAAACTGATCTTGTTCTCTTTTCCAGGAAATATAAAATTCCAATCTCTGTGACTCCCTCAATAAATGTTATCCCAGATGGATCTAAAACCGATAGCGGGGTAGGTGGCTGTGTTTGCTCAGATAAGCTAAATCTAATCCTCTCCTTCCATATTAAAAATCACTGTAGAGTGTTCCAGACGGTAATTTTGGCGATTAAAGATATCCGCATCTTTTCGGATAGTCAGGCCGCTATCAAGTCCCTAGACTCAGTATCACTATGTGCTAGAACCGCCCTTGAATGCCGATCATCTCTTACAGAGATGGCAGATCAGTTTAACCTTCACCTTTGTTGGGTGTCAGGCCACAGAGACATTTCAGGGAATTGTAGGGCCGACGAACTCGCCAAAATTGGAAACACTCTGTCTATTATACCGCAAAAGGGTAGCATAGGTATACCAATTGCTACGTGCATATCAATATTAAAGCGGAATGCTAAGAAAATAACAGACCTTATATGAACTGTTGGACTGTTAGTCTAGCGACCAAGCAGATCTGACTAAAGTTGGATCTTAATCGCTCTAAGAGTCTTATCCTTCTAAATAGGAAACATCTCAACGCCATTATATGTAGGTATCATCAGTAAACACTGCCTTATAGGCAAGAATGCAAGAAGGCTTAGAGCTTTTACAAACGATTTCTGTAGAAGCTGCATAGACGAAGAGTAGGAGGAGATATTCCTCCACCTATTCTGTACATTTCCAGCGCTCCCAGAGAACAAAACTTCACCTATGAGCTTTTTTCTACAATGATTTAAGCGATCTAACAGTCTCCTACACTTCATCATAACCTTAAACTGGTTCCATGAGTAAGAGGATCAGAGATCCACGTGCCACAAGAGGGTTGGTATTTCCAACAGCCATTTTTACGAGTACCTACCTACCTACCTACCTACCTACCTATCTACCTACTTTTGCCAATACTCAGGAGACAATTGAGTAACTACGACGAAATTGGTTTTATGTTCTACTATTACCATTCGGGTCCTGCTCTATGGTGCAGAGGCTTAGACGTCGTCGTAAGCGCATGAAGAAGCACTTGACCATTTCGAAAGAAGGATACTACTCGTACATATGATTTTCGGTCCCGTTTGTAGCGATGGGAAATGTAGGAAAAGATTCCAATTACGGACTGTTGGACTGGATGGACTGAAGTCATATACGTCCAACATCTAAGATGGATAGGCCGTCTTGAGTGAATGAACTGAACAACATTAGAAGCAGGAAGAACAAAGGTTCAAGAATAAGCTTAAAAAGTCTTTGTTACTGTCATGATATTACACACCGAGCTATTACTTCGACAAGAAGTACTCGTATGTATGTAAATGTTGAAGTCTATATGGTGGACTTGAAGCAGAGCCAATTCGAAGATACGCATCTTGTTCGGAATTAGCAATTTTATAGATCTTACATTTCTATTTAACCGACAAAAGCGTAGTATTCATACGAGTAAATCTCAGCATCAATGAGATGAGTCACTTTTATTACAGATATTGGTTCTGTATGATAAATTAAAATAAAATTTTGCAATTTTTTTCTTAAAATGCTATTTTTTTTTAATGGACACCCTTCCGCTGTTTAATATTGAGGAACAAGGTCCCTTTTACGAATGCACAAAATTATTAAGCACTTCTTTTAATAATTCTTTAATATGTTTCTGTTATTATTTTTTTTTATAAACTTAATTCATTGCACAAGGGGTAAAATTAATTGCAAGAGATTGTAGCATTTTCCCAACCCCCATATATGCTCAATTTCGCGCATTCTGACCTATCCGTCCATCAATTACCAGCGGGGCAGTGGCTTTGAGTTAAAAACACAGAAAACTGAAACTGAAACAATAAAGCATCCAAAATGGCGATTTTGATTCGCAAAACAATGCATCTCCGAAAAAATTCCGACTTTTCACACTCCGATGGAATAAAAATTCATTAAAACTTTTTATTATTTCACATTTCGGACATTTATGTGACGTGGCGGCATCATGTATTCCCTCATTCCTCAAAAGCGAGCCCACTTCGCGCCACTCTGACGAAACCAACAAGAAATGTGGTTCACAATGAAATTGAAGTTGAATTTCCGAGGGTTGATGAGGGCGTTTGGGTGAGTGAAAAGCTGTGTGGATGGTAATTTGTTCGCAGATCCTTTGGATGTGCTCTGTACGAGTATGAATTTCGTTCCTTTTTTTTTCTTGTTATCCTTCGCTGAGCAATGGGATTAGCGTTCTGTGGATAATTAATTGAATAATTATTTTTTTTGGTCAGGCTCAGAATTATATATGTATCATATATGGAAGTCGACGATATTTGTTTTTTGTTTTAAATATCTAGAAATGCAGAATGTTGTGAACTCATTTTTTCGAATGTTATTCGATTTATTGGAATAAAATTATGCCGATCGAATGTATTTTGAGCTGAATGGCTTTAGCTATTATATCTTGGGAGGTAAACAATTTGAGAGTTTATTAAACATAACTTATTTGATTTGTGTAGGTGTTCATTTGATACAAATTGTGAAGAGTTTTCCTGCATGTTTCACAATTTTAGATTTATATATTTTAAAACCGAAATTTTATTTTTTATATTTTTGTAATATCAAATTTATTTTTTAATAATAAATAATACAGATCAAAATCAAACCATCACTCAATTAAATTTATTATTTCTTTTTTTCTTTTTAACTTTATCGTTCGAGTCCAATTTCATATTAGACCTGTAAGCGCTCGAGTTCCTTTTTCCCAAGTATGAGCTCGAAATACATAAAAAAAGCCATGGTGGTCCTAGTACTAACGGTGAGACTATTTTGACTCAACGAATATAATAGCAAAGTTTCGTGTACCTTGACTAATTGATGTGGGCATAACCAGTCGTTGTAACAGTGTCCCTGTGTTTCGAGGATTTTGTTAGCTACCTTGCCACTAATTGTAGTAAAAACTCGTTGTGTGACGGTTGGGAAATTAGTTCTTTTTGTTCGCTCAAATGGGAATGTTTATACAAAAAATATTTCTTATAAAGTATTAATTGGGAATAAAAAAGTAGAATGCTTACGAGTATTATGCTAAAACTAAAACAGCCCTGAATATATAGCGCCATTTGCTGAGCGTTGAATTTCGGCTATGCAAAACATATGGTCATTTGCCACTGCTGCATCTGTTTACTTGTTTGCTTGCATAATGGGTTCAAGGTGAACTTTATTTTGATTGGGCAGAAGTTTCGGAAAGCCGGCATTCTTGTCGTGTGTAATGTTTTTCAAATGGTCTTGTTGTTAATTTTAAGTTTTTTCGCGTATCGTTTATATACAATACAGTTAGCAATGAGTTTGAACACCCCTCTCTTCTTTTAGTTTTGAGTAATAGTTGAATGCATTTCTTTGAATTCATGAAGGTGAATATACTCAAAGAGATTTACCGTTATCCCGAAAACCCCGAATATGTAGTGCGACAAAATGATAACACATCACAATGAATTTGCATTCAGTTTATTTTGAGCCATCATAATCGGATCTTTCTTTGTTTTTTGTAAGAAAATCATATGTTCGTACTTTTAAGAATTAAATATACATTTTTTTGTTGAAAATGGGTTGTGGAAATGGCTTAAAAGTAGCGGAATTCAAGTAGATCTCAATCTTCAAAAAGAAAATATAAAAATCGGTGAAATCGTACAATTTTTATGCGGAAGTCGATAAGTATTATAATTACGAATATATTTAAAGATCCTGAAATCTCACAGTAGTCGACGATCGAGATCTTAACGCCCATAGAAAAACGAGCTATTTTGCGTACAGGATCTAAATCCGACTTTAAATCTGGAAAAAATCACTGAAATTTCGGCCGATAAAACTAATGTCAACGCAACTAAAAATTCTAAAAAAAACTAGAATAGCATCTTGGGTCCAACATTATATCTATTAATTCAGTAATAATCTTGTCACTCCATCAAGCAATATAATCGACACATTTTCGGACCATACGGCCTTGCTATATATGTAAATTAACTTCATTTTTTTTCTATTTAGTTATCAACTGTTCAGTTGGCGTAACATTCCCATAATGCCCATTAAAAAGTATTAAACAAACGAAATAAAAAAACACAAAACAATTCCACACTAAGGATACCGCAGGAAAACCCTAAATCAAACGCTTTGTAGTAAAATGACTTTCCGGAATCATTCGCAATCACTTGCCCTGCGAATTGTTATTCCCAAAAGCATGTTTTAGTGGTTCATGAAACATTAACGCAGTGGGAGCGTTGTGCCATAGAAGTAAATATGTATGTGTGTTAGCATACAGTGGCATATCGTCAATCATGCGAAATTTATAGACACGTACATACATATGTAAATATGTACAGCAACACACCTCACTACGTGTGGCGCTTGTTGTTATACGCTGTAGGAAGCTGAATGTATTCATACGTTTTTTTCTTTTTACGTCAATCTCTGATTTAGACCCGCAGCACTGCAGACTGGCACTAATTCAATTCAATACTTCTGTTGGGCTGATTAGTGTTTTTTAGCTTATCGAGTTTCTACTTTCAAGTTCTATTAAATTTTCAGTAGAGGTAAGTAATATTTATATTGGCCTCTGTCCTTGCGAAATCAAAACCACATACATTGACGGGACTCATATTCTAATCAGTATTAAGGCTTCCGATCGGTTACATTGGACAATAATCTCTAGAAAAAACATTCAATCTTAGCAGACAATCCTGAAGTGCGGCCCAATGAAATGAAATAAATAACTAGTATAATGATGAAACGATGCAGCATTCCACGTAATGAGGAGATCGAGTGACATCTGTGGCGTGAAGGTACTACATTATGGCTGGTGTTCGAAAAACAAACTACTTGATTAAGAACGCTTATATTTCACAAAGTCGTTGGGAGTAAGACTATTCGTCTCATTATCTCGAAGTAGCTACACGAGAGGGCGAAGTGTCTGACAACTGGATATGAAAGCAGTCAAATAACAGCTGCTATTTTTTTGAGTCCGTAATCCGGCATCTCAAAAACATTAAGGACACAATCCACTTGGAGTTTCAGTTTTTTTACGAAAAGTGGTGCAAAGCCTGTTTCGAGCATAAGCAAATATTTTAGCGTATTGAACATGAATATAAGTTTGAGATGGAGTCAATTGATACATTACCTATAGAATTCTCTCCGTAGCTCATCCGAATCTGCTGCTTTACCATATTTTAAATTACTTAGCGCATTAATCATAAGAGTGGACGGGCTATCCAGGATATAATTTTGCAGACCTGACGCGGCATATTCAAAATACAATGGGTTAGCAGATTTTTTCAATAACGTTTTGAAATTATCTATAAGAATATTAGGGATAACTTATTGCTCATAATATATCTTTCACCATTGACTTTTTTTGTCGGCTTCCAAAACTCTGATGAGTTCCTATATTACGCCAATATTCGAGCTTTTACATCATAGAAATTAAGCTCTTCGTCTTGCATAAGGCTTTACATTCAGTCTTTGCGCTAATGTAGGAATCTTTCGCAGCGCTTCCAATGGTTTTCTGCGTTTACATTGGCTAAGAAATAGGTGCAAGTCTTTAGAGTTGGCGCCGAACGCTCTAGCGAACAGACGTGTGGCACAATAATAAAACATTTTTTGCCTCACAATGCCGGCTGCAGTTCAACCACATGTTATTATACTTTACATATATTTTCCATAAAAAGATAGAGACTCATAAAAGTGGAAAGTGATAAAAAAATATCCAGCCCTTGCGCTGGAGAATAAAATTAACCTTAACGCAAATGCATTAAATGATGATAACATCAAATACGTTGTGAAATAAGTTGTTCATCATTTATAAAATATAAATAAAGTAGGCCTTGTCTCATAAGTCATACTACAAAGTTGATAAAGTAACTAACATAAGAGATGCACATGATACGGTTAATCAACTTATAAGACCACAAGTCTCCTTTGCTGACATGTTAAAAATGGCAACCAATGAAGGGCACCCAAAAGGACCCAGACAGGCAAACAAGCAATCTTGGCAAACAGGCAATCTGAGCGACATCCTTAGTGAATCGATAAACTTATTTAATCTTCCATTTAAGGATCTTTTGGTAAAAATCAGGCAATTTGGGCCGAAGTATCAACAGCTTCAGTCTAAAGAAGAAAAAATGTTTACTTACTTAGAGTCTGTCTCTTCAATTGTAGTATTATGTCTAAAACAAATCTAAATACATATTATATCGGTGAATTTTAATTAAATATTTTCCCAAGAACGTAGATTTGAGCTTTTAAAAATATTAAAAAGTAAACAACTCCAAAATTGTATTCTGTTTGAAACCAGACTACAAGCAAGACACAAATCTAAATTTGAAGGGTTTAACATCATTCGGAATCACGCCGGAAGAGGAACTGCAATCATCCTGGACGAAAAACTTAAATACAATCATGTTTCTTTCTACAGTGATATTTTTTCATGCTATTTGGCTTCAGTTATCTTTAAAAATCCACAAAGAACACATTTGCGGAGCTTCTAGAAAGAATATATACTATATTGCTATTAACGTTGGCCGAAGCTTACCAAGAGAACTCGATAGGTTATTTACCGTAGCAAGTACTTCTGATGCAATGAGTTTTGGGGGATAATGGGCTGAAAGTATATGATTGGTTTAACAACGACCCCTTCTTAAACCTTGATTCGATTTCACCTAATAGCTCAACATTCCACGATCCTCTTCGGTATTACCCTTTTTCCTACCCTCATCTTGTCTGAATAGTAAAGCTAACATTAATTTGTGCTCGACATTTCCTACAATATGTATCTTCATATTAGTCTTTCCCAACTAGACATACCCTAAGGCAGGAACATTTCGAACGCAGAAATAGACACATTCATCGGCGAAATTAATTCAGAGCTCGCAAGAAGTATCAATTCTTATTCGGTAATATGCCAACCTAAACTATTTAAGTTCAGCAACATCTCTCCTCTTACATTGAAACGAATTAAAATACGAACTCGTATGTTCCCTGTGGCTCAGAAAACTGAAAATAATATATCATAGAATAAAGTAGGAATATCGCGAGTTGTCGTCAAGAATCAAATCAGTAAACTCATAAATGAGAGAACAAACTTAGATATCAATTCCGCTTTCAAGTCAGGACTACAGAAAAGAAGACCTTCTCCTTAAGCTTTTAAATAAATCGACCGAATAACTGGACGAAAATATTTTGGTACGGACCTCTCAAAAGACATACTGACGTATAATAGATTAGAGCTAGTGGATACTGAGACCAAGCTCAATAGATTTAAAGTTTTTTAGTCATCTGTCTACCTGGACAAAATACCTAATTTCGATAATAATCTGACTATTAAAGTGCTGTCCACTGTTACAGAATTTTGTGCTAATCAAAATGGTATCCCCATAACCACGTTATCATCATCTCATCTCATCGGTCAACCCACCTTGTACCACCCCTGACAAAGTACAGTTTTTAAGGTCCAACCTTAAGAACAAGTGTTATTCAGGCATAAACGAGATATCTAACTTCATATTACGAAAATGCTGTCACACGCTCGATTCAATATTGTTTTCTGTATTCAACCACTGTACCAATAACTTACGTTTTCCAACAAATTGGAAAAAAGCCAAACTTTTGCCAGTAGCAAAAAAAGTCTGCTTATATACTCTCAATTATAGGAAAATTGTATGAAAAAATATTATCTAAACACGTTAACATTCTGTGAAGAGGCAAATGTGGTTTCGAAAACGCAATTCGGATTAAAAGAGCACTCGACAGAGAATGTGCAACTCCAGTTATGCAACAAGAGCATCCCAAGCGTAAGGAATAATAAGTGTACAGGTGGGTTGGACATTGACCTTGAGAAAGCCTTCGATTCCCTCTGGGATAAAGGCGTGATTTTTAAACTCATACGAGTATGATTAAACTTTCCCACCTGGCGCATTCGATTACTCTATAACTACAAAACTGTTTTTCCTCAGTAATTATACATTTTGAGTACACAGAACCATTTCCGATATTGTCAGGTATTCTGCAGGGTTCCATTCTAGGCCCGAATGGGCCTTTATGATAGTGCTTCGGATGCGGGAAGTGAATTTGGTGAAATTTTCTTTGCAGACGATATCTTAATACCAGCCAGCGATGCGAGGCCTGAGAATGCTCTTAATACAATCAAGGAAAAGCTTCCTTTACTGTTAGGTTTCTTTAAAAAGTGGGGGCTCAAAATAAACATAGAGAAATGTGGCATAACTTGTTTTCGCAATTCTAGTGGTAAAGGGCATCGCTTAGCTGCGAAAGAAAGCAAAACGTTGAGCTTGCATATCGGTAACCATTCCATTCACATGCGGTCAGCATTGAAATACTAAGGTATACTGGTTTCTTTTCAACAAATATGCTAGTGAAAGCTAAAGCTGTTACCGCTTCTCTAAAGCCTTTATTGCAGTCAAAATCAGTGAAGCTATATTCCTAAACTCTATTTAGGCAGGTATATACTCTACAAATCGGCTACAATCTAGTATAAGTACAAAAAATAATTGTATTGATAATTGTAATTGGAATTGTATTGGTGCAAGCCCTTGTTGATTTATTCTATTCGGAAGAAGGCCGCATTGTGATGTGTTAACACTCGTTCCTTAAGTTGTTTTGGTATTGTTCCAGCTGAGGGAGTAGATTCATACGCCCCATTTCCCCATTTTTTTTATGAACAAAGGTGACCACAATCGGAAGATGATCAGAATGTTATACATGCTTTACTTCTAGAGCAGTAACATATGCCTTACATATCCTTTCTCCCTTTACTAGACTATTGGTAATGACCGATGTCACTTGGTTTCCCAGAAAAATGAACTGATCACATTTGTCACTTCTGCTGGTATTATCCGTTTTCCGCAGTCCAACTGTTTCACACGCCTAGTATTGCACATTTGATCCTTAAGTTGACGACTTGTTCCCATTAAATAATTTTCTGTATCTTATACTCGTATATTGTTTATTCTTGCATTGAAGTCCTCTATCAAAATTATATTTGGATTATCACAACACATCATAAGCCTCCTCATTTTCTCTAAATCTCTATGCTAATAATATAATACAATATAAGAATATGTATACATAGACCAATTTATATAAAATGGGAATCAACAGAAATGTTTATGTAAATAATATTTTACTAGCCATGAATTGAACGCATTTTTATTGCAGCTTAGTCTTCTCAAAACCCATTGGGTTTACTATTTTTATTTTATATTGTCTTAAAACTGCAATCACTTTTATTGCACTTTTCATTGCATCAAAATTGTGTGCAATGCTATAATCGTAAATGCGTCGTTGTGGACAATGTAAACTAGTTGTGTATTGATAAAGCCAAGGCTTAGACCTTTCCAACTTTAAAACAATTGCCATGTTGAAGTAAATAATCTTCCTCCTGCCTTAAAAACAAACCAATACATTTTAATGATACTTAAGAAATTGTTCTCACCTTTTTCTGGAGCTAAATACCAACACAGCGCGCAAGATACTTTATAAAATGTTTAATTAGCTTTTGCTCAAGCACAGATCCGGCTTCACAACAAATACAAAAATAGAGCTAAAAACATTTCGCAATTTCAGGCGATTACTAAGATACCACATAAATTGCTTGGAATCCAACCAAGAAAAAAAAGTTTTCTGATCATTTCACAAAGGACGCACTATCGCAGACTAAAATGCACACAGGATGTGAAAGAAAATCCACCAAAAAGAGGGATAAAACGCAATGAGACAAGGTAATTAAATGCCCACACTTTCGTACACACGCTGCCACTCACTCGGTCTTCTTAATTAAAGTGAAATTCCCATTACGCCATGTACTACATACGGATATTCTGCCATTTCCTTCAGAAAATTCCTTGTGAGAAGGCTTCAACAGCAGTACCAGCCGCCGCCACAATAATATCCATTAGAAGGGATATAAAAACAGCTCTTACCCAAGTCCAGCTCTTTTTAGATGGTATCTGTATATAGCGGCATCTACCACTCACCTACTCTCCATACCGCTCCCATACGTGTATTCGTGTTGGGCGTAAACAGGAGGAAAAAAAACACACTCACCCAACCACGGCGAAACCATTTTAAGAACAAAGGACTTAGCTTTTCTAACAGATGGTTCTTTTGTGACTTTGTTGTAGGCCGGAGACAAAATGATGGGGAGCAGCTTCTTCTTAGTCAACCCGATAAAAGGAATGACGCCGCTTCCTTGCTACGTATCCTGTTGCTCTTTTATATTGAAAACTAGCTTTCTTTTGTTCTTTTCGTCTTTGTTGAGATATTTGAGATATTTCACAAAGCTAAGCGGGAAATGGTGAGCTCGAGTGTTACTATCCACATTTGTCTGTATACAGGGCAAAGGAAATTATTGCTTCAACATATCTTTTCTTTATTTCATTTATTGCTGGCGATTTTTTAATTGAATTATCCTCGCATAATTGATTTAAAAGTGTCTCCGATCCTTCATACGTCGAATGTTTTAATTCTTAACATTGGTGGGTAATTACATTTGAGCCATATGGCGGTCTCTTGATACGTCTTGGAGAAAGAATAACTTGAGTAATCGCATTCCATAATAATGTTATTGCAGTCCATGTGCTGCAAATAAAGTCTACAAAACTTGGTGTGCGGTGTCAGTAAATTATTATTACTTTGTAAGTATTAAATATTTAGCTAGATAATGCATAAATATCGCATTGGTTTCATTTAAAATACAAAATCTGAAATTTGCATTTTATTCACTTTATATTGTGACTGATATTGTACCTCATCAAGTTTGAATAAAATAATATTGTGTACTTCGAAAGCCAGTCTTCGGATTATAACTTGCTTAGCTTAATAACTACGAAACTAAAGATATATATTTACGTAATAGTGTTTGGAAATACACATTAGCCTTTTTAATATTTAGATGAAGTAAAACGCAGATTGCGCTGATTTGAGTCCGTCTCCATCTACACCAACAAATTAATCTGTAATCTAGACAGGATTATATAATGGACCAAATACAATAAGCTTCACCCCAACCCGATTACATCAAAGTTTCTAATCGTTTATAAGAACGAATTACTGGAAACATTCAGGCTATTTTCTAAGCCAGCTCTATAACTGCCTCTATCAGCGCTTTCTCGACACAGGGCGGACCAACCTTATCAACGATCCTAAGACATTTTATCAATTCGTCAACTACAAAAGAAAATCAGAGGGTTATCTCCCTCTCTCTCATTCGATAATATATCATCGACCGACCCACATATTATTGCCAACTATTTTGCAAACTTTTTTTAAACAGTCATTTGCAGACAACCTCTTCGTACCCGACTCCATCTATTTCAAGTACCTTCCAAATTTATCCATTGGACCCTCTCTCCTTTTGTTCCCACCCTTATCGAAGAAATGTTACAAAATGTCAATGATGAATTTGTATCCGGTCCAGATGGGCTACCAGCAACATTTCTCTAAAAGTGTGCCTCCAATCTTTCGCACCCACTTTCCTCCCTCTTTCATCTGTCCCTCACACAAGGGGTTTTCCCCCTTGACGCTTTACGTCAGCCTTCTCAACCCCGTTTTTAGCAACTTATGGTGTCCCACAAGGCTATCTATATCTATATCCCCTCTTTTCCATTTTAACTATAAACTGTCTTGAGAAGATTATCAAACATCCATTTACGCCGATGACACTAAGTTCTCCAAAACTATTTCTTTACCCCAAGACTCTATTCTCCTTCAAGAAGACCTCGATAGGTTTTCTACTTGGTGTCTAAAAAATTGCTTTGATCTTAATGTCTCCAAATGCCAATCTATGACTTTGTCTCGTAAGTCGAGTCAATCCCCCTCTCGACTTTATTTTCTGCATAACCAACCTGTACCCCAGGTTCAATGCCTTCGCGACCTTGGAATTTTATGCGATAGAGAATTAAACTTCCGTTCGCATATTGATGAGATAATCCTTAAAGCCAACTCATCGCTCGGTTTTATCAAACGTTGGTCTACAGAATTTTGCAACCCTCATGTGGCAAGGTCACTTTTCATTACCCTTGTCCTTCCCCTCCTTGAATATGCCAGCCAAGTATGGTCCCCCTTTCAGCGAATTCATATATCCCGAATCGAGAACATTCAACGTCGTTTTCTTCGTGGACTACCCTGGAGTGACCCATTTATCTTACCTCCCTATCGCGACCGCCTCAAACTTCTTAACCAGGATACCCTCGAAAAACGCAGAGACGTAGCTGATATTCTACTCATTCATAGACTGCCCAGTTCTGTGGACTGCGCTTCCCTTTACAATTCAATTTCCTTCAACACTAACCCTCGTAATTTACGCTGTCCTGGTCTCTTCAATATCCCAACCCACCGCACCTCTTATGGCTTTAACGAACCAATCTCCCGCATGCTCCGTAAGGTCAACTCAAACCTCCCCCTTTTTGATTTTAACCTCGTCTTAAATTTGATCTCCTTCACCATTCCCTTACTATTGTGATGCCACGCTGATCTATGATCCTCTTACTACTGGAACCAGTTTGAGCTTATAATAAAGCGTAGGAGACTGTTAACATCCAATTTTTCTAGATCGTTTAAGTCGTTGTAGAAGAAAGCTCCTAGATGAAGCCTTCTTCTCTGGGAGAGAGCTGGACATATGCAGAGTAGATGGAGGATTGTCTCCTCCTCTTCCTCGTCCATGCAGCTTCTACAGAAATCATTTGAATCATTTGCTTGCCTATGAGGTAGTGTCCAGTAGTGTCCAGTAATGACACCTATTATGGCGCTGAGATGTTTCCTATCTAAAAGGATCAAACACTTAGAGCGACTCAGATACAGCCTTGGCTAAATCTGTTTGGTCGCTAGACATGTTTGCCCAGCAGTCCACCTAAAGTCTGTTCTTTTATTGCCATCCAGCTTTAGTGTTAATTTGCACGTAGCGATTGATATACCTATACTACCTTTTTCCGGTAGAATAGGTAGAGTGGTTCAAATTTTGGCGAGTTCATCGGCTCTGCAATTCCCTGGAATGTCTATGTCTATATGGCGTGGCACCCAACAAAGGTGAATGTTGAACTGCTCTGCCATCTCCATGAGAGATGATCGGCATTCAAGGGCGGTTTTAGAATATAATGAGACCGAGTCCAGGGACTTGGGCGGCCTGACTATCCGAAAATATGCGGATATCCTTTGCAAATATCACGTTTTTCTTCAGCCAGGACAGAGCTTCTTTAATCGCCAAAATTTCCACCCGGAACACGCTACAGTGATTTGGAAGACGGAAAAAGAGGCTTAGATTTGGCTTATATTTGGCCAATAATATCGCTATCGGTTTTAGATCCATCTGTGTAGATATGGATTGACTTGTCATGAAAGCATCTTCTTCCCAGAATGATCTAGAGGGGAAGCTAACATGGAAGTTTTTGTCAAACCAAAGTTCAGGTATGGTGTAATCGATGTTCTCTGTGCGGATTCCTAATGTATTAAGAATGTTGGCGTGGCCAAATGAATTATTTGTCCACTCTTTAGTAGCTAAAAATGTCGTGGGGTGTCAAGTGAAACAGAATACGAGTATCTAACGCCGCAGAAGGGGTAGACCGCAAGGCTCCGCTTGTGCATAGACATGCTGCTCTTTGGACTCTGCTTAGTTTAATGCGGTTGACTGCATTTTCCAAGGCCGTCCACCTGACAACCACCCCGTAAGTAAGTATCGGTCTAATGACCGAGATGTATAGTCGGGTTATGCGAGGTTGAAGGCCCCATTTGCTCCCAATGGCTTTTTTGCAAGAGAATAAAGCTATTGTAGCTTTATTGACTCTTTCTTGAATGTTAGGTTTCCAGTTTAGTTTCCTGTCAAAAATGAAACCCAGATATTTTGCTGTATTGGAGAAAACTAAACTGGTACCATTTATTGAAGGAGGGTCTATGATTGGAAAAGAGGACAAAATCAGTTTTATGAGGGTTTATTCCCAATCCACAGCGATCTGCCCAGCGGGCTAATCTATTGAGATTTACTTGAAGGAGTTCTTTAATGGTATTGATATGCTTTACTGAGACGGCTATGGCAACGTCATCCGCATAGGTAATCACTCTGCTACCACTCGCTTCCAGGTATATCAGTAGTTCGTTAACTACTAAGTTCCAGAGAAGGGGAGAGAGGACAGTTTTGAGTTGATTATCCTGCTTTTTAGCATTAGACCAATCAACTCCCCAAGTAATTCATATACCTGCAGAGTTGACAGCGCAGTCGTGATTGCGGATGTGTTGACGTTGTTAAAGCCGCCCTCTATGTCTAGGAAAGCAACTATTGTGTACTCCTTATATTGTAGGGATCGTTCCATGTGGCTAGTTAGAGAGTGCAAAGCCGTTTTCACCGACTTTCCTTTACAGTAGGCTTGTTGAGCCGTTGACAGAAGTCTTGGATCAACTTTAGCTCGAATATGGATATCAATCAGTCGTTCTAGAGTTTTCAGAAGGAAAGATGATAGACTCATAGGTCTGAGGTCCTTTGGGACAACATGAGAGCATTTTCCGGCTTTGGGAATGAATACTACATTGACTTCTCTCCATAACAGTGGAATGCGGATAAGTTCTATACAGCTCCTCATAATATTTTCTAACACAGGCAGAATAATATCTGAGGACCTCTGTAGCTCGGCAGGTATTATACCGTTCGGACCAGCAGACTTCTATGGCTTGAAGCTATGCAGCGCCAAGAGCAGTTTATGTCTCTTAAACACACCATGAATTTTGGTCACGGTTGCAGTAGGCGTATTTGGGCTGCTACTGGCCGCGAGTTGGGAGCTACCTGGAAAGTGGGTGCAGAAGCAGGTTGAGTGATTCATCACTTGAGGTTGTCCAAGAGCCATCGGTTTTTTTTTTCAAACAGCTTGTTTTTTCATAGGATGTAGAGAGGATTTTTCTTAGCCGCGATGCTTCAGAGGTTTCTGTGATTTTGTCACAGAATGACCTCCAGGATTGTCGCTTTGCTTTCCTCAGTTCTTTTTTGTATATATAATAAAATATAAATCTTTTTATGTACTCGTACATTACCGGTGAATAACAAAGCATTTAGCGTCTTCTTTCTGTCTTTTTTGCTCGACATGATGTTCTGTTTGCTTTCAAGCGAAGGGAATTGAACGCCGACAATATCTCCCTGGTCGTTAGATTTGGCCGTTTCTAATATTTCAATTTATAATTCCTTCGGCGGTGATAGTGAAATTCAATGCTTTGTCAAATATTGTGTATACACAAGCAGTTGCATTAAGATTGTAAATACCATTGGTATTCCCAAAATTTCAATTATTTTCTCTACATGTTGCAGTTCTTTCTATTGTAGTTCAATTTGCCCTCAAGATCGTTTACGCTTGCCCCGAGTTTGACAATTTCCTCTGTCAGCTTGTGCACAGCAGTGGAAAATTCACTGTTGATACGCTTTAAGCAAATAATCTCTACGTAAAGTAGTTGAAGAGTCATTACACTGCAGAGATTGCTTGCATAGTACACAGTAGTTCGAAATGTCTAAAAAGAAGTGGCGAGCTCTTGTCTCTTATTACAGTTGGTACTAATAATAGTGGAAGACTATTTTTTCAGACTCTTTCACAGCTATGATGGTCGAAATAATGTACTATGACCTAGACCAAGTTGAAGTAGCAAAAATGAAGCTCAAATGTAGTAAAGGTTCTAACGTACACCAGTTCATCTGTAAGATATGGTCAAAGGAGAGAATGCCCGAAGCATGGAATCTCATGGAATCTCAATATATTTTGTTCGATCGACCAGAAAAGAGACCCATTCGACTGAGCATTAAGTCTTCTAAACGTCACCTTAACAAACAGGAACCAAGGACATCTGCGCAGAAATTAGACACAGAATTACTCTTGCCAATCGCTATTTCTTTGATCTAAGAAGGTAATTGAATAACAGAGCCCTTTCTCAAAAAACCATATCGATTTAATACAAGACCGATGTTATTCCGGTCTTGTTCTATGGCGCAAGGGTTTTGACCCGATGTAATTTCCGTTCCATTCCAAGGGAAAAATACTGCGTATGATTTTCGGTGACGTTTGTATTGACGGATAATGAAAAAAGAGATTCAACCACGAGCTGTACAGCGACATCGGTCTTGTCGGGCGTCTATTCATGCAACGTCGAAATGACTCGCCCTATTGAGCGAATTGAATCACAGATTTTTCCCAAAGAGTATTCGAATGTAACTCTGATGGACGTCGCATCAGAGAACTACCGCATTTCACGTGGTGCACGCAAGTAGAAGGAGACTTCAAACAACTAGGAGTGCGGTACTGGAAGCAGCTGGCAAGATATCGTGGTAGCTGGAGAGGCTTATTGGCCCAGATCCATCCCGTAGGCTAGCCCAACCTAAGTAAGTAAGTAAGTTAGATACGAGTATATCTGTAATATGACAAGTTTTTAACATACTCGTATTAGGAGCCTAATCTCTTTTTTGGCTTCTCGCTCACATCAAATGCTATACTCTTAAAACCTGATCTTAATTCCACCCAGATTTACGAGTATATTCTTAGAAACAGTGAGTAAGGTTTCTCGCTTGCACCGCCAGCGCCAGCTGCTTCTTCTTGCGATAGGGAAACATTTTTATTTATTTTTTGCTTTATGTTTTATAGACAATCAATAATACGAGTATTATAATCTTAGAATTAATTGGGTTTTTTTTCGTTTTTGACTGGACGTATTTACTTTCAAAAATATTGAATTTGAAATGGTTCGCCTAAAGTTAACATATACATACGTGCGTTAATTAAGTAGCTTTTGCATCACAGTCATATAAGTGCATATAAGTCTATGTTAAAAATATTTTTCTTAAATAAATGAATGATAAATCTAAATATATTATGGTGAAAAATATCTACGCCCGAAAAAAATGCTTAATCAAAACCATAAATTTACCTTGGAAAGAGACTTGACTACACTATTTGGGGTTCCTTTACGACTAAATGAGCCGCAAACTTTTGGAAGCAATAGAACATAATAGGACAGTGTTCACTTCAATTAATAAATGATGTCAAGTAATAAATACAAAATTTTAATGAAAAGCATTTAACTTTTTGTTTCTGCTTCTAATACATGAACACATTGCTCATGGATTTAAACGAGTTAGAAAAAAAACCAAAATTGGTGAAAGTACCGTAAAACTAACTATTCTTTAACCAAAATTCAAAATTCTTCCTGCAGCTTTCTCGTAATTACTCTGAATAAATTTCTTAATTACCCAAACTTTAAGAGAAATCGCACTGAGTGCGACTTTACCAAAGGTGAATTTAAGCCGCCGAAACTGAGTTTTACAAGTAGAGTATTATCATAGTTTATTAATAAAACTGATAGCAGTGAGTTAACACTAAAGTAAACTTTTGGAAAATTTGAATTGCCTTTTAGGGAAAGCAAATTTGAAGATTTCATTTCAAATTGTTATCTTGGCAGGAATCAAAAATTTCACTTACAAGTAACATCATTATTTTCTAAGTGCTTCACTTATTTTAAAGCATATGTACGTATTTGTTATATTTTGTGTACAGGGAAATAAGTCCAGGAACTACGTCCACTGGGGGATTTAGTTCCCACTCAGTAAGAAACTTTTGAAAGCTGGAAAGCATACCCATGGAAGGTGGGAAATAACTCAACTTTTTTATGGGAACTAAGTACTACATTCAAAAATAGTAAGAGGGAACTAACTTTTAACTACTAGAATTGGGCCGAAAAAAAATAGTTATCACACTCTTTTTGAGAAAATTTAGCAATAGTACAATAACTCCTTTTATCGGGTGGTCCAAATACAAGTTTCTTTTTGAATCATATATCATTTTGATACTGACAGTCCTTTCCTTTGACTATCAGTCAATATCATACCTCCACAGAATGAAATGAATCGCTTTACGCTTGAATAATATTGCAAACTCAAAAGTGAGTGCTGTTGCTCAAATAATGCGTTTTGGCTAAAGTGAAGCACACACCGCACTTGTATGCCAGTTTGTGCACTGTACCTACCGATAAGAATATGACTGCTGTGGCAAAGAATGTTTGACTCAATCCAGGAACATCGACTCACCATCGATCTCAACAACTCAGCACCAGCCTGATGAGAATTCTGCACAAGTATCTTGGATTAAATATTCCCTCACAAAATCAAATTTATTCAGCAGTTGAACGCAAACGAGCTTCGTTACCACTTCTCAGTTTGGGCCTTACAACAGCTCGAATTGGCCGAAAAGTCATTCTTTGACCATGTCAATTGGCCGCCTCGGAGCCATTGGTGAGATAGGACCAGAAACATTCAACAAGATCTTTGAAAATTTGGTTGACAGGATGCGCTACTGCCAATCCAACCGACACAGCCACATGAATGAAATCGTATTTCCTAACTAATGGGAATGTTCGCTTTTTACGATAAAGCCACAACGTCCCGAAAATAATTGAAGTTTGTTTATTTTATTTCTAAAAAAGAAATTTGTACTTGCACCACCCTGTAATTTTCTAACGGTCCAGAATTATACAGATTTAATATTGGAAATATTTTTTTAATGTTTGAAAAAATTTTCCTTTTCAAAGAAAATAATTTTCAATTGGTTTTCAAGAAAATAATCAAAGTAAAATCGCGATATTTTATTTTTTTATTAGTTTCAGAAACTTGCATATGTTTAAGTTTTGGATTATTTTTTTTCAAGGTAGTTTTTTTATTGTATTTATATTGTATAATATATACATACTGTTTAATAATTTTGCAAATGAATTGTAAAAAAAGAGAGTAGAAAAAACGACGAACAAATTTTATTTTTTCGTGTTACCCTCTTTGTGACTGCGATCCAAATGACCGAGCCACTCTTTCATTTAATTGAATGTTAACCAATCAGATGAAAAAATACGGTATCATACTCAAGAAATCCATTTGAATCATCAGATGAGAGAAAGTACGAGAGACAAAGAATTTACAGTGCTACTAAACATAATCAATTTAAATTTTTACGGTTGAAGTTAAACGTACGTACCACTTAGGGTACATTAAATTTGCATGTTACATTTTAGAATAAGCAAAAGAAAATAGAAAATATGTCGAATACAAAGATAAAAAAATGCAATAATCTTAAACCATACTATATATGTATATATTAATATTTTGTTAATTAAATTTGGTATATGTAGCTAACACTTATAGGTTTGGATGTCAAAATACGATATTTTTCTTTCATTGATAAAAAATTGCATGCATTGGGTAATTATCTTTCTCATTTTGTTTCGTTCTTGGTCGAATTGACATTTTGTTCATATGCAAAGAGAAATAAAATCACTAACATTTTTACGATCTCATTTCCCACCTTGCATGGCATCTAAATTCACTTTACGAAAGATAGTTTTTTTCCCACTTATTTCTCTGCATCCTTATGCACATGAATCCTCACATTAGGTAAATCGAAGACTTCGTTGGGTTGATCACACTCAATGACACTCAGTTCTTTATTTTACCTTTTTTAATACATAAATTGAGCTGACCTCAGAATTACAGTTAACAATGCAACTATAAATGAAGATGTACAACTTACGAGTTTAATAAAAATTTCCGTTACACTAAAAAATAAACCTACTTCCCCTATTGCCGGAATTATATTTTTGTTGACGTCGTCAGCATTTTGCCTCCTCCGGCATTGTATGTCAAGTAATCTCAAAACGGTGATTATATATGCTCTTATGAACTCTTAGTTCAAAGATGTACATACGTAGACGTTTTTTAGTATCACAGCGACCACAAACAATGAAGAAAACCCATTGGTCCCATACTGGTGCTGTTTGACTAACTTCCAGTTGTGTTAATGTATCCGATTGTTCTCTAGATCCTTATTCAGAGGAATGACGGTGTCACTTGTAAAATAAACCGGAACCTAGGTAGATATTGATGTATTAGTAGCATAGAAGTAATTGATTTGCTGAAGTGAACCACAATGCTCATTTCCTTGAACAATTTCGCTTATAATAGTACGAATTTCGATTTAATGACACAGTCCGGTCCCACATGAATGACGCCCGTGTTGCTTACAATAACTTCGTCTCGATTTATCCCACAAAATATGAATACAGTGGTTTCCTTTGGTGTAATTAGCACTCAGGTTTTGTGGTTCTAAAATTATTTCCACTTGGTGTGTGTTAGTCTAAGCGTCCTGGTTGCGCATCGCTTAAGAGGCAGTTTTTTGTACAGTTTCTGGACAATACTGCGAAATATTGATGGCCAGAGGGTGAATGTTTTTTCGTTAAGTGTTTTTGCCTTGTTTATACATATTTTCCAGTGGTATTTCAATATATCTCTGTAGATTATAATTGACTCCCAGCACCTTCTGTTGTGCCCGTACCCCTCGAAATGTTTTTTCGTCTCTCTGCACTAGAACAGCGTTGGTTTTATTCAGTTCATATTCATTGTCATCACTAATTATAATGTATCCTGTGACTAAAATATCTGTTGAAGTTGAAGGCACTCGTATCTCCAGTTTGTCTATTGCTCTTTTTTGATAAGAATTCGAATGACTTCATTTAATATATGCTTTTATAAATTCGCAACTTTTTGATGTCCAGTTCCGTAAATTGAATACACCAATATGAAGTGGGTGCATCAATTCTTTAGGGTGGTATTGATACTCCTTTAGTGAGTTTTCATTTCTAAGACAGTCGTCGACATAGAATCCTATTTGCCCGAGAATGCCTTTGCCTTTCACCCTCAGCTGGATGGCAAAAGATTTTAATTGCCAAATATGGTGCGGATGCTGTACCGTAAGTGACTGTTTTAAATGGTTCTAGTTGCAGTCTGGATGTTATAACTGGCATTACTAGAGCTTCTAATTCCAAATTGATCTTCTCGTCGTGAAACGATTGAATGGTAACATGACGTGGTTCTATGATTTGTGTAACATGACCATTGATTTCATTGACCTTTGACCAATATTTGACCAACAGTATCCTAGTTCTCGCACTAGCTTCTCTGTGATGAAGCAAAATTAAGACCCTTGACCAATCAGAGCTCGTATAAGTATATTTTCCAACGCTGTGGTGACTCGTGTTGTCATTGATGTTTCTTCACAGTACAAGACCGCTATGAATCAAAAAATTATGCTATGGCATGCATATTTTGCAACCCTTCTTCGTCAAATATTCCCTTGCCGAATGTGCGCCTCGCAAACAGTTGAAACACAGCTTTCGCCTTAGGACCACCTCCATTCGTTTTTCGACTTAATATTTTGGAACATTTTGCGATTGATCAGTTGATGTGATTCTCTGCATACATCGCATTTTGACTGATTTATTGTTGTAAAACGATCTTCTGTGGATGTGGTTTTTGTTGGTTGGTGCTGGTGCTCACGGTTGAATTCACGACTACCTTCCAATTTGATCGAATTTTCTCTCGATCAAGTCAAAAAGTCACTTAGCTTTGGAATTTCTGTTGACATTCCTCTTGACTGTTGGTTCAATTTTCTGGATGCTGCGTCAAATGCTGGATATAATAACTGATAGATCCCAAGAGCCTACGTCAACTCTTTAGTTATTAATACCGTCGAGGTTTTGGTTTGACGTATACATGATGGTGTTTAAGTCGAACACACTTTTATTATGAACTGGTTTCAAGGCCAACAATTTTTGGATGTATCATAGTTGTTGACCAATGCTACTGAATTTTTAATTCTTTTTGTTAAAAATTCTACAGCCGTTGCATAATTGCTTGACGTCGGTGACAAATGGTTGACAATTCTCGCTGGTTCTGCCTCTCAAGTATTTAAGCGTTCGACAAGATTGATTGTGAACTAATCGTTCGAATAGTTGCCAAAATGGTATCCACTCTTCAATACTTAGGCTGAATACTATGGTTAGATGTATAGATCTTGATACATCCGCTCCAAATCAATGAATTCGTTGATATATACGTACTTCTGCTCGTAATCAGCTTCTTTTACTGACAACATTATGTTCTTATTCACTGCCGTCAAATTTGTCCAGCATTCCTTTCCAACTTAATCTGATGTAAACTATATTTTGACTCAAATCCAAATTGTCAATTACGCGGACGAAGCTGTTCATGATAAGGTTCAACTTATTAAATCTTGCTGGCCACCTCATGTTGTCAGTTGACTTCCTCGTTTTTTCCGATGGGCTGTTTGAAGATTATATTGCTGAAGCTGGATTTGAACGTGCTACGCGTTATGCTTCCGCGATTCCCCATTCCGAAATTCGCGTTTTATTTAACACGATATTTTCGATCTCACTTATGGTTGCTAATTTAAACTAACCTTGCACTGGTAATCAGTTTGCACTCTTTTGATAATCATTTTTCGTTTTACAGTCTTCGATGTTGATGTTATCGTAGACACTCACTTTTCACTATACACTTATAAATTTATAACAATTGCCTAATGCAGCCTCTCATTAGATTAATCAAAAGCTTGTTTCGATTTGCCACACCAATTCATTATTTCACCTTCTTTTAATCACAAAGTTTTTACTGACCCCAGCATTATAGTTAACAGTGCAAAAAAAAAATATAAAGGTGTACAACTTGTAATAAAAAGACCTTATATTGCAACATATATGTACATGTCAATCCCTTAAACTAAAAATATTCTTACTGTGCATACTGTGCCAGAATTACATTTTCGTTGATATCATCAACACACACTGCTGTTCATATCGGGCGGGGACAAATTTCTTGCAAATTATAGTAAAAAGCGTGCGAGTGGCGGGAAACTATGCGCCACTTCATGCAATTTAAATTACGTTGAGGGGTTCCATATTAGTTTAAACTTTTTTTTAATATAAGCAACTAACAATAATAACACCTAACAGTCCGATGCATGTTTAGGATTGAATGCGGATTACTCCAAATAAGTGAATGCACATATACTTTCATCAAAATTTCGGTCAAGAAGTTCAAGTAAACTGGTTTCAAACTGAATATATATAAAGGGAGGAGAATATACGAAATTTAAATAGGGAATGATCAAAACGTGTCTACACGTAGGTTTTACCTATGCCAAAAAGTAGTCCACGGTGTACATAACAACTCAATGTAAAATCCCACCCAAATGAACTTCAAATTGTGCTGGGGCTGACGCCAAATTCATTACACTTAACGTACTCGTATGTTATTAGCAGGCACTATACCTGATCAATTCTCTTGCCTTCAGAATGTACTGTTTACGGATGATGCCTATCAATATCAACCAATACGTCAAACAACAAAATAATCGATATTGGAACAGTAAGAACCAGGATCTCACACCAAAATCTGCCAAATCGACTGTTTAGCAGCCATTTCAGCAGAATGCGTCAAGATGTCACTAGAATTGTAGGTGCAGGATCTGGATGCAAAAAGATGGAGCGATATGCCGTACCTTGAATGTGAGTTTGCTAGTGGTCAAAGAAATGATTCCCAACAAATTGATTCTAGCAGAGATGACATTCCCTGGCCTGCAAGGATCCCGGACCTTGCTGTAGCCGATTTTTCGCTGTGAAAGCCGGGTTTACCCTAATAAACTAAGGAAAATATCCCAACTAAAGCTAATAGTACCAACGACAAGACAGTCCTCACCTCGACGATGTTATTGAATTTTTTCTATACCACCCGATAGATTTTCTATAAGATTTAGTTCTATACTTTGTGGTAATTACTGAAGGCCGCGGATGTATATAGTTAGCCTCCAACCAAGACTAAACGACCGTGGAGCTTTTATCCTGTTGAAAGATCCATTCCAGTGGAAAAGTAGTAAAAGCGAAATCTCCACCCAAGTGATTTCTTAGGGTGTCTTTATATATTTCACATGCCTTTTGTTGAAAAAATAATAGAATCCAATGTGAATATGTTCATGATATATGTGTAAGAGAGCACAAGGCGCATGAGTGTTTGTGTTTTCATGCTACTCATCTTTTATTTTACTTTTGTTCTTGTACTTCACTTCTTTCCGTGTATCCATCGAGTTAGCACACAAAGCGCACTTTTAATTCGTTTGTGAAATAAGAATAATAAAACTCATTTTTATTTTATATTCTGGTTGCTTACTTAAAAACATTCTTTTTAACACCTTTTTTGAAGGTAATTTGCACATTCGGACAAAACCAGCCGAGGGGAAACATCCGCAAACCATAAGTCATAGTCCACCATGACTGTTTGTTTTCGCAGCGTACATAACACTTTTTATTAGGGGAAACTTGATATGAATTTCAATTCACCTCTTAAAGTGATTAATGACTAGAAATGCTAGTCTCTAGCAAGATAATCCTTCGCGAATTGTTAGCTTCGCGCACTATTTTTTTTTTGTTTTAAATATGTAAATATTTCCCATTTCCTTTTTTTACATTCAAGATTAACTTTCATGAAAACTCAATAAAGAAAAAACTTTCCAGTCTACCTGATCGTCAATAAAAATTTTAATTCATTTATTTTGTATACGATAGTTCCAAACAAGAGGTCTGCAATGAATTTGAATCCAGTTCCAAGACATTCGTTTTATTTCAAGTACACTTCATTATTGTACTCACAGGTTGAAAAATAAAATAAATGAATTAACTGATATGTAATTACTTCGAGTCTATCAATTTTGCACGAATTTAAAACTAAACACCTAGTGGATTGTACTCATAAAGGACGGGTATTCACAAATTGGTATTAATAAAAACTAAGTACACTGAGTGCACTGATTACAATGAGTACACCAAATATTCATTTGCTCACTTACTTTTGTTTTAAATCAAAGTCAAGTTCCTAAATGACAGATTACTGAGAAATGGCTGCTAAGAAGAACAACAGGTTAAGACAGTGTTGCGGTAAATTTTCCCGCAACAAGTTTGGCTCTCTCTTCCCTTGTAAGTCCCTTCGGTCCCTCTTTTCGTTGAGTGGGAACACCGAGCTCTGGCGGAGGTGGAGGGCAGCCATGGTCCCATCAGCCAGTGGCCCACCAATCCCAGACCTCGGAAAACAACCCACATAGGTTCACGGGAAGAACCCCAGGGTGCGACAGGAGGTCCACCAGGAGCACCGTTGTCGGAGCCCATAGATAGACGGGAGACTCGCAACGGGCAGCATCAGACAGGACGTCTGAAAGTCGCCGACGGGTGGGGACGGACGGTCCTTTCAATCCAGACACCCCAACACGATGATGACGGGTGGGGGAAGACGATCCCTGGAACAAACACCCCAACGAAAGCCAACAACAGGAGGCTGAAGGAACACCCCATATTGCTACCGATGTGGGTGCGGATACAGGCATCACATCACACAACCAATGTGGATGCAGCTAGCTGGAGCTAGCACCAACCCAAGTGAACGATGGGTGAAGAGACGACGATCTCTTTTATAGTAACACCCCAACGAGGGAGCAACGAAGGAGCAACAGTGGTGTGCGAGCGGACGGCCAGTATAATCGGGCACACCCCAACGACGTACCAGCTTTAAAAGCTAGGTTCGATGGGTGAAGGGATGACGACCCCTTTTTAAGCCAGCACCCCACCGATGGAGCACCGAAGGAGCAGCAGAGGCGTGTAGGCGGACGGCCAAGTAATAAGACCGCCTCCACCGAGGGAACAAGAAAACAGAAATACCAGAAACAAAAACCATCACCAACCCACAACAACGATGGTACAAAAGTACAAACTGGCAGAGAGGCCAGAGGGCAGAAGGGCCCAATGACAAAAAAAAAAAATAATAAATAAATAATTGTAAGGAGTGACACGCTTTTTGGCAGTCCCCACCCCCCCCCCCCCCAAATCTGAACGCCGATCCACTGGAGTAGGTAGGGACCCGGGAAAAAAAAATATATAAAAATTTAATTGCACAGGCACTATGCTTTTCTTTCGAGAGGGGCGGCGATCCAACGGATGGTTGGATCGAGATACAATCCCTTCTGGATTTTAGTAGCGGGAGTGGCGGGCCAAAGGGATTAAGGAACGGTGCCAGAAAAGGGGCGCAATCCGCTAGGACACAACAAAGATAAGTATAGTGCAGTGTAGTGACAGAAAAAAAAAAAATTAAGTCGTTTTGTTTTTTTGGAAAATCGAGACTCCGGTGGGCCGCGCGTGCGTAAAATTCCCGAGAACAGACGGGACACGCGACCCGTTAGAATACGTTTTTTTTGTTGTTTCGGGACTTAAGGAATAGCGGGTCACTCCACCGACGAGTGTACCGCTACTTAAAGAATAAATAAATCGTCGAGCCCCAACGGGGAATTTATAACATAGTGGAAAGAAAAAAACAGTTTTTTTTATTTCTTTGTTTCTCATTTTTTTCTGTTCGGTTTTTTTCTTCTTCGGGGAAGTTTTTTTCTTCTTTTCTTTTTTTAAGGTTTCGTGATTCCAACAAAAAAAAAATCACGTGGCGCCCATTTTTTTTTGTATTTAATTTGCCCAGGTTTAGCGGCCGTTAACGCGCTACCTGGTGGACCCAGAGAATAAAGTGCTATCGTTTGGTTCGGGGCATCGCCGTATCGGTGCCGAGAATTTAACATAGCAACAGGATGTATAATATTAGTACTTTATAATAATATAATTTATAATAAAGCAAACTAATTAAATTAAATTTTCCTAATCAATTTCTAAAGTTCTTTGAGGTCATTACACATTTCAATTTTAATTGTATTGGGATGTAAAAACATTATTTGGTTAACCAAAACTGGATCGTATCCAATTGGACAACGTTTTTCCGAAATTAATATTTTAACTGAAAAATAAGAATTCAGAAGCAGCGCTACACTGTTAGATGAAGAGTCGGATAGATTTCGTCTTCTAACGCTTTTGCCGTTTCCTGAAAAGAACTTAATGTTTTAATCAAACTACTTATGTTACTAATTGTTTGTATTTCATTTTCTTCTCGCAATATATACGAGGGGCGTTCAACATATTCTCGGTATCGGGGTGAAGCTGTGGTTGTATATATAAATTTTTTATCAAGTAATACTATTATTTTAGTGCATTCATGTAAAATTTCATATAAATGTGATTATTAATTCGCGTTTTATCTCTAGTTAAACAGAATCATAATTGCAACTGAGACGATGATGCTGAAAATTGAGCATCGCATGTGATTTCAACCCATTTTTTTCTATGGAAAGCAATAAATAATAAATTGTATTAAAGTTAGTACGAACATAACTTCTTAAGGATGTTTGAAGAGAACAATTTACGCCTGATTTTTTAAAGTATAGGGTCCGCCAAAAAAAAAATTTTTTTTGAAAATGCTATAAAAAAAACTACTTAATATTTTTTCAAATTTCTTTTTTTATTTGAAAGTACAATCCTTCCGGTTAATAATGGAAAATAATTTCATTCAAATAACTGCCTCGGCTGGCCATGCAGTAGCCTACACAATCGGTCCAATTTTTAAGCACATTATCGATTGTGTGCAGCTGTATTTCACCAATGGCTTCACGAATATTGTCCTTTAAAGCGTCAATTGTCTCTGGCTTGTCGGCGTAACACTTATCTTTTACGGCACCCCACAAATAATAGTCCAACGGTGTCAAATCGCAGCTCCGAGGTGGCCAAACGACATCAGCTCTGCAGCTGATAATGCGATTTTCAAAAACAGGGCGCAAAACATCGAGTGTAGCTTCGGCTGTGTGGCACGTAGCGCCGTCCTGTTGAAACCAAATGTTGCCAATATCCTCCTCTTCAATTTTTGTGAACAAAAATTCGTTCAACATGGCCCGATAACGATCGCCATTGACTGTAACGGCAAAAAAAAAAGAAAAATGGCCCAATTATGCCTCTGGACCAAAATCCGCACCAAACAGTGACTCGTTTTGGGTCAATCGGCTTTTCAATGTATGCGTGCGGGTTTTCTGTGCCCCAAATGCGACAATTTTGCTTGTTTACATACCCGCCAAGATCAAAATGAGCTTCATCTGAAAAGATGATTTTCTTGGCAAAATCGGCATCTACTCTAAGTCGATCGCAGGCCCACTTTCCCAGCGTTGTTCAAGCGCATACACAACCATATTCGTTCAGCGGAAGGATAAAACTAATTATCTGTCATATCAGACATGCGCTATGTGTTACCATTCGCGAAATAAGCACTAGTTGAAAAAAAACGTTAGATGGCGGACCCTATATTTTACTAGTTTAGTTTAAATATATCTCAATTGTTTGAACGATTTCCTTTATACTTTTTTTCATAATTTTTTGCAAGAAGTGATTTATGCAGAAATTATGATTAAATGAGCGGAAGGCAGAAATTATATTTGATGCCCTGTCCGTCACAATAATGGCCTTGTGGTTTAAATCGCTTCCTAATTCGCCTAAAAGTGTTTGATGTTCGAATAAAGATTTTAGCTCGAAATTTCAATAGAAAGTTTGGTTGCACTTTAAACAATTTTAGGAAAAACCACCTGTACGAATACTTCATAGGTTTAAACCCACGAGTCTGGAAATTAATTTCCCTTCCTTAATGTAATGAGTTGTCAACGATAGGTGTGCAGTTCTTAAGTAATTGTCTGTCCAAGCATTTAAAGTAAGTCCATATCCAATATTTCTTACAGTCATTATATTTTAAAATTTTTAAGTATTTATTTTGAATATTACGTGAAATTGTTTTAGGGTATTGTAATAATTTGTCGATGTCAACATGTTGTCCATATTTGGCACCAATGGATATTAAAAATTCAGCGAAATTTCTTAAATCACAATCTCTTCTAATATTAAATGGTCGGCAGTTTTCTATTGTCCATCCTTCTATCAACAAGACACTTTTTTCTTGTCTTCAAGGTATACTTATGTTTTTTCTAATTTTCAATATTATCAGTTTTTATTTTTTTCCATATGTATGTAGCATTTGTGTTTTACTAAATTCGAAGTGATATTAGAGTTAAATTTGTATACCGAAAAACAATATTTTCACGCCACTAAATTTTTATTGTCATCGCCGTTTCCATTCCATTTTTGATAATCGCGAATACATCCAATACCTTACTACGGCCTTCGACGATAATTGTTGCCTTTATAACAGAATTGTTCAACAAACCCTAACACTGGCCATTAAGACATCGGAGTCATTTTTTTTAAATCCTAGTTTAATATCAGATGTTAGCAAAAACAAAACCTTTCTGTAAAAGACATCAGTAGCTTCCATTTCATTATTTTCCTTTAACTTTTTCGATAAATATACTCGTACATTTTATTGTAAAATATTTTCCTTTTTTGTACTGTAATCTAACTGTACCTTACCTTCCTACATAGGTTAGGTTAGGTAAGAGTGGCTGTTGGAAATACCAACCCACTTAGGCCTATTGGCCCATTGTGATGCCACGTGGATCTATGATCTTCTTACTACTGGAACCAGTTTGAGCTTTTAATAAAGCGTAGGAGACTGTTAACGTCTATTTTTTCTAGATCGTTTAGGTCGTTGTAGAAGAAAGCTCCTAGGTGAAGCTTCCTTCTCTGAGAGAGAGCTGGGCATGTGCAGAGTAGGTGGGGGATTGTCTCCTCCTCTTCCTCGTCCATGCAGCTTCTACAAAAATCGTTAGTAAAAGCGCCAAGCCTTCTTGCGTGCTTGCCTATGAGGCAGTGTCCGGTAATGACACCTATTATGGCGCTGAGATGTTTCCTTTCTAAGAGGATCAGACACTTAGATCGACTCAGATCCAGCTTTGGCCAGATCTGTTTTGTCGCTAGACATGTTTGTCCAGCAGTCCACCTAAGGTCCGTTCTTTTATTGGCATCTAGCTTTAGTGTTAGTTTGCACGTAGCGATTGGTATACCTATACTACCTTTGTCTGGTAGGATAGGTAGAGTGGTTCCAATTTTGGCGAGTTCATCGGCTCTGCAGTTCCCTGGAATGTCTCTGTGGCCCGGCACCCAACAGAGGTGAATGTTGAACTGCTCTGCCATCTCCATGAGAGATGATCGGCATTCAAGGGCAGTTTTAGAACACAATGACACCGAGTCCAGGGACTTGATGGCGGCCTGACTATCCGAAAATATGCGGATATCCTTTGCAGATATCACGTTTTTCTTCAGCCAGGACAGAGCTTCTTTAATCGCCAAAATTTCCGCCTGGAACACGCTACAGTGATTTGGAAGGCGGAAAGAGAGGCTTAGATTAAGCTTATCTGAGAAAACACCGCCACCAACTCCGCTGTCGGTTTTAGATCCATCTGTGTAGAGATGGATTGACTTGTCCTCCATGAAAGCATCCTCCTCCCAGAATGATCTTGAGGGGAAGCTTACATGGAAGTTTTTGTCAAACCAAAGTTCAGGTATGGTGTAATCGGTGTTCTCTGTGAGGATTCCTAATGTATTAAGAATGTTGGCGTGGCCAAATGAATTATTTGTCCACTGTTTAGTCGCTTTAAGGCGAATAGCTGCAGTCGCAGCTACTTGCTTGCTAAAAATGTCGAGGGGAGTCAAGTGAAGCAGAATATCTAATGCCGCAGAGGGGGTAGACCGCAAAGCTCCGCTTGTGCATAGACATGCTGTTCTTTGGACTCTGCTTAATTTAATGCGGTTGACTGCATTTTCCAAGGCCGTCCACCAGACAACCACCCCGTAAGTAAGTATCGGTCTTATGACCGAGATGTATAGCCAGTGGGTTATGCGAGGTTGAAGGCCCCATTTGTTCCCAATGGCTTTTTTTCAAGAGAATAAAGCTATTGTAGCTTTATTGACTCTTTCTTGAATGTTAGGTTTCCAGTTTAGTTTCCTGTCAAAAATGAGACCCAGATATTTTGCTGTATCGGAGAAAGCTAAACTGGTACCGTTTATTGAAGGAGGGTCTATGATTGGAATTTTATATTTCCTAGAAAAGAGGACAAGATCAGTTTTATGGGGGTTTATTCCCAATCCACAGCGATCTGCCCAGCAGGTTAATCTGTTAAGATTTACTTGGAGGAGTTCTTTGATGGTATTTAGATGTTTTCCTGAGACGGCTATGGCAACGTCATCCGCATAGGCAATCACTCTGCTACCACCCGCTTCCAGGTATATCAGTAGTTCGTTAACCACTAAGTTCCAGAGAAGGGGGGAGAGGACACCACCTTGCGGCGTACCCCTACTGACATATCTTTTAGCAGAAGTCTCACCCAGTTTGGAGTTGATTATCCTGCTTTTTAGCATTAGATTAATCAGCTCCCCAAGTGAGCCGTCTACCTGCAGAGTTGACAGCGCAGTCGTGATTGCGGATGTGTTGACGTTGTTAAAGGCGCCCTCTATGTCTAGGAAAGCAACCATTGTGTACTCCTTATATTGTAGGGATCGTTCGATGTGGCTAGTCAGAGAGTGCAAAGCCGTTTCCACCGACTTTCCTTTACAGTAGGCATGTTGAGCCGTAGACAGAAGTCTTGGATCAACTTTAGCTCGAATATGGATATCAATCAGTCGTTCTAAAGTTTTCAGAAGGAATGACGATAGACTTATAGGTCTGAGGTCCTTTGGGACCACATGAGAACATGTTCCAGCTTTGGGAATGAACACCACATTGACTTCTCTCCATAACAGTGGAATGAATAAGTTCTACACAGCTCCTCATAATATTTTCCAACACTGGTAGAATAATATCTGAGGATCTCTGTAGCTCGGCAGGTATAATACCGTCCGGACCAGCAGACTTGTATGGTTTGAAGCTATGTAGCGCCCAGAGCAGTTTGTCTCTCGTAATCAGACTATGAATTTTGGTCACGGTTGCAGTAGGCTTGTTTGGGCTGCTACTGGCCGCGAGTTGGGAGCTACCTGGAAAGTGGGTGTCCAGAAGCAGGTTGAGTGATTCATCACTTGAGGTTGTCCAAGAGCCATCGGTTTTTTTCAAACAGCTGGGCATCATAGGATTTGTGGAGAGGATTTTTCTTAGCCGCGAAGCCTCAGAGGTTTCTGTAATTTTGTCACAGAATGACCTCCAGGATTGTCGCTTTGCCTTCCTCAGTTCTTTTTTGTATAATTTGAGGGATTCTTTATATGAGTCCCAGTCGGTCACTTTTCTTGTGCTTTTTGCTGCGTTGAAAAGTTTTCTGCATGTGTTTCTGAGCAGTCCTAGTGCCGATGTCCACCAGTGTGGCTTTTTCTTGCCTCTTGGTTGAATAAGAGGACAGGAAGCGGCCATAGCCTTATTGAGAGTCAGAGTAAATTCCCTGACTTTCATGTCGAGCTCATTGGTGTCACGCGGGGGACTTGATAGTTTGGAGGATATCGTTTCCGACAGGATTCCTCTATATTTTGTCCAATCAGTTTTCCGGTAGTTCCGGAAAGTTGGTTGGCGAGGGGGAGCATCACTCAGACTGAATTGGATGTACCTATGGTCCGAAAAGGAGTGTTCAGACGATACCATCCAGTTTGTTAGCCTTTGGGTGATGCTGTCGGAGACAAGAGTAATATCTAGCACTTCTTGTCGGTTTTTTGTTATGAAAGTGGGCTCATTGCCAATATTGCAAATTAAGAGGTTAGTACTTAAAATATAGTCTAAAAGTGACTCACCTCTATCATTGATGTCGGTACTGCCCCATACCGTATGATGTGCGTTGGCGTCGCATCCGATTATGAGGCCAGTTTTTTGCCTTCCCGCTTCCAGTACCACCCTTTCTAGGTTATCACCAGGGTTAGGGCCCACTTGGTCGTGGCCAAGGTAAGCCGATGCCAGCCAGTAAGAGCCTTTGGCAGTTTCTAATCTGGCAACGGTTAGGTCGGGGTCACTGAGGTTGGGAAGTAGAAATACATTAAGGCTACGTTTCACTAATATACAAGTTCTAATCTTACCTTTGTCTCTTGTATAGAGCGGAACGTATGAGGGTGTCCTAAGTCCACGAACCACGCCTTCTGCAATCCATGGTTCCTGGATTAGAATAATGTCTTCTGCGCTTTTGGAAAGACGCAGAATGAGTGTGGCCGAAGCCTTTTTTGAGTGGTGGAGATTAATCTGGAGAAACCGTATCATTGCTACAGTCTTCCAGAGTCGCCTCCACCACGGTGTTGTTGAGGTCCTCCGATTCTGAAGATGTGCCCAAGAGCTCATCTTCAATCTCTGATCGTGTAGAACCTCTATTTGCTTCGCCATCGGTTTCCATTTCCGACAATGTGTCAGAAGAGGAGACCGACAGCTTTGTAGTCACCTCGGACAGATTGGAGTCGTCGCTATCCAATTCTGGAAAGGATATCGATGCTCCAAGATCCACGGTTGTGATGTCAGGTGTTAAAGGAGGAGGAGGTTGCTTATCAGCATCCAACTCATCCTTTTTGTACACCCTTAAGTGAATGGACTCGAATCCGAACCGAATCATGCCTTTCGTCTGCGCCAGAGGATTAAGGGATTCCTTATTGATCACAATTAACGCGCATCTATAAGAACCCCTTAGTTCCTCCAGTTTCGCGACTTTCCAGTCATGAGTCGGAAGAGTCGGGTTGCTGAGCCGGATGATTTCCAGGATATTTTCTGGAGAGGAGGGTTCGGCTGGAATCCAGGTACGAGTTCGAGGTCTACTAGGAATGTCTTCCTTAGATACGACCTCGAGTTTTGCACCTGGCCAAACCTCTCCTAAACCATCGATGGCCTTGGTGAAGAGATCGAGAGATCTCTGGTCGGAGCAAGCGATGAGCTTGACATGGCCTTGGTGCCAGCCAGCGTCGCTTGTGATAGGAGGTGGTCCTGGGTTCTCCCGCATGATGGCCAAGAAGTTGCTGGAGAGCTTCAACTTGACCAATTGCCACCGTTCCGGTGTAATGGAACCGTCGGTATCGCTT
This sequence comes from Volucella bombylans, assembly GCA_949129095.1. Classification (NCBI taxonomy): domain Eukaryota; kingdom Metazoa; phylum Arthropoda; class Insecta; order Diptera; family Syrphidae; genus Volucella; species Volucella bombylans. Next base: position 28,748,490 of record OX422144.1, read on the forward strand.
CTATCGATCACCGCGATCACCAATGCGTCCTTTAGGACTTCATTATAAGACTTCAGAGATCTGCTGTTGGATGGCCCAGGGGTTGTGGAACTGTGTATTTTGGGCCTCTTGGAAACCGGTACGGTTTCCTCCAACGATCTCTGACGCTTAGAGGAGTCTTTTGACGTTTTGTGAGCAATGGAAGCAGTGGGAAATCCGTCTTTTAGGATGTTTTTAGCCCACTCAACCTTGCTCTTTATTTCCGCACTTCTCTCCACCTCCGGAATGGATCCGAAGGTTTTGATAATGCGTGAAGCATTTCGGCGTCTTATGTATAGCGCCTTAGATGGAGCTTGCCGATGCGGCTGAGCTCCAGATTCCTCTTTGGAGGGAGGAGTTTTGGTAGCAGCAACAAGTCCGTGGCCTGCCACAAACTTGCTGCTGCTGGGGGCGGGGGAAGTGATAGGACCATGGCTTGCCACAGTCTTAACACTCCCCGAAGGAGTTTTGGTAGCAGCGACAAGTCCGTGGCCTGCCACAAACTTGCTGCTGCTAGGGGCGGAGGAAGTGATAGGACCATGGCTTGCCACAGTCTTAACACTCCCTGAAGGAGTTTTGGTAGCCGCGACAAGTCCGTGGCCTGCCACAAACTTGCTGCTGCTAGGGGTGGAGGAGGTGATAGGACCATGGCCTGCCACAGTCTTAACACTTCCTGAATTCTTTTTATTTGGCTTGTTCCTTTTGCCTTTAGAGGATGGCGCACCATGGCCTGCCACAGTTTTGCCTCCTCTCGGCAATGCAGGAGCCTTGCCGGTAGTCGGTGTAGTCACCGTTCCACCGCCCGGTAATGGAGGAGTACCGGCCTCGGTTTTTGTTATCTGGTTATTGTCCATAATAGTCCCACGAGTAGCGGAGAAAGGGATGTCCATCTGTACAGAGATCCGCCATATACAGATAAGGCTAGCTAATCCGGAGGTCGCCAGGTATCCGGATACTCCGTTTGCGACTGAGCTATTTTTGGAGATACTGGGCCCTCAGCCAGGTTGATCTTCGGCACGGGTCGTATAACACCTTGATCCAGCCCAGGGGAATGATGGAGTGCTTTGGGAGTTGGGGAGGGGGGGGGAGCATCCTTTGGTTTCAGGACTCGTCTGGAGAATTTCTTCTCGAGAGTCATTGACCCTACTCAGCCTCTACAACTCGACAAGTTCGATGCTCACGGTAGAAGTACCTTCCTACATAACCAAAGCTAGAAACCAACTAGACTTTTAGTTTTATTTAGTGCACTGAGTGTACTCAGTGTATTTTCTGCACGACACGAGTCGCTTACATCAGACCACTTCAAGCACCCAAGTGTAAGAGAGGAAGAAATGCACTCATTTTGCTATCAAGTGATCGATTGTTGCACAGTAACTGTCTCTTGTGGTTTGGTACTGAACACTTTGTTGAATAATTGCAATAAATGGGGTACACTGAAGTACTGTACAGGTTTAGAGAGATCAAATGAATGTATTCATGCAGAACACTATTCCAAACATGTACCTACTATTGTAGGTTCCTTAAAGTTTTCACTTACTATTTCTTTGCCATGAGAAAGTGATTGCGGACAATTGTATATATGCCAGCAAAATGAATATCATTTTCTCTTCCAGAGAGATAGCGCATATTGTAAACTAATGATAGCGACTCCTCCTATGAGGGAAATGGCCGAAATGAAGCACCCACCGCGCCTACAGTAGGTACACAAGTTTGTGCAAAAAGTTCGTGACACTGGCTTGTTTGTGTACAACACACACCGACGAGAATGTGGCCACAGTGCCCGAGTGTATTCAACTCAATCCAGGAACATCGACTCGTCATCGATCTCAACAAGTCAAAATATCACGCACCAGCCTGATGCAAATTTGGCATAAAGAATTATTCCCTTACAGAGTTCAATTGACTATGAAATTGAACGCAAACAACCATCCGCTTCGTTATCACTTCTCACTTTGGGCATCACAGCAGATCGAATTGGACATTGAATGGCAGGAAAATCATTTTTTTTTTGACGAGGCGCCTTTTCGTCTCCATTTCGGTCAACAGTGAGCGCTACAGAGCCAAGACAAACGAATTTTTGTGGGCTGAAATTCAAGACATGGTCTTACTCGTAAATGATCATTGGTTTCAGAACGATGGTGCGTCATATAACACAGCCCATGAAACAATCGATCTTTTACGCGTTAAGTTCGATAATCGTGTTATCAGACGCCTTGGTGATTCCGATTGGCCGCCTCGGATCTGCTGTTTGACTCGTTAGACTTTATATCGACCGATCTATTCGTGAGAAAGAGGCAGAAACAGTCAACAAGGTTTTGGGAAATTAAGTTGACAAGATGCACTACTGCGAAGCCAGCACCGAAGCAGCCACATGAATGGAATTGTATTCCATAACTAATGAGAATGTTCGCTCTTTATAATAATTGATTTTCGTTAATTTTATTTAATTTTTATAAAGAAATTTATATTTGGACCACCTGATAACTACTGTCTCCAATGTCATCGAGATTTCTTCTGTTTTCTAATATATTGTACTTTTCACTAATCATCAAACTGTCACTGTCAATTTATTCAACATTTTCATCATGGTAAAGTACACGAACGAGCAACGTCTGCGAATTATAAAAATTTTCCACCGAAATTCGGAGTCGGTGACTGCAACTTTAAGAGCGTTAACTCAAATTTTCGGCCGCAATTCTCGCCCTAGTAGACAGGCAATAACAAGTTTAGTGCAAAAATTTGAGTCTACATATCTAGTCTACACGGGTTGGTCGAAGTGTCGAAAATATCGCTGCCGTTCAGGCGTCCGTAGCAAACGATCCAAATCAGTCAATTCCACGGCGTTCTCAAGAATTCGGCATCGCTCAGACCACATTATGGCGTATTTTGCGTAAGGATCTTGGTTTACACCCATACAAGATCAAGCAGACTCAGGAATTGAAGCCGATGGACCATTTGAAACGACGTTCGTTCTGCTGTTGGGTTCTGGAGAAGATGCGTCAAGATGATGAATTTCATCGCAAAATCATCTTCAGTGACAAAGCTCATTTTTGACACAATGGGATCGTCAATAAGCAAAATATGCGTTATTGGTCAGGTGAAAATACATGTGCTACATGAGTCACCACTTCATCCACAAAAAATAACTGTTTGGTGCGGTTTGCATGCCGGCGGCGTTATTGGGCCATATTTTTTCGTCGACGATAACGATCGTCACGTTACGGTGAATGGTCAGCGTTATCGCCCCATGTTCACCGATTATTTTTGGCCCGAATTGGAAGATATGGACTTGGACGACATGTGGTTTCAACAGGATGATGCCACAAGCCACGCAGCACACGCTACAATCGATTTATTGAAGAGTAAGTATGGTGAGCGTGTTATCTCAAGAAATGGGCCAGTCGATTGGGCGCCTCGTTCGTACGATTTAACGCCGCTTGACTATTTTCTGTGGGGCTACGTTAAGTCATTGGTTTATGCCAACACGCCGACGACGTTGGAAGAGCTCAGAGCCAACATTGAACGCGAAATAGCGGCTGTTTCGGCCGAAATGTGTGGCTGAGTCGTTGAAAATTGGGTCAAACAAAAAAAAAACACAGCAAAATTGCAAAAGTGTATAAAAATTTTATTCAAGTTAATAAATCAATGCTTGCCATTTACTTTTTAAAGATTATTTCATGTAAATGTTGACCACGACTACGTTTTAAGTGGTCCATACGGAGAGTCCAATTTTGAATAACTTTTTCGAGCATATTGGTTGGTATCTCACTAATACCACTTCTAATGTTGTCTTCCAAGGCTGCAATTAACGCTGGTTTATCGGCATAAACGGTTGGTTTGACGTACCCCCACAAAAAATTGTCTAAAGGCGACAAATCATAAAGATAAATATCTCACCGAACTCCTTTCTCAATTAGTCCATCCATTCGCGTGCGTTGTGTCATGTATCGTCATCTTGCTCGAACCACATGTCGACCAGGTGTATTTTAGGTAAAAAAAACTTCGAAATCATTGAACGATAGCGGGCGCCATTCATGATAACGTTATTCTCACTGTCATCACCAAATGGGCCAATGATTCCGCCGGATCATAAACTGCACCAAATAGTGAATTTGTCGTGGTATATTGGCAACTCTTGTATTGCCTGATGTAGCTCATCGGATCAAATATGGCAGTTTTGTTTATTGTCATACCCATGGAGGATCTTGTTTTTCTTTTCTAAGACCGAAAATTCGACACTGTGGCAGGTCGTTCGGCTTCAGTTCTTCCACGAGCTGTATTTTCTAAGGTTTTAGACAAAGATTCATTGTGTAAAGTAACATAATCCCAATTGCTGTGAACGGCGACGAATGGACAAATTACGGTCTTCATTAACACTGGCGGATACAGCAGCAATATTTCATCTGTACGCACTCTATGCATGCGGGTAGTTGACTTGATGCCCAATATCGTGAAATTGGTGAGAAATTTGATCACTATGGCTTGAATTGCTTGTTCAGTAGGTCGATTATGACGACCGTAAAATGTCGAAGTGCGCGAAAAACATTTTTCACAGAGCACAAATTTTGATAATAAAATTCAATAATTTGTAAACGTTTTTCGAATGCAAGTCTTTCCATTATGAAATGGCAATGATATACGAACTTTTATAAAAATCAGGGGTCAACTTCTAAACACTCAATAGCTCAATCCGGACTTTATTTCCTGTACCAGCTGGATTATACGGTGTAGGCTGAGGACTTTTAGTAGAATTTTTCACAAATGGACAGACAAAAACCAAACTTATGCTATCGAATCTAAGTTGAAAATTCCAGATTTTTCGCCACGTTGACGCGGTCTTCGCATTACATCATAGCGAGTATATGTGGTACGAGATTTAGGCACAACATGACTATTAAAACTCTATCGGGTAAGACCCTCTCCAGACGGCCTTAGATTTTTGGCCTCCAGAGTCAAATCAATTATTTTTCTTTTGCTCAAAGTAGTGAAAACCTTGGTAGACTACCATTGGCATTGTGATAACACATGATTGCAATTCGATCACGTGTTTAGGTGTTATCATCCGTCAAGTGCAAAAATCGGCGAATTCACCGGATCCTGTTTCAGACCGTTTTTATTGTTAAATGTTCCAGCAGAAGTCACATCGTCATTCTTCACGATGAACTGTTTACTGGAGAGCATATCAAAAAGAATATACAGCAGTAGTTTACTAATGCCCAACCTGTCCAGCTTGAAAAAGAGGCCTTCTAACAATACGGTATCGATGGCCTTCTCCAAGTCAATCAGGCAGGCACCAGTGCACTGGTTCTTGCTTTTGTTCCATTGGATATGAGAAACCAGTTTAGACGCAGCATGAATGATACGAGTATCATGCCCCGCCTTGAAACCGAACTGATTATCCGGAACTATATATCGGAAATGTCTTTATTCCTTTTGGGGATGGGATGTACCACCGCAGTTTTCCAGTGCGCTCGATAATGTGCATTATTCATTGCATTATTAAAAAGGGTGGTATAAATGTTCACAGCTTCTACAAGGAGATGTCGAAGCACAATGTTCGGTATTTCATCGGTTCCCACTGATTTGTTACTTCTAAGTGATTCGAAGATCGTTTGGAGCTCTTCCTTCGAAATGAACGGGGATAGTACCCTATCGTTGGTGATGACATTATTTGGCATCGCCAATTCACAATTTCATTTCGAAGGTAGAAATTGTGCACAAGGACTCGATTCTCCTGATCGTGGTTCGGGGGAATGATAACATTCGCCTTGTACACTTCCTGGAAAGTCGCTCCTATAGCCTCTACCTGCTCCTGCGGATCCTCGATCACAAAGAAGTTGTCATCATCAATAGCCTCATTTCGATCTATGCCCGCTGCTACTAGTATTTGTTCGTTGTTCATCGTACGGGCGATTTTAAGACATGGAAGGTCGTTCTGATTATTTCTCCGAAATATTTTATTTATTTGCGGGAACATATTCGGGTTGCTGGTGTTTACAGCCCGAATTTTATTGTTCCAATACAAACTTACAGAATGTCTGTAATTGTCCTTTATTAATGATTGGAGGTTTTTAATCGACGACTTCAGTGTCATGATCTGCGGGTTATGTCTGTCAGTAAACTGTCTGTACAAGGTTTTTAGTCTTGACAGCAGTCTACTTTTATGTCGGTGCAGTGCGTCAATAGTTGCGTTGCGTTCGTCAGTGTGTTGATACCGAGGTATCGTTTTTTCCATTGTTCGTTTGATTGTCTCGTCCATTAGTCTTAGATACCTGTCAATCTCCTCGTTTGACAGATTTCTGTTGTACGGTGGGTAGACCGAATTGGAGGAGAGTGCTCTAGTCAGTGTTCTGGTGAAGTGCTTCTGAGAATGCCTTTGGACAAACTCATCCAATTCCGCAGTTTCGTTGGGAACAGTTATTTGGGTGCTGAGACCGCAATGGTCACTGTCATACACGAAAGTGCGTAGACAGTTTGTAGTTTGTTGGTTAATGCATGTCAGTTGTATTCGTGAGTCGAACAGCAGAAGATATAAATAGGACCCGTGTCTGGGAAACGAAGGACTATCCGTCGCCCTAAGCCCAAGTCGATATATTATATTGTGCTGACCCCATCAATTGAATATTAGGTTCCCTCTAGTATTTGGTGTATTATTTCCCCAATCACTATGTTTGTCGTTGAAATCTCCGCCGATAATAAAATAGTTGTCTTCCAATTCCAGCCTCAGGAATCGAAAAAGTGCCTCGAGCTGTGAGGTGAATAAAGTGGATTGTGTAGCCTTAGGTGCATGGACAGACACCATGTACAACCGCTTTCCACTACGGAGAGGGATTACACGATGCATGCTTCCAGCACCTGGAACCTACGTACTACACGGCTGTGTACTCTTTTTAACCGTATACCTTTTCGTACGAAAATCGCAACGCCTCCTCCCTGAATGGAGTTGGGTCGGTTTCTCCGTACTATTTTGTATCTTCTGTGCCTCATTTTGTGTCTTTTGGTAAGCTTAGTTTCGCTAACCAGAAGCACATCGGGGGCTTGGTCTTTAAGCAACTTAAATAGTGCGGCTCGTCGTTCGAGCCTAATCAGTGAATTCACATTCACAGCAAGGACCTTCAGAGTCTGCTCCGCCACGTACGTACCCATTACGGCAAAAGGTGCGTTAGGCCAGGCAGCAGCGCATATACTTGATCCACCCGCGCGGTCTGTTCAGTTAAATGACGTTGTAGCTGAGCTATCTGCCTCTGGATAGAGAGCAAGATAGCTAGCATGTCAGGTACTGGTTCCGGTGCTCTGGGCGCCGGGGCCTGAGAAGCAACCTTCACTTGCTGTGCCATATTTCCCCTACCTGCCGCCATTTGGGTGTAGGTAACATGGGGAGTATCGGCTGGTGTTTGCAAATGTACGGGAGGACGTTTCACTTCCACTTTCTGCTGCCGGGCCAGATTTATTCTTTTGATGTACTGGAATTTGGGACAACCCCGAGAGTTGGCTTTTTTAAGACGCTCCGTCCTTACCCAGAGCGCATTCCTCGGACTTGTGGTTCTTTCCGTTCGGCGTGCCCGAACCTTTGGCAGCGAACACATTGTAAAATGTTTTCGCTCCTCTTTAATTTTTCGCAGTGTACAACCTGGCAGTCCAGGACTTTAATACTCCTTAGACCATCCAGATTGTTGGTGGGACTTAGCTGGACCAGGAAAATCGGCAGTTGCCGCTTCTCCCTTTTTGCTCTGGCTGTGGTGAAAGGCTTGACCCCCACGAATTGGAGCCCTTCACACTTCTTCTCTTGCAGCAGTGCAAGGAGCTCCTCCGGATCAGTCGACAGTTCTAACCCCCTCAGCAGCATTTTTTGCAGCTTCTCCCCTTTCGGGGTGTAGGAGAAGAACTCCATCGTCGAATCCTTCAGTAAATTTTTTATTTTATGATAGCGCTCCACTGTGTTACAGTGGATCGCATGCCTGTCTAATGATAATCTTTTTATAAAAAAGTTGTTGCCTATGTCCTACTTACGCAGTTCTATCGTCTCTTTGAGTTCCATTTTGTACGTGTTTATAGGTGGAACCCTTGTGTTAGATATCTTTTGTTCTTGTTCTCGTTGTGGTTGCTGGTGTTTCCGCTGTTGTTCTTGCTGGATCTTCTGCTGCTTGTTGTTGATGTAGTGTTCGCTGATTTGTTTTTTGGGCCTGTATATGTTTAGGCTGCTGTTTTGGGTTTTGTTGTTGCTGTTGTGTCGCTATGTGTTGAGTTTCTTTTTCTGCTCATTGTTGCTGTTGTTGTGGCTGTTGAGAATCGAGAAGTTCTCCTAGCTGCTCCTTCGCTCTCCTTGCTATTTGTTTTGCTTTAATAGCTAGCACTCTTTGCTGGAGAAGCTCTATGCTATTTCTAATTTCCTCTACCTCCTCCTCTTCGTCATCTCACTCAGAGGCCGCCAGAGATGTAAACATATTGTCATCTTCCATACATTGGCCTACTCCACTATCGGACACATATGACAAATGACCTTTGAGTGCCTTTTGCCTGGTTTGCTGTTGTGCTGCTGCCCTTGTTAATATTATTGGCGCCTCTTCCCTCGCTCTGTCAGGCAGCTTTTCTGTTGATGCTGACAAGGAAGGGCGCTTCATTAGGTCCGAAGTAGGCTTCAGCTTCCTCCTCCCCTTCATCTTAGTCTCCGGTTGGCTTGATGCACTTGAATCAAAGCCTGACTTATCAGCTAGTCCCGATATTGGTTTTGCGGACCGCTCACCGGAATGCATCGCGTGATGCTGTTTGCGCACTTTTTATTTTGTATCTTTATTTTTAAATTAAAAGAAAAAAAATCAGAAAACTTTTTGTTCCCGCTTTTTATATTCCTTTTTTTAAAATACCGTTTTTAAAATCACGCTTTTTATGACCCTGTTCTTTATGATCCCGCTTTTATAATCTTGTATATTATAATCCCGCTTTTACAAACAAAACTAGTTGTTTCATTTAAATTTTAAATTTTAAATTAATTGAATTAAAATTTTAAATAAATTAAAATAAATTAAGTAATGAGTGATTTTATTTAAATGCATTTTATTGTATCTTTTAACAAATACAGCTCATTGCGGTCAATAATTCTGCGAACTCAATCCAATGCTACACAATATAATTTGGCTCTACTACCAATTCTGTAGTAAATGAGAGCGGTGAAACCGTTACCAAGAGGTAGATTTTTTTGTGCATGCACTCGTACTATACTTGGAATGCGTAAATATAATAATGTAGATTATGTAAGCATAAACAAATGTGTACGTACAGTAAAAATTAAAAACATTCCTAGGTATTTTCTTTTAGTCGATACATTTTAATTTTTTAAAATTTATAAAATAATAAAAAATCGAATGTAGCCAACATCTATTGCTATTTAGTTTGATAACTACGAGTATGTTTTATAAAAACAGGATTAGCGGGATTTTAATAAGCGGGATTATAATGGATTGGGATTTTGAACAAGCGGGATTTTAGAAGACGGTATTTAAAAAAAAAAATAGTATTTTAGGGATTTTAAAACTTTTTTCGGGATTTTTGAAAAACAAGATTCCGATACGCTCCCTCGCCAAATAACAGCATTGACCCATCTTTGGTTATGATTGGCATTACCGGTGTATCTCACTCACTATATAAAATTGTTGTCACTTTCTAGGCGGGGTCCATTTCCTCGCTCATTTTCCTCTAAAATGCAAAAGGTATGTACTTTGCGACCGGGAATGTTAATTGGCTTAGTGTCATCATTAACAAATAATGTTGCTCTGAAATAATTTATTTTCCTACACCACATTGAAACACATGACTAAACTTAGCTGTTAAAACATGAAATATTCTCTCTTTGACTTTACTAAAATCGCATCACTTATTTGATTTAATTTTGGCATTTCGATTTTAAATAATTTCAGCCGCTCTCGCCCAAAAATTGCATCCACCTTACCTGGCATATGCAATGCCAAATGAAAATGAAACATTTGATACGTATAATTGTTTTGCAATGTATTTGTAAACTCCTGGTAATACATTGATGACATTGCTGCTCCCGTGTTTAGCTATAGCTGTTTTGAAACACCATCCAGGGCTAATGCAAGCATGAATTTCATTGATTGTTTCTTCTCTTCGGGTAGGAAACATTTACTAAGTTGGTGTATATAGTAGACCCTTTGCTCTTCGTAGTCCGTATGCGGTGATAGCGAATCTAATTGATTTTGAATACTAAACTTTTATTTGTGCCCTTGTGGCGGAAGTCGTGTTTTTGTAGACATCGATCCGCTGCTCATGCAAACGCGAGCCAAATGTCCGGTTTTTCGGTACTTGGAGCACACTGTCCGATTATGTTTGCATGCTATATATATAGATGAAAAATTTGAAAGCTTTCAGATACATATTTGTGTTTGAAATCTAGTCAATCTAGAAATCAGACAGTTAATTTTAAATTTCGTTTGAGTTCCTTTGGTAGACTCCATTGTCAGTGGTGATGCAAACTGTGAAGGTGTTGTTGGGTTCTTTTACAAGTGCATTATTAAATTAAGTTCTCTAACCAATATGCATTTCGGAAACCGTTTATAAATTGCTATCCCAGATTAGTATCAGCAGTAGCTGCATTGAAAGATGCACAGTTGAAATTACAATTCTTGCAAATTTTTTAAAGGCCTGCAACGAAGTTGAATATACCTCCGCCTTCATTTTGTATACCTATAAGGAATCTATTTTGTTTTTCTATAGCGATTGGAGCTACCCAGCACCCGCACGTGGTCCTTTACCAATTTGATAAGTTCGTCATAACTCTTAGTTTTTAGATCATCTAAAACAAGTTGCGTGAACTAAGGAATTTCTTTTGCTTTATTTAACTATGGCACATAGTATTCCCTGTAACATTTTTTTAAACTTCCAACTTTCATTCTCTTCACTAAAACTTTCAAGTTGAATTCCCTGATCCCATTGACCGACAGTATTGCCCTCAACCACCTGTTCTATTACGAAGAGAGAAGAGTTTGCAATTGCTTTGAATCCATGAAATACGTGGGTTTCGCCGATTTCCTAATAACACCTTTATTATGGAGGTAATGCCTAAGTCTACGCTTGGTTTGGATCATATTGACAATTAATACACTGTTGGTGATAAGATAATCAAACTACAACTGTGGGACACCGGAGTGATGGAACGTGTCGCCTCAGTTACATCTAGCTACTATAAATTCGCTGAATGTGCTATTCTGGTATTTGCATTAGACTATGCATCCTCATTTCACTCGGTGTCGTAGTATCTTCTAGACGTTTTTACTTATGCGGAAAGCGAATCTGAGATGGAAGCGTTATGTGACCAATGCCACAGGCTAATAAGTGCCACATTCAATACATCCTGTAAGACAGTCGAAGGTGTTGAAGAGATATTTCATGACTTCTCGAACATTATAGCTGACACGAATAGTTTGAAAATAGAATTGCTTGCGCTGGAGAAGCATGGATTCAAAATAGATAATGCAATTATATCTGCTAGTTTTAGGCTACTTTTAGCTCTCCCAGCTTCAACATACTCACTCACTCACATGCACTTGATTACTTATACTATTTTTAACATCGAATGAAGGAACTTTTTCATTATTTATTAATTGTTGCTATTAACAACAGCTTTAATTCCTCTCTCTTTTCCACTTCGTCTTCTTCTAAGCTTGACTTTATGTCAATTAATATAACACTGAACACATAACAGATTTCTCTGGCCCAACCTATCTAATCCTACCAATTTTATATTGTTGCAACTGACAATTTGATTGACCTATCAGACTCGCTTGATAATATCTAGCGATGAAACTAATTTATTAATATAATTTGACTTGTTGTTGTATTCTAGGCAACCACTCCTCTTATATGATTTTAGTTGCCTGAAAAAAGAATGCTTTCGGGCGTGGATGGTATTGAACGCCGAACCGTCTGATTGGGAATCCAGTACACTACCACTTGAAACACGGCCACCTATTGTTATTGCTGAAAAGCTGAAATGAATCTTAAAGGGGAATTTCCACCCGGTCATTTTTCTCATAAAATGCTCTTCCAACCTCTTTCCACCCCTTTTCCTACATATTTCGTCTATCCCTTGAACAGAGAAAATTTCCCCAGATTTGGAATACCTCTCTTATAACTCCGATATATGGGAATGGATCTAAGAATGAAGTTACCAATTATCGTCTCATTTCTAAACACTCTCATATACCCAAACCTTTTTAAAGCATTTTATACGAAGCCTTAAGTTTTAATACAAGTCTTTTATTTCGGCCAGACAACATGGTTTCCTAAAAGAGAGATCAAATACCTCAAACCTAATTGAACTCATGTCATTTGCTCTCGCAGCATTAGAAGAAATCGATGTTATTGCAAACGATTTCACTAAAGCGTTTGATATGATATCTCAATAATTGGGCCTCTTCAAATTGGCTGCTCTCGGCTTTGAATCTGATTTATTAAAATGAATTTCTTCTTACCTGGTGAACCGATATTATAGTGTTTGACTTAGATCCGCTCTTTCTGTTCCTTTACTGGCCTCATCTGGAGCTCCACAAGACAGCCATCTTGGTCCCCTTCTCTTCATTCTTACTATTAACGATATTGTCATTAATCACTCCTCCCTCTCCTTTCACGCTGACCACACAACATTTTTTAAAACTATTTCTTCTGCCCATGACTACAGACTTCTTCAAGAAAACCCCAATCAGTTTCCAAATGCAAATCTATAACCTTCTCACGTAAATACAACCCGTCTCCTCCCCGAATTTAAGAATATTTCCTCTATGGTCAACCAATTCCACCTTGGCATATTACTTGACTGCGATCTTAGTTTCAAATAATGTGATCATTAAAGCCAACTCATCACTTGCCCTTATTAAATGGTGGTCCAAGGAATTTTATAACCCAGAAACTCTATGGTACCTTTGTTCCCCCTGCTTGAATATGCCAGCTAAGCTTTGTCCCCCTTTCACCGAGTTCCCGAATCGAGGGTATTCAACGTAATTTCCTCCAATCTGATCTCCGTGGACTGCCCTGGAATGACACATCTAATCTTATCTCCCTGTCAGGACCACCTCAAACTTGTCAATATAAATTCATTAGAACAATGTTGGTATATCTCTGACATTCTTTTCATTCATCGGCTGCTCAAAGATTTCATCGACTACGCATCCCTTTTCAACTCTCAACTCTATTTGTTTCAACACCAACCCACGTATTTTATATTGCCTTAGTTTCTTCTATCTACTCTTCCACCGCACCTCTTATGCCTCCAATGAACCCGTATGCTCCAAAAGGTATCTCAAACTTCTCCGTTTTGGATTTCAACCTGAACACTCCTCGTCTCAAACAAGGCCACCTCCACCGTTGCCTTGGTTTCTAGCTCTTAAGTCTTTCTGTTAGTTTTTAATCCTAGTTAATTAAGTTGGATTGAAATTGTATTAAGGGGATAAGGACCTGCGGCGCGTTTACATTGTATTTCTATCTCGTCCAAACTTTACGTACACATATTTTAGCTCATTTTACAAATTTAAGGTGTAGGATCTTAAGAAAATGCAAAATATACGTTGTACAGAACGTTTTAAGTTTTTTTTCCAACATATTTTTACAAGCATTTTTCACAGTGCAAAGTGTGTTGAATTTTAAATCTTCCCTCCACAAAGTAGTTTCCCAATGATGCTACCAAGATAATAAGATAAAAACCAGAACTATAGCGCTTTTAGTTTTGTATAATAGATAATGTGCAAAAAAAAATATGCTTTTCAGGAGACGCAAAAACCTAAAAACTTATTTTTGATTTTAATTTTTTTATACAATAAATAAACAAAAAAAATTAAAATAATAAATTCAATGAACTGAAATAGCCATATCTTGGAAGGGAACTAAAGAGATTGGAAACAATGGGATCCGTGGTCTGCGAGGTAGCACGGAGCACGTTCGTGGTCTCATGAGTTGCTCCCCCACTTTAACTAAAATTTTAAACTACATCTAGTTTTCATAAAAAGGTGCGGTTTGTCGCATTCAGATTTTGGGGTCAATTCTGAAGTCCTTACCCCTTTAAGCCAAGTAAATTGGGGCCTCAGCCCCCACCAAAATTTGAAGATTTTTTTCGCCTCGTCACCACTGTTTTGTAAGTGTTCGCGAATGTTGTATCATACAAGAAAAGCCAATTACTTTCTATCTGAGAAACTTCATTTTTTAAATTCAATTCCTGATATTAAAATCACCATGGTGGGAAAATATAATCTAAAGGTTTCAAGGTTAGAAGAAACAACCATAAGGCATTTTTGACATAAGGGAATTCGCCAAAGCAACATTAAAATTCACTCTATGGTGCGTTGGTGTAAATTTGTGGTTTAGTGTAGTGTTCGTAAATACACAACAAAATCTGACTAGCTCCTACATAAAATCATAACACTCCTCCAAAATTCTCCCCGAAAGCCCTGAAATAAGTTGGAACTACAGTATTACTATTTAACAATGAAAATCCGTCACATTGCTAACACAATTTTCGTTCCCTCAGGTTAGACTTGAAGATCACACGGTCTGCGGGACATGCAGTTAAAATCCATTCCATTGTAAAATAATAAATATTATATACATATATATGTACAGCTGTGAGTAAAAGAATAGCAGTACTAATGGTATTATACAACTGGCAATCAATTAACATTAGTAAATTTTATTACTAATTTGCTAAATTTGTTCGTTGAAAAATAAATTCCTGACTATTGTAGATATGAGAGTGGATGAATAAGTCCTTGAATTTTTGAATTTTTCCGCCAAATAGAATATCCCTTGTATATTTCTAAACACAGTATCCTTTAAGCTCAATGCTCTTCGTCCAACGTTCCTCGAATTTCTAGATCCCTTCCAAATAATAAAATTTGTCGAGCTATATGCTCACAATAGACAATATGCAATGAGATTTCAAATCTCTTTTTATTAATATTAATATTCGCCGTTGTTTGCTTTTCTCTTTTGATATATGTAGGATAGTAGGAATCGTGGGTACATAAATAGGGGCGGTGCAGTTCTTTTGGATTTCATCTGCACACATGGGCTTGACCATACACTCATAACTTCTCTTAGTAACCTCACTAGATAAGAAAATCCTTCGAAAACGGATCCTTGCATTTGAACATCTGGTATCTGCTGACCTGCGCACTTCGATAAACTTCTTACATTATCCCGGCATCATAGGAGAGGTAACTCGTTGGTGTATTTTAATTGCATGTGATATTAGCTTAGAATGGTACTTTCTTGGATGATTTGCTATCGGGTCTGATTTCACGTTCCCATGGGATGTTCTTAAGCACCACTTCTCGAATTGTACTCATTTATACAATTTTGCATATTTTTTTTAATGATGTGAAGCCGGCTTTTCTAGCCCTACAGCCACCTATATTTTGCCTCCTTTTTTTTCCACTGGTGATTTTTCGGTTGGTTGCTCTCCTACTATTTCTTTCACAAAAAATCCCTTCCAAATGGTATATAAAATAAAATACTACATATGCCGTAGAAGTACGTAATAAAGTCTTTTTGCTTAGTTGGCGAAGTATTTTAATGTGCAACTCTTCTTCCGCCCAATTTCTGATTCCCTCAAAGGCAGTCTTCGAATTCATTCGTCGTTCGATTTCCCGACTTGTCCAATTAAATTGCGAATAGTCTACATCCGGTGTATTTTTGAATTGTCGCTTAAATTTACGAGTTACTAAGTTATCATTAAATAAAAGCAACTCTGTACTTATTACGGTCTGTTCCGAAATGTTGACACTTTATTCTTTGAACGCATGAAGCGTTCAACAGAATGTGACAGCTCAAATATCCTTGATTGGCTAATGGGAAACACAAGTTAATGGATTGGGCAAGTTAGAGTAAAATGGAACTAACCTTGGGATATGTATGTATGCCTGGCACATCATTGAAGATAACATTTAGCCAGAATTTCAAGTATTTATGCAAATAAGACATGACAGATAAGCAAATCCTCCCTCCCCTAGGTAGAATGGAAAGTAGTTAAATCTTATGGTATAGAAGGAAAAAAGCGAGTCAGGAAAACATTCAGTTCTTATATCGATTGAGTAGCAAACCAATAAGCTTCCACTCATCAGCAAATAATGAAGTTCAATACGAAGTTCAGTATGTAGGCATGAATCTATTTTCAGATAATCATCATGAACAACACATAAAATCCATGGTATGTTTGGACTAGCATTCACTTAAAATGCCATGCATGCACGAAGCTGTTTCTGTAGGCCAAACACATTCAGGTTCATTACACAATCGTGTCACTTTGGAATTGCATTGACGGGCCTGCATTGCAGTTGGGGCCGGTGCGACCAAGGACTCAGCTGGGATTTACTGCTCAGTGTGAGTGTTGCAGAAGCGAACATATGGCATAAATATTGTACTGTCCTTAGGGGCCTGCCAAAGCTGTTTCGAGGAATGGGTGGTAAATTTCAAATTATGCCTCCCTTCAGTTTCTAGTGCATGTTAACCCCGATAACTTTATTCAACTTAAATAGGAAGTAGATTTTTGAATAGTCATTTTCAAATGAGCTTGACGTAAGCTTCAGCACTTCTCTAGATATATGTTGCATGTATTACGTAGTATCTACATATGAATGGGTTACTGTGAAAACCATTCGGCTAATATGAACATACTTGTTGAGTCTATAATATATAGAGTCCTAATTTGAGACTCTATGAGATCTAGACTTAAATATTCTTAGGGTATCAACAAATAAATAGTAATAATATTGTACGAGTATTTAGTTTTATTAATTATAATTATGTTTAATAGCAGGTGATCCGAAAAGTCCCGAAACTAACACATAGATGAGATATGCGTACGATTTTTAGTCAATACCAACCATCAAATGATACTTGTCAAAATTTGATGATATTGCGACCATTATTCATCGAGACATTGAAGTTTTAGTGACTCTCAATTTGAAATTGTATTTTCAAAATCATGGAAAAAAACGTGTTTAGTACCTAAGTTGGTAAAAAACTATTATTTGATAGGAAACAATACCGTTAGAACTCAAGAATGACGTAAAAAATGTTATAAGGAATCTGCTGCACCGCCGAAAGCAATAATATTTCGCTAATTTCCTGAATACAAACGCGGTCAAATGATGCTGAACGCTCTGGGCGCCCAAATGAGGCCGTTACGCAGGGAAAACATGTGGCGTCATCATTCAAAGCTGTCCGAATCGAATCGCATTTTTATCTTGCTCCTTACCATTTCTTTTTATAAAAATTCACAACTTTGAACATATTTTTCTTTCTTTTGGTACATGTCTTTCGTCAAGCTGGTTGGTTCCCTAGACGTACGTGTAGTACGTATATACAACACAAAAACGTAAAATTAAACTACATAATTAAATACTACAATTAAATACATACTGGAATTTTTACTGTGTAAATTGCTGTGTAAATTGCTGCGTCGGTGCAAGTGCCAAGTTGGTGAAACTCCAGATTCCTGTCGGCAGGATAGCTCATTGATCCAGGTGGACTTAGCCGAAGTAAAAAGCCATAAACGCTGGCGCTCCGATTGGATGAAATGTGGTTCTCGAGTATGAATAGTCGAGGAATCATCATATACATCAGCCTATCAAATAACAGTACCTCATAAAATCCATCAAAGCTTTGTCATCTTTTGCATCCAGATAACCCTACTTTAACAGTAGTGTAAAAATCATCATAAATCAAATCCTCTTACATTTTTTTTTCATAATTTGAACGTCTTTTTTTTTTTTTTTTTTTTGGCTATTGTTATCTGTTATCTCTTCAATTAAAATATGTAACATAAAAAAAAAAAAAAAAAAAAATTGTATTTAAGTAAAAACTTATAGATGAAATGTATGTACATAGATATATTCATATATATATATATAATTATGCTTTGTGGAAGTATGAATGTTATATCTATGCCAATCAAAGTGTTGACGAAATTTAAATACTAATCCTACCTAAATCTACAATACAAAAAAAAAAAAAAACAAAAGGAAAGGGGGTTAGAAAAGGGAATTTAATGAACCCACAGTCCCGTAACAGCGGAATATCGTGCACGATCTTCAGCTATAACCTTCAACTACAACATACGACATAAACGTGAGTACCCACACAGTATTCTTTACTTTCTTTGGAATATGATTTTTTAGATATCTATCTACTGTAATCTTACATACACTTATACAAATATATCTTAAATAAATATCTTATAAATTAACTTAAGTAGAACGTCACATATAAAATACATGCATATTTACTTAATTATAGCCTCACAAAATAAGAATTTATATTCAAATAAGTTTAAAATCGCGATTACTATTATAAGTGCGTTGAATTTGAAAAGAAGTTAAAATTTTTGTTCTTGTGTCCGTACACACATACATATACATTTACATATATGCCGATATTCGTATTTAAACGCGAAATTAATATCTAAGAGCTGAAATTTTGTATGAATTTATATTTGTTTTGCGCTCCTCTTACTTTTTAAAAGATGTATTTGCACACAAATATCTGTATAATTATATAATACAAATCAATAAAAACTAACATTGTTCATCAAGATGAATTCAAATGAATTCCAATTAAAGTTATTATTACTCGGTTATACTCGGTTTACCATGTGTTAGTAAGAAGCGGTAAGAATCGGTGAGATGTTTGTTTAGAGCAGTGTAGGTATCTTAAATAGGGTCTATTCCCAATAATTATAGCAAGAGGAGAGGAATAGACATGGAGCAAGTTATACTTGCAGTGGGAGGGATTCCTCAAATGTTGCAACCACCCACAACATCATCTTAAGACACATGCAACCATTTTTTATTTTTATTTTTTTTTTATTTCCACAACTCCCTATTGTGTCTTAGTATGGATACAGAACAGCCATATGTAATTGCGTGTGTCACGATTAATTAATTTTTTTTTGTTATTATTGTTATTCGGCATGATTTATTTGTAGTGAATAAGGAATAGCAGCAAGATCCCACCCCTCCGACGAGCTAGGTCTGAGCAACCGCAAGCATGCCGACTGCTGCATAATCGTAATAGTTAAGTTCCACCTTTAACTATCCTTCTTATTTGCCACAAACATAAAAAAATTGTTTTGAACAACCATAAAGTGTAAGTGCGTACAAAAGCTGAAATCGTAGAGATATCAATAGATCGTATATAAGACCTTTTTTAAGAACCACGAACTGAAATTTCACTGGATATCGATATTTGAACGGAAATAGTGAAAAAATTCGCTTCTCAAAAAACGTCAGAAGGACCCAAGAGGAAAATTAACAAACAAAAATGGTTCGATAATGAAAGCATGCGAGCTAGAGTGACATCCTTTCTATTTCTCCAGTTACTGTATTAATAAAAAGCGGTAACAGCGCAAATAAACATTTTAAAGTTCTTTGAAATTCAAAAAATATTGCTGTAATAAATGGATCAAGATCTTCCGCCGAATTTTGGAAAGTCGTCAAAATTATTAATGGAAAATCAAATTTCATTGCTTCAGGATTACAAGCAGAGTAGTTAAGCAACCTTATCGCAACATTTCTCAACGCAGAGCTGAAACCGCCCCCCTTTTAATACGCTCACCCCATCAGTGTCGACGAATTAATTGATGCACTGATTATAGAAGCTGAAGTGAAAGTTGTCTTCGACAACGCTAAAAAGACCAAAGCTCCAAGAAATTACCGTATCCCATTTGAATGCTTTAAAAACTGTACACAGGAATTCCTATCTGCTCTCACAAGAGAATTTAATCGAATATTTTAAACTGCAGAAGCCCCAGAATGTTTCCAGAAGGCAATAATATTCGCACTGCATAAAAGAGGCGACTGCGATAATCCAGTAAATTATAGGAGTATTTCGTTTCTGAATATACATCAAGCTATTTACAAGGGTAATCAACAATAGTATGTATAACCCAGTGGATGGAAAACAAGAATATCCTATTAGAATATCCTATTAGAAGTTTTGAAGAAATTATTTGACTATTAATCAAATATTCTCGCTTGTTAACATTGCAGAGTTGTATAAGAAGAAACAAAAAAAAACTATACATATTCCTTGTAGATTTTCAAATGGCTTTTGACTGTGTACCGCGCGAAGCGCTTTTCTACAAGCTCCACGGTTATCGAATGTCATACAAAGCCACTATAGTGTTGAAATCTAGTATAAAAACAACGTGGCACGTGTCTGGGACATCAACAACGTATCGAGAGACCAATACATCGATGGGCACATTGCAATTCATATTATACGTAAATGACATAACAGTCTATATTAAGCGGGGAATAGAGCTGAGCCAAACCAAAATTCCAGCTCTAATGTTTGCAGACGATATTGTCCTAGCATATTCCTATTCCTAGCAGATTCAGTGGATACTATACAGCGCATGGTTAACAAATCTTGAAACCTGACTGTAAACCTATCGAAGTCAACAACTTTGATGATATTCAGGAATGGGGTTATTCAGAAAATTGTGTTACAATATAAGTACCTTGGAGTTTTGTTAACATCTAACTTAAATATGAAAAAGCAAATCAAGCTAGGTAAAACTAAGCGGGCGATATGTGCAGTTTAGGGAGGATTTATCAATAATACATATATATCGCACATCTCGAAACAGAAAATATCCCGTGCAATAGCAACATCTATCCTTTTTTACGCAGCGCGAGTATGGGGATACTGCTCGTTTGAAATCGTTGAAATGTTATTGCGTTACTTCATAAAACGATTTTTTAAACTTCCGAGCAGTACACCAAACTACATGCTCTACTTCGAGGCAGGGGTTGCACCTCAGTTCCTTGATTATGTGATGAGAGTCATGACAACGAATCAAAAAATTTAATTAAAAATTAAATTAAATGTGTACAACAATGGAATAATTTACGAGTAGCATCGGATTGAGATTTTAGTTTGCAGTACGCTACAGAAATCGCATTATTCGAGAAAACTTCCAAGGAATGAAAACGAAATTTTATTTTAATTAACTAAAAAGAAACACTATAATTTATGTCAATCTGATGACGGCCTTCAGCCAAACCATAAAAACTAAGAAACTAAGATGATTGTAAACAATATACTTTTTATGAAATAAATAGTCGCTTACTATTATAATACTACTACTACTACTACGAGTATAAAAAAAGGAAAGAAATCCAAGTGAATTCTTTCAAAAATAATCGAAGATTTTCGCCACGCATTTTTAATAGAGGAACAAAATTATTGTTCTACCTACCACAAACTTCACATCCTTGCACATAACCCTCTACGTCCTTTTCACCATCCCACCAAACGTAATTCCGCTCCACCATCTTCATGTTTACAATACCTACCTATATGTGTATAGTGCAGCACTACAAAAATTTTCGACACTTAGATTTGAGGTATGAAGGTTTTGTAATAACGGTATTTATTTTCAATGTTTAAATCATTTCTCCTAACAAAATAAGGAGGAAATGAATTTTAGAAATGTAATTAATGCCACAAATCCAAATTTTTCCAGCATTTTAGGTGAAGTTAAAGTTTTCGCCACTTCGTATAAATCTGCATCCCCAACTCCAATCAAAAAACAAATGTTTTATCCGTACTTTTTTAAATTTTATTAAGATTTAACAGGTGAGGCATTCGCTACATATTAGAATTGAAGTCATCGCCAATATTATAATACGGCCGATAAAATTAGACATTTTTGGCACCAAGTCGTTTTCAATTATTTTTTTTAATTTTAACACTTTATCTTCAGCCATGAAAATTACGAAGAAAAAAAAATCACACGTGCTTTTCGTGTACGAGTCTTACGTTATCAAGGGGCTGTACTTAAAATAAACTAGTTTTGGTATTTTTTTTCTTATTTATCCTCATTGCCAATGATATGAATGAGAACTACCAGAGAAAGGAAACGCAATGATCTCAGTTTAAGACTAAACATTTGTTATAGTGGACAAGTGTTAACATATTACGAGTACATGCCAATAGTAACATTGATTTACTTACTCTATTGTAACTCATCTCATTGAATGTTAATCCACGAGATCTTATATCTGTTCATCTCCTCTGTATAGGTCCTCATCGAATGAATTATAATTACCATGATCCAGAATGTTACGCGAAGTCGACTCTATCAAAACTATCTTTGGCTATCACCTAGCCAAACTATCCCTCAACACTGGCCGCTACTCTTCATATACTTTTCCGTAGAACTTGGCAAAATTGTACATTTTTAAGTTTTGTTTGTGTTAAACGTAATTAAGCTGATCCGGGCCACAATTTAATTCTAGTTGGCATAGCATTGAGTTCATATTTTCTTAAATTATATTTATAAAATTGTCCCAGTATAGCTGCAATGAAAAGCAGAAGAAATTCCTAGAATCAACAAGATTGTATTATATTCAGGTACAGTTTTGCAGTAGATTTTGGAAAAAAACAAAGCAGTTGATTTATATTTTTTCGTAGCATATTTTGTGATGAAAGTTTTATTTTATTAATCGTTGAAATACGTTACACTATATTGTATAGGTATGTATATTCATACAAATATATGTAGTGTTTCATATTTCTCTCACATATGTGCAATGCTACTGCACGGATTGTAGAGTCGGATTAGCGCACCCCAATATTATTCAGCAGTCGACTTTTTTTTTTACTTTTAAATTCATTTTTATTGTTTCTTTCGCTATTACTTAAATTCTAGACAAAAATGCTTAAATCTAATTTGACAATAATAGTTACTTATTCTAGTTTACTGCCTCTTACCGAGCGCTCTAAACTTAACAATTTCAATTCGAGTTTGCCTTTCGACCTTAAAACTATCTTACGATGAATCTTATCTATATATGAAATTTCTAAGAAAATAATTTTAGAAAAAAACTTAGATACCATATCTTTTTGTACTTTTATGTAAAACTTAAAACTATGGCCCTATTCTACTTAACCTACCTAAGCTACTTAACCTAACTTAACTATAATCGGGATGGTGAGCACTCGTAGCCTCTCGCATAGGATGGTTACCATCCCAATTGCGATTTCGGGCGCCCGTCATTTGTCAACATCGTGCACACGCACCACCAAGATTTAACCAATGCGATAACCACTGGTCACTTCTCAGAGGTCCGGCCTCATGTTAACAAACGCGGCCTTTCCACGAGATCACCCTAACTATCCCTAATCTAACTTACAACTATGAGGAATATGTTACCTTAGTAACGTACCGAGCTAGGAGAGCGAGCCAACCCTTTCTCCTTCTTGAAGCCACCAGAATTCGGTGTACTGTTTCTCGGCATCGATCCGATCCCTGTCTGCAATCGCGAGCCTAAAACGGAGGAGCTTCTGAGCGTTGGCAACATACCCGTCGTAGGTGAGCCGCTTGTCCCGCGCACCGCGGTGGCGGTGGTATATTACCGGGATACCATCTCTACTTTGAACTAACCCTTTAGCATCAATATGGAGAAAAGCCTCTGGCGGGATGAAGCCCGATAGAAATGAACTCTCGTGGTACATTTCATTGGGGTAATAAGCCCCAAAGATCAGGCTATTATCGTTGTTCATTGTCCTTGCAACGTGTCTTCGAATCACCTTAATCAGGAAATTGTCAATCCTATTCAGATTAGCCCCATCGTAAAGGACTTTTTTGGGATAATATTTTTTGTACTCTGATTCTGGTGTTGTGTACAAGCCAAGACAAGTCCTAAGACAATGCCATTCAAACACCCGAATCCTTTCCATCTGATACGGCGCTACATTGAACCACACGGGACAACCATACGCGATGGCTGGCCAGATTAGGGCCACATAGCATATGACTTTCACCCTGGAGACAAGTTGACTGCTGTGAAACAGCCTTCTTGTCAGGGCTAAAGCCTTCTTGGCTCCAGAAAGACAAGCATCTATATGTTTGTCAAAATACAAATACTTATCGAGCTAAATACCAAGGTATCTCACTACGCTTCTCACCGCTAATGGCAGTCCGTGCTGTCCAATGATGGCCAAATTTCGCCAGTTATGTCTGTTATCCCTAGAAGCCCATCTCAATGGAGTTCTGAACAAGATTGTTTCCGTCTTTTCATTGTTTGTTTCATCGCAATACGCCTTAATATGATCGAAATCACGCTGCAGAAGAGTATTGATGACTTCGATTTTTTGACCTGATCTGTACGCCACTAAATCGTCTGCGTACGCTATGGCATGATTGAGGGAACCTACTAGATCACTTGTGTAAATGTTAAACAGTATCGGAGAAATCACAGCCCCCTGTTGTAAGCCGTTTTTAATGTCAAAGATCTTACTCGAAATAACATTGTTACATTTAACAACGAACTTCTTTCCCATAAGCATGTCGTAAATCATATATAGCAGAGGTTTCGGCATACCCATTCTCGTCAACTTATAGAAAAGCCACTCTAACCATACGGTGTCGAAGGCCTTCTCAAAGTCAAAGTATGTCGGAGACCAGCTTTGACGCAGCATGAATAGTGTCATGCCTCGCCCTAAAACCAAACCGATTTTCCGGAATTATATTACTTTCCTCAACCCACCTTAATAGCGCTCTATTAACCACTTTCTCGAAAACCTTGCTAATATTCGGAAGCAAACTAATTAACCGGAGATTTGCAGGGTTATTTCTTACTTTATCCCTTTTCGGGATTGGATGTACCACTGCTGTTTTCCAATGCGTCGGATAATATACATTATTCAGCGCATTGTTAAACAGCGTAGTAAATATATACACTGCTCCCAAGGGCAGGTATCTTAATACGACGTTTGGAATACCGTCTACTCCCGACGACTTTTTGTTTTTCAGAGACTCAAAGATGCACAGGAGTTCATCTTTTCGCACGAACAAATGTGAGGAAGCTCGTTCATTAGCGATGATTACGTTTGCCGCGTTTTCTTCACTGAATACGGTGAAACCGTGATTCTCCGATCGCCAATTTTGAAGTTCGTTGCGCAGATAATAGTAATTTACGTAGGCCCTGTTGTCAATGTCGTGATTACGGCGAACCTGATTGTTCACCGTATACACGGCCTCGAAAAAGGCTCCCAGCAAATCTACTTTCTCCTGTGGGTCTTCGACCACGAAAAGACCGTCGCCTGAGTCGGCACTCTCTGGACTTATGCCGAGGGTCAATAGTATCTGTCTGTTTTCTGTCGTTTGTGGAATTCGGACACACTGAATGTCAATGTGATCTTTCCTCCTGAACAATTTATTTATCTGTGGGAACATATTCGGACTACTGGATTTTATAGCCCGAATCTTATTGCCCCAGTACAGACTTACAGACTTACTGTAATTTTCTTTCATTAATTGTTTTAGGTTTTTGATCATTGACTTCAGTGTTCTTATTTCCGAGTCGTTTCTGTCGGTGAACTGTCTGTACAGCTGCTTAAGTCTCAAGAGCAGTCTACTTTTGTGTGCGTACAATGCGTTGATTGTTGGAGTTCTATACTTTTCGATCTGGCTTTCGTCTGAGTATTCTATCCGAGGGATAGTCTGCTCCATCGTTCGTTTGATAGCGTCTTGCATTGTCAGTAAACTACAGTCAATCTCTTCGTTTGTCAAGTTTCTGTTAGTCGGGGGATCAATTCCACTCAAACGTTAATTACGCTTTAAGATTCTGGAGAAGCACGGCCATCGTACCTTACCGTAGTCGTATGGGTACACTTGATCATACTGCTCCAGTTGCGTTTGCTCGTTTGGGATCCGTATTGTGGCGGCAAGTCCGTAGTGATCACTATCGTATTCGAACGCTCGCAAACAGTTCCTTGTGTTTCGATCAGCGTTAGTCTAATCTACTGTCTATTAATGCCAAGTCCAGGAAAGAACTGGCTGATGGGAAGGATGGGATATTCGTCGCGTACAGTTCAAGTCTGTACTCAATCATATGTTGACCCCACCAGTAGTATAACTGGTTGCCCCTGGTGTTTGGCGGATTATTTCCCCATACCGCATGTCTAGCATTAAGATCTCCGGCCAAAAAATAATAATTTTCTTCCAATTGAAGCTGAAGGCAACGAAAAAGTATTTCCAGCTCAATTATAAATTGAATGGGATTAGGTGTTTCGGGCGCGTAAAGCGACACCACATACACTCGCCTTCGACTATGAAGAGGAATGCATACGATGCAGGCTTCCAACACCCGGAACCTCACCAAATCACCGCTATATATAACCTTATGGCGCATGCCTTTGCGTACTAAAATACCAACCCCACCCCCTTGTGAGGAGTGTGGGCGGCCCCTTCTATAAATATTGTAGCCACTGTAGCCAATTTTTTGATTCTGGTTAAGCTTAGTTTCGCTTACCAAAAGCACATCTGGGCATTCACTTAATAACAGATTTTGTAGGTTGGCCCTTCCCTCGATCCTGATTAGTGAGTTAACATTTAACGCAAGGATCTTCAGATTAACCTCATTCAACGTAGCAGACATTATACCGGCGTGCCACACTTGTCAAACAGGGTCGAATAGATGACGTCAATTCGAGCCGCGTCTTCATTTAATTGTTTCTGAAAATGATCGATTTTTCCATGCAAGGACAGAAGGATCGCTTTCAAATCCAGATCCGCTTCCGGTGCTTTTTCGGCTACCTTTGGCGTATTTTTTGCTGTCATTGTGGCCTTACCCGATCCAGATACCATTTGGGCAAATGATACATTGGGTGCCACAAAATTAGAGAAAGCACGACTCTTTTGACGCTTCTCTTCTTCGATCAACTGTTTTCGAGCCTGAACTTTCTTTTTCAGCTCCTGGAACCTAGGACAACCCCTGAAATTACCAGAATGCAATTAGCTGCGGCGTGCCCGAACCTCTGACAGCGCATACATTGCAGTACACGATCTGCCCTCTTTAATTTTTCCCAACTCACAGCATGATAATACAGGAATTTGATCTTTCGCAGACTATCGATTTTGCTGTTGGGTGTTAACTGCACTAAGAAGAATGGTAATTTACGGTTACCATCCCTTGCCGCGACCGTGGTAAACGACTTGACCTCCACGAACTTAAGGTCGTCGCTTTCTAACCTTTTAAGCTCTTCTTCGAGCTCCTCCGTCTTTATTGCTGGATCGATGCCTTTTAACAGCACCGTTTGGAGTTTTTCACCCTTAGGGGTATATGTATAGTATTCAGTATCTGCTTTTCCTAGGGCGATACGTACTTTACGGTAATCCTCCATATTACTACACATAATAATGTGCTTATTCGCACTTAATCTTTTAACATAAAAATTCTTAGTTACTAACTTACATAACCTAATACGAGTACTATCATTAATTTCTAAATTACTTACATTTATAGGAGGCACTCTTTCCCTCTCCTTGTTTTCAAGCTGCTGGTTTTGTTCTTGATGCTGTTGTTGTTGTTGTTGCTGCTGTTGTTGCTGCTTTTGTTGTTGCTGCTGCTGCTGTTGTTGTTGTTGCCGTTGTTGTTGCAGCTGCTGTTGTTGTTTTTGTCGTTTTTGCGAGTTCGTCTTCTGTTGCATTCGTTGTTCTTGTTGTTCTTGTTGTTGTTGCTGTTGTTGCTTTTGGCTTATTGGCTCCTTCTGTTTTTCTTGTTGCTTTTGCTGCCGCAACTTCTGTCTCTTTCCCAGAAGCTCTTTTATAAGCTAGTCAAGCTGAGCCTCCTCATCCTCTTCTTCCTCTGCTGAAGTATCGGTGTCAGACAATTTTTTAAATGAATTCCCCTCTCCAATATATCGGCACTCGCCACCTTCAGACTCATAAGAGTACTCTTTTCCAGCCGCTTTAATGTCCGCAGCATCTTCCTTAATTTTCTTTTTTGTAGACAATTTCGACGACGTCTTGCTTTTCCTCCGCCTCTTTTCAACTTTTGTGTCATCGTCCGACTTTTGCATTGCTGCTGCTGCCTTAGTTGTTGTTGCTTGCTGTTGCATTTCACATGCTCTCGTCGTCATTCTATTAGATACCGGTTCCAACTGCGGGACCTCCGGCTGACCGGTGTCCATTGTTAATCGGCACTACTATAATGCTACCACTTCTTATTTTGGTTTTAATATTACGAAATTACAAAATAACCAATAAATTTCTACTGGACTCGAACCCAGGTCTTCCACTCGGCGAGCCAACTACTTTCATTTTTTCATTTTATATGCATTTTTATTTTTGGAATTCATTTACACTTACAAGCTAGACAAAAAATGCTTAAATATTAGCTTAAATAACTTACAAATAATCTTATTCTATCTTACTGGCCCCATGCGGGCACTCTAAGTTAAACATAATACTTAATCTATGTCTTTCGACGTTTCTTACAGACTATTTTTATTTTTGTTTTACATTTATTAAAACTAAAACTAAGAAAATAAACTTTAAGTAGAAAAACTTAGTATATGGACTTTTTGTTATAATATAAAACTTAAAACTAAACGTATAAACTATTTACAACTATATCTTAACCTACTTAATCCTACTTAAACTATCGCGAGCCAACTACTACTCCACTGAGCCACACTGCTATTTGTCAATTACTTGCTTATTTTACTATTTGATTGTTTTCACTTTTATGTGCACCACGGAAAAGCCGACCGTACTCTATGCGAGATGGGAAACGACTGATTCAGCAGTCGACTTATTCTACAACTGTTCACATCGTAAGTGAAGCAATTATTTTTGAATTGGATTATTGTAATTATTTTACCTTGACTTATTATTTTAACCTCGTTTAAGTTATCAGCATTAAATCTATAGTTGATGTTTCTTTAAGCACGGCAGTATTTATCGATGTACTGTTCTTGTGTTGTTTACTTATAAAGGGTCCGCCATCTAACGTTTTTTTTTCAACTAGTGCTTATTTCGTGAATGGTAACACTTAGCTCAAGTCTGATTTGACAGACAATTAGTTTTATCCTTCCGGTTAATGATGGAAAATAATTTCATTCAAATGGCAGCCTCGGCTGGCCATGCAGTAGCCTAAACGATCGGTCCAATTTTTAGGCACATGATCGATTGTGTGCAGCTGTATTTCACCAATGGATTCACGAATATTGTCCTTTAAAGCGTCAATTGTCTCTGGCTTGTCGGTGTAATACTTATCTTTTACGGCACCCCACAAATAATAGTCCAACGGTGTCAAATCGCAGCTCCGAGGTAGCCAAATGACATCAGCTCTGCGGCTGATAATGTGATCTTCAAAAACAGGGCGCAAAACATCGAGTGTAGCTTCGGCTGTGTGGCACGTAGCGCCGTCCTGTTGAAACCAAATGTTGCCAATATCCTCCTCTTCAATTTTTGTGAACAAAAATTCGTTCAACATGGCCCGATAACGATCGCCATTGACTGTAACGGCAAAAAAAAAAGAAAAATGGCCCAATTATGCCTCTGGACCAAAATCCGCACCAAACAGTGACTCGTTTTGGGTCAATCGGCTTTTCAATGTATGCGTGCGGGTTTTCTGTGCCCCAAATGCGACAATTTTGCTTGTTTACATACCCGCCAAGATCAAAATGAGCTTCATCTCAAAAGATGATTTTTTTGGCAAAATCGGCATCTTCTCTAAGTCGATCGCAGGCCCACTTAGCGAAGCGAAAACGCATTGGATGGTCAGTTGGCTTCAACTCCAGAACCAATTGGACTTTGTATGGCGTCATACCAAGGTCTTGATGCAAAATTCGTCTCAATGATGTCTCCGAAATGTTCAACTGTTGAGAACGACGGTGAATTGATGTTGATGGCGCTTCACGCACACTTTCTCCCACAGCAGCAATATTCTCGGATGTACGCACTGTTTTTGGCTTTTCACGCTTTGGTTTATCGATGAGGATGCCAGTTTCTTTCAGTTTTTTCACAAGATAACGAACATACGGAGCTGACGGCACTTCTCTTCTTCCAAAATCCGTACGCAATTTTCGCACACATTCTGCAACATTACCATGATTTTAAAAGTAATGCCGCAATATTTCCCAGCGTTGTTTAAGCGTATGCACAACCATATTCATTCAGCGGAAGGATAAAACTAATTATCTGTCAAATCAGGCATAAGCTAAGTGTTGCCATTCACGAAATAGGCACTAGTTGAAAAAAAAAGCGTTAGATGGCGGACCCTTTATTATTTGCACCTCGTCCAAATCATCGGATAGTACGCAAAGCAAAACTTTGATTTCAAACGTCATTTGGCCCACTACGTTTACGATGGCGCCTAAGTATTTAAATTTCTTCACCTCGGTAGGTAACTTTTTTAGACAAATGCTGGAATTTGGGTTTACGGGTTCTGAGTAACGTCCTTCATTTACTTATAATAGGCTGTCAAGTCGCCATCGATAATTGATCTGTCGTCGGGGAAAAGAACCCATTCTGGACTAATCGATTTCCCCTCTCAGTAGTAAATATACTAAAAAGAACTAGTGAAACAAATTAAGTCGAATTCGGAAGTATGTGAGATTCTATACAACGTTTATCAACGCCTAAGTAGACTCTACTTCCCGAAACTCTTCCCTATTAAACCTGTCAACACAAAAACCTTAAACTCGGGCATATTCGATGAATATTTTTTACAAGCATTATTATTAAAGTTTCACTTCAATATATCAAATATATCATATGGGAGTTTTGGGGAGTTTGAAAATTTAAAGTGGAGATTGCTCTCGTATTATGAAGACTTTTTACCCTTTGCGTATTTCTAAGAACTTGGCAGCTTTCCAATTTCTAAATATTATTAGAACAGACAATATATTTTAAAAGTAAGGATGTATGTGGTTTTGGCCAACTGCCTCCAACATAACATAGGCCCTTTTAGTGTAGATAGTGTACGCCACTTGAAGAGGCGGTTTTCTATACTGCGTTGCGTTTTCAAATGAATAGAATTCGAAGATTGTTCGAGCTGGAAGGTTGATATCTATGTCCTAGCTATCTTAAAGGATTTATCCGAACCTCTCTGAGTAGGTCGATGTCGCTGTGTACGCATTTCATTAGCTCTTATATTTCTTCCCTTCAGAACTAATAAGGATGCTCGAATGTTTTTTCGGCTTCGCTAACATCCATGCACCTGCCTGACTAAGATGAAACAAACAAATAAGGATTCCTTTAATAAATCCTAAAACTCAATTGCAGTCATCAGTTGATGTTCTACCAGTGATGACAATGTCATTAGCGTATACAAGTAAGTAGTTGCATGCACTTTTAGGAAATAATTTTCGCTTGTGATTGTCCACAATTTTTTTAAGAATGTTGTCAAACAACTCACATGACTGCACCTAATTTAGACTATTCTTTGACGTCAAAGATTTTGTCAGATGCCTTCGACATAAACGGAACAACGAAAGTTCTCCACCATCAGGATGGAAGGATCGCCAGGGTGCCAAAACTAGATATGGCTCAATATAGCTCATCTCTGTAGATTGTGTCATATACGACTTTAAAGTCAGTTAAAAATAGTAGGTAGCCGTACCAATAGGTCAACTACGGCTACGGCTACCAGTTGATCTCTTTTTTAATAATTTCGTGCCATTTGTACTTTCTGGGCTGATGCCGCTTCTCTTGGTTACTCTCTGCGTTTTATTTTTTTTTTCGATGTGTCTGTATTAATCTTCATCGATGAAGGGTTAATATTCAATTTCATATCGAAGTGTTTCCAGTATATTTTCCAATTTCTCACTACCTACTTGCAGCAGGCGGGTACCATATTTAATTTTATCTGATTAATTATTATATTTATTAGTTTAATTTTTCACTTACTGGTAAACATTTCTGAACATGTATGTAGCTTAGCTACAAGTGGACAGACGCATTCGTCGTCGAACCATTGATTTTTTTTTTCGATTGCCTTGTAAAACTCAGTACTTCAGAAGCGTCAAACCTTTTCATATTATTTTCCACTATACGAACCTTGATAGTCGCATTCGTAATTTGGCAATTTTTGGGTATTGATTAATACTGCCAATAACTACATATGATCCAATCTGATGGAAATTTTATGAGTCTGGCTAGCGCTTTTCGATCGGTAGACCATACGGCCTTGTGAATTTTAAGTTACGGAAATATTGCGAATTAAATCAACCTGTATCTATTTCCGAATATGATGTCGTGCAGGCTTTGCATGCCCATGGTGCTACAAAAGTTATCGGTGTCCTATTCCAACTGGGGCTTTTACATGTGATATTCATGAATTTAGACCTAATATAGATAATAAGTAAGTAAATAATATACTGCACACATATAAAATATAAATGTACAAGTAATAGGTTCATAATAAATAATTTTAGCATAGCCAAATAAATAAATAATACCATCTTCGAAAAAATCAATAATTTGCTTTCACAAAATTTATCATTTCATTTTTGAATCGATTTATATTTGATTCAATTTTGACGTTTTGGGAAGTGAATTAAATATCCTGATTCCTTTATAAAAAAGAAAATTAGGTATTCTGCTTGTTCTGAATAATTGAATATTAAAATCATTATTTTGTCTCAAATTATAAGGCCGAACTGCAGATCTTTCGATAAGTATTAAAGTACTTAGGGCCAATGTTGTTTTTTATTTTAAATATACGAGTACCTAATCAAAAGAGTACGTATATACATATATACGTTGCTTAATAGTCAAAGCTTGCTAACTTAACTTATAGGCGTTCTCATTATTTTGTTGCTTTTGTAGACTATCCAGCATGCCAGAAGAACCCAACATTTGTATATTTGGCAATACTCGAAATTGGGTAGTGTTGTATACTTTAATTGCTAATGAAGTACTATGATTCTTTCTTATTCTCCGAAAGCAACCGATTTTGTTTAGCAATTTTGAAATTGAAGGTTACTGCCCAACAGTATTCTTAAGTACTTTATTTCATTAACACGTTAGAATTCATTACAATTTCAATTATATTTATTGAAACACATACAATTTCAGTTTTTCTTTGATTACATTGATTTCTTTTTCTTTTTCAACAAGCCGACTTAATTAAACTAATCTGGCTTAGCAATTTGTTTTAAATATAAATTAGATATGTTCCATCTAAAATATAAATTTCAACTATAATTTTTTTTTTCTGGAGAACATTATGAAGCATATATGCTTGCTCTCGGCATAGTTTCACAGTTTGGTTCGTAAACGCCAGCTTAAAATTAATGACTAAAACTAAATACTAATTTAACCTAAATCTATGTGGACTAAATTCGATTATGTAGCGTGATATATAGGAACAAGTCAAATAAAACTGGCACGAGCTCTTTCAAAATGATTTATTTTAGTTGTTTATGCTCTCAAGTTGGGCAGTGAAGCTTTCTCATATAAAGGTAATCTTAATCTTGCATAGGGCTCTAATTCGAAAATGGAGCGCGATCTTATTTCCATCAGATTGAATTGGGATAGGTAATAGTGATCGTATACATTTTCATTTAGATTAGCATTCCATAAGGCTTTGATGAGTGGATTAGTGTGAGAAGTAGCGCATTGCATTCGTTTCTGCTATAGTGCTACTCGAGTCAAATTGTACGAAATCTTGGTAGAAAGCCATTTTTTATTTGGTCTTCGAAATTTACCACTGCAATATCTTAGGATTTGCCTTTCAAAAGCTTCAAGTTCATTCGCTACCGAAGGTAATATGGTAAACCAAGGGCTAAAGCCATATTTTAGGATTGGTCTAATTAAAGCTTTATATAGTAGCAGTTTAGTATTTTGTGACAGATGTTTAGATGAAAGCAACTGCTTCAATATTGATATAGTTGCCTTTGCCTTGCTCAGAACTTTTCTTGCGTGTTTGTTAAATTCAAATCTACTGTGTATATGAATGCCCAAGTACTTCGTTTCTGTTTTAAGAGGTATTCTACTGTCAATAATATGTAAGGAGAGTGTTTTACTTTCTTTCACTGCTAACCGATGTCCACATTTTCCTGTATTTGTACTTAAACCCCAAGAAATAAGATAGAAAATAAAGCGGGTATGTAGTTTCTAATTTTATTTAGAGCAACATGAGGTCTTACATCACTAGCTAGGATAATGGTGTGAATTAGCATACAAAATAGCTCCTGGCTCGTTCGTCGAATTCGTTAGTATTATTTATTTCTGCATTTTTTGGGAGAATCATTACTTTAGTCCTCTCTAAGTTGATCGATATTGATATAATTTTTAACATTATATTTGTCAATTATATTAAAATTGACAATGTTTCAGTACTTTTTCGTATCAGTTATGTACGATAAAAATAAATTCGGACCCAATATTGAGCCTCGCCGAAATCTAAGTTCGGTAGCAATCGTGTGGGACAGCTCTTCATTATTTCACTCTCTGTGCACGCCCTTGCAAGTATGAGAAAAGTGAGTTGCATTCCGCAGCTCTAATTCTGTGAGAGAATATCCCTTCCAATCCGGGATGTCATAGTTCAAAACAGACTTACACGCACGTCTGCTCATCACATATTACACATCCTTACTTATCCGATTTGCTTCTAAAACATGTTCCAGCTGTATTTTAACACACTTTTCTATTATTTTCTCATGCAAAGAAGCATGTTGACGGGTGTACACATTTATATGAATTTACAACCTTTTGTATTGGTGTTATAATAAAGGTTTTCTAAGTCTCAGTGAGTCGGTTATTAATTTGAAAAGAATTGGGGCTATGTAATTAAAGCTATATTTTAGCCTGCGTTTGTTCATAAAATTAAAGTCATTCTTATTAGGTAACTTATTAATTATATTTGAAAGTTCATCTAATGTATCCAGCGTTCTAAACTTGAAACTGTTTTCATTGGTATTCACATAGCCCACATAAGGTACGCCTGTAATATCGTCATTGACACTCTTGATAAAAATTATGTTAAGCTTATTCGTAATGGACTTGTCAAAATAAACATTACAATCGTCGATTTCTGTATAGTGCAGTACTGAGCTATGCAGACACAATACTAAATTTTTGATAGATTTCCACATGATGTATTGGTCATAGTTTATTTTATTCTGAATGAATAATGACATAGTTCTACATAATTCGTACTTAAGAGTACATGTATTTCGGAGATTTTTATAATCATTCCAGTGTTCATTACGTTCCGTTATAAGAAACTTTACATAAATGTTGGTTTTCATAGGTCTCAATTTTCTCAAACTCTGACTAAGCCATTCATTTCCGCGACTACCCATATTATTCTTCTCAACTATGGACTGATTGGTAACACTTATCATTAGGGGGTGGCCGTGGTATAGTAGTAATAGCAATCGCTATGTAAACACTGACATGTAGATTTGACTATTGTAGAGTTTCAAGCACAAAACAAGTGTGAAAATTTGATAACCTTCGAATCATTCCGAGTGAAGAAAAACTCTCAGTCTGTTGAGTTCTTGATAGAATGGATCTGTGTCGGTTATCGATGTCAATGCAAAAAAATGAATACGAGTATGTTGAATAATTCAATACAATGTATGTTGCGTATATTAATTCCTTTCTTTTTTTTATTACATATATAAGGTCTTTACAATGTCAAGGTGACCGTTGCAGTGAGTTACAAATTTTTATATAAAACAAAGTAAAGCGAAGAAGAAAAAGGAGAATGAAAGAATGTCAAACTATACAGACATTCAACAAAAAGTAGGTGTTGCCAGATCCAACATTCCTGCCCGGCGATGATGTTCGGGAGAATATCATCCAATGTGCTGCCAGGCCTTTCCTGGTGTTGAAAATATCTGTAACAGAGGAAGGTATTATGTGCAATGATTTTACTGTGTCTGGTCTTTCGGTAAGGGTTGATAATTGTCCTGTATTGGCAGTGGACATAATTTTATGATAGGACGTCGTATTAACCCGTGCTGAGTTTTTAAAGTGACTACACGTACCAAGCTGTCAGGCCCCGGATGCAGTTCGACGATTCGGCCAAGTGGCCAACGGTTACATGGAAACCTCTCATCTTTAATCATTACGATTTCATTGATCTTCAAGTTGCAATTGGACTTCAGCCACTTGGGACGGTGTTGCAAACGTGCTAAATATTCTTTACTCCATTGCCGCCAAAATTGCTGCACCAGGATCTGACCATGACGCCAACGATCGGTATGGCTGCTACGGCCAGTCTCAACCATTGGCAGAGCTAGAAGTGAATCTCCGACAAGGAAGTGTCCCGGAGTGAGGACCATCAAGTCATTAGGGTCATTCGTCAATGGGCATAATGGTCTTGAGTTTAAGCAGGACTCTATTTGAGCTAATACCGTGCTTAACTCCTCAAATGTCAATCGTTGCTCCCCAATTGTCCGTTTTAAATGGAATTTCACGGATTTTACACCCGCCTCCCACAACCCACCAAAGTGAGGAGAAGAAGGGGGTATAAAATGCCATCGTATCTGACGCTGCGCAAGTTGAGGGTAACACTTCTCAATAAATCGTTGGTATGTGTTCCTGTCCTCCTTCAGTTTCCTATTTGCCCCAACAAAATTGGTGCCACAATCGCTATATATGTCGCTACACATACCCCTCCTGGCAATAAAGCGATTGAGAGCACCGATAAAAGCATCCGCGGTCAAATCTCCAACCAACTCCATATGTATAGCCTTGGTGGCCAGGCAGATAAAAAGGGATATATATCCCTTTGTTGATGTACGACCTCTTCCTTTAGAAGGCAAAATGTTGAAAGGACCAGCATAGTCTACACCCGTAGCTGAAAATGGGCGAGCAGGACGAACACGCTCAGCAAGTAAGTTCCCCATTAGCTGCGTACAGGGTCTCGGTCTATTCCGGTAGCATGTAATACATCGGTGAATGACGGAACGAACGACAGTACGTCCATTCAAAATCCAAAACTGTCTCCGGATATGATTTAACGTAAGTGTCACACCACCATGTAGAGTACTAAAATGATTATATTCAGTAACCAAGTTGGTAAAATGATGTTTCGCAGGTAGGATAAACGGATGTTTTTGATCCTCAGACAACAGCGCATGTTTTAATCTACCTCCAAGCCGAATAACCATTCTCTCTTTGTCAAAGAACGGATTGAGCGGACGCAAGATACTATTTTCCGGGAGCGGTCGGCCTGAAGACAAATTACACCATTCAGAAGAGAAGGCTTCGCGCTGTACAAGTCGAACGATGGTTATAACTGCTAAGTTTAACTCACTGGTTGATAATTTTCCATTTAATTTCGATGCAAACTTTGCACGACAGTTTTTACCAAACCGCATGCAATATGCAAACATTCGTGTCATTTTAAAAATTGATGACCATCTCTTAAGCAATGGGTTTTTATACGTCTCAGGTTTCAAAATTAAAAAGGTTTTCAATCGTCTTTCCTCTTGCTCGACAGATTTATACGATATGTTTAGTATGGATTGGGGCCAATCTTTAAATGATAACTGAAGGAACCTTGGACCATGCCACCACAAACTACAATCTGCTAGTCGGGATGGAGCTATCCCGCGACTAGAAATATCGGCCGGATTATTTTCAGACGTCACGTGTCGCCACTGGTTGACAAAGGATTCAGCTATAATTTTTCGAATACGATTTGAAACAAAAGGTTTCCATCTGCCTGGATCTCCTCTGATCCAATTAAGAACGATAGAAGAATCGGTCCATAAGAAAGTGTTTGAAGAGCCAATACCGATACACAAATGTTGCTTTATAAATTTTAAAACCTTAGTGGCCAAAACAGCTCCACACAATTCCGCTCGAGGGATAGTTATTTTCGGTTTTGTGGGACTTACTTTACACTTTGCTATTAATAAATTACTTGAAAACATGTCATGATCCTTGCAAATTCTAAGATACGCAACAGCAGAGTAAGCATACACTGACGCATCGCAGAATATATGTAATTCGTAGGCACTCCAATCGTCCTTGCTATCCAACCACCGTGAAACTCGAAGCTGCGTAATGTATGGAAGATCATCACCAAATCGTTTCCAAGCCCTTTGAATTGGTGTCGATACTTGCGCATCCCAGCCGATTTTGTTTAACCATAATTGTTGCAATAATATCTTCGCCGATACTATAACTGGATTGAGGAGGCCTAGTGGATCAAAGAGAAGTGCGATAGCTGACAGCATTATCCGTTTAGTAGGTGAATCGGTTGTAATATTAAAATTGATTTTGAACTTAAATTCATCAGTGTTTGGGTCCCAATACATCCCTAACGCTTTGATATTATCCGATGTGTTGAGTTCCATCAAGCCGTGTGTATACCTGTGATCCTCGGGGACATTGTCCAATAACCTAGGATGATTACTAGCCCACTTTCGCAATTCGAAACATCCGCTACGCAGCATGTCTATAACCTGCTTGTATTTACTCAACGCAACCTCAATCGAATTGGCACCAGAGAGTATGTCATCAACATACATTTGCTGCTTTATGACTTCTTCAGCCATCGGATATCGGTGACCCTCATCGTCCGCTAATTGATGCATTGTACGTATTGCCATATAGGGAGCTGAGGCAGTTCCAAACATAACAGTGGAACAATAATACTCCTGAATCGAATGGCTAGGATCTTCCCTCCATAGTATACGCTGATACTGTGCGTCGTCTTCATGCATATTGATCTGACGAAACATTTTTTCTATGTCCGCCATGAATACATATTTCAAAGTACGCCAATTGGTAAGAATAGCAGATAAATCCTGTTGAAGTGCTGGTCCCGTAACCAAAATATCATTGAGCGACCTTCCATTTGAAGTTTTTGTAGATGCATCGAACACAATTCGCACCTTTGTT